>JAWNNT010000127.1:2065000-3519561 GCA_035044645.1 Scaptomyza parva
TGTTAAATTAACCAATTTTCATTCTTTGCTTACCCTTTCGCCGCGTCTTGTTTCGCCTCGTTTCGTTTCTTTATGTTACGTTGCTGCCAATTAGCGGCAACAAATGTTATTGAAGGTGTCATTTGAGGCACCTTTTTTGATGACTGGTCATGTTTGAAGTCGGCTGCGGATCATAAGCCATGCCACACGGAGGCCTAATGAGCTTGTTGCACGCTGCAACCTTCGTGCAACGTTCTGATATGTACATACATGTGTTCATATAAATCACTTCCGATTTTGGTAATGAGCAGCTTTATAAAGCAGTTCTTTTTGGACTTGTGGCAATGATTTAATGACTAAGCATATAATATTGATGTCTAAATCTATAGGGAATAGAATAAGAAGGTTGAAAAATAAAAGATAGTTATGGATTTCAATGTCTTTTTTGGCAGTATAAGACACAGTTTGATTTTTTGGGTTAATATAAATTAAACAGTAAGATAGATATATATCTATAGATATTATCTATCAATACAATTTAACCCCTCCGTAGGGTTATTAAAAAACATTAAATGTATTTTAATTATTGTTTAGCTTAACCTTTTTGTTTCACTTTTGTTTCCGGATTTTATTAACATTAAAAATAATAATTCTTAAACAAAATAAAATAACAATATTAATAACCCCAAAAAATGAAATTTTTGATGAAAAAAAGCAAGCAGCTGTTGAAACACTTTATAAATAAAATAAATTTATTATTTTGTGAAGTTTCTTTCATACAAGCTTAAAAGCTTATTTTTAAGAGAGATGCAAAGTATAAATATACAAGACAAAAATGAAGAACTCGACAATACAGTTAAGGCTTAGCCAAAAATAAAGAAAAACAAGTATGACAGCTCTAGTCGAATAAGCTCGACTAGAAGATATCTTTAACCATTGACCAAACAGACGGACAGACGGTCCAGCTAACAGACATATAAATATATATGTGTACTACTGTACCAATGCTTAATGGCTTCATATCTCCGATGTTTCTTAACCGATTTTAAGAAAAAATTTGAAAGTTGTTCATTATTTTGTTAATAGTTTCAATCCCCATTTTCAAGTTTTCGAAAAGCAAGTTTTTTTTGTTATCTACTCCATGTTTATATCGTAATCCTGAAATGTTATCGAAAATTTGAAACAAACTTGTTATTGCCAGGCATTATGAGAGCTTATAGCCAATATCTGGAGTCTCTAGCTTTTGTAGTTTCTGAGATCGGCGCGTTCATACATACGGAATGACAGATGTAATGGCCATATCGAGTCGGCTGTTGATGCTGATCAAGAATATATATACTTTATGGGGTCCTTCTACCTGTTACATACTCTTGCACTAAACCATTATACCCTTTTTATTACCCATTTAATGGGTTAAGGGTATAATAATGGAACAGCTTAAGCTAAAACCATACAAATATTTAACGAAATGTACAAAATACATTAAGATAAATATAAAATAAATATTTATTTTTTTCTTCACGCAATTTTGTGTTTTAAAGTTAAAAAAAATGTCATCAACACACATCATCTAAATACATTATTGCTGAGTGCTCTGCGTTTTTACAGACAAACACACACACACACACACATACGTATTACATGTACTTCTTCTTGGCAAAACTCAATTAAAACCTAATTAAATTCTACCGGCATTTTATTTAATTTTTGTTGACTCTTAAACACACACCAACACACACAGACACATATATGGATAGCAATGTTTAAGCAGCATGTAAACAGGCACTCATAATGGCGCTGTGCACAACAATTATGAAGAGCAGCAGCAGCAACAACAACAACAACAACAGCAGCAACAGCTTAGCCTGCATATCATTGACGAGGAGCACTCAATGTCAGCTGCAAAACAAGCAATGACAACAGGGTACACGACCACGCCCACCTACACCCCCACCCCCACCCATCACTACATAGCCAGAGCAGCAACTCCCAGACACACTTGAGCAAAGAACAACAACAACAAGAACAACAACAATTGCTGCCAGAGAGATGGGCAAATCAAAAAACGACGACAATAACGACAACAAAAACTGTTGGCTGGGGGGAAAATAACTTTACAAACTCAATTTTCACATTTTTTGACAACCCAAAAGCAACGCCCACAATTCTCCTCATATTTAACAAAAATATTTGTATATATGTAGATAAATTTACGACTAGAGCTTCCAGTCAACAATATTATTTCTTTTTATTCGAGGGTAGTTAGCAGTGATCAGGGTGTGAGAATTGTTGTGTTGAGGGGGAGTGTTCGGCATTATTATCTTTAAGAAGGTGTCAGCCACAGAAGTAGCACAAAGTTTCGCCCCACCACCTCTTTGTCAAGGCGAGAACTGCCAACACACACACACACACACACGCACACAGAAGAAGACAGCATACAGCAGACACATGAGATATTTATAAGTTGTTGAATTTTCATTTTCATTCCAATTTCAATTTCAATTTTCCGAAAATTTCAATTGTTTGAAGACGAAGGCGAATTGTCAATTGCCAGGTGAGATTAGCATATCTTACCCCAAGCCCAGGGAGACACAGAGTCAAACTTTTTTTGTGTGTGCGTGTGTGCGTTGGGTGTGTGTGTGTGTTGGGTGTGTGTGTGTGTAGTCAAATTCCAACACATGGCGTTGTGTGTTCCTAAAATCAATTTCGCTTATGCTTATTCAAGCAGCATATTGTTTTATAATTTCTTGTTTATTTTTGTGGTATTTTTTTGATTTTTTTGTTCAAAGCTCTTCAAAATTTTCTATGAAAAATTGTATTTAAAATCTTATTTTCACAATATTTTGTTCCTAGTTCCAATAGGGAAAATCTGTTAAAAATTTATTTCAATTAAGAAATCAAAACTGAAAAATAAATAATATGAATATTTTCTTTCTTTAAACTCATACTATTTGTGTAAAAAGTTTCCTTGATAAATTACAATGAGAAAAAAATATATAGTGAACATTTTTTAAATGTTTTTACATTTTATTGTATTTTTTACCGTTTCTGCATTTGAAAACATTCGAAATTCAATTACAATTTACAATCCAAATCAAATGAATTGCGTTCACACTAAATCAATGTTGTCGTTTATTAAATTTTGATATTTATTTTTAATGATATTTCTTTTTTCCCAGCGCCGTCTGTCAACGAGATTTAGTAATTTGTTGTGCCACAGCCACTGCCACTGCCACGCCCACTTGACACGATATAGTTACGTTTGTATATGGCAACATATGGCATAGGCGGCAGCATAGTGGTGTGCACAGTGTGTCGATCACTTGTAAAGTGGGCGTGGCATCCAACATTGCCCAGGAAGAGTTGGATGGAAACATGGCGACGCCGCGACACGACACGACACGATGCGATGCGATGCTTTTTTCAATGGATGAGCAACTTTTTATTTTGGCTACCGCACATTGGCCGCTACACAAAATGGGCGTGCCACAACAGCAACAAGAACAACATCAACAACAAACAAAGTCGTTGACATATTCAAGCGACTGCTATGGGGTAGAGAAGACAGCTGGGGAAAGAAGCTGCCCGCGATCCGTGACTGATCTCAATTGTCAGACTCGATTTGGTTGCATTCCGTTTGAAGTGAGGCCGATGAGAAAAGAAATTGAGAAAATCAAGAAACGAAACGTAACGAAACGAAACTTTTGGCATTTTATTGAAGTTTAGTTAGCTATTAATAGGCGCATCATTTTGATGAATTGATGGCTCCCCAGTGGGCAGTGGGCCCCAACTATCTCGCTCTCTTTTGGTTACTATCTGGGGCCTCGTATTAGTTTTGATGGTTTTTTGGAAAATCTTTTTTCATTTGCGTTGGCTTTTGCATTGATTTTTCATTTGGCATCGTTCACTTTGCTTGCTTTTTCTATACTTATACGTTTTTTCTCGAGATTTTCGAAATATTTTCAAGGATGCATTGCATGCTGCTATGCCGCTGCCTTCATCGTTCTCATCGTCTTCGTCGTTGTCGTTGTCGTCGTCGTTGTCGTTGTCTGGCCAAAATGTCGTCAAGTTAATTAAGTGATTTATGCGCCTTGAGGTCGCGCGTCTACTTAATTATCAAATAGTGTGGCATTTTGGGAATGTTTTGGGAATTATTTTCTTCGTCGAGATTTACTCTCGCTTTCTCGCATTCAGTGTGGTTCTCTCTGGTTCTGTGGTTCGGTGGGGCTGACTATAAAATTGGTTTATAGCGCACGCTTGAAATATTTCCAGTGGCTTATCGTAAGAGTCGCCTGTCAAATAGTCAAGGCAAACCATTTGCGACTCGATTCTGAAAGGGATTGTTGCACTAACTAAATTATACACGAAGAGAGTGGAAGACATTTTAATTAAAAGTAAGCGGGGAATTTTTTTTTTATTGAAGCATTTTTATATATTTTTAAACATATACTTCTTACTTTTCTTTACTGTCGTTTCTTACAATCTTAAGTGAATAATATACACAAGTATTTACATGATCTATATTTATACTTGGAGATATATTAGAAAGTTATTTTGAACCCTATGATGAGGATTATAGTAATGGTATTTCTGTCAGTTCATTCAACTTTTGTGAAAATACTTGTATATATTTTTTACTCTTTCTTCTTAATACTTATAATAGCCATCAAATACAATAGCTAACACCATATTTTATCCAACTGTCATGTTTTATTTTCACTTGCACTTATTCCTTTTTCTTTCTCACACAATACTTTTTAAATACCCCATTTTTGCAGCACAAGATATGTTGAAAAGTGTCAGATGCCGTTACTTTTATTTATCCACACGCTCCAAGGATATGCATACAATAAGACACATTCACAGTATGTGTGTGTATGTGTGCCTGTGTGTGCACTGCTGTCAGCCACTGTTAACATTATACTGCTGATTATGGTGGCATGAAAAATGGCCAAGAAGCGAGCAGACAACAGCGAAAGCGTTAAGCAGAAGTGAGTTTTGGCTTTAAATAAAAGAGACAACCCCTTATTTTTAAGCCATTTCTGATGAATTTTTGCATATATCGATATGCGTTTATTTTTTTTATACTCTTGTATCGAATGTAAAGAGTATATATGAAGGCAACTCTTTTCGAAACCATTAAAGCTAGAGCTTTCGTTTCATTGTTAGTCAAACAAAGTGTGAATATTTTGTCTATTTGATAGGAAGATAGATGGTTACTTCCATCCTTTACAATGGAAAAACTCCATATACTCAATAGGTTTTAAGCTAAAGTCACCAAGTTTAGTGACATTCCCCTATCTGGAATGTTAACTCTTCTTGACACTCCCTTCTTATATTGATATCAGGGTATCCCGCTGTCGTTCGGGGTTCGATGTGCAACAGTTTCACTTGTTTTTCTTTCGTTTTCGTTTTTAATAATTTCGGATTTAAAACAACGGGTCTCCCGACTGTGCTTTGCTGACTGTCCTGTTTGTGCTTTTGGCCCCATGTTGTGACCCCGCAGCGCATTCAATTAACATGGCACATAAATTTACTTTGGCTATAATAATGCAGGCAGCCTGGCAGCATGGCAGCCAGCAGCTGAGCCCTTGGCCAAGGATATATAGCCACATAGTATATCCTGTTTATTTAAAGCAGCGTATTTATGCATATATATACATATATACATGTATGTGTGCATGAGTGAATGTTTTGGTACGTATTTATGAGAGAGGCTTCAGGCGTTGGGCTTAAGTTGTGGCTCATAATTTATGGGAGGGCATCTTTTGTCGGTTTCGGGTGAGGTGAGGTAGGTGAGGTAGGTGATGGTAAGGTCGGTTTGGGACCTCAATGAAAATGGCGTTCTAATTACTTTAAGCTGCCCCGTCTGGCTGACCAGACAAAGACGCCTGCCCTACCCTGCCCTGCCCTGCCCCAAAAACATATACAGACGATTATTGGTGTTTGCACAGCCAAAAGGATAACAGATGCACAGAAGCACACACAATTCCCCACACCCACCACCCGCCTGCTCTGATCGTTTGTTGTGGACAGTAGATGGGGGGTACGTCTATTAGCTAGGACCGCCGCCTCCCGCCTTCCGCCTCCTACTTCCTAACCCTATCTTGTTGCAGCTCCAAAACTAATTGCAATATGGCATTGCATCCTGTTGCTTGTTGCCTGGCATGCAGCTTGACTGGCTTTGGCTGGGCTTTGGCTATGGCTATGGCTTTGGCTATGGCTATGACTATGGCTATGGCTGAGGCGTGTGTGTACATCCTTGTGGTCATCATCAACGCTGCCTGCTGTCATGTTTGACTTGTCGTCGTTTCTCTTTGGGCCGCCTACGAATCCCCCTTCTTAAACCCCCACCTCCTACAACTGCCTTTGACAAGCTGACAACAACACCACACACACACACACACACACAGATAGATGTGTGTGTGTGTGTGTGTGCTCCCTCGTTAAAGTGCATGTTTGTGCATGCTTCAGTGACAAGGACATGCCAAATTAAAATGCAATAAAAGCGTTAATGAATTTGTGCAGTTTAGACAAGCTCGAGTCTGGAGACAAACGTCAAACTTAATGAAGTGCTCAGCTTAAGCCAAGTTGTAAATAAAGGACTTTCCCCCAAAAACAGGGTTAAAATAAGGTTTTTAAACTCTTGCCGGTTGTTGTCGTCGCGTTGCTGGCATTGTTAACACGAGCCCCATTTGATATTTCAATGCGCCGTCATTCCTTACATCGCTGACTAATTCCCTACTTACCCTTTTACCCACTTACCCCTCACCATCATCGAGAAAAAAAAACGAAAAAGAAAAACAGCTGTCAACATTGTCCATCAGTTTGCATTACACTTCCTGCCAAATGACAACACGAGTCTGCCAGCCAAAAACCCTTTTTATGACCCCTACCCCCTACCCCCTCGCTTTCGTTCGGTTGTCGGTTCCACTTGCTGGCCAAAGGGTCAAAGAGGCAACGAGACAGGGTTACCTAATTTAGTGGCACACAATGTCGTGGATATTTAAAGCAAATGAGCGCACATTTATAATGACAACAAGGAGAAGAACAACAACAAGAACGAGAACGAGAGCGAGGACAACAAGGATCGCACTCGGTCTCCTTTGCTGTTGCTCGTTTTTGAACTTATAGCAATTTATATGACAGTGTCATTAGTTTCGGTTTATGCAGCAGATGACAAAGCAGCACACAAAGTTGGGACTGAGTAACTGGAATGAAACAACAAAGAATTGACGAATACTTAAATGCCCTATACTAGCCTAAGGTCTTAGTTGTTATTGCTTATAGATAAAGTTGCTTAATCTTCAAAATACAGTAACGTTTTTAAAGATAGATTGAAAATGTTCAATACATATGAACATATTTCATAATTATAATAGATTATATTGCTAAAAGTTTAGTTTTAAAAATAGTTCTTTGTTCCATTCATTCACATTTTAAGTCAATCAAGTTTTTTTCTTTACAGCTCATTTGCATTATCCTGCAAGCCGAACTGTTAAAAACTTTTTGCCTTGTTTCATTATGCTCCGACAATTATTTGCATTACCCGTTCTGGTTTCAAATATGTTTGAACAAGAATATGTACGTACATATATTAATTATGGCAACAAAAAAATAAGAAGAAGATGAAAAACTGACAGACATAAAAAAGGAAATGTGCACAGCTGAATGAGTTTTGGTTTTCTTTTTTTTTATTTTATATATATGTATGTATATTTGATACAAATTGAAAAAGGGACAACAAAGATGGCATAAAAGCGGCCGACAAGAAGAACAGCCGCAGGACATTTTTTTTGTTTTTTTGTTCTGTTTGGCAAACATTACCCTAATGCATAATCAGGTTTAAAAAATGACAACAGCGTAAATAATAACGGTCACAAAATTGCCAAGGGACAGAAGAAAGGAGAGACAATCAGATGAAGGAGAAAAAAATAATGTTAAAAATTAACACTTACAACGTTTGGCAATAAAATGTAATCAAAGAAAATATACTTTTCTGCTAGAAAAAAATAATAAGATAAAAACTGTTCCCCATGGGGAATGTCATTAATTTATAGAAAATTTATGAACATTTTCAAAGATCTTTAATAGTAAAAGGTTCGATTCGAAGCGCTTTCAACAGAAACAAATTGTTGCTGTGCGATTTTAAATTAATTTCCATGTTTTTTACCTATCCGTACCACCCCTGTACGAAAGGTGAAAGGTTACTGCTAACACGTACGATTTTCCGACAACGACAGCCTCTCTCTTCCTCTCTCATTTGTCATGGAACCGGCTCATTTCGAAAAATGCTTCAACAATCTGGCAATTACATACCTCACACGTAAGCTGGGGTAATTCCGCCCACACCCTCTTTCTCCCCACCCCAACGACTAAGGGCGAGCAACCCCCAGCAGAAAGCAGAGTCACATTCAGAACCAGAGCAATGTCAATTATTAAACTTTGCATTGCAAATGAAAACATATGTTTAACAAGCAAGAGACTCAACTCATTCCGTACTAACACACATGCATATGGAAGCTTTCATATCCTTTTCCGGCTATCAGCAATGGTCACCATTCACCATTCACCCACCCACACAGGGGCAACTTGGCGGCAGTTTAGCATTGCACGTTGGGAAATTAAATGTTTCAAAATGAAATTCCTCAATTGCAGTCGCCACGCTCAGACGCCGTCCGATACCATTACACAACTGTTTGTTGTTACGTGCGGGGTGTGTGTGGGGAGCAGTGTGTCGGAGTGTGTGTGTGTGTTTTGAAATGCGATAGACCCAAAAGCAATAAATCCTGCTAGAAGCACAACACCAGAAGAACAACCCTTGCAATTGTGCTCCACCCGCCCACCGCCTGCCCCCCATCTCTTGGCAGTTGCTTTTCAAATTGCAATTAAACGTTTTACAAAACCGCGCTGACCATTCGCTTGGTTTGGTCTGACGGTCGTCTGAGCAGCCAAGTACCCCCCTCCTACCCCTCTATCCATCGCTAGAACCCCAGTCAAAGTCGAAGCCTAAACCCTCTGTTAGCTAAACAAAGAGCCCAAAACTCCAAAGTCCAAATGCCTGGATCAGCCCTCAAAACTCCGCCACAAACTGCATTTCACACGGCCTTCGTACGTTTAGTGTTCAGCGTTGAGCGTTCAGCGTCGTGGACTGTTGCGTTATTTCCGCTTAAAAGACGGGCTCGAACTAAGGTTAAATGCGAGGATGTAGTATTTTGGGGGGGTTGGGGTCGGTTGGTTGGGTTTATTGCCACCCCTCCTGTCTCTTACTCAACGAAAGTTCTTTTCTCATTGACGCCGTGCTTAATTGCGTTTGTGTTTGCGTCCGAGCACACACACACACACACACACACACACAAACATTGAACACAACATTTTGCACGTGCACCTTACCCTCTTACACCACCCTCTCCCCACAAATAACACTCACAGCCCCTAGCATAACACTAAACGTAGTGCTCTCTGTTTAGAATTTAACAATTTTTCATTGGCGCACTTTGTTTTTCTCTCCGGTGTTCCTTTGGCCACGTGTAAGTTGCGCATTTTTAGCGATTCGTTGCGGTTTCGTCAGCATTTTTCCAAAAACCAGCAGAAACCACCACACCCTCTCCCCTCTTGCCGTGGCAACCCCCGTTGCAAATCCACAAAGCAACTATTACCCCTTGGTACAAGCACAAGCTACGAAATTTTAAGCGCAAATAATTAAAAACTTTGCCAACATTTTGCACAAAAGCTTTGTCGCGCTCGCTCTCTCTTTCTTTTTTTCATAAATTATTAATAAGCGCAGCACTCAAAATGCAATTAAATCTTGGTCAACTTGTTGGCCCCCAAGGTGTCTGTGTGTGTGAGTGTGAGTGTGTGTGTGTGTGTGTGGCGTGCGGCTTTTGTGTGTGCAACAGCTGTTGCAACAGCGCGAAATGCCACCAAATTAAAATTCAAACTGCAATTGTAAAATGCTGTCCCTTCCCCCCACCCCTAAAATCATTGCCCAGTGGGGTCAACCGCAAGTGCGACACACAAATTACTTAAGAACTGCTAAAGTGGATTCAAATTCACATTCGACTGCCAAGCTGCATGGAATTGTTAAATGATCATTCATTAGTTAAACGACGCAAAGGACTTTTGGTCGGGAAGACAACTCTCACAGCTGGTCCTGATGCTGTCCTGGAGGCCAAAGTATTTATGAGTGTTTAGTTTTAAAAGCACGTTTCCATGTACACTGTAAAAAAAACAAAAACATATGTAAAAAGTAGAGTAATGCATTACGTTTTATATGTTATATGAAAATCTCCTCAAAGATCAAGTGCGCTGTTCCCCTCAATAATAACATATGTAAAGAGTAGAGTAATGCATTACCTTCTAAGTTTTATGCCAATATCTCCAAAGAAACAAATTCAAAGATCATGTGCTCTATTTATCTTAATAATAACATTTGTAAAGAATAGAGTAATGCACAACATTTCATATCGAAATTTTTTTTAGAGAACAGCTTAGAGATCAAGTGAACTGATTCCCTCAATAATAATACATGTAAAGCGAAGACTAATGCATTACCTTCTATATTTTATATAAAAATCTCCAAAGAAACAAATTTAAAGATCAAGTGCACTGTTTTTCTTATTATTAATATATATAATGAGTAAGGTAATGCATTACCATTTACATTTTTTATTAACATCTTCTTAGAGAACTACGTAAAATAAGAAAATAACTACTTCTCTTAATAATAATATTTGTAAGCAGTGGAGTAATGCATTACCTTTTATATTTTATATCAAAGATCAAGTGTTTCTCTCTCGAGAATGTTACTACAACAGAATATACACACAGCACCGATTATTCATTTAAAACTGTTAAAAACTTTATGAACAGTCAAGTGTTCTTTCTCTTTGTCTCGTCTATTAACACAAACAAGCAGGGAGAATATATATTGTAACTTTCTTAACTTTTTTCGCAAATTTAATTAAACACATTTTTCGCTCAGTGCTCGACTCATTTAGCATGTAAATTGTGTGCGCCGTGTCGCTGATAAAATTAAAAACCATTTTAGGAGCCACAACAAAAAGAGAAAAGAAGAAAACAAGAAGAGAAAACTCTATGCACATGCTTACTAAAACTATAGGGTACAACTTTTGTATGTAGTTGTGTGTGTTTCTGTGTAGTGTGTGTGGGGAAAGCACAAAAAGCGCTGTGACAGCTGGCAGCACCTACGAAACGAATATACATATATGCAGTGCTGGGGATAAAAGGATGTGCGGTGGCCATAAAAATTTCATTGGCCATTTTTGGTGTAAGCTACTGCTGCTGCTTGCTATTTGCCGTGTGCTATTTGCCGTGTGCTGTGTGCGATAGAGGTAACAGTTGGTTAATGACAGTTAAAAGCCATTTGGCTAAAAGTTTTTGCATATTAAAAACATATTTTGACAACGATGCTCCAAAACTAAATTAGTATTGCCGAGAGCCAAAGCAGAAGCAGTTAGAGTTAGGGGGGATCAGTGGGAGAACAGCTTGATGACTAAGCCAAAATCAATCACAGCCAATTAGGCTAAGGCGATTTTTATGACTAGGAGCTGGAGAGAGGCGCCTCGCCTCGCCTCGCCTCGCTCCATCTGATAGTTTTAAGCCATTGCTGATGTTCTGCTGCCGTTGCTGTTGCTGGCATCCAAAAAGAAGGAAACAGCAGGCAACAATCCAGGAACAGCAACAACCAACAGCAGTCGGAGACTGGCCATTAAATCTAATCGCATTAAATGAGCAGCTCTATGAAAGCAGGCAGCAGGCACAACCACCAGCTCCGAAAGAAGAGAAAAAATTATACAGAGACAGACAACACTGACAGTAAACGCAAATTTATCGATTGACGATTAAAAAAAAAGGAACGCTGCCAAATGTTTGGCTCCTAGGGTGAATTCTAGGGTGGTTCTGGAACCGCCTCTCTCGCTCTTTGGTATGTGCTATCTGTCGCTTTGTTGCTATGACTAAAAATGACAATCACAGGAAATTAATTACAATTACGCTAGACGATAAACGCTCTTAGCACTATCCGCCCTCTGTCACCCTACTTAAGCCCCCTACTCTCCACTCACACAAAAGAAACGAAAGAGTCGCAGGACAACAACGGAACCGACCATATGGTGTTAGTTAACGGCTTCCCAGTTTTATCAAACACACATTGTTGTTAGCGCATTTTTAGCATTTTAAGTGCACGAATCAATTGTGTTTGCTTATCAACGAAACAACGTTCAAAGCAAATGTCAAAAACTGTGGAAAAACTCTGAATAATAATCCCTACCACAGTCATAATGATGATGATGATATTGTGGGTTAGCTGTGAAGGTGTGGGTGAGGGTGAGGGTGAGGGTGAGGGTGAGGGTGAGGGTGAGGGTGGTTCACTTGTGGAAAACAAATCGATTGGAAAATGCCAATAAAAAGATTGCTTTGTGTGTCTAGTTTCAAACTGACAATATCTAGCTTATAGATTGGAATAGGCTTGCAAAGTAGCCATAAGCTATATTCTTGATTAAACAATGAACTCAGGAGAATGTCAATACTGTCATCGTTTTTGTGAATAATTTTAAAGTAAAATCGATTAACAATTGAGTAAAAAATACTTCTTAGTTCAGATCCTGAGGTGATTGAAAGTTTTCTAAAGTGATTCATGCAAATGATTCACTTTAAAAAAATAATATAAGCTAGTTTCTTTGATATAATATAATATGTTGCGTGTTTCACGAAGGTATTTTAATATGTAAATCCTAGGTACAAAACTTAATGCGTGACTCACAAGTAAACTTGAAAGTAAGCTGAAAATGCATCACATATGACTAATGTAAGTTAAGGAACCCCTCACCCTTAAGCATATGATAGAGTATTATAGTTAAATGAGTGCAGAGCTTTGTTGCTGTTCCTTAAGCTTTAATATCCTACGGATATGTTTCCGGCCACATCAAAGTGTAACCACAAGAAAAGCCAATTAAAATACTCTTCTGCTTTATTCTCATGTCAAACCTTTGTATACCCTTTAAAATTTGAAAGGTTTGGCATATTATTATTACATTCCACATAAGTTTAAGTTTTGGTATTTATATTTATTTATATTAATGGTTATATGGTATCTTTTAACTCAACTCTCATCTTCATTCGGTTGTTTACTTGAATGTTCCGTTTATGCTGTCAGTTTCAATGTATTTAATATTTGCTTAAGCCCTCCTTAGCGCCTCTCTCCCCTTCCTCGTCACGGTTGCATCAGCTTTCAAGCAAATTATGCCCACTTTTTGGCCTTTATGCACAATAAATTGCCCCACACATACACACACACACACACACACGCACACAGGCGAGAGACCAGCGACCTCAGATCAGACAGAAGACCAAACCGTATTCCCTGTTCGGTTCAGAGGTAAAACTGCCTTAAGCGTGAGTTGTGTGCCTTTGAAGCACTCATTCGAATTCATATGAATATGCTTGAGGGGTGAGTGGGGTGTTGGTTGGTGGGGTGGTGGTGGGGGTGAGTCAACACATTCTGAAAATATACTTATATATTTACTCAGTTCATGCTTTTAATTTTGCGCATTAAGCGTAGTTAATCCTTAAACGCCCCTCTGAAACTTTGTTCCAGGGCTGCATACATGCATGTATTTGTGTATGTAAATGTTAAAAGGGGTTGGGTTAGCTTCTTCTTCCTAAGGGTTGTCATTAACAGGGAACAAAAACAACAACAACAACAACAACTCACTTAATGTCATGTTGCATTAAATGATTGTCTCTCTCTATCTCTCGGCTTTACTTTAAATACATTTTTATATGGCTCTGTGACCGCTTAGTAGCCACCCACCCCTCTTATCTACCTCAACCCCTCTACACAACAGCCCAGACTTATAGCGTATTCAGCCAAATTGCGACGTGACATGAAAATTGCATTTGACTGTCTACGTTTTCCATTCCATTCTATCGCACTCTATCTTTCGGTCATTCCCTTTCTGCCTCTTTCCCTCTTTCCATCTTTCTCTTTTTTTGGCATTTTGTTTTGTTCAGTGCAGTTCTGTCCCGTTTATTAGGGTGACCATATGCTAGGGCATTATTTTTTTCGGCAGACCCTTTGCCACAACGCGACTTTTGTCTATTTATGCATTTCACCGCGAAATAGGATTAAACGCTTATGTAAAGGACCCAATCAAAGTTGCCCAGTGTTGTTGCCTGGCACGGCACACCTTGTGTGTGTGACGTCTCTATATGTATGTGGCACATATGCCCTGGTTCCCGTAGTGCCAGACTCACCCGCAAATCCGCTTTTGAAATCCTATCAACGATTCTTTTCCTTCTTCTCTCCTTCTCTCGCTCTACGCCATTATGTAAAAGTTTGTCACATTCCGTAAAAAAAAAAATTCCATTTTCAATTTGGCAATTTCTTTTGCAAGTATTTCTTTCTCCATCTTTTTCACGTTGAGCAGGGGAAAAGAAAATCGTTGCATACTTGACGGCGTCTTTTAAGCTTTACTCACTAAAAGAAAAAAAAAGAAAAAACCAAAATCCTTGACCATTTTTACGCCTTATAATTTTTGATGTCTTTAATTTGTCTTGCCCAAGGGCAGTCAGCTAGCAATCGTTCGCCTAAGCCGCAGCAATTTTTATTATGACAGCAGCAACAATAAAAACAACAAACACAACAGAAACAACATAAAAACTGATGGCAAAAACTGTATGTTAAACAAGAAAAACAAGAAGAAGAAAAGAAATGTGGCCAACAAGTTGTAGTACAAATTTGGTGGTCCATTTTACAAAATGAAAAGTTAAGAGCAGGCAACAAGCACTGAGAAATTTATGTAACGTAAAAAATTTTTGATGATGTCCTTAAATCAAAATTTAAATAAATTTTCTAAAATAAAACACTGGACGTTTCAGAGTGCCCGAAGAAGCGGGTGGAAGCGGGAGGAGGAAATTATATTCAGCTCTGTCTTTGGCCAAGTTTTTATTCCTCTTTTATATTACTTTTTGGCCTACACATATTTCGTATTTATTTTACTTTTCTTTTTTATTTTTTATTTGCGCACTCTGAATTTATTTCTGGTCCACGATTATTTGGCATTTTGCATTTGTGTATGCCCCCGCTCCCGCCCGCCCCTCTCTCATCTGGAACCCTATGCTGCTGCTGCGGCTGTTGCTGGCCAGAACAGAATGCAAAATCCGTTGTCTCAGCCGAAAGTTGTAAAAACAAAAAAAAAAAAGGAAACGGCGAAAAGCAGCTGAATAAAAATACATGACCTCATGCCATATATCATATATCACGGCAGATTGCTTTGGCTTTGCGTGTATATGATTTCTCTCTTTGCTATTTGTTTCTTTTTTTTCTCCTTGTTTGTTGCCCATAATTTTCATCTAATACGAAATATAATTGCATTATAAAAATTTTTTTGCGCATATGATTTGTGGTATGAAATGGAACAGAAAAAATGCTCATAGATTCTGTTTATACGTGACAAGGGACAAGATAGGACTTAATTTTTGGAATAGAATACCAGGCAAAATCTACAGGTTTTCAGTTGGAATCGGCTTAAGTTTAATTAGAACTTTTCCAGTCGATATAATGTTTATGCATGTCAAGTATTATTTTTCTATTATATTTATAATAATATTATTTTATTTGTTACTTTTTGCTTGTAAAAACCGAAATAAACTTTATGTCTATGGCTCATTACCATTTGTTGATCCATCTACGAAAAGCCACTATAATCCACGTCTCAAAAGCCAGTTATTTAAGCGCTAAAACCACACACACTTTCGCACACCCACGCCTCCACACACATGTGGTTCATTTGCGTAAGAGAAGAATGAACAAAGTCCACTATTGAGTCCGGTATTACTACTTACAGTGTATAGTCATAAATATAACCGGAGCGAGCACTTCAGAAATCGAGTCAATGACTCATAAAAATGCCAAAAATGTGCGCCCAGTTGAGTAGTTATATTGGTTGGGTGGGTGTTACACACACACACACACAAACACACGCACACTCACATAAGGTCCTTTAGCTAGACGTATCCTTGAGCAACACGCTAGCTTGTTTATACTATATATATCTATTCCCTTTTCTTGTTGTTGCTGAAAGTTGGGGAAGCGTTGAAATTTCGCAAAGGCTTATCATATAAAAATCATAAAATTTGCATAATAATATTTTGAAATGTGGGGTGGATTGAGCTAAAGAAGTCCAGCTGAGGCATATCCCTTTGGCCGATGGCTAGTGTTCCCATTATATATTCGCATACATATCCCTAATGCTGCTGATGATGAAGTGAAAGTGTTGTGAATTATGGGCATTAGCTTGGAATGCGCTTTAAATTGGCCTGCTGTGTGTAAGGTGGAAGAAGGGCGCGTGGTTGGGGCATGTAAGCACTTAATGGACTCGCATAATCTTGACTATTGAGGGATTTACCTCTCTCAGCTGGGACCTGAGCAGCGGCAGCTGTTAATCAAGTGCCAAATACGCAGATAAGCGTTTATACTTGTTGTTGATTTCTTCCATTCTTTTTGCTTTTTTATGCTGTTGTTTTTTTGTAGTGTAAACATTTGAGCAGCTTCTAAATGCAGTGATTTTCCAATGGGGCAACAAGGATTAACTTCTCGGCAGCTGCGGTTGCAGAAACAGGACGGAGAGCACTTGCCACGACACGCGACTTGCTGCACGCACGTCCTCACTGAACAAACAAGGACACACACACACACGCTGAGAGTGAGACTCGCAAAGAGGAAAGGATTGTCGGCGCGTCCTGTGTAAATAAAAGTCTACGCATTATCCTTGGCAGGTCCTTTTGGATTTCACATCATCTTTGTACATTGCCGCTCGTGCGTGTAAAATCATTCGAAACGTCGTCGTCGTCGTCGTCGTCGTCCTCGTCGTCGTCGTCATCGTCAATCAAAGCGAAAAGCACTTTTCACCCCACACACACATACACAAACACACACACACACAGTTATCCCTGTTGACATACACTCAAACTCAAACCAAACCCGAACTCGAACGCATCTCAACTCATCAGACATGCAGCAGTATTCTTAATTTTCTTATTTCTTGCAATTTGCAGACAGCCAAATGCACATTTTGTTTATTTTAATTAGTGAGCGCAATAAAAAACAGCAAATGGCATTATGGGAAGTTTGTTTTATTTTTCCTTATTTCCCTTATCAGTTTGCTTAACTTTCAGTCAAAGAAATTGAATTTGGTCGGGTCTCAAGCTAAGGGTAAGTTCTTTTCGTTAAGGGAGGTCGTTAGAGCCATGGCAGACAGACAAACAGAACCTGCAGCTAAATTAGCCCTCCCAGCCCACCAAAAAAAAAAGAAAAAAAACAAAAAGGTGAGAGTTTGGCAGCCAAGGAGCAGGTTATTAAAGATGCAAATGAGAAAAATCGTATGCCAAGCCAAGGAAAAAAAAACATTTCAGAAGTTACTCGAAAAATATTCAAGTTGAAAAACAAAAAAACAAATATGAAGAAGAAGAAAACGAGAATGTGAAAAGAAAATATTTAATAAAAAAAACAAAAAACCAATTGTTGCCGAAAGAAACTTTGAATTTTAGTTATCGATTTATATCGATAGCAGCAGAACTTATGGTGAGACATTTAAACTACAATTTAACTTAATAAAAATATCTGTCGGGCAGTTGACATTATTAAAAGTCAAACAACAACAAAAGATACTATAACTATATTATTGTGTTTTGGCTTGATAATTTTTTAAGCATTTAATCTACATTCATAATCAATCAATGGCATTGTTATATTTAAAGTTTATCAAAATAAAATAATATTTCCTTTTCATACATTTTTATTTGTTAAGTTCAACTAGCAATCAGTTTTCCAATACAAAAACATACTTCAACAAACAAAAGCCAAACAAAATCAACAAATATATGTATATACTTTTATGTATATTGAGTTATATGTATGTAATGTACTTACTATTATTCTACTATTGTAGCTATAACCGACAATATTTACCGTAACGTTCGCATTACTGAAGTAAATCTAAACAAAAGTTTTTTATATGCACTTACCAAATACACACAAACACACACCACACACACGCACACACATGTATGTATGACCAAAGACTAAAGCAAAGAACCAAACCCTTAACTGAAAGCCAAATCAGCAAAGATCTCATACATATAAAGATGCGATTGTAAGGGCAGAACCATACAGATGTAAATGTTTATGTTTCCTGCGGTGCAAAAACGAAGATGGTATTTGGAAAGCAGGGCAAGAGGTTTGCAGAGCGGTTATCTTGGGTAACTGCTGGCACAGTTTCTGTTATTATCAATTCATATATATATATATATATATGTGTGTGTGTGTATTTTTCTGCTGCTTGTGCGGTATTTTTTTGCTAAATTATTATTTTACATTTGGTAGCGTTTGCCACACTTTTTAAAAATTTATTAAACGCGATTTTCTTTTATTATTTTACTCTCTCTGTCTGTTCAAGGCAAGCGGGAGAGTGTGTGAGAAAGAGAGACACGAAGAGTGCGAGCGAGCAATAAAAAGAAAAGACACACAACACATGGACACACTTGGGAATGGAGAATTTGTGCAATATTTTTAATATTTATATGGCAACCACACAAGCACACAAATCATCAGCAGCACCAGCAACACCAACAGCAAGCAAGGAAGAGAACCATGCGCACAAAAAAATTCCTGTAAATAATAAATTTCTGCACGCCACAGCAGCAGCAACAGCAGCAACAGCAGCAACAGCAGCAACATAAGCAACAGCAGCGAAAAGCGCGGAATTATAAACCGTGGAAAACTATTACCCCAAGGATGCTCAAATCCAAATACACACATGCACACACACGCACACGCACACACACACACACACATAGAAACATACATTCATATATGTATGCACACAAATAAACTCACACGCAGATACAAATACGGTTACGTGCTTGGCGAAATATTGCAAAAATATTGCAACAACAACAATGATGATGCCAAACAAAAAACAAATGACAAACGACTCAAAGTCATGACGAAATTAAGATACTCTCCTCTAAGAAGATTTTGTAGAGAGTAGAAATAAGATTTGTGAAACTAAAAGAGAAACGAAAAGTCAAGCGACAAATTGAATCTTTCGGGCTTTGACGAACAATGAAATTTAAGCCGAGAAGACAATTATCAATATTTCTGTATATAACATAAGCTGGAAGCAAAGAGAGAGTAAGAAATAAAAGAAACAAAAAGCAAAGCTATTGGCGAGAAGCAACGATTAAAGCAACGAGTGAAGCTACGAGTGAAGCTATGAGTAAAGCGACGAGTAAAGATAATAGTACATCAACGAGTAAAACAAGGAGTAAAATGACGAGTTAAGAAAATAGTACATCTACGAGTAAAGCAACGAGTAAAGCAACAAGTAAAGCTATGAGTAAATCGAGGAGTCAAGCAACGAGTAAGTCGACGAGTAAAGCAACAAATGATCAATGGCCTCAGGAGAAAACGTTATGCAACGAGAGATGCAAGGGAATAAACTAAGTAAAAATGATTAAAACTATGAAAGTAAAAGAAAGAAGTTATTAACAACTTAAACTGCAATATCTATGAAACTTTTCAGCACAGTTTCTTTTTCCGTTGATTGGCTGACAAGCTATACGAGTTATTTGCCATACCCAACATTTGCATCATCAGTTGAAATAAGTTGGGGGACTTTCATTTTTTCTCGCCAATATTCCCGCTGATGAACTTTTATGTTGGAGTAACAAATAAAAACAAAAAAATGGCGAATGATCGAATATTCATTCATATGCAGACAACAGCAAAAGCAGCAGCAACATCGCGCTCGAGATATACTCCACAAGTCCCCCTCTCCCCTTCCCCCCCTCTTCAACATTCGAAAATTCCCCAACGCATTCTACTAGTTAACCTGCAATGCCAGTAGCAGTTGACTTATATGTGTGTGTGCGAGTGTGTGCGAGTGTGTGCGAGTGTGTGCGAGTGTGTATGTGTGTGTGTGTCGTATGCAAGCACCGTGCATATTTTTTAATTGAGTGCGCGGGGAATTGATTGTCAAGGACGTGAACGTGGTCCTGACTCTGACTCTGACGCTGCGGAGCTATGCTTGTTTGTATGTGTGTGTGTGTGTATGTATGTGGGGCACATGTGTTGGTAGCTGGCTTTGTTGGCTTGTTTGGCTGCCGTTACCGTTACCTTTTAGCAATTTGCTTCAACATTTATAAATGTGTGTGCAAGTGTGTGTGTGTGTGTTTGTATGCACTATGAATAACAGCACTTGACTTGGTTCGCTTGTTCCCGTTGTTTTTTTCCACTTTTTTACTTTATTTCTTTTCTGTTCCATTTTTTTTTTTTTGGTTTTCATTCTTTTTGCAATGTGCAAATAATATGAGTACTTAAAGAGCTTCATCTGCATGCAAGTGGATTCCATGGCTGTAACTTGGTGGTGAATAAGTATGCTTGAAAACAATTCGAATATGAGAGCACACTTGTAGGTATTACGCGCAAATTGAAGCAAAGAAAAAAATAAATTACTTGTTCATTGGCTGCAGCCATGGAAGAAGACATAGATATTTTTAATATTCCAAAGTGAATAATTTATTCAAAAAGTTTACTTTCCCGCACTCAAAGTAATAAAATGCAGTAAATGTCTCATTTTGATAAGATAGTAAACAAATAACGGTTGATTCCTTTGCAGTAGTGAAATGCAACTCTGTGTGCGCCGTTCTCTCTCACTCTCTTCTACTCCATTTGCCCTTTTGTTTTTGGCCATTTCCGTTGCATTTTTCTATATCCGGACCACAAATAAGCGTATACAACAAAACTAGTCACTTGATATATGTGTGTTGGGCCAAACACAGAGAAATATGTTTAAAAGAGAGAAAAAAAAATTGATAAAGAGAGTAGAGATAGTACTTACTATCAACCTTTTGGGAGGCGAACACTCTCTTCACTAATGTATCATCTGGCCAAAGTCCCATCTAAAAATCCCATTCACTTTACAACTTTTGTAACGAACAAACGAAACAAACTGCGAATGAACTCAACTCAACCATTTGCATTGCTGCGGCGAATAGGTTTCTTTCTTCCATGTTTTTTTCGCTTGCTTTATATTGTTTTTGTGTTCGCTTTTGGGCCATGCACGGTTATGGCCGCCATTTTGTATTCGTGTTACAGTTACGCAGTAGCAGCAGCAGCAGCAACAGTAACAGTAATAGAAACTCGCATTGCAATTTCCGTTTTCCAGCGCCATATAAATAAACATTTATTTTGTGTACTACACTTCCCACACATGTCAACCTACCGCAGAAAATATCGTACTAACCGAACTCCCTCCACCCCCGTTCCCACTACTCCCTCTGCATATCTATGCCCTTGCTTAGTTTTCAGTTATAGTTCCAGTTACAGTTACCGTTAGTTTAATTAATCTTAATTCACGACTGCAACAGACGCTGCTCTACCCACTTCACATGCAAGATTTTATTTATGGCTCTACCCAAAAGAAAAATAAATAAAAGAAAAAGTACATTGAAAAAAATAAACTTAACTAAATGATAGTGCAACACTATAATATACCCTGTACTTAGTTAGAAAACAGAACCACACTCAATCTGTATAGAAGATATATCTATATCTATCTAACTGTAACGACCTAAAAGTGATTATAATAAAATGTTTAACCCAACTTTTTTTCTACATTTCATATTAATAATATTTCCAATATCCTCGAAAAATATGCGTATAACATTTCAGAGGAAAAACCGCCGCTGCAGCCATTTTTATAGGCACTTTTAGCCATTTTATTTATTTTTTCACATCACATTTACCTTTTTGTTGTTGTTTATTATATATATTTGTATATATGTATGTATAAAGCTCAGTGTACTTGAAAAGTGCGATTCCAGTAAGGAAACAAAAGCAAAAACCAAAAAAAAAAAAAAAAAACAAACATGGGAAATGGGAAATGGAAACGGCATTAAAGCGCATAGAGGAGAGTTAACCCTGGGCAACAACAGTACATATTTCTAATAAATGAAATGAAAATAAAATTTTGTGTTTGCGTTGTAAACAAAGAAAGACATCAAACAGTATTTGTGAAAAGCGAGTTGCATGCGCTGTTTATTTGCCATACATAAATCTATTGGCCCCAGCTCCATTTAAATGCAAATATGAAAGGTTGAAGTGGAATGCAGTTGGACGGCAGGGCCGGTGGGCCGGTGGGCCGGTGGGCGTGGCACTCTTTCAATATGCCACGCTATCAAAAAATAATTCAATAATTCAATTTATGCAATATTTGCATTTTTGGCCATGAAGCACCATCAAAAAATAAAGTTGAAAACAATTTTTTTTTATTGGTTAGCTCTGACTTTTTGTTGAAAATTTTTGAAATATTTTTTATGTGTTTTGCATATCGAATAACAAAATTGCATCGAACACAACACAGAAATGAATGCCAAATATTATGCGGGTGATATCAAATGACAACAAAACAATATTTACATATATATGTCAAAAATATGATACAAATGCGACTTAGTCGACTTTTCATTAGTTTTTACACGCGACTTCTTTCAAAAACCGAAAGTTTAGAATGTCAATAAATGATTGAAATTCAAATAAATATTTTTTGGACATATGCACAAAGTGGATTTAGCTAAAAGATTTGAATGTCGTTTGAGTTTTTGGCATGTTTAATTTTGTGTATCTTTTCGAAATTTTTATTCATATTCATATAAAACTTTTTAAATAAAATAATTTAAGTTTAAAGAAGAATATTTGTAGTAAACTATTTCGAACTACCCTGTGTCATATGGATATGTTTTTTGGTCAATCATCTCAATTGGTTTTGGATTAACACTTAATGGTAATGCCCTAAATTAATATGTCCATCAGTTGGGTTCTCCATTTAATGCAATTGGTTTCATTTCGTGCCTGCCAATAATCGAATAAAGTTTTACGCCCTCAACTCATGCCACTCATACCACTCCTACCACATCCTGCGGCTCATCTGATGCGTATTTATTCCCAGTCCTTAGTCCCAGTGCTGATTAGTTGTGCAGCGTTCCGCTGTCAACCTTTGCGTGAGCTGTCAAAGTGACAACTGAATTGCAACGGCAACACAAAACTTTACACTAACCAATGTCGACAGTGGTACCCCTTCTACCACCTAGCTCCCCGCTCGTTTTGATGTGTGCCCACTTGGAACAACGCTGATCTTTGTCTATCCTTTGCTGAACAGACGATTGTTTCCCATAATATATATTTCTTCTTTTCTTGTTTTTTTCATGTACTTTATGAATTTTCTTGTATTTTGAGCCAACATCCCAGGAGCATCTCGTGCTGTCAGTCAAGCGTTGTTGCCACGGGGCAGCAGCAACAGCAGCAGCAAGGTGGTGCGAGGGTGTCTTAAGCATGTATACTATGTGTGGGTGCAACACAGACGTGTGTGTGTGTGTGGTTTTTTTTTCTTAATGCTAGGTGGAGTTGTTATTTTTTGGTTACTTTTTTTCTTGTCGTTTTTGACAGCTAAATGCAGAATAAGCAGCAACACTGGAAGACTCTCTTCCTGCCTTCGCCGCCGCCGCCACTCAGTTGTCAAATGCTTCTGCACTTGCTACGTGTACACCACTCTGCGCCCCCCCAACTTATGTGAATGCTTTTAAAAAAATGTTTCCTAGCAAATTGTTTTGCCAAAATGATGCTCCAGACATTGAGACGCGGCGCCGAACGAATACAACGAATACAAAAGTACTGCAACAGCAACACCAAAAATGACGCTAATGGAAGCCACTGACATTTGCCAAGGGTGGGAGGGTGAGGCATACTCTGAGTAGGTGTTCCAAACTCCGACATGCACTGGCAGCACTTGTGTCATATGCGTTTAATATGAACTGAACCTATTGGAATGTTCCTGTGTGTGCCATGCGTTAATTGAAGCAACCCTGCGCTATTTGTAACTTCTTTGACAGCTGTCAGTGTTGTAAAGCAACTTTATTTATTTTGGCTGGGAAACAATTTGACAAGTTATTTATCATTATCAACACGGTTGACACTTGCAATAACAGTCAACTACAACTATTACCTATTTGTAAGATATAGTTATCTTACATTATGTTCATCTGTTGTCAGTAACTTTATCATATTTTCTTTACTATAAAAAGTAATTAGTTCTTGCTTTCGGTTCAGCGACAGTCAACGCTCTCGTACATATGCCAATGGATAATCCGCACTTGCAATTTATTCTACAGCTAGCCAAGCATAATCTCATCCTCAATTTCTATGCCACCATTTACATTTGAATCACTTTACTTTAGTCAAATGCAAACCGCTTGCGTCTCTTCTGTCTGTCTGTCTGCCTGTCTGTCTGCTGATGCTTTGCATAGGCCATGGCATTATCCTGCTGAGGTGAAGTAGGGTTGGAGGGTTGGAGGGCATGGAGAATAGTAGTAGACGTGATCGGATTAACTATTTTATTAGAAACTCATATTTTTGTATATTTCTTTTGCACCGAACATGTTCGAAGTGAATATTGAAAATGCGCTTTATTTATGTAATATTCAATAAAGCAAACCGAACCACTGCACACACACACACACCCACCCACACACACACATGTGCATAAAAGGATGGTTATAATATTTTTTCATTTCATTTTCTCTATTTATTCTATTTTAGAAAAAATGATAAAAAGTTATAGCCGCACGTGTGGGTAAAGTAGGACACCTTTGGCTTTGACTTTGACAGCAGCTGTTGAAAAAGCACCTACTATATAGTTAGAGTCGACTAAAGGCGCTTATGTTCGTATGTGTGTGTGTGTGTGTGCGTTGAATAAATGAATGAATAAGTGAATCACTGAGAAACTGACTAAATGACGACTGACTGACGGAGCGAATGCATTCGGTGGGGTCCTTTTGCCGATTCAATCACTTGAATAATGGAAGCCACAAATTCAGCTAACTGCAAATGTTCAATACAATTTGATTATGATGGAATAGTGGAGGCGGCAGCTAGAGTTACAACCAGGTGTGTGGTTGTGGATGGTGATGTTCTTTCTCTCTCTCTCGCTCCCTCTCTCTCTCTCTCTCTCTGTCCTTGTGCACTTGATTAAGTGCCTTGCCAGGGCATTTGAGTGGCTTTGAGTGCCAAGTAGCGTCAACGTAGTACGAACAACTCTGAATGCGAAAATTGCATAAATGCATGGCACTTTTCAGCGACTGTGATTTCCATTTTCCACCCATTCGTTTTGGTGTTGTTGTTGTTTTTGTTGTTGCTGTCTGTTTTCAATATTCAAAACAGTTTGCCATATGCAAACGTTTGGCTACAGCTCTAACCCTCTAGGGCCCCAGAGTTCCAGGGTCCAAAACAAATGCACGCAAATGACCCAAGCGATGGACAGAGTTTTGTGTGTGTTGTCCCTTGGGTAAAAGCCAGCCTCGGACAACAACAAGTTAACAGAGAGAAAGAGAGAGAGTCGGGGCACACAAAGCATATGTGTACCGTATAGAGAGAGAGAGAGAGAGAGAGATAGGAGGGGGACTCTGGCAATCAGACAACAATTGTTAATAATAAATGCATAATTTGCAATTGGATTTTGAATGTTTTCGCAAAGAGCGTAAACGGAACGGGTTGATTAACGAGCTAAGAGCACACAGAACTCGAGTCTGTTGGCAAATGAATGTAATTGATGTGAATATACATATGTATATGAAGTTATGCGAGGGTTGCCCCAGGCTGGTTAGAACAAGTAGCAGGAAAGAAAGAGAACTTAACGTCCATTGATTATATGGATTCGTGGTGGGGAGCAAGGATCAGCCGGAAGGCACGTTGATAAATGAGTAAAGATGTAAGGTTGGGTAGGAAAAGCCAAAAAGATAAAGTATATAACATATACTGTGCGAGTAGAGTATAGATTTCAAAAGCTGATTAATGAACGTAGGCAAAAGCTTGAGGGAAAAATGATTAAAGAACAGAGAGAATTGATCAGAGGTAACGTTCTCTTTCAAGATGAAAGGACCAAAACAATGATTAATGATAAAATGATTATTCAAAGAAACTTTAGTAATATTCAGAAATACAACCTGGTTAAGGACGTTCAGATCAGGCAGGTGTGTTCGTCCTGTGACCCATTTCAACCCATTGCGACCGCAACTAATTGGGTTAACCGAAGCGTTAACCAATTATAATGCGACTTTTTGTATTCAATAAATGTGTATACATATGTATTTATGTTTTATTGCTTTCGATTAAAAAGACATCAAAATTTTAGTGAAGAAACGAGCTAAAAAAGAAAGGAGAAAGAAATGTAAGATATTTAGGTAGGGCCACGTTAGTGAACCGTTCCCTTATAAACTTACATATGTAAAATGCTCAAATTAACTTAATTAGATGGCAGCGCATGCAAAAGGCGTTGGTGCGCTACTTTTTTTTCGTTCGTTCAAAGGCAGCTGGACAGAAATTAGAGTTGGGACACGACACGAAAACAGTGAAGGTATTCAAAAACGGATCGTAGCGGTCGCACCTGCCGGAACCCGGCCAGACCCAGACCCAGACCCAGACCCAAAACAGCCAAAACGGAGAAAAACCAAAGCAGTCAAATGGCCAACTGGCCGAATTGCCACGCCCCCTCTAAAACCGCCCCACCTATATGCCTGAAAGTCGAGAGCAATTATTGTGTTAGTTGTAGTGTTGCTCATTAAAATTGATGTCTTAATTTGATGCAGCAGCGGGAACAGCAGCAGGACTCGTATGCACACACACACACACACACACACACATGCACAGCGGGAGAGACACCCTGTAATTAGGGGCCGCGACCAAAAAGGTAAGCCCAGCCACGAACCCAGAAACGAAACGTACGGCAATGAAATGAAATTGTTAACAAATGAATTTTAGCTCGAAAAATTTGGCTTGCGGGCAAAAATGCGACCATGAGAGGAGTAAGCATTAAGGATGAGATGGCAACGAAACAGAAGCTGCAAACCGAAGATGCTGGAACCAGTTAAATGCAAAGACAAATAACAAGAAATGCACCACACACACACACACACACACACATAACAAAGCATTGCCTTTTGATTACGACCAACTGGCTGCTGGTTGCTGGCTGCTGGCTGCAATTAATCTGAGGCCCAAACCAATAGCCAAGAACTGAACTGACCAGAGAACTAACCGAAGCTGTTGGGGCGTGCGCGTTATGATGAAGTTGTCAGTGGATTGGGCTACCGTTCAGAGAGGAGACTCTCAATAAGCACATTCACTGCACTTTAAGTCGGCACAGACAATCATTCTGTTCAGCGCCTGCAGCAGCTCAACTTGTTTTTTCTTTTAAGTTAATGATTTGTTAGCAGTTGCAAAATGAAATGTTTTTATATAGCTGGAAGCTCTAAAGCACGGCGCCAGTTGTATTTACATGCCAAGGCTAAATCTTGTTTAGATCTGAAAACAATTACTATTTAACTCTACAAAAATTTAAGAATATGTGTGCTTAAGCTCTCAACATACTATGCATTCCTTTAGAAGAAGACTTCGTTACGAAAATATGCTTAAATAAATATTACAAATGTCCTAAATTCAAATTCTTAAGAACATTTAACGAGATCTATAAATTATCCATTAAAAAGGTTTCAGTGTTGTTTTCCAAACAATTGTAAATATTTTCCATATAATATCAAAGCTCCTCTGCCACAAACAATAATTTAAATTGTCATAAGGATTGTGTTTAAGTAAATGTGAATACAAATGTCCTGCATTCGATTCCTTAAAGAAGCACAAAGCACCAAGTTCCCATCGCTCCTTTCAAGCGCAAAAAGAAAACGCTTTCCCCTCTCCTCATATAGCTGCTGGCTGACAGAAGGAGGAACGCAGGACCAACATACAGTCTACATCCTGACTGTGATTCGCTTTAACATACGCCATGAACAGAGAGTACAAAAGGCATTGTCCTTGTCAATGGTGTATCCAGGTAGGCCACACACACCATACACACATACACACACACACACTGTACTGTTCCAAGCATCGTATGCATTTTGTCCGTGACTCTCGGACATCCTTGGAAATATCCTTCCTATGCCAGTGTCAAGCTTTAGTTACGCTACTTTGATTTCGGATTATTTTGCCTGAACATTTGAGCTGTACCCCCGCTCTCCCTTTATCTGCTCACTAGTGTTATAACAACTTAATCTCCGCTGGACCACATGGACAGCTGCTGTTTGGAGCTGCTATTGCGTACAACAACTGCAGCTGTTCTCCTTTATGGATACTCTAAGGACTCCCACAGGACATGCTACTAATCACGAGCTGTTTTGTGTATGTCTGTTCTCACTTCCTAATGAGAGAGTGCAGCAACATAACACCTATAAAAACATTGAGAAAAAAAAGAAACTTCTCTTCCCCTTTGGTGAAAAGTAGACGCTGTCAACAGTTTCATGTGTATCCTGTGACATCGTGTGTTGTCCTGGCGTCACCAAGTACATCCAGACAGACACACACTTGATTTCCCAAGCCGTATAATTTTATGCGCGAGCGAGAAAGAGAAAGAGTGTCAACACCAGCGTCGAAGTGTCAACTGTCAAATGCGTCGCGATGTTTCAACACTTCAACAACAACAATAGCAACAACAGCAACAACAAGCCCCTGGGCAAGGTCGCCGCCAGACACGTCTGGCTCGAAGGACAGACAACCAACCAACTCTGTCTATCTATCTGTCACAGTCTAGAAATCGGACGCCAGCGCCAACGACTCGTGTGTGTTTATATATTTTAAATGTCAGCACGACTCTGGCAATTGGATAGGACACATCCTGTCAGTTGTTGCACCACTCCAACAGTTCAGCTACAACATTATCATCATCATCATCATCGTTATCATCATCAACAACGCGTTCATTAGCATCGCTGTGTGGGCAGCTCGTCACATCACATGCTGATTACCATGCACTGATTATCCACACACACAAACAGAAACACACACTTTTACACACTCCACTTGTAACTATAGTTTCGAGTCAATCCCTAAGAGTCCTATGACTGTGTGCCATTGCCCCTTCCAACCATTCATAAATCTTTTGACGGTCAGTGATTTTTAAAGCAAACAACACAGCGCATAAATATAAATCAAAGCATATGAAATGGATTTCTACACAGTGGCGGCGTGTAAACGTTGCAATCTGGGTGTAACATTACACAACACTGAACAAGCAAGAAGAAGCAATAACACACAGAGACAAATACAAAAGTTTAGGCATCAAATTTCCTAAAAGGTTGTTGCTCGTTAACACTTAAATGGCAAAACATACAGGGAAAGGGGCAGAGGTTGACTTTAAGGAAATACATAAATTTATTATGAGAAATTGCCAGTAATTAATGTTAAGCATGGAAAATGTTTTAAGATTTAAGATATTCATGTTTTCCTGTATCATATTTGCAAATCACACCACTTATGAATGAGATATACATCTTAAAATCTTAAGAGTATTATTAGGCAACATTAAATAATTAAGCTATTATATATCTCAAAGCTGTTTGATATGTTTATCTACAGACAGATCTTAAGCATAAGCCTAAAAACCAAGAAACTACACTCTTAAGCTCTTCATAGCCAAGATATTTTAATATTGTATGTTAGGGTGGTTGTATGAACACAAATATGTAAGTAATCTTTATTGGTTATCCCCAACCGCATATTAGCCCAACCATAATAACTCATTCCATTCCATTCGATTAAACCTATCGATGCGAGACATTCAAAATATGTTTGGCCGTACTCTGATTCGAGTATAACTCACTTTTAAAATATATGGGTAACCCACTCTGGCACTGACATCGATATTTCTAATACATATGTAGCAAAATTGGTTTCCCTTTTCAATATATTTTTTTTTTCCTTCTTGCTAACTGACCAGCGGCGATAACATTGTCGAACCCTTCGGGCCAAAGCTCGATGAACCCCTCGATGCTGTAAGCAGTATTCTTAACTACCGCTCTGACTATGGCTATGGCTATGGCTCTGGCTAAGGACTTGCCGTAGTAGTAGTTTTTTATGTTTTTAATGGAGGGTATGTAACATTATTTATAACTCAGCGGCGCAGGGATAATGCCATATTAAATGTCAACTGCAACTAGACACACGCTCCATATAAGACTTCTGGGACGCACACATACACATACAAATCCCAAACATGAAAAATCTATTGCTTCGTTTTCGTATCGTATCGTTGCTAAAGCAAGCTAAGTCCTTAAGATGTGTCCTGCAGCGGCACAAAAGACGGAAAGTAAATCCATTGAGGTTACCTTTACCCCATACCCCATACGAAATGCTCCCCATGCAATGCCTGTGCCGAATGTGACCCTCGTCCCTTTTTCAGTTCTTTTTTTTTATATTTTTGTCTTTACGCGCCAGTGAAGACATTTGTTTTTTTTTTTTGTTTTTGGGAGACTCGTCTTCGACCCGATGGCTTACGAATCACCCAGTGGCCGAGAGTGGTTTTGATTCCTTTTGCCACTCATTTTTAATTCAGCTCACATGCTCACATCTGTTGGGTCGCTGGAGTATCCTTCCTGTCCAGTTTTGGCCCGCTACATGCTCCATTGATTTATGCGCTGCCAATGCGCGCACACATACATACATTGTATACATATATCCTTGCTCATCGTCCTTGCTCGTCCCGTTCTGTCCCGTCCTGCAACGATTTGTGGCATTGTTCATCATATGCCTCGCTGGCTACTTTGTTTCATTATTGTATATTGGCCACATTTGTGGCTCATTTTGTACATGCTGGGCATGTCTGATAATGACCACAGAATTTCATTATCCATTCGAAATTCGTATTGTAATTAATTTAATACATACCTATATAAACATATATGTTTGTATCTCTTGTTGATAAGTATTTCTGTATGTCTCCTGCCAAAAGGAGATGCATTTACTTAAATATTGCGGTACATTTCATTCGCATATGCAGTTAAACCAAGATTATTTCTGCTTGAGTTAATTGATTTGCGGGTTTTCTGTAATGAGTTTGACTTAAATTGGAATTGAAGAGTATCCTTGCTTAAGATATTAACTTAAGTAACTTCCAATATCTTTCGAAAGAAACCTATAAGAAATCCTAAAAATATTCTTTCATATGTACAATTAGCTTCAAGATTCTTCCAATTAATCCAAGAAAATCGATCATAAATTAGAATTTTTCCTTCAACAATCTGTCAACAAAGCAATTCATCAAACTCATAATCTCATTATCCCGTTAAGATCTCAACAATCTATTATGGTAACCTCAAGGAGTATCTCATCGTATAAAGCACTTGTCTTCTCCTTGCTTATTACTCTGCTAGAATTATAAGTAAGTAAGAGAGAAAGAAAGGGTAAGGAGCAGAAGCCACATTGCTCATCTGGTCGGCCTTTTGTCTAATTCTATCTATTTAATTAGTTTCTTTCGCTCCAATTGTTGCCACAACGTTCGGTTCTGTTCCCAAAATACACAACAGTTGTGGTCGGATCACGTACAAAATTGAGCATCTCAGCTGGAGAGCCACGGGTTAAATGGGCGGTTATCCTGACAAGTCATGTGTGGGCGTGGCATGGCTATATTCTTCCTCGTCTGCTGCTGTTCACACCTTCTCAGGCAGCTGTACTTATCAATCATAACGGCAATTGACTACCAGATTTGTGACTTTTGAATCCTTTTTTAAGTTGAAAACTGCATTTTTGACTTTTCGGCTTCTGCTCAATCATTGTCATCAATCATGAAGTAACCAAAAATATTCAATTCTATACGTATGTGTGTGTGTGTGTGTCAACTCCTACTTTCTTCGCTTTGTGGTTTCTTTGTGGTTTCTTTCATTACTTTTTTCAACTTCTTTTTTGGTGGCTGCTATCTCAATTTTAGCAGCTGATACTCGGGATCCGGGTCCAGCCTTTTGTGTTTGTTTCTCTCTCGTTGGCCATTGTAGGTGTGAAATGCTCAAAGCGCTCATCCATATCCTGCTGACTATGTTAACCGCCTGCTGCTGCTGATGGCCTCAGGTCCTTTGTTGTTTTGCGCCTTCAATGTTGTCCAGCCGCCTCGTTGCTGCTTATCTGTGTCCAGGTTTGAGCCTCTGTGTATCTCTGTGTCTTCCTGTTGGTTTCTTTGAAACATGTGTTTTACAAATGTTCCATGAATGCAACAACAGCTTCATCTTCATTCTCTTTAGTCCCCATACTCAATGTCATCGTCCTTGTCGTCTTTGACAATTTTTAATTTATGTTTGTCCCTTTTTGTAAAAGTCTCCGAACGTCTAATAACTCAATTAAATGGCAGCTCAGCTATCAATGACAGACGGCAGCGTTGTAATCTCTATAAAAATGCGTTCGCATTCTTTAATTCAATATCCTGTGAGAATAAGCGGCAAATATGATGGCAATGGCAAACCGCAACACAGACAGGATGCGCCGTTGTCGCACACCACGGAAGCAGGAATCATTACAGAACTGATGACAGGAATATCAATGTATGCACGCTTTCCAAATACTCCACAGCCATAGTCGTTTAATTATATCACAGTGTCGGCAAGGAAATCATAGAATTAAATAATAATAATACAAAAAAAATTGATATTTCTGCAGATATATCTTGTTAAATGGATTAGCGATGCGAGGAAGTTTAATTAAAAATTAACAATAAAAATGTTTAAAAATTAAGGTTATATATTTAAAATAGTATTTAATTTGGTACTCAATTATTTTGCAGTTATCTACCCTCTACCTGAGTCCGGATGCAAAGCAAACGGTATGAAAATTTGCCAAGTCATTGTTAAAATATATATACGCGAAATGCTAAAAGATGAAATCTAAGAAAAGGAACAGTCAGAAAGAAGGAAGGCAAATCTAATAAACACTCAAAGAAAAAAAAAGAGGATTATGAATTTCCTTGTACTTGTGGTCGGACAGGTATACCTAAAGGTAAGTAGGTTTTGAAGGTGTATTTTTTTGGCTTAATTAGTGGCTCCAAACAAGTAAAAGAGATGGAAAAAAACGTAGAACTGCTTGACGTGTACACTAAATCCTACTTAAAGGCCAGTGTCTGAGCACATAATTTTTAGTAGGCTGTGGCTTAAGCCGGACTCTAAGCCCTAAGCCTGGAACCAATCAGCCACTTCATTTGCATTCGAAAATCAGCTTAGACAAGAACCGAAACGAACCGAACCGAACCGAAGCGAGACGTAGGCGTTGGTTCTCCCGTGAGTCTCCCTGAGAATTATCGATATGATTAGATGCATAATTGAGACTATTTATAAAGGCAAAGCAGACAGACAGACAGACAGACAGACAGGTTAGAGATGATGTAATTTCAGGCATTTATGAGTTGTTCTATGTTTTTCTTTCTCATCCAAACGAGCTGTGAACCGTAGGTGTTGGCCCAAATCACGACACAGAACAAAAGCCAACGCCCTCGTCCAACTCGCCCAACTCTCCTGCTGAAACACCTGTACACAATGCATGCGTTTCGTTCGATTCCATATAGGGTTAACTCTTAATTAAAAGCTGCTTTTCATCTCTCACACACACACACAAAACAGAAAATTACAAACAGCCCATGCTGCAGCAGTTCACAGTGTGACATCTAGTGATTCCCCCCTACCCCCAATTTTCTTTCTATCTTTCACCTGTTGGTAAACACAAAAGAAGGCCATGAAAATTTATCTCGCTGCATGCTGTTGTTGGTTGCGCTGTCGGTTAGCTGTAGCTATATAGCTACCATGAAATGAGGTGCTGAGATCTCAAATTGACTTTGGCTGCATGCTGCTGATTAGCTGCTGATAAGTTCGATTGGCTCCCAGGCAATCAATTGAGAATGTTATGTAAATTACAACTTCTCGGTTTCCCTGGTTCCTCGTTTTCCCATTCAAGCTTTTTCACTATTCTTCAAACTAATCGTTGAGTTCTCCTCGCCTCATCAATTGTGTAGGCTCTGTGGGCAACAAATGTGACACCATTGTTGAGCTCTTATCTCTGCAGTCTGGTGTAATCTGTAACCGGCTCTAATGTCTTCATCAGCTTGGGTTTTTATTCAAGTTTTTTTCGTTGGAGCCTAAACAAATTTCTTTGTTGAACGCGTTTGAAAAACCCTAAATAAAGATATCACAAATTTATATTTGGTTTTCAGTTAGTGTTGATAATATTATGCAGAAATTAAAACACTTCATTAGCGGCGTGTTGTCGTTTATTGAATTGTTTCAGTTTGTCTGGTAAAATTCGAAGCGTGAAAGTTGCAATGATCTTCTATTCAAATTAAGGAAAGCTGTTGAATGAGATGTAAATGTAGATGAAATATTTAAATATATATGTTTGATTTAAAGATAAAGTGAGTTTAAGTACAGCTATGATAAAAATTATACATAAGGAAAAGTTAGTCAAAATTAAACATAGAATCCCTTATGAAAAACAAGATTAATAAAAAGATCTACATTCAAAAGGTGAGGAAGAGTTAGTCAAAATTAAACATAGAATCCCTTATGAAAAACAAGATCAATAAAAAGATCTACATACAAAAGGTGACTAACCTTTAGATATGTTAACAACAACTTATAAGTATAAGAGAGCAATCATCTCATAAATCGTGCCATAAGCAAAATAACTTAGCTTTATTGAACAAACCAAAAGGTATTTTCATAACCCATCAGTTTCAATTTTGATACATCAATTTAAGCTGGCAACTCTCAATCTAAAGCTTGCTGTTTTAATGTGTGTGTGTTTTTAAGTATGTGTGCGTGTGTGTGTTTATCTTTTTTGGTGCCACTTTAAAGTCTAAACACATTTAAGCCGCTACTAAGTGTCATGTTGAACACATGTACATCAAATTCAATCAAATCAAATACCAGACAATCCCTTCCATCCATCCATCTCTCTCTCTCTCTTTCTGTCTGTCTGTCTGTCTGTCTGTTTTCTATAGAGTAGCGGAATAAGTACAGTTATGCTAGAGGAGTATAGGCATGGAAAATGAAGAGATGTATTTTATGTGCCCTGTCATTTGTCTGTCAATCAGCTGTCGCATATTTTCTGGCAATAAGGGTTAATTTACGCTCATAATCCTTGCCCGGCGGCAAAATCTCCAACTCCCTGCCACTGCCCCTCTCTACAGCTACTGACTGATGTTGACATTCTGCTTGCACAATTTTGTCACACAACAACATGTCCTCCAGGCCCAAATCAACAACAACAACAACAACAACTGTAGCAATGAGAGCGAAATTTCACTTTGTTTATCGTGAAAATTTGTTGGCAGCGCCTATTGATTTTTAATGCTGATTGACAGTCCGTTGGAAAACTCGAACAAGGCTCTCGACTCTCACTCACATATTGATTGACAATTGGCCTTGTTACGCATGCATTTTCTAACAACACGTTTTCACATCAACCATTTTCATTTCGTTTTCTGTTGAAGAAATTTACATAATTTTTTTCAGCTGGTAAAACATTCTGCTCTAAGCTCATTTAATTGTCGCAAAATTGCTTTATAAATGAACTGAACTATCATACAGGGGATAGCAACAACCAGGCAGGAGGCGGGGCCAAAAGGTGGGCGTGTCCACCACATCAATTAGATGCGAAACACACCGCATTAACGTGTATATCTGTGTGTGTGTGTGTGTGAAAATGCACAGCTTCGTTTTGAGAATAAACGATAATAGCGTCAATTCCCTTTGCCGCATCCCAAAAAGCTAATCATCCTGGCAGAAAGGACTTGCACTCGCTCGCATAATTGTTGTGCCATAATTGTTGGCAAAGGTTGCAACCACACCACACACCCCACGACCCACACCACAATGAGTGGTGACAGGGTTGTTGCTAGCGTATTCACACATAATAATAGTTGGGTTTTTATTTGCATCGTTGTGCAATAGTTATTGTTGTTGTTATTGCAATAATTTAAGGATTATATTCATAAGTCCGGCAGCAGCAGCGTTTATCTGTAACTTCAGGCACGGCATCGGAATACATGATGTGTACCACGGCGTAACTATATAACGGCGTAGAGTACATCATGAGCAGATGTCGGGCTTAGACGACTTTGAAAGTCCGCTACTTTAGAACATTGTTGAACAAAGAGAAAGCATGAGCAATTCATTCACCAATATATCCCACACAAAGTAGCGCATCGCAAAGAGAAAGAAGTAAAACCGCAAAAATTAATGAGCGAAGAGCAAATCAAACAAAGCACGAAGTGCGCTGTCGGCAGCACGATGTCAGCTATTGTTGTTCGTTGATTGTGCCTGGTGTGGTGGGTCAACGGATCTTATATGACGAGTACACATTAAGAGACAGTGTGTGTGAGAGAGAGAGGCGTGCTGCACTTTCGTGACTAATGCAAACATACGCTTGTTTGCACAATGCTCCAGAGTTGCCGTTCGCTGCGTTGATGCTAATCGCCAGAGACAATTTAATCTCTAATCAAAATTCAAAATCGCAAATTTCCGCCAAAATCGCCAAATGAGAATTGCGAATTGCGAAATGCGAGATGATAAATGGAAAGCGCTTATTGTGGGTAGAGACCGGAGGGCAAACGGCAGAAAGTCGGTGGCATGAAAATGCAATCATTGCGTTTTTGAATAGAGACTTGCGAATTAATGAGGACATTAAGCCAAAGCCAGAAATCAGAGCACCCAGACACAATTGCAAATGGTGCAGAATCCAAATCGGCGAACTTTGTAAGCAATAACCACCACCACCCCCCCAGTCAGTAGGGTTTGTTGTTTATTGTTGTTTGTTGTGCAATCGTTTATTGGGAAATTGGAAAAATATTATTTTGTTTACATAGCCAAAGGATTTTCACACGTTCCCTTGCCCCGCAAGGCACATAAATATTGATTTATTTTCATATACAGCTACAACTTTGTGTGTGTGTATGTGTGTGTGTGTATGTGAGTTTGTTAACTCATTAAATGCAATGAACGAAGCTGCGTTAACAAGAAAGTGCAACAATTTGAAGAGCAGTGTTGAGAAAACAAAGCGTTTCAAAACGAAAAATAAAACTAACGAGCTGACCAAGCAAACCAAAAAGGATCGGCAGATCGACTTTGAAGTTCAGACAGAACAACAACAACAATAAGAACAACAACAGGCAGTGATTTGGTGTTTTTATGATCATTCGTTGTTTGATTACAGCAAACGGATAAACCCCGCCAGGAACCAACAACAACAAATACAAAATGCCGCTACCTACAACAACAACAATACAAAAACAACAGAGACGCTATCACAAAATCCCAGTCAGAGTTTCAGTCTCTGCTTGGTAGATGCTCCTTGGTATAAGCGTTGTAGTGCATGCGCCGCATGACCTGCTGCCAGGCAAACAAACAAACCCGAAAAACATACATACATATATACAACAATTTACAGATCCCTTGCACCTTTATTTTCTCCCGACAAAAAGTAAAAAAAGAAAATGAGAAAACAACTAAAACCAAGCGACGCGCGACGTTAAACAAATACGCTTACATTCGTACGTAGAATTTTGTGATATTTTAAGAGCCTACACTCGGTCAAACAAGAAAGATCGCTTGAATGGCCCGACAAAGATGATAAGTTGTCGGTTCATTGTGTAATCGTCAATCGTCAACTAAGCCGACGTCACAAGACTTAGGATTGTGCAAGAAATTAGCAATAAATGTCGCTGGGCAACATGTCCGTAAAATCGATTTGAGGTCAATATAAGGTAAATGAACGAATGAAAGGTTTGAGGATATTCTTTAAGTAGAGATAAAATTAAAGTTGAAAGCACTTGTTAAAGTCAATACATAGAGTATATACATACATACTAAAGAGTGGCAGAATTTCAGAATGTTCTTAAAAAACATTTATAATCTTGTATTTTAATAGAGTTTAGTTGAAGTTCAAAGCATAAGCAATATTATATATAGAGTTTTTGGAAATTCTCCTCGATCAAGAAATAATATCTTCATATTTAGGGAATATAAAATTATCTAGAATTTCATTGAAAAAGAATAAAAAATCATACTTGCAACAGAAAACTAAATTGAACATTTATTTGTAGTTTCAACTTTTAAGCATTTTACAAATCTTTATACTCTTGGTGCTACTTATATAAAGACATAAAAAATCTACCCCTTAATACCTCATTCAAATGAAAACTTAAATTCAAATCATTCTTTTATGAGCTCACTTTTTTCCCCCTTATTATTAAACGCCAATAAATTATTTACCATTGTATTGCCAATCGTAGACCTTCGAATGCGAGCAGTTGATTCCGTTGACTCTATTAAATTCATCTTATGGACCTAACAATAAGAAACTCTTTCCAATGGAAGAAAAACTCTTTTCATTGACTGCTGCTGTGCGACCAGACGGCTTTCAGACGATAGTAGGTAGCAGAGGAAATGGGTATAGTAATATATATCTCAGGAAATATCAAAATAATAAACCTCGCGCACACGCGCTTAGCACTAAAAAACGTTGCAGGACAGTCGACGATGATGATTATGATGATGATGATGATGATGGCGGTGATAAAGATGATGCAAGCGAAGGCGACGACGACAACGACAAATAAAAACGAAGAGGAAGTTGCCACTCAACGGCGACGTCAGAGACAGAAATATGTTGTCACTGAATTATCCTACCACGCATATAGCAACAATAAATATGTATACCAAAGAATATGCAACTTCTAAATGTATATTTGAAATACTCTTGCTGAAGGGTGTTGTGAATATGTCAATTAATATGTTTCGTTTCGATTATATAAGCTTTAGCTCATCTAAATATATAGAAGTGAATTAAATTATTCAAAACTTATTAGACACAATATTACGAAAAATCAAACTAGAAAACTATTTATTGTTGGCATAAAATGTATTTCACCAAGAATAAGTGTATTCAAGGTATGACTTATCCCTTGCTAAGAAAAATTTTTGTGTGATTTTTAATATTTTTGAATTTCCGCAGTTTCATTCGACGCGCTGGAATACCTCCTCCTGTTGCCAGCGACAAACGTGCTGCTGTGAGCGTGCATCAGGAATCACACTTTAATTTACACTTGAAAGACTTTTCACGATTTCCCACACGGCGCTGAAAACGTAAAAACGTGTCCGCAACAAATGAGCAGCGGCGCTGCTGCAAAAAAATATATTGTGAAGCTGCTGCAGAAGCAAAAAAGGAAACCAGGGAACACACGTTAAGAACTTGAATACAAAAAATACAAAAATAAATAAAAGAATCTCAGGCGTTATAATTCGATTGTCCACTCAAACGAAATCGAATGCACAAAATCGCAAATCAAAAAATCAGCGGAGGGTGAAAAGTTTTTCCAAGCAGGAGGGAAAAAAATGCATTTCCCAAGCAATAATAAACAATAATTGTTGTTGTTGTTGCTGTTGTTCGTCGGGCGATAAGCATATTGCACACACGAATCTCCCCCCGCTCTCCCACTCACCCGTTTCTCCCCATCACTTTCGCATTAATGGAAGCTGGGACAGGCGCTCAAGTGTTAAGTGTCAGATGCAGGATAAGTGCGTGCAGCGACAGGATATTTGTTTATTTGTTTGCTTGCTCCTTGCTACCAAAGAGCGAGCGAGCGAGCGAGAGAGAAAGAGAGAGAGAGAGCAATGTGTGTACGATTGCAAACATATCAACGACAGGCACATACATATTTTTAATGCATACTTCAAGGCTTTTCAAGAAGAAATGGGCGTTAAAATCATGATAAGAGCTCACAAATGACATGACATGTGACTGCTGCACGAGTGTGTGGGTGCCGAGATTACTGCGATAGTCAGAAGACCCTCAATCAGTTGACCGAAAATCAACCAACTTCGGTTTCATTCAACAATGCATGCTATCTCGGTTCTTGCAGCAATTGCAGACCAAAATATCAGACAAAAGAGTAAATGTTTTCATGGCGATAAGAACCCAATTCGCAACTTAAAAATGTGTAGTACAGAAATTATGATAGAAAGATAAAGTTTTTAGTAACATTTTCACATCATAAACACATACTGCGATAAAGCGATCTTAAACTCGTGTAGTTAAGTTAAGAAAATCTGAAATGATTAACAAATTTGCTCATCATAATCACATAACAACTTGACACAAATATTTCTTCAATAATCCTTTCATCATGTTCACACGCAAAAATGCTTAATTCGATTTTCGGCTTTAGGTTTAGTTATCCGAATTTGTTGTTAACCCACAAACCCCAGTTTTAACGGTGCAATTAGTTGCCGCAAAACTTTTGCGGTATGACAACTACGTTGTGCTGCATAATCCGAGAGCTTTTCGAGCAATTATTTATGGCGCTGTGTAACACTCGACTAATTCTCACTCGTGACTCGGCATTAGTCAACACTTTGTGTGCACTCTCACTCACACACACACACCTACTCAAACACATATTTTCCAACACTACTTGAACTGATTTATGACACTTTATCAACTAGACCAGAGAACTAATGTGATTAGAATTTCTTCCCTTTTTTTTTTATGATGAAAAACTGTGCAGCTAATGAACTTGCTCTCGAGATTATCCGCTTACAAGAACATTACTATACATACTTATACAAATCCAGGTCCGTAAATATGCAAAGAAGTGACTTTAAGTCAGTTACTTATTGCCTGAAGCCCTTAAATGTTGTCGGGGGGCGTCGTCAAGTGGCCAAGGATCTGTGCATATCCTGTGCAACGTTTAGTGCTTTTAATGTTATGCTAAATACGCTTTTATTTATTTACGCTGTGGTGCAGCTGCAACTGCAACACAGGCAACATTCAACATTCGCTCTTCACTCTGTTTGCACAATTTTACGCCTCAAATCATTTGGCCTCCCCGCTCCCGCATCTTTCAACAATACTAAAAGCAACTGTTGCATCCTTTTAGTTCCGGTTAGCCTTGCAATTAAGCAACTCTCCCTTTCACACTCTCTCTCTCTCAACTAAATAGAAATGACACACACACACACACTGCACACACACACACATTCGAACATGACAGTTACATGAGTTTAGCTTGGCTTTTCGTATCCTGAAGCGGGTTTTGCATTCGAAATTGTTAACTCGCTTTTGGCTCATAAAATGCAAATTATGTCAACAATAAATGTTGATAAATTGTTATTTGTAATCTGTTGTGTTGCATTGTGATTGTTATTGCATTAGCCGAGCTAGCTTTATATATACATATATAGATGAAAAAGTATTTTTAAGCAAGCATTATTAAAGATTTGAAACTATAAATGTCTGAAGTTTCTAATATCTGTCTGCTGCTTTCTGCTTTCTGCCAAACACAGCGGGAATGTGTCTTAATTAACTCAAATAAACATTTATGCTTGAAATGGTCTACAAAAAACATGTTTCTCATTAAGCCGCTGCTCCACATACACATTCACATGCCAAGAAAGGTGTTATACTTGTTACCAAAAGTCTAAATAACATTTAAGTGCTCTCTTCTATGGTTATTATCGAATTAAATGGCTGTCTTAAGTTTAGTTACAGTTACGCCGCAATGGCAACGAACAACAAACAAATTGTACAATCGTGCGATAATGAAGCATAAAATTGTATGTGCCGCAGTTTGGTTGCAAACAAAAGTATCTGTCAGGCCATTAGCAGCATCCATCCACGAGATACTTGTTAATACAAGTATCTTTAATGTTTCGCTCATTGTCTCTCTCGCTGTCTCTCTGTGTGTCTGTGTTGTAAAGGTTTTTCTTTCTCTTCAGGTGTTTGAAAAAATATTAAGATACGAAATTAGTGCAGCCAAGTTAACATTTAATGATGGCTCAAATTGCATTTCATACTCTTTTTTCTGGGAGCTGAGAACCTTAACCCTAACCAGACTAACGGATCTCATCAGCGCCATTAAAATGTAAAAAGTCGTAAACTATAAATTGGTAAGGGCGTAACTTACATTAAGAAAAATAACAAATAAGTTAACTCACATTGGGTGTAATCAACTAAATAATATTCTTCTTTCGAATCTATTAATCAAACTCCAACAAAAAAGACCTTGTGCAAAGTTTCATCTCTATAGATCAAGAACTAGACAACTATATGGAAAGAAGGACATATCTATATGAAGCTCTAGATTTTGATCATGAATATATATGACTTATAGAACCGGATACAATTCATTCTATAAGTTACACATTCAATGACAAAATCGCAAGACACATTTTAAAACAAATATCAAACTCAACATTTTATAGTTCATTTCCTATAATACCTTACTTACCTTTCTCTAACTTTACAGGGTATATACAAAAAGTGAAGAGCTATGTAAGTAGTGGGCAACTTGCAGACAAAAGATGAACAGTCGAGCGTGTGGTAATTAGAATTAAGAAGCATTAAAAAGAAACTCAACAAAGTTCACACAATGCGCTCAAAGCGAAAGTCGTAAATAAAGCCATAAAAACGTAAAAATGTAAAGCCAGTGACTGTTTTTCTTTTTTCCTTACCTTACTGTATCTCTTCTCAACTCTGTTTTTACCTTACTGCTTGTTGGGAACTCTGGAAACTTAATTAGTTTCAAGAGTAAAAACAAAAAACTGCGAGGCGATAAAGCCTCCCGAACTATAAAAGGAGAGATAACAATTAGTTTTGGGCGCCAAAAAAAAATAAAAATATAGAACTAAAACTCAAAGCCAAAAGTAATTTATGAATGCACCTTGTTGACAATGCCGTTTTGGACAGCTCGTAAAAACAGTTCGAGAGGGCCCAATAATAAAACAATAATAACAACTAGAGCACACTTGAGAGCTCGGAAACCTGGGAACAACAGCTGCGTGGGCGACCAACTATAATAAAAAAAACCTGACCGGTACTCTAGGAATTACAAGCTCGATTGATTTGCAATGGAAGGGAATACAAAAATAAGTAAATACGAAATCCATTGCTGATTATTTTTCAATTCACAAGCATAAATATATATACGGGAAACATGGGCATAGACATAATATTTCTATACCTTTGCTTATTGTCATCTATAATTCCATGCATGGAATGGCTTGGGCTCATCAGGGATAATACTCTATGCGCTAGCTGTTGACATGCAATTTGTTGTCCTCATCCTGATCCTCATACAGAACTCATTCCCAACTCATTCAACCCCAAAGGCGCACACAATTGACATTTGCTTTGCCAAGTGACAATGGCAGATTTGTTTGCGGAATGCGGATTTAGCTGCTGGGACTCGAGAGACGGCAACTGCAATGTGCAACTGCAACAACAGCATTGCGGCTTATACAATTCTACTTGGCCATCCTTGTTTTTGAGGTTTTCCTGTTTGTCAAATACGCGCAGAGAAAGTTTAGATAGAAAACGTGATGAATGTGGCTTATTGAAGAGCATGAAACATAAACAATCAGAAAATTTATCCTAAACTTGTATATAAACATATGGGTTTTAGTTAGAAATATGCATAGTACTATTAACTTATATGTATGATATTTGTATATATATTTGGTTACCATCTATAAATAAGAGAACATAACTGATAAGCCAATCCATCTTAAACTTATCTGAACACATGTATTGTATTAAAAAATATGCATATTATTAATTTAGTATACTTTTTTTCTTATTACTATTACAAGATTATTCATTATCTTTAAGGGTATCAAAAAGTCAAATACTTCGACACTGTAAGTGGCTACCTTAATTGTTTTGCTATATGCAGCTTGCCGCAAGTATTTTATGGCCACATGTGGCACATTTATGAACTGTTTATTGTAAGCCAGGCCAAGCTTAAGTAATTCCCAGTGTATAACTTAATTAAATGCAGCTAATGCAATGCCCGGCACATAAATGAGACTAGCAGCAGCAGAAGCAGCAGCAACAACAGCAAAAGCAGCCGCAAAAGCGAGTAGCATGCAACAACCACTGTTGTAGCCGGGCTAAGAGCTGTTGAGATAGCCACATGGAGATGTTGCAACAATTAACACTAACAAAAATAAAATAAAATGAACACAAAAAAAATATTAAATTAAATATGAAAAGTGTAACATAAGCAACAGCAGCAGAAAGCACGGTCCACAGGGGCGTTGGGCGTGGCATTTATGTGAGAATTTAATAAAATATGTTTAATGTAATTTTTGAGCTAAGCAACAACAACAGCAGAAGCAAACCGGAAGCACTTGACCCGCATGGAGAGAGACCAAACAACATGGAAGAAGAGTCCGTACAAATGCCAAAGTGGAAGCTGCATGAGGCAAGAGCATGAAGCAAGTATGTGAGTAATCTGGCAGTTATGCCAGGCATGCAACATTGCCTTAAGGCCTCCCCCAGCTAATTGGGTCAGCTTAGGGGCCTTAGCTCTGATCTGCTCGGCTCTGCTCTGCTCTGCTCTGGATATATGTTGTGTGTTGTATGTTGTCCTGCTGACCGGATGTGTTGGCTAGAAGAAAATTGTGAGCCAAATACTAAATGAATTTATGACATTTATCTAAATTATTTATGTTGCATTTATCTCTAAGACTAATTGTTAACAGAATAAAAGCTTATTTGGTTTGAAAATATTAAGAAAAAAAATTATTTTTGTTTTACAAGGAATTTGAGTTTTTTTTTTATTAGATTTTTTTGCTGTTTCCTTTATTGTGATATTTTTTTTATTATTTTCATTTTGATAGAAATTTATGATGAAATTTTGAAAGGCAATTTTCAGAACATATAATAAAATTGCATGCTTCAAATGTGTTTTACAATGTGTTTTATACCCTGAAAAGGGGTTTAACGATTTTGTGCAATTGTATGAAACAGATAAAGTATATATATTCCTGATCAGGATTAACAACCATGTCCGTCTGTCTGTGTGATTGAACGCTAGAAACTTCAGGTTTTGAATGTTAGCTATTTTTCGAAAACTCTTCTAGCACCAAAAACTTTAATTTGAAAAACTTGAAATTTTGTGTATACAGCTATACTATATACAAAATAATAAAAAAAAAACCATCAGATTTTAATCAAAATCGGTTGAAATATACCAAAGATAGTATTAAAAACTTAAATGCAGTAATTATGCATTAAAAGTTCAGGGTATCTCCTAGTTAACTTATCAAATGTTTGGGCTGAAAGAATAAATAAGAAAATATTCCAGAAATTTCCCATCACAAAAAAGGTTAGCTAGCTAGTTTGCTTTTCATTGAACTAGTTTACGAAATACTTGTTTCGCTTGCACACAGTCAATGATTGCTAAAAGCTTACATTTTGTTATGCCATTTTTGTGGCTGCCAACTGCTGCTGCTGATGCTGCTTTGAGCTGCCACTCGGCCCAATCATTAGTGGCAACAAACAAACAGTAAAAGCATACTGCCACAATGCACTAAACAGCCAGAAAGGCAGAGGCAGAGGCAGACAGAAGCCACCCACATGCACCTACATACATGTATGTATGCAGATGCCAGCTTTGGCTTTCGAAAAAATCACAAAAAACGCACTTTTTCCTCCTTTGGCATTTGCTCGCTGCGTTATAATAAAAGATTTCCATGGCCTGACGACTTGACAGGTTGCGAACGACATGAAAAGTGAAATGCAAGCGATGTTTTGCCCATTTTGTTGAATGAATTGAGGCATGAAAAGCTTTTCGGCATTGCCACTTACGCGCAGTCACCTCTCCCTCATTCCTTGCTGCAACGTTGAATGTGGCATGTAAAATTATGCGTAGTCGTTGCTGTTATAGTTTTTGTTGTTGCTGTTGTTACATGGTTTTAGATTTCAAATGCTTTGAATTCAGCAATGCAGCCACAAAACCAACAATGAGTACGAATTGCCATTTGGTTGGAGGTAGCCGACCAGCAGATACTCTCTAATATTAAGAGTAAAACTTCTTTTAGTCCTAAATTTTTGGTAGTTTCCGTATATAAAATCGAACTTTGGGTGTTTTTTATGAAAATAAATATTCCAACTGCTATTTGAACTTGATTTAACCCCACCCTTACCGTTTATAATGATTATAGGGTATTAAAAAACCGCCCACACACACATACACTCAACATAAACTCAAAACACTTCAGGAGGCATGCAACAACGAATTGCATTCATTATGCTTATACCATTGCCATACTATTACTCCATCTCACTCTCCCTCTCTCTCTCTCTCTCTTTTCCCTCTCTCTCACACACACACACTCTCTTTCAGGCTTTTGACTGACTTGGCTCCACCTATTTGCATTTTTCGTGCACCGAAAAAATGACTAAAAATACTTGACTAATGTTATGCCCTGATATTGTTGTTGTTGTTGTTGTTGCGTTGACTGCACGGATTTAATAGGATTTTAGTGCATTGAAGTGATTTTTCAACGCTGGGTGATGATGATGATGATGTTCTCGTTGTTGTTGCAACTGCAGTTGCTGGATGTAAATGGGTAAGGGATATGACTGTGACTCAGGGTTTGGTGAGTTATGTCTGGTTTATGCTACCTGGATGTGGGAGAAACGGGACAGGGAGTGGGGAATTGGGGAAAAACAAGTACCACAATGCCTGCTAAATGTAGGCAGGATGCGTTGGTAATCCTTTCTAGTCTCTCATAATGGACAGGCCCATTAATAAGGCCAACTAGTTTGAGGAAGCTTGTGCTTTTTAGGGTGAATCAATTGAAGTGAAGCAAAGCTTTTGCGGTTAGTTTTGCATTCTACGTGAAATGGATAATAAACTACTTGCTTAGATAATTGTCTATTAACCGCAACAGTTATGAGAGAGAAAATTCAGTTCATTCTTAGTCGAACTACTTAAAGAGCAAGCCCATTTTGAGTTAAATATATTATTATTAACAAACAAACTTAGGCTGATATATTTCCTTTAAGAATATAAATATATTAAAATTTTCTCATTTCCATTGATTTCTATTTCAATTTACTTCTCTTCTCTAGGATTCTTTTGGCAGCTTCTTCAAATAGCAATAGTAGAGAACTTCTAGCTCAACATTTGTAACGAGACTGCTGCAGTTGTCTGACAGTTCAAGGAAGTCGAGCTTAACAGCACTTCCCACATGCCCAAGGGCCACACAAGCTCAGAGAAGTGAGACAGTCAAAGAAAGAGGAATACCAAAAGACAGAGAGGATGCTATCACAGAGAGAGAGAGAGAGAGAGAGAGATAGTAAGAGAGAGAATGCTTTTGTTTAGAGCTTTGACTGGTGGCAAAATTTATGGTTTGCCTTTGGGCTACTAATGAGTTTGTCGGCATCCGTCATGGACTTGAATGAACATGGCACGCCGGGTAGTGTGATGAGTAGCGGGTGGCGGGTGGAGGGTAGAAGGTTGAAGGCAAGACTTAAGCCGTGTGGCAACGCTGGTTGGCCTTGAGGTCACCGTGGCGTATAGAAGCCGACGTAATGGGTTAAAAATTCGTAAACGATGTTGGGCGTCCGTAAGGTTCTTAGACATTTGCATCAGATTTTGGCCATAAATTGAGTGGGAGGCTAGGTTGTTGGGGCGGAAACAACAGGGCTGGCGTTGGCGGAAGCATTTTGATTGATTTACACACACACAGAAACACACACACAGAACACACATCCATACTTCAAATGGATCAAGTGCAGTGGCTGAGAACAACTCGGTGACTTCCTTGTCAAGCTGGCTCATCTTGTTGATGGTCATGTGATGCTGTTGTTGTTGTTGTTGTTCATGTTGTTGTTGTTCATGTTGTTGTTGTTGATGATGATGAAATTTACCATACCATAAACCCAAAATGTGGCCGTATTTCTTCAACTTCCGGCATTAAGTGCACACAGCAGCAAATTAATTAAGTGACGTTGCCAGACTGCGGCAAAACCTGCCACAACTACATGTGTGTCAGTGTGTAGGTGAGCTAATGTCTGTGTGTGTGTGTGTGCTGGAACGTTGTCAAATTAATTAAACGCACACCAGCGACAAACAACAGAAATGCTAAGCAATGGAAAGCAGAAGCAGAAGAAGCCTTTGCACTTATTCTGCTAGCTTACTCCTAGTTGCTGCTGTTGAGCTTTGTTGTGTGGCTTTTGTTAAGCTTTCGTAATTTACACCTGTCCGTGTTGATCCAATTGGAAGCAGTACCAAAAATACCAAGAGGAAGAGCTCTGGCACTGTCTATGACATTCTCTCTCTTTTTTGAGGCAATAAACTGCAGTGCTAAAGAGAAGAAAATTATGTTGTGTGATATGAATATGATGGATGCTAAGTTGTGTTTAAATAGGTATGATTTATTTATATTCTTTGAGGTAAAAGAAAATAAATATTTTTTTGTAGTTCTCAATCTTATTAAAATCAAATCTCTCTGAAACAAGTAAGAAGGGTCGAACCTGCTCGACAAGAAGATACCTCTAACAGTTGACCTAACACATACGGTCATGATTGCACTACGATGTTTGTCAATCAAATGTTTTAAAACTTTTATAGATTTTCATTATTTTGTTAATGCTTAAAATCATTATTTTCAAATTTTAAAAATTCAAGATTTTATTGTAATCGATTCCATGTACATATCGTAAACCCAAAAACTTATCTTTCTGAGATGGACGCGTTCATACATACAGACGGACAGATAAACAGATATGGCTATATCAGCTCGGATCCTTCTATTAAATACTTTTGCACAAAACCATTATAACCTTTTTCATGGGTTAAGTTTATTAACATTACTTCAACTTGTACAGGTCAAATCACCTATAAATACCAAAAGTAAGATCTTTTGCACAATTGCAGCATACTTTACCGGGCTTAGCTAACCTTCAACCTTTTTCAATATATAGCATACTTTTTGGTGACACCCACCCCCCACGCCAAACAAGTTTCTACAATCTATCGTGCTAAATGCATACAAGTGTCTATTGCAAATCCCAGCTAGTAAAAAACTATTCCAAATAACTTTGTAGCAATCACAAGCTGCAATAAAGCTAAGCCGCAAAATTGCTTTTTAATGCTTTTGCTTTAGGGTGCTTTGAAAGGGTGAGGACAAAAAAAACCGAATCACGTACAGACATATCAATCCCGACCATCAGGCATCATTCGCTTTCGTCTTTCCCTCTCTTACACAACTCTTTTTATTCATAGTTTTGCCTAATTTCCCGTTGAAAGCGACCCAACTAAGCTTCCTCCTTCTATCCCCTCCACACTCAATATGCTGTGTTTGTACAAAACAAAACTATGTCATTGCTGGATTTTCATGTAGCTTTTTTCAATTTGGCATCCAAAAGTAAAACATACGACGGTCCACAGTTGAAACCCCCTTTAAAATAAAAACAAACAAAAAATGTTTCAAACTGACCCAAAAATGTATATTTTTTGGGTCTAGGCTAATCGCTTTGATTTTTTGTTCTTTCCTGTCGTTTTTTTTCTAGTGCGTAAAAAGTGATATTGAAAATTTGAATGCGAAATTGAAATGAAAAAAGAGAAATTATGAGCAAAAGTTGTTTGAAACTCTTCGAAAAAGAGAATAATTTGAATATTTAAAATTTAAATAAAATTTGAATTCTAATAAATTACAAACCAAAACAAGTAATAAGGCTCTATTCGAGTAAGTTCGACTAGAAGATACCCTTAACCCATGATTATACAGACGGACAGACGCTCGGGCTGACAGACATACACATTTGTACATGTACTGGACCAATGCTTGATGGTTCCATATCTCCGGTGTTTCTGATCCGATTTTAATGAAATTTTTACAGATGTTCATTATTTTGCTTATAGTTTCAATCCTCATTTTCAAATTTTTAAAATTTTAGATTTTTTATCGATTACATGTGTATATCGTAAACATGGCTAAATCGACTCCGCTGTTGATGCTGATCAAGAATATATATACTTTATGGGGTCGGAGAAGCTTCCTTCTGCCTGTTACATACATTTGCTCAAAACCATTATACCCTTTTTTTACCCATTTCATGGGTTAAGGGTATAAAAACATCTCAATTGCTAATTATAAATTATCATTTAAATCTGTAATCAGTTATTCAGTGCTAAATTTCCAGTCTAATCTTTTCTCTTCAGCTTGTGATACAATATGTTGCGTATCCCGCAGGATTGAAAGTGTAATTTCATTAGAATTTGTGTTTTTGTTGCTGCTGTCAAATTGCAACTATTAAATAACTAATTACAATGATGCGAATGATGACAACACTTATCTGACTATGTTTGTGGCAAGCAACAAACACACTCTGCAATAAATTAAATAATGAAATTTACTAATTGCCCAGAATGCAAAATGCAATATGCAGCTCGCTAAATTCTCAAAATCTTGCTTGACTTTAATTTAATTTTTAATGTTTAAGTTTTGGCCAGCATAAATAAACACAAACAAAGACACACACACACACACACAGATACACATCGCATACAAATACAGATATGAGAATTGAAATCTTGACTATGGCATCTTGGGCAGCAGTAAGCCAAATGTCAATATTTGTCTGGCCCAAACTAAATGAACGAATGAATGAATGAGTGAGCGAGTGAGTGTTTTAAATGAATGGCTGAATGTTCACTTAACCTTTTTGCTGGCCAACAAGATTTTCAATTAAAATTGATTTTATGCAAATTTTCAATTAGTCAAACACATTTTATCATGTGAATAGCCAGCCAACAACAACTAAAACAACAACAACAAGGACTCGCAAACAAAACTGCATGTAAACAAACAGGATGTTAGCCATCCATACATACATATATTTACATATATGTGGCTGGCTTATCATCATCATCATCATCATCGTTGTCGTTGTCGTTGTCGTCGTCGTCGTCGTCATCATCTTTAGACATGGGCCAAAGAAAGACTTGTGCAAACCACTTGAGATAAATAGATTTTAAGTTGCATTTTAGCTTTTTGTGGCATTTTCTCTTCTCATCTTCGACTGTTTCTTTGTTTGTTTGTTTGTGATGATGTGTATATGCTTCATTTCTTAACCCACGGCCATTTGCTACGTCTCTCCCGCTCACCCGCTCTCTGTTGAATGCTGATTAAGTAATTGCATTTGGCTGAAACCCCCTTAGAACAAAATTTTACAACATTTTGGCGTTGACTTCATTTGCGTTGCCTTTCAGCGTCAATTACGAGTTGAGCGACAAAAAGCGATACAACTTTCCGACTTTGTCTACATATATAGTTAAATATGTTTGTACACACAGTATTTAACAAACTTTTGCATGTGTGTTTGTGTCTGTGCCTGTGTGTGTGTGTGTGTGTCTAACGCCTAATGTTTTGCAGCGTTCACTAATTGCATTAAAAAAGAAAAACCCGCTGATTCCCTTCTTTCAGTATATAAAAACAGGACTCGCTTGTCTGGCGCTAGCTAAATTATACAAAAAACACGAAAACCCAAGACTTAATCTCAAAGATACATACGTTTAAATACCCTTTTTTATGATATTAATATTTTAAATGATTTTATAGATTTCATATCAAAAACGAAAAAAGTAAAAATTTATTTATACGTTCAGCTGAATATACTCTTCTACATCCGTGCAGATTTCTTTAAAGTAATACAGTGTAGTATATAATTTTATAGATTTCATAACACTGTCCAACACTTTTCGGGCCATGAAAACCGAGCGAAGCAATAATTTATTTTAACGTTCAGCTCAATATAACTCTTCCACATATGGATATATATCCGAGCTCTTACTTTTATCTTTTATATTTTATCTTTTTAGCTGACATTCGTACAGAATTCTTTGAAGTAATATAGATAATTTATTTTAAGAGCTCTTATTCTGAATTTGAAAAATATTCAAGTTAATATTTAATTTAGAAGGTCTGTATACATTAACACACCCTAACCAAGGATTATTTAGGTTGTCGGTTCCCTTTCTTTTGGCTCTGCTCTATTCTATCTTCGCCTCACTTTTCTTATTAGCAGAGTTGTCTTTTGCGCTATTAAGCTGCAATTTGGTTGCATGTCACATTGAAAATGCTTTCAGACAATGTGCCCCCAACTGCAGCAACTTCACACGATGTTTTCCATTAGTCGACTGCGAGTCAAGCACCTGTTAAATGTTCCCCTTTGTCCACGTGGCGTATGCTTAATTTGCACTTAATAGCATTCCCAGCGGCAGGTCTGTTGCAAGTCGTTCTTTTAGTAGTCGATTAGTTGCTAGGCACAACTATAATAAGAATTCAATTTGATACATATGTATATATTTTTTTTAGGTACCTGCCAAGATCTAAAACTTATAACATTTGGGACCACCCTAATATCGATTGCCTGAAGTACATGCAATGTACAGGGTTGCCACATAGTTTCGAACACAACACTCATTTGTAAGCTAATCACTCAGCAGCTATATAGGAACGACATCAAAGTAATAAACCTACTGCAGACGAGCTCAGCCAAACCAACCAAAGAACAAGTGAGTCCTGGGACTGACGACATGTTTTTGCAATTAAGTTACGGTTTTTGTTGTCCAAATATTAGCACTTACATTTGCAATAAATGTCCCCAGCAAACAGCACACTGACAGCGCACAGGGAAGACAATCAACTCATTTGCATCTGTAGTTGTTGTATGGTTGTGTGTTGTGTATATTGAAGTGGCCGAGACGATGGCCAAAGCCACATAGCTCAATATATTTGGCTGGCATTGAAAGTAAAGTCAGCTTCAAGTGTTCAACACGGTCAATTGACTTGAGGGGGGAACAAGGTGTGCGGGTGGTGAGTGCAAGCGACTGCTGAAAGACAAACAACAATGGCACGCACTGATTTGGTCAGGGAATGAAACAGAAGACCTGAAGAAGTGCACTGGGAAAAATGAACAGAAATGAGAAAATCTTCTTCGAAAATTAAAAAAATAAAAAAGAGTGAAGATTTTAAGACAAATAAAAGTGGTTATAAATAAAGTCACTATTTTCTTCTCTTAGCTAATTTAAATTTATAAATATTTCAAGTGTAATACACAGAAGTAAATAACGCTGTAGAGACGACGGTCAAACGGCTTACAACACTCGAGCTTTGATTGGCTAAAAGACAGGAGCCGGCAATTAGCAATGCTGTGGCCAGCACACAGAGCCTGAAATGAAGCTGATGATTCTGATGCTGATGACGATGATGGTGATGATGATGATGTGTAGATGCAGGGACTTCTTTCCCTCAAGCGGTGAATGCCTCACTAAGTGCATGAATAAATAAACTGAAGTCACTTCTCATGCCCCAATCCAACTACTACCACTACACTCCACTGCTCATTCACTCAGTCACAGTCAACACATGTTAACAACTTGATGGCCAAAAGTCATATGGCTTAAATGCCCAGCACATTGTAAGCAAACAGCATCAGCAGCTCCTTCTCTCTCCCGATGAATAGTGGATGCGAATGTGGATGGGACTAAACAACAACAACAACAAAAGGAGAAGGAGCGCAAAAAATAAAAGTCAAACCAACTGGGGGAGACATATGCAAATGCAGGCAAATAAAATTATTATTCAAATTTTTGGCATGCCCCATGAGCGTTAAACTAACAGCTATGACTGACTACAATGGATAACTTGGACCTTAACAGAAGGTTTGTTGTTCTTGTTGTTTTTGTCTCTTGACTGTTGAATGGGGTGACAATCTAAACAACTTCAAAAGCGCTTCATAAAACTCAAACCCAAGCTCTCAAGTTACAGAATGTTCATCATCGTAATAATAATGATGCTGAACTCAACAACAGTCGAAGCTTTTGAAACTGACTGGCAATAATAAGAAATGAAGCGATCAACAATTATGTCCCGATGATTGCGTCAAGTATGCACAGAGGAACTCGCCTGAAAACAGGGAAAAACCATTTATGAATTCTTATCAAGTTAAGTTCACGTTAGTTGGTGTTTGAATTGTGAAGATTTTACAACTTCTTTTTCAAAATCCTTTAAAGTTTAAAATCAAAAACCATTAAAGAAAACAGAACTTAAACTTTAAACTGTTAAAACATGACAAACACAATCAAAGTCTCTGTCTTTAGCTGAAATATCAACTTAATTATTATAACAAATTCCTATTCCAAGCAAACGTTTTCATATGCATACCATGAGAAATGTCAATCACAGTTTAGTCTGGCATACGCCCCTGCCCTTGGAGAAATGACACACCATCTTTACGCCCAAGACCAAAAGGGTTCATATTGTTTTAAGGCCAAGAACTGCAAGCCATTAGCTTGGGCAAAAATGTTCGCAGAGCCAAAAGCAAACGCTAGACAACAAAAGGTCAGCTTCTTCTTGGCCGGACTTGTACAGCACAAAACTCCTGACAAACTGAGACTGAGACTGAGACAGAGACCGGGACCGGGACCGGGATAGAGAGTAAAGTGTTACGCCCACAAATCACGCCCCATACATGGCAACCACACGAAGGCAACATAACAGCAAAAACCCCCAAAGAGCCACCCAAATGGCAGCAACAACAACAACACGAACAACAAACAAAAAATGACAAGAATTTTACAGCCAGTCAATTATGGGCGGACAAGGCGGACCCAAACAAAACGGATGGTTTGGAGCTGGGTTTTTCCTTTTTTTCAGTCTGGTAGCACCACTTGGCCAGACGAGGCTAGTTCTGGTAGCAGCAACACCGGGCCAACAACAATGACAGCCAACATGCAACAACAACCAAACCCACGACGAAAAGCAAAAGTTGTTACTGTCATTTGTTGTTTTTGTTGGTGTTTTTGTTGTCGATGTTGTAACCAAAACGCGCATTTTCCATGCCATTGGCAGCAAGCTCACCAAAAAAAAAAAAATCAAACCAGCAACAATATACAGACAGAGAGGGCAAAAAAACAAACTGGCAAAAAGTGGCCAAAAGCGAGGAGGGAAACGAGGCGGACCAAATCGACATATTGACAGACTAAATGGAGTTGTGGGTTTTGAGTAGTAAATCAAGTTAGGCACTCGCAACGCACACACACAAATGCACACAAACATGTAAAGAGTTGCATGCATAAGCGCAAATTGCATGCCACAGAGAATTTACAGAAGAATCCGACAAAAAATAAACAAAAATAAAAGATTCCTATGGGAGTTCTCAAGTCCGGCTTGTCGAAGCTTAAATGCTCTATTATATACGTTTTTAGATTTGAAAATTAGATAAAACCTAATCATTTAATGAATAAATATAACATGTAAAATGGGAAAAATAATACATTGAATAATTACTGTATGATCATGTCAGTCAGGAAACTAGAATCCAAATTTCTTGACTCGGCTGACTAGTAGAAAAATATTTATTTGAACTAACTAATCGAAGTCTGTCGTACATGACATTTAGTACCATTTTTCCTTTACTAAAAACCAATAGCTAGTTTTTTGGAAAAAAAAAGGTTAATCAAATAGACTTTGGATTTAAATTCACTGGAACAAGATTAACTAGAGTCCAAACTATTTTATACCCTCTTAATAGTCAATAAATACTTTCACCTTAAATTTATATCAGGCTTTTCCGAACTTAACCTGTAAAGTGTTGTAGATGCATATCCTAGATGCAAATATGTACTTACATACTTGCAGGAAGTATCCTTCTTCATTTAAAAGTTTTGTTGTCCTCTTCACGTTGACAAGAAGTTAGAAACTCATTCCTTACCAAGAAATAAACCAAAGTCAAAAGGTCTGAAAGCTTCGTGTTGTCTACTGCTTCGCTAGGGGATTCGGTTTTTGGGGGCAGCAACAGCAGTTTTTGTTGTCTGTCAAGCGGAGTGGCCAAATATGGTTGTTAGATTGCTAGACTAGAAGTTCGGTCCGTCCATAGTCCGTCAACCTTTAGCTACAGCTACAGCGACATCTACAGCTACAGCAAACACAACTACAGCTCTTGATGCATTGGGGCATTTGCATATTTTGCTCGCCAAGTTGTGTGTGTTTTTGTTTCTGTGTCTTGTCTTCTCCTGGGAGCTGCTGTCTTTGGTCACTCGACGAGTGCCTGGACGGAAGCAGGAGCAGCATTTTGGCTGGATTTCTCACATGTTGTCAGCCAGTCAGCCAGCCAGCCTTTTGCTACTTTGCACCAAATCCAAGTCAAACTTCAAGTGCTTATGATCGACTTATTAATATCTACATAGAGTTGTTTTGACAATCGATATTAATCGATATATTTTAAATAAACTATACATATATTCAAGACTTTAACTGTTATATCAACTATGTCCATTACAAACATTCGTTTACTCCTGTGATACCCCATTTGATACTCTTTAATCCATACAGGGTATACAGAATAAAAGCCAAAAGTTCGTTTATTGCCAACGTGGCTGCTGCTCGTCAAATCTTCTTCAACTGGCTGCCCCGTGAGACAACTTACGTCAGTTGTTTTTGCCACTGCCCCTGCCACACATTGTGTGTGTCCCTGCCACATTTTGTTGCGATGGTTTGACTGTTTGCACGCAAATATGAAAATCACAACATTTTTGTTGGCTCTTCGCTTAGCCTTTGGTCAGAGAGGCAAAAGGATAGCGAGATACATATATAGACCCCATAAAATATCCCACGCCATGAACTCATCGATGCGCCACTTGAGGGAATATTTATGCAAAATTCTGAGCCCAAAACCAAAATCAAACTCAAACCACTGTCCCAGAACTCGTTAAGAGCTGTGTTGCATTCATTGTTTCTCGTCGCATTGATCCATCCATAAAACATGAGATGATTTCGTTATGATGGAATCGGCAACTAAATTTAACCAACTGATACATTTCTCATCAATGGTCATTGTTTTATCGATTAAGAACATCGATAACTTATCGTTAATTATAATTCTTTGTTAAACTATACGTTTGAAATTGCAAAAAAGCTAAAAACTAAACCCAATTCGTTTGTAAGGTTTTGCAAACCCACAACATTCATTTGTTTGCGTCTGGGTTCAACAATAACTTCATTAGCAGCAAAACCGACAATCATTTCAGTTGACCCAACACTGACCCATCGAGCAGTCAAGATCCCCACTAACAATAACTTTTTTAAGAACACCAGAGTGTGAGTGTGTGTGTGTGTGTGGGTTTGAGTGTGTAGAAAGCAACCGTAACGTCAGACATGGGACTAAACTGCACCGTGTTTGGCTAATTGGCACTTGCAAATGGCAGTGCAGGTTTTTACTGACTAAGCGGGTTGGGTATCTATAGTTGGTGTCTATTTCAAAATAATAAAAATTTAATACGAGTATCATGAAGTTGTGGAATAAGAGAAGAGAAAGTCTGCTTATATTTTTTACACTTTTGTTTTCCATTAACTGTATATCGATAAATATCGATTACAAGATTGAGATATTCTTGTCTCATTTTAACTTAAGTTTCATCATTATGTTGACACTATCTTAGAACGATAGGAGAATCAAACCTATCAAGGACATTGCATTCTCGTAAAGAGCATTTCCAAGTCGTTCACATTCGAATTAGATAAAGAAAAACTTTTAATTGTTTGTGTTTTTTGCAGTGTTACCTCAAGACTCTGTGTGGGAAAAGGCTTTTGGTCGTCGGTGTAGTCAAATTGTGCGACGGGTTTATTTGTAGAGCCAACCTCAGCATTTATTGACATCTTTTGGGCGTGGTCCTGTCTGAGAATTTACAACAAATTGGCAGCACTGGAAGCACTAGCAGCTGCCACTTTTGCCACTTGCCACTTGGCACTCGAGTCGCAAGTTTTACGCTCTTCTGCATGCAACTTTCATTAGTTTTGAGTGGGTGTTTCACTCTCTTGTTAGAGTTCAGAGTTCAAGCGACCAGAACGTACGCCCAACGGGCATTGTTTCAAGTTACCAAAATTTAATTAGACAAATTTTTAATTGATATCATATGGCCAACGCACAGCACACACACCCTCCACAGAAAAGTTGCACGTAGCAACTTGCCACAAGGCACTACAACGCCAATTATTTGTGTCCATTCCGTTTCGTGTCTACGAAATCTAAAGCAAACCGAACTTTTTTACAAACTCAAGTAAGTTTACTTAGTTAGTGTAGCCACAGGAAGTGGAATAGCTTCTATAAAATCTTATGAATGTTGCGGCCTCTTAACAGGGTGTTCAAGAAGCCAATTTACATCTCACTTTGTTTTCTTGTTTTACTTAGCTTTAGGTTAAATAGGCTTCTCACTTTCCTTCCATCTCTATAATAATACTATCTTTATTCATTTCTATATTCTAAGCTTCTCTGCAATTCTCTATTGTTGAACATATAGATTATTAGTATTTGGTGTCCTTAACTTATTATTGTTGACTTTGGCACATTTCTTCTTTACTTAACCTCGCTTACTAGGTTATCTATCTACTCGTCCGCTCTTATTTACTTTATGCTAACAACAGGTGGCGCCAGTTGCTTTCTCTTCCAATCAATACGTAGATATAATCTAGCGTATTTAAAGCTCAGCTGATTGGCTTTAATAGGCTCAGCGGCAGCTTACAAATGTTTTGAATATCTTTGGATGACTTTACCAAATCACTTGCTGCCTAATTGCTTAGACAATTAATTCATTTAAGGCAATAGTGTAGATATAGATGTCGATGCCGATGCCGATGCCGACGTCGAGATACTGTGAAAGCGTTTATCCTAAGGATTCAATTTGTATTTGTCGTGGCTTAAATCAAATGAGGCTGTCTTGGTTGCTAACAATGTGAGCAAGTTGTTGTATATTGAAATAGTCGCTGGATATTTCTGTGTTGCTGTGCGACAAAACTTTTAATCAAATTAAGTCAAAAGCAAAATCCGGAAATGTCACTGACACAAGGTGACATGTGCGGCAGCAAGTGGGAGTAACAGAGAAAGAGAGAGAGAGAGAGAAGAAGATAGGGAGGCACAGACAAAGTTTTGTCGCCTGTCAAGCGGCGACAATTGTTGGCGACAACTCAACGATTTGGGGCAGTTGTTGCTGCTGTTGTTGTTGCTGTTGTTGCTGCCATGTTGCGAATACTCAATTCGCGTTGCATTGCCACGCCCACTAGTACACGCCCTCACGCAGAAAGCCGCACAAATGCTCAATTAATCGAATTTCGTAGCGTTAATGAAACGAGAATCTTGTCGGATCATGTGGTTTTTGGGCCCGTGTCTTGGCAGCTGCTGCCTGTCGGCTAATTGAATCAAAGCAATGTCCTGGCTATGTTCTGGCTATGTCCTGGCCATGTCCTAGCTACGGCGTTTCTGGCGCACGCGTCGCTTAATTGCAAATTGAAAGCATACTTTGATACGGGGGCGAGGTGAACTGTATAGGCTAGAGCCAGTGGCTGTCAAATCCATTCAATATCGCCTATTTGAGCAGAGCTTGCAATTCCTAACTGTGAAAATCCTTTTTACTTTATTGTTGTTGATGTTGTTGTTTTTGTCGTGTGCTAATTCGTTGCATAGTGAATCCTTTTGACTAGCTGGCCAAGTGCTCAACGGGTAAAAACAATTAATATTACAACCTGCAGGCACATTATTTGCCAAACCATCCCCCCTTAAACCACTCAACCCTGCCCCGGCCCTTGCCCCTGCCCCCAAGCTGCAAGCTTATCGCCTGCCATTGACAACACACTCGACACAAACACCCTCCATTTTACACACACACACACTGTTAGCTGGGCTTTTAGCCAGGGCGCTCGCTTGTTAGACAATCCTTTGCCCCATCTCGGTTTCCCCTTTGTTTCTCGACTGAAATCAGCGTTTGTGCCTTTTAAATGCTTTGACTTAAAAAAATATATAAACAAGGCAGCAGACAGTTGGATAGAACAAGAACTAGAGGCATGAAGAGGAATTTTCTCGGCCTTAAAGCGTTTAGCTCAAGTTTTATTCGTATTGCCCGCTGGCTTTAATGAAAGACTTACTTCTCATAAGTTTGTTAAGCGAAATCTATATCTTAATTTAATACATTTAGCTCTGCACTTTATGTTGAATAGATTTGTGCAGTATTAAGTTGCTTCCACTTATAAAATCTAGTCTCTGTGAACTATTAGTTAAATAAGAGAGTAAAGTGTTTGACAATGTGATTCATTCATTGCCTGTCTATGACAGTTGACATCTAGTTCAAGCTTCATTTGCTTACATTAATTGAGCTTCTATTTAGTTAAGACTGAACGAATTGACGTCACGACAACTATGTGTACTGAGTAAGGGGTGGTGGGGGAGGGGGAGGGGAAATGGGAGATTCATTAAGCCAGAACAAAGAAGTCATTTGCCAAGAACACTTTCAGGTTCAATTCCTCATTTAATGCTTTTGAGTTTTTTAATTAATTTTCCCTGATTCTCACATTTTTTTCTCTCATTTTTTTTTTTTTTTTTTCAAGTATAAAAACTACTCAGATAAGAGTATCGAACTTTTGCTTTGTACTGCATTTAACATTAATCTCGCAAATGTTTTTCAAGTGCCTGCGGGGAGCAGTATAGTATGTACTTCAATTTACTGATAGACGCCTTCATCAAACGATTTTTAATTTCATTTCTCATTCTCCTATCTCTCTATCTATCTCTCTGTACTTATCGACATCTTTGTTGCAACATTGTTAACATTTATCCAGCGGTCGACGACGACGAGGACGACTTTTGTGGTCAATAATGAGAAATTCCTTCGGTTACGCTTTGTAATCAACAACTAAAGCTTTTACGAATAAAAGAAACCCCAAAAAAATACGAAATGAAAAAACAAAACAAAAAAGTATTTGCACTCCATTCAATTAAGTAATGGCACAAAACGTAGCACGAAAAAAATCAAATACAAAATCATTTGAATTCTCAACATTTTGCTTGAATACTTCGTTTGTAGGTTCTGTCACATTCGAACGTGGTTGACATTTAAGCAAACCATTCCACAAAGTAATCGTTTAAAACAGACACAAAAACAGCTTCAACTCTGCCTTAGAATTTTTTTCAATGACGTTACTCTTTTATTCCACAAAAAAGTCACGCACATGTGTATAACTCATCAGTTAAGTCAACTTTAAGTGCATTTAAAAATATATGTTTTTGAATATAAGTATTTGCAAAAAAAAATTAAACAGGTTTAAATGTTTTCAAAGTGTAAATTGGAAAAATATAAAGTACTTAATCGTTTTCCAACGATAATACATGTTTGAAATAAAAACATTAAGCATATCATCTTTCTTTGTTTACTATCGATATTTTTATCGACTATAATTGCTTCAAGTAGAACAACATTACGACTGTTTTGTTTTATCTTTTCCACCGGAAACCCACTAAGTTTCTTTGTCAAACTCCATTTTACATATGTTGATTCTTATTACTCCAAAAATTGTTTGTATTTTTCGAAAACATCCACCCACCCTCTCTGCCTGTGTGTGTACAAATATTTTGAGAGTCATCTTTTAGGCTAATCAAAGCTAAACAAAGGTAACAAAAATTCTCATTACATGCGCACACATTTCATTTGCTTCGAACTACCATCCCAAAGGTCATAAAAGTCAAATGTGGCACTTAAAGCGGTCCATTTGGCCGTGTGGCACGAAACGAGGGCACGTTTCGAGGGTCCCACAGGTGTTTGAGTCGGACGGAATCACCTCCTCCAACTGGAGCTCTTCAAATTAAATGAAATGCGTAAAAATGGCAACAATTTGATTTCAGTCAGATTTTTAGACAGACAAGCAGACCGAAAGAATCAGAATCAGAATCTAGCAACCCTCCCCAAATAAAAAGAGAAAAGAATAACAGTCGAAGCGCATGTTTCATGCAATCTATATGCCAAGCTCACAACCCCAAACAAAACTGACCCATTCCCGCAACATAGATGCACGCGCGGCTCCCAAGTTGCTAATTTAAGTGTAATAATCCTCAAAGCCAGGGAAACGTGAGCCAATTTATATGCAGCCTTAGAGAGGGCGAACCATAGAGAGAGAGCGGGAGGGAGAGCTTGTTCCAAGGGAGAGTTTGGGATTTGTCGGTTTTCGAGAAGATTGGGAGCTACTGCAATCACCTGCTCTGTTGTTTGGACATTTTCGTAAATGAAATTTGGCTGCCTTTTAGATACTCCTGTTATTCTCTTAAATTATGACAAGGAACCACATACAACAAACAAACCAGTTTTTACTCTCCACTAAATGTACTCTGGCGCCTTGTTAAAATAAATTTAATATTGATTCAGCTTTTGTAATGAGAAACGCGACGTCATCAAAAAGTCCACTTAAAAGCCACGGCCTAGTTTAAAAGCGTTTGTTTTAGATGTTTTCGTTACGTTGGGGAGCTCAACAAGGGATGAATGTTGTCTATTTAGGGGTGTGTATATATGTGTGTGTGTTTGTGTGTGTGGTGTGTGCTTTGACCAAAAGCCATTTGTTGCTGTTGTTGCATTTTCGCCAGTCAAATTAAAAAGCTCCTAAATTATGCTGATGACCGTAATACATGCAGAATCTTTCTCCTACATTTTAACGTGTTTGTTATGGGAAGGGCTGAAAGGAAGGGAGGAGAAGGAGACGGAGAAGGAGGGGTTGGGGTGGGGTGGTTGTATTTTATGTTTTATGCTGGATAGGCTTTGGGGCATTTCATTAAAATGCCTCTGGTCATTGAGAGCAGACACCAAAAGCACTTAACACGTTGCCCGTTTTAATTAACAATAAACATAAATGCCAAGAGCAGGGGAACATGCATGTGAGTGGGTGATGGGGTAATGCAAAGCCAAAAGGTGTGTTATTCAAATTGCATATTGGTGTACAGCGATCGATCTTTAACCTCAAAATTTATCCACAACCAGTTTAATTTTGGTAAAATCAAATCAAAGTCTTTACCTACCATCCAAATGTTATCCTTTCACAGGAAAATGAAACCGGTATTTTTTCCCATCTGGACTGCGTGTTGATAGCAGTCAGTCATAATTCACGTTCTTACCTTCAAGGGACCACTGTATTATGAATCTGCCATCAACTTTTGTGCCCATAAACTCCCCAACACGTTTTACATAACTTGCAAAACTTTATTTTTTGTTTTTATATGTAATTTTCGAGTTAAAATTCTTAACTGCGGCAATAACAAAATATTTCAAAATTACCCACTGAGCAGGTAGCTTAAATCTACCAACCCCTTCAAAGTGAAAGTACCTCTTATATTGTCTTTGCACACTTACCCCTTACCCCGTACAGCTATCATTTCCGTAGCTTTTATAAAAGTGATTTAACAGAATTCCATTTAAAGCGCTTTAAGCTCCAGTTGTTGTTGCTGTTTTTGTTGTTTAAGCGTTAAGCATAATGCCACGCCCAGTTATTTAAAGGAGAGCAGCTCATTAGAGACGCCCACTTCAAAAAAAGGGTTTTCATTTGCGTCATTTGCCAAAGGACCTCGCATCCAAAAACTCCAGAAGGTCCAGTTGGGCCGTATCCACTTGTCGCATTCCAATTTTGGTTTTTAGCTTAAAATAAATGTTTTGAGCCATCCCCTGCTGGGTGAGCACGAAATGAGATGACAGTTGTCAGTACAGTACCCCCGAATTTAATGGGGGAATGGAGCATAGCTGGGCACAAAACTATTAGCCCCCAACGTGCCTCAATTCTGATAAACCTCAAAAAAAAAAACCACACTCCCCTCTCTCCGTTTCTCTCGAGATGAATAAAATGAAAGTCTTGCGCAAGTTTTTGCTGCCAGAAATGCAATTAATTTGAACGCCAAAACTCATTAATATTTGTGGAAGGCAGACACTCGAGAACTTCCACCTACCGGAAAATATATATAAAAAAAAGAGTTTGAATAGAGCCAAGCAAAACATCCAACGACCCTTTTTGGTAGGCCTTTTGCCCTACGTATGTATTTAAGTCAGGTTAATAATAAAGCAGCCAAAGGCTTATATATTATTTGCACACAAAGATGAAAACAAACTTGTTGCTCCTCCACTTTGCCACAATACAAGTGGTAGGTAGGTAGTACTACTACACTTCACAGTTCAGAGTTGAGTTTTCATATAAAAATTTACCTTTTTCGGCGCAATGATTTATGGCCAAAGGGCATCAGCCACAGCCCCCCCTCCCAAACGGAAAAAAGGCCAAAAAGGATCTTCTCTGTGTGTGTGGGGGGTGGGGGCGGGGGGTGTGTGGCACAGAAGGAAGAGAGAGAAAGCAGGAAATGAAGTTCAAGGCATCGTAAGTAGTTTCGGAAGCCGAAAAAGAAGTGTTAAAAAATGCTCAACTCTCTCTTTTTCCCTTACTTTTCTTTCTTTACCTTACTCAAATTGAAAAGCGCACTTGAAGCTGTCCAGATTTTTCTTCATTTTCTTTCTTTCCCCAATTTTATTTTTATTTTTTCTTGTTTGGTATTTGTTAAGAGTTTTTGGGTTCCCCGCCGCTAGGCAGTGCAAAAAGTTTCATTGTAGTCCTGGGATTTTGGGCAAACAAAATTAAGCAGTCTGCAAGTTTTTAATTAAAAAAGGACGCGAGTGTGCATTAAGCAGGTAAAAACAAGGTGAGAAGCCAAAAGCAAGAGTCCGCTTTAAACTTTACGCTAAATAGCAATTGCTGTTACTCGTATGAGAGTAACCTCGAGGGAATCAAGGAAAGAATTGATTCCATACCAAATCCATATATAACAAGCAATTTGTGTTCAAGTTGTGCACATATTGATTACAAGAGATCTCTTTTAGACAGTTATGCGAACTAAAAACAATCATTCATTCATTCGAGTTGGTTCTTTTGGGTATTCGAATAGGTGCACATGGAATATATTGCGTGACTGTTGGCAGGAAATTTGTTTAATCTGCCAACAAATTGTGGAAGACACGCAATTGGATTCGTTGCAGCCAACGTTCGACCAGTTTTCACATCTTTTTTTTGTTTTTCTGCATGCTGAGCTCAAAGCTGATGAGATGCAAATGGATTGGGCGCAAGATAAGACGCCAGGCGAGACGAGTTGAGACGAGGCGAAATACAAACCAAAACGCAAAGAGTCAGACTTAAAGTCAGAAAAAAGTTGGACGTGGGCTGTTCGCAAGCTGGTAAAACGCCAGCTTATTATTAACTGTATAATTTAATGTGTAGGCAGGAAATTGATTTATTATCAGCGTCAGTTAATTTTTGTTCGCTTCTCACTCTCTTCTACACATCGTTTAAGTTAAGCAACTTGCAAGCAGCATAAATCTTGCCACAAAACAAAAATACCAAAAACAAAAAAAAATTAAATAAAATAAATTACAAATTAAGTTGTTGGCTCCCACTGTTAACCAACCGGGGTGACAACAACTTTAGCAATTTCCAGCAACAACCACAAGAAGAAAAAAAAACATCTCGTCATTTTGAGATAAGGATAAAGCAACACCAACAACAACCAACAACAACAATATTAACAGCATCAACAGCAACTTGGTTGGTTAAAGCTGTATGGCAACCTTTCGCTTCACTTTATAATTTATCGCGCCTACTTTATTTGTTATGTGTTGTGCTGGCTTTCCTTGGCTTTATCTGCGCTTATCATTTAGCTTTTTTTTGCTGTTTCACGCCAACAGCTTAACGCCCGAATTTATCTGTAAGGTAGACGATTGCTTGATTACAATTTTATTTCATTTTGATTTATCTAGCCGACAAGTGGATTGAACCAGAAACCACAAAACATTTTGAAATGTCATAAGAATTTAGGAAACTTGATTTGTTAAAGGTTATTTTTTTACAAAATATTGCTCATTATTGATTATTTATTCATAAACTGCATTAATATATTTCATTTGAACACAAAATCAATACATATGAATAACGAAATGTAGCTATAAATTCTTGTTTTGTATCTTGTCTCTTTTGTTAACCTCAACTTTCGATTTCAATATTCAGATGTCATCATCAGCTTATAGGTTTTTCCCTATCACCTAATATATTCAAATGAATTTGGAATTCATTATCTTAACGAATATCCCTGTAGGGCCAATTGGTAGATGCATATGGAAAATATGTGACAAACCAGACAGGAAATTTGATGTCAATTGCCGTTTTTACTCATAGCACTACTAAAAAACCAATTGTCATTGTTATTTTTGTTGTTGTTGTTGTTGTTGCCATTGTTACGATGTGCAGTCAGTCAGTCATTTATTCAGTTATTGAGTAAGTTGTGCCATCGAGAAGCCGTGACTATTTCCAATTGCATTTCGTCAATTTTTATTTGTATTCTCTTTTTTCATGTTTTTTTCGGTTATTTTTGTTTTGTGAGAGTTTCCGTCTAAAGGGACAAATTGCTATTAAATTGCCACACAATTGCCAAATGCCATAAATCGAACAGTATCGAGGCCGATACCAGTTTCCAATATGACCAGACCAGACAGACCTCTCACAGTTTTAGATCGACAACCCCCCTGCAAACCAATTTTAATGGTCTGGTTTTCCGCTTGGTTAACTCAATTTGCGTGGCTACTTTCAATTAGGTTTCCGCTCTTGTTTGTCTCTTTTTATACCCTTAACCCATGAAATGGGTAAAAAAGGGTATAATGGTTTTGTGCAAATGTATGTAACAGGCAGAAGGAAGCTTCTCCGACCCCATAAAGTATATATATTCTTGATCAGCATCAACAGCCGAGTCGGTTTAGCCGTCTGTTCATCTGTCTGTATGTATGAACGCGTCGATCTCAGGAACTAAAAAAGCTAGAGTCTCCAGATTTTGGATATAAGCTCTCCTAATCCCTAGGCATAGCAAGTTTGTTTCAAATTTTCGATAACTTTTCAGGTTTACGAAATACACATGTAATCGATAACAAAAAAATCTTTGAGGATTGAAACTATAAGCAAAATAATGAACTTCTGTGAAAATTTCATTAAAATCGGTTAAGAAACACCGGAGATATGAAATCATGAAGCATTGGTACAGCGGTATATGAGTGTGTCTGTCACCCCGACCGTCTGTCCGTCTGTATGATCAAGGGTTAAGGGTATCTTCTAGTCGAGCTTACTCGACTAGAGCCTTCTGACTTGTTTTTGTTTAATTTTTTGTTGGTCGAGAGCTCATTTTACTTAAACAACTAGTGACAATGTCGATTAATTTTGTTTGATCGACTAGAAGTTACTCTGCAGAAGGTAAGAACATGATAAATACTGCTGTAATTCTATATGTAGCATTTTGTAGACCTACTTTAATCTCTGAGATCAAGAAAAATGTAACTTTACTTCTTGTTCATATACTTTCACCTTAATTGTTAATGATATGGTATTAGATATGTCACTTAGCTACCTTAATACAAAAAGTTTTTAGAGAGTATTCCCAAAAATTGATTGTTTGTTTATTTGTCGCAAATAAAATGACAATAAACAGTTAGTTTCTAGGGTTCCATTCTATTAGGTTTTATAGAGTTTTTTTTCATCGAACTCGTAAAAATAGAAATGTTATAGTTTTAATTTTGTGTTCGTGCCACAAATGCTTTTGACGACAGTTGTTTGGTTGACCCTCCCCCTGACAGGTGCAGCTTGAGTGTTAACGAGCGTCTTGTTGGGTCTCTCTTTGGAAACCGGTAACCCGATATCCACACGAACTCCACCCAGAAAGCAAACAATCGATTGACTAATGGATCAATTAAAGCAAAAAGTGAAAAAAACAGGAACCCGTGAAATCAGTTTCAAGTTCAACCTACGCCATTTCGCACTGCATGTGAATTTATCACACGATTTTTAAGGAGCTGCCAACAAACGCAAGCAAAGCAATCAAAATGCGTCTCTGGTTTTATCAATGCACATGCATCAGGCAGCCAAGAAGCGGTTCGCGGAAAGATAAACGGGAAATTATTTCAAGCAAATAATGCGAATTTAATGTGACATCCGACAGGCGACAAGAGTCGCGAGACAATGCATAAAACAAATAAAACCAAAGCATTAGCTTTCCGAAAAGAAGACTAAAGCAGGGATTGAAACAAAAAGTGTGATTTTATGGCAGCAAACCGATATGTGAATACACTTTAAAATGCAAAATTGCATTGGGAATCTTTGAACCTATGCTTAGAAGGAGATCATCAATCTATTTTACTTTAAAATCAAACCGTTAAGGATTAGATTTGGTATAAGAATCGGAAATGGGAAAAGTTTTTACAAAGTTCTGTAAATGGTAAAATCTATATTCCGAATTCGAAGTCTTTACCTCTTATTAACTCTGAAACTTTATTTATTTTATATATTTTTGACTGCCATACTAAGTACTTAACTTATATTTTGAAGTAATAGTTTTGCATTCACTTTTGCAAAATATGCTAATAAAACTAATGAAATATTTAACGCAAATTTAAGTCAGGTGTGTCATTCTTAGAAATGGTAACATCTTGGTGTACCTGGTCTGCTGACATTTGATGTGGACTGACACCTAGTCCCTACTCACAGACTCTGCACATTTCCTTCCCATACCAAAAGTGAACGGACCACGAATCGAAGGGTCTCCCCCATCTACCGATAACATCAGGTCGAATGACGCATTATTGAACTGTCAATGGATGTGACAAAGGGTTAAGAGTGTCACAATCGAGTAGTTGTTCGGTCGATCCTTTTCTGTTTTCTTCTTTGTATTTTTTGTGTTTTAATATTGAGCAAAGGGTCACGAATGCATTAAAGCATGTTTGGTGTTGCCTGTCGGCTGAGTTTACATATTACATATTGTTCATACATGTTTAATGAATGTGCATAGGAAGTTTTATAAAGTTGACATTTATCGAATTGAAGTGCTTAAGTGCAGAAATAATCTAAATTGATTATTAGCTATTGATCTCGTTTTTGCATTCATAATGAATAATAGAATTCGAATCTAAAAGCTCAAATATAAAAGCTTAATGAATTTATCAATTGAGGTTTGATCTTTTTTAGTTAAATGTTCAATTAGAGTCAAAAGTTTCTAAAAGCTTTTGCAAGCTTTCATTTAAGCTCATGAATAATAGCCCGACCCATCAACCAAACAACAAAAACAAAAATGGCAAAGTGGTAGACCTTATCCGGAACCCACAATATTTATTGCATGCATTTATTGGCTACGAGGCTGGGCTTCAGACAAGGGACAGACAGACAATTTTACTTTGGGCATGGCGATTCAAACGCTATTTTTTGGGTCAGTGTCGAGACGAGAAGCTCATCAAATCGAGCTCTAAAAGCAGGGAAGATGGTTCGTCTGGAACCTGGAGCCTGCTCCCTGTGCATCATCATCTTTGATATAGTTGGACACGTCACTTTTCGTGTTTGATAAGGATCCGCAAAGAGAGAATGAAACCTAAGACAAGGCGAAGGCTAAGGCGTGCGCCCGAATATATATTCGAATTTTATTATGCATGACAGCTCCATGCATAACAACAACAACAACAACAACATCAACAACAACAACAATAGCAATAACAACGGACACTCCCATTGCCCCGTCATGAAGTCAAAGTCTGAAACTCGTGTTTTGGGGCACAAGCAAGGGGCATGGTGTGTTTGTTTTTTGTTGTTGTACCTGTTTGACAGCGGGTTGCCGGCCTTTTGGATACCTTTTTATATATATTTGGTTGCAGGAGTGGAATGGGCAGAGGGAAGCGAGGGTCGCACCGAATGCTTAGCCATGTGAAAAAAGATTGCGTTTTTCATATTTTAATTTTACTTGTTTAACGTTCGAATACGATTTTTGAATATCGATAAGGTGAGAGGCGGAACGGTTTGTTATTGTTGTTGCTGTTGTTCTTTGGCTTGTTCTTTATGCCATATGCATGATTATGTAACATTTTCCAACACTCATTCTTTTCATTCAACCCCTTTCCACATGCATCGATTTATATTTTGACAAATGATTTCTAAATGAATGGACACTTTTTTGATTAACCTCCTTTTCTGTACACCCAACTCACCAAAATTTCTTTCGAGTTAATATTATAAAAAGTGCCTGTGTAAATATTTGACTGCTGGCAGCAGGTAACGGCAAACGAGTCAACATTTAATTAATTAAGCCGCGTTAAGATACAAAAAAACAACAAGCAAAGATAAGAAATACAACAAATATGCGACACATAAAACCGGCATCACTTAACCTGACGCTGACTAATGCAGTAAATCGGATAACCCGAAAAAACTTTTTATACGCTGTTAATTATTAAATATCCCTAAATATCTCCCATTACTCAGTACGATGACTGTTAGGAAATGTCTATAGTTTAGTATATTTAGTTTTTTATATTCCAATTACTCGAAAACAGAACAAAACAATCTGTTACTTACATCTGATTAGTAATTATAGTACATAAAAATACTGAATTGCATTTGAGTGCCATTTAAATGCGCAACTAACTCGTATTGATAATTTGCATGTGTAATTACTTTTTACAAAGCATACAATTGTTAAAATACAATAAGTTTTTCTAATTAGACTATTTAAATGAAAAAAAGATACAACTTCTTATTGTACCTTTTATTATTATTTTAGGTACAAAAAAATTGTGCTTAGTGGCAACCTTAGCATCGCGTGCCGGTCGGCATGATCTCTTTCGCTCGCTCTCTCTCTCTCTCTCTCTCTCTCATACAAACATATATGAATATGTATACATGTATGTTTGTATATTATTCGCTTGTGTTGTTTGAACTTAATTCATTTGTAAACATTTCATTCAAAGTGTGCTGTCAACGTGACTTGCTTAAAAAAATTAATAACAACTCAAATAGCATGCAATAAATTATTATTAAGCAAAATATATTAAAATATTTTATTGTATTGGTGAAGCAAATTACCAGCATGCAAATTTACAGCAAATAGTGATTTAGCAATTTTTGTGCTCAGTGAATAGGCAAGAAAACATACATATACAACCACTTACATATGCATACAAATAATTCATGCAATTTATTGTTTGCATTAGGCATTTTATATTGTTTGATTTACAAAAATAGTTCATTATTTAAATTATGTTAATTATTAAGTACTTACATACATACTTATGTACATTGCTTTGTGCCTGCACGCAACCCATTGCTTGTATATTTTTTATGTGGATCATCACAGTCCCCGTTCACTCTCTTTCTCTCTATCTCTCTCTCTCTCTCGAATTACAGTTTGTCAGGAATCTTTTTACAAGCAGAAAATTGCATCACCAAGAGCTGAGCGTTTTTATTTTTTAAAAAAGTAACTGTAAATATATCATTCACAACGAAAACAAACAAAAAAAGTTTGTAAACACTTGTCTTACAGTTGAATTTTGGGCCTTTGTTAGTATTTTTAATGTTTCTTTGTTAATGTTTATGTTTTTTAAGTTCTGTTTAATGGGTTTAAGAGAAAATTAACTGTATAATTTAAAAAAATAATAAAAAAATACAAAACAACACTCTCTCTCTCTCTCTCTCTCTAATTATGTATGTATGTATGTACTAAAATCAAATGCAAATTGGGCAACACCGACAAAAAAACATAAAGCCAGCGCCGTTAGTTCTTTTCAAACGGCTCAGCAGAAATGCAAATAAAGTTATGCAGCAGCAAAATTCTGTTTGTTGCTCTAATTTTGTTAATGGACCTATTTCCACAATTGCATCAGGTATGTATACAAAATTTATCCAATTTGCATGCAAATAATAATCATATTTACCGCTGCCGCGATAATTGCAATTTTAGTCCCATATTTTATAAGAAATGGTAAGTCGACACAATCAGTTGAAGCCAAACAACCAAAACGACCAGAACAAAACCTACCATAGGAAACGCGACAACAGGAGTACATTCAAGGATTCCAGGGAGAAAGTTCAGTTTATTACGATATGGCAACAACATTCAATATTAACGGTCATCCCTATACAGGTAAATACAATTTATAAAACAAATTAACATCCCTCTTTTGTATATATATATATATATATGTCCTTTTTAAATAACAAACTATCTCCCCTTTCGCAGTAAATCTGATCAACTTGCCGCCAGACATAACGTTGAACACCTTCATCAGGGAGCACGCGCAGCTGACAGCTACGAAGTTTATGTGCCAGGAGGGCGGCTGTGGTGTCTGTGTTTGCGTGCTGAGCGATGGTCAACGCAGCTGGGCTGTCAATTCGGTGAGAACCAATAGAAGACTAGCATTCCTTGTAATCACACTAGATAGTTGCACTTACTCATCAAAATCTTTTAATTTTTAGTGCCTAAAACTGTTGAATAGCTGCACACAGCTGGACATTGTGACATCAGAAGGGCTGGGAAACAAAAGCAGCGGCTACCATCCGATACAGAAGCGTCTGGCACAGCTGAATGGCACCCAGTGTGGGTACTGCTCACCAGGATTTGTGATGAGCATGCATGGATTGATGGAGTCGCGCGGCGGTCAAGTCACCATGGCTGAGGTGGAGAATTCATTTGGTGGCAACATTTGCCGCTGCACCGGCTATCGACCTATCCTGGATGCCATGAAGTCCTTCGCTGTTGACAGCAATATCAAGTTGCCAGCCGAGTGTCTAGCGGACATTGAGGATCTGAGCAGCAAGCAGTGCCCTAAAACGGGACAACGTTGTGCCGGAAAGTGCGAAAGAATTAACTTGATCTATGACGACAGCAGCCAATGGCATTGGCCAAAAACCTTGGAACAACTCTTCGAAGCACTAGACAAGGTTGGCGAGAAGGAGCAATTTATGCTTGTTGCCGGCAACACGGCCCATGGAGTCTACCGCCGCTCTCCGGACATTCAACACTTTATCGATCTACACGCCGTTGCAGAGCTGCAGGAGCACACCAATGATAAGCAGCAGCTTAAGCTTGGTGCCAATTTGAGTCTCAGTCAGACCATGGATATCATTAAGGATGCATCGCAACAGACTGGCTTTGAGTATCTGCAGCAGCTGTGGCAGCATTTCGATCTCATTGCCAATGTGCCCGTTCGTAATGTATGTATTTGGCTCATTTCATTTTGAATGTGATGTTAATCTGTCTCTTTACTCTTCTGTAGTCAGGGACTCTGGCTGGCAATTTGGCCATTAAGAAGCAGCATTCCGAGTTTCCATCGGATGTCTTCATCAGTTTTGAGGCACTCAATGTCCGTGTGGTGGCATCCACCAATGCCAAAGATGAGCAGCAAATGACCCTGGCCGAATATTTGAGCAACAATGATAGAAAACTTGTTCTTAAGGCATTCCTATTGCCGGCATATCCCAAGGATAAATTCATATACGAATCGTATAAGGTAATTAAGCATTCAAGTATTTAAAGAAAACTACAATTATCCTTAGTTTATTTTTACAGATAATGCCGCGTGCCCAGAATGCTCATGCTTACGTGAATGCTGCATTTCTGCTGGAACTTGGACCAGAGTCAAAGGTGAAAAGCGCTCGCCTTTGCTTTGGTGGCATTCGTCCCGACTTTGTGCATGCAACGGCACTTGAAGAGCTGCTCCAGGGTCGCAGTCCCTTTGACAATGCCTGGTTGGAGCAGGCGTTTGCCAAGCTATCCACGCTACTGAAACCGGATGAGGTGTTGCCTGATGCCTCGGCCGAATATCGCCTGAGCTTAGCTTGTGGCCTGCTGTACAAGTTTCTGCTGAAACATGCGCCCGCTGCGGCAGTCAATGATGCCTTCAAGAGTGGTGGTCAACTGTTGCAGCGACCGTTATCCTCGGGCACACAGGTGTATCAGACAAAGAAGGAAAATTATCCGGTTACGCAGGCGGTGCAGAAAGTTGAAGGCATGATTCAATGCAGTGGAGAGGCGACGTACATGAACGATGTTCTAACCACCACAAACACGGTGCATTGCGCTTTTGTGGGAGCGACCAAAGTGGGTGCCACTATTGAGCAAATTGATGCGACCGAAGCACTACGTCAACCCGGCGTACTGGCCTTCTACAGTGCAAAGGATGTGCCTGGTACAAATACGTTCAGTGATCCAAGCTTTGGTTATGAACCGGAGGAAATCTTTTGTGCCACACGCGTTCGACATTATGAGCAGCCTGTGGGAATAGTGGTTGCACTGAGTGCTATTCAGGCAGAGCGCGCTGCTAAGCTGGTAAAGATTACCTACAGTCAGCCACAATTACAACGTCCTGTGCTGCCCACCTTGAGCGATGTGCTGGACATGTCGCCCACAGATCCGTCACTCATTATTAATGAGGTTAAGGCAAAGCCCGGCACACTTAAATACAGCGGTGAGCCGGATGTGAGTGTACGTGGTGTCTTCCAGATGGGACTGCAATATCACTTCACCATGGAACCGCAAACAACAGTGGCTATACCATTTGAGGATGGCTTGAAGATCTACTCGGCGACACAATGGATGGATCACACCCAATCAGTTATTGCACACATGCTCCAAGTGAAGGCAAAGGATGTCCAACTACAAGTGCGACGTTTGGGTGGTGGCTATGGCAGCAAGATAACTCGTGGCAATCTAGTTGCTTGCGCTGCCTCCTTGGCTGCCCACAAATTGAATCGACCAGTGCGATTCGTTCAATCCCTGGAGTCAATGATGGATGTAAATGGGAAACGTTGGGCCTGCCGTTCCGATTATCAGTTCCATGTGCTGAATTCTGGTAAAATTGTCGGATTGGAAAATGATTTCTATGAGGATGCTGGCTGGAATCGTAACGAAAGTCCTGTTGCCGGTCACTCCACATTAACTTCGTCCAATTGTTATGATTTGAATGATGCCAACCACAAGATCAATGGCAACGCTGTCCTCACTGACGCACCAAGTTCAACTTGGTGCCGGGCTCCAGGTACTGTGGAAGGCATTGCTATGATTGAGAATATTATTGAGCATATTGCGTTTGCGGTGCAACGTGATCCGGCCGATGTACGACTTCTCAATATAGCCAAGGGCAATAAATTGGCAGAGCTGCTGCCACAATTTCTAAAATCTCGGGAATATTATGCTCGTAAACAGGATATCGAAAAACATAATGCCAATAATCGTTGGATTAAACGTGGTCTGGGCTTGGCCATTATGGACTTCGCTATGTTCTATTGTGGACAATTTTCAGCAACTGTGACCATTTACCATGTCGATGGCACTGTTGTTATCAGCCATGGCGGCATTGAGATGGGTCAAGGTAAATATGATATCTTTAAAATTCAATAATTCTTATTTTCTTTTTCCCAGGAATGAACACGAAAGTAGCGCAGGTGGCCGCATTCATATTGGGCATCGAGTTGAGCTTTATAAAAGTTGAATCATCGGACACTATAAATGGTGCCAATTCATTTGTCACTGGTGGTGCTGTGACAAGTGAAAGTGTTTGCTATGCGGTGCGCAAAGCCTGCGAAACGCTGAACACACGCTTGCAACCCTTTAAGAATAAGGATGCCAGCTGGCAGAACACGGTACAGGCAGCTCATACCGCAGATGTACATTTGATTGCCTCCGATCAGTACAAGGACGGCGACATGCAGAACTATCATGTGTATGGCATAGCGCTGACCGAGATCGAGCTGGATGTGTTAACGGGCAGCAATCAGATCAAGCGCGTTGATCTTTTAGAGGATACGGGTGAGAGCCTCAGTCCCTACATCGATATTGGCCAGATTGAAGGCGCGTTTGTCATGTGCCTAGGATATTGGCTAAGTGAACTGTTTATCTATGAGCGACAAACAGGCCGATTGCTAACCAATCGCACATGGAACTATAAGCCGCCCGGCCCAAAGGATATACCCATTGACTTTCGCATCGAGATGGTACAGAATCCAGAGTCAAGAAATGGTGTTGGGTTTATGCGCTCCAAGGCCACGGGTGAGCCGCCCTGTTGCCTAGCTGTTAGCGTCATCTTTGCTCTGCAGCAGGCGCTGCAATCGGCTCGTAATGATGCCGGATTACCCCGCGAATGGGTACGTCTAGGTGCACCCACAACTCCTGAAACATTGGTTCTAAATGCAGGTCATGATGTCAAAACATTTCGTCTTAAGTGAATTATCAGGCAATTGAATTTAGTTACAAGTAAGGAAACAAATATTCTTTATATACAAGACATTTAAAGTCTCTAGTTTTTATAGTCGCTGAAATGGATGCGTTTACACATCCGATCGTACAGTCACATAAGCAGGCATTTTCAAATGGACTAGACTCTTTAAATGCATATAAATACACTTCTATTGGTAGTTATAAAGAATAAGAAATAACAAGCTTTAGTGCTCGAAAACTGTATACTTTATTTGATGCTTTGTTTATTTGCGTTTTGAAGTATAATCGGAGAGCTGCCAGATTAGCGTGTTCAGTATCAATATATAATGTTACCAGCCAGAACTTCTTGTTTTAAAATAAACAAGTCAAAACGAGGAATTTGTATATTAAAAATATGTAATATTTTGTATGACACCATTTAAATATGCTTTGTGAAACTTTACTATTGACTTTTTTCATAATGCTTATTATTTCTCTTCAGTTTTAATGTGTTCAGATATGGTTATGAAAAATATATTTTTTATTTTATGTTTTAGAAAAATTATTAGACTTAGCGTTAGCTACATTCTTATAGTCTGGTCATTTAATCAAAACGTACCTAAAGCATTTTATATATTTCTTAACTTATAAGATAAAAAACAGTTTTTTCCATATGTGGTGCTTGCATTTAATCGCCAATTTTGACTACTATTCCCAAAAAAAAAAAATAAATTAATTAATAACATATCTTACACTATACGCTTGAAAAATTCTCTTTTTATATTTAAAAATGTTTGTGTGTGTCTATTTTTGTAATGATCTCCGTTCACTCACACTGTCTATCTCGCTCGCTCTCTTTGACATTTAACGTGCATACAAATATCCAAAGCATATCGAAAAACAAAACAACAGCAACGCCGGCAAACAAAAACAAAAAGCGAGCGTTAGTTCGTTTGGAACGGCGCTCAGAGCTGCAATTAAAGTTAAGCAGTATAAAATGTTAGGCAGCAGATAATTGAAATTGGTTTTTTTTTTGCTGCTCAAAAGTCGTTAATTGACCTAACACAAAAACAGCAACAGGTATTTATACTCAGCAGCTGCTGAGAAAATTGATGCCGTTGCTTTTAGCGAACTAGCAAGTCGACAATCAGTCGAAGGCAAACAACCGAAGCGCTCAGAAGCAAAAGTCACAGTAGAAGCAGCAACAGGAGCCAAGCAACGGAACATTTCCAAGTGTCTATAAATAACACAACAACGACATCTTTACATACATAGTGTATACACAGTTGAACCCAAGCATTCCAGAGAATAAGTGCACGTTGTCATTACGACATGACGACTACATTTACAATAAACGGTCAACCGTACACGGGTAAAATACAAAAAAATAAAATCATTTATTATGCAAATACGACTATTGAGTGCTCTATTGTGTTAAGATTCTCCTTTCCTCTTGTTGTGTGAGCTTGTTTTCATTTTCAAAAGTCATTTAATATGCCAATTTCCCCTTTCGCAGTGAATCTGACCAACTTGCCGCCAGACATAACGTTGAACACCTTCATCAGGGAGCACGCGCAGCTGACAGCTACGAAGTTTATGTGCCAGGAGGGCGGCTGTGGTGTCTGTGTTTGCGTGCTGAGCGATGGTAAACGCAGCTGGGCAGTCAATTCGGTGAGAATAAAAACAAAACAAATACAATCCCAGCATAAAAAATTCGTTAACTTTACCTTTTTACTTGCACTTACTCATCGTAAACTTTTGATTTGTAGTGTCTGACGCTGTTAAATAGCTGTTCACAGCTGGAGATTCTAACATCAGAGGGGCTGGGAAACAAGAGCAGCGGCTACCATCCGATACAGAAGCGTCTTGCACAGTTGAATGGCACCCAGTGTGGCTACTGCTCGCCGGGATTTGTGATGAACATGCATGGACTGATGGAGTCGCGAGGCGGTCAAGTCACCATGGCTGAGGTGGAGAATTCATTTGGTGGCAACATTTGCCGCTGCACCGGCTATCGACCTATCCTGGATGCCATGAAGTCCTTCGCTGCTGACAGCAATATCAAGTTGCCAGCCGAGTGTCTAGCGGACATTGAGGATCTGAGCAGCAAGCAGTGCCCTAAAACGGGAGAACGTTGTGCCGGAAAGTGCGAAAGAATTAACTTGATCTATGACGACGGCAGCCAATGGCATTGGCCAAAAACCTTGGAACAACTCTTCGAAGCACTAGACAAGGTTGGCGAGAAGGAGCAATTTATGCTTGTAGCCGGCAACACGGCCCATGGAGTCTACCGCCGGTCTCCGGACATTCAACACTTTATCGATCTACACGCCGTTGCAGAGCTGCAGGAGCACACCAATGATAAGCAGCAGCTTAAGCTTGGTGCCAATTTGAGTCTCAGTCAGACCATGGATATCATTAAGGATGCATCGCAACAGACTGGCTTTGAGTATCTGCAGCAGCTGTGGCAGCATTTCGATCTCATTGCCAATGTGCCCGTTCGTAATGTATGTATTTGGCTCATTTCATTTTGAATGTGATGTTAATCTGTCTCTTTACTCTTCTGTAGTCAGGGACTCTGGCTGGCAATTTGGCCATTAAGAAGCAGCATTCCGAGTTTCCATCGGATGTCTTCATCAGTTTCGAGGCACTCAATGTCCGTGTGGTGGCATCCACCAATGCCAAAGATGAGCAGCAAATGACCCTGGCCGAATATTTGAGCAACAATGATAGAAAACTTGTTCTTAAGGCATTCCTATTGCCGGCATATCCCAAGGATAAATTCATATACGAATCGTATAAGGTAATTAAGCATTCAAGTATTTAAAGAAAACTACAATTATCCTTAGTTTATTTTTACAGATAATGCCGCGTGCCCAGAATGCTCATGCTTACGTGAATGCTGCATTTCTGCTGGAACTTGGACCAGAGTCAAAGGTGAAAAGCGCTCGCCTTTGCTTTGGTGGCATTCGTCCCGACTTTGTGCATGCAACGGCACTTGAAGAGCTGCTCCAGGGTCGCAGTCCCTTTGACAATGCCTGGTTGGAGCAGGCGTTTGCCAAGCTATCCACGCTACTGAAACCGGATGAGGTGTTGCCTGATGCCTCGGCCGAATATCGCCTGAGCTTAGCTTGTGGCCTGCTGTACAAGTTTCTGCTGAAACATGCGCCCGCTGCGGCAGTCAATGATGCCTTCAAGAGTGGTGGTCAACTGTTGCAGCGACCGTTATCCTCGGGCACACAGGTGTATCAGACAAAGAAGGAAAATTATCCGGTTACGCAGGCGGTGCAGAAAGTTGAAGGCATGATTCAATGCAGTGGAGAGGCAACGTACATGAACGATGTTCTAACCACCACAAACACGGTGCATTGCGCTTTTGTGGGAGCGACCAAAGTGGGTGCCACTATTGAGCAAATTGATGCGACCGAAGCACTACGTCAACCCGGCGTACTGGCCTTCTACAGTGCCAAGGATGTGCCTGGTACAAATACGTTCAGTGATCCAAGCTTTGGTTATGAACCGGAGGAAATCTTTTGTGCCACACGCGTTCGACATTATGAGCAGCCTGTGGGAATAGTGGTTGCACTGAGTTCTAATCAGGCAGAGCGCGCTGCTAAGCTGGTAAAGATTACCTACAGTCAGCCACAATTACAACGTCCTGTGCTGCCCACCTTGAGCGATGTGCTGGACATGTCGCCCACAGATCCGTCACTCATTATTAATGAGGTTAAGGCAAAGCCCGGCACACTTAAATACAGCGGTGAGCCGGATGTGAGTGTACGTGGTGTCTTCCAGATGGGACTGCAATATCACTTCACCATGGAACCGCAGACAACAGTGGCTATACCATTTGAGGATGGCTTGAAGATCTACTCGGCGACACAATGGATGGATCACACCCAATCGGTTATTGCACACATGCTCCAAGTGAAGGCAAAGGATGTCCAACTACAAGTGCGACGTTTGGGTGGTGGCTATGGCGGTAAGATAACACGTGGCAATCAAGTTGCTTGCGCTGCGTCATTGGCTGCCCACAAATTGAATCGACCAGTGCGATTCGTTCAATCCCTGGAGTCAATGATGGATGCAAATGGGAAACGTTGGGCCTGCCGTTCCGATTATCAGTTCCATGTGCTAAGTTCTGGTAAAATTGTCGGATTGGAAAATGATTTCTATGAGGATGCTGGCTGGAATGGGAACGAAAGTCCTATTAGCGGTCACTCCACACTAACGGCGGCCAATTGTTATGATTTGAATGATGCCAACCACAAGATCAATGGCAAAGCTGTACTCACTGACGCACCAAGTTCAACTTGGTGCCGGGCTCCGGGCTCCGTTGAGGGTATTGCCATGATCGAAAATATTGTGGAGCACGTCGCTTTCGCGGTGAAGCGTGATCCGGCCGAGGTACGACTTCTCAATATAACCAAGGGTAATAAAATGGCAGAGCTGCTGCCACAATTTCTAAAATCGCGGGAATATCATGCCCGGAAACAGGAGATTGAAGCACATAATGCCAATAATCGTTGGATTAAACGTGGTCTGGGCTTGGCCATTATGGACTACCCGATATTCTACTTTGGACAATATCCGGCAACGGTGGCCATTTACCATGTCGATGGCACTGTCGTTATTAGCCATGGTGGCATCGAAATGGGTCAAGGTATATATTATTTGTTATTACATTATCTATTATTTGTGTATTAGTATCCTATAATCTCTGGAGCTTCTAAACCAATTTGAAATTTATTTTACTAGTAGAAAGACACTTTTTTTGGTGTCATTAGATATACATATATTAGGTCGATAAATGAAAGGAGATTTCCGTAACTGAATTTGCCATGTAACATAGTATTCTGTAATATTGTTCATACTAATAACAGATAATTTTCATTTTGAGAAAACTAAAGGCAATCACCTATTAATTAAAAGTACACCTCTGTCCTAGAAGAGACTGGAGTATGTGACAGTCTTCTCTCCCTTTCCCAACATAGCCCCTTGTTGCTTTGGTACCTTTATGCTATAATTTGCCAAAACTAGCACGCACAAATGGAACACTATATACAATTTTACGGTATCAAACAGGTCTCGTCTATTATGGATTTTATTCTTAGAATAAAAAGATAACCTTTCATTCAGTTCTCTGGTATAAATAATCAATTCTAATAACGCTATTTTCATTTAAGGTATGAACACAAAGGTAGCACAGGTGGCTGCCTTTACATTGGGCATCGAGTTGAGCTTTATAAAAATTGAATCATCGGACACTATAAATGGTGCCAACTCAATGGTGACTGGTGGTGCTGTGGGCAGCGAAAGTCTTTGCTATGCGGTGCGCAAAGCTTGCGAAACACTTAACACACGCTTGCAGCCGGTTAAGAAGAAGGATGCCAGCTGGCAGGACACGGTGCAGGCCGCCTATGCCGCATCGATAAATCTGATTGCATCAGATCATTACAAGGAGGGCGACATGCAGAACTATCATGTGTATGGCATGGCGCTGACTGAAATCGAGCTGGATATTCTAACGGGCAGCAATCAGATCAAACGCGTTGATCTACTTGAAGATGCGGGCGAGAGTCTTAGCCCCTACATCGACATTGGCCAAATTGAAGGCGCCTTTGTCATGTGTCTGGGCTACTGGCTGAGTGAACTGTTAATCTATGAACGTCAGACGGGCCGATTGCTAACCAATCGTACATGGAACTATAAACCGCCCGGTCCAAAGGATATACCCATTGATTTTCGTATCGAGATGGTCCATAATCCAGAGTCGAACAGTGGTGCCGGGTTAATGCGGTCCAAGGCCACCGGTGAGCCGCCCTGTTGTCTAGCTGTTAGCGTCGTCTTTGCCCTGCAACAGGCGCTGCAATCGGCTCGTAATGATGCCGGATTGCCCCGCGAATGGGTACGTCTAGGTGCACCCACAACGCCTGAAACATTGGTAGTGAATGCAGGACATGATGTCAAAACATTTCGTCTTAAGTGATGATAAAATGATAAGTGAATGAAAAGACAATTGAATTTAGTTACAAGAAAGGAAGTAAATTTCTTTATATACATACTTTATAATCAAACTATATTGGATGTAGTTACTTATTTGCTGTTATTATGAATGAATAAACTCATCATTTTTTCTTTTTGTGTCGAAACTTTTACTTGCTCGATTTTGTTTTAATATTTATTATACCCTTAACCCATGAAATGGGTAAAAAAAGGGTATAATGGTTTTGTGCAAAAGTATGTAACAGGCAGAAGGAAGCTTCTCCGACCCCATAAAGTATATATATTCTTGATCAGCATCAACAGCCGAGTCGATGTCCGTCTGTCTGTCCGTCGGTCCGTCCGTCCGTCCGTCTGTCTGTATGTATGAACGCGTCGATCTCAGAGACTGTAAGAGCTAGAGACTTCAAAATTGGGACATAAGTTCGCCTAAGCCCTAGGCAGAACAAGTTTGTTTCAAATTTTCGATAGCTTTTTTCGTTTCCGATATACACATGTAATCGATAACAAAAAAATCTTGAATATAAGCAAAATAATGAACTTCTGTAAACATTTCATTAAAATCGGTTGAGAAACACCGGAGATATGAAACCATCAAGTATTGGTACAGAACTACACAGCCATATGTGTATGTCTGTTAGCCCGACCATCTGTCCGTCTGTATGGTCAAGGGTTAAGGGTATCTTCTAGTCGAGCGTACTCGACTAGAGTCTTCTTACTTGTTTTACCCAATTCATGGGTTAAGGATATAATAAAATAGTAATTAGAAAACAATATTATAATAACCTTAACAAATTGTTTCACTTAAAATGTAAATGAATAATTTTGCACAACTATCAACTTTCTATTAAAGGCATTTTTTATCCCATCTTTGTCGTAATGGGACTATAGATTAAAAGCTGATAAGAAATAAATGCATGGAATAACATCACAAAACATAAGAGATAAGACATGTATACTCAAAACATTACTACCGTTATAAAAAAACCTGTTACATGCAATACATATTTTGCATAAATATCAATTTTACTAAGGTATATTCTTATGTAATTAAATTTATTTTGCTTGACTAATTACCTATTGTATGAGGCTACAATTTAGATATTTGATAAATGTATTATTATGAAAATGCTTACAAATATAATTCTAAGTAGTTTTTAATATGCGAAACCTGTCAGCGTTATTTGATGCTTTATTTATTTGTGACTCGAGCTATGTTTGGAAAACCTGCTAGCAGTGTTTTTTTTTTTGTGCCATTTTGTGATATTACCGGCTAAAGTTTGTTTGGGAATACGCATTGGAAATCCAAGCTGAGCATTGTTGATATTAACATATTTATATTTTCTCTCTCGGTTGACGACATTTGAATACTCTTTTCGGTATACATACATATAAATATATCAATGAAGACAATTGAAATCCAATTAGCAATGCTATGATACGACTAATGACGTTATTTTTGTCAAAACACAAATAAGAACATATTTATTATATACATATAAATAACCCTATTAATTCGTTTACAAATTTTTATAGCGTTAACTAATTGAATATACACTAGAAGATAAGTTATCAAACACAAACATTGATAGGCAAAGTAGAGAGAGCCATAAAAATAGTTTAGAGAGAGCAACTGGAAGAGAGAGAGAGAGCAGATGAAGCAAGCGATAAGATAACCGCGATGAAATAAGTCTACGGTTCCACCGTCATGAAACCAGGGGCCACTATTGCAAGTTAACAACGAGTGCGAGTGAATGGAAAATATCACAATCCTTGTAATGAGTGTGAATGAAATGAAAGAGTAAAGCACTGACATAATAATGCTCCAAAAGAAGAGCATGTTTGATTCACGACGGAAGCACCTTATTTCGTAACGCCAATTGAGCGAAAAAAGCGTTACGTTTTTTGGCTTTCGGTTGAATTTGACGAATATTAACGAACTCGTTCGGCAAATATATAAAAGCGGGTGCCCATCGGTGCGACAATAGTGTTGTGATCGGCTTGGACCGAGCAGTGCGAACAGTAGTTACCATAAATTGTGAAATTCACATATTCCAGAACATTGTTAGACATTAAAACTATTAGGTTTGTGGTATAAAAATAGACTAACAATTATAACTACAAGTGGGCATCAATTAAGTGTTTTGCGTAGGTTAAACAAAAATAACACAGATAATGGCTGGAAGTATAACTATCAACGGCGATAGCTATGATGGTATGTACATATTATATTTAAATACATATGTAAATGCATGTACATACACACATACAAATATACATTTCCATCAAAAGGTATTTGAATTTCATAACAACATTTTAGAAGTACCTCATTAAAGACAGACTTATATATATGCATATGTAGATAGGTATATAAATCACATGCACTTAAATCTTTTTTGCGAAATAGCCAATTGTAAAAGGCTTATTTATATAACACTAAAGATAACAAAATAAATTTTTCTGTTTTTTATGTACTTGTACTAAAGCCCTTCAAATTAAGCTTTCCTATTTGTACTGTACCTATTTGAGTTTTTAACATTATTATTTTTGATAACGAGTATATAATTCTTGGACGACTACTAAAATGAATTGGCAAAAAAACCGTTAATTATAACGTTATTAGTATTAATGTGTGTGTATACACTGGTTTCCAGTGTTGGTCAACATTAAAATATAATCGAACAGTTAAGAGGTCGATAGAACTCTTGTTAGACCAACTAAAAACGCAAGTCAAGCATGATTTTCTACAATTTGTAGCTGTCTGAAACATTTTTTGCTTCTTTATTCTTTCAGTCAACCTGTCAACACTGCAAGCAGACATCAGCCTGAATACGTTTATACGAGAGCATGCTGGACTTACGGGAACCAAATTCATGTGCCAAGAGGGCGGCTGCGGCGTCTGCGTTTGCGCCCTGAGTGGCATAAGTCCGGTGACGAACTTAGCACATGGGCGGTCAACTCGTGTCTGACGCTGTTGAACAGCTGTTTGGGTCTTGAGGTGACCACATCGGAGGGTCTCGGCAATAAGCGGAAGGGCTACCACGCCATACAGCAGCGTTTGGCCAAAATGAATGGCACCCAGTGTGGCTACTGTTCACCGGGAATCGTGATGAATATGTATGCGTTACTGAAGTCGCAGCAGGGTAAAGTCACAATGGCAGAGGTGGAGAATGCATTTGGTGGCAACATTTGCCGCTGCACCGGCTATCGACCCATTCTAGATGCCATGAAATCCTTTGCTGTCGACAGCAATATTGAGGTGCCAGCAGAGTGTGCCGATATTGAGGATCTAAGCACTAAGCAGTGCCCCAAAACTGGTGAACCCTGTGCTGGCAGTTGCAAAAAGAAGGCCGAGCCAAAGGGTGTACAGATCTATGCTGATGGTAGTCGTTGGGCCTGGCCACAAAACCTGGCGGAGCTCTTTGAAGCTCTTCAGGTTGCTGGAAAGGAAAAGTTGCCATATATGCTGGTAGCTGGCAACACGGCGCATGGCATCTACAGGCGCAGTGCTGAGATTAAATCCTTCATCGATGTTCAAGCCGTAAAGGAGCTGAAAGGTTATAGCTTAAAGGACAATCGTCTTACACTGGGCGGCAATCTGAGCCTCAGCGAGACAATGGAAATATGTCGGAAAGTGGAGCAAACGAATGGATTCGAGTACTTGGCTCAGGTGTGGCAACACTTGGATTGGATTGCCAATGTTCCAGTGCGCAATGTAAGTCGCTTGTTATCTGTGTCATTATTAGATAGGTTTGCTCGTATCTTATCACGTTGTAACAATTGTTTTATAATCAATATTCACCCAGGCTGGAACTCTGGCTGGTAACTTGTCTATTAAACATGCTCATCCCGAATTCCCTTCGGATGTGTACATTGTGCTGGAAGCGCTCAATGCCCAAATCATCGTTCAGGAATCCGCGGACAAGCAGTTAACTGTGAGCCTGGACGAGTATTTGAAGCTGTCAATGTTGGGTAAAATTATTCGTGAAATCGTTTTGCCTGCCTACTCAAAGGAAAATGTTCTTTTCGATTCTTATAAGGTAAGAATGGAAATTAAAAGTTTTTTAAATTAAGATCGGTTATCTAATTATTATTTTCACTCCACAGATCATGCCGCGTGCCCAGAATGCACATGCTTATGTGAATGCTGCGTTTCTCCTGGAACTTGGTACCGAGTCACAAGTGAAGAGTGCTCGCATTTGCTTCGGAGGAATTCGTCCGGACTTTGTGCATGCAACGGCTATTGAGGAACTGCTGAAGGGACGCAATCCATTTGACAATGCATGGTTGGAGCAGGCGTTTTCCAAGTTATCGACACTGTTGCAGCCGGATGAGGTCTTGCCGGATGCTTCGCCCGTCTATCGGCGCAAGTTGGCCTGTGGCCTGCTGTACAAGTTTCTGTTAAAGGCCGCTAAAGAGAGAAAGCTGGCGGAGGTTAGCAGTCGACATAAAAGTGGCGGCTCCTTGCTGCAGCGTCCGGTGTCGAGTGGAAAGCAGAGTTACGAGACCTTTGCGCAACATTATCCAGTGACAAAGCCAACTGAAAAGCACGAGGGTTTAATCCAGTGCTCTGGTGAGGCAACCTATGCCAACGATCTACCTACACAGCACAATCAGCTGTGGGCCGCATTTGTCACAGCAAAACGTGTTGGCGGCCGGGTCAGCAAGGTGGACACAACAGCAGCATTGGCTCTGCCTGGCGTTATAGCATACTTTGATGCCACAGACATACCCGGACCGAATTCGCTGCGTCCCAAGGTGCCCGATGATTTCTTTTTCCCGGAGGACGAACAAATCTTTGCGACTGGCGAAATCAAGTACTATCAACAACCCATTGGAGTACTTTTGGCAACATCTAATGCTTTGGCTCAACGCGCAACCGAACTGGTGGAGCTAACATATGTCGGTGGCTCCGAACAGGTGCTGCCCAGTATGAAACATGTGCTCGAGTCATCTGCCGCTGCATCCGGTGAACGCATAAAACATAAAGTGAAGTCACTGCTGGATAAATTGGATTTACAGGAGGCATATGAGATTCAGGGCGCAGGAAAATTGGATTTGGGCTTGCAATATCATTACTTTATGGAGCCACACACAACGGTGGTAGTTCCTTTTGAGGGTGGCTTGCAGATGCATGTGTCCACTCAGTGGATGGATCTGACGCAAGATGTCGTTGCCAACATACTCAATCTGAGAACCAATGAGGTTCAGGTTAAGACACGTCGCATTGGAGGCGGCTATGGTGGCAAGGCGTCTCGTTGCAATCTAGCTGCCACAGCTGCGGCCATTGCAGCTCATAAACTGAATCGTCCCGTTAGATTCGTTCAGTCTCTGGAATCGATAATGACAACGACTGGCAAACGTTGGTCCTTCCACTGTGACTACGATTTCTATGCGCAGGCAAATGGTAAAATTGTCGGCATCAATAGTCGTTTCTATGAGGATGCCGGCTATTTGACGACTGAATCACCCATGGGTCATACGGTTATGTTGTCGAAGAACTGCTACGAGTTCGGTGATAATTATAAGCTAGATGGCTTTATGGTGGTGTCAGATTCACCTAGTAATACGGCGTGTCGTGCTCCGGGTTCCGTCGAAGGCATTGCCATGATTGAAAATATTATTGAGCACATTGCGTTTGCAACAGGGAACGATCCGGCGGATGTGCGCTTTGCCAATATGTTGCCAGCACACAAAATGGGTGAAATGATGCCACGTTTCCTGGAGAACACACAGTATCGAAATCGTCGTGCCGAAATCATTGCGCACAACAAGGAAAATCGTTGGCACAAACGAGGTCTGGGTCTATGCATTATGGAGTATCAAATCGGATACTTTGGACAATATCCGGCGACGGTGAGCATTTATCACAGCGATGGCACCGTTGTAGTAGCCCACGGAGGCATTGAAATGGGACAAGGTAAATTGATAAATTTTAACAATACTTTAATTCCCCTAACATATAAAATGGATGATAATGGTATTAACATGGTATGTGTTACATACAATACTTTCATTATGAAGTTTATACACTATTCATCATTGAGTCAATCTAAGCAAATCTGTGGGTCTGTCTTTCCGACCCTTTTAGGGTCTGCTGAATCAAAGGCACAACAAGTTCGTTTCAAACATACGATAACCGATAATATAGCTTTAAATCGATATATAGCATAAGGAATTGTGCCGTGGACAGAACCATAATGCTTTTAATAAGGTAAGCAGGTTTTTGACACCTATCTCAATTTGCGATACCAACGTACCCAGACGCCTACCCGGTTATAAGTAAAAAATTAGCACAAATCACAGTAGCAATACGTTTACAGAAAGTCTTGCTTCACTTTCAACAACTGGTACTCAGCTGAGATTACCTTAGTAATTGCATCATGGACAAAACAATGTTTTAAATTATTGATAGCTCAATGTTTCCGATATACAAATGTCTGCGATATTGTTCAAAGGTTATATTGAAGGTATAATACAGACTACCTGTGAAAGTTTCATCGAAATCGGTCATTAAACGGTGGAGATATTAAAGATTGATATTCACCGAAGCACGTAGTAGCTAGTGCACTTTTGGGTAATCAAGGATAGGAGGAAACATCTTCTCTCCCCATTATGTTTGATATTCAAACCCTCTAATTTTCAGGCATGAACTCAAAGATCGCTCAGGTGGTGGCCCATACATTGGGCATTGCCCTGGAGCAGGTGCGCGTTGAGGCGAGCGAAACGATTAACGGTGCAAATTCGATGGTCACTGGTGGTGCTGTTGGCAGCGAATCATTGTGTTTCGCTGTGCGTAAAGCATGCGAGACGCTCAATTCGCGTCTGCAGCCACTGAAGGAAGAGCTTAAGCCGGCGGATTGGCAACAGTTGATAAACGAAGCATTTAACCGAAAGATCAACCTGATAGCCAGTGATCAGTGCAAGCAGGGCGATATGGAACCGTATTCGGTGTGTGGATTGGGCCTTGTCGAAGTGGAGCTGGATGTGCTAACGGGCAACTATCTGGTCAATCGTGCTGACATCCTGGAGGATACGGGTGAGAGCTTGAATCCGTTCGTGGATATTGGTCAAATCGAGGGCGCCTTTATGATGGGCCTGGGTTATTGGACCACCGAACAGATTATTGTTGATCCCAAAACGGGCGAGTGCCTCACCAACCGCACCTGGAATTACAAGCCACCGGGTGCCAAGGATATTCCCATTGATCTGCGCATCGAGATGCTGCCGAAGAGCGCCAACAAGGCTGGCTTTATGCGATCAAAGGGTTAGTAAAGTTCTGTTGTTCGAGTGCTTCTCTATTGATTATTTGTGTTTCTAATAACCATCTTTATATATTTCTAGCAACTGGTGAGCCAGCGATTTGTTTGAGCATAGCCGTTGCCTTTGCTTTGCAGCAGGCGCTACAATCTGCACGAGATGATGCCGGTATTCCCAAATCATGGGTTACGCTGAATGCACCAATGACACCTGAGCTGCTTGTGCTGCACGCCGGCACTGAACCAAGTCAACTGAAACTGTGCTAGGATCATCATACCCCACCAAACACCAGACACTTCAAAAAACTTAATTACATATGTAACAGTTACCAGTGTTTTTCATTTTGTTATTATTGCACAATAAATTAAAAACTTTTCCAAATTATCCAAATAATATTTTAATTTGGAATGTCAATGGACTGACCCGATGGTTTCCTTAGCAAACGTGTAAACTAATTAAATGTTGATTATCTTTTAATATCATTCTCTTCCAATGTTTTTTCTGTACTTTCCTTACAAATGTGAAAACCAATAAGCTGTATTGTTTTCTGTTCGGAATTGAAATGTATTCTGAGATGTTACCGGCTATAGTTTCTTCTGAATATTTATAGATATGTTTTTTCTGGATTAACAAAATTTAAAAACGCTTATGGATATCAATAAATATGTAAATATTTTTCAATGTAGACAATTTCAAACTTATTACTATTGTTTCGTAAGTAGGACAAATATCGTTATATTTGTCAAAACAAATATATAAAAAATATTATAAATTGTATTCACACATAAACAACTCTCTTAAGTTAAGAAATTCGATTAAGAATTCGAATACTCTTGACTATTCAATGTATACAAACATTGAAAGTCATAGAAGAGAGCGCTACAAATCAGAAGAGAGATCTAATAAGAATAAATAAAAACAACCGATAGAGAGAAGAAATGAAACTAACGATTACAAAACGTCAATTATTCTCAAAAGACGCAACGTTTTTCGTTCTCAGTTGAACTTGACGAATATTAACGAACGCGTTCGGCATATAAATAATTGCTGAAGATCATGGGAGCGACAGTTGTGCTTAGACTGACGTGGGCTTAGCAGTGTGTACAAATAATAGGACTAATAAGTGTGTTATAATTTAAAGAGGTTAACAAATTATAATTTATAACAACAAGTGGATTCCAATTAAGTGTTTTGCTTAGATAACATAAAAAACACCGATAATGTCGGGAATAATAACTATCAACGGCGATAGCTATGATGGTATGTATGGAGAATATTCAAATACATTTGTAAGTGCATGTATTCAAACACAGATTACCTTCAAAATGTATTTAGAAGTGCTATATTAAAACTAGAACTATGTATACTATATTTACATATGCATGTATACTGCAGATTATATACGTACATGGATATATCGATGCGGCTGTTGATGCTGATTAAGAATATATACACTTAATGGCGTCGGAGAAGCTTCCTTCTGCCAGTTACATACACAAAACCATTATACCCATTTTTATTCACTTAGGGTATGAAACATTTTTATACAATGCTGGAGATAACAAAACTTGGATATTTCAAGTTTTTTCTAAAGTCTACACTTAATAAATCAAATGCAATAACCGGAAAAAAGGGATTTTATAAGTAAACAATTTTTATTTTAAGCTTTAAGTTAAAATATAAGTTTAAATTTCGGTAGCCGCATAATTTAAGCGTTGCATTTAGATTATAAGAGATAACACACTAACTGAAATAACAAACAATTTAGAGATCGATAGAAAATACACAAGTTAAGCATAATTTATTTCTCTCGCTTTTTCGCTTTCGTTACAGTAGCCTTATATTTTTGCTTACTTTGTGAGCGTAGCAATTCTGCGCACAGTCACTCTCTTTTGTACATATTTTTAACACACTTATCTTTCTCAAATGCTGGCTTAGACTTCATTCTTTATCTATTTCACTTAAACTTATTTTGCTGCTCTTACACTGAATTATATTTGTGCTTCTCTCTCCTTTCAGTCAACCTGTCAACACTGCCCGCAGACATCAGCCTGAATACGTTTATCCGAGAGCATGCTGGACTTACGGGAACCAAATTCATGTGCCAAGAGGGCGGCTGCGGCGTCTGCGTTTGCGCCCTGAGTGGCATAAGTCCGGTGACTGGCGAACTTAGCACATGGGCGGTCAACTCGTGTCTGACGCTGTTGAACAGCTGTTTGGGTCTTGAGGTGACCACATCGGAGGGTCTCGGCAATAAGCGGAAGGGCTACCACGCCATACAGCAGCGTTTGGCCAAAATGAATGGCACCCAGTGTGGCTACTGTTCACCGGGAATCGTGATGAATATGTATGCGTTACTGAAGTCGCAGCAGGGTAAAGTCACAATGGCAGAGGTGGAGAATGCATTTGGTGGCAACATTTGCCGCTGCACCGGCTATCGACCCATTCTAGATGCCATGAAATCCTTTGCTGTCGACAGCAATATTGAGGTGCCAGCAGAGTGTGCCGATATTGAGGATCTAAGCACTAAGCAGTGCCCCAAAACTGGTGAACCCTGTGCTGGCAGTTGCAAAAAGAAGGCCGAGCCAAAGGGTGTACAGATCTATGCTGATGGTAGTCGTTGGGCCTGGCCACAAAACCTGGCGGAGCTCTTTGAAGCTCTTCAGGTTGCTGGAAAGGAAAAGTTGCCATATATGCTGGTAGCTGGCAACACGGCGCATGGCATATACAGGCGCAGTGCTGAGATTAAATCCTTCATCGATGTTCAAGCCGTAAAGGAGCTGAAAGATTATAGCTTAAAGGACAATCGTCTTACACTGGGCGGCAATCTGAGCCTCAGCGAGACAATGGAAATATGCCGGAAAGTGGAGCAAACGAATGGATTCGAGTACTTGGCTCAGGTGTGGCAACACTTGGATTGGATTGCCAATGTTCCAGTGCGCAATGTAAGTCGCTTGTTATCTGTGTCATTATTAGATAGGTTTGCTCGTATCTTATCACGTTGTAACAATTGTTTTATAATCAATATTCACCCAGGCTGGAACTCTGGCTGGTAACTTGTCTATTAAACATGCTCATCCCGAATTCCCTTCGGATGTGTACATTGTGCTGGAAGCGCTCAATGCCCAAATCATCGTTCAGGAATCCGCGGACAAGCAGTTAACTGTGAGCCTGGACGAGTATTTGAAGCTGTCAATGTTGGGTAAAATTATTCGTGAAATCGTTTTGCCTGCCTACTCAAAGGAAAATGTTCTTTTCGATTCTTATAAGGTAAGAATGGAAATTAAAAGTTTTTTAAATTAAGATCGGTTATCTAATTATTATTTTCACTCCACAGATCATGCCGCGTGCCCAGAATGCACATGCTTATGTGAATGCTGCGTTTCTCCTGGAACTTGGTACCGAGTCACAAGTGAAGAGTGCTCGCATTTGCTTCGGAGGAATTCGTCCGGACTTTGTGCATGCAACGGCTATTGAGGAACTGCTGAAGGGACGCAATCCATTTGACAATGCATGGTTGGAGCAGGCGTTTTCCAAGTTATCGACACTGTTGCAGCCGGATGAGGTCTTGCCGGATGCTTCGCCCGTCTATCGGCGCAAGTTGGCCTGTGGCCTGCTGTACAAGTTTCTGTTAAAGGCCGCTAAAGAGAGAAAGCTGGCGGAGGTTAGCAGTCGACATAAAAGCGGCGGCTCCTTGCTGCAGCGTCCGGTGTCGAGTGGAAAGCAGAGTTACGAGACCTTTGCGCAACATTATCCAGTGACAAAGCCAACTGAAAAGCACGAGGGTTTAATCCAGTGCTCTGGTGAGGCAACCTATGCCAACGATCTACCTACACAGCACAATCAGCTGTGGGCCGCATTTGTCACAGCAAAACGTGTTGGCGGCCGGGTCAGCAAGGTGGACACAACAGCAGCATTGGCTCTGCCCGGCGTCATAGCATACGTGGATGCCACAGACGTACCCGGAGTAAACTCGCTTCGTCCTAAGGCAATCGATGATTACTTTTTCCCGGAGGAGGAGGAAATTTTTGCGACTGGCGAAATCAAGTTCTATCAACAGCCCATAGGATTAATATTAGCAACATCCAATGAGTTGGCTCAACGCGCAACCGAACTGGTGGAGCTAACATATTTCGGTGGCTCCGAACAAGTACTACCTAGCTTAAAGCATGTGCTGGAGTCGTCTGGCGCTGCATCCAGTGAACGGATAAAGCACCCTGTGAAATCATTGCTGGACAAGTTGGAATTGCATGAACCTTATGACATTCAGGGCACAGGCAAATTGGATTTGGGTTTGCAATATCATTTCTTCATGGAGCCGCACACAACGGTGGTACTGCCCTTTGAAGGAGGTGTGCAGATGCATGTGGCCACCCAATGGATGGATCTAACTCAGGATGTCGTTGCTAAGGTTCTTAATCTGAGAAGCAATGAAGTCCAGGTAAAGACACGTCGTATTGGTGGTGGATATGGTGGCAAGGGAACACGTTGCAATCTAGCTGCCACAGCTGCGGCCGTTGCTGCCCACAAACTCAATCGTCCCGTGAGATTCGTTCAGTCGCTGGAATCGATAATGACAACGACGGGCAAACGTTGGTCCTTCCACTGTGACTACGATTTCTATGCGCAGGCAAATGGTAAAATTGTCGGCATCAATAGTCGTTTTTACGAGGATGCTGGCTATTTGACCAGTGAATCGCCCTTGGGTCCTACGCAACTGTTGTCGAAGAACTGCTACGAGTTTGGCGATAATTATAAGCTGGATGGGTTTATGGTATTGACGGATTCACCCAGCAACACGGCGTGTCGTGCTCCGGGTTCCGTCGAAGGCATTGCCATGATTGAAAATATTATTGAGCACATTGCGTTTGCAACAGGGAACGATCCGGCGGATGTGCGCTTTGCCAATATGTTGCCAGCACACAAAATGGGTGAAATGATGCCACGTTTCCTGGAGAACACACAGTATCGAAATCGTCGTGCCGAAATCATTGCGCACAACAAGGAAAATCGTTGGCACAAACGAGGTCTGGGCCTATGCATCTTGGAGTATCAGGTCGGTTACTTTGGACAATATCCGGCCACAGTGAGCATTTATCACAGCGATGGCACCGTTGTGGTTGCCCATGGTGGCATTGAAATGGGACAAGGTAAGTGTCGCTTCAAGTTTCAAAAAAGTTTGTAAGCAAACATATTCAAGTATTTGAATTTTTGATCAAAAGAAGAAATCGACACCTTATAGCCAAGTTTGTGAGTCTGACCCTTCATATGTATGAACTTATCAATCAATGAGAATTTACGTATGGCTTCGTCTATCAGAGGCAAAACAAGTTTCACACTATCGATGATCCTTCTGTTTTCGATACACAATTGCGTCCACAGCTATTAAGTCTTAAATTTGATAACTTTGTGCTTGATTAGAAAAGTTGTAAATCATCGATATTTCCAATATCTGAAATGCTATCAATATTGTATTATGTTATCGATAACCGAAGATACTGAACTTAAATTCAAGTTCGTAGCATTGGTGTAGGTGTTCACATAAGATAAGTGTGGAATTTAGGCTATTTTCTAGTCAAAAATGTTCGACTAAAACCCAATTAGTTTCTTACCACTTAAGATTATCATATAGTATATACGATAAATTCTTTATCCAGATGCTCTCAGTCCTCTATAAGCAATAGTATTTTCGATCATTTTCAGGCATGAACACAAAGATCGCTCAGGTGGTGGCCCATACTTTGGGCATTGGCCAGGACCAGGTGCGCATTGAGGCAAGTGAAACGATTAACGGCGCCAATGCAATGGTTACGGGTGGTTCTATCGGCAGCGAAACTTTGTGTTTTGCGGTGCGTAAGGCATGCGAGACGCTCAATTCGCGCCTTCAGCCAGTGAAGGAAGAGCTTAAGCCGGCGGACTGGCAACAGTTGATCAACGAAGCATTTAATCGCAAGATCAACCTTATAGCCAGTGATCAGTGCAAGCAGGACGACATGGAACCGTATTCGGTCTGTGCATTGGGTCTCATCGAGATGGAGCTGGATGTGCTAACGGGCAACTATCTGGTCAATCGTGCTGACATCCTGGAGGATGCGGGCGAGAGCTTGAATCCATTCGTGGATATTGGTCAAATCGAGGGCGCCTTTATGATGGGCCTGGGTTATTGGACCACCGAACAGATTATTGTTGATCCCAAAACGGGCGAGTGCCTAACAAACCGCACCTGGAATTACAAGCCACCGGGTGCCAAGGATATTCCCATTGATCTGCGCATCGAGATGTTGCCCAAGAGCGCCAACAAGGCTGGCTTTATGCGATCAAAGGGTTAGTTAAGTTTTGTTGTTTGAGTGCTACTCCACTATTTATTTATGTTTATTGTTATATTTATTTCTTATATCCTTTTTTTGTATTTGTAGCAACTGGTGAGCCAGCGATTTGTGTGGCCATAGCCATTGCCTTTGCTTTGCAGCAGGCGCTGCAATCTGCACGAGATGATGCCGGTCTTCCCAAATCATGGGTTACGCTGAATGCACCAATGACCCCTGAGCTGCTTGTGCTGCACGCCGGCACCGAACCGAGTATGTTGAAATTGTGCTAGGATCATCATACCCCTCCTGTCCACGGTAATGCCCACCATCCATCAAACAGCAAACGAGGCAATAATTATAAGTTTCAAAGAGTTTACATTTATGTTACTAGCTCACAATGTGTTTTACTTTTTATTTTGTCATATTCAATAAATAAAAAATTTATGCCAATCAAATCCAAATTACATTCAACTTGAAATGCGAGAAAGCTGACCAAATGGTCTACATATTCGCTTTCTTAGCGAACGTTTCTGTTAGAGCTATGTTAAATTACTCCCAAAAGCGAGCTCTCTCGACCGCTCTCACACCGGAAAGCAAGTATGCTACTAAAGGCTTGAAAGAGAGAGAAAGAGGGAGAGAGTAATCGAATGAGCATAGAATAATGTCCTTCCAATATCTGGACACTGCACGTAGAGCAATTCCGCTTTCCACGATTATGAAACCTAGATCGACTGGTAGCATAAGCCCTTTTTGAGAAAAATCAATTAAAAACCATATACGTGATCACAAACGTATTTAGTCGCCTGATTTAAAGTATATTAAGTGTGTGATTATTTATTACAAAGTTAATGTACATTTATATTTAAAAGTTGAAAATTGATAAAAATAGCTTTAATATGTTCATATATATGCATAAATATATGGTCAGTACCAGCTGTTATAAGTTTCTCTCTATATATTTACCAAGTTTAATAGTTATCTATTATCTAGCGGCATAAATATGTTGCATTTAAGAGAAAAGTCAGGAAGCTCAGCGTAAAAATATTGAAAGTACCGGATATACCCCAGCACATTAACAGGGTATAACAGCAGCAGACAGTTAACAGCAGAAGCTGTAGCTAACAGCGGCAGGCAGATAAGGCAACTAACTGCGCAGCGTGATAGACGTAACGACGTAAGCGCTCAAAACCTACTGTGCTCATATAAACGCAGCGCAAGTCAGCTTAATTTTATTCCCCTAACCTATGAAATGGGTAAGAAAAGGGTGTAATGGTTTTGTGCAAAAATATGTAACAAACAGAAGGAAGTTTTTCTGACCCCATAAAGTATATACATTCTTGATCAGCATCAACAGCCGAGTCGGTATAGCCATGTCCGTCTGTCCGTGCGTATGTATGAACGCGTCGATCTCAGAAACTACAAAAAATAGAGACTCCAGATATTGGATATGAGCTCTCCTAATCCATAGGCCTAGCAAGTTTGTTTCAAATTTTCGATAACTTTTCCGGTTTTCGATAAGCACATGGAATCGATAAGCAAAGAATCTGGAATTTAAAAATTTTTAAAAGGACTATTCAATCTAGTAACAAAATAATGAATGAAATAATGAATCGGTTAAGAAACATCGGAGATATGAAACCATCAAGCATTGGTACAGAAGTACACAGCCATATGTGTATGTCTGTCAGCCCGACCGTCTGTCCGTCTGTATGGTCAAGGATTAAGGGTATCTTCTAGTCGAGCTTAGTCAACTAAAGCCTTCTTACTGGTTTGTAAATTGATTGGCACCTTCAGGCAGTGTGAGCGATGGACGTTTAACAGTCACCTATGTGGTGACATCATCTCAGCTAAGCACTACTGTATTTTATATTCAAAATACCGTAGTCTGCTTTTAATTATCTTATTTTCATATCTCCCTGTTAATGTTTAACACTTTAACACCGACGCTTTGCACATACCCTGCCATCGTTAGCCCTGACAGGCTCTTCATTAATTTTTAAACACACTTTAAAAAGGAAATGTTATGCCACACGAAGCGTTAAGTGAATATTTTCTAACAACGGGGGTTCTGCACTGGGGGTTGCATCAAAATTGAAGTTGAGTGGAGGGTTAACAACTCAGTACGTATTTCAGTAAGATAATATAATATAACATATTTTAATATTTATTATTTTGATTGGCAATCAAATCTGTTAAACATCAGAAATAGATAAATCAATAAAAATTGTATGATCGATCGATCGATCATTATTGTTGGCCGTTACAAAAACAGGATTTCTAGCATAAAACCCATATGGATTGAAGTGTACTTTAAACTACTTTAAAATTCCCCCGCCCAACAAAATGGTAAAACCAAATCAGCGCATGCGAAATCCAAATAGTTAATGCGCAAAAAGCCAGTCCAAAAACAAAACAAAAAAGGGTATAAAAATGAAACCATAGACAGACAGGACAGGACAGGACTGGCCTTGATAATCATTGGACACATTTGCATACGAGAATGCTTCGTGTTGCCGGTAGCTGGTCTGCATGCAAATGAAAGCGGAACAAACTTTATGCATTCACATATACTACTGCAGATTATACATAGACACAATGTGACATTCTGTCTGCCAGCCACGGCTTAAAAATACATATATATATCGTGTGTCTGTATATTTCAATTAAAATTGTACACTTGAATAAATGCAAAGCCACGCCCAGCACATTAGACCAGACTGTGTGCAGCTTGTTAATGAGCATCTGAAGACCAATATCCAGCAAAGACACCACCAGACTGAGCCCAGACTGGAATGACATTTTAAATGGTTTTGTACAAGAGTTTAAGCTAGTGTCTAGGTCTTAGTTTGTTAAATAATAACTCTAAATATCTCTCTAGGCAAATCAGTATTAATAGTCGCACAAAACGACTTTTAAATGCACTCAATGCACAGCGCATAACACAAATTAATAACAAGAAGGAAGGCTCTAGTCATGATATCTCGACTAGAAGATACCCTGAATTCTCAACTTACTTAACCCGTGTAGTCAGTGCATCCATTAGTTAGGTTCAATCTTCGATATCTTCGTTGTTTCTTTGATAAAATGATCACAAATATTTTTCCAAAGTTTTTCCTTTAGCTTTGCCATTTTTAAATTCACAATGCCTTATCAATAATAACTGTTGTATCTGTATGTATAAGCACTTCGATCTTAAAGACTATTGCATCTAGATTCTTCAGATTTATAACATTCAACCAAGTTCTCATAAGCCGTGGCCGAACCAAGTTTCTTTGACCGTATGTCTACGATCAAGAATTTACAGAATCTTTTAGTCGTTTTTTTCCGATTGGAGGCTTCTTACTTGCTTAATGAGTTAATTCACCTTTGGGTATGTTGATCTCAAATGCCTAAAATTAAATGACTATAGTTCGTTAAATAAAGAAATTATATCAAAAGTATTTGTACAACACAATAAATTTGTTAAAATTCTGTTTAAATTTCTATGTTATTTCAACTATTCTCCACAATTTTCGAGTTTACATTCCTATGGCCGACAGTCTACTGTTGTGAATCCCTCGGGTTTAAAATAGTTTTCATATTCAAGCACGTTCACAATAGACGCCCTGAACTTGAACTTCCAACTGTTATGGCATAGTATATTGCAAGTGTCCGCCATCCCAAAAGAAAAACACCACAAAAACACAAAAAAAAAGACTTTTTCCGTTAACCCCCCCCCTGCCAATTCACTTCACCCCACACACACACACACAACACCCTTTGACTGTCTTTTGTCTGTGCCGTGCATTTCAAATTCTAAGCAAATTTGTCGTCTGGGAGCGTCGGGCGCAACATTTTATGAGCGTGCGCGCGATGCAGCGCCTCTGATATGGCTAGAAAACCGTCTGCTCCTGCTCCTGCTCCTACTGCTGGTGCCGCCACTGCAACAGTGCTCCAGTTTCTGTCTGGTATGGTATATCTATGCTGGGTATGTCTGCTGGTGGCACACACACAGATGTCCTGCTATGATTTATGGTTGGCGTTGCTCGGATAATGGCCACGTAGCATTATAATAATGCCGCACCAGGCGTATGCTTATCGCTGTCGAGGACGCCAACGTCAACGTCTAGACGTCCTGCGGTGCACTCAGTTTCTGTTTCTGGTCGTCCTGCTGGACAAGAATTTTGCATCTCTTCTTCTTCTTCTTCTGTTGTGCATTTGCATTCGCAATGCGCGCTCTCTCTTTCTACCCAAGTACTAGTTTATTAAACAGAAAAACCCAAAATTAAGTACATCATTTTAGTTGAGTTTCTTGTTGATTTCGTGAGTGTGTGCTCGCGTGTGTGTGTGTGTGTGTGTGTGTGCATGTGTGTGTGGTGCGATTGTCTGGCGCATATCCTGTGGCCAACATAATTTACAGGCCCTGCATCAAAAGACGTTGTTGAATTTTACGCCGCAACGAACGTCTTCGGTCTCGATTCGTGAGCCAAATACATAATACAACATACGCAACTTTCTTTTGTGTGTATGTGTGTATTTGTGTGTGTACCTTTTCACATATCCTTTTTCAGCTGAATGCCAAATGCAACATACACACACACACACTTACAGACAAACTCCTAGACTGCATAGTTTGTATGCAAACAGTTCATAATACATGTCATTTAAATATCGTGTTGCTCGTGAATGTCCTTGCTTTTGCGGCTAGCTTTTGTTATATCCTTCGTTTCTTGTTGTTGTTTGACTCCCCCAAAAAAAAAGGCACCCATTTGTATTTGACCAAACAAAAGTAGCCAAGCAAAGTTTTATTCCTATTTTGAAGTTTATAAACTTAAAGATGGAATTTTCTCTTTGTTTCTGGCAATACATTCCTTCATTGGTATACCTTGAAATTTTTCATAGTTTTTTTGTTTATTTTATTTGATGTTTACATTGTTTTCAATAAAGTTGATAGATGTAAAATTGTTATCTTAATCTAAATCTCATTAATATAATGTGATATCGCTTAGATTGTTTGTCAATACATCCAATTCAGTGATATCCTTATCCATGATCGGTGTGGGTTTCATAGTGTACTCAAAAGTTGCATTAAAACGCTTGCATACGGAATTATGCGATTTGACGCTATACAATGGTCGAGTAGGCGGCTTAATCTTTAAATCAGGTATTATTGGATCTACTTCTAAGGAACTTTGTCATATTAATAACTATTCTAAAAAAATAAAAGACTTACCAAATGAGTCAGTTGTATGCAATAGGCAAACAGCTCGAGAGAGTTGTTGATTCAAGTTTAGCTCGTTATCCATACTTTTAAAATCAAATAACAACAAGAACAAGTTTTTTTTATTTCAGCTCAGAACTGAAAATATTTCAACTTTTTAACACAACTTGTGAATGGCAAGTCCCGTTTTTAAACCGATTCAACTGTTGTTTGACAGCAAAGGTAAAACTTTATGGATATGTATATCAAAATTTATACTTTCAACAACTGTTGCCAATAACAAACAATTGTTAATAACCAGCTGATTCGACTATTATTAAAAAAGGAAAACTTAATTGGATTTTTTTTTTTGGTAACAAATATGACTCGGGCGCCTTTTGCCGGCTCAGACAAGCTCGGACAAATAAAAGACTGCATCGAATCCAATGGCAACGGTTAACGGTAAAGGACAACAATGACGAAAACGGCCGTAACTCAATCTGCAAAAATGCGAAATGGAATAACCAACCAGACGCACTGCCGCAGGACAATGATAGCGAGAAATCGTAGACAAAAAATATATACGAAAATGACAACAAAAAATGACAGCTTTTAATACCCTACAGTCAAAGCGTGAAATGTTTATAGATTTAAACTTTAAGTTTTAATATTTTTTGTGTTAAATTTCAGTATTTATACAAAATATATTTATATTGACAAAGTAATGTATTTATTATAACTATATTGAAACAAGCCCATAGTATGCCGAGTTAAAGAATGTTTGCAGTTCATATTTGTTTTCGGGTTGGGCGATGTAAGTAAATTAAAAAAGTAAAATTGACGCTGAAAATGGCCAGCCATTGGACACATCTCGTGGGCTGGCCAATAATTAAATCAATTTCATGCAGGCGTCACACAGACGGCACACAATTCTCGCCAAGTTCCGACGACACTCTCCATTTCTGTCCCATTTTTCTCACATTTTTGCCGGCACTCATCACACAATCCACAACGATCGCAATTCGATGAAAAGAAAAAATAAAAATGAAATCAATTATGTTGAAACTTTTCTTTTTTGAGCGGTTTTACCGCCGGCTAGTTGTAATTAATACAAAATGCTATGGCCATGACAGAGAGGGTTCCCCACGCTCCCCTCTTTTGCTTCTCATTCGAAGCGATACAAAGCGATGCTGTGTGGCAAGCCAGGCGCCCAGGGCATGCAAAAAGTTAAGTACTACTTGCCCCAAACTCAATTTGTGGAAAAATTTCATTTACGATTGCTATCGCCATCGCCATCGCCCATCGCCCATCGTTGTTCTCGTCTCTGTTCCTATTCCTGTTCCTCTTCCTGTTGTGAGCACCGTGTGAGTGTGGACAGTTGGTTCTGTTCTGACTGTTCTGAGAGGCCTCAGTGCCAATTGTTGTGTTTATTAATTTAATTTGAATCGCGTCGCGTTCTCCACGCACAGCGCCACGTACACAGCCGCCAGGCATCTTTGCCCGGCATCGAGCAGCTGTGCAGAGTTGCGGTTTCGAATTGGACACTTTTTACTTTTTTGTGGACATTTTTGGTGGTGGTTAACCGAAAATGTGTTGATTTGATAAGAGATGATTCAGAGTTGGTAGCATTCATTGAGTGCCGGGTTAAAGCTGTTTTAGTAAATTATTTATCAAAATGTAATATTCGAATTATATAGTAGAATATATATTTTAGTTACTTTAAAACTTGTTCATTTGCCACTCTTTTTGTGAAATGATTCTTGGAAATTTCTTTCGTTTGCTTTGAAGCCATAATCTAACCATAAATTTGGATAGCTTCCTTTTACACTTCTAATGCTCATAGCTCGAGGCACGTGCTATTGACATCACTTCCACGATTCCCCCCGCACATTGGCTAATCGCAAATGCTAAGTAGATATTTATAATCACGCAATTCCAGGAGGCACCAAATCAACGATTTACCTTGCAAAATCATGCACAACAAATGCTCCATAAATCAATACAGAGAGTGAAAATGATGCCCGATCTGAAATACTCTAACTTAATAATAATTATTATATCTTCTATTCCGGAAATCGAGAAACATTATCTACTTTAATCAAACTCTCTTAACCATATTTCATAAGGTTACATCTAGTTGTCAAAGCTAACCGCAAATGTTAGAAGACTCAGACAGTAAAAGTGTAGAATGAACAATTTGTTGGATATTTGCAATGCATTTAACATTGATTGGTCAGCTTTGAGGTAGGTAGTAGTTGGCCAACCAGTCAGCTTTTGGCCAGATTGCTGGCTGGCCAACACATTTAGTTAACAGCGCATGTGGCTGGGGCATTTGTCAACGGCAGCAATGTGTCGGCAACTTCAACGCCAACGCAAAAACACGTCAACAGGGCGACACGTTTGTGAATGTTGCACAGCTCCCCCACCCCCCGTGCCCACCACACGAGTGTAGAATAAAAACTATAAACAATTTATGCGTTTCGGGATGTCTACTTCTCAACTTTCGTTGCACTAACTGAACTGTGCTGTGTTGGCAACATGCGGCGCATGCCAAGCGCCTTTGCATTTGCTGTCAATTGTGGCAAGAGTTGCTGTCGCTGGGGCAAGGTTTTATATGCACTGTTAGAAATCTTCCCTCAACTTTATTAAGGCTTAAAGTATTGCAACGAAAAACCAAAGCTTACATTATATATGATTATTATATTATTAAGTTAATATTTGATATTAGATTAAATAAATAATATATATACAAATTATTTACTGTGCAGATGGGGAATCTGAGCTAGAGCGAGAGAGATAACTGGGGACGTATTGCATTGCAGCTGCTTAAGGATACGTAAAACGCAAACAACGAAAGAGTTGAGTGAGAGCAATGGGTAGAGGGGCGGGAAGCGGGCGGTGGGCGGTGGCTGACTGACAACATTGTATAGTAGTTTTTGATTTGTCTGCGCTGTGTGCAACTTTGTTGCTTGCACATTGTTGCACTTGAACTTATGCCCCACGGTTATTTTTGGGGCTAATTATTCGCCAGGCGCTCTCTCTCCCTGTCTCTCTCTCCCTCTCTGGGGCGGGGGTGCAACTTTGTTTTGCGACGCTCGTATAATTTACAAAATTTGCAAACAACAACAACAGCAACAGAAACAAGAACAACAATGAACCTCGTTGAAAGTTTAACAAGTGTTAACTTTGCCATTTTCATTCTCATTCTCGTTCGCATTTTCGTTTTCATTTTCATTTCTTTTGGTTTTATTTTATTTTGCCAGATAAGCGCCAAAGCGCAACGAGCCAGCGGAAAATACAAAAGAGGGACATTTGTGGCGGCAGCGGAGAAGGATGTACGATTTGTGGCAACTGCTGCTGTTGTGGCAACAACAACAACAAGCAACCAACTTGAGCCAAATAATTTTAAATGACCGCAAGTGTGTAATTAAAGTGCAGCGCATAATAATAACAACAAGAACAACAATAGCAACAAGAATAACAACAAGTGCAATTACAAACAAAAGTTGAGGCAATCAGCTTGACCAAAGCATTTGTATTAGTATTCTGCAATTGGAATGCACTTTATGAGTACCTGATAAGCACAAAGAATAAACAACTTAAAGGCAACTATCTTCGAGATGTCGTCTATTCAAAACACTTTAAACATAGTTTACTTGTTTTCTTTTCATAGTAAAATTGTGTAAGAGGCCTTCCATTTGTTTGAAAGATAGTTAGTTCGATAACTCTTCACCCCTTTAGTCAGACTCGTGACCTGTGACTTCTGTTATTCATAACGATGACGAGTCTCACTCGGCACAGGGTAAAGGTTCGCATAAAAACCGACAAAAATGGCTGGCAAAGATACCTTCTGGAATCGGATATGCCTTCTTTAATGCGGTACACATTTGACAGTAGACAAATGATACAAGACTAGTTTTTTAAGAGAGCAAATAGGAATTTATTAAGTAGGAAAGATCGTTATATGTTGCACATAAGATCCGAAAGGGGTTATGGATGGCATAGTTAAGGTAACAAGATTAAAGACCTATAGGTAAAAAATGTCTAGTATTTCTAATAGGAACTGCAAAGTTAATTTAGTTGATTTGGTTTGATTTCATGACAATAATTGAATGCTTCAAGTGACAAAATGACAGATACTTTTCCATGTTTTTAACTACCAGGTAATCGACTTACCTCCACAATGCATTGAACAGTTGTTCCATGTTTAATTTGAATTCCTTGCAGCTAGAACTCTATCGAATTGATTGATTTTTAAAATGTATTGCTTGAGTAGTCAATCGACTTTGATGCCAGGAAAACAGACTTTTATGCTTGTTTAATACCCTTTGATAACTATAAAAAAAAAAACAATATCCAATAACTATACGATTAAACCAATAACAATCTCATACTACACTAATAACAATTTGCAACATTTAATTATTTGCATTTGTTGCCGGCATTCGGAATTTTACAGATTTTGTGCACACATCCCCATTTGTTTTATCCGTTTCTACCACTACTACTACGGCAATTCTATATGTGTTCATGCAACTTCCGTTTGGCCGCTGCAGCGCGATGTGGCTACTTCCGCTAGGCGCAGCTGAAACTGAGTAACAAAACACACACACACACACACACGCACACACATACAGAAATAATAAAATGGGTTGGCAACGCTCGTGATCCATTTGACTGGTGGATTTGCCCAAGAGCCACGTTTCATGTGTATTTAAAATCGTTAAAAATAATCTGCAAATTGTGAATTTTTAATGCATTTCCATGTCTGCGGCGGTTTGGTTTGGTTTGGTTCGGTTCGGTTTGGTTGTTGACCGTGTTCATTCACAGCCCAAAGGGCGTGGCCCCGCTGGCAATAATGACGTCTGATGGGCGCGTCGCCGTCTGGTCATCATCAGCTACAGCAGTACCCGAACCCAGGAGTTGAACCCGGAGCTATAGATGGAGTTGGCATTGGCATTGTACTCAAAACCAGCCATCCAGTCAAGCCAGCCAGCCAGCCAGCGTCGTCATCATCATTTGCATTTATTGTTTTTGTGCCTTTGTGTGCGAAAAGTGATCAGCGATTGCCTAGCACTTGCTACAGAATCGAACAATACATATGTATACATTTGTATATGCCACACACACACACACACATAGAGAGCGCGTTGCATGGCCCATTGCGTTGCCTGTTGTGCATTGATTGTACAACGGAAGTGTTGTGGCGGAATTAAAATAAATAAATGCATTGCATTTCCATTGGGAAAACGTGCGTATATATGAGGAGGAGCGATGGTCAAAATGGGAAAATACTGCTTGATTCTGGGGCTTGTTGCTTCATTTGTTGCACACACACACACATTAAACAATGCCACAAATGAGTCAGCCTTTAAATTGCATTAAATGCGATCTCAAAAGTCAAAAGAATTTTCGCGAAAGTTTCGCCAATTTATTCATATTGTCTTACTAGGTCATCGCTTCAAAGTAGTCGAATTTTATTTGCCCTCAAAAGTATGCTATATGATTTTTAAAATGTTGCTCCATCTCGTTTCACACATTTCACATTTACTTAAGACGATGTTTGTGTATGTGTGTGTGCGTGTTTGGTTCAACCACCTTAAAGAGAGACCAAAAACGAATCGAAATCGCTGGTCGCTTTGAAGTCTCATTAGTGTTGTGCGGTTGCCAGGTGATGAAGACAAAAACAACAACAAGATTTAGAAACGAGATAAAAGAGAGGGCACACACACACCCACACACACGTGTATTTGATAAGCAGGTTATGCCGTGTATCTGTATCTGTAACTGTATCGATATCTGACAACAGATACATGTGATTCCATCTCACTTTCAGATATATCTTTCACAAATTGCCAAACATAATTTGATACTTATGCTCTGTTTGTCCGTAGTTGGGGAAAGTCGAGGGTATTTGTTCATATCATATGACCTATTAGAGACCTTTGGTTTGGATATGCATATAATTGATTGGCAATGCCTTAATAAAGCGCAAGCTCCCAACAACGTGTACTTGAATTATGACAGCACTTAATGGTCAAATTAATTACCATAAATACTCGGCGAATGGCCGAAATGAAAGTTCATCATTGTCGAGTGAAACTTTTGTCAGTCATGATACTATATCCGGAAAAATACTTCACTGAAGTGTTGCGGTGGCACTTGGAATAATTAATCGTTGCACAAACATATACACTCTATAAATTGTTTGGCCAGAGCTTAATATTTATATAAATGTAAATACGAAAAAATGTTATGTTTTTTATGCAGTTTTTTCTTTTGGATTGTGAACTTGATCTTTGGAATCTGCGTTGAGATTTAAAAGTTGTGCATTTTTTTGACTTGCCGAGAGTGCTCCATCAAAATTTGTTACACAACTGGCCGCAAGGGCTTTCGTCTATAAATACTTATAGCAAATTTCTTACCTTAACAACAATTACAACTTTTCTTTTCCGACTTGTTTTTTTTTTTGTTTTGTCGGCTTGGCGCAAAAGTTTTCCACACACACAAACACAACAAACAAAGTTTTCAATGTTGCCGCATATTAAACAAAATGTATTCACACACACACACACACAAACAAACACACATATACATAGATAGATATGTAAGCCTAAATTTACTGAAAAAAAATGTAAGGAAAGCTCTGCATTTTTTGGGCTAACTTTTGCATTTTTGGGTCTAAAAGTTATTTGTTGTACATATTTTTTGGTTTTGTTATGTTTGCAACATGCGCAAATGCGATTATTGTTGTTGCTGGTGTTCTTGTTGCTGTGCAGAGTTTCGACATTTAGTTTAATGCTCAGACAAAGTGGTACGTAAAGTTTATGAGCCCAAGTAGTCGAGCAGTCCAGCAGTAGCAGCAGCAGCAGCGCAGCCGCAATCTAATAAAGCAGGTACAACATTTTGGGGCAGTACCTAAAACCCAAACTTTTACTATGGATAATAGTGCCACATAAACTTGCCACAGGTTGGAGGCGCCTTTTTTTTTCTACTTCTAACATTACAATGTGCAATACCCAATCATATACCCTATAAAGATGATGTGAAAAAAAACAAACATAAATGTTATAATTGTTAGATATTTTTGAAAACTTTTAAGTGCTTGTGAATAAATGAAACCTTTTCTATACCCTGTACCTGGACACAACTAAGGAAAATCTTCAATTCGAGCAAACTCCTCAAAAAGGTGATTTCTATTTGCTTTATTTAGTTACAGCTTGAAGACAACTTTGTGGCTTGGCTTTTATGAGCCGGCTTTTCGGCCATGGCTTGCTGTTGCATTACACGAAAATTATGAAAGCCAGGCCCAGCAAACAGTTTGTGAGTGTGCGTGACTCCTTGGGGTCACATTAACATGTATTTGTGCTAAAAGTGTTATTAGATTTTAGTTTGAACTCAAGTGTAGCCTTCGCCCGTTCATAACAAACACACATCCAAACACACTGAAAGCCAAGACTGGCCTTGGGGCGTGACTCACATGTTTGCTGGCTGGTTGTCTGCCCTGTCCGCCCTATCTGTCCGTCTGTTCTGTCCGTGTTGTTTGCCCAAGTCCAAGTCCAAATCCTAGTGCTTGCTAGCCAAGTCATCATTATGTTTGCGACAGGGCCCAGCCTGCACTAAAGTTTTATTCGACCAACATAAAGCAAAAGTGCTTTCGAGTTGACTTAACATATTGCTAGCTTTATGACAAGCCGCATCGGGGCTTAGGGGGGGCGGGTAGGCGAAGGACACAAGCACAAGACATGTAAAATAAAGTTTAAAGTGTGCCAACACTTAACATGGCCATAAAGATAAAAGTCCCAAGACATACATATATACAGCGACATTGTTTAAGAAATCGCTATGCATAATAATTGTAAGTAAAATCTGTATCCAGGAATTAAAAATGGGAAAACTTATATGCAGCTAAGAAAGAGTTTAACGTCTTTTTGGTTTATTTAAAGCTCATTTGCATTAAATTTCAGCAGAAACCAAATTCAGTCAAAGCAACCTCTGCCAAGCAACAAATTTTTAATTGCAAAACTAAAAAGTTCAACTCAGACTCTGCGAAATGTCAATCATAAACAGGAGCTAGATCTGCTGCCGGCGCCGCTATCTGCCAGTTGCAAAAGTAATTTTAGACATTGAAATTAAAAACATCAGCAAAAAACGAACATAACAAAGAGAAAAACAAAAGTAAAATCCGAAATCGATGCGTTTGACATTCAGCCAAAAAAAAATAAAAAAAGAAAAAATGGCTAGACAGAAAAGCTTGGCCCTGAAGTGGACGATTGAATCAATGCCAAAGGACAACGGCCGATTCCTCTTCTTTTTTTTTTGTCTTTTTCATTTGTTTTTTAGCATCTTTTTGTCGCATTGACACGTCAGCGTCATTAAAAATGTCAGAGACCATTTGAAATTAAATAAAAATGCGATTATGCGTCGTAAATAAAACACAATGCAGACAACGACGTCAAATTGAATGGCCTTTGTTTTTTATATCTAAGAACCCATTGCGAATAACCCCATTCCACTTTCGCTTTGGGTCATAATCAATAGACACGAATGACAATAATAAAGAAGGAAACTAGCCAAAGCACAAAATGTTCCTAATACTGTCTTCTTGTAAACTATTTATACATATATTGATAAAACCTTAAGTTCCCAAATGAAATTTGTAATGTAACTAAACTGAGAACTTTCTCTTGAAAGTATGTCTAAATTTAATTTTCAATCTATTTACCTGTGTGCTAAAGCAAAGTAAATGTCACTTGTTGGCCAGGCTAATGCGGCGGATACGCAATGCAAAATTATGTAGATGCGTTAATAGAAAATTCGTTTGAAGTTTTTCACTTAAAAAGTTGACAAAATTTACATAGCTGGATTCGATTCCAGGACACTTGCTAGGCGTCGTCGTCGTCGTCGGCGTCCTCGTCGTCCTTCGCTTCGGCTCAACTAATTAAATTAAGAGGCATGGGCGTGGCTGGGGGTGACTGACTGGTGGGCGTCAAGGCGTTAATAGCATCGAATTAAAGGACGACACAGTGTCCTTTATGCGGAAATATTAATAGCTAACATGCTTTACTTCGACCGCCCTCCTTTTCATTCTCCTTTTGTCGAGGTGTTGGCAACTCATGTTTACAAGTAATTAAGCAATTTGACTACGAAACGTTTGTCCTTTGATGTCAGCCACGGCCAGCCATATACTATATACTATATATATATAACCAAATATACTTTCCACTTTTTGTGTTCTGCTTGCATTTTTAAGTCGCAGCCACTAATTTGCGCTTTCTGTCTGTCTGTCATGTCAGCGTCTTTCAATGACTCTATCTCCGGCAGAGCTTGCCGCCATCCACTTCACAATCCCATGGATGCGACCACATTTATCTCGACAATTCGCATTGCTGACAGTTTGTTTGTGGCTTGCTGAAAAATATATTTAAATGTCATTTGAATGGGGCGTCAACTCCTTAGTCAAGTGAGGTTTAGTTGCAGCAGCAGCAGCAGCCTTCTGCTGAAACTGCAGTAAAGTATATCCTTTTTAGCATCTCTATATTATAACTGAGCTGTGGATTTATCAGGACAACACTTTTTCCACTGATTTCCTGCCTGATTTAAGCCCATAATGCTGAATTGCTGAGTTAGCTGAGTAATCGGTTTGAATCAAAGTTGAATATGGCTTTAAGCATGTCTTCTCTTAGTTCTTTAACTATAAGAAACTATATAAATAAGTAATATAATTTTCGATCAATATCACGGGTGCACCCTAGGGTGCATCAATCTCCTCGCTCATTAGAGAATAATCCACAGGCAATGAGTGAGCTTGAAGAGTGCATTAATGGCTGCTGCATGAATACATCAATCATGGGCATAAGCAGGTTACTTAAGCGCATATAATACTTTAAAGCTGCTGACAAAAATGTGGGCCACAAATGTTTTGACAAAAGCATTTACGCATTTTTCGGCCATCCCCAGACCAAAGTCACATGCAAAATTGTCAGCAATTGATTGATTGATGCGTTGCGAGGCGATGCGAGGCGATGCGATGCGATCTGATTTCGCTTCTTGGCTAGGACTAGATGGAGGGGATTGATTTGTCGCGTCGCATATGAATGCGAAATGTGTGCATGATTAATGAGTTCTTCATTAAGCTCGTTAAGGTGACAGGCGCAACTTGAAGTCGAGCCGCATCAAACTGAACTGAGGCGCCACAAACTGAACCTCAACCCTGTTGCTCGAAGAAAAAAATAAAAATATGCGTTGCTCTCACAGACGCTGTCAGGGTCACAACAACCCACTCACCTCACGCCTCGGCTGCCACTCACATTGACACTTGCCGCTTCCCGCTTCCCAGTTCCCGGTTCCCGGTTCCCGCCACACGGCGCCTCATTGATTTAGCAGCAGCGCCAGCGGTTGCTGGTGGCGGATTTTTGCGCCTCATGAAAAATGAAGTGCAAAGCAAAGCGCCCGGCTAAACAAAATCAAATATTTTGTTTTGCTCAACCACGAAAAAAACAAGCAACAAAAACAACTCTCTTGGCAAGTTGAAGATAAGATACTCTTTCTAAGCTGCGACTTATTGGTTTGAATTTTATGAATTTTAGTAGGAACACTTTAAACATGTTTCTTTTCATTAAAAAGCTAAATAAAATGTAAAGTATATTATATTGCCATATATATCCAGATTATATATTTTAATATAACTCATAACCTCATGCCGATAAAAAATTAACATGTTTTAGCTGTTCAAACGCCATTACATAGTTCGTACTTCCTTCGCAAGTGTATTGAAAAATAAAAATAAAATGCGTATAAAGAGAGTAAATTCATAAATTGGGTTAAATCCTTAGAGGATTCACTATGACAGCGCGAACAAGTGGCACGCGGGTTCTTCTGACGCTGACGCTGAAGCTGAAGCTGAAGCTGACACTGAAGCTAACACAAACGACTGACATGCCGCCTGCCACGGTGGTTACTTGATTACGTCTGGGGCAGCCACCCTTAAAAAAATTGCCCGTCGACGTTTTAAAGCCGCCCTCATATATCGCAGGTCTCGCTTGGTTTTCTTCTCATTTTTTTTTTTTAAATATATACCTCAACGTACAATGGTGCTTTTCTTGTGCAATTCGCACAATTTGAATTGGCCAACAATGGCGCGTAATTTACGCTTTTGGGCATTGCGTTTGGGTTTGGGGCAAGTCCCCTGTTCATTCGGGTCGTGAGCCACATGCCACATGGCTTGCAGCTACTGTTGATTTCCATAATTAAATCATATGTACTTTGCATATCCGCTAACTATTCGACATTGAGCTGATTAACCGTTCGCAATCAATCGCCATCGCCAGACTTGGAGTGGAATCAACATCGATAGTAGATCACAGAGTAAACAATTGTTTTCGATTCAGTTCTATGGGGAATTGCAAATGGAAAAAGCTCTTAGATTAGTTTCAGTTCAGAAAATACTGAATTTGAATTTAATTTATTTCGCTTTAAGGGTTGCGAAATTAACATTTCACAAAGCTTAAGTAGCTAAAAAGTTCAAGAAAAGAAAGAATTTGGATTGAAAAGCTCTAAAATCATCAAAGCAAAAACACTTTTTCTGCATAATTTCTTTCTGATTATATTTTTTGTTCTAGCTATTAACAAAATTGAGAATCCGAATCAGTTTTTCTGATCAATTTCCTTTAATACCTGATTGCAATATTATTAATAGCTTTGCAATTAGCTTTTCCACTCTGAACTTTCTTTTCATTACTTTTATTCTCATTTCTCCTTCATCTCTCTCGGCTCTTCACAGCCCCATCAGCAACCCTCATCCTTCCAACTCAGTTTCATGCTGTTGCTTTTTCCTGGTGCCGTTCACAAAAGTTAAGCGAACGTTTTAAGCGAAACTTAATACATTTCTTAAGACCCGCATCCACAATTAATTACAAGTTCAAAGTGCAATTGCCATTATCATTATCCATTTAGCTAGTCAGACACGCACAAGCGTACAAACAAAACAAATAGAGAACAAAAAAATATGGCGTAAAACGAGCACAGCACAAAATCTCAGATAGATGTAGACGTAGACGTAGTCCCAAATGGCTGTTGGCATGTCATAAATTTACGGATTAACTTTTAACCAATTTACAGGAGGGCCAAGCAACAAACAGGGAGAGATGAGAAGGAAAAAAAAACGCGAGACGACATCGCATCATGTCCCATATTGCAAGTGTAATAAAAAGCAGCTGTGCACCACACACACATACGCATATACACACACACACGTACGCCCAAAAGTCAAGACAAGACGCAAGTGTTTTTGATAGAAGACGAGGAATGGGGGGAATGGATGGACGCGGGCACCTCAACAAGCATCACGTGCAGCCCACTTCCGTTTCCGTTTGCTTGTTTTAAACTTTTGTGTGTGTGTGTGTGTGCGTGTGTAAATCAATGCAAAGGCTGCCACAAAGCACAATGGGTACAGGGGGGTGGAATGGAGGAATGGGGAGAGCAGGCAAAGTATGCTGCTTACACAAAGCTTAACAGCAGCACAGTCGGCGGTATCACAACGCCAGGCAACGACGAAGCCATCGCAGCAGCAGCAGCGCAACCTGCACCCCCCCGCAGCGAAGCCAAAACAAAGCAGTGCATAAAAAAAATATCAGTAAGTGCGTAATAATTGCAAGTAACTGACTGTGCAATACTCTTTATTCATATAGAAAAGCAACTTTTTATGAACTCAAAGATTTTATTAGTTGTCAGTGGCTGTTAAAAGATGGAAGCTACAGTACACAGTACAGTTCAGTGGCCATCAAACTGTAACAAATTGTTCATTTTTCAAGCTACCGATTTTAGGAGTTATTAGTCGTCTATAATGAAACCTTAAGTTGTTACGCACTTAATGTGCCCAAAAAATAAAAATATTTCAACATTTTTTTAGAAGTTGATCTTTAATCCTTGACAAACACATTCAGTTTTAAGAACATGATAAAAAAAAGCGCATTACTTTAAATTTTATTCGATTTCGAATTGCACATAATCCATATACACTTTTTCCATTCATTGAGAGTGTATTGGAAAAACAACAACAACAAGTCGAACAACATTAACTGTAAAAGTAAAGCTCTTGAAGCTGTCGCATCCCACATTCAGCAGCGACAACACTGCAGACAACAAGAAGAGAACGAAGACGAAGCCAACCAACCAGCCAACCAACCAGCCAGCCAACCAGTCAGGCACAGTGGAGCAAGCCAGAGCCACTCATTAAGCTGATTATATTGTTATCCTTTTTATGATACGTGCAATACGTGAGCGCATATGGCAGGCAGGCAGGCAGGCAGCAGCGGCATCAACAGCTTCTACTGTCAACCCAGCAACGACCCTTGTTACGCTTCTGCTGCATCCTTGCTGTTCCCTTTTTATACAGTTCATTTTTGCAAGTGTAATTATGTGGAGCAGCAAGCAGCAAGTAATAGCATCGGCGTTAAGCCACATTTATGCACTCCGTATGCAAAGTGCCCTACAAATTTATAGAACCAAGGACCTATTGAATGAGAGTGAAACTGTTTATGAGTAAAGAATTTTACGCAATATCGAAATCCTTTCAAATGACAATAGTAAAGTTGAAGCATTTATTTCGATAGTAATATTATGAGATGGAAAGTTAAGTCAGCTCAAAAAGTGCATAATCAAAACTTTTGTACATTTATTAAAATGCCAAAAGATATTTGCATAGACAAAAAATATAAGTGGACTAATAATAAATACAACAATGATATACGTATAGACAAAAGCAAGGATGTATGAGCAAATGCAATTTAAATATGAATTTAAGTCAGTTTTTGTGCATAGTAAAAGAGGAAGCCGCTTGTCGTTGAGCATGACGACATCGTTCTGAAAGGACAACATTGCGGATACGCCTCGTGCTCAAACAATGAGCCATGTAAACAAAACTGTTGCCGCTGTGGGGCAGTTATATAGTATATGTTGCCGTATAGGGATGCTAAACGGGCTAAAGGGTCGGAATGCGGCATGCAGCCAAACAAAATTTTCATAATCATAATCAAAATGGCATTAACAACAAAAGCAATGCAAATACGAGTTGAAGCGACAACAGACGCGTCGCAAAATGTAACCAAAAATGGCATAATGAAATGCAAAAATCCAGCGACAAAAACAACTTTCAAGTGGAAACTACCCAAAGGCCAGTGCATGCAACAAACACACTCGTTTGTGGCATACCCTTTTTGGAGTAAGAAAGCAATTTCAATACGGTTAGTATACGATTTTACTAAGTTTAAACTCAATTGTTGTATTATGTGATACAAAAGTTTTTATTTTTGAATGTGGAAATAGCTCTGGCAACGCCGCTAAGCAAAAGTAATTGGAATGGCGATAACTATCAAACAATTAGTTCAAGTTCAGATGTTCTGATCAGTAGATCGAAGTAGAAGAGCTGCTTGGATAAAACTATCTTCAAATTTTAGTCAAAAATTAATTTGAACGGTTTTATCATTATAGACAAACAAAATTATGTCTAAGTAACTAAGCACTTTTTCATTTTCATTTTTTACTAATTTAAGTAAATGCCAATAATCCCTGCTGCCAACACCCAGTGTTTACAGGATATTCTCTAACAACAATTTGTGGAGTCTGTGTCTGTTGTTCTTGTGCATAATGCAGTTTCAATTTCAATTGTTGTCGCCCAAAGGATCTGTGAACAGGACACACAGCAAAGACAAAAACAAAAAAAAAAAAAACCTCCTCACTCGCCCCGCAGACTGCAACTTCAGCCGTTTTCGGGGGGAAATTTCCTCAGCGCTCATCGCCATCATTGCCGCCAAATTATGCTAATTAGATTAAAGCATAATTTCATGCAACTTACAGCTGTGTTCAGCTCTGTTTGCACCCGCTTGTGTCTCGCCTGCATTTTTGTTTTCCATTCATGTTTTTGCCATTGTCTGCTGGCGTTCATAGCATCTCCTCCCGACCAACTGACTCATAATGTCAAAGGATGTGACAATTTGTCCCTAACTGATAGACATTATTATGCGGTCTATTGGGTATCATAAAAAGTAACTCAAAATCGAAAATGTATAGACGAGAAAGGGGGAGGAAGTAGACAGGAGAGATGGCATGATGCAGAAAGTTAGAATGCAGTATTCCAAATCAAGTAGATAATCTTCGATATATATCAGTTAAGACAGGAAAGCAAAAGTTTTTCTTTAAGTAATATAGAAAATTATAGCTTAAAGTATATACTTTTTAAAATAAAGATATGTACACAGTTGTCAACTTTTAAGCTATCTTATCTGAAATTAAAACACCTTTTGTTTGCTTTTAAGTACAACAAGTACTTCCTCTGTGCAAAAGCATTAAAGTCAAGCTGTAAAATCCTCTTGACTCATCATTGTTTATAGCCCAGACCACATATAAAAAAAAAACAAAGCAACACAATGCTAGTCCTGGCGTAAATCCACGCTACCCCTGATTGGCACAGGAGAAGCGTCGTTATAAAGACCCGAGAGTCGCACAATTAACTGAGCAGGTTCTTAAAAACTCCCCAATGATGTGAAGAGTCACAAAAAACAAAAAAAAAACAACGAACCAGATCACATTTCCCAGGTTGCGCCCAGCTACTGCACTTTACCCGGCGTTATGATTATTAGTTATGATAATTCAAGTTGACGGCGCAAGAGAAGTTGACACTCAAGATGGCAAACCGGGGCGGACTTAGGGACGATTTGGAACAACCCTTGAGCTGAAATTCCCAACCAAATGAAGTTTTCCTGTTACTTTCCGAGCAATCGAGACTTTTGTTTTGGTTCTTCCCGGTTTTTTTTAGTCCCAGGACACACATCAAAAACTGTTGCGTATTTTGCATTCGACTCGGTTGGCAGGGCATCCGGCTAGTTGTCTGTTATGTCCTTTATTGTTTTCCATTTGAGGGTGCGAGTACGTCGCATTTGCACCTTCAATTAATGTAAGGGGTGGGCTGCGGCTTCGCTGGGTTGAGTTGAGTCGAGTTGGTCTGAGGCAACAACCCTCGTCCTGTGTTGTGATTTATGAGGGTGCGATGGCAAAACAAAATTAAGCCACGACAAGGAACGACATTTGGCGTCAGCATCTTATGCATAGAGAGTCAGCCAACCCACTCCAACTCCATACAACTTGAACTTTTAATTAAAAGTCACTTTTGATTTATAAACGTGCGCATTTTACAGTTTTCCATAAAACAAAAAAAAACACACACAAAACTCGATAGCTCGATAGATTTCTTTGTTGAAATTCACACCAAGTTCATTAATTTGGATTATTCAAAAGATAACTTTTAGATTTTACTTAAGCTTTTTACTGATTATTCTCAAACACATAAAAACTATATAAAGTTGAACTTAAATAATCAATACGTAAACAGGAAACGTCACTTTTCCCAATCCCATAAGTGCTTTATGGTACAGAAACTCATTAGAGCTACTTTTGACTTGTCCCAGACAGACGCACGTGACGCATTTTGCAGCATTTGGAGTAGGGTGTCCAGTGACGCGTATCCCGTGCATAATCAGGATTTGAATGCGCACCAATGCAAAACCCCTTAATAGCATTATGACAATGCAATGTGTACATCAAAATAAGTTGGAGAAAAGAGAGAGAGACTCACACATATAGAAGAAGACGAAGAGTTTTAGTTTTGTGTTGATCGCTTGACCGGGAGAGAGAGAAAGAGATAGAGAGAGTGTTAGCGATTCGTTGCAGCTCCCTTGATGCGTTAAATGTTTGTGGTTGGCGGGTAGTCCCGGTGGGTATGGCAAACAACGTGACACAACGTGTCCTGCCTTGACGACCGTTGCACATTGCCTTCATCCACTCGTTCAGGGCATTGGTTGCTGGTCGCGTGTGCATCTAATAAGCCTAATGCAATGGCTAGGAGGAGTTATGGAGGTTACGCTACTGACAAGACAATATTGGCAATATTTTAAAGTGCGAGGCAAACAAAATTCGACGGACAAATAGTGGGAGGGAGAGGTCGGCACACGACCCACAAGCGTCTGTTGTCATAAAAACGCTTTAATTAAATTCATATTTGAGTCAAGCCTGGGGCAGGGGCAACCAACGTTGATTTATAGCGGTGAAGTGAAGCTCGCAACATCGAGAGACAATTATTAAAAGCTATTGTTTGATAACATTAATCTAATTGGATTGCATTGTTCGCCGGAAAAACTTCCTATTGAGATCGTCAAAATGTAGACACGAAAAATCATAAACCGAAAATTGTCGCTAGGTGCCGCTTTATGCATTCAACGTTATGTCGGAAAAGTTTCGCAATTGTTGCGGACGTTAATTTGACATTTGAATTTGAAATTTGGTGACTATGACAGAAGTCGAAAAAAAGAAGACTAAAATAAATCCAGCCAAAAGCTGGAGTAAAGTTATGTGACAGCAAACGTTGGAGTTGGTCAGAGTAAAAGTTTCACTTTTCCATTTGCACAACTTTAAATGTGCAGGATTCTCACAAAATATATATCCCGTGAAAATGTTAAAACATTATATTTATATTAAACGAGTTTTATTCTAAACTTTATTTAAAACTATTTATTGATCTTTTATAAGTTTAACATTTCATGATACAATATTGAGTTATTTAACTATTTACACGCTTGTCTGAATAAATGAACAAAAAAAAAAAACAACAAATTGTAAGATATATTATTCGGAATATTCAGTAAGTACAATTTATTATTATCGCATAACCTCTGGAGACCTGTAAAATAAAAATATATACCGAGTATGTTTAACGTTAAGAGTGCTTATAGCTTTATCTTGTTCAGCCCACAAACATCATTTGAATTCGCCAACCCAAGCCAACGTTTTGGCCATCAGTTGCATATGTGTGTTGATATTTGCATATGTACATATATGCAACGACCTCCAACGTATGCAGGATACATCTCAAAAATGGAGTCAGCCTGTGGCAGCAGGAGCAGGAGCGGTAGCTGCATCATGGTCATCATTACTCAACTTCTGGGTGCTGTGGGGAAGCAGTAGGAGGTTTGGGGGTTTCTCAGTAAATGGCAAGCACTTTACGACCTGTGCCAGGTATTCCTACCAGTGGGCGTGGCCGTAAACAGCAACTGCTGCTGCTGCTGCTGCTGCAACATGCAGCGGCACGTGCCGAGCATATTGAATGCAACATTGGATGCACTGCAGCTACACTACATTTGAAAAATGGTCAAAGTTGCGCGTCTTTTTTGGCCAACTGACAGTGGACGCCATTTTTACCAATGTACATATACATATAGGGCAAAAGATCACGAGCGTTGCTTAACCCAGTTTCTTTGGCTAGTGCACGTGAGCCATTGCTAATCATTTGTCTTCCTCGACTGCATTTTCCACTTGGCAGTGCTACGAAGTTTCCATTACGCACTGACAACTGATTGCCAAGTTTATTATTGCTTCCGTTTGCTTATGAACAGCCAAAAGGATTCGCTTTTTCTCTCTTTCTTTCTCTCTCTGTTTCTCTTACACATCTTTTTTGACATTTGCCAATGCTTGCAACAATTTATCAAGTCATATGCCCCACGCACTGCAAATTCTCCATGGACTTACGAATGATTCTTTCCTCGATTTTGGGCACATCCATTTGTTATACCTGACACTTGTTGTGCTCGATGTCAGCCCGAAGCTTTTTTCAAAATGTCATTCCATATGACTTGATAATCACTTGCACAAGTTTCTGCATACAGATTAGGAAGTTAAGTTCCCCAAATGTACAAAATCTGCAGGTGAAAAGTTATGCGAATTGCCAAAGAAAGATATGTGAGAAGTAATTGAAAAGTCTACACAAACCAACTCAATCTTTATTAGTCATAAAGTGATAGTTGAAAATGTCTACAGGGGTTCGAAAAAGATTAGATTAACTGACAATAGAATGATTTTTGTGTTCTAGTATTGTCAAACATCCGAATTGTATTTGTTTAAGCACCTAAAAGGTACTTATGAAGAAAATTATAATGAAACGCTATTAACAGGTGTTTTTCTTATCTGTCAATATTATCAATCCCATGTGACGTTTAATAAATATTTGAACTCCAGTTATCAGGAACTTTTTGCATGATTAATAACATTTTTCGGTCAATTTATTGTTAGTTGAGTCATTTAGTACAACGCTTAATACTACTATTCATATGCATATTTAAGATAAGAGATCTCCCTATGTTCCATTAGGAATCTAATGCGTTTTTATTTAATCAGAGATAGCACATAAATGCCAACTGCTTTGGCGTGCTTTGACACTTGGGTAAGCCGCATTGAACTTGACATAACGGCAATGCGTTATGTTCATCATGGAGATGCATCAAGTCAGAAAAACGGTTGCATTTAAAAAGCTGTAAAAGCACTGTGCAAACGCTTGTATGTGACAGCACTTGACAATGCCACGCCCACACACGAAAGCGGCAAGAAAGGATGGTGTTGGTGGTTTGGTGGGTGGGTAGGTGGGTAGGTGGGTGGGGGCAGTAGTCAAACAGTCGGAGCCACAGCAATTGAATGTCACTCACAAAAATGCAATCACAGTTTGACACAATTTTACCGAGGCGCCACTTCAACACGTTGCAACTGCAATATCTTTACACACTGAGGCTGCCAAACAACCAACCGAACCCAAACCAAGCGAACCAACAGAAACCCAGAGAGGCAACCCAACGCACGAACGACAACTCTGCAAACAACACAATGACAACTCTTTAACACTGTTAAGTTTGCGTTGGCTTCGACGACGACGTCGACGTCGACGTCCATGTCATTTGCTCTATGACTCATGTCGCTGCATTACTTTCGGCTATTACGACTGCAATATAGTATGTATGTTTGCACCTATGTATGTGTTTGTATAAAAGAGGGTTCTATTATTTTTGCATTATATTTGTAACAATACGTATTTATTTGAATGAATTATTTTTTATTAAAAATAACGCAAGACCGTAAGCGACATAGTAATAAGTACAATTAATCAACTACAACTACAATTAATCTTACCACTAATAAAATCATAAGAAAATCGTTATTGTATGTATACAAATGTGAAATATAAATAAGAATGAAAACTTAAATTCGATTGTCTTACTTGATTTCCTATATTTTCGTTAGAATAAAACGTCTTTAATATCAAAAAAAATGCATCTAAAAAACACTTTCTTTAACAGCTATTACTGGCAAAAAAGAGTATACAAAAGCCAAAGATATTTATTATATTTTTTGTTGTTGTTTTTGTACCGTTATCGTTGCCTTCATCGCCGCAGCGCGTGCTCGAGTGCATTTACACAAACACACACACACACACACACATACACACACACAGCCAAACAAAGAGCACAAACACAAACAAACATATGCCGAATGCCATACACAGAGGACATTTTTGTTTGTTTGATTGTGTTTTTATCTTCGTCATTTCAGCAACTCTTGGCAACCCTGGCTATATATACATAGATATGGGTTAACTGTATGTATTGCTGCTGCAACTGCAGCAACTCTGGCGATATTTTACAGCGCCAACATTTTATTGCAAACATTGTGCAATTTCACTTTAAACATCAATCGATTTTCTTTTGATTTTTACGACCATTTTCTATCCACCACATCTCCTCTTCACTTCTTCTTCTTGTTCCTTCTCTTTGCCCTTTGTGTGTGCTTACTTCAATTGCATTGGCATTCGCACTTTTATACCCTAGCCATAATAATGTTGTATGTTACAAAGTTTGAGACGATTTAGATATTATATCTTATGAGGGTATAAGAAAAAAACAATGCAACTTTCTTTCAATTGGAATAAACTTGCCCTACAGAGAACTTTCAAGTTCAGCACTCTCTAACTAAAGTATTTTTTTTACACAAACGCCAACACAATCGCATTTTCGCAGTGTATGTGTGTGTCAAATTTAATTAACTTGACATTTATTGACACAGACGCTTGGTATGCAGATTTCGCTTGATATGATTTTCCCAGATACTTAATTTGTCAACGCTTTGCTGATTTACGATTTCGATTTGCCGCCAGCCAAATCAAATACGCAATTTGTTTGATTTGAGTGTGTCACAAAGACAATTTGCGGTTTTTAAAATAAATAAATCTAAATTTTACAAAGATAAATAATTCATTCATAATGGTTATAAATATTATACACCGCTTAAACAATTAAACTAAAGTGAAATAAGGATAAATAATTCTCATATAGAGTTATAAACAACATGAAAAATGTTGTCAATTTAAAAAAAAAAAAACTTGTTTTAATCACAAGTTTCCTCTAACAAACTTAACCGCAGCACGTGCTCATTCTCAAAAGCGGTTTGCTCCAGTTAAGAAGTGAATTATAGAATTAAATATTGGCTCAAAGTTCCAGCGCCAGCTAGGCTTAACCTATGGGAATTGCTTCGTTACACCACAAAAGGTGTGCGCCGTGAAGCGTGCTACACATTTATTAAAAGAAATGTCAAAAGTAATTGAACCACGTAGGCAGAACCAGAACCAGAAGCCCCGCACCTTAAAACTTGTTAACTCTTTTGCTCTCACATTGAACTCATGTGGTACATTAACTTTCGCTTTTGTTGTATTGTATTTGAGATGGGGAGATGGGGTGGTAGGGTCAGGTGATGAGGTTTGCATGATGGCGCCGTGTTTTCGCAAAGTCATCGCATGATTTACGTCAAAACGGCTTTTGACCAAGTAATCGCACACACACACACATGCACACATACACACACACCATAGAGCCCTGGACACAATTATGGGCAAAGCCAAAAAAGAACTTTCAATTTCACTTGGCTAGCTTTTCTAGGTAAACAACTAAGCAGCAAGTTGCGTCCACCATCGCCTCCATCGCCCAGTTCCCCAATCAAGCTTTGTCCGTGTGGCAAGGCGATCAAGTCAAGCATGCAACAACCGCAAGCGGCACGCAAACGCATCAAATCAATGAAAGTGGCCACTGCGCCAACGATTTGCACTTCATTGACTTCAATCCATGACCGAACTTAATTCAACACAGCACAGCTGCTCAAAACCAAAGCAACTGACCAACAAAAAACAAAATAAAAAATAAAAATAAAAAAAGCCAATGAAGCCAAAGCTAAAGGCAAAAGGCAAAAGCCAAAACCACACAGAAAGCCAAAGCCAAAGCCGAAGCAAATGCTGTAGTTTAAATGCGCTTGTAGCGCCACTTAAAGCATTTTCATTCCATACGTTTTTCATTCATTTTGCCCCATTTGGCCTCAGCTAGCAGTTTATGAAAATGAAAACTTCCAAGAAAATGGGAAAATTTTCCTTGAGTGCATTGCTATTTAACGATACCCTGTAAGAAAGAAAAATGTTAAGCAATCTTCTTTTAAGAACTTAGAATAAAGTTTCTTTGACTTAATAATATATATTTAAGAATATTTCATGATTTGAAAGTTTAAAAACATAAATAAAACAATAAAATGTTAAAATGATTTCAAAATAATCATAAAAAGTTGTTTGATTACGTTTTGATTATTTATTATTATCTATTCGTTTTTGTAATACTAAAATAATTATGATACAATTATTTCTAAACCATAATCAATTAGTAATTGTGAAATAAATATTTTGACAAAACAAACTAATCTAATTACTTATAATGATGATTAATTATTCTTACTTAAGAACCATGGTTTATTTACTATAATTTTATTAAAAATATTATTTTTTGTTATCATACATTTGAAACTTTTATAGGGCATCTTCATTTCTTCAGTTTAGGCACTCCTACTATTCTCTTCGATTTCTTTAGTCTTTTAATGTTGCTTACTGCGAAAATGCACTTGTATGTGCTTATTGAGCTGAGCCATGGACGTGTGCCCGTGTGCTATAGCCTTTAAAATTGAACCACTGACCCCGCTACACATTGCTCTCTTCTAGAAATCCATCTCACTGGACTCGCTCAAAATACGTATGCTTGATTTAATTTGAATACAAATCGCTTATCAGCTAGAAAACAGCAGCTCTCAAAAACGTACTGAACGAACCGATGAACTACAAAAAAAATATAAATATAAGCGTAAACATGTTTATAAAACTATGCATGAAAAGTTGAAATTTTGCAAAGAGAAGCAACAAATATTTTTATAGAGAATCTTACATATCGTTTGGGTTTAAAATGCACAACAGTAATAAGAATTGCAATCTTTATAGTCATGCATTTTTCTTTTTAACATTCTAACTTAAAAATATTAAAAGCTTATTAATGAAGAAAGGTAAATACCTAAGTCTATCTAACAATACTAATATCGTTAATAGAGTGAAAATTCCCGCTGTGGAACGCACTGCAGCATTGCAATGATCCGGCGATTGTTCCGTCCATATGATCTGTTCACCAATGCCAGCTTTATCGGCTTGTGCCTGCAAATATTCGATAACTTTTGGGTTCAACTGTCGCTGGCGGGCCAACAGCTTGAAGAGCGGCATTGGCGAGATGCCCGAGTAACCGCAGAGTATGGTTACAAACTGAGGATCAGTATAGATGACCTTATAGGTGACAGACATATTTATGGTGCCAGCGCTGCCAAAGTCCAAGTTGTAAATATTGTTCCTAGTGTCATTGTTCCAGGGAAACGCAACTGTCTCTCTTACTGCATTAATTTGATCATTGATGGTGGTAATGTATTCCAAATTTAGTTTCAAATCATCATCATCCACAGCTGCTGGAACTGAAACATTCAGACACTTTAAAATATCCAGGTTCGGAACTCGAGCTGCCTCGTACCAATAACCTGACATCTTGAGATTGAAGACAACCTGATTACAGTTAAGATTTCTTTCCAGAAGGTAAACAACTTACAGCTGTTAGATTTAAGGGACGCGTCTTCACATCTCGACGGCAATTGAAGTGCTTAAAGTCGGGCAGTCTCGGAATCTGTGAGTTAATGCCGATCACTGAAATTAACACAACAAATATGACAAAGATTTCGGTTTCCATTTAGAGATCTTCACGCTTCAGCATCCGTCTCAAAACTAAATGAAATACATATTAGCATATATGACGACTAGCTATTGATAATGCTTATCTGTCAAGTGTTTTTTTTTTCAAGTACTCAGTCTGTATGCACAAACATATAATTGTAAAATGATGATGACTAAGTCGAAATGACTGATAAGGGCACGTGCTTCTAGTTCTTATGTACTTATGAATGAAACATAAACATAAATGTATATTCGTAGCTTAAGATAGTAGGGCATACGACTTCTATAGCGCCCAGATCAGTACATAGGTTGGATTTCCAAAATCAGTGAAATATCATTAAAAAAAAACTTTAACTCATAGTTTTTAATTACAAATTTTAAATGTTTATTGATGCACAAACATTTATCATAAGGTGCAAAGATAAGAAAATAATCAAAAAGTTGTATGTCTTAATTTGCACTGTGTATGCGAAATTAGTATTCTCAATTTCGTTTACAATCAAATTAACTCGCAGCTGATTCTTGTACACAACTAAAAACTTTAAAGTTTGAGTTGAAATAAATATATATATTCTAGTTTTGTAAATTCACGAATTCCGATAAAGTTTGATTTGTATGGGAATAACTAAAACTTAACACTTATCAATCAAACAAATATGACTCATATTAACAAGTGGCGTTGATAACGCTGATAAACAGTCGTTAGTGCCATCTAGATAGGAACCAGACGATGGTAAGTGCGAATACGCCAGCGATACCCATTCCTGGACGCACTGCAGCATTACAGCGATCGATTGATTGTTCCGTCCAAACAATATCATCCTCGTAATCCGTTTGACTCACTAGATTTTTGATTAAATCGACAACCTGCTTATTCAACTGACGTTCCCGAGTTAATAGCTTGAACAATGGTATTGGAGAGACACCCGCATAACCACAGAGTATTGTCATCACTTCCGGATCGCTGTAGATCAGTTTATAGGTGACAGACAAATTCAGGTATGGACCATTGTACTGCAAGTTGAAGGTTCCGTTGGCAGTATTATTATCCCAGGGAAATGTAATTGGTTCCTTAACGACCTCAACTTTTCCTTCGACGGTGCTGATGTACTCCAACTTTAGTTCCAGCTCCTTATCGGCTGTCGCTGGCACTGAGACATTCAAACACTTCAGGCTATCGGTATTGGGCACCCGGGCTGCCTCGTACCAATAACCTGCCAGCTGTGCAAAGAAAATTGCTTAGAGTAATGAAAATTGAAAGTATGTAATGTGCTTACTGCTGTTAGATTGACTGCCGTGCTTGCTGTTGTTTCGCAACTAAAGTTCGCAATATTTGGGAACTGGGATTGAACACAACGAGTCCAGCTGATTGCCAAAACAAGCACAATTAATACGTTTGTTGCCATTTCGATGAGATCTGAACTCTACCGCATTAAGTGAATGACTAAACCACGTGCGAAAAATACCACATTAAGGTAACCTACTGATATTGTCAAGCTTATCAGATAGCTGCTTTATAGATAACATATTGATATGTTTTCAATATGTTTTTTGTGTGATAACTTCAATCAGGCAGATCATGATGTTGTAAAGTTGAATGAACGAATTTAATTTGAAAAGTGTTTTAACAGTAACTGATTACATTAAAACTTTTACCAAAGTTTCTCAATAAGTTTTCTTTTGATGATTGCCAAAGTTACCAAAATGAATTCTCCAAACGCTGGACACAATGCAGCTGTGCCACATTCCTTCGGTTTTTGTTCAGTCCAGATAAAACCGTCATCAAAGTAGGACAATTTCAATTGATCAATTAAAAATTCTTTATCTTGCGGATCTAGTTGTTTCTTTCGTGACAGTATCTTAAAAAGCGGAATTGGTGAGATGCTCGCATAGCCGCATATGACCGTCAGAGATTTGTAGTCAGTATACATAATTTTATAGGTGACTTGAACCGGCGTTGGACTATCGTAGTACAATTTAAAAATACTGTTCCTCGTATAATTATCCATAGGAAACTTAATTGACTCCTTAACATGTTTAATATTTCCGTCAATTGTGCTTATGTAATCCAAATTTAATTCAAGGTATTCGACAGCTGTCGGCGGTACTAAAATACTTAAACACTTCATGATATCCATATTGGGCACTCGACCTGCCTCATACCAGTAACCTGATAGCTTTTTAAGCAGATTAGATTTGATTGATTATGAATAGAATTCCACTTACAATCGAAAGCATTAGGCGCATTGAAGGCTTATAAGTCATGCAACTAAAGTTATTGGGTGTCAAATCAAGTTGCGTTTGCCCCTTTGGCATCCAAGTAAAACACATTAAAAGTGCAACAATTATTTTCATCATTACAAATGAAATATTAAACTTGAAAGCTGACAATGTTTGACATAACTAACAACTCGTATTTTGTTTCCCAATCAATTTAAACCTAAATCATCCTTTAAACCTTTGTTCCTCTACTTATTATGACCAAACTAATGCATTTTGTAGTTCGCCTACGAGTTCGCTGCTTAAATATGCAACCATCCAAATTGCTAAAGCAAAAATCTGGCAACTTTGAGCAAACTAAAAAAAAGGATACAAGTGGAAAGCATGAGCCAAAAAAGAGAAGCGGGGGCGAAAAAAAAGCTGGCAGCGCAAACATGCGAAACTATTAAAAACATGTCTTTGTCCTTTGGCTTTGGCTGCATATAATGAAATTCCTTGGGTGCCTTTCTAGACGCTCCACTACAGTGCTTCGCCCTCTTAGTATCAATCTAGGTGAAATATTAACAAGCGAGTCGCAGTCTGAAGTTGCATGATAGAAGGCCGATGTCGGCGACGGCAGCTCATAAAAATTCCTGGCAACAAAGCGGCTACCATTGCCTCCTCGCCACGCTTCAACCCACTGTTATCCTTTCGCACACCAAAAAGCGGGCGGGCTTGCAAATGAAAAAGGAACTGAGACCCACAGAGAGCTCGCTTAAAGCGACAACAGACGCTGAAACAATAGACTTGAGTTAACTTAAATTGATTTCCAGACGCGACAGTGTTTAGGGAAATGCAAAAACTCTCCTCAAATCCCCGTCTCCCCAACCGTCATTCACAATGCACAGACGAAGGGAAGTTACTAGCCTCGGCACCTTGATTGCAAGTTATTTGCAATCTTGTGCACATTTCGAAAATAAAGCCAGATGGAAATTACTAAGCCAAAAAAGATTTTGCATTGAAAATACCCTGGACTAAGGCCTGGACTAAAGTCAAACCAAAAACAAGTTTCCTAGATAAACAAAAGACTATTTTTGGGATCTCCGTAAGACCTTAGGTCATAAATGTTAGTTTTTACGTTTTCCAACACTGCTTCTATGTACACATTACTAACTTAAGGTATTCCCATCAGCTTATTTTATGTCTACAGAGTATTTGACTACACCAAAAAATCAGTAGACAGTCGGCCAGGAACCGTCCTGGACCTGCGCTCCTTTTATAACGTTGCACTTGAAAATTTTAGTGGAGTTTGCACGTGAAATGTTTGTTGCAATTTGCCGTCGCATTGTTTGGCATTTGAGTGGGCAAGCTAGCTAGCTAGGAGAAAACGGAACAAGGGAACACTTTTTCTTAAACTTTTGACTGCAGTTGCTCAATTTGGTTTCAGAGAGTTTCGAGTTTCGACTTTCATTTCGCTTCATATTGAAATTACCACTTTATTTATGTCACTCAATGAACGACGCTGTGACATAGATGAGACATTCTGAATTGTAAATGATGTCGATGCTGGTTGTTGTTGATGTTCATATTGTGTTTGGATTTGCAAACACTTGCTGTTGACAGTTTGTGAATGAATGAATGTCTATTAGCCAAAACGAATGCAGCGATTCAAATTGGCTTAAACTATACAAAATGTCACTGTGGACACAAAGTAACTGGGGATGTGGTTTACTTTGTAAGCTGTCAAAGCAGTTTTAAGTGTCAACCATTTTATGAATCTGTTAGTTTTCATGTATTTTAAACACTTGACATATGCATTTCTAGGCTATAACTAGTTGCGAATTATAAGCACTGCTATTTAGTTTTCCTTACTCAAATGTTGGCTGATTGCTTATCATTCACCTTGTTGCAGGAGTCAAGAGCACATTTCATTAGCCGCTCGCCTACGTCTGACTGCACCAACTGTACTTTATTTAACAATGGAAGTGCAACAATGAGTGTTGGATAACGCGGGTTGACTCATAGCGCCGGGATAAAGGGGCAAGTGCAAACTTTTTAAGTGAATTTTTGATTAGATCTGGACAAAGTTTTTGTCGCTAGCGACAACAAACGGCATCGGATGCACTTCTTCCACAGTTGCCCCAACTGGCCTCCCTCCGTCCCACCCTTTCCCCACTACCAATTCCGCTTTATGAAGCCTTGGCTTGAACTTAAAGTCGTCCAGTTAGTTGTGCCCTTTGTAATTTGCGCAAAACTCTATTTATTTGCTCAAAGGATAATAATAAAATATGCGCTGCAGATAGTAGATAGAACACAAAGTTGCCGTCATAGCCAGGACAACGGACAGCTTGGTCCTGGTCCTGGTCCCGGGCCTGGGCACAATTACTCCGAGACTCCAACTCCGACTCCAAACTAAGGCTTGCGAACTGTACCTGTTTCTAACCAAAACTTTTTGCAAACAGTTTACAATTTTTCTATCTGTATCTGTAGCCATCTCTCTCTCTCTTTCTCTCTTTTGCTGAGTGGAAGTTTTCTGCAAAAGTTAATAAAATTATTTGCCACAGACGTTGATAAATATGACACGAAAGTTCTTCAATGGAATGCCAAATAAATACAGTGCGCAACAAAATGGCGTCGGTTGCATCTAACGGTGTAAATAATATAACGGCAAATAGTTTCTACAATTTTTATTGCATTCTGTGTGCGAGTGTTCATAGTTAAGGTTATTGCAGTTGGTTTTTGACGTAGGTAAAGGTGAGAAAAGTTGATGTTGAGTTCAATAATTATTCGAGAGAGTGAAAGGTGAAACGGAAGCATATATACCATATCATATTATACTACTAAAATTACATATTTAAATGTTTACTTTTTAACATATTTATGTAAATCCAGTCATACTTTTTTGGGCCAAGCTCGTTAATCTTAAGCCGCATCTTCTTATCTGTTAGTAAAATTTTGCCAACTCACATTTCACCCCTGCCTGTATCCCCAAAACACATCAAGAAATAAATAAAATGTGCTATTAAAGTAACTAAGGGATTGCACCCCTTGCACCCCAAACATTTACAACCGAAGGGTGCTATAGCTAAGTTTGTGTTCTTTTTCCTTTCTTGCTTTCTTTTTGATCCCCTTTTTTTTCAAACCAGATGCATTCGATGTGTGTAGTTATTATTCATTGTCGTGCTTCACCAAATATCAAATAAAGTTTTGTGTGTTGCTCTGCTTCCGGGGTTTTTCTACTTGCGATTGTAGTTTTTTTTTTTTTGTTTATTTTTCTTACATACACTTTCTAGATTTTTTTACTTCAAATTTTGTGCACATATGAGCGGGGCGGTTTTTTTTGCCATTTTTTTTTTGCTTGTTATTATTGGTTGGCAACCCCATGACGAGTTCTTTTGGCATGAAGTACAATTTTTTAATCGAAACATTTGTTGCGTGAAATTGTCGTTTGGTTTGCACAGCAATATGTTTGAATTTAAATTGAGTGGGTTGGCTGCTTGATTGGAGCTAGACCATAAAAACAACGAATGATGTTCATTCAAACATTTCTTGGCTCTAGCTTGAACTTGAACTTTGAAAACTGACATCACAGTGTCGATGAGTCATTAGTTGCTCATTAATCATAATTATAGATGAGCTGGCATGAGTGTTTAAAATGGTGTCACTGCTAAAAAGGGATCCAACAACAAGAGCAACAGCAACAACAACAAATGAAAAAGGGTTCAGCATTTGCGATCGATTTTGCTAAGAGACAAGAAACTTTTTTGGTTGACATTCGACAATAAATCTCAATTTTGCGCAAATTAGACGACGATATGGCCTCAAAACACCAAGCTCCCCAAAGATGACGACGAGATGAAGCCAAACTGATATACGATACACACACACACACACACACACACACACACTCTTCCATACCCCCCATAACGGTTAGCTTTTACCTGTTGTCGGCGGCGGGGGGAATGGCAGGGTTGTCAGCCACATATCAAGTGCAGCCATAACTCAACTCTGCAGCCACAAAGCTGGCATTTCTGAAAGGAGCGCTGCACACTGACATTTGCTCAATTTATCGTTATTTGCTCTGCCGGCCAAAACAGGCAAAAAAAAACAATAACAAAAGCAACAGCAACAAAAAAAAAATCAATTTTTGCCTATGATAAAACTCGAAATGAATTGGACCAACATATCAAAACATAAAGGAGACGACGATTTAATATCCTTTCCGACTTTCGACATATGCAAGCTATCCGTAAATAAAATGTAGTTTGAATAACTTGAACTGAAAGTGAATAAAATAAAACATTTATATGATTTTATGTCACAGTCAAGATGAAATCTTAAAACACAAATTTTGTCTTTTCAAATAAATAAATACCTTACAAATTTGATAGATACAATAGTTCAAACTGAGTTGTCTAATCACAAGTATTCTGATCGAATCCATTAAATTGTTTGCATATAATTGAGATGTTCACAGACTAAAACCGAATGCCCCTCTCTGTCTTACTGATGATACCCTCCGTTATAGGAAAAAAAATCTTAGAAGCTGAAAGCAAATCGAATTGTTTTGCAGAGCTGTTCGAGCATTTAAGTGATTTATGCCTTGGAAACTGTTTTTGAAATGTGGCTCAGTTGCCTCAGTTAGCCCAATGCAAGAGCCTATCGTATTTTGGTTTTAGGACTTTAGACGAAGTCGCCGTTACCGTCACCGTCACCGTCACCGTCGCCATCGCCATCACCGTTACGACCAGAGCTGAAGCCAAAAGTCAAGAGAGCGCCAAACGCAAAAACTGTCCAAGTATACAAATTGGCCGGCCATGAGTTATTGATGATGCAGGCCATGAAATGAACGACCGTTGGGATGAGATGTTGACGTACCAGCTCAGTCCACACTTCTCTCCTCTACCAACTCTACCAGTGGCCAACTGACTAGAGAGTTGTTGGGAAGTGCTGCTGCGTAACAAATGTCTAACCATTTCAATGAAATGTACCAAAGAAAACTTCACAGAGTGCCCCCCAAAAATGAGTGGATCCCCGCCCTAAGTAACTTGGCTAATTGTGCAAAGTTTGCAGAAGGAAAGAGAGAGCAACTGAATGTGCAGCATGATGAGCACAAATCGGTTTGTAATGAATACCAATTTAATGGACTTTTAGTGCAGGAATGATCCTTTGACTTTGACACACATTTCTCAGAAAAGTAGTTTTCAGGTTAATGTCAGTTTTCCTTTGTAAAGTATTCTTGAACGTTCTTTGGTTTAATTTTCGAAAGGTTATTTTGGGTTTTGTGTTATGTTGGCAAGAAAAACTTTCTCTTAAAAAACCAAATGTTATCGATTTCCTATAGAAATATTCTTTTTTACACTTTCAAGAATAATCCCACAAAAGTGACAAGAATTCACTTAAGTAACTATGTTAATTCATATCTATAAGCATGATACTCTCCATCTCACACATAAGCAAACAAATGTTCATCAAAACTTTTCCCTTCTATGTAAAAGTCTTAAACTAAAAGCATTGACCCAATTAAAACGTATTAAGACACACAATAAACTTTATATGTGTATACACTCTTCATATTAGGAAACATTTTAGTTACCGCATCAAATATGCAAAGCACTGGGCACAGTCACTAGCCCCAAAAATGTTTCAAGATCATAACTCATGTCAAGTATGACAAAAACAAATATACGGTCTGTTTGTATGTATATAGGTAAGGCTCTTATCACAGCGACAAAATCGTGTAATTTAATGTTGTGCTAATTTCACCCAACCCAAGAAACCAGTCCAGGTGAAAGTCGTGACATTTTTGTGGTTAGACCCCGCAACCCCTGCAACCTTTGCCACCTTTGCAAACCCAATCCAAACAACACAAACTGTGGCTCATTTCTTGCTCATTTCCGTCAAGTGTTGGCCAAGAAACACGAACTATTTACAAATGACCAGACATTTAAGCAAAATGCTTCCGGGCCTGGTCAAGCTAAATGCCTGAAAATTATGCTGCCTCAACATGAAATGGCAGCCAGTAGAAGGGTCATTATGACTAAACGACGTGCAAATGCCCTTACTCAAGTGCAGTCAAGATCTACGGTAGAAATTGAAAAGGACTTTGAGCTGTATTCAATTGGTAAAAAATAGTTTTTGTTGATAACTCCATCTTATGTATCATACCGACTGACATAGTCTATATGCTCACTTCAAGAGATGACCCAAGGTAAACGGTGTGCTGTGTAAGCAAACATGCAGGATATGCAATATGGAAGACAACAACTCGTGACTGCTTACAGCACGCTCTGGTGTCACCGTGTCAATTGGCCAGAACTGTCTTCTGTGCGGGTGAACTGTAGGTGGAGGTGGAGATGGGTGAGGGGATGACGCCTTAATTAAGTTACAACCGCAAGTAGCAGACAGTAGGCGAACGAACGAACGAACGAACGAAAGATATAATTTCACAAATATCCGTGCAAGGCGACACCAACAACAACAACAACAATAATCGAAAGCGGGCCAACAACCAACAAACAAATGTTAAACGCTAAAACTGGGTCCATAAAGTTCATAAATTGTCGCCGTGGCGCACCCTATGAAATACTGCCTGCCGGCCAACTCGTTCCACTGGCGTTAAAAGCCAAAATGAATGGTCAATATATGAAACATAAATAATTTCTTGGGGGTTGTGTTTGCTAACATTTCTTCTGTTTCTTCTTCATTGCGTGTTTGACCAACATTTCCCCGTTGCGTTGTGTTTGCTTTCAATTAACCAAAACTGACCGAGGATCCTGTATATACCATACCATACCATACCATACTATATGTGTATGTATATACATCAACATAAATATTGGTTATGAGCATGGAATAGTATTAAACTGCTGCTAATTGAGTGCTTCATGCCACATGACACAGCAAACATTATGATTTGAGCAGTGTAATATGATATATATGAATATGATTGAATGGTCCCGTCTCATATGAAACATTTATTGATTAGCTTGGGAACATTTTTAGGAATTATTTCATTAATAATTATAATAATTTTTTAGTTTTATCTAAACTCACACTATTAATAGAAAATATAAATCCCTTAAACAAATTGCTAATCAATCAGTTTTTACCACCGTTTAACGTTTAGTCGATGAGAGCTGGACTGGCCGTTAACTATTTAAGCTGTATTATATTGTCCGTCATCTTATAATTCCCAACTTGTTAGCCAATCACGCATCAATATCCCACTCGAGACTCACGAGAGTCATCCATCGCCGCCAGCACTTTCACTTTATAGAGGACAACCTCCCACCCACCCAACCAAGCATCTCGCACAGTTGGTTCCGCCTGTTGGGTGCTTCTGCTTGGCCAGCTGCCACACTTGGCTCGACGTCGCCGTCGCTCGTATAATAATCTTGATTTTGTGGTCAATTGAATTCTTAACTTCTCAAGCTCAAGAACACACAACAACAACAACAACGACAACAACAGCAACAGCCACAACAGGAAAGGAACGCCACAACACAACTCTCCAGACAGATACCGAGTATCTCTCGGGGGCAGGAGGTTGGCTTGAGAGTTTGGGGACTGGATGACAGTGCCAAAAGGAGAAGGGATGTGTGTTGGCGGTCAATTGTGGTGCTCAACAGCTCACAACGAAATGACTGACCAGAAAATGTGTGCGTTGCCTACTTTTGATTTTGGCCATTGATTTCTGCCAAATGCTGTTCAACGAGTCGGCAGCCCAACAAAATGGTCACAAAACAAAAAAAAAACGAAAAAGAAAAAGAAAATTTCAACATTTAATAGACGGCCACTTGTTTACAGAGCGGTTGGGGGTCGAAGCTGTAGTAGCCGATACGTAGTACATATAACCAATAAGTATTAGCCAATTTTATGCTTTATGCTCTTTATGAGCCAATACTAACTGAGTGCTCGCCTGCCTGCCTTCCTGCCTTGCTGCCTTGCTGCCTTCCTGCTTGTGGCTGATGCTTCACTGAGCCTGATTACAATCCGGACGCCTTCTCAAATCGGAAAACCGGAAAAAGTCTTTAACCACAACAATTCCCAACCCAAAACCCACTCTCAAAAAAAAGAAAATAAGAACATTTCGTTAGCACTTGTCGTGCTGTTCTGGTCTTTTCTGTTGTTTTGTTAGTTTTGTTTACGAACATCTTTATGGGTAATTAAAACTTTTGCCCATTATGGTATCGATTTGATGTTTGGCCATGCTCTCTAATACAAACGAGTCCCAAAGGGGTGTCTACAAGAAAGGGGTGTACTTGAACAAGTAGATAACTGTAGAAAACTCTACAAACCATCTACAAACGAGTATCCATGAAATGTAAACAATCGATAGTTATCGATAATATAAAGAATAAACTTACAGGGCATCATACAGTCTGGCTATCTTAAGTTATGTACAGCTTTCTTACGGACTATTTCGTTTAGTCTTGTTTTGCGCTGAACACAAATTTATTGCACTCCAATAATACACTTTTTCTCGCTTGCTCTATCTGGGCTCTTCCCCTTCGATATTGGTAAACTATTCTCGAATTGTTTTTGGCGCACGTTCGAATGTGTGCAACAACATTATTGAAATGGGGTTAAATGGGTGTTGGATGTACATACATACATATGTATCTATGTATGTATTTATGTGTCTGCAGTTTTCAAAGTTTTGCATTCCATTTGCGCAAATAATTTCGGTCTGGCAATGTTTGGCCCGTTACTTTTTGGCAAACTTCAATCGCAGTTGCAATTATTTGCGGATTTCTTTAACACTGCAAATACTTAAACATACACACATACGTACTTACATACATCTGTACATAGTATCTTTGGCAGGAACTTAACAAGTTTGTTTCCGCTATGTATGGATGTTTGAATTGAATTTATTGGAATCGTAGCTTGCATTACTTTCGATAAGTAGAAACTTATGAGAATCGAGGCTGTTGGTAATTGGTATTTTTCCGAAATGAGTAAACAAAAACTTTAAAAACCTCGAGATGTACCAGAGGAATAATATATTTTTTAGGTTTGCAGAGTAATATAGCTGTTCCATCATATTTATAAGGTTTGAGATTAGGTACAACTAAAGCTAATAATACGTAACTTTACTAATCATATTTATATAATAAATGTGCAAGTTTCTATGGATGTTTGTTGCTCTTTTACGAAAAACTACTGAATGGATTTTTAAAGGATATTCTGTAATTAGTGTTCTTAGTGGGAAATTGAAGGGAGAAGGTGAACATGTTAGGTAAACATTGCATACAAAAACTACTTGAAGTCAAATAATTTCAAGTATTTAGAATATATTAGCATTTTCCCCAATTAATATTACTACAAATCATCTTCATACAGATAATAAAGCATTAACGGAGTATCAATCAATCAAACTAAAGCACATCATATAATTTCCTTTAAGATATCACTCAAATGTGTATCATTATTAAATGCTATTCATTTGCATAATAAATTCGCTAAACTATGAGCACTAAGAAATCAATGTCATATATACCATTATCATATTAAAGGCATTATGATTATGGTAAGTTGACAGGAGACAAGAATAGGTTTGATGGCAAACCCTTCATACGATGTAACAAGCAATTGAGCTAATGCCATACACCTTGCCTATCTACGAACCCCTTCAGCCCCAACCCCACCCCCACACACCTTCCTGTGGTGTCGAAAAGCAGCTTTGCTGTATTATCTGCTGGCAAATGCTAACTGGCAAAGCCTTAACACAAATTTTCAAGTATTAGCAAAAAACCCACCCAACGGGAAACTTCCGCTTGTTTGTTTGGGGAGCTTAAAACTACGGCCTATCAGGCACACACACATACGCACACCTTCATATACACATGAGGCAAGAGGCAAGACAAATTGCGCTTTGGTAGACTCCACTTAATGCGGCTCTACATATTTTCCTTTTGCCATTGGCCCCCAGGCGAAGCGAACAAAGAACAACAAAAAAAAATACAAGAAAGAAAAATCCATATTTTATTTTGATTATTTCCCGGCGTCTGTCGACAGGTGTCGATTTCATGGTGTGTGTGTGCGGGTGTGTGTGTGCGGGTGTGTGAGTGTGGGTGAAATTAAATTTAGCTCGAGAGAGCGAAAGGTAGAAAGAAAGATTGCCGCCTTTTCTTTCAGCGTCAATCAATTTCGCTCGTCAGACAAAAACAAGCCCACAAAAATGTCCCAAGTAATGGGAAAAATTATTGAATTTGTCAACGATTGCCGGAAGGCAAAAAAAAGAAAAGAAATACGTTAAGAAAAACTTGTATACGAATATTCGTATGCGTATATATTTTTGATATGACTTTAAGTTGTGCACAGCTTTAAGCTAAGGATTTATGCGATTTTTCGTCGGTGTCAGACAAACAAAATTATGTTTTAAAACGATTTTGTACCTTGGCAGTCATACATCATCAGGCTCGATGTTAGCTACGTTGAGAGTAAGAGCGAGAGCGAGGGAGAGAGAAAGTGTAATCGTGGGCGGGGGAGGGATGAGGTCCAGGAGCAAACATCTAAAGTGTAACTACCCTCAACGTTAACAAATTTGTTTGCGACGTTTTTAAATTTCCCAAACACACACACACATTGTTAATATATATAAACACATATGTATGTATGTGTGTACTCAGTGAACCTGCGTAGCTAATGTAAATCGTGTGTGTGTGTGTGTGTCTGTGTGCGTGTGTGGATTAAGAGTGCCAAGTCTAGGGGGGTGCGAGGGTAAGTGGAGCTGCACCTTATTTAGTGAAGCTAACCTTATGTTGCTTTGCAGCAAGTGATTTGTTGACAAAGAAATTTTTTAATAATTCACCAGGCCGGAAAAAATATACATATACAATGTATGTATGTATGTATAAACATTCAGCATAAATGATGATGTAATTTTCGCTAAAAATTGAAAAAATCTTGAAAGCCGAAAAGGGAAATGGTTAGGGAGAGCGTGCGGGTGGGGGGGAGGGGGGTATACTAACATAAAATATATGTTGCAACAATCTGTTGTTGTTGCCACTGACGATGATGAATGTTGCACGCATGCGTTGCACTGATTTGACGTTCGTACGAACATCTCCGGCAAAATCCTGTCAACCCGCGCTGTTCCTTCTACTCCTGTTGTTGTTGTTGTTGCCGCTGCTATTGCGCATTCATTTGGCAATGCTATATACACTTTTTGAAGAAATCGAGAAATGGGTTTTCTTGCTAGAATGTTAAGTAGGTTAAATTCCATTTTATTTGTGATCGAAAAGCGATTCAATGACAATAGGTACAAAACACAACTTTAAAGTGGCAACGTGAGCGAGTTGAGCGTTGCCACTTTAAAGCTGTCTTTTGACGGTAGCCAGAGTTGCCAGACTTGTATATGCTTATTCATAGCCAACGAGCCAGTAACAGAAAGGAAAGCATAGGCAACTATTATTCAAGACCGTTTTAACTAAAATTAACTGCTAGGATAATGTGGCGAACAGTGTTGGGTAGAACTTGCACGATGACCCAAACTGCAGGGCTGTAATATTTGATAATATATTAGATTTACGGTTATTTGTTGCGAATGCTTAAAATAAAGAGTTATTAAACAAATTGTGCTTACAAAATCAAACATGAAATGTATTTTAATGTAATACCAACAACATAAAGCATTTTTATTGTAAAGTTGCAAGCATTCAATTGCAACATGTAAACTAGTGCAACTCGCAGCAAATTCAAAAATTAATCAAGCAACTTACATGTAATAAGTTGCAATCAGTCAGATAGATTTATTTCTTCTACTGTTCATTTTCAAGTCAAAACAAGATAACGAGTCTTTCTAAGTGGTAAAATTCTCAGTTATACTTTTAGTTGGATATCACTCGCCCCTTTGCACTGCCTGCCTCATCGTGCGCGCACATACACTAAGAAAATGTAATGAGGCGCATGATGCCTGACGGCTTCTTGGCAAAAAGGGGGCGCCCCATAATTCTACCAGGCAAATTGATAGTTGACCACAAAGTTGTCCATGTACAAAATGTCTACCCAATAATGTCTGTCGTAATGCTCATGGCTCATTAGTTTTTGCCTAATTTGAGTTGCAGGCGGGCTCTCTCTATCTCCCTCCGTCTATCGCTCTCTTTCGTTGGGACTACTAATGGAATTCAATCAATTTTCATTTATTTCGATTACGAAATTCGCACCACCAACAAAATGGAACTGCAAACCGAATGGCCAACCACTTCTTATATAAGCCTCCCTCCCCCATTGTGCCACCCATCGTTTTGGGCACTGAAAAATTTCTTAATTATCCTGACGTGCAGCCGAAGTGTGCGTGTGATGTAGAGTATAGCGGGGAATGGGAGGTTAGATGGTAGCGTGTCCCTTGGTTTGACATGCTCCATCAGTTATTTCTTCTTCATTTTTCTTTGGCTGTATGTTTTCCTAATTTTTGTGGACAAAGTAAGAAAAATGAACAAAAATATATTGTGTCAATGGAAAGTTTAAAAGCGACGTCAATATAGATTTTTTTCAATATTTATTTCATTTAAGAAAAATATAAAATAGCAATTAAGTTCTCTCTTTACCAAAAAAGTCACATTTTTCGTTAATAAATTATTTCAGTATCAACAAAGTTCTAGCAGATAGATTTTTTTACAACTGTATAATCATTGCATCCGATCCTGATGCTTGTCGCATCATTTGCAAATTATAAATTGATTACGATTTTCCCCTATTTTGGGTCTGGTAACAATGTTGTTGAAAACGATATGCCACAAATGTCAATTCGCAATAATGGGAATAAAACGAAACAAAATGAAATGAAATATTCACAAAATGTTCACACAAAGAAAAAAAAACTGTGCTCCTAGAAAGAAAAAAACAGAAGAAGAAAAGGTTGCAAATGCTGCAAACTGTGCATAATCTGCTTATCAAAGGGCTGCACAGACAGCCCTGAATGTTTTTCATCTTCTCTCCAACCCTTCAAAGTTTTTTTGCTCAAGCAACTCTTTCAAGAAAATGAAAGCACGTAAACAAAGAAGTGAATATTTGATTTGCATTTTCTAGCGAAAAATGAAAATGAAATTAAATTCGTTCTCTTTTTGTTGCCTTTTTTCGTTTTGTTTATTACAGCAGAAGTACATAAGCCGCAAAAAATATAAAAATAACAAAAAAACAAAACAATTTTTCCTTCTCTCTCGAATTAGGAACAAAAGTTACTTAACAATGCAGGCAGGAAAAGGAATAAGGAACTGCAATCGCAATCACCTGCTACAAGGCAATGCCAAATTATTATGTAACCGATATCTGGAAGTATATCTGAAGTAAAGCAAGCAAAGTTCATTAAAATGTGCAAACAAATTCAAAATAATATGAATTTCGGTATTTTACAGCAGCATTACGACATTGCAATACCCTTACGTTAAAAAGTGACCTTAAGAACTTTTTTTTATGTCAAAAAATAAGACAATAATGTATCGTTTATATATTATATATTATATTTATTTCCGTTAAATAAGAAATTAAAAGATGATTTACTTATTTTCTTAAGAATTTTTAATAATATTGTTAACTCATATTATGCAACGTTACAAAACACCTAAAACAGTCGATAGTTCGAACAAAAAGAGTCCCCTGTGTAAAAAAGAGCTGCATACAAATCTGTAAGTTAAATCTGAATGCCCATTGGCTGTGGTAGTTTTTGGGAGCATCAGCTGCGTATGCGAAAAGACCGAATGCAACTCTTTGTTTTTGCCTCAATTATAATGAGAAAAGCAAACGAATTGGGAATAATTTTCAATTCACTCGTTTCCCACCTACATTCGTGCCTTTCGTTTCGTTTCGTTTCGTTTCGTTTAGTGTTCAGCGATCTTCCGATATTTATGCGCCCTTTGTTTTTATTATTTATATCATACACAATATACATACATATATTGATACATATGTATGTGAAGAATTCATGCGAATCTGAGGCAGAAATTGCCTCTGGTCACTGCACTTTTTTTGTTTTGTATGCTTTGAGTATAACTTTTGTGCATGATAAAGATGTAAAGATGTTTTTTTGCAGGTAGGCGTGTTCAGTGTCGACTTTAGATATGAAATATATGAATTATTTATACTGTAACTGAATAATGTATGATATGAAAAAAAATATATATAAATAAATGTATTTTTATTTTCTAATCTCTCAGAAATTTAGTAGTTTTTAGTGAAATATAATTAGTATTTGAAAGAGAGATAAAATATGTAATGCGAATTAATTCGATTCTTCCGCCGATTTCACTTTGTTACATGTTTGGCAGAAAACCAGAGTTGCCACACGGATCAAATCAACATCGCATTTACCTAAGACTCTTCTAACGGTTCATCAGCTGACCACAAAGATTTGTTTGTTGACACATGTTTGAATCGTGCCTGCAACGGAAACCAATCATCTTGAAGCTTACAGCCATCCATTGCCCTTATAGCATCCGCTGCTGAAGCTCTTGACCCAAAACGGATAAAGGCGACGCCATGCGGATAACCCGTTGTGGCGTTTGTCGGTATATTTATATCCAATATGAAGCCAAACCGCTTGAATAGAGAAAGCAACTGCTGTTGTGTTGCGTATTTCCCCGGCAGATTGCCCAGATAGACAACAGTTTGAGTATGATTGTCATCGGCGCCGGTGGGCCGCGAAAAGGCCACCTTCAAGCGTTTGCCACGCAATTCACGACCATTTAGACTGACCTGGGCCAACATTGCATTGTCGGCCGATCGGAAGTTGACAAAACCAAAGCAACGGCTCGTTTGTGTCTTGAACTCGCGTATAACTCGGCAGCTTAGAATTTGCCCAAAACGGGAGAACATCTCATATAACTCCTTGTTGTCCATGTCTTGCGGCATGAAGTTGACAATCAAATTGCCACTTTCAATTGACAACTGGTCGTCATCTTGATTTAGGTCAAACTTTTCACAGTTCTTGTCGTTATTGTTGTTATTATTGTTATTGTTGTTAATGCTACAATTGATCATTATTATTTTCATTACTTTAGTCCGAGTCTAATAAATACTTTTAACTTACTCAGTTGAGTTCATTTTTCCTTTTGAAAATCTACTTTTTAGTAGATCGGCAGTATGCCCAAACATTTTGTTCTGGCACGGCGAACACGTGAAATGTTTAGCTTTCAACTGTGAGCTTGTTATCGATAACCAATCGGCATCTTGCCATTATCCCAGTGTGGCAAATTGTTGATCATCGAAAAAGTTCCATTGCCTACATCATTTATGTAATAACAGAAAAGGTCATATCTAATAAAAAATGGCTAAAATTTTAATCGTAACATGAAAAAGGCTGATTCATAAAATATTAAGACAAATAGAACGGCAAACTTTTTCTGCCTTTTTTGTCATATAAATAAATATAACTTTATAGCATTATTCCTAAAACTTAAAAACAACTTAAACTGCAAAACAAAGCCTCTTTTATTCATTGAATACTGCCATCGCTGGTTACATATAAAAAATAAAAAAGCGTACATGAATTTGAGTGTATTGAAATGAAACCCTTTATGAGCTAAACCAAAAAACAAATAAAGAAAAGGCGTAAAAGCGTGCAAAAGGTGCAAAAATAAAACGTGAAGCGAACACGTAAAAGTTTTTCAGCTGTTTATTTATTTGTTTGCTGATTATGGAATTGTTAAGAACAAAAAATGCAAAAAATTTCAAGCCAAAAAAGGGAAACAATGTGAATTAATTGGAACGGCTGCAAAAATGAAATGACTGGAAAATAAAAGCTAAAAGTACATGTAAAGTAAACATAAACACGTAAGTATACTTTTTTTAGAGTATCTAAATATCGTTATGCTGGGCATAATATAAAAAGAAATAGAAGCTTTTATCATTTGTGAGTTGTCCTATTTTTTTTTGGTATTAATTAATTTCCATTTCCGTTTTGTTATCATGCGTACGCCGATTTTTACCTTTATGCAGTCTTAACAATTAATCAAGTTTAATTACGCCCCGGTTAGGAGTTGGCCACCTTCCTTACCCGCCACAGCCCCTCGAGGATATTCGAGAGAGCATTGGTAGCATTAATCACTTGAATACGCCAACATTTCTCATGTGTTCAACCCAAAGGAAGGGGTGGAGGGTGGGAGGGAGTGGTAAAGATAAGACGAAGAATCCCATTAAACGGACGTCTCACGTAAACGGGGCATTTAAATATTTGAAGAGGAAAACGACCCATTGTCAGATCATTTAATGAGCTAAATGGTAATTTAAGCATTTTCGAACCGAAAAGATGTTCAACATATTTTCTTTTTAGCGAAGACACCTTATCAACTTAGAGTCCACATAAATAGGTGTTATCCGCGCTAGCTCTAGCGAGTGTCGCAACCAGCTATCTCTGACAGAAGCTAAGTGCTTTGAGTATCTTGTGGAGTTTATTTCTGTTGTATGTGCTTAAATGGAATAAGTGTGTACTAAGAAATACTCTGGAATAAATAGACAATATTTATAAAAATACTATAATTATCCAATACTTAATATATTATTTAATTTAATTTTATTAAGATATGTATAAATATATATATACATATTTTTTGTTCAACGTTAGAAGAGAAACATAAAAGTGACATAAATATAATTATATTTAAAAGCAATCTATAATAATTTCAATGTTTAAAGTAAATATCTGTGATCAACAATCGCTTTTCTTATTACATATATTATATACGCCCAACTGGTGTCATTTTCATGAACACAAATTCAAGGATTCCACATATTAATTCATACACACACACGTATTTACATATAAAAAAAAACATGCATGTGGATGTCAAGTGATGCTGCGACCTCCAGCTTTGTGGCTAATTGGCCGCCACATTTGAAGTGCAAACAATTCACAGCTGCAATTTAACAACAATTAAATGATTTTTCGGTGTTTCAGAACCAATTAAACTGATCTTTGTATGCACAATTGAAAGATATCAAAACATATGCATTGGATGGCTGAGCGTTTTTGCCCCCTACACACACATACATGCATGCAATACATTCCGCATGGCTCTGCTGTCTGTCAGAATTGCCAAAAACAACAATAATAATGACAACTACAATAACAACAGATGTTCGAAGCTGCGCGAAAAGGTAAACGAGTTGCGCTCATGAGCAAGTTGCAAGAGAGCTAGAGAGCAATGTGTAACTGGTTGTATGCGCTTATGTGTGTGAGTGTGTGTATGTGGGAGGCATGTAACACTGACTATGACCTCAAGCCACCCACAGCTATATAGCTTCTGACGCTGGCTGTATGCTGTCGGCATTAACAGCGACTTTGCATATTTTATCCAACATATTTTTGCATTGCTGACGTCACAAAATAACTGTTGCTGCAATTGCTCCGCTGTTAGTTGTTGTTGTTGTTGTCGTCGTGAATTGTTGTTAGTTGGTTATTGGTCTGACTGCTTGCTGTTGTTATGGCTGTTGTTGTGCCCACAAAAGGTGCGCTTACAATTTTCTCCACTTTCTACAAGAAAAATGTGAGAAATCAAAAAGATGCCATCGCTTTGTCTGTATTTGTTTACATCTTTGTGTGTGATGTGTTTGTATATGTGTGTCAGCCACAAAAGTTCACTGGAAAGCAAAATGAGACGGTATTTATTTCGAAATGAAAATAGACCGCAATTTATTGATAAAATCAATCAAATTGATAACTTTGCTCTCCCATCTTACATTTTCAGTCTACTCCAAACAATGGCCGCCCATTCAGAACAGATGGCTGGAAGCAGCGCAGTTAGCTTCGTCGGCGTCGGCATTCAATTGATGCAAAGTGGAAGAACGTTAAAGAAATAAAACGTGCGTGGTTTTAATTGTCGATCGTCACGGGAGGCGCGGTGTTGTAAAGTTTGAAAGGGGAGAGTATTTTTTCATGCTAAAAACGTTCAAAAATTGTTTGTTTACAATTTACAACAAATGTTCACAAGCATATGCATACACCCAAACACACACACACACACAGTCGTAGAGATAGAGTGAGAGCGACATTCTGAACTCAGAGAGCCGTAGTGAGAGTGAGTGCCGATCGAAATGAGAATCTATGGTGATCGCTTCTTGTGATTAACAACTGCCTGTGTGTGAGTGTGTATAAATTTGTGGGGGGATGACATCACCGCACACTACTGTCGCAAAGTTCGCACTGTATCATTTTTTGCCTCTCTCTTCTATGTTTGCTGCTCAATGTATCTCTTCGCGACGCCAACACCTTTGCAAAACGAACACTGGCGCACAGTGGTCCATTACTTATAATTTAAGCTTTTCAGGAAGCGATAATTTTACTAAAGTACATATTTAATTACGAAAACTATTAAGAATCTCTTCTAATGTAAAATTTCTTAAAATTCCTCAAGTAAGTTTATAATAAAACTAAGCGTAATTTTGTCACGGAAGCAACAAGTGAAAATGCGATAGACAAAATACGCTTTGGGACACTGTGCGTCTGCACGTAGGCGCAACAACAACTCAAGTGGATTTGTTAGTTGGCCAGCATAAAGAGAGAGCAAGAGAGCGCTCGTGTTAAGCTTACGCCAACGCTGCCTTTTTATTTTTTTTAGCGCGCGCTGTTTATGGCTGGTTGCATGTGTGCTTGTGTGAGTATGTGGCGCTCTCTGGTTTAGACCTGGGGGTCTCTCCATATTCAATCAGTCGTTTGGAATTCGCGAAACTATGCGGTCGCCGTACGAAGATAGCGCTGCCGTGTCAACGGGTAACAAGTATCACACAACCAGCTACAGCTACACTGGCAATAATAACAATAATTACCATAAAACTTTTAATGGCAATGGCAACGTGAACGGTAATGGTAATGGTATACCCTATCACGCGCGCGAAAACTCATTGCCCTTTAGCTATGGCATTGCCAAAACATCGACGCCGCTGCGCAAAACGCCAACACCAACGCGACTCGATAGTTTCCTCGACAATGATTACGGACTGAGCGGCGGCAGAAACAACAACACCACCACCACCATCACCCATAATAATAGCAATAGTGTTCACCATAATAATAATAATATTAGTAATAATAGTGGCAGTGATATGATAAAGACGCAGCCACGTCTAACAAGCCCTTTGCTGGTGCGCAAAACGTTGGCAAACACAAATGGTTCGAACTCGAACACGAATGTGAACGCGAACGTGAATACGAATACGAATACGAATACCATATCGAATACATATCATTATGGGTCAGCGCCACGAGCCGATTTCGAACAGCTACTTCGCGAACGGCGCGACAAAGTCTACAACGAGTATCGCGATCGTGAAAAGGAGCGTGAAAAGGAACGCACGATGTCACGTGTGCCGCCAACGCCGCCTCAACGTCGCCAGAGCCAGAGCCACAACAAATACAATTATGATTTTGAGTTCAACTTAAATTTAAATGATTTTAACAATGAGCGCAGTTCGCTGCCAGCTCCAGCGCCAGCTCCATATAATACCCGGAATATTGAGTATAGGCAGGATGTGGATGTGCCCGATGGTGCTGCTACACACAGTGCACGTCGCTTGGAATCCACATTTGTGGAACGCAATTATCACACAATTAACAGCAAGAGCCACAGTTTGGAACGCACACCAATGGAGTTGACATACAAACAACAACAGCAGCATCAGCTTCAGCAGCAGCAGCAGCGGCCGCATCTTACAACAGTGGAGCCACACTTGGAACAACAGGCGCACATTTATGGACAGAACCACACGCGCAGTCGTCGCGATTTGTCGCCCATTTATGCCATCAGTGCAAAGCGCGCTCCAAATAGCAATGGACAACAACAACAATATCAACAGCAGCAACAACAGGTGGATTACCTGCTTACGCCCAGTCCGACTAGCCGGCCAGAGACACCCGCTTTTCCGCTAACACCACGTACACCCTTCTCCACACCCGGTGGCAGCAGTACCGGCAGCGGCACTCAACGTGCCTCTCCCACCACCGAATCCATTTATCAGACAATTGCCAGCCGTCAGCATCAGCAGCAGCATCAGCATCAGCAACAGCAGCACCTTAATGCAACACCCTCACCCACATTTGAGGTGGCACCAGATTTGGTCAAGTTCGCTCGCAATTCGGCAAAGTTCTGGTACAAGTCCTTGCTATCGCGGGAGGATGCAATTGCGCTGCTGATGAATGCGCCGCCAGGCACATTCCTGGTGCGTGACTCCACCACCTATAAGAATGCCTATGGTCTGGTGTTGCGCGTTGCCCAACCGCCCGCCGGTAGTCAGGAGCTAGTGCGTCACTTCCTGATCGAGCCAACGCAGCGTGGTGTGCGCTTGAAGGGTTGCGAGAATGAGCCAACCTTTACCTCACTCTCCGCTTTGATCTACGAGCATTCCATTAACAAGTTGGCGTTGCCCTGTCTACTGCGCATACCCGATGCGGATGTGGTGCCAGGTTTGGCGATTACCACGCCAGCGCAGCAACAGTTGCTCACACATGGAGCTGCCACAAATGTGCTTTGGCTGTTCAGCTGCGATACGGAATCGTTGACGGGCAATGAGGCCATTAGGAAGGCCATCCGGTTGTTGTATGACCAAAAACCGCTGCCATTGCCCACTGAGGTGCACTTTAAGGTCAGTGGACAGGGCATCACCCTGACGGATAATACGCGAAAGAAGTTTTTCCGCAAACATTATACGGCCGATGTGATCTCGCATTGTGCTATCGATCCAGAGAATCGCATGTGGAGCACACCCGAAGAGCCCGACAAGAAGACGATCTTTGCCTTCGTTGCACGCAGATCGCACAGCTCCAAGGATAACCAGTGTCATGTCTTCTCTGATCTGTCTGTGGCACAGCCTGCGGCAGCCATTGTCTCATTTGCCAATCGAACGTTGCCCACCGAGAAGCAGCGTAACTATGTGCTTTAAGGAGCGCCCAGGGACATAAATACTATCGTAAGGATAGGAACCCATCACAAGGTGAGTTACCAGCCCAGTTAATAATAGGAGTCGAACTAGTAGTGGAAGTAGTAGTAGTAGTAGTAGCCGACCATAAAATGAAAATAAATGTGTTTCTTGGGTGCGGCATCTTAGGGTGTGCATTCAAAATACAGTAGACACTCAATGTAGTGAACAGTACATATAAATAGATGTATAAGTGGAAAAATGATGTATAGCTATGTAGAATGTAAATGGTAATTAGTTTTAATAGTAGAATAATCGATAATAAAACAATTTATTATATTATTTTCATAAAAAAAACATTTTATTATCATATTTGCGTTTTCCTGATCCTGTTCATATTTAGTTTGAGTTATCTTTCAGAATTTAGATATTAAAGTTTTAAAAAAGTTTCCCAGGGTTTTTTGCTTATTTTATTTGGCACTTCAAAAACAAGCTATAAGTTATATAATTCACTTTTATCGAGCAGTGAAACCCAATAAGTCCGAAAATAGTTTTGTATATTGCGGTTTCCTGTGAACGAGTATTTACTGTACCACATGCAAATATTCCCATCATTTTTAGCGAAGAAACGGAAAACGATTAAAAAAAGTTTCAGTTTCTTAGCGCTGCTTTCGTGTTTTCGTGTATTTGTTTACTTTACATAATTCCCCCCGCCATTTTGGGAGCTGCCTGTTTGTTTGTTTTATGGTTCCTCATATATACATACATATGTGTGTGCATATCGATATATACACAGATACATTCGTACGTTTCTAAAGTTCCATATGCCTAGCTAATACACATTTCTGACGTTATAGTTTTTCGCAACGGAAGTTTGTGTCATGAGTCAGTTGCCTAAATATGATGTAAAAAAACAATATTGGATTGATTTTGAATCTGTTAAGGCATTCGTTAAGATTATATACATATATATGTATGTATATAAGGTAGCTGCTGTCTTTTAATGGGCCCACACCTTTGTGGAACGTATATAAGACTTTTTTTTTCTTTCTAGAATAGATTTGATTAATTTGCCCACTTCACGGTCAGGCGTTGAGGTCGACAGTTCCTAACTGTGCACTGCCATGCTTATGAGCCACATATTGAGTTTATTTGTTGTTTTCCTGATTATTGCTCACATATCATATTTCGCTATCAGCCGGCTCAATTTGTCGTTGTTCTAATAAACTTTTCAGACAGCTCGACTTTATAAGGTATCGTTATAAATGATTGGGAATATCAGTTTTCGATTAATGTGCGTATATCTTATCTTGAAAAGTTTGAAAGTATTTTAAGTGAAAGTTGAAATTAAAAGTTCCTGTTAGAGTGGAAAAAATATATAAAATGTTTAGTATAAATTTGTATAGAAAGAAAGAATTTTTAGTTTCATTTATTTTTGCTTAGTTCTTTATCAAAACATGTCGAATGATGTTTTTTTTCAAGGCAACTTAACTTATAAATTATTTTCCATATATTTATGTATGTGTGTACAAATATCTTGTACCTAGCATTAAAGGGAATCAAATGTTTAAATAAATTTAGTCGAAATACGCATATAGACGAACGTTAATTGCGCATTCTAGAATACGCCAAGCTACAAAAATGAATTCCAGACGTGTTTTCGTATTTGGTTTTTTTTTTGTTTTGCGTTTTGTTTGTTTTTCTTTGCTCTTTGGTTCCAGCGATTTCGCAGAAGTCGAACATAAAAGTAACAGTAAATATAATTGAAAAATTCTAAAAATACAAAAATGAAGAGCAGAAAGACGTCAATTGGTAGGTTCTCTTTCGCTCTCTCTTTCTGTAACGCTCTCTTCATCTCCCTCTCCAGATTCTGTCGATTGACTCGATCAAGTGATCCGTTTGATCTACAATTAAGTAATTAAAGCTGAATACGTACAAATATATAGATTATACAGATACAGATTTAATGACCTTTTGTGTTCTAGTATTTGAAGCCAATTATTAAAATACCATATATTTTTCCATTTTTGTTTCAGGCCACTTACCGTTAAGGCAGAACAGTGCTGCCAAGCGCAACGAAAAAAATAACAAATGTCACGGAAAAAGCACGAAAAATTAAACGAAGCAATTCGAAATAAGTTACAACGACAGAAAATATATATTAACAAAATGATGTCAGTTAATCCTTATTTGGCACTCACTTACACGCACTTGAATTAGCTAAATGCACAGTGGGACAAAGCAAATATATGTATCGTCTGAAATCAAATATGTTATAACATAAATATATCTTATGTGGTAATAATATAATGTTTAATACAAAATTAGTCAGTGCTTATTGTTCTTGTTCTTGTACATTAAAACCCTAACATTGTACATAGTATATACATATGTGTGCTTACTCTTAAGCAAAACGTAAAATATGTTTGTCCTTAGCTTAATTATTTTGTTTATCACATAGCAACTGTAAGCAAAATTCTACGAACTTGGTTCATAATATTAAATGCATATCAAGAATTCAATAATATTATGTGAAAAACAGTTTTGGTCAAGTGACTTTGTTCCACTGTGCAATAAATTGAATGAAATTTGATACCTGAAAAAATGTGTGCATACAAAGCAGATATAAAAATATATCTGTATATATATATTATATAATGTCCGAGGAAAGCTAATCTATTCTAATTATGTATCTATACATTTTAATACAAATAATCTTAATCTAAAGCGTTATAATATTAATTTAATTTACAACCTTCTAAATGATACTACAACAATAACGCAAACAAACATGTTTGCCCTGTAATTTATAGTTATTAAATACTAATTCAGTCAATATAAATAAAGTGCAATGATGTTAATGATAAAAATCCTTAACAAAACCAAAAACAATTTTCTCTTACTTACTCACAGCAATCAATTTTCATAGTCGATTCAAAAGTTTTTGGGTAACATTATAAAGAAAATAAATATGAATTTTAAATTGCTAGCATATGTTTTGAAAAACAGTGCACAGAGGGGTGTCCGCGGAGAAGAGATTTCACTGTATACATTATCTTTGACAGTCAGTTCTAATTCCAAACTATTACAATGCGCAAATATACATACATATGTATATTTATAAATGTAACAATTGTTTAGCTTGTCGCTGTTGTTAAACAATTAAAGTGTCTTGCCAGCTTGCTATATATGAACATATTGTTATGTATAGTATCTACATACATATATATATATACAATCAACTACAATAAAGAGGAAGCTTTCGCACCATGATGAACACAATGTCTGTTTACAATTTTTGTAATTTAATCTTATCGTTTAACAGCTACTATATAGATAGTTTATTTGTTTTTGCCATATATTATGGAGTGTTGTCTAACTTGTCTGGAGAAAATATATCATGGTTGCAGATTGTACCGATCATTATGTCGAGAGACTACTGTATGCCAATTAGATATGCATTTTATTCTCCAATTGAAAAGTTTATTGCTTGATAGATTGTAAATATTTGTATATAAATTTCAAGAAACCCCTTAATGCTAATGGATTAATGCAATTTATAACACTTTAATAACAACAAAAGCAAGAACCGTAAGTAGAATAGCAGACGGCAGGAGACAAACCGTGTCAAGTGAAATGAAAATGCGACTGTCGGCGACCTTGAAATCAATTTGTGTTATGATGACGTCATGATCCAACAATAATAAACTAGCGCAACAGGAGAGTGAGATAGGAGCTAGACAAGCAACAACAGCTGTTTTCTGAACTATGTACCAATAAGAATAAGACTAAAATAGAATGCAACTACAAATACGCGACGAAAGATTTCTATGCACAACTTAAGAAGGAGGCACTTTGCACCCACGAGATGTGTTGAACAAGTTCTCTTGTTCGTATTGTCAAGCATTAGTCGCACGCGTTAATATTAATTTTTGGCTTTGGCTAATTTCCTTTTTTTAATGGCCACAGAAAGCGAAACCAGTTTGTCATGTTCTCTGGCTAATATGCTTATGTACGGTTGTGTGTGTGTGTGCTTGTGAATGTATTTTTGGTAATTAAGCAACAGAAAAACAGCAGCAGCAGTTGAATGGCGCCAACGCGTATTTGGTGACACAAACATGCGTATGCTTGTGCATGCGTTAACGCACCAATATGTTTGTACAGACTTGGCCCAAAAACTTGCACACTTTATACATACGCATATATGTATATAGTTTACATCATTTGAAATATATTCGGTATGTTTATGTTCTATATTTGAATATGCTTGAAATTATTGATATCGATCTTTGATCGGATATCGATAAATAACATAGGTAGTCAGAGCAATTTCGCGCGCTCTGTTAGCTTTTAAACTTTTTGTAAACTGTTACTGTTAGACTGATCTGGAAGAAAAGTATGTTTTTAAATAATTCGAAATCTTGCATTCGTTTTAATTCATTTGGTTGTGGGTGTGTGTTGAGTGGTGTCTTGTATACAAAAGTGAATATAAATCAACGTCATTTCACACGCTGTGTGCACATCTAAGTGTCGTGTGTGTGGATCGTGTGTAATTGTGGTTTTAAGATATCTACATATAGCTACATACATAGTTTCGTTTACATCAAATTTAATTAAACATAATAAATACATTTCTAAGCATATAATATATTGTAAATATATATTTATAAATATAACAAATAATACATCCAGTTGTTACGGCTATACAAAATCGGGCCTCGCAAGTTCCAACAGATTCAACAGTTACAAAAATACAATCAGTAATGAACAACCCAATATCAGAGTAGGCTAAACACAATTGAGGCCAATAACATCCAACACGCCTTGTGGTACAAAATGGTTTTCGTTTAGTTTAGATATTGTATGATTTTATAGTTCTGATTTTAGATACAAATTTCGCTAGAGTTTCACGAGCCAATTGCCAGTAAGGGGTTGCACACTAATTCGATTTAGCTGAATACGGACTGGTGGAGCCAACTGAGGGCGGTGTGGGCGTGGCACCGCTACGTATACCATCACCCTCGCACACATATTTGCCTGTACAAAATAACAAAGTTGAAGAATAAAGTTCAATTAACAGGATATAAGCATGTTTTACATACCGGAAACAAAACGCCTTTTCACCAAAGACAAACGGTAACCGCTGCCTTGTAGCTCAAACTCAATGCCCGACAAGGTGGTGCCCTCGCAATTGAATTGAGTGGACAGCATGGCCGGTGTCGAGGGACCATCGTTAAGCTCGAGTCGTGCACGAAGCGTCCCAACTCCGCCATCCTGTGAGTTTTGTGAGATGTCCGTAAAGTTCCACACCAAGCGATTCGATTCACCCAACCTGAAATAAAATATATGAACAGTATTAACAAGAGCTCCTCATGCTTCACTTGGTAAGAAAACCAATTCGGCTTACCAGGATGAGTGCGGCTTGGACTGAACATTGCGAACAGAACCATTTACCGGCACAGAGAGTGTAACATTTAGAAGCGGCGATGCGCTTGCCATGGCATGATTGTTGTACTTGTAGTCAACTTTGAGCGCTGTATAGCTTGGCTCGCACTTCCAGTAGCTGACTAGCTGGAAGGGGCACGAGCTAGCGCCCGGCTTGGTTCGCACCTGATACTTGAGTATGTCCACATTAAAGTATGAAGCAGTCGGATTATTCTCCGCCTGCCAGCGTAATAGTGCAGTCAATGCTGGCATATTGAACTCCAACATTGTGCTCAACGAGCTTGATTGTTGACGATCTCTGTGGCAAGAGAAAGTAAAGTAAAGATCGATTGAGGCTACATGAAAGGTATACTTACATGTGCACCAGTTTGCCGTTGGGCACAAGACTCTCCAGATGTTGTACTTGCTTAATGCGAAAACCCAGCTTGGCTGGATTTGGATTATTGGCTAAAAGGCCGGCAATGCCGGCTGGGAATGATAGCATCATATCACCGGATACTTTCACCTGGCAACGCGACTCATCGCTGCCACGAAAATAGGCGTGTATAATCTCATGGAATGCCACCGCCAGCGGTATTGTGTCCGATATGCCAATTGTTAGCGGCGATGGGCCACGCGAGGAGCCCATGCCACCAATAGCAGTGCGAAACTCCAGACTACCAATGCTATCCGCTCGATTCATTAGTGGCGCCGGACTCATGCGACCACGTCCAAGATTTGTTGTACCCCCAGCCGATGCGGCTGCTGCAGCCGCTGCCGCTGCAGCTGCAGTTGTTGCCGCTGTGCCAATGGCAATCATATCCGACCGTCGGGATGGGGGTCGTGGAATGGCAATGCTGCTGCCGCCAGCAGATGTTGGTGTCGGTATCTGACGACCAGGCGGTTTACTCAGCGTTGCCGACGCTGGCGCCGATACACTCACGTCACCCAACTCAGAGAATATATCGCCCAGATCTGCATAGCGATTGTGGTTTGCATTATTCGCATTGTTGTTTGATAACGTTGGACTCTGCAACGGAGCATATGGATGCACACTAGCCGTTGGCGTTGAGGCATTCGATATCTCCGGTGATTGTTGACGTGATACGGCCGCACCGCCCCTCGGACCACCCTGCAGCTGTTGGCTATGATGCTGCAAACAATTTTTTAATTAAATAATATCACGATAAATCGAATTATGCGACTTACAGCAAAAACTCCAGTTGGTGAGAGCGATATATTCTCGACAGTTGCACGCAGCTCATCTACGCTGGCTGACATGGGCGCCTGTCCGTTATTGAGCGGCTTTATCTTCACGTGAATGCGTCGCTTGTCATTATCCGAATCTGAATCGGAGTCCGAGTAGAAGCTGCCAGCTGCTATATAAATGTGTTCTTTGAATATACAATGCTTGAATAAAGTAATCAAAGACTTATAGCTTACACTTGTCCTGACCCTCCTCCCAGGCAATGTCCTTAGCAGGCTGTATGCTGAATCCTTCTTCGTCGACCTCGTAGCCGCTACCGCCAGCATTAGCACCACCAGCAGCAGCTGCTGCTCCTGCTCCTGCACCTAAGGTTGCTGCTGTACCCACTCCCGAAACGCTGCTGGCATTAGCCAAACCGCTGCCACTGGCTCCGACACCACCACCAGCTGCACCACCACTGCCGCCCATGCTGCTGGCGCCCGCTGAGTCAACACTACCCTGCGCCGAGGTAGCAGACAGCGCAGCTAAGCCTCCGCCTGCACTGCTGCCGCTCGAGTTTTGTGTCTTCATGCTGCGTCCATGATCATCATAGTCGAGTAATGTATTATTCGCGCGTTCCACGCTGCAATAAGTGAAAACAAGTTAGAATTGTTGTATTGAATGGAGGATAAAGAGTAGCTCACGTGGTCGAACGCTCTTCTTGTATATTATGATCGGCAGCCTCGTTGTCTTTCTTCTTCTTTGACTTTTTGGTTTTCGCCTTGTCGCGTCTACTACGCAAAATGCCCGAAACTGTTTGGAAATGTTTTATGTTATTTAGAGTTATATAAAGGGTAGAATTCTCGGCCAGATATTAATAACAACAAGCTCTACAACAAACACTAAACGTAAATACATTAATCTGACTAAAGTTAGATCAACAAGCTACGCACTTTAACATCAAACTCAATATTCAAAATGTATACGAAAATTATATGAAAAAATAAATACGAAAGCAAAATCAAATAAAATATTAAAACAAACAAACATAGCTACAACAAAAAATTAGATTTTTAAGTTCAAAGTATTTTCGAATTTAAGAAGATATAAGATAAATTCTACGACTTAAATTTTTAACCTTTTACCTTTTCATGACACATAAATACTTTAAATAAAATAAAGTAACATGCAATCTGAACATTAAGAGATCTTAAGTGCACAGTGTTGGATAACAGCATAGAAATATATAGTGAGTACAACTTGGATAGAATAAGGATTTTTGAATTGAACTCAAACACCGCCAGATATACAAAGTGCAACCAAATGATTAAGTGAATATGTTAGATATAGATGTTGCATACAATAGTTAAAAGCCATGCGTTAAAGGTTTTAAAAGTAAATTCTTAATTTTAAATGGGTTGTAAATAATAAATAGTCATGTAGTAGGGGTTCTATTGGAGCCAGGTTTGGTATGGGTTGGGGGTCTCACTTGACTTTCATTTTTGGCATTTACCCTGAGAGTTTGATGTAAATATATTTAAAAGTGACGTTGTACGTCTGGACGTTGTTGCTGATGGTGTTGTAGTAGTTGTTGTCGTTGTTGTGGCACCATTGTTGCCCACTGCAGTCTGTTGTTGCTGATGATTTAGATGATCTTGCTCGTTTAATGATTTCGATAAATGTTGCTCGCTTGTTGTTGCATTGATTTGCTTTCTACCAGCTACGCTAGCAGTTGGTGTTAAGGCCTCATGCGGCTGTTGTTGTTGTTGCCGATCTAAAGTTTTTAATTTCGATTAGTCGATCGGTGGTGCATTGATGATTTTATTTTAATAAACGAATGTGTGTGTGTGTGAATGCGTAATGAATAAAAAAGTATGACACCGTAGTGCAAAAGAGAAAATACTTTAAGCATACTGTTAGTTGCAGTTTTTGTTAATAACCTTTGTATATAAATATGTGTGTGCGTATGTGTGTTTGGGTGTAAGAGGTGGTTAACATTTGGCATTTGGCTGGTGTTTGAGTGTTCACAAAAAGTATAAAACATAAAAACCAATATACTCACTTATAAAATGTAATAAACATATATAAACCATATTGCAATTGTAACTGAAACCCTTAACTGCTATTTAATATCTGAATTTCCTATACTCTTTATAACAAACATATTGATATTAAAATTTTATAAAAAAATTTAAATTAACAAGCCTGATGCATCTTCACTGACAAAAATTAATCCTATAAATCTGTCTGAATGAAAGACAAACAAAAAATGGTTTGTTTTCACATAATATTAGATAACAATTTAACAAAAATGGTGTAACTAAAAAAGTTGTAAGTTTTTAGGTAATTACAACACACGACAGAAGTGAGTAAAGTAATGCTTTAGTTATGCAGTGAAGTTAGTAAACATTGATGAAAATAGAAGATGACGAATTGAGTAGATAATAATTTTCACCAATTACGAGAGGACATTAAGAATGAAACATCAAACCAATAAATAGGAAAAAATTAAATGCAGTAAACTAAAGAAGAAAAACAAAGAAAATTATAATAGAATGAACCTTGATTACTATTGTCCAGAAGCTCTGAGTTAGGGGAATTTTTGTTGGTGACATTGGTGGTGAAATTAATCGTGCCAGTTGTTGTTGTGTTGTTGGTGTTCAAATTGCCACCGGTTGCTGTTGTGATGTTCGTGTTGTTGTAATTGTTGTTGTTGGCACTGTTGCTGTTGCCAGGCATACCAAAATTTCCAGGACCGACGCTAGCACTTTGCTGCTGTTGTTGTTTGCTGACCGTTGGCAAAAACCAGGAGCGCAGACTCTTAACCGTTGACGTCGTAGCGCTCGCTGCCGCCGGCTGTGCACCCAGCGTTTCCGGCGATGTGGGTCGCGGCGATGACATACCACCACTACCTGCACCACCGCCAGCGCTGCCTAACATTGCATCATCTGCATACGGTATGCTGCCGCTGGCCGCACTGCCGCTGCCCAGCGAAACGCCAGCCAAAGCATCGCTCGCATTGCCGCCACGCTGATCCATTGAAACCAGACTGCCCGATGCGACTGCAGCTGCTCCACCCGAGCGCAGTGCTGCCTGTATGCTCGTTGCCGAATTCGAATTCGATGCCGTGGCTGAAGCTTGCTGTGTCGGGTGCAGACGCGCTCCACTCGACAGAGATACAAATTCCAGTTCAAGCATTTCTGTGTGAATATGTCAATTAAGTTAAGTTGATATGTAAATCAGTATTGCTGCTTATAATACGCACCAGGCTTTTCAAGACCCGTATGTTTATTTAATACGAACTGCTCAAGCAACTTATCCACAGACATGTCCACAAACTGACGCTTGAAATCGGAATGAACCTGTCCCACCATGTCGTGATTATTCTGTAGCATTTCCAAGTACGTAGAGAGAAACTCTTTCATTTGGCGCAAATGCACCTCCTCGATCTCTTGAAAGCGCTGTGAAATAAACCAAATCTTAGTTTAAATTTATAACCAAGGTAAAAAACAACATATTATTTACCTTGCACGTTTGAGTCATGCGTCGCTCAAATTCATTCTTAATAGGATTATGCTTGTCGAGCAGCGCTTTGTAGTCCTCTTGAAGTTTTTTAAGTTTACTTTCCAGCTTCTCAGCATCCTTGTGCGAACCGTTGTCCTTGCGTAGCTTTTCCAGCTCGAGCACCTTGCTGGCATACAAATCTCGCAACTTTTGCACTGCCACCGTTGATGTTTGGATGGCTTGAACGCATTCCAGTGTCTGAGACTCCTCTTCCTTAACGCACTTGTGTTTCTTGTGCAGCTCATCGGCATATTTGGCCACATCCTTGACCAGCTCGGTTAACTTTTGAACCATTTGCATGTGCAGTGTGGACAGCTTCTCAGCCGAGGTGCGCAATATGGTCCAAACGGGCGCAAATGTGCTGTTCAATGTACCCGTACTGGCCTTGTGCGCCAGCTTAGACATCATTTTTGAGTTCTGCTCCTCAATGTTTGATTTCTCGCGCAGAAACTCGGACAACTCCTTGCTGGCTACCAGTCCGAATTTCATATTATGATATAACACATCAAATCCATTATTTTTCTCCCCCTGCAAAGGAAATTGAATTGTAAATCTAGATAGCAATTGGTTTTATTCACAGTAGACTTACCCAAAAATAATCATTAAAATCCACCGTCATTTTGAGTTCTTTCTTAAATAATACTTCTTACAAAGAAAAGTTTAAAGGAATTCGCCTTATCTTTTGTTATTGTTTGTTGGTTTTTTGCCTTTGGCTTTGTAGTTTTCGTGTCTATATAATTGACTTTGTTTCCCAATCCCAATGCCTTAAAGGCTCAACAGTAAGCACAGTGGCACAACGTTGACTGGATGGCTTATCATCATCATAATTGTTGTCATCGTCGTTTTCATTAACATGATCAGTTTCGTCTTCAGCACGCTTTGGACGCATTAGTTTTAAACAGCCTATTTTTGGGTGCACCTGGGATTGGCTGCTACTGCAAAAATAGTAATCAAATAAACATTATCTTGGAACGATCATCAAATAAGAGTTAAGAATAAGTCTATAGACGATTCCCAAGTTTTTCACTTGACAAAGTTCATTATTAAAAAGTTTACTTTTTGATTAAGTACATATAAAGTTTATTTGAAATGTGCACAAAGTAAAATAACTTAATCTAATATAGCATTATGCTGTTGCTATGACAAAGTATGAGAGTACAATATTTGAATACGCAAATACGATAATGACAATGTTTTTTTTGTCTACATTTCAGCTTTGATCTTGTCCATTTCCTGATCGATGCGTTCGTCCAGCGCACGAGTTAGTATGGTGCAACAATCCTTAATGGCATGATAAATAATATTCTTGATCTGTAGCTTATCCTCGTGATTGGTGTGAGAGTGCGAGAGTCGTCGGAACTCATGTGTAAGATGATAGCAATGGGTGATATTCTCCGGTGAGACAAAATCCTCGGCCACCTTGATGCAATTGTGTAAATTCTGAACCTGATGCGGTGCACCTGCCGGTATAAAGACTGCATCTCCTAGGCACTGGACAATGGGATAGCCTTCAACGCCATATTCTTTAAAGAGACGCGCCCGCAGCTTATCATCCAGATACCAGTTTTGATCGTGTATGGGATCATGATCGGGCTCCAAACGAAAGCCCTTCTCCAGCGTCACACGATTGAGCAGATCGCGTATTTTGTCTGCATCACGGGCCGGGAATATGTGCCACAATGCACCAGGCAGAACATCTGGCATTTGACAGCGAGCCCTAGTGATATAATCACAACCGCCAAGCGCAATGGCACGTTGTGTGGCCGCCAGTTGGGGTTTGCTGTCCTCGTCAGTGGGTATGCCCACATAGACCATTATATTGACGGCATCCGAAATGTCCAGATGCAAATTGGTGGTGCCCTTGTCCGGATGCAACGCCGAACCGTATGCATTATACATCTTTGGCCCTAAATCGGGTGGCACAAACATTTTGGGCAAACAGCTAGCAATGTTGAGATTGCCCGTGCGCAGCGTATACTCCGGCATTGGCAGACCTCGCATTAAGTCTGCAAAGCGTGTGGGTAAAATCTCAGCAAAATCATCGCCTGGTGGCCAATCCTTAAGCTTTAGCAGCATCGGTTTGCCATTGACATCCAGCAAACGCTTGTGCATGCACTGAAATCCCTCCCAGAAATGGCGCATCGGCTGATTAGGCACCAGATTGCCATTGAGGCAGTTAATCAAATCATTTGGTTTATCACCAAAATCCGTGCAAAATGCCTGCGGATGCCAAAGATCCAAATTGAGTGAACGTGCAACTTCGGAAATCATGACAGGCTGTCCACATTTCCACACCTCCTGGTAGAGCACACGATTATCGGGATGCATAGGATCAGTAAGACGCAAAAGTTTGCCATCACATAGCCATTCATGCGGTACCCCAGGCGCCAGCTGGGTGGAATGAGCCAGTGTCATTGCCCGTGGCGGCAGGAAGCGTCGCAATCCGGCAAGCCCTTTGCGCAAAAAGTTGATATGCTTGAAGTTATCAAAGGCGCTAGTAATGGGATCCTTGCCAAGGGTTTCCTTCGTCCAGACACGTCCCGGAACATAATCAATGCCATTTTGTCGCGCAAATTCGAGCTTCTTAGCATGCAGCTGCTCTAGACGCTGCTGCTGCTGCACCTTCTGTGCTGTAGCTAACGATGAGGCGCTTGTCTGTTGCTTTAGTTGCGACTCCTTGATCATATCCTGTATAAGCTCCGTAAGCTGCACATCCTTAACCTCCTGTTTGCTCAACAAACAGCCACATACTTGCGGCACCTGCCACAGTGTACGCACCTCATGCAACAGCCGACCGAGAACATTTAGCGCATCTCCAGCTATGATCTGGGTTAACATCAGCTCGGGCAACATGTGCTTCTGCTGGTTATCATCTGTGCAGAGCAACCAATGGTATTCGTCGTGTCCACGCTGTGTTTCCGTCATACGACGCTTATGCTGCAGTCCCTCCTTGCGGTCCTTGAAGCAATCGATACACACACCAAAGCCGCACTTGCGGCACGTCCAATGGTAATTAAAGAGGGTCGTATCGCATACATCGCATATTTCACGTGTGCCCTGCACGGCCTTTTTCCATGCAATAGTTCCATCCGGATTTTCATGCAGCTTCAATGCTTCTGCCTCCTGACGCCACAGATAACAAAATTGATCGCCCGCATGCAGCAATATATAACGGCACACTTGTATATCCATAAAGCCCGCAGTGGGTGCAGTTTTTCCATCTGGTTGCCAGATTGTATAATCACTGCTAGTTGGCTCCTTGTAGGGATTTGGAAATCCAGCAACGCTCAATGCACCCGCAGCATTATATTGCAGGCGTCGAAACTCATAGAAGCGACAGTAGATATCGTTGTTGCTGCTATTGCTGTTGTTGGTATTAGCGATGCCGCTGACGGTATCCTTGCTAGTTTGGGAGCTGTCTGCTGCATGACGTCGACGACATTCGCGACACTTGGTAATTGACTGCTGCAACTTGAAGCAGGGCACATGCTGCAAGAATGTTGAGCAACTTGAGCGGTAATCGAGATCACGCTGTTGTTCCTCATGGGTCAGTTCGATAACATTCTCCTGCCGCTGCTGTTGTTCCATTTCAGTTTTGAACTCTGCATCCAAATTGGCACGTTTGCAGTTGGCGCTGCTGTTGTTTGTTTCATTCGATATGTGTATCTCGATTATCGATTTTGGCTCCGATCGTGATGTTATGGACAAGGTGCGCTTGCGACTATTATTATCGGAAACATTCGCTGGCGGCGTTGCCAGATTGACGTTAGCTGATTGCGCTTGCGACATTGAACTGTTAACGCGGATGTGTGTGTTTGTGCGAGAGAGAAGAGAGAGAAAAAGCATAATATGAACATCTCATAATTAGCCAGCTTATTACAATTATGCATTTGTAGGCGGCTTTTTATTGTATACTTGGTAATGTGCTCGTTAAATTAAATAATTTATTCATGTTATCTGCGGCTGCTGGTCATCTTGCTATTTATATAGTTTTGTTGTTGTTTAATTGTCATTTTTTTAAAGAAATATATACGGCTTATGTTACGATTTATGGCTTTTTTTACCTGGCACAGAAAGAACCATAAAAAACAAACCAGTCAATTAAGTTCAACAATTAATAATAAAAATACACGTCAAGCAATTGAAAATGTATATTCAATTGAATTGAATTTTTTTTCGACACACAAATGTATTTGTACATTTGTTGACCGATAAGCGAAGTAAGATAATGTAAACACCCCTAATAAAATTAATATTGAATTAGCCACTTATAGTAGATAAAATGCCCATAAGTTCATAATTATCATTTGCTGATAACAATCAACTTCCCATTGTGTTTTTAACCTTTGCCAAATGCTATTTTTAGTAAACACTTGCTAATTGCGAAAGTTTTCTATTATCTAGCGTAATAATTCCGCTTTTTGTGCCTTTTTTTTATTATAACGCCCATGCATACAATACGAAGTTGTTTATGTAAATTAACAAGATCAATTAACAACATTGTTTTAAAAACTAATCCTCATTCTCTCATGTGAATGCAACAAGTGTCAGGGACATATGCCGCAAATCGATAGATTCGTTGTTGTATATCGATTAGAAAATAGGAGATGCGGGTCAGGCTTTTGAACTTTCATAGCTTTTAGTTCCATAAAGCTTGCAAATACAACAAAATAGCAATAATGTTTTTTAACACGCACAGACCCAACAAGTGAACCTTGGCTGACATAACACACTTACACAAACATTAAGCATACAGACAAACACACACACAATATCTACAGCCACACGCAGAAGCCGTTGTGGCAGTTGCGATAATGTTTTGGGCGTAAACCGCACCAAAGCCGCTGCTGCTGCTGTCCGTTTATCGATGTTTTCGGCGCATACACACTTACATATTCCATGGTAAACAGCAGAAAATAAAGAGGAATACAAAAACAGACTAACCAATAGTACAAAGCTCTGTATTCTAAAAGAACTGCCCTCTGCAAATTGATGAATCAATTCTCTTATGTAGACTATTTGGTTGACCTTTGGCACCATTAGAACAAATGTTTTTTACATAACAATTTTTTAGATCTTTAAAGGCGTCAAATTAATCAAATCGAATCATATTTCTAAATCAGAACTTATGAAATTATAGCTTCAATTAGTTTTTTAAGACTACACAATATTGTGGGCATCCAATACTAACAAAACTTGCAGCGGGTTACGCCCATAAATTCGGTTATTGGACAAATGGCTTAGTCCAGCTGATGGCAAGCTACAATTACCAGTAACCAGTAACTCGGCAACACTGGCGAGGGATTACTACATCGACGTTTTCTCACTCCTCCTTTCCACTCAACGATTTGTTTTGTCAATGAAATCTATTTTTTTGGTTTTTTTTGCATAACTTTTTTTGTTGCACACAAATTAATGCAACGTTGATTATGACTTGTAGTTTAGAACTCAAAAATTTGCAATTCAGATTTACAGTAGCTCAGTAGAATTTTTATCAATTTAAATTGTGTACTTAATATAACAAATATACGAATACATACATTTCCCGCATGCACGCACACATTCGCATGCAACGCCGTAGCGTTCCTGCATATCAAGTACACATATCTGTATGTATGTATGTATGTAGGTGTGAACATATGCATATATGAATACATATAGATGGAATGAAGCAGTTTTTCACATACTAATTAACATACTTTTAACAGCAGTAAGAACTTACATTTTATTGTGGTATATTGCCAGCCTATATATATATCCGTTTTATAATATTTGACAATTAAGAAATCAGCTTGTTTATGTAGAATGTTAATTTTCGCCACCAACGCGCACAATTCACATACACTCAAATATCAAAACGCATCTTACTTCTTACTGGCTAGTGATGTGTCTATATCGATAAGTAACGAATTAGTGTTGAGTAATTCTGCTTTTATATTTATTATATTTCTATTATATTTGCTGATGATTGAATTTATCGCGCAAAGTATAATTTTACTATTTTAAAAGTTTTATATTAATTAAATATATATCTATATTTGCATAAGTATCGGTTTTAAGCTAGATTTAAATTTTAACATACATATTATGTACAGCGCCAGTATCGATGGCTTTGTTTCTGCAATCAACACTAATCGAATTGCATTTTTACATCACTAACCGCACAGCCAGCATTGGCTGCCTCTAATTGGAAAAAATGTCCTCAACATTAATTAAATGTTTAAATTTGGCAAAAATTGTGGGCACCGTCACGTTTAAGAATTTGCTTACGACGTCACAAAATCAATTTCCAGCATGGAGGTAAGCTATAAAGTATAACATAACATCGAATGATATGTCGACTCACGTATTGTTTTGATTTATATAATAAACAGCCCAGCAGCAGTTGGAGGTCTACTAAAATGCGGCGTGCACACGACGCAAGCCATGCGACAGGAGGAAAAGAAACCTCTTTTGGAGTTTTTTGATGATCCCAAGTATTGGAGCGAAAACGAGGTAAAAGTGGGACGTGCCTGGAAACCCGATGAGTTGCGAATCAAGTCCAACAAAGATCTGCATCAGCTGTGGTATATTTTACTCAAGGAACGCAACATGTTGCTTACAATGGAACACGAGTGCAACGAGAAAATGGAAATTTTTCCCAATCCTGAGCGCATTGATAAGGTCAAAATCTCCATGGAGAATCTGGAAACAGTTGTTCGCGAACGTAACAAAGCTTATTATTTGCTAGAAACTGGAGAAACGGGTGAACGTCCGCAAAAGCTAATGCACAACGCATTTGGTTTGCGCATTAATTACAGAACCTGTGAGCATGCACTGCCGCCCTTCATGAACACCAAATGGATAAAATCGCGTCACCTCGGCTTTGGAGGTCGTGCTGTCCACAAATTCCTGCTGAAGTATCGTGAAAAACTCTACAATGCCAAACGCAAAGCTAAGAAGTACGTAATAAATTTCTTGTGTTTATATTTAATTACAATTTATTTAAAATCATTTTTTTTAGCCGATCACGCAATGAAGTAATGATGATTCTTAGGCGTAATCCCAACTTTGATCTGGAGGTGTTGAAACGCAAATTTCCCGATGTGGAGATCGATAAGCTTCGCAACAGCGATAAAACGCGCGGTCATTTCGTGCCTAAGGTGGATGCGTAAGAATCATTTAATATGTTGGTCATTCTATTAAAAAGTAATAATAATCTAACAGATATATATTTTATTCATCATCGAATTTAATTTTAGTGCCGGCAAATGCGGCAATCTTCGGCTTCAGCCGCTGTTTGGCTATCCATGATGGATGCATGCCGGCTTCGCTACCATCGCCAGCAGTCGTAACTGAAAGTGGAACTGGTGCTGCAGCTTTGGTCGTTGCTGCTGCGGCACCGTCGTCAGTAAACTTTGTTTTCGTGCCTTTGAAGTTAGCTATAATTGGTTTTTGGTGCTGCTTGGCTACCCAAGACGGGTGGCGATCATTACTTGGCCGTGTGTCATTGTATTCCTGTCTTTGGAATATGGGTTTGCGTGTTTGACGCTCTACGTGGTGATGATCATCGGCGTCGGATTCGTTTTGACTATCATCGGAGTGCACAACGGCGGTTGAAAGATATGGCTGACCTGATTCTGTAATGAAGAACGGATCGACAACATGTGTGGGTCGTTGCTTTGTCTCCTCTTTGGGATTTTCCTTTTTCTTATTAATCCTTTGCTTCAATTGTTCGTCTTTTTTGGGTTTGTCATCAGTTTTCCGCTGCGTTGGTCGGTCCATCATTTCTGGTTTAATTTTTTCGGACTGTATTTGCCGTTGATGCGCTATTACCTTAGGTTTTTTAGTGTTCGCCTCTTGATTTGGTTCTGTTTTATGTTTTTCTGATCTATCGTTTACTTTCTGCTGTTTTACCATTTTAGCTGGTCTGCTGCGTTTAAGATTTGAGCTTTCATCTTCATTTTTTTCCATTTTATTTTCTGGCTCTGGAGTTTTTACCACTGCTGTGGTTTCATTTGCAGCTTTTATATTATCCGTCGAAGGCTTGTGTTCCTTTAACCATTCTATTCGATTACGGGTCATCGTCTTTTGCTCCTTAAGCTCTTTGCGTTTGCGGCGCTTCTCCTCTGTGCGATCTAGTTTAAGTCGCCGCTTGCTTGTCTCCAAAATATCCTCTCGCCATTTAGCAGTAGTTTCGTCACTTAGCTTTAAAGTCTCACGAAACTTTTCAACCAGTTCATGCATCTTTTTGTTTATACCCAACAAGGCTATTGCTATTTCATTTGGTGTTGCTCGTCCATTTGTCAGCAGCGCATTGAGTTGTTTGGGATCTAGCAGTAGAAGCGAACGCATAATCTCAACACGCTTGAGCGCCTTTAACTGTGCCATGCACTCCACATTTTTGCGTAGTCGATCATTATGCTTGGGATTCTGCGGTTTCTTTTCCAGTGCATCCTTTAATTTGCGCAATTTTTGCACCAGCTTCGCAATTGTTTGAGCACGCGCTTGTTGTATAATCTTTTTGTTGGTAATAACCTATTGCAAAACATTAGTCAAACTGTTAGTTTTAGTTACGCTTGTTTTACTTACCAAATTGTTGAATTCTAATTTATTTAGCATTGTATTTGCCTAATCGTCACAACATGCTGTTTTGCCCATTGACTTGTTTTGTCTATCATAAATTTATCGATTCTAGTACATACCATTCTATCGATGGTTATTGGCTAATTATATTAAGGCGGCACCATTTAGTGCAAATGCATTTAAAAAGATTTTATGAATTAATTTGCTTATATAATTAAACATTTTAATTGGGCATTAAAGCAATATTTAATATTTTTTGACCATAATTTCGATTGGTCTGCATGACAACTTGCCGGCAGTGCTGTGCAACAGTCTTTAATATCCGAAACTAGCCAACACTTACAAAATACGGCAATATAAAAAATTCTTTCTACAAGAAAACATTAACTCGTAAATTATTATTAAGCTAAAATTATTAAATTAGATATTACGAAAACGCATTAGTGTTACGCAGTGCATAAGTTCAAAGTTAACGCCGTGTTCGATTAGACTGACGTAAGAAGAAAAAATAAAACAAGGAGGAGCCAATTTAAACGACAGCAACAAAGAAGGTCCGGCAGCATACATACATGCATACGCACACACATAAACACATGCATAGATAAGCCTGCACTTCCCCAAGTTTCATGTCGGCAAAAAGTCAAACAGTAATGTTGAACAAAAATATGCAATAAATGTCGGCATATTTCTGGCTGCTTGAATTGTGTAATTAATTGAATTGCAGCACATATTGGCGATGGGTCTGTGCAACTCTTGAGTCATTGTCATCGCTCTTCCGTTGTATGCGTGCGTGCAAATGTATGTGAGTGTGTGTGTGTGCGTATATGAGCGGCAAAGAAAAAAATACATAAGCCCTAAGCTTAGTCAAAGCAATTCTGACTCACATTAACTTGTGCCTAATTATGAGCTTAATTAATTTTAATCATTTTTAATTAATAATAATTTGTAAACACCTCCTTTCCCAATCTTCAGTTGCAGCTCTCATTTAAAATTGGGCGAGGAACAGGCACACGCATAAAGATACTAACACTAACTCATTTTTAAAAACACACACAAACAAATATTTAAATCACTTAGGCTGCAATTGTAAACATCTAGAATCACTACGGCTAACATAACGAAGCCAAATGACGGAATACAAGCTAGTTGTTGTTGGTGCTGGTGGCGTTGGCAAATCGGCTTTAACCATACAGCTCATTCAAAATCATTTTGTTGATGAATACGATCCCACAATCGAGGACTCTTATCGAAAGCAAGTTGTTATAGGTGTGTATATTAAATTTAAATTTGGTGCATGTGCCTTTTTATATTTTAAATCTAAACAACATTGTTTGTTGGCAGATGGTGAGACGTGCTTGCTGGATATTCTGGATACTGCCGGCCAAGAGGAGTATTCCGCCATGCGTGATCAATATATGCGCACCGGTGAGGGTTTTCTTCTGGTGTTCGCTGTGAACAGTGCTAAATCATTTGAAGATATTGGCACATATCGCGAGCAAATCAAACGTGTTAAAGATGCCGAGGAGGTGCCAATGGTGCTTGTGGGCAATAAATGTGATCTGCCATCGTGGAACGTGCAGAACGAGCAAGCAAGAGAGGTCAGTTGCATATGCATATGTTAAGCAATACAATGTTACTATAAATGTGTGACAATTTTTAGGTGGCTAAGCAATATGGCATTCCATACATTGAAACATCAGCGAAGACGCGCATGGGTGTTGATGATGCATTTTACACATTGGTGCGCGAGATACGCAAAGATAAGGATAACAAGGGGCGAAAAGGACGCAAAACGAATAAGCCGAACCGTAGATTTAAATGTAAAATGCTCTAAAAGCCTCTGGTTTTTTTTTTTCATGTCATTATCGCCTGTCCGGTATGTGTGTGCGTGTATGTGTTAAGTGTGTTTGCTAGGATAGTGTGGTAACAAGCAGTCAAATGCTGTAGCTTATATATATTTTCTTTTGAGGTATTTTGCATTTGCGGCTTAAGGTTTATGGACAGTCAAAAATTTGCGCACAAACAAACATAAACATACACACACACACACTCTCAAACACACACGCACATACAAACACAAAAGTGGGTGTGTTTAGTTTGGTGCAATTTTCGGGAGGATGAACAAAATTGTAATTAATTTAAGCAACTAAAGTTTTATTATGTATGTCTAATAATTTTTGTGCAACATGTGTGTCATTTTAAAATGCTTTGTGGCGCCCATTTTAAGATTATTAATCATGCGTGTGTCCCTATATATACATGTATTATTAACATTGAATACTATTTGTAAACTGCCTTGGTTAAGCTGCAGCTGCAACTGCATCGACACCGCAATACGATAACCATTTGTTTTTTAGTGAGCATGAACCTATATACTATAATCAATAATGTATTTTTCGTGCGCTTTTTTTCGTATTTAAAAACGATTCTATACGATATTTGAATCGAAATTAGTTAATTAGCTTTTGAACCTGATTTTATTATAACTGATTGAGACAGTCGCTTTTTTTCGATCCTTCATGTAATTAACACACGCACACACGCACAAGCACAATTCCATTAGAAATTTCCACATGCAAGATATAAATTCATATTTAACAAAAAAGAGAAAGAAGCTCACTGTTCTTATAATTTCTGTGGTGCTAACATTAAATAACAGCACAAAGTATTGTATGAGTTATTACATATATGGAAAGCGACAATTTTATTTTTATGAACTTACCTTACTGACAGATCAAACAGTTAACTAGCCTATGCGAAACTTTCTTCTTTTTTGGACGTGAGAATTAAAATCAAACCGAATCGTGTCTATTATATATATATATATTCATATATATATATATAAATATATTTAAAAAAAATAATGACTTTATGCACACAATTCACGTATATAGTTTTTTTAATTTTTAATTCAAGAGTTTCGCATAAGCCAGAAAAATACAACAATACATATATAACAGATGGATTCTGCATTGAACAACAACAAGCAGCCAATTACATATATACATAAATAGTTTGTTTTAAGCTTTTTATACATACATAAATTAATATTTAATTTTTTTTGTATTCATTTTTGCCATACAAAAAAGGAACGTAATAAATAAATTGTGTGTACTATTTATATACTTTGTAATGAATAATTTTATTTCTTGGATACATCAATGTAATTACAAAATAAAAATTTATAAATCATTTTTAGTAAAAAATTCTTAATATTTGGTCGTCCCTCGAAACTTCTCGATTTCATTTCTATCATCTTGTAAATAATTTATTTTGGGTTAATCGTATTTGTCAAATGGTGCGTTTGGGATTAGGATTGAATCACTAGCATACCGTTGTAATACTTTTTTTAAAAATAATCGGCTTTTCATTTCATACTCAATAACCTTGTCTTATAGTGTTATTTCAAATAAATTCATTAAAGCAGACATTGGGAAGCTCTTGCTAAAATACATTCAATTGGTTTTGAATTTTTGAAAGGTAAATATTATAAATTTTTAATCAATATAAATTTTACCAGCTTTTCTCGCATCTAACAGCCAGTCTATGCTGGTTGATAACTTCTCTAGTTTCTCCATTAGAAGCTGGAAACTTGGAAAACATTGTGCCTAAATCCATACAAATATGTGATCTTCAGTTGGTTGTTAGCTTTTAACATGGCCGTTAATAACTTGGGAATCAAATAATCTGGCAAATCTCTATCTAAACATTGAAACTTCGAAAATGTTCTGGCAATCTGTATTTGAATCCTGTGATCCTGCGAGTTTTGCAGCACCTTTCCATTTCTTATAATATTCTCATTGATGCTAAGCAGTTCATCAAACAGTTTAGACGTGTCAGCATTTTTCATTTGGGAAACATATTCGGTGAAATTCTTTCGATTCCATACATAAAGACATTCAGATATGCGTTCTCGATGCTTTGAAAAATAACAAAAAATAATAATTACATTCTTGTATCAAATAATTAACGCAAACTTACCGCCTTTCTCCTATAGAAGTTTCGGAATAAAGTAATCCCGTTATTATCTTTGCTTGTGCCAGAGCAGTCTTTGTAACAGTTAAGATCTGAAAAACCTCCGAACTGTCATTAGAATTGGAAATCATGTCGTCACTTAAATTTTCTATTTCATTTAAGTCCAGATGCTGAACTGCGTAATTTAATATATATTCTTTCCTAAAATGTTTTAAACCATATATAAGTTAATCCATTTTTGTGAAGAAAAAACTTACAGTAGGCCACAATATGGGTTATTCCTTGTTACCATCAATAATTTTACAAGTACTTTGCTGTCGTTCAGCTTTTTGTCGTGATACCCCAAAACATTTGCCAGATGCAATAATGTTTTATTTGTGCAATTCTGCATTACTTCAATTGGATTCAAATTAAAATCTTCAAGTTGAGGCCATGTTTTCAGATTTTCTTGTAAAAATAAATCCACAGATTGCTGCATCACAAACAACTTTTCATCCTGTTTTATGCACTTTAGCTTATCAATCAAATATTTCTGCAAAGCTTCAAGATGCTGGCACTCTTTAACCACCTCAAAATGTATATCATACACAGTTTGATAGAAATCTATGCCATTAACATGACGATGCAAGTTAAAGAAAGCGGGCAGGCGCCACCATCCGTGCTGTGATTGTGGAACAGTCTCGAGTTTTCTTACGAGGTTAATCAGTAGAGTCTGTATGTCATAATCCTCATTATCGTATAGCATTTCATAAGACTCCTTTGTAAGGTGAACCATTTCCTTGCCAATGTTATTACAATCTTCCATTATTAATGAAAGCAATTTTAATGCTTCGTGGCAAACTTTATGATTTTTTTTTTTGAGCGCCGCTAGGAATGACATATAATCGCCGATGGACAATCTTTTAATTGTGACCTAAAATGTAATCATTAAATATATTTAACAACATTAAAGTTTCATCAAAAAAAAAACTCACGCCGAAAACTTCACAGACAAGATTGCTGAGACTATTGTAAAGATCCACGTTTTCAACTTTTCGGGCAACATCACAAAGTTTTAGTAGAAGTTTTTTAGAAACCTGTGGCTGCTTTTCGCGTTCAAGACAATAGAGCCAATGGTGTAAGGAAACACCACACCATGTCACTTCACCGAGCGCTTTTAAAAACTGCTTATTTTCGGTTTCGCCGACAAATTTCATCATTAGCTGTTTCGGCAGACAATAACCTTCCAAGTTGTGTAGCTCGAATTTATTGGTAGCTGCGAGAAACTCTACAAGTAAATGTGCATCATAAAGTTGAACAACTGTAAAATGTGTCATAAGAAATTCTAGAATGTCCACATGTCTATACACAAAACCAAGTCACCCAACAGCTGGGTATTGAGAGTTTTATACTCGCAGGTCTCGCAAATGATCAGAGCAATCAGCTTTTTAATCAATTTCAACGCTAACTTTATATTTTCACTATTGTTTAGTAAGCCGCAGGTGAATCTCAATATGCGTTTTATGCTCATCTCTTTATTAATATCCATAAAATCGAGAAATATTTCTAAAAATTCTTCGATCGTTGAGGCTTCCAGAGTGTTTAGAGGTGCTAATTCGGACATTTTTGTATTTTGAAGAAGCTATTCAAAAAAATTTATATGATAATTTATTTTTAGTTAAGTTGCAAAACTTAAATTATACTGTTTATTAACAACTGCATTGTTAAGTCTTGGACATATTTTGACAGAATTTCATACAACATTTAAAAAAAAACGTCCATATTTTGATTGTAGAAAACGAAACATAACATAATAAGTATCTATAACAATTTATTTTTGAATAGGCTTTTTTGTTCAACATAATGTCTGCCAAGACAAGTCATTTTTCCGCTAATGCGATGGCGACAGTATTTTTAAATGAAAATGAAAAATCATAATTTGGGTGATTCTAATAATAAATAATTATTTGGCACAATATGTTAATGAATATATTTTGTAGTTTTTTTGAGAATTTTGCGTAACTAATAAAAACAATAATTTACTTGACGCCAATTTCCTCAACATTGGTTTTGTTCCATTGAGATAGCGTCAATGTTAGTTCTTATCTATAGCCCCAAATTATCGATTCGTGTAAACGTGCCAGAATTTGTTTGTGACGAGTATTTCCGCGAATCTGTTTGAATTTATTGCAATAACACATCAGGAAATCCACCTGATTGCAATCAAGTACATTTGCATGGAAGGCGGATGTTTGCACTACCATAAAACAGAATACTATTTCTTTAACATTAACTTATTTACTGTAATTTGATATGAACATAAATGTGTGGGAACATTTGTTTTTCTCGAAGGAAAATACCTTTTAAAATTGTATTTGCCAAATTACAGATTTCTATAATATTTAATAACGACATTGACATATAATTTATTGAATTGAAAACTGGCGAACTTCGTTTCCAGCGGAAAGCACTTCTGTCTCTGGTGCTGTGGGTGCATCAAAACGCACCCACTCTCTGGGAAGTCCCAAATTCCTCATTTAATTAATACACGCATAATACAAAAAAAAAATGAAAGAAGCAGCATAAAGTATTGTATGAGTTATTACATTTGTATGTACATACATACATATGTACATATATTCCAAATATATATAAGTGATTGAATAAGTTCAATAGAACGAATGGTTCCGACCGATGATTTCTAGCAGCTCGATATATGTATGCTGTTCCGACACGGAATTAGCATTTACAATTTAAAACCGTTTTAGCACGATTATTTGCCGGCTTTGATTTTTCGACGTAAGCCGAATATAATATAATTTGTAAGTCAAATATTAAATTGTTGCTGCTTTGATTTTGCGCAGTACTTGGGTATCATCGCTAACCCGTTTAAATTTACACAAATAAGCACATATCAGGTTTTGGCGATTGCTTTAAATACAAGCGCCTGGCTATGGACTTGGTACTTAACTACCAACTTTACCAGGATGAGCATCAAGTTGAATGTGAATGGATTTCCATACAATGTGCAACCAGCGGACTACCCTCCTGACATTACGCTAAATACTTTCCTGCGGGAGCACCTCCAACTAACTGCAACTAAGTACATGTGCCTGGAGGGCGGTTGTGGCGCCTGCGTGTGTGTCCTACGACGCCGGCATCCAATCACAAACGAATTTAATACCCGCGCCGTAAACTCAGTAAGTACCCTGCCCAAGCATTTTTTAATAATACAATGTTTGCTTTTTCAGTGTCTGACCCTGCTCAATACCTGCAACGATGTGGACATTGTCACTGACGAAGGCCTGGGTAACAAGAGTAGCGGATATCATCCCATTCAGAAGCGTCTAGCCAAACTGAATGGCACTCAATGTGGCTATTGCTCACCAGGGTTTGTGATGAATATGTACGGATTGCTGGAAGCGAAGGCGGGTCAAGTAACCATGGCTGAGGTGGAGGATGCATTTGGAGGCAACATCTGTCGCTGCACAGGCTACCGACCCATATTAGATGCCATGAAGTCTTTTGCCGTGGACAGCAATATTAAGGTGCCAGAGGAATGTGTTGATATAGAAGACTCGTTTGAGCTTCTGTGTCCACGTACTAGTCAATGTTGCAGTGGCAGCTGCACCCGTTCCTCTTTGCCAAACCAGAACAACGGTCATTGGTATTGGCCAAAGTCTCTGGCGGAGCTATTCCAGGCACTTGTTGAGGTGCCAACTGGAGAGGATTATATTTTGGTGGCAGGCAACACAGCGCATGGCGTTTACAGAAGGCCAAAAAGTATACAGCACTTTATCGATGTGAACATGGTACCCGATCTGAAAGAGCACAGCATTACGGCAGATGAAATGCTGCTGGGTGCCAACCTTACTCTAACAGAGACGATGCAAATCTTTCAACACGCACAGGAGCTGGCCGGCTTCGAGTATTGCGCACAATTGTGGCAGCACTTCAATCTGATCGCGAATCTCCCAGTACGAAATGTGAGTAATCCCTATAAATTTAATTTATAAATTTAACTTGTTTAGAACTTGTTTTTGCGGCAACTTTAATGTGATTTATACAAAGAATTAACGTAAAAGTAACTGAAATAAGTCGAAGTTTTGATACTCTGCCAAACACATAACAGATATAAGATCGTTTTAAAAGATTTAAAAATAACATAACCAGATATTAGAGCTTATAGGGCCATTTGAACTTAGGTAAACAATATTGTAGTTTAGAATTACTATAGTAAAGATTCTTTTATTATTTGAATTTTCCAATTTTTTACTTCCAGAATGGAACTTTGGCAGGGAATATATCAATCAAAAAGCAGCATCCGGAGTTTCCCTCTGATATTTTTATTACATTTGAAGCTCTAGATGTGCATGTCCTGGTGCACGAAAATGCAAACAGTCAACGAGTGATAAGCCTAATGTCTTATCTGCAGGATACCACCTCTAAATTGGTCATTGGTGCTTTTGTACTAAGGGCATATCCCAAGCCGAAATACTTGTTTAACTCATACAAGGTAAGTTTGTATTCATTCACAAGAGGTATAAGGTTTTAGATGTCCGTTTGACCTTTCTTTTTCGTAGATATTATCACGTGCTCAGAATGTTCACGCTTATGTCAATGCTGGTTTTCTCATTGATTGGCAGAATGAGCCAAATCATTTAGTGGCCTCAGCTCGCTTGTGCTTTGGCAACATTAATCCAAGCTATGTTCACGCCCATACTGCCGAGCAGTTACTTTTGGGTCGCGATCTGTACGACAATGCGACAGTTGCGCAAGTCTTTGAGCAGCTTTTGACGAGTCTGCAGCCAGTAGAAATGCCGCCCGAGTCATCGCCGGAGTACCGCCAGAAACTAGCCTGCTCTCTCTTCTACAAGTTTTTACTTGGCTCGGCTCCTCAGGAATTGATTCAACAGCGTTTTCGCAGTGGCGGTGACTTACTAGAGCGCCCGATCTCTTCGGGTAGTCAAACCTTTGAGAGTATACCTAAGAACTATCCGGTGACCAAGGCGGTGCAAAAGCTAGAGGGTGTGTATCTTACCTTTTTAAGAGGGAACTCTATTCAACTCCTCCTTTTTTTGTTGTAAAGGACTCATACAGTGCTCAGGAGAAGCCAACTATATGAACGATCTGCAAACCAATTCAAGTTCTGTTCACTGCGCGTTCGTAACAGCAAAGCGCGTGGGTTCCACCATTGAACAGATCGATGCAAGATCTGCACTACAATACAAGGGAGTGGTTGCCTTCTATGGACTCAAGGATATTCCGGGAGATAATAACTTCAACAACACTACATATAATACAGTCGAGGTCGAGGAAATCTTTTGTGCTGGACGTGTCAGGTACTACGACCAACCACTGGGCGTAATCGCTGCTCTGACACATGATGTTGCCGTCTATGCCGCCAGTCTGGTTCAGGTGACCTATGCAAATGACCAGGTGAAGATCTATACAAGCATGAATGCTGTACTGTCTGACAAAAATAATGTGGGTGAAGAACGTCTTGTAACATGTACCAGTAGTTTTGAAGAAGTGCGCAATCCTGTGCTGGCGCCAGGAGATATACTGGGCCGAGGTATTCTCGAGCTGGAGCTACAGTACCATTTCACTTTAGAACCACAGACAACTGTAGTGGTGCCTGTTGAGGACGGACTTCAAGTTTGGTGCGCCACTCAATGGATGGACGGTACACAAGCCAGTATTGCTCGCATGCTTAACTTAGATGTAAATTCAGTGCAGTTACAGGTCCGTCGTCTGGGCGGCGCTTATGGTGGTAAGGGATCGCGCGGTAATCAGGTGGCTTGTGCGTCTGCACTGGTAGCCCACAAATTGAATCGGCCTGCACGGTTTGTGCAAACTATAGAGTCGATGATGGAATGTAATGGAAAACGGTATGCCTGTCGCTCCGATTATGAGTTTCAAGTCAAGGCCAATGGCTCAATAAAAATGCTTAGCAATAAATTTTACGAGGATGCAGGCTGTACCCTAAATGAAAATGTGGTTGGATTTTTGACGGCTCCAGCACTAAAAAATGTCTACAATCTTACCAGCTTAAACTTTATAACAGAGGGGACAGCAGTGAGAACCGATGCTCCCAGCTCAACTTTTTGTCGGGCACCAGGAACTGCCGAGGGTACGTTGTGTCTGAATATAATATCAAACGTCTAAACTGATTTCTATACATTACAGCCATTGCGATGACGGAGACGGCAATGGAGCATATTGCGTTTGCAAGCAAACTGGATCCGGCAGATGTGCGCTTAGTAAACCTACGACCAGGAAATAAAATGGTGCAGCTGTTGCCCCGATTCCTAGCATCCACAGAGTATCGCAAGCGACGGGAGCAGATAAACTTATTTAATGATCAAAATCGATGGCGCAAGCGCGGCTTGGGTCTGGCTGTGATGGAGTTTCCCCTAAATGTAAGTTTTGCTCTATGTTACCCGGCTACGGTAGCCATCTATCATGCAGATGGCTCAGTGGTTATCTCGCACGGTGGTATTGAAATGGGCCAGGGTCTGAACACAAAGGTTGCTCAAGTGGCTGCTTTCGAGTTGGGCGTTTCGTTAGAGCGTGTTCGTATAGAAACCAGCAACACCATACTTGGAGCCAATTCCATGAAGTCAGCCAACTCTATGACAAGCGAACTGGTTGGTATTGCTGTTCGGAAAGCATGCAATACGCTTAACCAACGCCTGGAGCCAGTGAAGCGCAGATTGGGTTCAAAGGCTACCTGGCAGCAGGTGGTGGAGTCTGCATTCACACAATCCATTAGCCTCATTGCAACTGAATCATATAACGCTGGTGATCAGAAAAACTACAGCATCTTTGGCTTAAGTCTCAGCGAGTTGGAGCTAGACATACTAACTGGTAATCATATCATACGGCGCGTCGACATTCTGGAGGATGCAGGCGAGACTCTTAGTCCGAGCATAGATGTCGGTCAGGTGGAAGGTGCGTTTGTAATGGGACTAGGCTACTATCTAACTGAACATCTGGTTTATGATCGACAAACCGGTCGTCTACTTACGAATCGCACCTGGAATTATCATCCACCAGGTGCCAAGGACATACCAATTGATTTTCGCATAGAACTACTTCAAAAAAGCCCAAATCCTGTCGGTTTCTTGCGCTCTAAGGCCACAGGTGAGCCAGCTCTTTGCCTAGCTGTTGGCGTGCTGTTTGCCATGCAGCATGCCATCCAATCCGCTCGCCAAGATGCCGGACGTCCCAGAGAGTGGGTTCGTTTGGGTGCACCCACCACACCAGAGACAGTGGTGCTTTCCGCTGGAAACGAAGTTAACCAGTTTTCAATTCAATAAATTAAATATCAATATCAATTAATAAAATTCAATCATACGCATTTTGCAAATACAATTTTAAAAGGTATTCTATTTTATGATAATGCATGCATAATAATGTCCGGTGGATTTGCTGATTTGTTATTGTAGTAAATCAAACATGCTCGCGGGAATGCTCATCACAAAAAAATTCTGCACACATGACTTTAAATATAAGTAAGAGAATTTGTTTGGTAACTTTAAGAACCAACCCTACAAGTTCTACGATAATGTTTCCTATAAGATTACGTTTTGAAGTAGATTTCAAGTAAATGTGCATTCAACTATATTAATCAAATTGTATGTACTTTTAACTTTGTAAAACCTTTAGCTGACAGTAATTAATATTGTCAATTCTTAGTTTATAGAGATAAATTTTCATACAACGTTTTTAACGTACGCTCTCGCACTTCTCCGTCGGTTGCCACTCTGCATTTAATCGCAAGCATTTTAAAATTGAATTACAGTGCGAGAGCGCACGTTCGGCTCGACAGCCGAAGAGCTTTGGGTTCTGATCATTTTTTCGCGTCAAAAACGTTGTATGACTATTTATGTCTATAATATACCTACTCGTTGATAAGGGCTAACATTGACGCTATTTCAATGGAACAAACCAATGTTGTGAAAATCGACGTCAGGTAAATTATTGGTTTTATTAGTTGCGCAAAAGTCTCAAAAAAATTACAAAATATATTCATTAACATATTATGCCAAATATTACTAATTATTGGAATCACCCAAATTATGATTAAACCAATTGCAATTTAAAATACTGTCGCCGTCGGATTAGCGAATATAAAGTGACTCACACCTGGAAAATTAACTTGACTTGGCAGATATAATGTTGGAATACAAAAAAATCGATTCAAAAATAAATTGTTATACATATTTATTATGTTATGTCGCGTTTAAATATAGAGTTTTTATAACCTTAACCAATGAAATGGGTAAAAAAGGGTATAATGGTTTTGTGCAAAAGTATGTAACAGGCAGAAGGAAGTTTCTCCAACAGCATAAAGTATATATATTCTTGATCAGCATCAACAGCCGAGTTGGATTAGCAATGTCTGTCTGTCTGTCCGTCTGTATGTATGAACGCGTCGATCTCATGAACTACAAAAGCTGAAGACTCCAGATTTTGGATATGAGATCTCCTAATTCCTAGGCTTAGCAAGTTTGTTTAAAATTTTCGGTAGCTTTTTTGGTTTAAGATATACGCATGTAATCGATAATAAAACAACAACAAATCTTGAATTTCAAAAATTTGAAATTGAGGATTGAAACTATAAACAAAATATTGAGCATCTGTGAAATTTTTATTAAAATCGGTTAAGTAACACCGGAGATATGAAACCATCAAGTATTGGTGAAGAAGTACACAGCCAAATGTGTATGTCTGTTAGCCCGACCGTCTGTCCGTCTGTACGGTCAAGGGTTAAGGGTATCTTACTCGACTAGAGCCTTCTTACTTGTTTTAATTTTGTAAATATTGTATGCAATTCTGCACAGCTGATGGAATTGTTAATAAACAGTATTATTTAAATTTTTGCAACTTAACTGAAAATAAATTATCATATACATTTTTTTGAATAGCTTCTTCAAAATACAAAAATGTCGGAATTAGCACCTCTAAACACCCTGGAATCCTCAACGATCGAAGAATTTTTAGATATATTGCTCGATTTTATGGATATTAATAAGGAGATGAGCATAAAACGCATTTTAAGATTCACCTGCGGCTTACTAAACACAAACAATAGTGAAAATATAAAGTTGGCATTGAAATTAATTAGAAAACTGATTGCTCTGATCTTTTGCGAGACCTGCGAGTATAAAACTCTCAATACCCAGCTGTTGGGTGACTTGGTTTTGTGTATAGACATGTGGACAAGCCACTTCCCTGACAAAGGGAAGTTTCTTCTAAATCAGCTCTGCTCCAACAGTTTGGACAACAAAAACTCAACGAAAGCTAGCCAGATAATAAGTCAGTTAGTTAATGTTTTCTTGTGCGAATTAGAAGCAGAACGTATTACATCCTCTAAGCTTTTTTATCGCATACATAAATTATTGGAGTCAGACGTTTATGATGAGCGAAAAACTGCACACTTAATTCTTCGAATGCTACTTGACCAAAGCTCAAATGATCTGCACGGACAACAACAGGAGCTTGATTTATTCTCTTACATCATAATAATGGAGTGCCTGGAAGTGAAGGAATCAATACATATAGCAGCACCAATTGGAACCCAGTTATCTCTACTGAAAGAAGCGTCTAAAGATGCCAACTGGTTGCGCAATCTGTACATTAAATTGTTGCAGATCCAAAGCATTCAAGTACTAGGCTTGATTCTAGAATTTCTTATGACACATTTTACAGTTGTTCAACTTTATGATGCACATTTACTTGTAGAGTTTCTCGCAGCTACCAATAAATTCGAGCTACACAACTTGGAAGGTTATTGTCTGCCGAAAAAGCTAATGATGAAATTTGTCGGCGAAACCGAAAATAAGCAGTTTTTAAGAGCGCTCGGTGAAGTGACATGGTGTGGTGTTTCCTTATACCATTGGCTCTATTGTCTTGAACGCGAAAAGCAGCCACAGGTTTCTAAAAAACTTCTGCTAAAACTTTGTGATGTTGCCCAAAAAGTTGAAAACGTGGATCTTTACAATAGTCTCAGCAATCTTGTCTGTGAAGTTTTCGGCGTGAGTTTTTTTTTTGATGAAACTTTAATGTTGTTAAATATATTTAATGATTACATTTTAGGTCACAATTAAAAGATTGTCCATCGGCGATTATATGTCATTCCTAGCGGCGCTCAAAAAAAAAAATCATAAAGTTTGCCACGAAGCATTAAAATTGCTTTCATTAATAATGGAAGATTGTAATAACATTGGCAAGGAAATGGTTCACCTTACAAAGGAGTCTTATGAAATGCTATACGATAATGAGGATTATGACATACAGACTCTACTGATTAACCTCGTAAGAAAACTCGAGACTGTTCCACAATCACAGCACGGATGGTGGCGCCTGCCCGCTTTCTTTAACTTGCATCGTCATGTTAATGGCATAGATTTCTATCAAACTGTGTATGATATACATTTTGAGGTGGTTAAAGAGTGCCAGCATCTTGAAGCTTTGCAGAAATATTTGATTGATAAGCTAAAGTGCATAAAACAGGATGAAAAGTTGTTTGTGATGCAGCAATCTGTGGATTTATTTTTACAAGAAAATCTGAAAACATGGCCTCAACTTGAAGATTTTAATTTGAATCCAATTGAAGTAATGCAGAATTGCACAAATAAAACATTATTGCATCTGGCAAATGTTTTGGGGTATCACGACAAAAAGCTGAACGACAGCAAAGTACTTGTAAAATTATTGATGGTAACAAGGAATAACCCATATTGTGGACTACTGTAAGTTTTTTTGATAAAAAATGGATTAACTTATATATGATTTAAAATATTTTAGGGAAGAATATATATTAAATTACGCAGACCAGCATCTGGACTTAAATGAAATAGAAAATTTAAGTGACGACATGATTTCCAATTCTAATGTCAGTTCGGAGGTTTTTCAGATCTTAACTGTTAGAAAGACTGCTCTGGCACAATCAAAGATAATAACGGGATTACTTTATTCCGAAACTTCTATAGGAGAAAGGCGGTAAGTTTGCGTTAATTATTTGATACAAGAATGTAATTATTATTTTTTGTTCTTTTTCAAAGCATTGAGAACGCATATCTGAATAATCTTTATGTATGGAACGTGCGAGAGCATACCAATCGAAACAATTTCATCGAATATGTTTCCCAAATGAAAAATGCTGACCGGTCTAAACTGTTTGATGAACTGCTTAGCATCAATGAGAATATTATAAGAAATGGAAAGGTGCTGCAAAACTCACAGGATCACAGGATTCAAATACGGATTGCCAGAACATTTTCGAAGTTTCAATGCTTAGATGGAGATTTGCCAGATTATTTGATTCCAAAGTTATTAACGGCCATGTTGGAAGCTAACAACCAACTGAATATCACATATTTATATGAATGGATTTTGGCACAATGTTTGCCAAGTTTCCAGCTTCTAATGGAGAAACTAGAGACGTTATCAAATCTTGAACCCCATCAGCAAGTATCAATTTTATCTGTTGTGCATATTTATTGTTTCTTCAATTGGGAGTCCTTGAATTCGGAACAGCTAATAAACGTCTTTCAGTTACTTTCTGAAGAGATAAACTCTCGGTCGACAAATTCACGAACAATATTTTTTAGCCAATTGGTGTTGCACAGATTGGCTGTTAGATGCGAAAAAAGCAGGTAAAATTTATATTGATTAAAAATTAAAAATATTTACCTTTTATTGGTTTTGAATGTATTTTAGCAAGAACTTCCCAATGGCTGCTTTATTGAAAGATAATTTGAATTTATTTGAAATATCCCTTAAAGACATGGTTATGGAGTATGAAATGGAGAGCCGATTATTTTTAACGAAAGTACTACAACGGTATGCTGCTGATTCAATCCTTTATATGACAAACGCACCATTTGACGAATACGATTGTCCCAAACATAATTATTCACAAGATGATAGAAATGAAATCGAGAAGTTTCGAGGAACGACCAAATATTGAGAATTTTTTACTATAAATTACTTATACATTTTTATTTGGTAATTACATTGATGTATTCAAGAAATAAAACACACACTTGATTTATTACGTTCCTTTTTTGTATGGCAAAAATAAATACAAAAAAAATTAATATTAATTTATGTATGTAAGCAACAAGAAGGCTCCAGTCGAGTAAGCTCGACTAGAAGATATCTTTAACCCTTGACCATGCAGACACACAGACGGACAGACGGTCTGGCTGACAGATACACACATACATATGTATATGCATGTGTACTTCTCTACCAATACTTGATGCTTTCATATCTCCGGTGTTTCTCAAAAGATTTTAATACAAATTTCACAGCTGTTCATTATTTTGTTAAAAGTTTCAATCCCCATATTCAAGTATTCGAAATTCAAGCTTGATGAATAGATGACTTTGTGTAAAAAAAAACAAAATAAACCGGTCGGGATCCTGCTCAACCTGTAGTCTAAATCGGATCAGCTAACTCCTATAACTGTCTAACGAACAAACAAAAATCTGACCGTATAGAATACCTATTGTAAAGCAAAGTGTTAATTTGCAATAATCAGTTACAATATTGTAAAGCGACGATGAAATTATCCATTTTTGTACCCTTAATCTAAAAAATTGTTATACAAATTTATAATGGTTTTGTGCAAAAGTATGTAACAGGCAGAAGGAAGCTTCTCCGACGTCATAAAGTATTAACATATATTCTTGATCAGTATCAACAGCCGAACCGATATAGCCATGTAGGTCTGTATGTATGAACGCGTCGATCTCAGGAACTAAAGCTAGAGACTTTAGATTTTTAAAATATGAGCACTCTTAATCCCTAGGCAGGACAAATTTGTTTCAAATTTTCGATAACTTTTCAGACTTACGATATACATATGTAATCGATAAAATGGGGATTAAAAATATTAACAAAATAATGTAAATCTGTGAAATATTAATTAAAATCCGTTGAGAAACACCCGATATATAAAGTCATCAAGCACAAAACAGTATTTCTTTCAGCCTGACCGTCTGTCCGTCTGTTTGGTCAAGGGTTGAGGGTATCTTCTAGTCGACCTTTCTCTACCAATTGCCCAATTTATTCTACAATATAATAAAAATAATATAAACAATAATGACATGATCTCCAAATACAAGCGCTTAGTCATGTTACGGTATTTAAATGCCAAGTTCGCCGTGATGAGTAGCAAATTCATTTTGAATAGAGGTGGTGAATAAGATGTGTAGCCAACTACGCTCCTGACATCACGTTAAACACCTGACTGTAACCTTACTTACTTGCACCTGAATGCAACTTATAATAACTTACCTATTCACGAAAAAATGACCTGTAATCTGTTTGCAAGAATATTTGTTTTTCTCAAATATGTTACCTTTTAACATATTATACTATTATATGTTATTATAATATTATTTGCAACATTGCAGATTTCTATACGGTCGTTATAATATGTATGATTAAATTTTATTAATTGATATTGATATTTAATTTATTGAATTGAAAACTGGTTAACTTCGTTTCCAGCGGAAAGCACCACTGTCTCTGGTGTGGTGGGTGCACCCAAACGTACCCACTCTCTGGGAAGTCCGGCATCTTGGCGAGCGGATTGGATGGCATGCTGCATGGCAAACAGCACGCCAACAGCTAGGCAAAGAGCTGGCTCACCTGTGGCTTTAGAGCGCAAGAAACCGACAGGATTTGGGCTTTTTTGAAGTAGTTCTATGCGAAAATCAATTGGTATGTCCTTGGCACCTGGTGGATGATAATTCCAGGTGCGATTCGTAAGTAGGCGACCGGTTTGTCGGTCATAAACCAGATGTTCAGTTAGATAGTAGCCTAGTCCCATTACAAACGCACCTTCCACCTGACCGACATCTATGCTCGGACTAAGACTTTCGCCTGCATCCTCCAAAATGTCGACGCGCCGTATGATATGATTACCAGTTAGTATGTCTAGCTCCAGCTCACTGAGACTCAAGCCAAAGATGCTGTAGTTTTTCTGATCACCTGCTTTGTGTGATTCAGTTGCAATGAGGCTAATGGATTGTGTGAATGCAGACTCCACCACCTGCTGCCAGGTAGCCTTTGAACCCAATCTGCGCTTCACTGGCTCTAGGCGCTGGTTAAGCGTATTGCAGGCTTTCCGAACAGCAATACCAACCAGTTCGCTAGTCATAGAATTGGCTGACAAAAAGGAATTCGCTGCAACTACAGTGTTGGAAGTGTCTACACGAACACGCTCTAAAGGAACACCCAACACGAAGGCAGCTACTTGAGCTATCTTTGTGTTCAAACCCTGGCCCATTTCAATACCACCGTGCGAGATAACCACTGAGCCATCTGCATGATAGATGGCTACCGTAGCCGGGTAACATAGAGCAAAACTTACATTTAGGGGAAACTCCATCACAGCCAGACCCAAGCCGCGCTTGCGCCATCGATTTTGATCATTAAATAAGTTTATCTGCTCCCGTCGCTTGCGATACTCTGTGGATGCTAGGAATCGGGGCAACAGCTGCATCATTTTATTTCCTGGTCGTAGGTTTACTAAGCGCACATCGGCCGGATCCAGTTTGCTTGCAAACGCAATATGCTCCATTGCCGTCTCCGTCATCGCTATGGCTGTAAAAAGTATAAATATATAAGTTATATAGAAATCAGTTTAGACATTTGATATTATATTCAGGTACAACGTACCCTCGGCAGTTCCTGGTGCGCGAACCCAAGTTGAGCTGGCAGCATCGGTTCTCACAGCCGTCCCCTTTATCTTAAAGTTTAAGCTGGTAAGATTGTAGACATTTTTTAGTGCTGGAGCTGTCAAAAATTCTACAACATTTTCATTCAGAGTACACCCTGCATCCTCATAAAAGTTATTGCTAAGCATTTTTATTGAGCCATTTGCCTTGACTTGAAACTCATAATCGGAGCGACAGGCATATCGTTTTCCATTACATTCCATCATCGACTCTATAGTTTGCACAAACCGTGCAGGCCGATTCAATTTGTGGGCTACCAGTGCAGACGCACAAGCCACCTGATTACCGCGAGTTACCTTCGCTCCAAAGGCGCCGCCAAGACGACGAACCTGTAATTGCACTGAATTTACATCTAAGTTAAGCATGCGGGCAATACTGGCTTGTGTGACGTCCATCCATTGAGTGGCGCACCAAACTTGAAGTCCGTTCTCAACAGGCACCACTACTGTTGTTTGTGGTTCTAAAGTGAAATGGTACTGTGACTCCAGCTCGAGAATACCTCGGCCCAATATATCTCCTGGCGCCAGCACGGGATTGCGCACTTCTTCAAAACTACTGGTACATGTTACAAGACGTTCTTCCCCCACATTATTTTTGTCAGACAGTACAGCGTTCATGCTTGTATAGATCTTCACCTGGTCATTTGCATAGGTCACCTGCACCAGACTTGCGGCATAGACGGCAACATCATGTGTCAGAGCAGCGATTACGCCCAGTGGTTGGTCGTAGTACCTGACGCGTCCAGCACAAAAGATCTCCTCGACCTCCCCCTCGGCTGTGAGCAATGTGGTGTTGTTGAAGTTATTATCTCCTGGAATATCCTTGAGTCCATAGAAGGCAACCACTCCCTTGCATTGTAGTGCAGATCTTGCATCGATCTGTTCAATGGTGGAACCCACGCGCTTTGCTGTTACGAACGCGCAGTGAACAGAACTTGAATTGGTTTGCAGATCGTTCATATAGTTGGCTTCTCCTGAGCACTGTATGAGTCCTTTACAACAAAAAAAGGAGGAGTTGAATAGAGTTCCCTCTTAAAAAGGTAAGATACACACCCTCTAGCTTTTGCACCGCCTTGGTCACCGGATAGTTCTTAGGTATACTCTCAAAGGTTTGACTACCCGAAGAGATCGGGCGCTCTAGTAAGTCACCGCCACTGCGAAAACGCTGTTGAATCAATTCCTGAGGAGCCGAGCCAAGTAAAAACTTGTAGAAGAGAGAGCAGGCTAGTTTCTGGCGGTACTCCGGCGATGACTCGGGCGGCATTTCTACTGGCTGCAGACTCGTCAAAAGCTGCTCAAAGACTTGCGCAACTGTCGCATTGTCGTACAGATCGCGACCTAAAAGTAACTGCTCGGCAGTATGGGCGTGAACATAGCTTGGATTAATGTTGCCAAAGCACAAGCGAGCTGAGGCCACTAAATGATGTGGCTCATTCTGCCACTCAATGAGAAAACCAGCATTGACATAAGCGTGAACATTCTGAGCACGTGATAATATCTACGAAAAAGAAAGGTCAAACGGACATCTAAAACCTTATACCTCTTGTGAATGAATACAAACTTACCTTGTATGAGTTAAACAAGTATCTCGGCTTGGGATATGCCCTTAGTACAAAAGCACCAATGACCAATTTAGAGGTGGTATCCTGCAGATAAGACATTAGGCTTATCACTCGTTGACTGTTTGCATTTTCGTGCACCAGGACATGCACATCTAGAGCTTCAAATGTAATAAAAATATCAGAGGGAAACTCCGGATGCTGCTTTTTGATTGATATATTCCCTGCCAAAGTTCCATTCTGGAAGTAAAAAATTGGAAAATTCAAATAATAAAAGAATCTTTACTATAGTAATTCTAAACTACAATATTGTTTACCTAAGTTCAAATGGCCCTATAAGCTCTAATATCTGGTTATGTTATTATTAAATCTTTTAAAACGATCTTATATCTGTTATGTGTTTGGCAGAGTATCAAAACTTCGACTTATTTCAGTTACTTTTACGTTAATTCTTTGTATAAATCACATTAAAGTTGCCGCAAAAACAAGTTCTAAACAAGTTAAATTTATAAATTAAATTTATAGGGATTACTCACATTTCGTACTGGCAGATTCGCGATCAGATTGAAGTGCTGCCACAATTGTGCGCAATACTCGAAGCCGGCCAGCTCCTGTGCGTGTTGAAAGATTTGCATCGTCTCTGTTAGAGTAAGGTTGGCACCCAGCAGCATTTCATCTGCCGTAATGCTGTGCTCTTTCAGATCGGGTACCATGTTCACATCGATAAAGTGCTGTATACTTTTTGGCCTTCTGTAAACGCCATGCGCTGTGTTGCCTGCCACCAAAATATAATCCTCTCCAGTTGGCACCTCAACAAGTGCCTGGAATAGCTCCGCCAGAGACTTTGGCCAATACCAATGACCGTTGTTCTGGTTTGGCAAAGAGGAACGGGTGCAGCTGCCACTGCAACATTGACTAGTACGTGGACACAGAAGCTCAAACGAGTCTTCTATATCAACACATTCCTCTGGCACCTTAATATTGCTGTCCACGGCAAAAGACTTCATGGCATCTAATATGGGTCGGTAGCCTGTGCAGCGACAGATGTTGCCTCCAAATGCATCCTCCACCTCAGCCATGGTTACTTGACCCGCCTTCGCTTCCAGCAATCCGTACATATTCATCACAAACCCTGGTGAGCAATAGCCACATTGAGTGCCATTCAGTTTGGCTAGACGCTTCTGAATGGGATGATATCCGCTACTCTTGTTACCCAGGCCTTCGTCAGTGACAATGTCCACATCGTTGCAGGTATTGAGCAGGGTCAGACACTGAAAAAGCAAACATTGTATTATTAAAAAATGCTTGGGCAGGGTACTTACTGAGTTTACGGCGCGGGTATTAAATTCGTTTGTGATTGGATGCCGGCGTCGTAGGACACACACGCAGGCGCCACAACCGCCCTCCAGGCACATGTACTTAGTTGCAGTTAGTTGGAGGTGCTCCCGCAGGAAAGTATTTAGCGTAATGTCAGGAGGGTAGTCCGCTGGTTGCACATTGTATGGAAATCCATTCACATTCAACTTGATGCTCATCACGGCGAAGTTGGCAGTTAAGTACCAAGTCCATAGCCAGGCGCTTGTATTTAAAGCACACGCCGAAACCTGATTAGTAATAATTCGGCTAAATTTAAACTGGTTCGCGATTTTTTTTTTATCATTTTTGGAACACTTTACGAAAGAGTGGGGGTTATCATTTTAGTTAGCGTCCGGATAACTCAATTAAAGCTATTTATAACAAGTATTGACTTTAAAATGTACACTATGTCGTACCTTAAAGTGAGCAAGGTCAACCAAAAAATTGCAAGTGCTATAATATCCAAACCAGAAAAATTCAAATATTTTTAACAGTCAATTTATCTTATGATATATTACATTTAAAAAAGGAACTTTAAATTAATTTATTAAAACTGAAATCATATCCAAATTACAGGTCACAGCTTATTGTGAGCAGATCGATAAGAAGTTAAATATTTTGCGCATAAGACTATAAATGTTATGTTGGCAATCCCCGGAATGTATATTGTTATCGCCTAAAATAAATTAGTCTCTCCCGAAAAACCAAACGTTGTGGATGTCTTTTGTTCTTCAGCGCACTCTTCAACAGGTTATGGGCACGGGCGTACGAATAACATGCAAAAAGCATAAGAGCAAAAGTGAGAGCGAGATTACGGTAAAAAGAAGTAACTGTATATGTGTGCTTAAGTTAAAGCCTTAAGTGATAATAAAGGCTTATTAATATTATCGGAGAAAAGATTAGCGGATTGTTTCTTTGTGAAAAAAAGGGCAGCGAAAAATTGTGTATGTCACAACCTATGAATGGAGTGTTCAAATGGCAAGAACGCCATGGTCTTTTAAATGTGCAAAGTCTGTGTGAACTTAAAAATAAGGATATGGTTCGAGGTTTGACATTTGATTCCATATATGGATTTGTGGATTGCACAAACTGCATAAAGAATAAATGCCAAGTGAAGTCATTCGAAAAGTCGCACACAAGGGCAACTGAGTTATTAGAGTTGTTGCATAGCGATGTGTGTGGGCCTATAAGAAAAGCATCAAATGGCGGCAACAGATATTTTCGCACAGTAATAGATGACAAGGGTCGGCATGTACATGTGTATTCTATGAAGCACAAATCAGAGGTGAGCTAATTATTACAACAACACTGTGTAATGGTAAAGCGTCAAACAGGCTTGAAGGTGCAGTGTATCAGGAGCGATAACGGTACTGAGTACATCAATACACATTTTGATGAGTATCTTATGTGCAGCGTACTTAAGAAATCCATTCGAGCTGTTTTCTGGGACACAAGCCAGTAGTAAAACACTTGAGAGTGTTTGGGTGCATAGAAAATGGTCGGACACTCAGAGACCTCAAAAGCGTATCGTTTTTATGATAAAAGCACAGGGGATGTAAAAATCATAAAAAATGTATATTTTGTAGAGAGTGAGCCGAATGAAATAGCTGATATCTCGACATTGCTCGAAGAGACTAAACAGGAGGCAATTGTGGAAGCCACATATCAAAACGATCCGGAGAGCGATACTGAAGAGGTGGAAAACGACCAGCAAGAGAATAAAGCGGTTAAAAAAGGACCAGAAGGGCCAAGAATAATCAGAAGTAGATTACGTGAACGGCCAAGACATACTCACCTGTAGTTCGCTATGCAACTGTTCGTATGGTCTTGGCTATGGCAGCTGAATATGAATTGTTTGTTCATCATTGTGAATTGAGGAGTGTTAAGTTGGCAATCCCCGGAATGTATTGTTATCGATCTACTCGATAAGTAGTTTAACTAATCGCTTAAAATCGCTTAAATTAGTCTCTCCCAAACAACCAGACGATGTGGATGTTTTTTGTTTTTCAGCGGACTCGCCAACAATAAATATGAATGTCAATACTTAGTATGATATCCTTTAGCCTTAACAACTTCTCTTATCATAAAATGTTCATAAAAGTTACCAGCCTCCGGGTAGTTTCTGGACTGATTTTGACCCACTAGTCCAGTAGAGCATTTTTAAGAAGTTTTTTTGCATATGCTTCCGTATGTTATTTTCCTCCAGAGCCCACAAATTCTGAATAACATTTAAATCTATAGAGTATGTCGGATGAATTAGCATTTCGGAGCAGTTCCAGATAAGCCAGGACTCCACTATTCCCGACTTTTTTGGGGTCGTTATCCTGGTAGAACCGGAAGGTTCGTCGGATTCCCAGCTTTTTAGCACATTGGAGTAAACTTTTTTGTGGGATATTGAGGTACATATTATTGCCCATTGTCCGCTAAAAAATCAACAAGATCCGGGCACCGGGTTAGAACTGAGTAGCTCATAATCAAATTTTAACAAGGTAATTGAAAAGAAAAATAATATTATAAGTTTCGTGGCATCCGCCGATTATCAAAGTCGGTTAATTATCGCGCTGTTTTAAATTGTTATTATAAGTTCCGCTTCGGAGCCTTGTCGAACTGCTAGAAAATATCGATCGGAACCATTTGTTCTATTGAACCTGTTCTATTATTCAATGCCTTAGAATATATATCGCCCATCTCTAATTTTCCCTTGTGCGGTCGGCATTTGCACAGTTTATTGATTATTAGTATTAAAATTGCGTAGATTTAACGTTGATTTTATTGCCGAACGAACGAACAAAATAATAACAATTTCGCCTTAAAAAAACCAATTGGGTAAGTGTGATTCAAAGTATATAATGTGCAGTAATGAATTGCTTTATTGTAAAGAGGTGCGGGCGACGCTGCAATTCGCCATTTTTTTTTTGCAGTGACGCTTGATATTTATTATAGAACTGAATTTTTTTTCAGAAGACGTTGACATGAATATGGATGCTAATGTAGTTGAAAATCGCGAAAAGGAGCGCGATCGCCGTGGACGAGGCGCACGTGGTTCCCGCTTCTCTGATGCGGACGGTAACAATGGCAACGCCGCTGGTGGTGGTGGTGGTGGAGGAGGAGGTGGCGGAAATGCCGTACGAGACAGGAGCCGCGAAAGAAGAAATTGCCGGGTGTATATATCAAATATTCCCTACGATTATCGCTGGCAAGACTTGAAGGATCTATTTCGGCGCATTGTTGGCTCCATTGAGTATGTACAGCTGTTCCACGATGAAAGCGGCAAGGCAAGAGGCTGTGGAATTGTTGAGTTCAAAGACCCTGAGAACGTGCAAAAGGCAATGGAGAAAATGAATCGCTATGAGCTAAACGGCCGTGAACTCGTTGTTAAGGAGGACCATGGCGAGCAGCGCGACCAATATGGTCGTATAGTGAGAGATGGTGCTGGCGGCGGCGGTGGTGGTGGTGTTGGAGGCGGCGTCGGTGTTGGTGGCAACGGAGGCGGTGGTGGCCGCGATCATATGGACGATCGGGATCGTAGCTTCTCACGACGTGACGATGATAGAATGTGAGTATAATAGCATTTAGACATAATACCAAACATTCGTATTTTTCAATACTCAAGCACTTTAGCAAATCGCAAGGGAAACAAATTTTTGTTGTGATCTCAGCACCAGCAAAAGCCGATTCTTTGTTAGAATGATCGAAAAACTAAAAAAAATGTTTATGCTTACCAAATATTTGATAAAGGATATTTAACACTTCTTAAATAGTTTACATATAGTATGTACATGTATGTCAACGCTTGCTATTCATTTCCCGTTATGAGTGTGTATAGAGAATATAATGTGGGATAATGCCTTATTATCTTTTACTTTGAACATTGTGCTGATATATCGTTGCTTTGTAATAAGAATAGTCTTCACATTATCCTTTTATCTGGAGCGTTAGATCAACGGTCATTTTTTTCGAACGAGGTGAATACTACGAAATAACTAGATGTGAAGAATTCAAATGGCAACGTTTTTAGAACAGTATCTTGTGTGATTTAAAACAAAAAAAAATTGAGTTGGAAGTTATTTCTGGCGCTTAGTTAATATATAGTCAATTTTTATTAGGTGGAAAAATATGTGTTGCGAATCTATCATCACATATATTTGTAAGAAAACTGATTTGCTTTCCTAACCAAGGGCTTGTGATTTATATTGTATTTGAGGCTTCAGTTGATTTTGTTTACAGGTTCACATTTTGTGTTGATACATATGATGAAGCGGTTATAGGTAGTGCGAGCAGAACACAGAATTGCCTCAATAATTGGTTAAACTCCATATCAATATTCTTCAAGTTTCACGAATTAAATATGTGGCACTTACCATCGGAATTTAATTCCAGATACAATTCCTTTATATTTTTATTTATTTTTTTTGAAGCTATGTAGAGTTAGCTGGCTAATGTATGGCTGTGATTTAGTTCACACAATATTTATACCATGTGTATATGTTAATCTTAATTAATTGAATAGTTACGGCGTTCCGGAATCAATCTGTTTGTAGTTGTATATGTATATGATGATGCGTGCGCTCTTTGGATGCGGAGTATTTCTTGTGCTTTATCTCTTGCTTTTGTTATTTTTTCTCTCTGGATCTTTTGGCTTCTTTTTCTAGATCTGGGCGTAATAATTTTAACATGATGTCGAATGATTTTAATTCGTCGAATTACAATTTGTATGGTCTTTCTGCTTCGTTTTTGGAGAGTCTTGGCATAAGTGGACCTTTGCATAATAAGGTTTTTGTTGCTAATGTGAGTATATGTATTTTAAAAATTCCTAAAACTATCTTAACTACTGTATTGAACCGAACAACCAAACAATACCAATACAAATACCAAACCATTACCATTACCATACATATGCATATATTCTATATAATAGATATATGTTTTGTTGCCTCTATTCTTCGTCCAGAGTTGTATTTTAAATTCGTAAGTTGTTTTATTCTACATATGCGTACTTTGATTTCGTCATGGGCTCTGTTTCGTATTTATAACCCAACTAAAGAAACATCAATATCCTATGGTTAATATTATGATTTATGAGTTTGTTGAGGCGCACCAACCAATCAATTTGACTCAATGATGGTAACCTTTCAATTAAGCTATTAATTGATCAAATGACTTTAATTAATCCTGCTGTATTATCTGCATATTGCTAGAAGTGATTGTATTTTCCGTCCGAAATTTCTTATTAGATAGATGGATTATTATAACTTAACTATCGATTTAATGTGATGACTGGATTGATTTCTGAATGTATAACTGGATTTTCTGCATAATGATGTGAACTATAATACGATGATGATAAACACTTTAGCTAGTTGATTTCTGTTTTTGATTGCCACCTAATATTGAGTTTTAAAATGAACTAGACGCCTACAGATGGGTTATAAATATGAAACAGTCTTCGTCGCTCTTGGGTTAGCCAACAGGGGCGCAGGCGTAATTCCCAGTCTCTTCACACTTCGTCCGCTCCTAGTGAAGGGTGCGCCCGGTGTCAGAGTCGTCAATTGTGTGGACAACGCTTGAACCCGATCTTCAGTGAAGCGTGAAGCCAACTTCATTATTTAAATTACTAACACTTGTTGTTGTCTCTTGTCTTAACAGCTGGACTACAAGGTGGACAGCAAGAAACTCAAGCAGGTGTTCAAGCTTGCTGGCAAGGTTCAGAGCGTCGATTTATCCCTGGACAAGGAGGGTAACAGTCGTGGCTTTGCTGTAGTCGAATACGATCATCCCGTGGAGGCTGTGCAAGCAATATCTATGTTGGATCGGCAAATGCTGTATGATCGTCGAATGACGGTTCGCCTGGATCGTATACCCGACAAGGGTGAGGGTCTTAAGTTGCCAGAAGGCTTAGGCGGCGTTGGCATTGGTCTGGGCCCCAACGGCGAACCACTTAAAGATGTGGCTCATAATTTGCCCAATGGCGGCAATCCGAATGCTGCTTCGCAACTGCTTGGCAATGTCCAAAGTGCTCAGCAGATGTCTGCCGTGACCGGGGGTCAGGTTGTCGGAGGTGGTGGCAGTAATGCCGGCCTGCTAAGTGGCCTTAGTGGCGTCATGTTTGGCAATAATTCTTCTGTACAACCTTCACCGGTGGCGCCAGTGCAGAAGCCAAGCATGGGAAACAACTCTGGCGGCGGCGGTGGCGGTATCAACCTGAACAATTTAAATCCCAGCAATTTGGCTGCAGTTGTTGGCAACTTAGGCAACCTGGGCGCAGCGTTGTCCAATCCGCTGCTTACCTCATCGCTGAACACGCTTGGCCTTAATCTGGGCAACGCAGGCGGCAATGACGATGGACTTGTTTCGGCCAGTAATGTTGGTTTGTCAAATAACTACAGCAGTGGCGGCGGCGGCTATGGTGCTGGCAACAACTATAACAGTGGTGGTGGAAGCTCTGGCAGCGGTGGCGGTGGCGTATCTGGTGGCAATGTGGGTTACAATTCGTACAACAGCAGCTCCGGTGGCGTTGCCAATACTGGCAACAATCAGCTTGATGGCAACGACTATGGAAATTCGGGCAATCAATTGGACATGTTTGGCGGCGGAAATGTGGGTGGCGGCGGTGGAAACGTTGGTGTCGGCGGTGGTGGATCTGGCAATGTCGGTGGTGCACGCAAATCGGATACAATCATTATCAAGAATGTGCCACTCAGCTGCACATGGCAGACATTGCGAGATAAGTTCCGTGATGTCGGTGATGTTAAATTTGCGGAAATACGCGGCAACGATGTGGGTGTGGTGCGTTTCTTTAAGGAGCGCGACGCGGAATTGGCCATTGGTAAGAATCAATTATAATTGATTGCTCTTACTAAGAGCTAACGAATTTTTCTTTTGTAAACTTCACAGCTCTTATGGATGGCTCGCGTTTGGATGGCCGCACCATTAAAGTAACATACTTTTAAGTCGTAGATATATAGGCTTATGAGTTAACAAACAGTTTACCTAATCCCACAGCAGAGGCAGCAGAGCATTGGATCGGTTAGGCTGTCAAAAAATGTTTTTAGTTTATAGTATATACAAACATGTAATTGTTTTATTCTTATACATACGATTATACATAACCCATAAAACAAGTATCATAAAAAATTGACTTTCCAAAATCCAGAAGACGCAATTCATATAATTTATAAGTGAATTAAAGCCAATAAACATAAAAACATATGTAGTATATAGAGTGAAATGCTGAAGTTTTCTTTATTATAAAACATCGGCAATTTGTCAATAAATTTAAAAACGGTTGTCGGTAGACTATATAGTATTTGATTAAATAAAACACAAAGCGTTAGTAGATCGTACGCTATGATTAGCCATTTACATATAATTATTTATTATCTTGTAATAATATAAATATATGTAAAAATCAAAATAGTTACTATATGTAGGCTTAACTCAAGTGAATCGCACAAATTTGAAATTCTTTAGTTATGTTTTCTGTTTTGAGTTAATGGAGAGTTGCTTAAAGACTAAACTCATGTTGGTGGTTAATTGTAGCTTAAATACAAGACACCGATCTTGATTGTGTGCGTTCATGCGGTTTCAGCTGGCCTTGTCATTTATTTAGCTGCGGCGTCAGCAGGTGAAACAGCCGGTCCCGCTTTAAAACGCTCCAGACGTGCACGAGCCTTTTCGGCCCAGGGGTCTTGGCCCTTTGCATCGCTTGATGTTGTTCCCGTGGTCACACCAAATCGTTCCTTGCGCTTTTGAAGGCGCTCATCCACCTGGGTTTTTGTTGTCTTTTCGGGCACCACACAACCAAAACGTTCGGCTCGTCTTTTTAATGCCTCCTTTTGCTGCTCATCCGTCTCCTTGTTGCCCTTGTTAGCCTTGATCGATGCGCTTGATGACTTGTTAACAACCGGTGAAGCGGCTGTAGTTTTTGCTGTATCCGGAGTAGCTTGTTTCGCTTCTGCGGCAATGCCAAATTTCTTGGCGCGCAGTTCTAAGCGCTCTTTGATGCTTAACTCGCCCAACTTTTTTTCTTCTGTACTTTCCGCTGAAGCACTACCCACCACAATTGGTTTGTGTTTTGATTTTGGTGTATTTACCTCAGTGTCCGATGCATCTTTAATGGCTGTTACAGAGGGTGCCGCATTTTCTTTGGACGTCGTGGTTGCTGCTGTAATCAGCGTTGTTGCCAGCGACTGCGAATTGTTTCGTTTCAATACGATCTTTTTAGCTGATAGTGGCCCGGCATTTATATCGGGTTTTGAGTCCGCGGCTGTTGGTGGGGTTTTTAACTCTGGTGGTGTAATTAGCATTGACGTGTGAATGGGACTCTTTAATAGCAAGTCTTCATGATCTTCGCCTAATAGTTTGTGTTCGTCCTCGTCAGTCAGGGAGACGTCATCGTCAATGGCGTCAACAATAGCGTCGGCAATGGCGCTATCTTCAAGGGAAATATCGCCTTCTAGCAACGCCGTTTGCAAGCGGTCCTGTAAATCATTTTTATTGCCGTTCAGTGGTAACCCACGCAGCTTGAGCTCGCGCTTCAAATCCGCCACCTGGATTGGGTATAACGTGGGTTCTTTTGTATACTGAGTAGCTAACTTGGTTTTTTACTTACCTTCATTTTAGTAATATCGCTTTCAGGCATTTTTCCTGGTGTTTTCATTCAGAATATGCGGCACTAGTATAAATTTTCGGTCAATTAGTTTTGTCTTGCGATATGGCAACGTTGTAGGGTTAAATATCTATTATACCTAGCAGAGTTGCATTTTTGTAACATTGACTGCTAACAAAAGAATTGCTTTGTTTTCATGTTAAGTGAGGAGTAGCTTCTGTTAAGTCCATGGGATTAGTGCTATAAAACTCACCATAAGCGCCAAATTTCAAATTCATACTGTCAGCTTAAATGAGTTGAGTTCATTACCATGAAAAGTAGCACAATGTTGCAAGTCTATTTTAATTTTCAGTCTATGTGACATAAAAACTTAATATTTTTTTTCTCACATCGTCACTGTCACACTTCGGCAGCTACTGCTCACTCTTATTCCGGCCATAGCTGGCGCTGCGCGCACACAAGATAAGATATAACATATGAGTGCCGTACAGAAATAGCAAACAAGAGGCGCACAGCACCACCCGTGCAATCCACACACATACAGACACAACCGCGACACAACAAAAACCCGACCGGAAACGGGAAATACATGCAATATTATCTTGTCGCCTGCCTCTGGGCCCTTATTCTGAGGCAAATGATAGATTGCATCTATTGGAAAACGAAAGTATAGCTTAGCAAAGGGGTGTGAAGTGTGTAGCTTACACATTTGACCTTGAACAGGACAAGAAAACAAATTTACATTCTCGCAAAGAGATACTGGCCTGCACCTGCACTCGCACTCTCTTACACACTCTGCCTCTCTCACTCCATCGCACACATGTTGCTCATGTGGCGCATAAGTAGCTGTACCTAATTGGCACTGCTGCATACGTTTTATACTTAATTTTCAGGTCTTCTCTCTTTAGATAAACGGTCATAGCCCACGCATTAACCTTTGCCAGTCAGCATTTTAAAAAGAGTTTGCCGCCCTTTAAGGCAATGACCAGTGCAATGATAATTATAATTATAATGCCTTATATGCGGGAAATCGTGAATTGAGTTAGCGACTATGGCTGTTGTTTCATTTGCCATAAATGGGGGGGAGCTTTAATTACAGTTACAACTTAACAGGCACGCACACGACCACAAGTTGGCGCGGTCAAGTCCGTTGATTAATTGGTCATGACAACCCCGTTCACAGTTCTGTTAATAGGATTACGCAATTACGGATTTAAGGCGTTGCTTAGTGTTAGTGTTAGTGCTAATTGTAATGTTAATGTTACCTCAATGTTAGCGTATGTGTTTATTTTTTTGCAAGTACACAATAATTAAAGATTTAATACACATATATGTCAGATATACATATATTTTTACGCTTTTATATTTATTATATTTAATCTTTGCGGCTTTTATTATGGGTGCAAAAATAAATTATATAATGACGAACAGAGAAAAATCTATAATCATATATTTCAAAATAATTATAATAATTATTATAAATTTTCAACATAAAAACTGCTGCAAAGTGAATTGCATTCGACTTTATCTGTTGCAGCAAAGTTTTTCAAGAGACAATCAGGCGACAAAGAGACTAGACCCATTTGGTATGCAATATAATAATCGAAAATATGGTCTTACCAGAATTATTTCTCTCTCCATTTAGATTTTTTTATTTGTAAGTAAAAAGCTAAGAAAAACAACAAATTTTTAATTGCTTCATTTTGTTATATTTTGAAGGCACTTTTCCATATTTGAGTGAAATTGGCTAAATAAGTTTCTCTGAGTGCAGCAGCGCTCTCTCTCTCTCTCTCTCTGTAACTGTTGCCTGCTGGATGTTAGCCACTCCATCCATGCTATCCGTGAGATATGCGTTCTCAGTTGCGTGACGACTGCCCGAGCGATCGGTTGTGCCAGCTCTCTAGAAAGCTTTATTCGTGATTCTTCGTGCTTCGTGTATTGTTCGTGTGCTGATCAGATCAACAGACGTCATCGCCAGAGACGGACGTGTCGCTCGATTGATTTGTTGCAAAAACAACACCAAAACACCAAAAAATAAAAAGTGAGAACACAAATGCGCGTTTGAGTACGTATATCTATAAGTACGTGCTGGCTGCACTCTATAAATGCAATTATTATACGTAACTTGAAGTTGCGCAAATCCGCCAAAAACCAAGAAAAAAAATCGAATACGCAAAATACATAGTAAAATGTTAGAAGTAGTATATTATGGACAACAAAACAACTTTGGTGACCTTGTGCAACTGCGTATCTTAAAGTGTACTTGTGTGTGTGTGTGTGTGTATTTTTTGTGTAAACATCATTAGCCTAATCAGTGGAAAGCATCTTGGCAACCTGTTCATTGCATTCTGTGGTAACGCTACTGTTGCTGTTTTCTTTAGTTTTTTGGATTTTTTTTTTATTTTTGGTATCGGTTTTCATGATCACCTCTTTATCACCTGAGTCACTTTTTGTATGGCGCTCACGTCACACACACACACACACACACACACACAAATGCCCGCCCCAGTGGCTCTGGAATGTCAACCAGCTTTTTGATTATAACTGCGCTCTTTCTTGCTCTCTCTCTCTCTCTCTCTCTGTTTGTCCGTCTGTCCGTCCACCTCTCTCGCTCTTTATCTCACAGCTATGCTCTCTGACTGTTTTTGGGCCTGTTACCATTTTAAGTTAACAACAATTATATGGTTGCATAGCCATTACAGGCCTGGCCAAAAAGGGGGACTTGTGTTTGAGACCTTCGAGTACGTGACAGCAGAGCACAGTTCGTGTCTACTGTCAGTTCCAGTGTTGCCCATCGCTCGTAATCAGCTGCAAATCAATATAGTTCGACCTATGCCATAAAATATGAGCTCAATTAATTAGACTAATTGACAGTGTGTGCCGCACAAAAAGTCCCGTAACCAAATCGCAACAAAATTTCCCTATATCCTATCAGTACAGCCATAACGAAAGCACTTATAATATATATATATATATATATAGAAATATACATTTATACATACATTTATAGGCAGCTTCATAGTTGCACTTATCACGCTTTCAAGTTGATTTCTTTATATGGCACATAGGAGTAATCGCACACACCTATCTATAATACATACATACACAGTTTTTTATATCTTATCTAATCTAATTATTAAATACGAAAACACATGCGAGAAATCATAAAACAAAATACAATATACAAACATACATAGGATTACATATATGTACAACATTCGCTTAGCAAAAAAATCATGAAAATAAATAAAAAAAAAAGTTATATTTCGGTTGCCATACGCTCTTGTATTTGTGCTTTAATATCATTTAAAAAATCTAACAAAGATTTCGTGTTAAAGTAATCAGATATCGATTTCGAGTTGAAAATCAATCTTAGTTGGCGTTAACTCAATTCTGTATTCCTTATCATCCGTAAAAAGTATTTCATTTAAGAAACAGCTGCAATTGCTACTTGGTAAAGCGAGCTCATAATTAAGAGTTGACTCTAATTAGTGTATAAATCACTCTGTGGCAAGTGTTTGTATATTCAGTAGGCGACTTGTATGTATGTATTTCAGAAGCTATAGAAAGCAAATACACACTCATTATTATTATTATTATATTGTGGCAGCATCAACCGTCGCTTATAATAAGCATTTTTATAAGTATGATGCATAATGTAATTACAATGCGCTGATAAGGACACAAAGGAGTGGGTCTCGCTTAAAACGTATAAATAGTATAGCTATATAAATATATATATGTATCTGTATCTGTATAAACCATATTCAATAGTGTCGCTTGGCAAAGAAATCTTCATAAATTCATATTAAGCAATTTTTCAAGTTGCACTCAAATAAAATACAAAGAGTGCGAGAGAGTGCATTGGCAATGAGTGTGAATGTGGCAAGTGTTCCAAGAATATAGCGACACAACCACAACAACAGCAACAGTAACAACAGCAGCGGCAGCAGTAGCAGCAGCAACAACAACAGTGGCGTAACTTGATATGTAAAGTTTATAAGAGGCCAAAGCAGCCGCAGCCGTAGCCGTTTCCGTACCCCTCCCCATCAACTCCATAGCCCCTATTACTGTCCCTGATAACAAAAGCATTATACTTTTTGTTATTTATAAAAGCGCAATTATGTTTAAATAATTTATTATGTGTATTAGTTACAATACAAGGCACTTGTCGTATTTTACTTTTTTTTATTGGACAATTTCCGTTAATCATATCATATATACCATGTGTACATATATATATATAATACTCTTTAGAGCACAATTTTGTCTTGTTGAATGTATTTAAATTCTTCTTCTAATCGGCTGGCAAAATTCTAAACAAACTTTAGCATATAGCAACAACAACAATCGAAAAAAAAAAACAAGCAAAAATATAAATAAACAATATTTGCTTTTGTTTTGCTTTTAATTGGTTTTTTTTTTTGGTATTCTCTGCTTCATTTTTGTTGCTCGCTTGTTTCGTGTTCGACGCTACTTAAATTATTATAAACAAAACAAATGTGGGCGCTGCTTTAGTGACTTCTGGTGCAAATAATTTACTAAGTATATGTGCATTATTAAACAAGGTCTGGTACTATTTATATATAGACAGCTGATTAAGCAACTTTTGGCCAAAAACTTTTGACTGGTTCGATTGGAAAACACTTGAGTGGCAATTCCATTAGTTGTAATCAAACAATGTTCAATCAAATGGAAAAGTTTTTTTCTACTTTAGAGAACTTTAACTTTATTAGACTTTGTAAAAAGCCTATTGACATTATCGCAAAACCCGCTAAGCGCTTCTAAGAATAAAATCCAAACAAAAAAAATCTGCTTAAAACACACATGTTGCAAAAAAGAAGGAGACGACGACACTACAAAGAGAACACTTAACCCCTGTTAAGGGGGACCCTATGCAGCCAATTAGTTATAATTGTGAGTGTGTGTGTGTGGGTGAATGGCAATGACAGCGAATTCAAAGATCAGCTGGTTGGGCGCCAAGAAGTCAAATTCAAAATGCGCTTACAGTTAAAGTTCAGGGACTTGAAGAGTTCAGGAAGTGTTTGACATGCAATGTGGAAAAGCTGTAAGTGAACGTTAAAGTTTGATTCAACTTGTGTGAATATGTCAATATAACCGGTTTTTTTTTCGTTTGTAAATGCAGCCAGTTGCCGTTTGTTGTGATATGAGTATTGCTGTTATTATGTTATTTATATTATGTGGGTTGACCTGCTGGCAGGCTTTGGATGAGTCACAACAAACAAGATCGTCGTCATCAGCCTCCGTAATCTAGGCACACGCTCTCTAAGAATTCGTTTTGCACACACGCTCACACACACAAACTAGATTTGTTTATAAATGTAATGAGAGTTGTGTTCAACCAATTGACTGACAATGAGCATGACTCATATCTGGAGATTTCTTTTTTCCCAGAATTCGTATGAGTTTTCTGCGTATTTTAGGCATGAATGAATGATCTGCAAACGGTTAACTGTTAACTCGTAACTGTTAATGTTAATGCAAATTAAAAGTCGAAATATACGTTATAATGTTGTTGTTGTGTTTAACATTGGACATGAGATGCTGCAGGGAAATCTAGTTTATGTTTTGGGTCAACAACTTGTCGTTTGGTTGAAAAAAACACAAAACCAGTTTTAATTAAAAAGGAAACATTTATTAAACCAACGTTTATTTAATGGGAGAAAGTGAATTAGTTTTTCAAATGCTTCAACAGTTATATAAGGCAAAAAACTCGGCAACTAAAGCTATCTTGGAAAAATGCCAAATGAATTTCACAGAATCAGCAGCATTGTTATAAAACTTTTAAATGAATGGTTCACACATTGTGCACTGTGCAATTTAAGTTCTAAAGCTTTTGTCAGAATTTTTCTTTAAATTGTTTGATTAGATTAAAGGTTTTGAAGTTCAAGTGGTTAACAGTGCCTGATAACAGCGCTTGAAAAAGTAACAGTTGCAGCTGCTGTTAAGTGCCAAGGCTTGGCGAATGAGAAGAAAATACACCCACACACATACACACATGCAGGCCATCACACACAGGGCAGATTTCCGGTTGCAATGGGATGTGGGTGTGACCAGATAAGCAATGCATGTCGCGTCAACATATGCGACCAAATGGTGCAATCCAGCGAACTAAATGTCACACACACACATAATCACGCCTCGAATTTGCTTTCTTTATTTATGTTTCCAGTTTGCACAATGGCGAAAAGTCTGCGCCCTCTTAAAATAACTATCGTTGGCGATGGCATGGTGGGAAAGACATGCCTTCTGATAACCTACACACAAAATGAATTTCCAGAGGAATATATACCGACTGTGTTCGATAATCATGCCTGCAACCTAATGGTCGATGATAATGAATACAGTCTGACGCTATGGGACACGGCTGGTCAGGAGGATTACGAACGTCTGCGACCATTGAGCTATCCAAATGTGAGTAGTTTATGACACTTAGTTTTTGAAGGGCTCTGCGCTTATCTAATCGCATGTTTTTTTTTTTCGCCATAGACAAACTGCTTCCTCTTGTGCTATTCCATAAGTAGTCGCACATCGTTCGAGAATATTAAAAGTAAATGGTGGCCAGAGATACGTCACTTTGGGAGTAATGTGCCCGTGGTGCTTGTGGGCACTAAGCTGGATTTGCGTATACCAAATTCAGAGAAATTTGTGACCACACAGGAGGGTCGAAAATTACGCAAGGAGATACATGCGCATAATTTGGTTGAGTGTTCTGCGAAAAAGAAGATCAATTTACAGCAGGTGTTCGAGGAGGCAGTAAGAGCAGTAGACAAAAAGCCGAGAAAGAAACCGCCGACGTGCCGAATACTTTAATTAAGTACTAGGCATTAATGTTTAAATATTGTTATACGTAATTGTATTATGTCACTATATAATTGTCTGATTTACGAGCGTTCAATTCGCTTGTTTCACAGTGTGTGTGTGTGTGTAGAAAATGTAAAAATAAGATATAATTTTAAGTTTAAGTTGTATAAAAACAGTTTTTTATGCGACCAAAGTGCATTTTGTATGTAAAAATCAAAAGAAGATATGACTTATTAAATGTTTGAATTTATGAATGGAAATATGGCATATATATAAATATTTACGCCAAAACATACTGTGTATTATATATTATCAATAAAAACTAGTCATTAAAATGAACGGATTTAGTATTGTTATTATTTTTTATTTAAGCATCATTTAAGGAACCATTACTCAAATAGTTGTTTAAATTGCCAATTTGTATTTCGGTTATTTCGGATTTAGAGCAGAGCTTTACAGAGCTGCCAACTTACGGCAAATTGTTTAATTTGTGATATTTTGATTTTTGGGATTTTCTTGTTTGTTTGTTAGCGGTCAGCGTTTTAGGGATATTAGTATCTGGCCACACTTACTATTGCTATACGTTGTGAAAAAGTTATAAACAATGAGCGGCGAAAAAGCTGAAAAAGCTAAAGTAAGCGCACAAGTGAAACATGTACCCAAAGATGCCCAGGTTATTATGTCCATATTAAAGGAGCTCAACATCCAGGAGTACGAACCACGTGTCGTCAATCAACTTCTTGAGTTTACATTCCGTAAGTGCAGCATCCTTAGAAACAACTTTTGGTAATCTGTATAAATACAAATAAAAACAATTTGTTACCACTAAAGGCTATGTTACTTGCATACTGGACGAAGCTAAAGTATATGCGAATCATGCTCGCAAAAAAACCATCGATCTAGACGATGTTCGTCTGGCCACTGAAGTGACGCTTGACAAGAGTTTCACAGGTCCGCCGCCTCGACATGTTTTAGCCAAGATGGCCGATGTGCGCAATGCAATGCCACTGCCGCCCATAAAGCCACATTGCGGTCTACGTCTGCCGCCCGATCGTTACTGCCTTACCGGTGTTAACTACAAACTGCGCGCCACCAATCAGCCCAAAAAGATGACAAAATCGGCATTGGAGGGACGCACTGTGAAATCGGTTGTGAAGCCCGTCTCCAGCGCTAACGGACCGAAACGTGCACACTCGATTGTGTCAAAGCAACAGGTTGTCACCATACCCAAGCCCGTCATTAAATTCACAACCACAACGAAAACTGTCTCCTCCATGGAGGTAAAGAACGAGCCAGGCACCAGCGACATGAAAATGGAGACCGATAGCGATGCGGCTGCTGTGGGTAGCATTGCCGGCACAAGTGTGGCTGTGAAGCGTGAACGTGAAGAGGAAGAATTTGAATTTACAGCGAATTAATATCGTTTTTCCACTCACGATAAGAATATCACTTGAAACAAATGTGCACTATTGAGTTAACTTTTGTAACTTCATTCTGTTTGGTGAAATTATATTAAACAAATATTTGTAGTTCAACATTTCTTATTTAATAAGTAGTGGAAATATAGTTTTCATTAAATTATGTGTTTCTCTCTCGGGGAAAAAGAAATGTGAGGTTCATTTAAGCGCCAAAATGATGGTACAGCCCAAATCCATGATTTGCAAATACTCAGATCCGCCATCCTGCAGTCGATAACAGCATTCCTGAAATTTATGAGAAATTGGTTTAAATACTGTATAAACGAAAATTTGTTGACTTACGCCCAACTTATCGCAAATGATTGCCTTCTGTTTGTCGGTTAGGGAACCGCAACGCACAATGAACTCAACAAATTGATCCATCATTTGGCCAACGCTGTATGCTGAGTAGCCAATTTCACGTACAAATTGTTCAAGACGTTCATAGTTGCCCGAGCGGCAGACCTCAAGATAATCTTCCAAATAGTGTTCCGGAATGATGCCTGACATTTCAAGTAGATCGTCAGTGTTTATAGTGTGATCGGCTCCTTTAAGGCGATAGCATGATTGCAATGTCGTTATGGCACGTCTCAAATCACCGCCCGAGATCTTTACAATCGATTTGTATGCATCATGATCAATAGATACGTTCTCTAAATCGCAAATATGTTGCAATCTTGCTATGATCTGCGTTTCGCCCAGCGGCTTAAAGCGAAACTTGGAGCAACGCGATGTAATGGGCACAATAATACGGGATACATAATTACAGATAAGACAGAAACGCGTGCTACGGCTCTCCTTTTCCATCGTGCGACGAAGTGCTGCTTGTGCCGCATGCGTCATGGAGTCCGCTTCATCCAGCACAATAATTTTAAATGGCGGACACGGCCGGCCATCGGGACGGACACTGCTCGCCGTTAGCTGCGCAAAATTCTTAATTTTAGTTCGCACAACATTAATGCCACGCTCATCGGAGGCATTCAGTTCAAGGATGCGTTCGCGGTACATATCGCCAAAGATTTGTCGTGCCGCTGCCAGAATGGTGCTTGTTTTGCCAGTTCCGGGTGGACCATACAATAGCATATTTGGCAAATCGGCACCCTCGACGCATTTACGCAGCACTGCCACCACCTCTGATTGTTCCACAACATCATCAACGCTTCGAGGCCGGCTTTATGAAAAAAAAAATTGTTAAATTACTAGGCGTCGAAATTTGTCTAAACTCTTATAGTTATTTACTATTTTTCCACCCAGGGAGCTGGGGGCTTGCGACGTTCAGTTGGCGCATTACCAGACTGCTTGTCTGTAGAGCTGGTGCCAGCGCTAGATTTGTTTGTTTTAAAAAATGCCTGCATTTTATTAGAAACAAGGTATTTTAAAAGCCGAAACACACAATTGGCGCGAATAAAACAGCTGTTAGCTCAAAATGGCAATTACAGTTGTTAACAGAGATGCTAAGTTGTTCAGTGTTGGCTAATCCACAAATAACATATCAATCACCGGATGAGTGTTGACAATCGTTAGATGATGATGTGGAATTTACAAATTAAATTGTTGCTTCAGTTAATATCGCTATTCAATTAATGGACATAACGCAGCAGTTTAAGGCCAGTGTGATGACTGTGCGACTGCAACGCAAGACTGAACTGGCGGCAGCGGCTAAAAGCAAAGTACAGGACAAGCAACAGCGTCCAGCCGCAACCACAAAATCCAACGCCAGCAACAACGACTTTGCGAAGGATGCTAAGAATGTGTGCAACAAAATAACGACACTCCGAAATGTGCTTATTGAAAATCGCACGGCATATATGCGCATTGGCCAGCATCTAAAGAGCGCCACACACATGACGGATGCACAACGAGATCTGATTGATCGCGAATCAGAGAAATTTGTGACGTACTACACACAACATCTGGCAAAAATGCGCAGCGACTGGAAGACAGCTAAGCGAAAGCCCCAGGAACGTCAACACATCTCAGCAGTACTCGACTTGCTGGTCGGCTACCTTCACAGCGTTGAGCAGATCTATCTTGATCAGAAGAAATATCGTGTACAGCACGAACTGGAGACATACAGGCTGCTCAAACTGGCCGCAGACAAGAAAAAGATACCAGTGCGCCCAGCGGGTGCCGCCAGTGGCAAGCTGACCAAGCGTCAACTAAGCAATAGCAGCGATGATAGCAACGACGTATTGGCCCCAGTGACAAAAGCAGACGAAGAAAACGATTGGAATAACGACAGCTGGGCCGAGTGGAGCGAGGAGAAAGATACGGAGAAGCAACAAGTCATGAACAGCGGCTCGACGACAGCCAAACAGCACAAGCAACGCACGCGGAAACGCAGCCGACCAAAGGGTGCAACAAGCAGCACAGACTCCTCGGTCAAAGTCGCTCTTGATGAGGATATACAAAAGACGGCACAACAGCAAGAGGAGATCGAAGAAGATGTGCTAAGTGCCGAGGATATGCAGCTGTTCGAGGCAGAGAATGTGCACATCTACAATCTGCTACAAGGTGTCTCCGAGGAGGTGGAACAAATCGAAAAAAACGTCGTGGACATTGCACAGCTTCAGGACATTTTCACCGAAAAAGTAAAAAAGACAAAGCATGATTTGTTGTTTTTTATGAAAATAATGTAACTTATTTATTTTGATTCATTTTGTTAACCAGGTGGCACTTCAACAACATAATATTGATCGCATTGTTAGCGCCGTGGTTGGCACCACGGAAAACGTCAAGGATGCCAACGAGCAAATTCGCCAGGCAACACAGCGGAATGCCGGATTACGTGTGTGGTCCTTATTCTTCTTGCTGGTCATGTCATTCTCATTGCTTTTCCTTAACTGGTACTACGATTAAATTAAATCAATTGTTTTGTGTAAGAAAATGTGAATGTGAAACACTCATGATTGTTTTTGTTACCACATACTATACAATAAATTGTTTATTACTTAATTTATATTTAACATAAAAACAACTAAAAAAAAATGTTTTTCTTTAATTTCTGGTAATCATAAGTTAAGTTGAGCTCAGCCTTAACATAATTCTAAATAATAATGCATAATTAATGTTTTCATAGTGTCTGTTCGAGTTGTGCAAAATTGAGAAATGGCGAAATGGGTACTTATTTTCTAAATTAAGTAAGATAGTGCGTTATGAAAGTATAAGAGCCCATGTTGGACGTTTCAAAATGAGTTTTTGGGTCAAGTATGTGTATGTATAATGTTTTGTTTGTTATTCTAAGACATGTCTTAATCATATGTGTGTGTATATAAATTGCCATTTGGCAATTAGTTAATTAGTTTAATTGTATGCTCAAAAGTATACATATATCTTTCTTGTACTTGTATGCAGTACAATAACAATTATTCAATGCATAACCTTCAATTCACATATATATTAAGGCTACTCTCTTAATTATACTAGCTTTTTTTTAAGTGTGACTAATGATAACGTAATTTGTATGTTTGATTGTGTGTGTGTTGGCTTAAATATAAAATTGTGCATTGAATGCAGTCCGCAACAGTTTTTCATTTTTCATGTTGTGCTGGGTTTTCTCTCTCTCTCTCTCTGTGTGTGTGTGTGGTTGAGTTTTGAAATCCATCGCTAGGTATAGAAAAAATAATAGGATGGTGCCGTTCCTGGTTGTTGAAAAATTAAATAATAAAGCTTTGCCAAACGTTATGGCGTATCCACGATCATCTCCAGCGATGGTGCTGACATACTGCTCTCCACAACCATTTCCACAGAGCCAGGACAATCATCCAAGCCACTGTTGGTGCTACTGTTACCATTGCAATTGCTTAGCGGTGTTAAGGGCATCAGCGATTCGTCAGTGTTTGTTAGATTTTCGGTTTTGATGCATACACTGCTGGGCATCTTGTCATTGAGAAATACGCCCAGCGGCAGGTGGGTGTTCATATGTGCTGCATAAAAAAGCAAAACAAATTAATTTAATTTGTCTAAGAGTTGAAAGTGTTGCAATATTTACTTAAAACCTAAAGCTGGTGCAAGTGTTATGCATATCATAAGGCATTCATTCAAACATGCCAATAATAAATACATATCCAAATACATAACTTAACACTAATTATATCTAGCACAACCACTATTTTCATACTACTTTGTGTCAGTTTAAGGACCTAGTCTAGAGTCTAGTCTTTGTCTAGAACTTTACCACGATAGCTCGTAAAATGTTGAAATGTGCGGGGACAATGATCACATTTGTAAAATAGGTCACAGTTGTGGGCGCGCCGATGTTTGCGCAAATCTTTGATATAGGCGAATGCCACATCGCATTCTTCGCACTCGAAACCGCCCACTGTAAAAAGATAATCGTTTGAATCGTTTGTAGCTTCTCAAAAAGCTGTAAGTTTATATTTTGGTGTTAACACACACAGTGGGACAAATAGTGTAGAAAGGGAGGGGCGCATGTTACACATTTGAGAAGATCGGTTAACACTTTACATCACATAAAGTTGTCCACATTTGACTATAATAAGTGCATTGAATTCAAGGAACTCACATGAAACAAGTGCAATTTGTTTTTCGCAAAAAACATTCTAGGTTTAGTTTTCTAAATGTAGTGGAAAAAGTTAGGTTACAGTTTAAAAGTTTTAACGAACTAGGTTTTCAGAACGCTTTTTTTCTATTTTAATTATTGCAATATTTTTGTGTATTTCTATAACCCAGTTATATATATATTATGTTATTGTCAATATACTTTTTATTGTTTGATTATCATAGAATAATAATTTACTTATGCAAATCTTCACTCATTGTGATATTCCAGTTCGCATTGATTTACAATGCTAAATTTAGGATAAGCAAGTTATTCACATATTACATGTTTGCTCTGAATTATGAACTTAATACAACATTGTTGTGTGCAAATAAAGCAGCTGTTTGAATTAGTTTAAGCAAAAATTCTGTTAGGCTTTGTGCTCTCTGCGTGATTTGCTCGATACTAGATGTTGTTTTTCGAAAATGTTTATTCTATAATTAATCTATCAAATCTGGTATTCCATTTTTAGAGTACATAAAAATATATAATGAATGTGTAAATCAAATGTTATTCCTTTTTTTGTTTAAGTCCTGACAGCCTTAAAAGACTTAAAAGCCAGCAAAGCGTTTACGAATTTAACGCAAAGAGGTATCAAAAAAGCTGAATGAATATAATATTGAATATGTTGAGTTCTAATCTATTTTACCTTTTGAACAAACAACCACTGTAGTGTAGACTGTTAGCACAAGGGGTTAGGTTAGGGGGATTAGTTAACAAATATTACACGCTACAACAATAATACATACATATAATAACTAAAGAGGAGTCAACACTAAATAGTATATAGGTTAAATGTTTATACGTAAAATGTAGGTAAAGTAAAGTAAAGCTGAGCTAGCATCCAACCGGCACCCGGTTAGCCACCGCATCCGCATGCGTGCGATCACCCAAAAACTTACCACCATGAAATTTAATGTGCGTCTTCAAGGCGCTCTCCGTACCAAATTGTTTACCACACTCATCGCATGTATGCGGCTTAATCAGTTCGTGCACGGTGAATTTGTGCATGGCCAATTGATTGAACTCGGGAAAGCGCACCAAACACTCATTGCACTGATACGGTCGACCCTTTTCCTCGTGCGATTTCATATGGTTATCCCGGTCGATGCGTTTCCTATAGCCGCGCTTGCACACCGAACAGACCCACGGCATAGTTGTCTGCGAATCGTGGGCCAACTGCTGATGCTTGCGCAGCGCAATGATGTTGGTGAAACTCTTATCACATATCACACACAGGTGACTGCCATGCAGTTTGCCCAGCTGCAGTTGTGTGGCGCTGCTTGTCGTCTCGATCATGGTCGACGACGATGGCGATGACGAGGGTGATAGCGAGACAGTTGTTAGTACTGATGTTGTGGGTGTTGCTCCCGATCCGAATCCGGCTGCTGCTGCTGCCGTTGATGACATTGTTGTTGTGTTTGTTGTTGTGCAACGTTTACGAAACTGACGTAACGTTGCCGTTGTCGAGTCGGGCTCCGATTGCTCCGGCGACGGCAACGTTATATGTGGTGCGGGCTGTGGCGAAGGCATCGATGCAATTGTCGAGGGCGGTGTCAACGATGTCGGTGGTGGTTGCAACGTATTGAGCTCCTCGTATGACTTAACACTGCCGCCGCCGCTGCCGCCACCACCGCCATGGCTGTGTCCTCCACCGGATGTTGAACCTGCAGTGCAAACAATAGTGATGTGTGTGAGTATATGTGTGTGTATAAAGAAGGTAATTAGGAACTGCATGTTGTTGTTGTTGTTGTTGTTGGTACTTACAGTCCTCACAGTCTGGGCAGCAGAGTATGCGCGTTCTGCGTGGCCGGTTTTGGGTTTGACTTGATTGTGAGTCCAAAACTACGCATGCGCAGTCAAAAAATTGGATAATAATAGATACGAAGAGGAAAAAGTAATTAGTAATAGTAGCAAATTGGAACGAAATTATTAGGCAAAGTAACTACAAAGAGCTATGAGCTATAAATAATCAATTTTCAGACTTTTGGTAACTAAAAAAAAATGTTTTTTCCTATTTTTATATGTATAGTGAAAAGAGAAAAGAACAGAAAATCTAAGAGCAAACTTTAATAAACTAAACTCCGATTTATATCATATATTTAGTAGAAAGTTATCGTGTTAAGAAAATACGAACTTTACAGTTACAAATAACAAGTATTTTGGGGCTTTAATAAAAGGATTAAGACAACACTAGTTTAATGTGTTGTTAACCTGAATAACAGTATTAACAGGTATTTGTTAAACAGGAAATAACCAAAACAGTTGAGTAATCTCCTACATTTATATAACCCAACTTGTTGATATTACACTCTTCGTTTATTTTGTTTACTCACCCGGCATATTATGAGAAGCTGCCTGTTGCCGTTGATGATGATTGTGCGGCGGCTGATGCTGCTGTTGATCGTTGCTGCTTGCAATTCGCAGTTGCACCTCTTCTAGACGCACGCCAGCTGTTGATACTGAAGCTGCTGCTGCTGCTGCTGGTGGTACTGGCGCTGATGTTGTTGTGGTTGTTGTTGGAACACTTGAAGCTGTCGGCTCCGTGACGAGTGGCATGTGAAAACGTTGCAAATGAAAATCGAGCGCACGTTGCGAGGGAAACATTTGCGAGCATTGGCCACACTGAAACTTTTGCACCATGTGGCTATTGAGAATGTGCTGGTTGCGCTTGCTGCGACCCGCAAAGGCGAGGGGACAATGCGGGCAGGTGAATGGTGCAACGGCGGGATGCAGCTCAATGATGTGATTACTGTACTCCAGATTGCTAGAGAAACGCGGTCCCTTCTGGCAGTAGCGGCACTTTAACATGGGCGGACGACCGCGTTGACGCGGCAGCATCATCTCTAGATTGCTTAAGCCTAATACTGTATTTTGTACTTGTTGTTGCTGTTGCTGCTGCTGTTGTTGTTGCTGTTGTTGTTGTGGTTGTGAAAGTTGTTGTTGCTGCTGGTGCTGGTTGTGCTGCTGTTGATAAGTCTGCAACTCATTGGTATAGCTAATATGCAATGGCGCCTGCTGTGGATTACTGGCTGATGCCACCGGTTGTTGCAACTCTGGTTGCTGTATTAATATCATAATTGGTTGTTGTTGTTGCTGCTGCTGCTGATGTTGCGGTTGTTGCTGCTGCTGCTGTTGCTCCAGCACATAGTTGTCATTGCTATCGAGCAGTGCATATGTGTCAGTCGTCGTCTGTTGTTGCTGTTGTGGCTGCTGATGCTGCTGCTGCTGCTGTGTTTGATAGAGATCAGTGGCATTGATGTAGTAGGTGGTATTGTTGCTACTGCTGTTGCTGTCTAGGTTATCCAGACTGGGCGTAGTCTTGATCGCTTCCAGACCGCCAACAGTCGACCATTGCAGATGTGTTGTTGTCTGTTGGTGCTGCTGCTGTTGTTGTTGTTGCTGTTGCTGCTGCAGCTGTTGTGCATGCCAAAGTGTCTCTTGTGGCGTCATTTGTATAATCTGCACTTTACTGTTGTGGTTTGGAGCAACAGGAAGTGTTGTTGTTTGATACATTGGCTCATAGTTGACAGTTTCCTGTTGCAGTTGCAACTGTTGCAATTGCTGCTGCTGCTGCTGTTGATGTAGTGGTTGCTGCTGCTGTTGTGCTGGCTGCAACTCATTGAGGAACTGATTAAGCTCCAGCTGGAGACTCTGCTGCACATTTAATGACTCCGGCGTTGTTTCAATGTTCTCAAAACAGGGCATATCGTTTTGGAAGCCAATCAGCTCATTACTAAAATTGTTGCCATCAAAGAGATTGCCATCCTTCTGCTGCAGTAGCTGCTGCTGCTGCAGTGGCTGTTGGTTGACCTGCTGCAGCAAGGGTGCTTGTATCTCCACTGGTGGCTCATAGAAGCAGGGCGATGCTGGCGTTGGCGGTGCATAATCGGCCGGCGTTAGGAACTCATCGATGGGCGTACAGACGGGCGTGTAGAGATGCTCATCCTGCATCTCATTCAGTATGCCATGCAGCGTATTCTCTCTGTCGTTCATTTCCACTTCCAGCTGCTGATTGGCCACCGCCAACTCAGCCTGGCCAACTGTCTGCTGGGACTTGAGTGATTTTTCACAATGCTTCTCGAATTCAGCTAGGAAATCCATGACTCTGCCAGTTGTGGCAATTTGTGGCTGTGGCTGTTGCTCCTCCTCCTCCTCCTCCTTCACCTGTTGTAGATTAGCTAATTTCTCTAATGATTCCATATCATCATCGTTGCACCCGCCACCGCCACCGTGGTCTCCGTCGCCCCCATCTCCTCCTCCTCCATTTGGCTCAGCTTCAATATCTTTGGTTGCGAGTGCTACAGCAGCATTGAAGCTATCTGCTGTAGCACTCTGGCAAAAATTCTCGGCATTCTCATTGTTATTCACATCGTCGGATTCGATAGTTTCCTTGGACTCGCCATCTCTTTGCTCAAACTCATCGCTTAGTGCCTCCTCGGCGGCTGCCTCCTCCACCTCCACCTCCCTCTCTAACTCGGCATCGCTGCATAGTTTACGCTGCAGATCTTCGCCGAGCGCATCTAGCGGTATGCTTACAATTAGCTCTGATGACTGCCCCCCCACCTCGGTCGTCAGAGCCACTTCCACTTCGCATTCAACGGCTGGCACTTCAGGCGTCACAGATTGCTGTCTGTTCTCAAGGTGTTCGTGATCTGTATTGGATGAGCTTAGTTCCTCAAGCTGTACAGGACCTACAGACTGGGTTTCAATCGGATTCTCTGATATGCTTTTGATTTCTATTGTTGACGCGTTGTCATCAGTTGCTGGCATTGGTTTAACTTCCACAGATTCTAGCTGCTCTTCATTGTTTTCTTGTTCAACCTGCATCATTTCACTTGAATCTGATTTTGAGAGATCATTCGCCTCCTCCTCCCCCTCCTCATCGTCCTGTTTGTTATTAGTTTGATTCTCTATGCTCGAGTGTGGACTTGAGGTCGTGCTGGTGTTGCATGAACTACTGCTACTGCTACTGCTTGTGCTGGTGCTGGTGTTGGTGTTGCATGAACTAATGGTACTGCTGCTGCTGGTGTTGGTGCTGGTGGTATTTGGTTCCTCATCGGAACAGCTATTTGGCATGTTTTCAATTGATTTCGTTTTCTCATTAAGTTCACTGTTTATCCTTTGTTCATCTTGAGCTTGGCCTTCCTTGCTCTTCTTCTTTTTGATCATACGCTTCAATCTGCGAGCACGCAAGAGGCGAGATTTGCTGTGCGTGCTGCGTTTTGGTGGGAATCTGAGTTTAATATTTTTAGTGGTTGGCTGGCACCCCGCTGTTGTTGTAGGACTGGATGAGGTGGTGGTGGTGCTGCTGCTGTTGCTGCCACAGTCGTTGTCAAAGCCAAGACATGGAGCCACAGATAAATCACTCAACTGTTCCGGTGATGTTTGACCGCCGGATGTTTCTGTTGCCGAATTAGCTTCTTTTACCGGCGTCTCGAGTTCTGGCGTTATGCTGTCATCTCGCGAACAGGAGGATGCTGTTGAGCTAGTGGAACACGTCACGGAGAGTTGTTTGCGTGCCGCTTTCGTTCTCCATGGCGATGCTGATCTTTGTGATGCACGCTCTTTGACTTCACCACTAACGCGACAATCGCTTGTTGTCGTCTCTGCTGGTATTGCGTCCGTCGTCGTCGTCGTCGTCGTTTCAGTCTCAGAAATGCAAGCGGGCAAAGAGGCTAGACGCACACGTCGTGACTTGGACGGTGTCACCACCGGTAGTTGTGGGGTTTCGGTTTTGGCTTGCTTTGGTGGCAGCACCTCTTCGGAATCTGTGTTTGACGGCACCACCAGGCGACGTTTGCGCTCCATTTGTGTCTCCGGCAGATGTATATAATCATCTGCAGGTGTTGCATTTGTGTTCAGCTCCTCTTTCTTTAACTTGCGATCGACTTTGGCTAGGAGCTCTTCGTGCATTCGCTGCTGTACTCGCACACAACGTCGTCGGAATTTGGCAACCATTATGAACTGGGCCTTGCACTGACGGCAAATCTCTTGGGGCAAACCATCGTCACGTGAGATCTGTAAAGATACAAGAGTAATTATTGACCTTTAATTAAAAAAACATCTTATAAGATTCGGTTTTATTCACAAAACTGTTAATTGCTGCTGTTAAAGTTAACAGCTTCTGTCATTAACAGCGCTTTAGCATAATGAACAGTGCTACCCATAACGTTTTAAAAGCAATTTCATATAGTGAATGGATTGCCACTGTTTCTCAATTAAATATTTATAATAGTTCGACGCCATAAGTCACAGTTTATTGTCGTTATAAATGCGCATAAGTAGGACATTAATGCACATTAAATATCTGCAATAATCTTGCAACAAAATCATAAGCACATATAATTTACAACTTTCATATAGGTCGATCGTGAGCTCGCTCGCTTTACACCGAATAACAAATGCCTTATTATACAAATTATGCATTAATTTATGACATTGCCAATTTTTTGTGTTTTTTTTTTTAGTGGAAAGCAATTTTATATTATAATCTTTTGTCTATGTTCAGCATAAATAAGTATTTTATGTTCAGGGTCAGTAGGAAAGACGTTGTTGGCCCAACCACACAAGTGGCAAACAATGTTGTTGCCACTTGCTGCAGCCACCACATGTTGTGATTTGGAACAAATAATTCGCATTTGTTATCCAAACGAACGACTTCATTAGCTCATTTGTTGTGGCAGCCAGCCCAAACAAATAGTAACTCATAAAATGGCAAACAAACAAAAATAAAATATAAATATAAAGTTTCTGTTAATGATCCTGAGACGATATTAAAGATAAAATTATGAAACAGTGAAGTTTAATGTTCATTATTGATGTGGGTTGACATCATGACATCCAATTTATTAAACATTTTAAGTATAGTAGGTTTTATGTGTAGTGCTACGAGAGAGTTTCATCATCTCCGTCATTGAATGATAATCACTTGACTGTCGGGGGGGGGCTCTTCGAGGTCAGCCCACAGGGTCTAGGTGAAAGGAAGAGCACCCAACCCAATCCAAGAAAGAAATAAATTGAATTTAAGTGACGAATTTCAAGAATTTCATTTGAGTTCAACTTAAAATGCATAAAAACAAATTAAAGACTCCGCCCCCACCTCCACCGCTGCCGACGCCGCCGCATTACTTTACAGACGCCACATAGAAACACACAGAGAAAAATATGCGCAACGAAACCGATTCCGAAATGCGAGCAACGTTATTTGTATACACAGATAAGGGCATATGAATTGAGATTTCGGTACATATGAACAATATGGTAATTGGCTACAAGTTTCCAAATTGCCATACACAACACCAACAACACCAACAACAGCAACAGCAGCAAACACAGCAAGAACAACAACTGTGATATATTAATATATGCTGAGGTGAATACAATACAATAATACAATTCAAAAGAAAAAGAGACGGAAACTCTCGACATTTCGAATGCATGAAAAATCAACGACTCTGCATTGCCAATGAGTCCCCGCCGCTGACAGTGCAAGAAAGAGAACGAAATATAAAATAAAAGAAATGATGACGACGACGACGACAGCGACGACCGCGATGATGACGATGACGAAGACGATGATGATGATGATGATGATGATGATGCCGATGACGGAGAGGAAGTGCCAGAGACGATGTCAAGTGTAAATTACGGCAAAAGATAAACCCACGAAGAATACAAAAGAAAATAAGAAGATAAGAAATAACAAATTAACGACCGATCAACAACAAATGAATCGTCGTTAAAATAGATGCACTAAAAGTACTCAATAAACATTGAACACAATAGGAAATAAATTGGGAGATTGCAGAGTAATGTAATTAAAATACGATTAGTAGGTAGATATTTCTTACACTTGAATAATGTCTATTCACTTTTTGTTATGTAATGTATTACGCACATAAGTAACCTGAGTGAACCTCAGTCAGATCGGGTAACTATATCATATAGCTGTACAGTGTATAGAATATTCGCCATGACGAAGATGTAATTCTTTACTTCTTTTTCTTTGGAATTACAATGTGAGTCTTCAAATGACCTCTGATATATTTAGGGTCGTGTTCTTAAGAACCAGCTCTATGGGTATCTTTCTTTTAACTTGCTTTTGAGTGTTTCATGCGATTGATTAGAGTTATAACCCCCTTAACCCCACAGATACAATTCTAAAATTGTCATCAATTAAAAACAAACTAAATAAAAAAAACTCAAAAACCAAACAAAATTACGAATGTTATCACACTCAGGAAAGGCAATTTTGTCAGTGAATGTGATTTTTGTAATACGCATTGTTTTACACCGCAAATGAAGGGTACTTATTAAAGTACATAATCGCTTGTTTCGCTTAGTTAAGTTCAGTAAAAACTGTTGTGCGTGTGTTAAATAAAGATATGAATCAGACATTAACATGCAAATGAGCTGAAAGTCAACGAGGCTGTCAATAATGATAACAAAAATATGCGATCGCCGTTAAAAAACAATTCCATAACGTTAAAACGCAAATGTTTTGCGACAAACCCTAAAATGTATCTTGATAAAGGGAAAACATACGAAATATGAAACGTTATACAACATAAATTGGGAAAAAGTTGACAGGAAATGATCGGTAGACGGAAATAAAACCTAACTGTAATTAAAAGAGCTATGATAAACTTATGTCATGGCAAACGCTTATGGTCAGTCAGAAAAAAGATTCTCTTCGGCAACGGTTAACATTTAAGATCAGCTTATAAATTTGATCATTTCCCCCATTGACCTAAATTAATCATAATGCCTATAACTGGTTCTAAACATTTTATTCTTCACATTCGTGACAAAATTCTTCCCATTTCTTTATCACAACAAAGCACAAAAAACACAATGACGACTCGAGTTCAAAAGCCGCATTAAGCATTAAACAGTTACGATATTTTTAGCAAGTTCGAAAGATCGTGTAAGTTCGTTGTAAATATTTAGCATAACACGTTTGTGTTGATTGACACGAACCAAACAACCAAACAACCAACCAACAAGGCGATTAAGAAGTGAATAACCCATACAAATACACGACAAATCATTTAGAGAAAACAAACAACAAACAAAACACGTGCTCTGATATTTCCATAACATTTTTATCTTTCACATTCGACTCGCTCTCTATACACAGATACACAGATACACACATCTAAAGTGAACAGAAACAAGTTGTTTGGAAAGGAAAAGCTGTATGAAATTGCATGTAATAAACAACAATTTGTTGCTCGAGCGTCGCTGGGTGGCGGAAAATTTAATAACCGAAAGTTTTGCACAAAAAATAGCCGGTCAATTGGCCAAAAATACGAAAGCTAGGATAAGTGCGAAAGAGATACAACTAGTAACGCGGATATAACGGGAATAAAAGCGTCGTGTATATAGATAATAAATCGCTTGTATGCAAACATAAATTTAAATTTTTGATGATAATTCCCCCACTCCCGAAACGGAAAAGGTATAAGGAAAAGGCGGCGAATTTTCCACCCTGTCTAACTAAAGTGGAAACAAAACAAAAGTCAACAACATAAGAAGTGGGAACTTAAGTAGATTGAGAGATGGAGAGAGAGAGAGAGAGTGGGATTGAAAGTGCTCAATGTTTAACTAATTAACAGCTTTACAAAAGGGGATGATGTTGTTGTTGTTGTTGCTGTTGATAAGCGTGTGCGAGGGAAGCTTTTTATGTTTGTGGGTGTCAATTGTTGTGTTCAATTCATTTAAAGTACAACTTGCGACTGTAATGTAGCCATAAAAAAGCCGCATTCAGACACTCCTAACATCAAAATGTAATCAAATTGCACACGCTCGAGTAAATAAATAAAAAAAAATAAAAGTGCACAATGCTGAAAAAGGGACAAAGCATCATTGAATAAATCATAGCTAATAAATGCAAGAAGCGGGGGAGAGAGGGAGGACGACGGCAGACACCGAAGCGAACAACACAAATTAGGCAGCTTTTATATTTCCCCAGACACATGCCCAAATCATTTCAGTCCCTTCGCGTCGACCGACCCCCTCTTCAAAAACAATTTCACAAGGGCAACGTTGAGTGGTTAGCTCTTTGCCAGCCAACCAAAGTCAACGAACGATGAGAGCGTGAAGAGAGAATGCGGCGGGAATGCGTTCGTTCGTTTGTTTGCTCGTCGTTCGTTCGTGTGCGTTCGTCGGTTCGGAATTGTTTTCGAATTCGCAACGCCTTTTCACAGTTAATGAAACAAACACACTCGCACACACACACACAAAAGCCAAATAAACAACAGCAACAACAACGATATCAGCAAATCCACTTGTGGAACTTGTTGTCTGCGACAATTTTCGACTTAATTGCAGCGAAAGGACGGTCGACCGGACCGGACCAGACCGGATGTGGATGAAGGAGTGCGCGCGACGCAGCTGGTCAAAAAGCCAACGGGATAAACAACTAAATTAATGCTGCTTTCTCGCTTTTCTGCATGCATTGGCCAAAAACTTTCACTCTCTCTCTCTCTTTCACTCTTTCTCTGTCTCTCTTGTTCCCTCTTATTACGGCTCTGTTGTCTCTGCTGAAGAGTATGCGTGCTAATAGGCGGAGCAATAAATGCTACAGCAGCACGACAGCGAGGAAGAGAAAGGGGGAAAACAACCGTTAGCATGACACAAAACAGGCTACCCCCAGCAGCTGCCTGTCGGCGGATTGTGTGGGGATTGTGTCCGTGTAAATGCTCTACACTTAATGGCATGGAGCATATCTAATTGAATTGGGTCAAGTGCAGATAAGCATCCATATAATTGAGTCAACCGAAATTTTAAAGCGATTCCGTATCAGATGGAGTTAGCTAAAAGTATCGTTGACTAATCGAATAAATGAAGTTGAAATAAAGCTTAAATCCGAAATACAAACAAAACTATAATCGCGTCAAAAGAAAACTTTGAAAGACAAATGCAGTTACAGATTGAGATTCAGCTTAAATAACCAGTTGTAAAAATCTTTTTTTTACAATTTTAACGTTGACAAATTTTTTAATCAATGGGTTTAGTTTAGTTTTCAAAATACAAATCACCAATTCAGCCCAGTATTCAAATTAGTTTATGAAAAACCGAAAACAAAAAAAAAAAATCATAAACCAATAGGAAATAAAAATGATCACATCTCAAAACAACGAAAATGATTGTATACCAAAAAAAAAAAATCATTTTGCTAATCTTACGTAAGTTATACTAATGAACGCAAGTAAACTCATAGGTTAAACATATACTTAAAGAATTTTAACCTTGGCTTTTTTTGTTGTAGTAATTTGATCTTTAAATAAATAATTTGCATAACAAATTTGCTAATTTTAAGAAAATGATTGTAGAATTATCCGTGAATCATCGAGATATATTCAGTGTTGTGTGCCTATCTTATCTAATGAGTTCTTCAAACATGAAGATCTTACTCAAATTTGGATCACTAACTAATCGTGTTGCTAATTATCTTGTTGTTTGGTTGATTAACGATTAGCGCTTGTTTTTTTATTTTATTTTTTTTTAACGGGAAGCGACAAAACAAAGCGACATTTAAACAACCACAATAGAAGAAGAGTAATGCGAACTCAACCCGAAAAACCTTTCTACTTAATTTGATTGGAATATGTGCGGAGAGGAGGAAGAGAAGGAGGAGGAAGCTGGCTGGTTGGCTTATTGTTGAGCATGGTCGTTTGTTGGTGGATTAGCACGCAACAGTCGCTACTAAAAATTAACACATATACATACATACAGTGAGAGAGAGAGAGATAGCGAGACGCCCAGCCCAACCCAACACCTCCCCCCAAAGTGAATCCCACCGGGCCAACGTTGGCGTCTGTCAGCTGTCTGCTGGCGCTTTGGTTGGCTGATTGTTTCAGACTCAACGGTGGCTGCAAAATGTCAAAAGCGGTGAAAAATGAAGCCACACGGCTTTGATGTTGTCCTGGGGCTAGAGCAGGCAGCACCCAGGAAGCCAGGAAGGCAGGTTCATAGTGGCTTTATCCTGGGCCACCCTTGGCGCTGGCATTGGGCATTAATATTTCATTGGCGTGCCCCGCACCGCACCGGACAGACAGACGTGCCCGAACTGAACTGAACAGAACAGAACAGACAGCTGGGATAAATCCATAAAACAATTTGAGAAATTAAACAATCAAAAGGCGTTAAGTGTTACTGACTTTTATCTAGCTAGGGGGCCCTTGTTTTTTGATGAGCTGCGGATGGGATCGGGGGGGTGGAGGGTGCTGGTGTACCAGCTGGTTGTGTTTGGTCTTTGTGTTTGTGTGTTTCTTTCCTTTGTTTGTTTACTTGATTAACCCATAACAGACAGAGAGGAACGAGGGGAAAGACAATCCATCCCCACTCAATCTACTTGGATTTTTTTCGTACACATCATAACTCTCGAGTTGTTTGTGCTTTCACGAATCAAACACATACACACACACACACTTTAGTTAAGTGTATGTAAATATTTTTTTGCGACTATTAGAAAGTGTTTTATCATTAACAATGTGGCACAGTTTGAGAATGTTCCGAAGGGGACAGCAGCAGGTGGTATGCCTATAATGTTCTTAGCTCTAGATTAGATGGCATCACTATCACAATGTTTTCTATTTATAATTCACAACGACAATGTTAATTGTTCTCCCCCCCCATTCACCCCCTGGACAGTAAATGAGCGTAAATATTATTAGTTAATAAACTTGACATTTTAGGGAAGTTGTTAAAATGTTAAAAGCTTGCATAACTTCACAGCTGCTATAAAAGATAAAACAAGTAAGGTGGCTCTAGTCGAGTAAGCTCGACTAGAAGATACCCTTAACCCCTGACCATACAGACGGTCGGGCTGACAAACATACACATACTGACCGTGAACTACCGGACCAATGCTAGGTGGCTTCATATCTCCGGTGTTTCTTAACCGATTTAAAAAATTTCACAGATGATCATTATTTTATTAATAATTTCAATCCTCATTTTTCAGTTTTTGAAATTCAAGATTTTTTTGTTATCGATTCCATGTGTATATCGTAAACCTGAAAAGTTATCGAAAATTTGATATGCCTAGGGATTAGGAGAGCTCATATCCAAAATTTAGAGTCTCTAGCTTCTGTAGTTTATGAGATCGACGCGTTCATACATACAGATAGACAGACGGACGGACAGACGGATGGATGGACATAGCTAAATCGACTTGGCTGTTGATACTGATCAAGAACTTTATGGGGTCGGAGAAGCTTCCTTCTGCCTGTTACATACTTTTGTACAAAACCATTATACCCTTTTTTTTTACCAATTTCATGGGTTAAGGGTATAAAAACAAAGAAGAAAGTTCTAGTTGTTCGACTGGGAGATACCCTGACACTTACTTACTCATCTTCATGATATCCAATTTTCATTATTTGTTTAAAAACAATGTTCAAATTATCCCAGTTCAAGTATTTATTGTTATCGATTACAAATGTAGGTATATCGTAAACCGAAAAGGTTATCGATAATTGAAGTCATACTCTATAGGATCGTAGATGCTTCCTCTGCTTTCTGTCTATTACATACTTACCCACCAAACCATTATAATCTCTTCAACCCATTAATTAGATACAAATTATACGGTTGAAAAAAAATGATGGTATGCCTAAGTATTTAAGTTTGAGCAGCTTTAGAATTTAAGCATAACTTTCTTTAATAATAAAACACAAAAGAAGCCCAATCAATCAACTATTATAAACTTTTATCTCGCATCTATCAAAAGTGTTTGTGTCCGTCTTACATTTCCTGCATATCTAAAAATATTATTTTTGCACACCTCTATGACATAAATCAATATTGGAATATAATCCCCCTCGAAATACATATGCCCATAATAAATTTTATTTTCTATTTGTTTTAGATTTTTGCCTCTGTCTGACAGTCGTCGCTCATTTAGCTAGATAAACATTTTGAATGATTGTTTGTTTGTTTTTGTGTTGTTTTTGTGTTGTTTGTCTATAATATTTTGCCACTGGCCGGCCACTGGCTTGGCCCGTCGGTAATTTGTATATGAAAATTTGCAATTTGCAATTGGCCGAGGTCCCAGAATATTAATTATATGTTTATTTTTATCAAATAAAATCGTGAATAATGAGCTGACAATTTTCGTGCCCGATAAATTCCGAAAATGTTGTCTCAATATAAATTTATTGCCAAAGATTTGCTCTTCCGGCGGCCACGTTTTTAAGGAATGTGTAAGAAAAACAAAAGGAATTTTATTCGTCTTTAAATTGTCTGCCATAATAAAACTATTTATAATTGTAAAAAGAAATCAAACTGTTAATAAATTCTACAAATAAAGTGAAAGAAATCTAAACAGATCTTTAAACATGATGTGATAAACACTTTCCAAACTGTCTACAGATTATGTTTTCAGATCACACAAAAACCCATTATCTCAACTGAAAAAAAAAAAAGTATTAATAGCCGTTGTTTCATCTCCAATTAGTATTTAAGTGCGAAATGTTCAACATGTGATCAGCGTAAAGTGTCAAACGTTTAACTAGCACTTTGTGTTTCGTTTTCTCAACTGTTAGAGTATTGAATATTGTTTTAACCAGCTTGACCGCTTTTTTAGCCTACATAACCAAATTGACAAATATTTCTTCTTTTTTTTGTTTTCGTTAACTTTTTGTCAGCTGCAATAGATTCTCATGTGGGTTGTATCAAGGTATCAATGAAAAGTATTTGTCGATTATATGTACATATAACCATGAGAAAAAAAACTCACAAAAACAAAAAAAAAAGAACACAAAATGCCCCCACGCAGCAATTCCATTTTGACTATTAGAAAATTGCTTGCGTGTTTGTTTCTATTTTGACGTTTCTTGTTTTTCATCTCTTCCACATGCCACATGACGTAGAGCCAATAAGTTTTACACTGTATCGATTCTATTTTTATATTAATATATGATCTTAGCGTTTAAAATTCTTTCTTACGTGTTTTTTTTTTCCGTTTTCATGGTCTGTGCAAAAAAAAAACACCTTGAAATTGGTTGAACGTAAATAGAACACTCAACAGTGAGGAATGCTTGTGTTGTGGGTGTTTTTAAGGTTTTTAGTGGCAGATTGTACTTTTCCCCTGTATTTTATTTACAAACCATTTTGATCGTTATAACGTAAACAAGATTTTTAAAATAACATTTCTCTAAATTTGGGACCTATTTTAATACTCATTTAGTTTCGACTACTAAAAATGTTTTTATAATTTCAAAACAGATACATACTAACATATTTTGTATGCATAAATAATTGTTTCTGAATATTTTGTAGACTTTTATACCGAAAATATGGATAAAATCTAAAAATTCACATACTTTCCACATCCTTACAGCTGGTCTTCCCCATTATCAATTATTTTATATTGATCTTTCGATTTTCATATATATACCAAAACAAATTACAGTCTTTAAGCCTTCACCGATCAACCGATTAATATGCTATTCACTTCCAATGGCTGGATGGTTAAGAGTAATTATATTCATTTCATGCCTACACCTCATGCATATTTGCACAACTCAAGTATGTCCTTAGGTGTTGTTTACAGGGTATAACACTGCCATTTGAGTGGAAAGTGTGTGTGTGTTCAGCACACATATCACAACACATCATCAGCACCAGCAGAGCAAGCAGGTGATCTCAATTCTACTGAAAAACAAACAGCAGCTGGTAAACAAAGCGAAGCAAATATTCATTCGCTACGACGACGACGACTTTCAGTTCAGTTCAGGATCATTCTTTCTTTCCCACTCCTCTTAGGGGTACGCCCCAAAAGAACGAAAAAGATGAAACGAAACGAATCGCATCGAAACGAAACGAAACGAAAAAAAAGCAGCAGCAGCAACAACAACAAGATACAAATTATCGCCATTGACCTTAAAGCACTCAAAACGATGACGCAGCTGGTTTGCCGGTGGTGGGATGGCAGAAGAAGAGAAAAGAAGATAAAGACGAAGACGCGTCGCGTCAGATTTGCATAATGGAAATGTGTATAGAGTCCATGAAAAAGAAAAAGCAAATAACAGAAAACTGAGAACTGAGAACAACACAAACAACAAAATATTGTTTGGAACGTGTCCAGAAGAGTTCTCTGCCGCCGTTGCTGTTTTATTTGTCTTCTTCTTCTTCTTCGTCGTCATCTTCCACATGCGTTAACGTTAATTCACAAGTCGTTTGTCGTTCAAATAGCAATAGGGTGCAGTGCGGTGCGTAAGCAAGACAGATAGATCAAAGATCGCGGCTTGCAGAAAAGATACAGATACAGAGATACAGCTTTCATGCTGTTTGTCCAGTTTGAGGAGACTTGAGAGTTCAATAAACCACTGTTTAGTTGGTGTGATTTATTTTTGTCTTTTCTTTTCTCTTTTTTTTTGTATATTTCTGTTTTTATATTTTTTTAATTGCTTATGCCATAAGAAATATTTTTTGACGCGAGTCTGACTCTGATTTGGACTTTTGTTTTCATGGGTTCGGTCGGTTCTTCGAAATCTGCAGAAATATTGTTTTGTAAGTGGCACAACGAATTGTTTTTGTGGAGTTGCTGTCTTTTGCTGATCTTTTCGCTTCACGGGAAAGCCATAAAATCAAAAAAGTGTAGAAGGTGAAGAGAAAACCAACAACAACAACAACAATAGCAACATCAACAACATCAACAGAGCATCAACACATTTGCCGCCGCATCAGTCAAAGCAGCCCAAACGAAGACGAAGACGAAGAAGCTGCTGTTACTGTTGCTGTTGCAAATTGTTCATGGGGCGGCGGTGTATGATGCGGTAGTATGATTATGGAAGCGTTGCACGAATCTTATATAAAATACCATATACACACACACACACACACACATACATACATACATCAGGAAGCTTTAAGTCAGTGCTGGCAATAGGGCCCATAAAATTGTATGCTTTGTGCAACGTGTGTTGTGTTTGGTGTTTGTTGTTTGGTGTGTTGTTGATGGATCTTGCTGCGAGTTTTCGTTCGTTGCACAATTGAAGGAAAAAAACAGAGACGCGCTTCAGGGCTGGATGGTGGTGGCGGTGGCCATGCGAGAATTAGAGCAGATCTTGCAGAGAACATGCACTCATTCTTATTCGCCATGACAGCGTAATCACATAATTGTCCCAAATTGACGACGCTTTGATGTGCAAAACTCTCGAACCTGATCTTACCGATAACTACTCAAGGGTAATTGTTATTGTCACCATATGTTTGGTATTGGTATCGATTGTACTTCGACATTGTATACTAAACCCAATCATTCATCATTCTGGAGTTCAATATTTATCGCTACTTAGATAAGATAAATAAAAAATTAAACGCCTTCCGTTATCAAAGTAATGTAAACAGTTAAAGATCGGTTAGCGATTACTTTTCACATCTAATGTTCTTACCCGCACTTCCCATTTCCATCCAGTATTCAGTCTTTCTCACTCTCACTTGTAATAACCGTATTCCTATAACAGTTATCAACAGGGTGGTTTCTGTGTGCTTAATGATCAAATATATAGCTTGCTGTAGTGAAGCACTTAACAGGAAAAAAAAAACACAATTGTGGAACACTTCAAAAAGCAGTCGTCAAGTCAAGTATTCAAGTCAAATGCACTTGAGTCAAGCGAAAACAGAAGAAACGAACCAAATAGCGGACAGTTTTTATATGGCACTTGATAACAGTATGGTCGACTGATTTGAACAGCTGTGCGCTCAGCTCAGCTCAGCTCAGCTCAAATGGGTCAAATAATATAGCCGCCGCCGCCGTTGGGATGCTTGGGATGCAACAACAAGCACTTCCGCCCAGCACCAGCAACAGCCACAGCAACAGACACCAGAAACAATATATAAATACTGTACATTGTCTGAGGGGGCGTTTGTGAAAAGATGAACAAGAATCGAATTTACATACAATGCACTTCAAACAGTGAACAGAGAACAGAGATTAACCAAATTGAATGTTGAAGGGGGTAGAAAAAGTAGCGATTGCATCATAATGTTTATGTTATGTTTCTTCAACTTTTTCTTTGTGTATTTTCAAAGCCATTTGGCCATTGTCTTTCGTCGTTGAATTTGTGATTACTTTGCGGGTGAGTGGGCGAGGGGGTGTCCCCATGGCAAACATACCCAAAAATAGTTCTTGTCCAGCTGTTTGGTATTCTAACTGTCTGACTGACTGACTGACATCAAGAGAAAAATAATAACAATAACCATAACAACCACAAACACTGCCGAACAGCTGTGCCTTGGCCCATTAAAATGTATTTACTCATTCGGGCATATGCAACCATTAACAGTTTAATAAAAAACAAAACAAAAAACAGATTTGCTGTCTTTGATAGTCGTCAAAGATGAGATGATCTGAACTGAATGAGCAAGCAGCAGCAGTAAAAGTTGCCATTTAAGTACTCAAACTCCATCAGGGCGTAAAAGGAAAACTATATAAACACTCAACTGTGTTAACAACGGAATGTCTTTTATGCAGACAACAACAAAGTCAACAAAGTGTGTTTTGTTTTGTTTTTTTTGCGTTTACATTTCTTTAACATGGTCTGTTAAGTTTTTAACTGTAACGTTTTACAAAAGATAAAGCGTGCTAATTTGATTTTATGTTCCATCTTGATTCTTTTTTCATAATAATCTGTTAATTAATACGACTCTTTTTTTTAGCCCAGGTTTAAGTATGTCAACAGGGATTATGATAAACTTCTTAAGGAAATTTATGTTTAACTTAAGATTAAAACGGTTTAACGGCCAGTTAAAGTTAGGATTTCTGGTTAAGCTGACTGCATAAAATGAGCATCATTTCGAGAACAATTAAAGATAAAGTTCTCACAGAACACGCTTATTCAAGCAAGATTAAAAAACAAAACAAAAAAAAAAACGAACAAATGATTGAATGCTTAAATATTGAATGTGAATGTGCCCTAGCCTAATTTGGTTAAGTTCAATTATTGTGAAGCCGATTCGCTTTTTATACGTTTCTCACGTCTTTTCTTTTTAGAATTTATATTTCCGAGCTCACCGAAACGAAAAGCGAAAACAAAGCCGAGAAAAACACATAACCATAAATTCATATTACCATTTTTTATGGATGAGCTCGCCGCCGCCCGCCGTTCCGAGGAATAATCAACGACGACGACGACGCAATGGGGAAATGGAAACAAATTGAAAGGCCTCCTATGGTGTGGCAAATGCAGCAATAATAGCAAGTTTTCCGCACAAACACATTTAACAATTGACCATCATAGGTATTAGTTTTACATTCGCAGCCTTAGCAACGCGCCATTTGCAACAAATTGAAATACAAATTTCAAATAACAAATGATTCGCTGAGATATATATATACATATATAATTGGGATTTAGTGGGGATTTTCAAGGCGGAAATCAATAAAGACACACAAACCAAATTATGAACAAACGAAACGGAAGAAGGCACAAAGCCAAAACGAGGCAACATAAACGCTGCCCCGCTCGCCTGCCCCGCTGCCCAAATGAAAAGTAAAAGTCAAATAGAGCGCAACAAATGCAAAAAGTGGCCAGACAACCGATAGACAACAACAACTACCACCACTGCCACCAATACAATAACAATAACTATACAATGTTGCCACAATAACAAACACGAACACACACACACGCACACATAAAGTAAACGTAAACCGGCTCTGGAGTAAAATAAGAAGAAACAAACTATAAAAATAACAACAAAACTAACTTAAATAAAAACCCCAAATGTGGGGGAGATCTCTTTTTGTGGGTGCGCCGAAACACGTATGCCCTTGCAAACAACGAGTAACGACGACGACGACGACGAAGAAAAAAACGAAAACAATCTACAATTTTTGGAATAGCATTGAGAATTGAGACAACAAAAAAAAAATAAATAATAAAATATTCAAGCAATTAAACATGTGCATAAATATATAAAAAATAACGTCAAGAACAAACAAATTGATGATGACGATGACGTTGGATACTTTTCTATATACTCAATGAACACTGAGTTATGGAAAGTGTGCAATTACATCATAAAATGTTCAAAAAATATGCCTGTGGTGCTGTAGGTGCTTACCGAGACTTGTTGTGTGGTGTGTGTTAATGAAAGTAAAAGTGAGCGTGTGTACAAAAGTATTTTATTATTATTTTTATTAGTCAATGATTAATTGTACGAATTGCCGTATTAAAGATTAGTGTATACAACACATTGTATCAGATAAACTTGTTACACATTTTACTATATATTACCAACACGATTCCACACACGACCAATCGATACAACTAAACAATATACCTTTCGGAGTAAATAGAGTAAAAGAACAGAGAGACAAGGGAACAACAACATGCATAAACACTCGTTTAGTTGAACACTGAACCACACTGTGGTGTGAATTGGTATCCAAATTGTTGTTTACATGACTTGCCCCCCTCCCTTCCTACCACGCCAACCAGTCACCCCCTCGCTATCTTATAAATTTGGCGTCAACAATACACAGACGCACGCATAAATTCAGTCTACAACAATGTATATATATATATTTAAAAGTCTACTCAAGTAAGGTTTGTGTCGTGGTGGAAGGCCAAAATTTCTTAAAATAAAAAAGGTGTTAAGTGCATGCAATGCATATTTGGAGTTATAATATAGTTTTTTTTTCCGTTTTATTCCGTTTTTTTTTTTCAGTTTATTCTGTGTTGTTTTTTATAGAAACGAACGAAACGCTGACCCAGTTGATTGACTCAATTATTTCAGATTGTGTGATACACAGCACTGAACAAAAATATATAGGCACAATAATAATAAAAACAGCAATATCGAATTTTATTGTAATCTTATGACTTAAGTATGAACATTTTCGTAAAAAAAAAAAAAACACGCTTTGTCATGTTTTTGATGTGTATTCGCAATAAACAACTTTCACTCCATCATCACAAAAAAAAAACATCATCAAAGATCGTCGTCGCAAAGTAATGATTTTCCACTTTTACACACTTGAACATTTGATGCTTAAGCAACATTTCAATTGAATGTTTTACGTGTTACAAAAACAACACGAAGAAAACAACAACAACAACAGACGCAAAAGTGACAATGTTCAATTGCCTCGTTTTTTATTTTTATTTTTTTTGTTTTATGTTTAATGTGACGTTTGGCCTATTCAAGCCTATGCGGGCCAACAACAAACAAAAAAGCTAAGAGTTACCCAAAAATGACTGTGAAAACGGGCCAGAAAATGTCAGCAATGTGAATGGACAGGCAGTTAGGCAGGCAGGCAGGCAGGCAACGACTACACAGTCAAATTGACACAAACACGTGAGAAAAATACTCATTCATTCAAAAAAAAAAGACAAAAAAAGATAAAAACCCTGCAGTTCGTGACTGCGAAAAAACCTTTTTAAATATATAAAAGATCACGACTAAAAGTTACTTCCTAGTTGATGAAACTTTTCAACTAAAAGAGAGAGAATATTTTGTTATCGATAGTTTTATCGTTTTGGCAAAATAGCTGGAAACATGAAAGTACCGATCATATCAAATTTGCTTAAACAATCTTAATAAAAGTTAATAATTTATTGAATATCGAAAATTGCAAAATGTAAAAGTTTATTTCTAGCTATATTGTATATATTTTTCAGTTCAATTCACATATAAAAAATGAAATTCTACAATTTCCACAACTAAGACGATAAGCCTGTAAAATTTGCAAACAAAAAACCAACAATATTCAAGCCCTAGTTACCATTTGGGTTATAATAATAAAAATGGGATTATCTTCAGCTGACGAGACCACCTGGTTGTCGATAGCAGGGTGAGAAAATACATATATACCCCACCAATACACTCAATATACCCTTACCTTTTACACAAAGCAGCAATCCTGCTGTCTACTGTCTGCTGTCTTAAACCCAAACACTATAAACAAACATCACATTTCACATTGTAAAGACCGCGTTCGTTGATCACAGTTGTTGTTGTTGTTGTTAATAACAGCGTGGAAAATGGGTTGGTAATAATGTGCGAATGCCCAATGACATTCGCAGGTAAATAATAGAAAATTGCAAAATGGTTGTTGTAATAATATAAAGTAATAATAAGATGCTGTGCGAAAAGCCTCAAAACGTGTAGCCCAAAACAAACAAAGCAAAAACAACAACAACAACAACAACATTAACAACAATAAGCATATAAAACAAACAATATAAACCTGAGGCAGAGAAGTGCAAAAATTTCTTTGTTGTTGTGTTAGGATAAGCAGTTTCCATGTTTTGTATGTTATTGGATCGGATTTTTCCGTCTGGTTTGTGTTTTGTTATCAAAAGTAAACACAGCAGAGCGAAATTTGCTCACAAATCGAATTTGAAATGTGAACAAAGTTTTTTCTTTCTTTCTTTCTTTTTTTTGTAATAATGAAATCGACCATTAAATTTACAACAAACAACAGAACAGCCGCAATGATGATGAGTTGGAAGTGTCAAAGGCAGACGAACAGGCAGGCAGGCATCGAGAAGATATTTTGCTAAATCACTCCCCCCCCCCCACCCTACACCCGACCCTTTGCAAAACTATATCGAATATCATTGGACAAAAGGCGAGCCAAGCGGCACGTACGCATCGTCGCCCAAGTTGCCAGCCAACCTTCCCCCATCTGGTGGTAAATAATACATGTGGTATGTGGCATGGTGGCATGGTGGCATGTGGCATGTGTGTGTGTGTGTTGCATTTTGGAAAATGTTCATGTGCGGTGCGCGATTGCCAGGTCAGTCAGATCGGTATTAATGCGTTGACGACGACGATACGCTTGACGCTTCTGTTTGTGCCACCTAATTGAAAGCGTTCAAATCGCTTTCACGGCCCAAAAGGCCCCCCCTGAGCCGCCCGCCAGCCACTTAATGTACTCTGTTCCTCCTTCTGTTCCCCATTCCCAAATGAAGGAGGGTTCTCATATATATATTCTCTGTTTTGTTCTGTTTTGTTTTCATTTCTTTAGTTTGCTTTGTCCGGTTGCGTCTGTTTGTGGACGACATATTTTACAATTCCTGGACGTGTGTCGTTCGTGTTGTATTGTTTGGGTTTTTTTTTTATATTGTAACCCCGACTCGATGTCGCCGTCTGCTTTAATTAGACCCGAAAGCAAGGTAAAAAACTAAATGCTGTCGGAAAGCAAAAGGGAAGTGAGACGGCGCAAAAGGTCGTGTTGTTGTGGGTGAGTTGGTTTTTTTTTTTTCCCCTCTTGCTTTTTGCTTTTTGAGTCTGCTGTCGATTGATTAGCATTGCTAACAACGGAAACTTGCTGCCGCCGTCGCACATAGGGGTCCGATAACAAAAAAAATGAGAAAAAAACCTAAGCTAAATGTTATTTTGTTCTATAGAGTTCGAATTTGGAAATCAAATTAGAAAACGGTACTCGCTGAATAACAAGAGAGAACACAACACAACACAATGACAAAAAAGGAAAGAATGAGGTTTTTCCTTAAAAGAAACTCGGTTGAAAGAATGTCAAATCACGATTCTATTTAAAACAAGTAAGAAGATTCTATTGAAGTATGGTCGACTAGGAGATACCCATCCATTGTTATGTTTATTAGTTCAAAAAGCGTTTTAAAATTTACAAAACTCAAGATTTTGTTGTCATCGAATACGAATATTTTAATCGGACACCGAAAAAGCTATCGATAATTGTTAGAAAAATTGATATACTCGTCTACAATCTACATTTAGGGTCGAGGATGCTTCCTTCTGTCTGTTACATACTTTTACAGCAAGTCATTATACCGTTTCCAACCCCATTTCATGTGTTAAGGGTATACAAAACCGTTTTCAAGTTTTGTGAACTCAACACAAATTCTATTAAATAAAACTAATCTGGTTTCTGTGTTATGAGAGTGTATTTGATCACAGATAACAGTTTTCAGACTAATAGAAGTACATGATCTCGAAAAATATAAATATTTTCTTTAATTTTATGTTAAGAGATAACAAAATATTATTATCTATCTAAAATAGTCACGAATAATACTTCCTCAATTTAGCCAAAAAAAAACCTTTTTATCTTTATCTGCCATTTGTTTATATATTTTCTAGCAGAAATGGCAAAATAAAAATCTCTAAAATGTCGTTTTTATACTTTTATACCGACTTGCCGACTATACAAACATTTACTCTGCTTTATTTACCACGTTTATGCTGGTGTTTAATCAATGTTCTACACATAAACAGGGCAAGCAATAAATGAGATAAGCCGAGTAGCATTTAATACTACACTAAACCATACTAAAATCATTGCTTATCTCCCGGCTAAGCGTCGGACATGTGTCCGTTGTGTATAGGCTTCAAGGCACTTCACCTTTGCTTATCAGTGCTGTGCTGTGCTAGAAGCAGCAAAAATATATAAAAACTGGTAAACAGAATCATGATGCAACCGTAAATTGACCATTAATCAAAGCAATGTTCATTTTATGACGCCGAATAATAAGTATAACCTAACAATATTAACCGATATTGATACGGAAATGCAGGGCAATATACTTTCAAATTCAATCAAAATGGCAACTCTTGAGTGTTGGGGGTGTCATCAAATGAGAGATAAGACAACAAATACTGACAAATGGGGCTCACATAATAATACAATTCAAAATGATGACGTTTATAATAAAGTGGAAAGCAATACACGCTATAAAGATAAGATAACCTTGCAACTGATAGAAAACTCTGGTTTTTTTCAATAGATTTTCCCTAGAAATCGGATGCTAGGTTGTGTTGCCAGTGGAAACATACAAGAATTTGCTAAGGCTTATCTTTCCAGTTTTATAAAAATAAAAAAAAAACCACTTCTTTTTTTTTTTTGGCTTTCATTTTCAATGTCTCGGGGCAGGTAAACAATAAACAAGCCGGCAAATTGTTTACCAAATTATTTCATTTATATATAACTTTTTGTTGTATCTTAATTAGATTAGAAGATAACAAGCTGATAAGACAACAACACGAACTACTTGACTTTTCCCCGACAAACTTAAGCCATCAGCAATGACCCACAAATCGATAGAGAGAGAGAGAGAGAGAGAGAGAGAGAGAGAGAGCGCAACCATTGATAAGTTGCAAAATCATACATATATAGTATATATATAAATGCCATGTAGTGTATAGTTTATAGCTTGTTTGAGTCACAGACTGACAACATTGATAAGCCATTTGTTAGTTTTGGATTTTCACTTATTGCCTTAGACAGTGCCACACTGCCACCGCCACTGCCACTGGTGTTTGTGTGTTTTTGTTGCTAATTGTTGAAATCAATTAGCTGTTGAAATATGGCAGCACTTATCCATTAGCCGTTTAACTGTTGGGCATAGATTTCACAACCCGTTACCGGCAATGCCCAAAAGTAATTAAGAGTCAATGTGTAGTAGTGTTTTTGTTGGTAGTTCATTAAAAACTTGCCATTACTGTTCAAATGTTTATGCGTACGCTCGATTCGATTGAATATAGCTAAAAATACATATTGTGTATACGCAGCACGTATAAATGATGAATGAGAAGAACGACCGAAAGAGAGAGAGAGAGAGAGAGAGTGTGTTTGTGCGTGTGTGAGTGTGTGTGAGTGTGAGCGTAATGAAAGTAGCTAGCGAAATCAAACGGAAATGACAATAAAGACTGAGACTGAGGATTCTCCCACTCCCGCTCCCGCTCCCGCTCCCGAACAAATCGAGAGTTCGTTAATGGTATTCAATCATCTTAATGACACTCTCTCGAACACGTGTCGAATGTGATGTCATTCGTGGCTACCTTTTCTTTCGTTTGATACACTTGAATAGTGTGTATTATAATGTTATCATGAAATGTGTAACGCATTTATAAGGGAAGCACATCCGACTCGGTAATTTATCGTCTCAGTTTCTGACGTATCCAGCTGAAGCATCGGTCAAGGTCTTTTATTTTGTTGTTGTCGTCGCAAACTAATGTATAAAATATTCGACATGCCGAAAATAGTTTCCATATCTTTTTTACGATCTATTTGATTTTATGTTTCTTCCTCTAACATCTTGTTTGACCAGGGAGAGTATTAATAAAATTTAGTACCTGGTATTTTTAGTATTGAAATATTTTTCTTGTTACTTCTCAGTTGGTGTTAATACTTAAATACTAACTGAAAATACTAAATTTTTACTTAAGAAACACACAAAATTACCAAAAACATTAATAATTATAGAAAATTTGACGCTTAAAATAATAAAAAATAAATAAAAATTATACAAAATTAATTTTATATTTGTATTTTTCGTTTAAATAAATTAATTAGTTAACGAACTTTTTTTTTTTTTTTTTTGGTAGTATTTTATCTGTCATCTAACTTTCACAGCTTAAGCTGGTTTTTCTCCAATTAAATGAATATTTTTCTGTCAAATTTCACTTGCTGCACATGCAAAAGACACACACACGCACACACACACCATTGAGGATTGCAGCATGGTTTTAAAATAAAAATATTATAGTTTGATGATGATCGACCTTTCACTGGAATTGCCTTGGAAATAATCATTAGTCTAATGTCGGCAATACTCCAAATGCTAATGAATTTGTAACGTCTAATCATTTTCAGTTGAACTCATTTTTTTTCTTAAACAAACAAACAAACAAACAAACAAACAACAAACACGAACACAATAATCACAGACAGAAATACAAATACCAATACCAATACACATACACATACCTAAAATAAATATTATGCGACTAATCATAAATAATGAAAATAATTACCAACCAAATAGTAGTAGAATAACCGTGGCAAAAGCATCGAAACTTAAGGTCAAATTATTTTTCATGCAACACCTTGAGTAGCGGCCACACACACACACACACACACAGAAAAGCGGTTCCCAGTCAATTCAGCAATGCGGGTCTTGAAAAGGAGAGCAAGCATATTAAAGGGGGGATGGAAACAGGTGAGCGAGGTTGGCGGGGTAATGAGGTTGTTTTTCTCAGGGTAACCGGTTTTGCTGTTTGTTTTTTACTGTTGTTATTGTTGCCACACACACACACACACACATCTTTTGCATGCCGCTTGTCGTCGAGCCCACCAAAAGCACTCGACGCCCTCGACGCCGCCGCCGCCGCTTTATTGGTAATAAGTTTGAATAATTGTTGCCACTAACTCACAGCCAGATCCGCCAGTCATATCTACTATATACTATATATATGCATATTTAAAAGTTGAGGGTGCGACCCTGATGATGGACACTCAAGAACGCCAGACCATACATACACAAAGAGATTAAAGTGACTAAACAGTTTTAAAGTTGAATTTGTAATTTGTAAAATGTTTAATTTTTCTATAATTATGTTAAATTCCAATTAAATAATGATTAAGTGGATTTTACATATAACATTTCTTGCATTTTTTTCCAGTGTAGTTTCTCTTTAATTGAACGGAAAGCAATGTTGATTTTGTATACCTTGGAATTACCCTGGTTTTTTTCTTTCTTTTTTTTTTTTTCATTTTTGGTGGGATGATGTTGATGTTGTATGTATGTATATATAGTGGGGCACAACAAAAGCTTAAGCTGCGCTGTGCGTGTTTGTGCCACACATTCATATAAGTATGGTGGGGGTGGTGGTCGGCATAGGCTTTTGACTGCTTAGCACGCGACGGCCCTAAAGTTGGGAATAACAAATAGGCTAAGAAATCAGGTGCAGCAAAGGGAACAAAAAATATATTCAAATAAAAAACAAAACAATAACAAATGGGACAAAGTGTGCATACTCCTTACTTAATGGTACAAATATTGTATTACAAATAAATTTTTATAAGATTTGTTCCAAATATGTCAATGAATACAGTTACTTTTTCGCAAAACCCCAATTTCAATAACCAATTATAGCAGAAAAGAAAAAAAAACTTGTTTCAATGAAATCAAAACTCAAGCTCAACTCCGAATTCTTGACTATAAATGTAACGGAAATAATTATGAGTTGATTTAACCTTAATTGCCATACAACAAGTGGCAGCAACGTGTGACGAAAAAATGTGATACTATTGCTATATCGCATGATTCAATCAACAACTCAAAGTCAACATCATTATCTACAACACAGTATGCAATGCAGCACTCGAATTACAAAAGCAGTAAAATAAACTATTGAATTGATTTGAAGACATGTTAATTTAATTTACTACTATTTTTTAACATATTCGAGCGGGGTATACAAAAGAAATGAAATAACAAACAAAAACTGAAATATTGTACAAATAACAGATAACATTAAATTGAATGCTGCTGTTGTGTGTGGCTGTCTGGCTGTCTGGCAGTCAACCAAAAATGAGAAAGAAAAAAGAAGAATACAACAACAACAACAACAACAAAAAAAGGCACGTCAAGTCAGTCAGTCAGTCAAATCCCTCATCTCCAGTGTCTCATATGTGTGTATGTATTTACGTTGTTTGCTTGTTGGGTTCGTGCCGAGTCAGTCACAATGTGCGGCAAATAAATCACATTAAAAATTAAACAGAGCACAGAGCTATGGGAGCTAACAAGAGACAGAGAATCAAAATGCAGCACTGGCACTAAATATATACACAAAAACAAACTAGCGCACGAAATTACCAAACAAATGGTATTTTTTTTGTATGTTAAAGCAAAAAAAAATGTCGTTTAACATGCTCTTGGGTAAGATTTGCGCCTCAAAGTGAGGGCCATGTTCTAATTTTCACTTGTTTCACAACAGGCTCTCGACTGAGCTTAGCAAATGTGCGCACAGCATATGCGAGCGACCTTTGCCATTTTATGTGCTTTAATGCTATTGAGTGAACTATAAAAACCTCTGGTCACTCAAAAGTAAGCAACAATTGAGTATTTATCGCAGCCGGAATGTTGGCAATGCCGCTTTAAAAAGCTCTCACAAAAATAAAGAGAGAGTGAGCTGACTCTGATTGTTGTTGTTGGTACTTACATTCAGTGTCCAAACGATCATTTCCTCCAACACAATGTCCATGCTGCTGTGTGCTCCACTAAGCGCATACTCAACAGGATTAACAATTTTACGCTGTTGCTGCGGCAGCTGCTGCTGCTGTTGTTGTGCCGTTGTTGTTGCTGGTCCAGTTGTAAGTGTTGTTTTGCGTCGGCGATATAACGCAGGCTGCATTGGCACCTGTGCCGTTTGACTGCCAGCGACAGCGCTCTCTTCGAACAGTTTGAGCAGGTCCAAGTCGCCTTTGCCACAACAACGACACAAGTGCTGCACATCAATTGTTGTTGGCAATGCCTCTGCACCACCTTGCATATCCCTTGGTGCATCCATTTGATCAGCTGTGCTGTTGTTGCTGTAACTACGTCGTCGCTTGTTGGCACTCATTTTTATTTTTTTGTTGATTAATTTGCTTTGTTGTTGTTATTTGTATTGTTGTTGCTATGGGTTTTGATTTCGGATTCTTTCACTTTTAGCGCTATCGCACGCTGTTATGATCTTTCTTTCCTTTCTCTCACTCTTTCACACATAAACATTGAATGGCGAGCTTTCGACTTTTTCTTATTTGCTCTTTATTTTCACGCTCGCTGCCGCGCTTTCGTTTTGACCACAACAGAGACGACGACGAATGCCTAAAAACAGATCGGTGGTGCAAAGATTAACAGACATTCTTATATATACAAATCTATGTACTAAAAAAAACACAAAACCAACAACAAAAAGATTCTTGCGCGTATTTGATCTTGTTTCTCTCCTTGTGTGTGCGAGCTGGGACAAGTTTTGTTTAGTAGGCCAACAACCGCAATATATGGGGCCTCACTCGATCTCTTAATTCTTTTTTTTTTTGTTTAGGTTCATGATAAAACCATGATAAAAAGAAAAACCGTTAGAGATAGTTGAACTTTTTCAAGAGAAAGAAGGGAAAACTGAAGAAAAAACCGTTGCAGCTTTTCTTAGTGTAGCAAATGGGATTTTTTCTTTATGGCAGCATCGCGTGCAACCATAAGCCCCAACAAATTCTTATTGGGCAACTAAAGCACAAATATCAACGTTTAATATTCTTCTTTAAGGTCAGCTGCAGCCCAATTTAAGCAATTGGTCGGGCAACATTTTCTACCGCAAAACAGTGGCAACGACAAACACGCACACACACAAACAGACAGACTCACACGGACACATAGGCGCCAAGTAAAATTGATAAAATAAAAATTAGCAACACACGCATACAAGTGTAAATATTTGAGAAAACCGAACCGATTTTTAATTTCTTTTAGTTAGCGCACGAGCTTATTTGACTTTCTTATAATGCGCGAGATTCACGAAACGAACTGAACGCGACGCGTATTGCTTTCAAACTGAACAGAAAATTCAAGTAGATTTCACGTTACGCTCACGAACTGGCACTCATTTTCACAGCGAGAGAACGGGAGCACACATCAAATACATATGTTTCTTGGGTAGGAAAGAGAGTGCGCGCACATATGATTGTGTGACAGAAAGAGCTAAGGTGGCTAACACGTTGTGCCATACATTTCACTTAAAAAATACTACACTCAATGCTAAATAATTGAAAAAAAAAAAATAAAAAAGGAGGCCACAAGCCAAGTTTAACAGGCACTTCTCAGGCAACACTCACAAAGTCGTTTCGATTTTCTTTTAATCCGTTGTGGTTTTTTTTTTTTGAGTGGTGTGATGTTTCTCTCTGTTTTTGTTCGTGTCCGCTTTGCTATTGAAATTCTTAGGTGCCCGTTTTCTCGTACCTCGTTTGTCTGTACGTTTGCAGACAGAAAAAAAAAAAGGAAAAAGCTATAGAAGTCTCGAGAAGGACGGCGACTAGATGCAACTTCGAGGCCATCTCTTGGAATGTTTTGTACGGTATCTATTTGACAGTGTAACGGTGATTGGGCTGTATTCGTATTTCCCGTACTTACATTTTGCAGACAAAGTATCAACGCCACCGCCATGGCGGCGGCGTGCAAATAACACGACGGTGCAACAATAATTGCGATTTAATTGTTTTGAGCAGGTCACTTAAAAGTAAAGCACCCAAACTCCACAGCATCAAATCAGTCGATTATTTTGGTATTAATTTAAACGATTTAGAAGTTGTTTAAGTTAAAGCGGCGAAGAATGTGTAAAACGATTTTGCCAACAATGTGACCAGGCACACGTAATGCAAAAATATCTGGTCGAATAAAAAAATACCAGACACGCAACATGTATGAGAAACCTTAGCGCTGCCAACTTTCTATAAGTACGAATGAATACTTGCTCAATTATTTGACATGTTACCCTGTTATCGATAGATAACAGCTGTGATTAAAGAATTTGTACGTACGTTTCGGCGTATTGAAAACATAACACAAGGCGCATTTTTCACAATGTCTATGCAAAATGCCAAAATTATTAATCAAAAGGAGTATTTAAAGAAATATCTCTCCGGGGACAAGGAAAAGAAGAAGAAAAAGAAGGATAAAAAACACAAAACGAGTGGCCAAAGCAAGGTAAAAATAATTGATGATGATGCGTACAATGAAAACACTGAGGAAATGGACGAGGATCTGTTGCTGGGCGGCGAAGATGCACCTCAAATTGTGGGCGAATACATAGAAGAGAATGCGAATGCAATACGCAGCAAGTGGCGTAATATTGCTGTAAAAGATGAGCCCGAAGCGGAGGCCGAGGAAATTGGAGTGCGAATCAAAGATGAGCCAAGGGACGAAGATGAGATGAATTTGTGGGGTCGCAAGGCGTCTACAGTTAAAATTAAGCAGGAGCGCGATGAAGAACCTCCGAAAAGCAATCCGATTGCCACCAAAATTAAGCAAGAGAAGCGCAGCGGCTCACGGGAGGGGAGTCCGGTACAAAGCAAACGGAAAAACTATTTAGATCGGAATTCACCTCGCGAAAAAAAGAGAGACTCGGATCAGAGCCCAGTGAGAAAACGCCGCAATTCAGATCAATCCCCGCCCAGGCGAAGACCAAACTCAGATCAAAGTCCGCCCAGGAGACAACGCAATGGCCATCTCTCTCCACCCATGAGACATCGTGGTAAGGAATCATTCCAGTCGAAGACAAAACGCGAAGCCGATCAAAGTCCACCGAGAAGTCGCACTTCGCCGTCTGTAAAAAGGGGCAATTCAGATCAAAGCCCACCGAGAAAGCGTCCTGGTGCTGACCAATCTCCGCCTCGTCGAAGAACTGGCTCTGATCAGAGCCCGCCGAGAAGGCGACGAGACTCCGATCAAAGTCCGCCCAGGCGACGTACATCGCCGCTTAATAAGAGACGAGCCCCAGATCAAAGCCCACCTAGGCGACGTGATCAATCTCCCTTTCGACATAGACGTGGCTCAGATCAGAGCCCACCAAGGAGACGTCCCGCTGCAAGCTTTGATCAATCGCCACCTAGAAGAAAAAAGGATTCTCCGCCAAGAATGCAGAAAAGAGAAGAAAGACGCACTTCATCCTCACCGCAGCGAGTGCAACGTGAGCGGAAAAGTCGCTGGGCGCGGGCGGATAAAAGTCAAACGCTTTCGCCGCCGCCGACGCACAAACCGAAAACGCAATCCACTCGCACTCTGGACGGTAAAAAGGCGGGTCTTCAGGATGCGCAATCACTCAAAACCGAATCAGATTCACGTCGGCGCGAGGAACAGCGCATGTTTGAGCAAATGTCCAGCGAGGTAAGTGAAAGATACAAAATGTTTCAATCAAGTTTATTTTTACTAACTTTTTTGTGTTAGGTAAGCGGTCGTCATGCCGAAGTTCAAATGCGAAGCACTGGAAGACGAGGAAGACGGGCGCGCGAGGCAGCCGAAGAGGATCCAGTGGAGCAGCAACGAAAGGCAGCACGTGAGGCAAAGAAAAATGAGCTATATGAACGATGGGGCAAAGGTCTTAAGCAACTGGAGGATCAGCAAGCGCGACATGCCGAAATGGCACATGAGGCGTCCAAGCCGGTGGCGCGTTATGCCGACGATGAGGATTTGGATCGGCATTTGCGCGAACAGGAGCACGCTGATGATCCCATGCTGGAGTACATGCGACAAAAGCGTAAAAAGCGTGAAGAGCAATCCGATAAGCCTGTGATGCCTGTCTATGAGGGCAGCTATCCGGAGAATCGGTATGGCATACGTCCTGGCTATCGCTGGGATGGAGTTGATCGTTCCAATGGCTACGAGCAGCGTTGGTTCGACAAACAGAACGAACGGCGCGCGGTGCAAGACGAAGCCTACAAGTACAGCGTGGAGGATATGTAAAACTACAAATAGGTTATATGTACATTAAAAAATTGTTTATACAAAAAAAATAAATTTTTTATTTTTTTAATGGAATTTAGCATTTGATCTAAATATCGATAGCAAATATTTAAAACTTGCGCTTGTCTTTGGTGTTTTACAGCACTGAACGTTGTGGTGCGCGCGCGCCAAATGCAACACTGTGTGTAGAATAGAAAACCAAAAGCGAATGGTGAATAGCTAAATAGTCTTCAACTACACCTGCGTGCTGCGTTGTGATTGCCTTAAAACTCTTGAAAACAAAATATATAATATAAATATATAAAAACAAATAGACTATAATTTGTGTATTTTGTGCAAATTAGAAACTATTCCAATACAAGAGCCAAGTGTGCGATATACTTATGAATCTGCAGCTGGGTAAGCGCTGTTAATTAGTTTTTTAATATTGTTGACATCTTTACCCTGTATTCGTGTAAATTTTATATACTATGAATATAGAAAATGCTTTGCTTGTGACGTTACACGTACAATATACACAGAACAAAGCGTAACAATTTGGTGTCCAATTCAAGTGTGTGTGTGTGTGTAACTGTGCCCCGCCCCCGCTAATTAGCATAAGCGCAAACAAAGCATAGCAGAAATACAACAATTATAATAAGGTGATCGAAAAACGTGTTGTTGCTTGCATTTTTTACACATGCGACTAGTTGCATTGTATTACTGTTGATGTTGTTATGGTGTGTTGGGCTCTGCTGCTTCTATTGCAACCTTCACCATGGCAACCAGTCGGTCAGTCAGCCGTTGTAAACCTGTTATTTGTTGTTATTGCTCCTGCTGCTGCTGTTGCTGTTTCTGTTTGTTGTGATTTCATGTGCTACACATTTTTTTATGGTCGTGCAAATTGGCGCGAAAAGTTTGCCAGCTGCAAAATGTGTGCCAGCAGCATGTTTATTTGTGCGTGTGTATGTATGCATGTAAGTGCAAGTTGCATGATGTATGCTGCATCTCGCTTGCTCTCTACGTGACACACTTCCGCAATTGACATTCATTCACAGTACAGGGCGCCTCTCCCTGCGTGTTGTTGTTTGTCTTGCGCGCTTTGCCCAGCAGAACTTTAGTACTCTACGCGAGCAAGTGAGATAGTTTCCTATATGTTTACAAATTCTTGATCTTTGCTTGTGCAGCAATGCCAAAGAGGGAGAGAGCGTAAAAAAGCTCTGGTTTAAAGAGCGACACTAACTGCTCTTTGTTTTTGTTGTGAAATAGATAGCGTTTTAATTTCACTCGCAAGCTTTTCACTCACAAGTAATAAAACAGCAATGGGCTTAACATTATCTTGTTGCTGCAAAAAACCAGAATTTATTTGCAAAACAATTCTCTGTGCCAACTCATTTCGCAAATAATTGTTTGACACTACGTCTGTATTTTGCACTGGAATGAAGCTTTTAAGTGTTGCTGTCTCTGCATTTCTTATATGATCGCGATTTACACGTGAGTCAGCAAAAAGCTCACTGTGCTGCTTCGGTCGCTGCCTCCACAACGCAGGTCCAATCATCCCCCAGCACAAATGAGTGCTTGTATGTAATTGTGATTTACTCATTGATGTTATGCTTCGCTAACTTGTGCTCCTTTCTTGTGCTCGTCTGCCTCCCCTGATGCTGAAGCTTAACCTGAACCTCAACCCTTGTCCTTCGGCACTTCGACTTCAATGTCTTCGTGTAGCCTTCTCTACTTTCGCCTTGACAATTGGCGTTTTTAGGGTGCTTCCAAGGACCCAGTGACATTGTAATGGCTTAGAAATTTACACGCATCTCACGCTGTGCTGCTTGTTCTATAAATGTGCACCCCTTACATGATGGAACCCCGTGTGCCCACAGACATGAGGGGTTGATTTGCTTTGGCAATGACTGAAAAAATGCTGCGTGGCGTTTTCTTTTCAAAATTTAAGCACAACGGACTGGTTTTTAAAGCGTTTTTTAATTCCTTTACATGCCGCGACAAGGATAGCAAGTTATTCAAATGCCGTTCGTTCCAGATACTTTTCTGAATGGAATTTATATTTGAGTATTTTTTCTTTTCCAACACTCGTACATTGGGGTTGATCATAGTTGAAGTTCATTTCCAAGAGATTCCAGCAATATTTCCAATAAGCTTTGATTTGCAAGAAAATTCTGTATGGATATTTCACTCTATTGAAATCGCAAATTAAAACATAATGCATTGATTACTTCTTTAAACCGACTTCACATGGCGCTGAAAAACTTCCTGCTAGGAATGAAAACAATGAAATTTTCATAATTTCTTTCTTTCCTGTTCTCCCATCTGTTTTGCCTCGTTTAGAACAATGGGCAAATGGGTAAAAGTGCCCCCGGTGTAAAACTACTTTTCATGTGGTTCTTTTCCTAATTCAAGAAAAAAAACATAAGGCGAATGCCTTGTAAATGCCTTGTTTGGAACCAGTTCTGCTAATTTGAGCACACGTGCAAAATTCAATACTGTACGTAACTGAACGAAGACAATAGATTCAAAATAGACAAAAGGATTCAGCTGCAACCGGTTTCCTAAGGCCAGAAAATAAAGGGAAAATGAAAAGAAAAGTGTTAGGTTCAAATCGCCGCTGGCTACTGACACTGCAAATTAATGTTAATTTTTTGGTAGCAATTCGTCAAAAAAAAAAAATAAATGGAAAATCCTTTCTTAGAAAAGTTTGCTTTTTGGTTAATTCATCTTGTAAATAATTGGAAGCTTGTTAGGACAATGGATTCTGTTTCAAGTATCAGGTTCAAAGCATTAAGTGGTGTCGCGATGATTAGAAAAATCCTTTGTAGAGTTAAATAAAAGTTCAAATTGGTTAAAGTTCAGTGGGAACTAGATCTTTATATAAACTTTAACTTCGAAACTGTTTCTTAACTTAATAAATTTCATAATAGAAGACCGTTAATTTTTTAGAGATTTTTAGCTCTAAACGTTTTGGTGATACTTTTGAGATTAGATAGATTTTAGGTTAAGTTTAGTTTCACTAAAAATCCATACGTTTCTAATATTACATTTAAAATTAATTAAATTCTGTTATATTTCGAGCTTCTCTCGTTTTGAGAATAGTCTTAAGTTATTTAATAACCCAAAAGTTTCCTGTAATGATTCTTAGCTATTCTTAACATAACCCACTAAAACTCATTAGACGCTAACTGGAAACAGTTTCTGAAAAAAAACTTTAAACATTTCCATTTTCAATGCCTTTTCACTTAACACAATGGGGGGTTACGAATCAAGGTTTTTTTTAGCATAGCTCTTGGGTTCATTTTCGAATATCAATTTTCTATGTACCGTAAAATCGATTGAAAAGTTCTCCCCTCCTTCTCTCTTTCTCCCTATGCGTTCAATTGATGCGATTTAAAACAGTTTATAAATCATCGAAGTCGTTTGCATTCAATGTAGAAAAAAAAGAAAGAAAACTCTTCAATTTGCATAGTTGTATGTGTGGAAAATGACTTAAAGAACTGTTAACTGTGGGTTGCCGCATGCAATCCTGTAATGGGTTGCGTTTCCATCCACCCTTGGGCTATTCCTTGGGCAAACTCATTTCAATTATTATTAAAATTTGTTATTTACATTTCTATTGAAATGAATTGCTTACCTTCTTTAAAGGCGAGGGGTTGGGGGTTAAGGAAAAGCGCACCTAAGTACTGTATACATTTTCACGTAAATCGGTGCTCGTGAAAAATTGGGAAAGCATTAAAAGTAACACATAAAAATAAGCCGAAATAGGGTTGCCTTAACTTTATTGTCTTTGCCATTGTCTCGAACTAACTCGCATTCTGCTTGGAAGATCCTCAGTTAGGGTTTTTTTTTGGAATCTTCCCTCTATGTTGAACTGGGACAAAAGTTAATGTTTTTGATGTGCAGCGCGCTTTTGTTCAACAAACTGGAATTTTGAATTGGCATAAAGCGTTCCAGGTACAATAATCAAAATAATAATAATAATCCTAGTTCCTAAAGACGCTTTTCCCGAGACTCGATCTAGGGCAGCGGGTTGTCTCTCATTCATTGTTTAAATTGCGGCACAAGCTCTACTCAGTGGGAATACGAATAAGAACAATTGTCCTTACTCACACATAAATGCACACGTTTCAATAATCATCCAAGGGGAATTAAGTGAACAGGATGAAGATGCCTCATGAAGTTCTTGAAAATCAATATTTATGTCCAGTCACATGATATTGAATCAATAATGAAGCTCTTGTCTAACCACAAAATATCAAATATTGATTAGGGGAAAGTTTGAGAACTTCATTTACTATTTTGAACTTTTGCAAGATGGTATAAATTGATTTTAATCGGAGCATATTTTCAATTAATTTCCATTAAAAAACTTAACTCAACTTAACCTATTAAATGGCTTAAAAAATAAACCCCAAATTGACTCAAAAATCAAATTTCACCTATAAAAAACCTTTTTAACTATTATATACCGGATGAATTACTTTATGGTTGATGTGCAGCGCAGATCTAAGTAGTTGTAACATTAATTTATATAATTAATCAACCAGGAATTGTTATCTCTGTATTCCAGATCATGTCTTTACCCACCCTCCTTAACATATCCCACATCTATTGCCATCCTTGTGCTGTACTGTCATCAAAAAAACCCATAGAAATTGTCTAGTTTTACTGTACTTTAATGTGTCCCATAGTTTACTTCTATTACTCCAGTAACAGTGAGTAATAAATTCTCAAGTTATTAAAAAAAAAGAGTCCTGTTGTCAAGCACATGCAATTACTCTCTCTCTCTCACACACACACACATACATATACACACCAGAGACTTGGGCTTCGGGCGCTTTATCCACCCCGCAACGTTTGATGGCCAAATATGTTAGTTAAATCGACTCAAAACAGAAGGAAAGACCAAAAGATTTCGCGATACCATTGAAGAATACTCGAAAGAAGCATTCAACAGTCTTTTGCCCTTTTTATTTGGGGTTAGTTTCGTCATTTAGGGGTTTCCCATTTGTTGTATGCGCTCTTGAATTAGGTAGTTTTATAGTTTAACTTAATTTGTGACACATACAAAAAAAAAATAGCTTAAAAGTTTTAGATACTAATATTATATTTATTTATAACCTAACTAGCTGTGTTTTTGAATTTGATTCTAAAATTGAGAAAAACGATAATAACAGCAATAACAGTTATAGGAAACAAGGAAAAAAAATATTTTTTTCTTATAAAAGATTAGATTTCTTAGAAGATATACATGGTATATACTACCAGATGAAAGGAATTATTAACAAAATTACACAAAGTTCAGTTCTAAATGTACAAAATGAGAAATGAAGATATTGTTAAGTAAACGTATTAAGTCTTAAAGCTTATAAGTCTGTTAGGGTATTTCACTTCCGACCCTTCGACTGTTCACTAAAAATCTTCCTTCTTGGTCTTTTTGTATTATCTTTGCGTCTTTTGCCAGGATATGTACACACAAACACACACAACGGCAACAAAATTTTCTCTCAACAACTCATTCAGATAGCTGGTGCTGGTGGTGGTGTTTTCAAGCATCAAGCAAGGGTTTGGGTTTGGGCTTGGGTTTGGGTTGGTTGGTGGTATGTGTTCCAATCCGCCCCGACACCGCCAACAAAATAATCCAACAGGAGAGCATCCAGTGTGATTTTAGGATTTGTTTGTTCGTTCTCTTTTTCCCATTTGGTGGGTAAGGCATTCCGTCGCTCTATACGCTGACACAGTTATCGAGTGCAATTCAGACAGGTCGGTTGTGTTTTTACTCCTCGCAGCGTTTCGTTTCGTTCGGGTCGGTTCGGTACGGTACGGTTCGGTACGGTTCGCGTCGCGTCAGTTATTTCGTAATTCATATTCCGGTTTCAGGTTTCGGGCTTATTCTCCCAGTATTTATTATCTCAAATCGTTTGTTGTTATAAATAAACCTTAGATAGTTATTCAAACGTATTAAATTGTGTTCTTTAACTTTTTGTAACTCCTTCATTGTCTCTCGTCTATCGTCTGTCGTCTTTCGCTTCGTTCGTTCGTTTCTGTCTTAATCGCATTTCGTTTGTCTCACTTCTTGGTTGGTTGATGCTGTTGTAGTTATTGTTGTTGTTGTTTTCCTGGTAAGTTAAGTGTATATTTCGATCCGTGCCGTTTTGGACCGACCTCCACTGACATTAATGCTCTAAGTGCCATTCCATTAATTACTCTGCCAGATAATGAATAAAAATACATTATATATGGACATAGACCGATTGTCTGCGCTTTGTTGCACTTGCAGACAGCACAGAAAATGCGCTACGGTTTTTATTATATCTTTAAAATATATATGTATGCAGTTTTTCTCTTTGTGTATATACACATCTGTGTATATCTGCCTTGGGATTTGTTATACATATTTCAACAACTTCCGCATTGTCAAACATATAGTAAGCATATATAGAACGACTGCTTCTGTCGTCGCCCATATCGTCTGCAATCAATGAACCGAGGCACCACCCAAGTTTTTCCCATACTATATGTTCATATGTATTTCAATTACGTTTAAGTATGCATAAAAATTACAATTAAAAATGATTATATTCGACTAAACTATACCCATTCCTAACATTGCAAATAACATATTTCAAGCTTAATATTAATATTGCTAAACTCGGAACTATTAGTGTTTCATATAAGCCTTTTTCCTGATACATTTTTAAGGGGTACTAAAACTTATTTGATTTTCTTAACACAATTTACTATAACAAATATATTATACATTAAGAAATTTCTAATTGTTCTTTGTTTCCATTTTTCTTGTAGACAGCTGAAAACGTTTCAAGATCTCTGGAAACTATTTAAAAATGTTATTAGCTTGTAGCAGTTACTGAAAAGGTAAGTCTTTAAACTTATAGAAAACATTAAAAAAAATTTGAATATTTTGATGAAATTTTGCAATAAAATACTATAAATATAACATAATCTATAATTAAGTCAAAAAATAACTACACATTTATAATAATACATATATATATATGTATATTGCCTGACCTCCGATATTACTAACGTAAATTTCCATGTACAACACTTTTAAGAATCTGCTTTAAAAATAGCAATGTGACATGAGTGTGAAAATCTGCTGCCAAATTGTCACTAAAAAAACGCCCACATTTCTTGACTTGGCTTTGTGTCGCGTACTCGCGATTACATTTTTAGTACATATCATTTTATTTCCTTGGATGATTCAAATTGGACTTTATAAAAGCTGTTGTTGTCGTTGGTTGGCGTTGCCTATGACGTGCTAAACTCTTTGCGATAATATTCTATATATATACTTTGCATTTCTAGTATAAGTTGTCTCTGATAATGGCCATATATCTAGTTGTCAAGTGTTGCCAACTCGCTAAAGCTTGTTGCTTGAAGTATAACGTGAAAACAACACCAACAACAACAACAAAAGCCAGTAGCCCCAACTGGCCCTGAACTTGACTTAAGCGCTATGGAAAAGTCAATGGCTCTCTATACTCTTCGTTTACGTTTTTTTATTTTTATTTCTGTTTCGGTTTCTGTTTCTGTTTCTTTCTGTTTTTGGTCTATACATCTCTATGTAGTATATGCATGTAGTATTTATACAGAAAACCGCTTAGTTGTTGAAAATGTTATTGTGTTGTTTTGGTTTTGGTTTTGTTTTTATATTTTTGTGTTAACAGAGAGCTAGATATATAATAATTATTTGAGGCCAATGAACGTTAAGCGCACAAATCAGCAGAAAACAACAAAATAGAGGTAAAAGAATGAATATACCATATAGCCATAATATTTTTTTGTTTGTTGTTGGCTTTAATCACATGCAAAGTACATGTGAGTTATTGCAAGATTCTTTTTTAACTTTAAAGCTAGTAAGAAATTATATTAATGTAATCTTTATTATGTTCGAAAATGTATTCAAAAGATAAAAGTTTGATCTAAGAATAAGATGCAAATAGTTAAAATATAAAGAAAACTCTACATATTTAAAAAACATTTTAGTTTCCAAATTTATACTCCAAAATTAACGGTATTTTTGCATGCCAAAAATGAATTTTTTAAATTCCTTTTCATTATATATTTCAGTTAAATTGTATTGTAAGTTTTTTTATTTTTTCACACTTCTCAAAATTCGAGGCACGTATTTAACATACAAAAGTTTTCAAAAAGTTCTTATCCTTTTTAACTGTGAATTTCTATGAAATTTTATGCATAATTCTCTTGGTTTCTGCGAAATTTGTAACTAGTATAATTTTCTGTGGCCTCAATAGAAAACCCACGCGAATTGAGTGCGAAAATTTCCATTGTTGCTTCGCACCCTCTTAACGCTACACATTTTGCCACCCGCGCTATCCATGCTCTCCCTTATTTTTGTGTGTGCGAATTTTCATTTAATAAACATAAACAAATCGATACGCGTCACAACAACGCCAACAAAGTCTGCATGCGCCCATCCAGGTTATACTATATGATATACAAATAAGTAGGCAGGATCTAGTCAAGAAAGCTCGACTTGTAGATACCCTGATCCCTTAACCTTAGGCGTACGTTCACGCATTCACTTTACTGGTTTACTAAACTTTAATCTTCAATCAATATCTCCTGTACTTCATAATTTTATATATATTTTTTAGAAGATTTATTTTGTTATCGATAACATGTATATATCGATTTGAAATCGAAAGATCATTGGATATAGTTATATCGACTGGTAATGCTAATTAAGAATATATATACCTTATAGGGTCCTTTGGCCTCTGTGTGTATGACATACATTTCCGCAAAACCATTATACCCTTTGTTTTCACCCATTTCATGGGTTTTCAGGGTATAAAATAAGTACGTGTGTATCAAGAATTTGTTTTTGTGCCGGCTGACCCCCCCTTTAGCAAAGTGGGGTTGTGTATTGCGTGGGGGTTGTTGTTGAGATTTTGTTGCCATCATGTTGTTGTGGAGAAAAATTACGACGCAGAATTTCATTTGAAATCCTTACGCAAATGCTGGAGAGTTTGCTCTTTTGCTCTCTCTCGCTTTCCCGCGTGCTCTCGCATAATAAAATGTACGCTCTTTACTACCCCCAATGTCAAACCCAAAACTCATCCCCAATGCCATCCCCACCTATGTCCTTGACAACTTTGCCAGTCTGCGAACGCATTTTTGTTGTGTTTCTGTCTATTCATAACAAAAACAAATACTGAGCAAATACTTTTACTGAGCGACGACAGTTTTAATATCCTATAGTATACATATATAAACTTAAGCGGTAATAATAATAAAATTTATGATCAATACTATGTTGACTATATGCTCTGATTTCTGTCGAGCTTTATTGAATTTACTTTGGTTTAAGTTATTTTTGGATCCATTTAACTGACATCACTTTTATTAAGAATGAGAATTTCTGAACTAAAATTATAAAATTATTTCTAACAAGTTTTCTTACACATTTTAAGACTCTAGTCAACATTTAGGCATTCAATTCACCAGACCAAACATAACCTAACCACTTAGTTGTTCTTGATGGCGTTGCCAGACATTTGGAAAACGTGCCCCCTTTTTCTGTTTGTTAATTAAAACATATTAATGCTGTGGCTTGTCAAATGCTCGTGCATTTAATTAAAAAAGGGACGCGCGCGCGGCAGCATAAAGAATACACAAGTAGTAGCTCCAAAGCCGTTGCCTAGCACTGATGGGCTGTCTGTGTGAGTGTGTGTGTGTGTGTGGGTGGGATGGTATCACTGTAGGCGTCGCCTATTCAATTTCAAGGTCCCGGTCCCGACGCTTCGGCCTGCCATGAACCCGACGCCAACGACGACGCTTCACGAAGAGAAAGTGAAAGTACCGGGCTGAAAAAGTGGGTTGCCAGGATGGTTGAGTAGGAGAAGCTACGAGCAAAAGAAGTGGAGAAAAAAAATATGAGAACGCCGGTGCTTGTTGTTGTCAAAGCCGATGCTCTGAAATATATGCGGCGTAGGCGTCTGTCTGCTTCTTCGTTCTCTTTCTCTACTGCTGCGGCTACTGTTTTTTAGTAAATACTTGAAAGATACCGGCGCCCATGTCCTTGACAGTTGTGTATCACATACATAGGTCCGTGAAGTGGGCGTGCGTCTGTCTATTATGTACTTTTGCTGTGTATGTATGTGCATGCGGTCTGGCATCCTTGGCATTTCTGTTTATTCATATGTACATATTGTATGTGTTGTATTTATCCTGGAATAACTTTTAGTGATGAGCGATGAAACGCCAACGCCAACGCCGACGCATCGTTTTCCGAGCATATTTACTTCATTTACCGATCCAAGTGTCGTGTTATCCTTGTTTTTGTTTTGTGCTGTGTCGCAATTTGTCGCATTCAAGGACATGGTCGTGATTTCTCTACTGCCAGGCTCCCTTGCAAAAATTTTCCGTGCGTCAGTTTGATTTTGCCACCTTTCTGACCGAATAATAGAAGTTTGAGGCACATGGTTTCAATTGCTTTTTGCTTTTGACTTAATATATGTACATACAATACATATATTTTCAATGAATTTCTAATCGAGTATTGAATGTGATTCAGACTTTAAATTAAAATTTCGATGGCTTTTGTTTCATCAATGAAATTTGTAATTTTCAAGCTACACAGATAAAGACCGATAAGAAAAGAATGTGAAATTTGTCAATGGCTGCAATAATGAGTTATTGAATATCTGCATGAAAGAGTTGCCAGACTGAAAATCAGTTGAACAGCTGTTTTTTCACCAATCATCTTCATTACACGTTTTATATGACATATTGCATCAGCCATCAAAACGACGCGTGTTGTAGGGAAACAGGAAAACTTAAATCAAAAGCAAACTCAAAACTGAGCTGATATTCGATTCATTATATATACATATATGTATATATAAACAAATAAAAAACACAACGTTATTGTTGTGGACATTCCTCTTGTTATTATTATTACAATAAAGAATCGAAAAACGCAACGTCAGCAGAGAAAACAAGCACATGCAAAGGTTCTAAAGGCAGGCGGGCGATTCCCGCTTTGCAACGCTTTTTGTTTTATTCGATTTTTTACACTTTAAATAACAAATGTTTTTTTATATTATTGTGTTAATTCAATTCTCAACTAGTTTATTTTTGCGAAAAATCAAAAGACGAATCAAAGCGCCAGACAATTTCATAACAAGAATTTGCATTAAAAAAAAACGGAAACAACAACACAAAACAGCATGAGCAATAACAATGCGCGCAAGAAAATGAAAACAAGCCGACTGGTCCGAAGTAAACAACAAAAGTGACGTCAAAAACGGGTGGGCAGAAACAGAAGCAGCGACAGCGCTGCTATAGTGGCAGCGCAGAGAGAATGAGTACGAGCGGAAGCTTTGTAAATAAAATTATTTATTAATCAAATGGGGGGGGGGGATAAAAAAATGAAACCAAACGAAACGTCCAAAGAAAAACGAGCAACAACAAATGCCAAAGGCGAACAACAAGAATACAAAAAATAAATAACCAAAACAACAACAAACGCAACGGACTGTACCCTAGCGCAGCTGCGTTGTCGCTTTCGCCTCCCCCTCCGGGCACCGGCATATAGGAACCTAAATGGAAAAGTGTAAGTGAAAGAAGCAACAGACTAAGACGACGTTCTACTGCCGCGGCTGCCTTTATGTAGATGTGTGGGTGAGCGACATGCGCACACTCTCTTTTCTTATTCTCTTTCTTTTGCTTGTTCGCCTGCACACAGCTGAACAATCAAAACAAATTTACCAAACGTTCGGGAGCTTTCAGTTTGGCGTGTTTTTGTCGCTGAGCTTTTCGAAAACTTTTTATCAATCGGTCAAGAACATTTGACAAGCGCGGACACGGAACGCAACAAAACAAATTTCAAATATGTGCATTTCTGTGTGTATGTTTAGAAGAGTGCGATAATCAAAATAAAACAGCAATAATTATATTATTTAGAGCAAAAAAATAGCATGTCAGTGCAGCGCGTGTAAATCAAAAGTAAAAACAAAAGAGAATATATATAAAATAAATAATATATTGCATTACACAGTAGTTGTAGTTGTTATATTCATAATTTAATTAGCGAGTAATTAAAACGAGTCAGCAAAATCACGCGCGAGATTTTGTAAATAAACGCCAACGAGTCGCGATTTGTCATAAAGTAACTCAGGTTCCAGGCATTTTATTTAAACAAACTCGCTTAGAGAACGCGCGAACTAGTTTCAAGACGGCAAACTCAACAACAACCGCAACTACACTCAATCATATTAAGCAACAACAATCAAAGCCCATTTGCATAAATAAATAAAGCAACAAACATTAAAAAACACCAAAAAACCGAAACAGCCAAATTTTAAGAGTGCTGGAATTTAACTAGAAAAATTCTTACGTCGCTGTCGACGGCGACGCCAACGGTTGTCTGCCCGCTCGCACACCCTGTTCACTATAGCAATACGCACACACACACACATTCGCTTGCTCGGTCGTATACAGAGCGAGCTTTGGCGCTGCTCTCCGCTCGACAAGTTCTCGGCTCATGCTTTGATCAGTTGTCCGCAACGCGCTCAGCTGCTCGGTCGAAATCACCGCAAAATTGACATCAACAAAACGGCAGCAAAAAGTGCCCATTAGAGCTTTTCAGTTGTTGTAAATTTTTGCCATAATTCTAACGCAATATTTATGATATATAGTATATATATTTGAACTTAACGTGTGCCATCAAAGTGTCAGTGCTGCCCAGCAAATAAAGCTACACTTTTCAACTGTCAAACTTCACGTCTTACGTCAAGCAACGAAACAACAACAGCAGCAGTTTTTCCCTTGAAATACATATGTACATCTGTATGTACTATGTGTATAACAATTCTTTAAAGCTTATGTTTCTTCTGGCGACAAGCTGATAAGATTTTGTCGCGAGTGTATATAATATTTTAATTTTACTTATCAAAGTGTGTGCATAGTTCTTGTGTTATAAATATTATACATACACACACATACATATATAATCATATAATATTTCTGTTTTAATCGCCACATGTGTGACCTAGTTAAAAGAAATCCAACCAATAAAATAAAAACCGTGACCAACAACAACAAAGAGAACAACAACAATGATATATATGATTTACATATGAAAAGCAAGCAACCCCCCCTTCCCACTACGTCTCGTGCTCATGCATAACATTTAATTAATGGAAGAAAATATATACAATAAACAGAGAAATGTTTGTATAAACATTGCGAGCAAATTGTTTAACAACCTTTAAATACAATTTCTTCACGGTCATTAAAAATTCAACGCGGAAGTCAAAACGATTACCAACACTGGCCGACGTCGTCCCCACCTCCCAATACTAATTGGAATTGTTTATACTACCTCTAGTATATATCATTTTAATACCACACGGTGCTAAATTATAAGGTTGGTATTTAAACCTAGGAAATAGTATATACAAATGTTTGTATATTATACTTTTAATACACATCGACCCAATAAACTTGAAAAGAAACAAATGATAAGCTGTCGTAAAGTCAAATCAAAAAGTTTTAAGCCAATTCTTAAGGTATCAATGTATATATAAACCAGAAAGAAAGTTAAATGAGATGAGCTGCTCTAAATTTATTTACTAGCTAATTAAATATTCAAGAGAAAATGGGGAAACTTTAAGTTTCGAATTTGACTCGAATATTTGAGGCTTGTATTCAACCATTAAAAATCCTAAAAATCTTTTAAGCTCATAAATCATATACATATGTATATATTTGATAGTTACATTCGAAAATTGGCTCCCTATTTCATTCTAAGAATCTTAAAGCTGTCACAAATTAGTTATTTATGTGGCCAAGCCAATTAAAATGTCAACTCATTCCAGAAACTCAACTCATTTTCAGATCGAAACCGAAATCGTGTAATGCGAGACCTTGCAACAGAGCAGAGCAGAGCTCAAAGCACATCAAGCCATAAACATGACCGTATTTGTTTATGTTTAGGCCATAAAATGAAGCTTAAAACTCTGAGCATTTCCTGAATGTAAACCAAATGTTGTTTCTCCCTCACACACAACATAATTTGTAATCCGAGCCCTTGAATACAAACAATACTGACTAGCAAAATCAGCACAAAAGTATATGTGATTCGTATTCAAAATAAATATTTCGATTATGTTTTTACAAAAATCAAATTCAAAACCATATTTGAAGCAAATCACACAAAATAACAAATCTATTTTTTGAGAAATCTGTAAGTGATGGACTAGAAAATACCCTTAAACTTTTGAATTCTTACATCAAAACATTTGATGGGATATAATAATGTTTAAAAGACAAAATGTTTGTTTCAAATATGAAAACGAAATATATAGTAAAAACCCTTTTCGATCACTTTCAATGGGTATATATGCAAGGGAAAGAGACGATCGAATTGAAATTAAATTTGAAATTGATTTCAATTTGAATTTCGAATTTGGACGCGTTTTGTTCAAAAAGTTCAGTGTCAGTGCGCGAAAATTCAAGGCTGAAAAAATAAACTGTTGACTCGCCGCAGCTGTAAGAGAGCAACAGAGAGAGAGAGAGAGAGTGAGAGAGAAAAGGAGAGAGTGAGATAGTGAGAGACTGAAAACAAAGCAAGTAAATACCAAAACACTCTCAATATTCATGCACACACTAGAAAACCCAATCAAGTTGAATGCCTAAAAACCGAAAAACCGGCCATATGTTGGACAAATACCAACACTGTAGCCGCCTTACCCCCGCCGTTCCGCCCGCCAACCGCTACGCCCTCATTTAGATAAATACATATGGATATTAGACCAGACCAGACCAGACCAGCCCAGCCAGTTGAGTTGTTTTAGCTCTAGTTTTGAGACCCAAAGCACAAAACCCAAACCGTACCCAATTCTCTCTCTCTCTCTCTCTGTTTCACTCTCTGCATGCCTCGATTGTTTTAGGCGCCGTTTTGTTACGTATACGACTGGTGGGGTATCCAGCTGTTTGAGCCAACGCCGCCACCGCTTGATTTAATTGACTTAACAGCGACGAGCTGACGAGCATTGTCAGTTGGGTTCTTTTTCAGTTTCTGTTTCTGTTTTTGTTTAGCCATATCAACTTATGGCCAATGGCAAGGCAATGACTCAACCAGTTGAGCGCACGATAAGGGCCAAAAGCAAAACAAATACACATTACCCACAAATAATGGTTGGCAATTTAATCAGCTGTTGACTTTGCTACCGATAATTTATTGGCCAAGAAGGATCCTTGAACAAATAACAGTGAATTGTTTATGAAATTTCCACATTTACACATTCGTAATATAGTATAGACGATTAATTTGTTTTGATTTAAATAATTATCTGCAAAACTAGTTGGAGAAACTCAAACAAAGAAAATACTAAACAGAAAAAGACCTGTCAAGAAAAAATCTAAAAAATATATATTTTTTAAATACTTTGCAAATGTATTTATAAATATGTATAATGACAACATTTGACGGCTCGTGTCACGAAACGAGAAACACGCGTTCAGTTCTCAGTTCTCAGTTTATGTACATTTTGTTCAATGATCCCAGTATACTATAATATTCTCAGTTAAGAATCCCGTTTAGATGCGTTTGAATAGGATGATTGTGTTTCTCGCAGTTATTGCATCACTTTATTTTATTCATTATTTCTGTTGTTCTTGTTTATCACTTTATCGCTTTGATTGTGGGCATATTAAGTGTATAGTTTAATATGTATGTACATAGATATATGAAAAAAAGTGTTCATCATTCGATTTGTTTCACAAATTTCTATACGGGAACTTTACTGTCATATAGTATATACATTTATGTATATAGTCTATACGGTCATTGCTTTGTCGGCCTTCAACTTTCTTTGTTGTTGCGCTCTGGCTCTCTGGTCTCTGCGGATGCGTCCATTAAGTAAACTTGTTTGCTTTTCTTCGAAATATATAGAGAATATATCCATATAGTATCAGATTTTGTTTTGTTCCACTGACTCACATAAACGGTTTTGTATTTGTTATTTTTGTGATATTTGTTTTTATCCACACATCAATCTAGCCCCAAAATCTACAATCTAAAACCAACAAAACCCTTTTCCTAGAACCAAATTTTGTTCGCTTGATTTCAGTTTTGTTTTTTCGCTTTCGTTCTTCACACACACACACACACTCTGACGATAAAAATAGCTATCCAAAAAAATAACGTTGAGTGGACATTTCCGTTCAATTGTTATTTGTTTTTTAATTTGTTGTTTTGCAAACATTTAAGCATATAGTTTTCGTTTTTTGTTATTTTTTTTTGCCTGTGGGCGTGAGAAGCTTATCGCACCACGGGACCTCACAGCTGTTTAGAAAGAGGCTGACGATAACAGTGAACACTGAAAGAGAAAGAGAGAGACAGAGAGAGAGAGAGAATTGCTGATTATGTTGAACTATATTTATCTTTAAAGAGAGAGAGAGAGATTAGAATGCGTTGATATCAATACTTTAATATTAACTTGACCTTTAAAAGTTAGCTACTGAAGATCTTTTGAAAGATAGTTCTTCCTATCGATATGTTAATAAATGAAATTTCTGTGGAATTCTTGCACATGAACTATTGCTGATGGTTACCCCGCCCCCTCCCAAAAACAACTTATGATAATGTTATTTCTAGGGAATTTGCAATGTGCCTGACCCAATGAGGCTGCTGCTTATAAATTTTCTGTCTGTGGCACGCGGCTGAACGATGATAAGCGAGCTGTGTCAAGCCGAACGGACGGAGGGACAGACGACAAAGGGGCAGCTGTGAAATCCGACGCCGCCTTTTTAATGCTGATACGAACGAAACGAAACGAAGCTCACGTGTTCCTGCAATGTATCCGATTAAATTGAATGTTACATACGTATAAATACAGAGAAAATGCATTTTTTTTTCTATTTGCTTTTGAGTGAGAAGCAAAGTTTCAGTTGTCTTCGTCTCTTTTCGTCCCCAGTCACGATTTCTCAAAGTACTTTAACTTTTTTTATAGTCTGCCATTTCCATTTGATCGTTTTTAGGGTTCGATTCGTCGATTCGCCGATTCGAGCTGTATACATTTTTATTTGCCTAACAAATGTAGCTGATTTGTGCTAATTTTTGTGTGTTGTGTGTGTGTGTGTGTGTGTGTATTGTGCCAAATCAATATAAATTGATTTTAATTATTTATCTATTAGCGAAACAGCAGTCAAGCAATTTATACGTATTTTCATTCTGACATTGTTGGCATTATTGATTGCTGGAAGGTATCTAAATGAAATGAAAATGCCATCAATGAATATTAAATTAAGTAAACTGCAGGGGTATATGTATAAATTGTGTATATATTGATGAAATGTAATAATATTAATAATTGAGAACAAATAGTAGTTCTGGATCTAAAGTTTTTACTGAATTTTGGAATCTGAATTACAGATGTGCATTTGCCTTTGTATCTGAGCGAATCTCAAAGTAGCAACATTTTGCTTTCCATTTTAAATACTGCTAATTATTGTGCCAATATTTGATTAGTTTGACCCAACGTGATGCGATAAGTGCTACCTGTAACTATTTTCAATATAAAATCATTTTAGTAATTAGCTTTTTTAACCAAAACTTAATATTTATTCAATTCGCGAAATGATGTCAATTTGTTTGAGAGGAAGACAGTTAAACAGTTAACTGTTGCGTTTCGATAGTCGATATCGATATCACTTTTGTGTCATTCGAAGGAAGGAAAAATCAATTCCATACGATTTCACAACGCAACTCAAAATTGCAAAGTTCATTTAGTAGCTTAATCCACTGGTTTCAACAATTTCTTGGCCTCTAGACAATTTGCGTCATTTGTTTATACGAGATTGTGTGCATATACTCTATAGATACTACCTGGTTATATCATCAATTGACAGACACTTAAATAGTACCCCAATCCACACTTCGCCTTGCCATTTCATCCCCTGACAATATTAATATTAGAAAAATACATATAAAAAAAGACAACAACAAAAAGACAAAAACATTGGCCCACCCCCGCATTCCTGTCGTGTCTATTTTTATGCTTTTTATTCTAACAACAAAAATTGGCGCCCTAAAATCGCGTACTAAAAATAGTCAGCAGGTGGGAGGGTGGGTTTGGTGGTTGGGCGGTGTAAGGAACTTGCACTTGACGGTAAACGTGGCTACCTCAACATGTGTTTGTATGTACATACATATGTATGTATGTGTGTGTATCGTGTTCATTGCGTGTGGTATGCCTTAAATTAAAAACCGAAATACAAAAATACTACACAAAAGTGACTTGCATAAAATACTAAATACCAGAAAGAAAAATACGAAAGATTGAGTGACTAAGAGAGAGCGAGAAAGCAACAACAAATTGCATGCGCTGGGAACATGTGACAGCGATGACGACAGTATTGTTATTATTGTTTTCAGTGTTGACAAATCAAAACAGCTATTTAATAAGTGGCGGGTGGTGGTGGTGGTGTTGATTTAGGGAGATGGAAGACGAACGGGGTCGGCGCTGACTTAGAACTAGTCAGTGACCCATTGATAATGCACAACGGAAGTTTGCAAGCGTTCAACGATCGACGAATTCAACACAAATGCAACTTTCCGGTGTAAAGCAACAAGAGAGCGCAAGTGTGTGTGTGTGTGTGTGTGAGTGTATATGTGACTGTGTCACGCTTTTTTATATAGTAGCTCTCACAATCGCACACAACTGATAATGCAGATCGTGTCTGTTTTATGCAACGTGCCTGGGTTTTGATTTATAAAGCACAATGGGTGAGGGGGAAAGGGGGGTTCGGTTCTTTCGTTCAATTGGTCAGCGTATGTGGCAATTTTAATAGATTATTTGATTCATATCTTCGTTTCAAACACTTGAAAAACGTATTATCAGCAGCAGACGATATACGACAGTTTTCGTATTATGCATACGCAACTAAATACGTAAGTATATGTATATATGTGTGTACATATGTATGCGTTCGCATCTAGTATAAATTCTGGTGAAATGTAAAAGCTTCCTAAGTACTGGCGCTGTAGTGTTGTAAATTTTATTTTATTTTATTTACACACAACAAACTATAAAAGCGACAAAAAAAGCTTTCGATTATTTACTGCACATACACACACACACTACACACACTTACACATTTATAGCTGCGAATATTGCGACAAAAGCAAACAGACGGAAAACATATGTTACTCAAAACGCTAGCGAGAGAGATAGAGAGGACGAGAGACTAACAACTAAACACAGCCCACGCTCTCAAAAGCTTTTTACAGACATCCAGTTTTGTTTACAACTCTTTGTTGTCGCTGTGTGTGTGTGTGTGTGTCCGTATGTATATTTGTTTGTAAAACAAAGGCAACTTAACGATAAATTTTAAATTCAAAACAAAATATAAAAAATAAACAGTTTTGACCTTGAGTTTGGTTAATAACTGTGCTCCCACAGACCATTCTCTCTCGCGCTCGTGCTCTCTCTCTCTGTTTTTTTCTTTGTTCACGCCACTCTCTACCCTTTCTTTCGCTTTCCTTCAGTTTGTTGATAGCGTGGCTGTCCTAACTGTTTTCCTCGAATAAGGCATATATATTATTGCTTTTGTTTATAATCATTGCTTATTATTTCAGTGTGTGTCGAAATTGTCTGACGGTTCGCCTGCTGTGTCTATATACATACATACATATATTTAACCAAATTTTGTTATAATTTTTCTTAATGTTATTTCAAATTGATTATTGTTTCAATATTTTTTTTGTATGTTTTATTTTTGGACTTGACTTTAATATGGCGTCATACAGCAGCTGCTTTGCTTTGGTCACGCCTTGTTTGCCAGTTTTGTACTTTACATTTTAAAGACCCCCTACTCCTCCATCCCCTATCTATTCGGTGCGACCAAAGTCCAAATACTTTTCACGTGCATCACACGCTTCTTTTATTCCATTCGACTTTGTCGATTGTGTTCACAACATGTAAAACTTGGATGAACATACTTGTATTATTATTATTATTTATTATTATTGTAGCTCTATTTTTTTTTATACTTTTGGCATAAAACCAGTTGTATATCTAGCGCTCTCGGTCTGACGTCTCTTATCAAATGTTTTGCATCAGATTTTTTTTTTGTGTATTTCTCGTTTTCGTTTTTCTTTGCTTTGCTTCATCTTCCTCTACAAACATTTCGCGTTCATTAACTTTTTCGTTTATTTTTGTTGTTGATAATTATTAAATAGACATGCTGTTCATTTTCAAATCTTTATTTTGTGCTCTCTCGCTCTTTGTATCTCTCTCCCGTTGCCTTTCTCCTCATCAACACTTGCTTCATCAAAATGTTTGCTTCTCTTTTGGCTTGTCTTGGGTTTTTTCTGCCTTTTTTTTCGGTACAATTCCACTTAAGTTTTTAAGTAGTATGTATGCAGCAAATATATGTATAATAAATTCTATTCGTATTCTCGTCTATTCCCATTCGTAGAATTTGTATATAAGCAACCGTCGTATGTCGTATGTTTCCTATATACATACTTATATATTTACATAGTAAATATCACTTAGTATATGTTTCTTCCATCTAACACTCACATTTGCTCATAGAGGGCGCTTTAACAAAAATAAAAAATAAATAAAATGTTTGGCCTTCGACGCGTTCGGCAACCTTTGACGAATATTAAACAATTTAAATCACATCGATAAGGGGAGGGGGTGGGGTTGAGGAAGGGGAAGAATTTTGTGTGTGAAGAGGCGGGTTCTCGGGCATAGGCATAATAAAAATGTAAAGAAACCAGAGAAACAAGCATATCACTTAGCTAAAATAGAATTGTTATTATTTAAGTGCCGCTTTAGATGCTACACAGCAGTTTTGTTGTTCTTGGTGCTGTTACTGTTGTTGTTATGTTGTGTTTGAGTTGTTCGGTATTGTTGCCACTTTGGGGCTGGGGCTGGGGCTGTGTGTTGTTCTCGTCTGACCTTGACGAATGGGTGGGTAACGTCCATTCCACTCCGGTTGTAAGCGTTGCCAGCTATCAGCTGTGAAAATTTCGAGTTATCTATCAAAATGACTACTAAATACATGTTTTGTAGATAAGCTAGCTCAACTCGATGATATTAATTCCAAGGTCTGTTCATGTCTACATACACATGTACATAATAACATGTGTGTATTGTATATTGTTGTGCCCTTCTCAAATAATTACCAGCTGATTTTATAATGAGTTCAACTTGTACTTCAATTTAATATCGATAAGTGTATCGATTAATATCAAGTGATTGCTTTCAATGTATTTTTCCTTCAAATCGCCATGTGCCACTCAAAGAAATTTATAATCCCAGATACTAGATGCATTTTTCCGTTTAAATTTATGTCCATTAAATTCGAGCGAAAATTTCGTTTTCTTTTTTGTAAACAAACTAATTAATATTTATAATCAAGAAGACCAACAACAACAACACCAAGTTTTAGAGTCACCTGTGATCAGCCTGAGGCAAAAACTGACCAACCAAAAAATGAGCAAGAACAACAATAACAAACCCATCGAAAAAGGCAAACCGCAATAACAAGTGAATACTCATTTGGCATAGTTTTTTTATATTTGTTTTTATTTTGTTCCCTTATTTTGTTATTCAGCGGTCTCCTTTTGACTTGATTTCTTATTGTTGCTTGTTGTTTTTTCGACGTTTGTGCTCTTTCTATTTTTGGGATATTTTGTGCAAAACAAATTTGGCGAATAGTGCGAAAGAAACAGTCAAATCACGCTGGCGAAAACAACGATAAGCGCACAACAAAAACAAAAGCAATAGCAATAACAACGGCCAATTGAATAGTTTTTGTTTTGTTTCTTTTTTCAGTTTTTTTTTATTCGTTTTTTTTTTTGCAAAGCATTATAGATTGACCATTCGTATTTATATGCCATCCAGTTTGGTGTTGTTATTTTGTATTGGTTTTGCTTTGGCAAGAAAGTTTTCTAGAAAAATACTAGCTGAACATTGCCACATCATTTCCATGCCTGTTCATCAATCATATGAGACAGTTCTACCATACAATGTGCTTACTGTATGTGCTTATAATCGCCTTACAGTAACGTTCTGGTACGGTTTTTAATTACCAATTGCATTGGAATCTGGCATTGCAAATCAAATTAGCATAAAATCATACGTTAATATACTATGGCAAGAAAGAAAAACAACTTTATAATCTGTTCAATATCTTTAGATTGAGTTACATCATCCATCGATGTTAATCGATAACAGTAATCGTTATGTAAAGAGTTTATAGTTGAAAGCAAATAAATTCAGACTTCAACTCAATGTTGCTATTATAAATTCTAGCTACTGACAAACGGCCTTCAAAAGTTGGCTTTAAGCCATTAAAATATGCCATTAAATATTATTTATTCTTAATTAAAGCAAACCCACTCTAAAGCTCACTCTCTTTCGCTCTCTCTTTCTCATTGCAGCTACTGTAAGACAACAGCGCAGTCGCAGCGCAGCGCCTGCGCGCTAGGCGCAAAACAATAACAACACACACCAACATCAATAACAACAGAACAGCAACCAGAACAGAAGAAGTAGAAAGTGGTAATTACTTCTGAATCTGTTCTTTGGCAAAGTTTTTTACATAACTATTTTGCTGCATCGCCATGACTGAGAATCAGGTATATCCCATGTCATCGGAATTCTTTGATAGCGGCTCAAACAGCAGCAGCAACCCCTTGAAGTATGAGCTCTACGCACTGGCCACGCCCACTCTAACCCTACATACAGGCGGCTACAACAATAACAACAGCACGAGTAACAACAGTTCGAGTGCCATTACAACGAGCAGCAGCTACACATCGAATGTGATGCTGAGCACAACGGCAATTAGTATACCGCGCAGCAATAATCCCAATCAGAGCCATCATCATAGTCATCATCATCATCCGTATCAGCTGAGTGGCACGCCCACATTAACACCAACGCCCACACGACAACAGCAGCATCATTTGCACAGTTTGCCCAGCATGGCACAGCACCAACATTTGCAACAGCAACAGCAACAGCAGCAACACCAACAGCAACAACAACAGCTGCAGCAACCATTGCAATTGGGTGAACTGTCTGATTTTGGCTTGGATGCCTTGGAGGCGGCCTCGCTGTCACCAACACTCCTGCAGGATGTCAGCCTGGGCGCTACCTCACCGCTCAGCTCCACTCTGTATATCAGCAGTGCCAACAATGCCAGCAACGCCAGCAATCCGGGCAGCATCACCACCAACTATTTCACACCGGATCTGAGCTCTTGTCTCAGCTTGAACATGCCATCGGAGCAATCGTTGCTGCAGGAGGTGGTCAGTGGCAATGCTCTGCTCTACGATATGACGCCCAATTCGAATGCCATGTGGAGCGACATCAGTAGCGCTATTGTTCATACCAAAAATGAGCCATTCAATCTCGATGATGATTACATTTTCCCCAATGACAAGGCTGAGATACAAGCCGGCGAATTGGCCGATTTGAATGGTGGTGATTTTCTGGATGTTATGGACAACATTGAGGATTTGTTGCCCGCGCAGAATGTTAACTTTTTGCTATCGCCACAGTCAAGTACATCGGATGGACTACCCTTGGATCTGTTGCAGCAGCAGCAGCATCAACAGCAGCAACAACAGTTACAAACATTGCTGACACAGCAACAACAACAGCATCAGCAGCAACAACAGCAACAGGATAACTATGAGCTGTTCCATAGCACACCACAGAAGCCACCATCGCAGCTAGGCAGCTCCAGTTTCTCACCAGGCAGTCAGGCATCTCAATCGCCACTGACTCCACCGCCGCCACCACCTCATGCGAATCGTTCGCAATATCAGCTGGTCAAGTCGCGCAATATGCAGGAGCTGCTCAAGAAGGGCATTGCCATGTCCTCGCCACCGGAACGTCACTCGATGCTTAGCCAGTCGGTGGCACTCAGTCCGGGCGGCAGCAGCAGCGGCTTTGGCAGTGCTGCGAGTGGCAATAGCAGTGTCACTAATGCCAGCAGCAGCAACAGCAGCTCCAATCAGGTGGTCATCACGGCCACATCAGGTGCGCCCGGAAGCGTACGCAAATCGTTTGGCTATCAACCCGGCTCCATTGACAGCTCACAGTTGTCGCGTTTGTCGTCGTCGGCGCCAACGCATTTGGGACTGGAGCACATCTGGATGCGACGTGAGCCGCGACAGCATTTATTATCAACCGGCTCGCTGGCCGAAGCCGAAAGTTTCTCATCGCTGTCCACCGGCAGCGTTCTATCGCCCGATGGCAACGATTTCTCCCAGGATGACGATGATGATGCGTCCAGTGAGAATAGCGATAACTATGATGACTTTAGCAGTGACAATGGTAGGTCCAAACGAGATTTCCTAATGACTTTTATTAACAATGTCTTTTTGTCTTTTGGTGTTAAGGTTCTGGCGATGAGGATGAGACACGCACTTCGACACCAAATCAATCGGGCGGCAGCAAGGGCAAGGAACGCTTCTTCTGGCAATACAATGTTCAGGCCAAGGGTCCCAAGGGTAAACGTCTTGTCTTCCAATCAAAGCTAGAGGATCCGCATTTTCTCAACGAGGTCTCCGATCCAGTGTTCAGTCCCACTTGCTCAGTTCGTGGCATTAAAGTTTATAAGGTACACACAAAACATCACCCCAAAAATTAAATATAAACGATTCACTAATTCAAATCTTTACACAAACAGCACAGTGGCAAGGCGCGCAAGGGGGATGGCAATGATTTGACACCGAATGCACGCAAGCTGCACAACATTGGCAAGGAGCTGGACAAGCTGAGTCGCACCATTAACGACATGACACCCGTTTCGGAGCTGCCCTTCAATGTGCGTCCCAAGTCGCGCAAGGAGAAAAACAAACTGGCTTCGCGTGCCTGTCGCTTGAAGAAGAAGGCCCAGCACGAAGCCAACAAGATCAAGCTCTACGGCCTAGAAATTGAGCACAGTGAGTCTCATACACTTGATGTCAATCATAAAGATCTATTTTAATCATTTCATTCCATACGCAGAGCGTCTAATCAATGGCATTGCTGAGCTTAAGCAGGTGCTGGCAGTCAAGCATCGCACAAAGAGTCAGGGTGAGCCCACCGAGGAAGTGGAACAGCAGATTCAACGCATTTTTACAACGGCTTCATGTGAGTTGGGAAATGAGAATACTTTTTACACACAATAAAAGAAAATGTATTAAACGTGTAATTATCTTTTTAGCTGGCATACGCATTGCGGGCGGCTCCACCGATTTTGTTAACAAAGTCTTGGAAAACATGCGCGGCGGTATGCCGAATGGCGGACTCGAGGAATTGCGAAAATCGTAGATCAACATACAACAACAACAACAACAACAACAAGAACATTGCAAAACTAAGAAAAAACGAACCGCCCATCAATGTTTAGATCTTAAGCATATATAACTAGCATGTAGCCATCATAGCCCACATCCTCGCCCTAGCCGTAACCACCCTCTACTCTACATAGCCCTGCAAAGAAAAACCAAACTAAACAAACCATACTTGAACGATAACAAAGAAAACGAATGAAGCGATGAATAAGCGTTAGAGTGAGCGAAAGATAGTTGTAACTGTGATTTAGGAGCCTGGCATAGCATGCAAAAAAGAGATATATTAATAATTTGGCCAGCGCTAAAAACATAAAATTCCCTGGAAAGGCAAATGATAAACAAACTGTAAAGAAAGAGGCAACCACAAACATAAACAAAAACAAAAAAAACACTATGAAGTTCGTTTAGCTACTAAGAAACGAACGAAACAAAGAAAACAAAAGCGTTAAATGTGAAAAGGATTTTGAGTTTGTATGCGGATTAGGATTTAGCTACCGGTTTACCTGCTTACGGCATAAGTTTTGATTTGATAAAAACAACAATTTGAATTGCGAAACTAATAATTAGGCTACACAACATAACGAAACAAATATATATCTATATATATATACAACTGCGATTTATTTGTTTAAGTTTTTGATGCTATATAAACAATGTATGAATATTATTGGTTCAATGTTAAGCACTAAGTTTTCTTTTTAAAATATTTGATTGCTATAATGGAGAGCTTTTACTTTATAATTTACCCATACACCTATTAAATATATAGTAGTTAAGTTCATTATGTTTGTTGGCTCCACCCGCCCCCACATGAAATTTTTTGGTCCTAGGTTTTTGTCAGTTTTTAAGTTTTTGTTTGCAACTAAGTGAAAAGAAATACCAATAATTATCGATTGAAAATTATTGTTTAATTGAAAGCTACATGCATAATTGATGTTAAATTTTATGCATGTTTTATACATATATATCTATAATACATACTTTTAATTACTTATACTGTTAATCTATATAGATACATTTACATATTCATACATATATGCGTGGTGATATAATTTTAAATTTCTGTGTATGATTTTTTGATTCTTTCTGTATGCAAAACCCTTTGGATGAGGTTTTGCATTATATAGTTACCTTTAAGTTTTATAATTTACATAATAATAACCATATTCTTTACGTTTCGCATATGAATTACCTTCAATATAAATCATAATTTATGAACCTTAGGCACACATACGAATTGCAAATCTTAAATAACATTATCATTTCTTAAATTTAGTTGCGGGTCGCTCTTCGAAGTGCATACGAAATAAGTTTCAAATACAAAAACACCAAAAAAACCAAAAAACAAAAACAAACTTAACACACTTTGAGTTTTATTATGATTTTTTTGTTCATACACTTGCTTTTAGACTTGTTAACCGTTTTTGCGTTTTTGCTCTGCTTCGATGCTAATTTTGTGATATTTGTATTGAGTTAAAGATTTTGCTTTCCTCTTTTATATGTATTTTATTTGTGGAAGGAGTTCAAACGTTTGGGTTCTAATTAATGTCTAGCTTTATAACTGCTACAAATTGTGTTCAGTTGATATCAAAAACCACAAAAATGAAGAATGTACAAAAAAGAAAACATTCTTGGGACATTAAGTCTTGGCTTTATTTATTTCGGGCTACGTTTCTTCTTTTCCTTTTGATAAATGAGAACGAAAATACAAATACAACGTGATTCAAGTTAAAAACTTAGAACTTAGGCACTCGTATCACCCACTTGAGTTGAGCACGTGACAAACAAATTCTAGTTGTTAGTTTAGGCTTTAAAAAATGAAAAATTCACATGTAAACTATACATATATGATACCTATTATTTACCTATTTAAATATGATAAAGTTTTGTTTAGGGTTTTCAAATTCATGTTTTAGGAGCTTCAAATCCATAAGTGATATGAATAACAATTCAAAATTAATAATACTACACACACACACTCACACACACACAAAGTACAAGCGCAAGCAAAGCGACTAAAAATGTTTGAAATGTAATAGTGTACATAAGGAAATATATATAGAAGAGAGTTGCTTAGGTTTAGGGTTGTCTTTGCCCAATTGCAAATATGCAAATGAAGTGCGAAGTGGCATTGAAAAATAAGCACGACAGTTCCTCAGTGTTTAATATGTGTAAAGGGCATACTAAATATTATACAAAAAAAAAAATCAAATATATATGTATATATATATATATATGTATTTATACATACATATGTATATATGTACTGTACAATTATTAATTATATTGAAACGGGTAACGAGAATACAAACATAATAATAATGTTATGGTTATGTATTGTAAATGTGTGCTTTAAATAAATGTGCTTCATATTTACGTTTTTTATATATATATATGAATCGATAACAATCACAATCGTTATCGTTATTGTACTCGTAATCGTAAAGATACCTAAACAAAGGATTAACTACCTCAAAACAAGTTTCATATTCGCTAAATTTTAAGCAACAAATTGATATATTACAAACAAAATGCATACATAAATAGATGTCGTAAGTCGAAAATATTTAGAATTAATAAAAAAATAGCTGTGGGAACTAACAATTTAACAAAAAAAAAATAAACAAGAAGAAATATTTATATTTAAATATTTATATAAACAAAAAGAGCCTGATTCATATTCATGTGTCCATGTAAAGCATACAATACATATTTTGAAATTAATTATTCATAATTAGGTATGAAACAAATCCAAACAAATTATATACATACATATAATATATCGTAAGCACTGAGATATCTTGCAGTCCCCCCGTTTCTGAGTAATGCAGATTTTTAAGCTGCCTGCAAGGTTATCAGATAACCAAACAATTAATGTGGTGTCCAACAACAATTGCAACAACAAATTTAAATCTATATACATATATACATACAAACATTATTACTTATATACAAATGGAAATAAGTTTAAAGACTCTGTGTTGAAAATTACAAATTGTGCATGCCTCAAGGCAAAAATACAAACAAAACATGATTATTATGTTTAAAATAAACGGAACAGCGAAATATATACCTTATTAAGTACACACACATACACACACACACCCACACACACAGTCATACACACACATATAACATTTATGCATGTTAACCAAGGAAACAAAAAAAGATGTGTCTATATATTATTAAAGTACATACCAATATTTCAATATGAAAATAAATGGCGACAGCAACAAAACACAAAATTCTCGGTATTTTGATATTTAAAAGTGGGTACAGGTAAAGCAAAAAAATGTGGAACGCTTCACGATTTTGCGTGTCATCCTTGCGCAGGGGCCATGCTAATCTTCTCTGTATCGTTCCAATTTTAGTATATGTTCTGCCGAAGCAAGAACGAATGTAGACTGAAAATTCTCCTATTTATATGTAGCTCACGCCGAATAAGCAGTTGGGAATTACAAGCATTTGTATGTAAAATAGCGCCATCTGTTGTTTATTGTACACCTGGTTTGTGAATAGGCTAAAATAGGAATGAAACAAAAATACAAGTAGTGGGGTTTCATTTCATATACCAATGTTCACTTAAATCTATAAATGACTTTTAAATAAAAAGCCTTAATTAAAGTTTAAAACACAAGTTGTTTGCTTTATTTAATTACATTGGAAAATAAATATATATTCAGAGGCACGACTAAGAGAGTTTAAAGTCCAGTGTTGAAAGACCAACCAGGTTTTTTGTATCATAGCAATTATTATAAATACATTCGTTTATACACATACACTTTACATTACAAACAAAAACAAAAACAAAAGTGTTACAATATTCATTTGATTGTGCTTTTTCTGAGATTCTACCACATTATTCATGTTTCAGCTCTGGCTCCAGATCAAACCAGGACTTCAAACCAGCCGGCGTTGTTATCTCGCTGTCATTCAAGTGAATTTTTAGCTGCAAAAATAAATAAAAAAAAAGAAAAAAATAAGTTATTTTTAAATAAGTGTGTTCAAAAAAATGTGGAACGCTTCACGATTTTGCGTGTCATCCTTGCGCAGGGGCCATGCTAATCTTCTCTGTATCGTTCCAATTTTAGTATATGTTCTGCCGAAGCAAGAACGAATGTAGCAAGAAATTTGTCCTATTTAAACGTAACACACGAGGAAAAAGCACTTGGGAATTATAAGCGACAATTGAATGTCATTGAATGTACTCAAAATTCCGACAAGGGTGAGTTTTTGCCTGCTACCAAAACGGACCGTTTTTTGTTTTTCATTATTCTACCCTTAGGTTATTGGGTTAATTTTTTGCCTGTTGCTTACCATGCCAATGATGGGACTACCACTGGATAGAAAACCCTTTTGAGTGCAGACGGTAACTTCGAGCTCTGAATGCCTGAGCTCGGCAATCGAAATCAGGTACTCAAAGGATGCGTCATAAACGGGATTGCAGTTGTCCTTAATGACGCTGGTCTTTCGCTTCGACTCCTTGCTGCGACCGGGCAACAAATACAGCTTGACATAAGGATCGGGTATGCTGCTGGGATCACGCAACGGTATATTCATAATCTTATGTATGGTCACATCCAGTTTCTGTCGCTGTGCCGAATACGTTATCGACAGCTGTATGCGACCCAGGCCATATTCCCCTGATGTTGAGATTGTTTCAGGCATACGATGTGTCAACACCGTACTGACAACTTCACTGATTGGTTTCTCTAGCGATGAGGATGCTGAGATAACCGGTGCATTCTTAACGGACTCTACCTCCTCGACAATTGGTGAGTCGGCCGAGAGGCGTTTGCTCTTCGACTCGTCCTATAAGTGTAAACATTGTTGTTATTTAAGATATATCAATGAATTTAACAGAGTAAAATGGGTTCCCACCTTAGGTGCTTGAGTTGACAATACCGGAACATCAGGTGTCTTTACGGAGGTGCTGCGCTGTAGGGCTGCCACCTGTTCCAAAGTATCGGATTCCTTTTCAATTTCACCTGCTTTCAAGATGCGCAAAGATAGTGACATATAAAGCTTTGATTCAGGTCCAGATTTTTGCAGTTGGAAGGGTTGCTGTATGATCTCCATGTTGAACTGTTTCACCAAAGTGCTCAGCGTATAGGTATACTGGCCAATATCGTTGCCAGTCTTCTGGTCATAGATCTTAATGTTCAAGCACTCGTTTTCCGGATTGGTGACCAAGAAAGTGAAGCCCTGCTCCCAAACGGGTGAATCATCCCGCAATATCATCGCTGTCTGTTTCTTCTGCTTATTGACGCTGCACACCAGATATGGATCCGGCTTGGAGTTGGCGCGTGCTTGCTGTTAACAATACGAAATGCCAGATTATAGCAATATAATATAAAGGGACACTTCATTGCATACCTTCAGATGCCTGGCGGAGTCAATGAAAACACTGAGTACTGCTGAGCTCATAGTGGTTACACGCAACAATTGCGTCTCCAATAATATCTGTTGTACATCATTGGGATCTGCGGTAAGCTTATACCATTGCAGGCGCACATGTAGATCGCCATGTTTGGCATCCTCGAGTGTAAGCCACTGTGGAAATTTCAATTCGTTTATCATCTATTTTTCGACTTTAGCATATAAATACTTACAGTATCTAGAACACCCTTCTTGATAACGCTAGATATATCGATAGACGCTCTGCAGATTATGGCAATAGAAAAGTTATATTTAGTAAAGAGAAACATTGAAGTAAGATAATAAAAAGTTCTTGTTAAGTGTTTTAAGCGGATCTCAGGCCAAAAAGTGGAGCAGTGTTTGGGAATCGAGTACTGTAAGATGCTGTGTGAGCAGTTTTTGGATACAGTTGTTTTTTTTTAAGGTTTTACTTATTGGATATAGTTTGTATTTCTGTTTTGTTTTGTCGGATACACATGTTGATGTTGGGAAAACGATTGCCTAACCTGCCGAGCGACTCGTCATCACTTGTACGATCCCAATCAAAGAGTCTAAGCACGAGTATGGCACGTTGTGAGACCTCAACCACAGCCTTATCCGTTCAGGCAACAATATTACGGTAATATGGAAGACATTGTATTAATACTGTTAGTAATCAGCGGGCTTGGCAACTCTACAAATTTGTATTTATTCTTTATGTACAGTGGTCAAATATTCGTAAGTCAATCAAACTACATTTAATTACACTACAGGGCATGCAATGTGTGCACAGTACAGGGTGCTCCAACCGTTTGTGTGTGAGAGAGAGAGAGTGTTACAGCGCATGCAATAGTTAGTAAAGAGTTGTTTAATAGATATTTTTTTAGCAGTTGGGGTTAGTCGTCGTTTGTTGTTTGTGTCATAAAAGCAATTGCACTGGATATATGTATCTGATGTGAGTTAGGTCATGAGGCACTGTAAGGTGTAGTATAAAGCTATTACTTTGGCATAGAAAAGCAATGAAAATGAAAAATTCACTAAAACTGTAATGGGCTGACTTCTGTATAAGGTTACACTCATAAATTGAATACTAAACCTATTTCTTTAGTTCGTTTCACTTTATTGATTGTCACGTAGGAGTAATATGAAATTCATCAAATTTGTCAAAGCATTTTTGAGCACCGTTAAATTCCGTTAAGTCACCGTTAAATTGTCATAATAAACCGTCAGTCGTTTTTGGCTTTTTTTGGTTAGTTAAATGCTAAAAGGCTTTTAGTTTTTAAAAAGGTTCAACTCGGAAACAAGATCAACACATAAAAAAAAAAAACACAACGAGAAAACAAAATCGCATTACAAGGAGTTAGGAATACAATATCAATATGCAGTCTCATGCCGCAATACAACCTGCCCAATACATCATCGGCGTTAACGCCTGCCACACCTTGGTCATAGTCCCACAAAGAAAAACCAACCAAATGGTTGATGGTGGTAAAAATACACGCCTAGAAAAACAAGTGTGTGTCAAAAAAGAGATTGAGATTCAGAGAGAAAGAGAGAGACAGAGATAGAAATATAGATAGTTTGAAATTTAGAACAGTGGAAACATACATATACACATATATGTTAAACATATCTCAGTTAGAGCTAAGCATGCATTAGTACAACTGAACATTATAGATATTACGAGCAATTACTCACATACGACGTAGACACATTGTTGAATTTTGGGGAAAGGAGTTTGGGAAACGGATAGGGGGGACCCGACTTGAACCATTCCCGAGTGTATCCGTATGAGTAATGGTTAAATGAATAGCTCTTACCTGCCGAGGTTTTCATCTTTTTTGGAATCATCCGAATCCTTCAGTTGTATGTCGACCCATTGACCCATTTCAATAAAAACTGGCGTCTGGAGGCAGACGCAAAGACGTAGTACAAACAAAACACGAGTACATAATGTCAAGAAATATGCATGGAAATCAAAATTAAATAAATGATAAATGGTAAATAGAAGAGAGAAAGAACACGCACACTACGGCATAAATAAATAAACAATCAATTCAATTGGCATTTTCTGTGTGTGCGTGTGGATGTGTGTATTTGTTTTTTTTAGTGTTTTTGCGTTTTGTAGCATGCAGCAATCGAATGGCAAACGGCAAGAACAGACTACAATAAGCAAGGCTGTGTTCTGTATGAGTTTCATAGCAGCGATTTTCATACGCACCTCACACCAATAATCCCATTTGGGATTCACATTGTTATCAATAATCTGTGTCCTGAACTCTTGAGAACCCACATTCACAATGGCATAGGGATCCGATTTACCCTTGCCCAGCACACTTATATCCTTCTTCATCAGATTCTTAGCCTCCACAACGTGTATGCGTAGCAGGCCCTAAAAAAGTGAGTAACGAAATATGGATGTTGGATGATGTAAATCATTTTTGTTTTCACATACCTCTGGTTCCGGCATCTTGAGTGCCACAGCAGACACTTCATTGCTTAGCGATATGGGTAACTTGTTGGGCAGAACCATCACATTACCAATCTGTTCGACAATAATGCGACGCAACAGATCCGATAATCCGGGCATATCCATAAAGTCAATCACACCAACCAGATTGAAGTCAATATTCGGATTGTTCAGGAAAAATATCTGCAAGCCGCCAACCAGCGGCATAGAGCGTATCAGTGGCTTCATGACCACACGCACCCAGCCGTGTATCTGGAAGTCCTTGATGCCACCCTTCATGCCACCCAAGTAGAAGTTAATGTCACAGTCGCTCGCATAGAACAAGTCCAGATCCATAATAATCTCATTGCGATCCACATTCTTATCATAGATCTTCACGCCACCAATACGTGGCGGAATCGTGCCCAATATGATCCGATCAAAGCGAAAACCATTCATCTTGTATTGCGACAACGCCAAAGCAACATTTGGCTCAATTGTCTCCTTGACCAGGGTGCGGGCAAAGTGATTCGCATTGGGCCACACCTGCTTCAATATCTATTTGTGGGCAATAAAGAATTTGTGTTTAGATATCAAGTGGGAAAAAAACTTAAGTTTATCAAGTGTCTGCGGTAAGGCAATAACAAATTTTGATATTCTTCGTTTATGATTAGAGTCTCACCTTATTTAGCCATTCGGCGCGTTCGACATCGGGGAAATAAACCCAGGCGGGAAGCTCATCGATGCGTGCCAAAATCACATCCTTCTCGGAGGCCAGCGCCGACACCTTGGCTATGTCACGTCGCTTTTCCGATGTCTTGGCCAGCTGGTCCCGGGCCACTGAGAGAATGACTGGAGCTATCAGCCAGGCCACAGACCAGTGCATGTAACCGACTAGATATATGGAAGCGACAATGGCCACCTTCTTGCCCACCGAATACAATATCGAGAAGATATTATTTTCATCACTGCTGCGTGGCTTGGCCACAACATCATTTGTCCCATTGCCATTGCCATTGGCAGTTGGCTGTGATGTTGTTGTAGTTGTTGTTGTTGTTGCCGCACTTGCACCCGCTGGTATTTCACTCATTTTGGGTGGCTGTGCCAGCTTGACGATGGGCTCCTCCTGTTGGGGATCTGGGGGCACAATGAAATCAGCCAGCGGCACACTCGGCTCAGCCGTATTCTTATCGCTAGAAATAAGAAAAAACAAATTCAAATTGTTGTTGAGGGCAGCTGATTCATTAGCATTGAAATCACGATTCGTCTTATGATGATGTCATATTTTGAGATCCCGCAAGCAGCTCGGAATCGTTTGGAGAGTGCAGTAAAAACGTACATACTTGTGCCGGCTTTAGTTTATTTTATATACATTCCATTTTGTGTTGTGTTTACCTGCGCGAGTAATTTCTAATTTATGGTATGGCGCATTACTCATACGTCGCGTGGGCCAAACAAATTGACACAGTTTCAAGACGCTTTCAACGGCGTAGAAGTGGCAAGTAAAAGTTGCAACAATAACAATCACCTGTTGAGCTCATTTCCCAGTTCCAGCAAGCACTCTAACATAAATCTAAATAAACTCTGCTTTGTTTACTTAGTAAAGTACATTTGACACTCATCTAGAAAATGTTATAGATTAAAATGTTTACCATTTAAGACGAAACTGTCATGGGTAAATACTCAAACAAGCGTGAACATCATGTCAGTGGAATGTCAGATATTTTCTCACAAGAAATAAAAACTTTAAGCTAATTGAAGGTCTGCCAACCAAAAAGCTGACTGACTTCAGTCATGCCACACTTCAGAATAATTGAAAAGTCAGTTTAAAGTCAGTTTGGGGGGCGAAGTTAAACTCTCTTTTTAAAGACTCATCAATAATGCAAAGCTCCTGGGTAAATTTACAAACTTTAGTTTTTCGGCTCTCTGTTGACTTTTCCTCTTACAAAAAACGTAAAAAACAATTTGGTTTTGTTTATCTTATTCATTTGCGTTTTACAGCTGCGGGCGTTGCTTTGAGTACTCTAATTGATATTGTCTTTACCTTCTTCCCGATTTCCCTTTTCTTTCCAACCTTCTTTTTTGTGTGTGTTAAATTGAAAATAAAAGCTTTTGACTTAACGATTTAACAATAAGATTTTGTTTATTTAGGAAGGAAGCACCCTTAAACACACTTTTTTTAACGGTAGCTAGGCGTCGGCAAAGCTTCGTCTATAAAGCTCGTCTAATTTCGTGAACATAGAGATATATGTTTAAGCGTTGCTAAACATTTTACTCAAGTGGTTCAAGTGGTGCGACATTTGGCAATTTACTTGGATCTTGCGGCACCTGTTGATTTGCCGTTGATTTGCCGTCAAAGCCAGGCAATGAAAACAAACAAACGAACAGTGAGAAATGAGTGAGACACACACACACACACAGAGAGTGAGAGTGTGTGGATGTGTGTGTGCGAGAGAGAGAGGATGAGGCAGCTGCTTAAAAGTCTCAAGTCTGACATAACTTTTACGCTGTCTACCTTCAAAAAAAAAAAGCTGTCCAATTGGCATCCCATTGCCAAGAACTTGAACTCGCTTAACGACTTATTCGCATATGAAAATTTTGTTATTTGTGGCTGTTTCTTCTTCTTCTTCTTCTTCTTCGCCTGGTTCCACACCCCGTTCATACCCCGTTATCCTCACTTTAATTGGTTGTGTGTTGTTTTCTCGAAAAGCATGACGTCGTCGTGTAATTGGCGTTGTTTTTATTTGTATATCTATGTGTATTGCGAGGCGACCCCGCTGGCCGACGATGTGTTCAGTTTCAGTTTCAATAGATGAAATGAATAAATCAAATAATAATAAATATTTAATTGTTGTGTCACCTTTGCATTGTGGTTAGCTTCTTTAAAGTGTTGCAATTAAATTGGGTGTGGAATTTAGTGTGTGTGCTAAAAAATGAATAAAAGAAAAAGTTAAGTGAAAAAAACATGTTATCTGGTATTAAATGTGGTTTGAAAATGTGGATAAAGACAACCAAATACTACATTAAGGTCGAGTTTAACTCGAGTATTATTCTTGCACATTTGCATTAATAAATTTAAAAGGAAATGGTGATAAATAAATACGTGCTTCAAAAGTACAGAAATAAATAGGAAAAGAAAATATTGTTGACTAACATAGACTCATAGAACGACATAAATAACTTTTTAAACGGGTATGCGGGTTATGTTTTGACTCATAACGTACAATTCTTTGAGCATGAATCGAGCATCGATTTGAAAGCAATCTGTTTGCAATTAATATAATTCTAATTCCCATGATTAGCTATTGCGCTAGCATTACGCATATTTGCTTTAAAAATAAAGGCACATACATACATATGTATGTGTATATTTTCTGTTTGTATATATTTGATAATTCAATCGTTGGCTAATTATGCACATATATGTATATGCAATATTTAAAGTCTATACAAACGAATAAATAGAACGAAAGTGTCTTTCATTTAGAATACACCAAAATACTCGCAAACACTCTTATATTCTTTTCAAACACCATGATGTGTTCGTATCTTGAATTCTTCTCTATATATAAACTTGCCAATATGGAATACAAATTGTTTATTTTTATCAAGTTCTAATTTTCATACGCTCCTCAAACATAAACAACAACAAAGTAAACAATTTGCATTTGTTGAATGTGTTCTAGAAAACCGGATTCTGATTACGCATTAGGCAACAATTACAACACCATATAAATGAATATATTTATATATATATATATATACTACGCACCCAAAACAAAACTCTATAAACTTTTATTATTGTTGTTGTTAATTTGCTTTATTTTGTTAATTTTTCACTCGTTTTTTTTTTTGATTGCGCGACGCGTATGACGACCTTGCGTCGTCGGCAACGTTTTGAAAACTGAACGGAAATTCTGAGCAACAGCCAACTAGAAGATGTTTTTTGCTTCGGGTTGAGTGAAAGCTTTGAGCGCTTGAGCAAAAGCTCCGGCACAGCAGCCGGGCGATGCGGTGTTCTCTGATGTGTTTATTGGTGTGTGTGTTTGTAGTTTCTTTGGCGCCATGGGGCAGCCTTATTGGAGGCAGCCTGTGCCACACTAGTTAACATACGATTTGAACACGAATTAACAAAAATATATAACGAAAAATAAATAAAAAAATATATATTTTATTAAAAATTAACTAATATTATTTTGTTATTGAGCATTAAAAGTTCATTAAAATTTAAATATTTTCTTTTTAATAACACACATAACTATTCAAGTTAAACCGTTTTAAGTTTTTTGTTAAGGAAAGTAAAAGTCTTTTCTATTGATAATGAAACGCTAAACTATTACACAAACCAAAAACTTTGCGCTGTCGATGCTTTGTAGCATAGTGTAATCAGGCAACTAATTACACACAGACAATTCCCGGGTCAAGCGTTAATTGTTAATGGTTGCTATTTGCTCGTCCTGTGGCCATTGATAGCATCTGGAACTAGGTTTCTTTTTTCTCCAAATGGCAATTTGCAACGGTTTTGGTTTTGTTTGGTTATTTTTGGTTGAACACTTTGACCGCACTCTAAGCTGCAAGCGGATTAAGCGGAAACAACTCAATAGCTTTCATTTTTTCATAAATATCAAATGTGCGCGTAACACATGACGTATGGGTAATAATCGAAGCGTACATACATTTATAATGTAGCCAGCAGATTAAAAGGTAAACAATGGCTCGCAAAAAAAAAGCGCAAATCAAAGGCAAACAAACTACAGCAGCAGCTGTGGCAGGCACAACTTTAATGTGGCCTTCAACAACACTCGCACAAACGCACACACGCCCCCACATTGCTGCACATTGTCTGCCAAATGGGGGGTGGTGTGTGGCACCTTGTTGAAGGACACACTTTGCTGCTGGTGCCGTTGCTGCTGCCGTTGCTGTTGCTGCAGGCAAATGAGTGAAAAAAAGGTAACAACAAATGCCAACCTTCTCCTAAGGTATTTCAAATGTGCTAGCCCTTTACGCTACATGCTTTATGCTGCGGGCCCCAACAAATAGTGAGTGGAAGTCTCAACAGAACGGTTGAACATGGAACATTTAGTCTATGCTAAATTGGCATTAAAACCATATTTAGTTTATCTTCATGCTTTAAATCTTTGAATACTTAATTATTATTATACCTTTAAAGCACACACCGCTCAAGCCATTAAAGATTTAGTGTGTTTTAGAACACTTGCCTATAAAAAATATAGCCAAACCGAAATCAGTTTGAAAATCTAATATTTAATGTCCTGTGAACACGAGTGTCTCACGCAGCCAGCTGCATATGTTCGTTACATAAGTTTTGCTATTTGAACGCTCTATAAATAGTTAATTAACCACTGTCGTGATTTAGACTCTATTTCAATATATAATAATGAGCCCAATAGGTTTTTCAACTTTGAACTCACAAAGTTTTGTAAAATTGCAGGCATGATTGAACAAAATAAACTTTGATGTTTGCCCAATTGATTGGCGCAACACAACGAACTGACGAACTACTTTCTACTACAAAGCGTTTTAAAGGCCGACACGCCACAATAGGTTGCAGAGTGGCAGAGGCAACATCACATTGGGGTCACATGGCTGAAGTTGACTGGGTTGAACTGGTCCTCGAGGCATCATCGTTTGTTTTGCTAACGCTTTTTCTCTTCTGTCTTCCGTCTTCTGTCCTCTGTCTTCTGTTTTGTTGTCAGATAAGTGACGTCACGTTTTGCCTTTGATTTATGGATGCGTTCAGTGAAGCAAATCCCAATCGCAACGTAAATCTAACAAATTGTCAAGCAGTTAACAAGAGACGAGTGTGACGGGGGGTGTTATGGGTTGGGGGCTGAAAGCTTTGCAGATGTAATTTGATTGAAAATGCCATGAATGGAAAGTAAATTTAGTTAATTATCTGCATTACCATATAGTACTTCTTCATTCTACTACACAAGCAGATATTGATTGAGTGATTTGATTAAGTGGCAACAAGAACCTCTACTTTATGTCTTGTTTACTGGCTTTGTTTACATTTAACAGCTTTGTTAAAGCTCCACTCCTTAATTAAGTAGTCAACACTTAATTAGTGACACTGCAACACATGGGTATTGTAAAATGTAATTTGCTAACATAAATGTTTGATGAGTCAGCTGTGCAAAGGTTCTCCATTCTGTCACGAAACTAGTTACGCATTAGAAAAGAAGTCAACTCTATATACTATTATTTGCCGACATGACAAGATTACGTCGTTGTCTCAGGACTGGGACTGGGACTGGGAGAAGTATAAAAATGTAATCTCATTTAAATTGTATTATAACGCGATTAATATATAGATTATCAACCAGGCTAAAACGTTGTTTTTTTATTTCACCAAGCTTCCTTAAACTGTACCCGCCCCAAAACTACTTGGCAATGGCAAAAACACATGAAGAGTATTTAGTGCTCGATCTGAAACTAAAGTTTTTCCGCATGATAACGTCATCGGCTTCGGATGCTGGCTTCAATTTATTTAAAAGGCTAAAGTTGACCTTAGTTTCATTTCAGCTGAATCGCAAAAGAATCACAAAAACTTTACAACTTACATCAGCATCAGGCATCAGGCATACCCAGAAACTTTAATGCAATTTACATTATGAAGCACGTTTCATGTATGTCGACACACTTGAACGCACAACGCATTCAATATTTAAACAAATTTCTTTAGGTTCTGGGAATTATTTTGCGTGAGCGTGTGCCCATTAAATGATATGAGTTAAGGTATTACTGTTATATTTTCTTATGTTTATTCTTTTCCTTTTTTCTGCCTTAAATTGAGAAAGGCAAATGAAAACATCAGTTGCGTACTTTGTTAAGAGTCTACAAGCAGGCCTCTGATGATATTCCATAAAATGACCGCAGGGATATATGTATATATATGTATGTATATACATAAAAATGGAATGCGAAGCAAGCAAAAGTTCGAGCGCAAATGAAACCTGAGCTATGCCACACTTTAGTTGGCCAACTGTTGGGCTATTAAATTAGCTACCAGACATGCACGGATACAGGCTAGGAGCGTACACTTGGAGAGGGGAGGGGCGAAATGTAGAGGCATTAATAGACATTATTATCGCCTCAATCAGTCGACTGCCGGACGCAAACACAAAGTGTAGCAAGGAGAGAAGTGAAGAATTGAGAGAGAAATATACACTAAATATTGGAATGGTTTGCTTATGAATTATACACAGGTTCGACTTTCTTTTGGTAATACTATCAAACTTAACCCAAACTTGGCTGCCAGGCAACTGAATCGCGCAGTACTTAAGCTAGGCACAAAAAAGGCAACCAAACTTACAAAATAACCAAAGCACGACACGCACGGAAATCGTGGCAACAGTTAGGCAGAACAATTAGCAACTTGCAAGTGCAAATTGATGGACTTCTAGATGCCCAACAAATATATGACAGGTATGAAAATGTGGCCTACTTTTTGGGGGGCGGGCACAACTTAAAACTGCAATGAAGCATGTTTAATGATATATGTTTACATATAACTGCTTGACAATAAAACTAGCTGAAACATCAGGTCATATATATGTTTATATACATTGCATGTTTTTGCTACTGAAAAACTTTATACTAACCGATTCTCTGGCAAAAAGTTACAAAAATGTGTCATAGCCGTCGTCGCTGGCAGTGTTGATGGCTCTAAGCTGACCGCATTTGTCATGTCCAAAAATACGGATACGCGGTCTGTTGTAGCATTAACGACAATAAATGCCACACCCCCGCTGCCATCCGCTGCCCCCACAGTCAACTTTATTACCTTGCAATGTAACTGTTGGTGAGCCAACGAAAAATGTGGTTACACTTTAATTATGCCTGGCGTCAAGTGCAAAAGTCAACCACAACAAAAAGTTGTTTGTTTGTTTCGGTGTGTGTGTGTGTGCGTGGAATCCTTTGGCTTGTCAAAAATGTCTGTCACACTGAAATGTCTGCCAGAATGTCGTCTGTCTGTTTTTGTTTGTTGTTGTGTCCCTCTGTGTGAGCTTCGGCTGTCGGGTCACTCTCTTTGGGTGATGTTGCTGACAACGCTACGTATGCGTAATATTTACAATTTTCATTATACCACACAAAGAGCAGGGCAGCACAGAAGCAGGTGTGGCAATAACCACAGTACCTTCCACTTAGGATTGCTGCATTTTTAATGTAAACATTGCAAAATTTCACTTACAGTTTGGGAGCAATACTCCTGCAGCTGCTGCTCCGACTGGCACTTAAATAAGATGGCCAAGTGGATATAACAAAGCCGCAGCCAAAAATAAAATAACAATGACTCAAGTACACAATTATTTGGCGACACTTTTCCTTTATTATACTTCTTTTTGTTCTTGTAAGAGGTTGCTATTGATTCGACAAGCTGACGAGCTGACGAGCCGGAATCGCCACTAAAAAAAAGCGCGCCGAATTTTCCAGACAAGGCGGACGCGTAAAGCAACGCAAGGACAGCAGCAAACTTGCATTGCACAAGTCTCGGGCACAACTGAACAATGTCTGCATAAGGCAGCAATGGCAGAGGCTTGCTTTTTACAACAATATCGCTCATACGCAGCGTGTGACCCACATTCGGTTCGCCGTTGTAAACGACTCAAAGAGAGGCAATGATGAGAGAGAGAAACTGAAAGCTTTAAGCGTTTTTCTCTCGTTCTCCCTCTCTCTTTTGCTGGTTATGCTTTAAACGATAGAAGTTCGCCTTCTGTTTACGTTTGTTGCTATTTTTGGCGCCAAAAACGACAAAACAACTGTTGCAGCAACTGGCTGGACTACAAGAGGAGAATGTGTATTCGATGTGTGGCTGCTAAAAATATTTTTCTTACTAAGCAAGTGTAGTCGCATCGTTGCGCATTTTGCTAATTTAGAAACGCATACCTAACAATAAAAAAAATTTTATAAAATTTTTCAATTTAGCTAAAATAAAGTAGCTATGTAAATTGTGTGATTAATTATAAAAGGTAATTTCAATTTATTAATATTTTTTATTTTAACAACTTTGTATTATTGGTAAATTTAAGTTAGTTTGCGGCCCAAAAGCTCACGGCATGCACCACGCTTTGACATGCATTGTGCTATGCTAAACCAACACAGTGAAGCATACAGTTTGATGGCAATTGCTTTGAACATTTTAAAGCAACTTTGAATTTGAAAGGGAATTTATATCGTTAAAAACTTTATTTAAATTTTATTTATAAATGGATGAAATATCGTTTCTGCTGCCCAAGAAAAAATAAATTTCTTCATTGCTGAGGGAATGTGCTGCAAGTCTGTCGCAGAAGAATTTGCCTTGTACAGGAACTGCGTCTGTAGTTTCGGCTTTGGTTACTGCGGCCTTTTTGGTGTGCGGGTTTTCGATCGGTCGTTTGAATGCAATTATGTCCATTGTGCCGTGGTCCATCTTGAAATGTGAATTGCATTTAGAGACGAAAAATTAGTGGATGTTGAACGACAACGAAACACCACCGCATTTGGTGCAATCCTCGGCCAAATAGACGATTTAGATTTTGCTCCATTTTAGATATAACGAAAGCAACACTGCGGGGAGATTGCAACACAGATGGTGCTGCTGCGCAGCTTCTTTGATATGTCGCCCGTGAATGATTTACTTTGCGATCGCACATCACAAAGTGCCCAGATTGATGTGACTGTGACTGATAGTAGCTCAGTCTGTTTATGTTTACCATTGACTTTGTTGGTGTCGTCTATCACAAGATACTAGATGCTTTGTGTTCATCATCTTCAACTACAGTCATTATTGGTGACACCGAGCTCCATCATCGCTGCCAGAACTTGTGCTAAAGTTCTGTATCCTTTATATACATTTTATTATAATATATGTTTATACTGTAAGCTTACCTGCACCTCCTGTCACGAAACTGCAACAAGAACAAGGATTAGCAAGCCAATTGTTAAGGCAACTGCAAAGAGAATCATTTGATTACCAGAATGTAATGTCTGAAGGTTCGTGTCATGGGTTTGACATTCGGTCTTTGGAAGCAGCGAACCCACGGTTCGTGTACGAGATTGTTTGTTTTGGGTTTGTGGGGATCAACATTACTTACTCTTACAGGTGAATACCACAGGCTGTGTAACTTCACAACAAGTTGTATAGCAAGATCCAATTTGATGATGAGTAAAGTGCTAATAGAAATGTCTAAAGTTGAAGCTGAAGAAGACAATGCAGTTGTTGGATGGATGATAGGGAACACACTCAAAGTCACTGGTGAGCTTAAGCCAGTTGAGTTACTTCAGTCACAGCAACAACAGTCCTGCACTGTGTACTGTGCGATGACAAAGTCAATTATTCAACGGGGCCATACCAAAGAGGCAAAGTAGCAGCATCTATATTGCCCTTTCCGCGCACTGTTGGTTATGTAGTATATAAAATGTAGCGAAAACTTAATCTTCTATCTGGGCATGGATTACTCCCAATGCGGTCGGTTTTGTCAAGCGATTGACTATCCTTTTTATTGTGAGGTTGGCCATCTTGAAATCTCGTCGCCTGCAATTATCAAGTTTAACCGGCCTCACTACAGAATAATAAGGATTATTAGGATTCAGTCATCATTGTTTTTTTGTTCCAAGGCATAAGGTAAGATTTGGATCCATTGCGTCTGCTTGAAATATGGCCGTCTGCTTGAGCCTTTTCCATTCCATTGAACCAGCAGCACTGCTTATATGTATGGAATTGTAATTTCCTTTTTGACTTTTTTTGCCTGCAAAGCGTTATTATGCGATTTTTTTAAAAATTTAAAAAAAAAAAAAAAAAAAAAAAAATATTTATTGATTAAATGATAATTAGTTGTTGACCGGTTATACTTTTAAGAACGAATGAGTTTATTAATTTTTTCACATCTATATATACTAGAATTAGAGTAAATTTTTCTCATGGCTTACTTGTCAATTTCAATAGCACCCAACAATTTTAAAATTGAGTATTTTTTGAGTATATTTTTAATGCAAACTTGCATGTGATGAAACTTGCATTTATCTGAAGTTAAATTTTTTTCTTGTCGAACAAAATGCACCGAACATAAAATTACTTTGTTTAATAGAGTTGACAGCTTTGCAAGTTATAAGGTTAACTGACAGCTGCAGACTTTTCACAGCTTGCCCAATAAATTTGCGTTTATTTTAACTTAAAAACGGAGATAAAAGTATTTATAATACCATGTCATATTTTGTGTGTCAATATAGTTGACACTAAAAATAAATCAAATTGGTCTTTACATACACACAACACAAACACTAAAAAAATGCTAAAGCTTGCGGCAAAAGCATAACAGAAAAAAATGTGAAATATAAAAAGACATACAAAATATGTTCAAAAAGTTTGTGTGCCGTGAAATTTATGTGTTAGATGGTTTGGAAGTTGTTTTTTATTAATAGTTGGTTTTTCTTTTATTTTTTACTAAAACTCACGAATGCCCACAAGTCTGCTGAACAAACAAACAAACAAACAAGCAAACAAACATGGAAATCAGAAGTTTCTTCAATATTTATGACGCATTAAATGCAAAAGACAGACAACAAATTTAATCCCCCAAGCGCTGCCCCTGCCCCATCGTCAGCACAAAGGGTTAAAATATTGTTCTTCCTGTTGCGACAGCACACGACATGCATAATAATAAATGTGACTGGAATACGTATAACAAACACAACAACAACAACAACAAAAACAACAACAACAATAACAATAATAATAATAATACGTAATAAAAATATGACAAGAAAACCAGTTGGCAGTTGGCAAAAACAACATACAAATAACATGACATGAGTCTTAAGAACAAAGTTCGTATAAATGTTTTGCCCAACCCCTTTCGATCATTACCATTCCCAATTTCCACCCACAATCCTCAGTGGTATGCCAAGCCGCTTTCGATTTATGAGTAAACGGCGTCAGATAATGCAATAATATGAAAAGCAGCGGTGCGGTTTAAGTGTATATAGTATATATGTACATAAGAAGAAGTACATGAAAAAACAGTCGCATCTCAAACAAGTTAAGTTCATACCCAAAAAGTTATCCAAATGTGTAGATACCCTGAAAATCAGTTGGGTTGTGTAAAGATAAGGATTTTGATTTAAGAAAAGGGAAAATAATAAACATTTAATTTGTTTTGAAAATGATCGATATACTAATCAATCATTAAGAAAGTGAGAAGAAATATTCATATAATTTTCAAAATACTTATCCAAAAACTTCCCAAAGAAGTTTTATCTATTTATCATCATATCGTTTATCATTTACATATTGTATATACTATATATTGTATATACTGCAACTGAAAATGTAATTCCAGGGTATACACAGTATGACGCCAACAGTGCCTTTTATTATGTTGCAGGGACATGGAAGCTTCGCTGGAACATTTGCCAAAGATTCAGAGTGTGAAATTTTAAGCTTCTCTGCGTTATTTTGAACATGACAAAACCAGTTTTGTTATTTTATCTTTTTTCAATATTTATGGGAACGCTTTAAATTTTAGTCAATTTAAGTAAATCAGATGGTGTTCTTGCTTTTTAAAATAATAATACAATAAATTAAACTACATACAGGGTTTCACAATCTACATTAATTTAAATTAAGTATTATTGAGTATTTATTGACATTTCTAATTGGTTGTTTATTCATTGCGTATACGTAACGAAGAGCTGTCCCTTGAAGCTTAACAAGTGCACTTTAAATAACTCACAATCAGTCGCATTTCACAAAACACATCCTGTTCTAGATCCCGTTGATAACTTGTTGGCACACACACATATACACACACTCACACACAGACAGAGAGCAAACACAGCACGATAAACCGGAAGTGCTTGACGCTTTTGCATATCCTCAAGTGCCACTAAGTGGTGCTATAGCTTTCATTTGTGTGATGCTTATCGCACTCTCACTCAAACAAACTCTTGTATTCAACTTCACTCTCACATTCTTACACCCCCTCTATTTCGCTCTCGCTCTCGCTTTCTCTTTCTGTTGCATGTGTCACAAGTGCACAAGTGTTTGTAACTGTTCCATGCTAGTTTTTACCGCTTTCCATTGCTACATGTTACTTTTTTATATTTGTCGTTTCTTCCTTTCTTATTTTTATTTTATTTTATTTTATGCTTTTTCATTTTGTATCGCTGACCATGACAGCTTTTGCCCGTGAAACCCTTTGTCCCCTGACTGCTGCGACTGTTGCGACTGTTGGCCATGGCCAAATGTCCACAACATAAATGACATTTATATTGGTTAGAGCATGTATTTGAAGAAATTGTTGTTGTTGCTGTTGTTTCCCCTTTGGTTCTTGCTACTGTGTTATCGTGTGTACGTGTGTGTGTTTGTGTGTGTATGACCACTTTTGGCCATAAAAGCGCTACAATAACAAACATTGTTTACGACACAAGCGTTGGCCAAAAAGGTCAAGTTATGAAAAATGACAGCACCAACAAAAGTAATAGTAAGAATTTCTGCTTCAAGAAGCATTGAAAAACTTTTGCGCAATATTGTCAAAAAAAAAAAAAAACAATAACAATACCAAAATTGCCAACAACATGAACGTGCAACAATGACCAGCAAAAAACTTCAAAAAACAAATTACGGCAACAACATGCATGGGTCAACGGGGCTAAAAAAGTTAAACAAAGAAGACCCATACCCATCCAATAGGAGTCTTGTAGTAGTCAAAAATTGCGTATACGCCATGTGTCCGAAAAACGACGACAAACGCAAATGTCACAAAAGCCAGGTGACACATTAGTGTGTGTGTGTGTGTGTTAGTATGTATGTGTATGCGGTTGACAAATGTGTGAGCCCACACACACACACACACACACACACAAGCATATAAAGCAGTGTTGGACATCGCAGTTCAATTGAATCTTAAACTTTTCTGTAGTTTAATTACTGATAAAAGTTTGAGCCGTTTACATATATCTTATAAGTTCATTGAAGTATCGATTTGTTGGTTTAGTTTCAAAAAGCTTCAGTTCTTGTTCTTCATCATCATCATTATCTTCCTTGATTTAAAGAACGTTTTGAAGCATAAAACCTTTAAGCCACTTTGCAAAAGTATACAAAATTTGTTCTCAAGTGTTTTTTTTATACCAAATAAAATGTTTTCTATTCCAATCTCTTCAACAAAATAATTCTCTAGTGGTTCAATTGAACCAATTCACAATGGTTCGATACAACACTAATTTGTTGCTGCTGTCGAGGCATTTAAAACGTACATTGAACGATTTGGTCCCATAAATCCATCGCCGCAGCCAATACAAATAAACAAAGCCCAGAGGAGGTTTCCATGTGAGAGGAGTAGGGGGAGTGGGAGTGGGAATGGGAGGGGGAGCTGGCTAGCAGCCCAAAACGCCGATAGTTGGATGGACAGATAACCGCAACAAACGCACATGAACACACATACTAACAAGCACACATACCACCACAAACACACACACTCAAACACACAAACACACATGGACATACGCAGAGAGGCATAAACGCAATGCCATTAAAAGCCACAAGCTTGCGCCTGACACGTGCTGATTAAACTCTTTTTAAATGTCCGAGCAGCAGCGTACGTGTTGAGCTTGTAGGCAGTTTAGACGATTAGTAGATGGATGCCAGCTGGATACACTCATCAGAAGGGCTTCAATGTAATCGATTCCATAAAACAACTTTTGAATTATAAATGATTCGACATTGACTTCTTTTTCTATTACTTTTTGATTGAGTTAATTCAATGTGTTATGATATATTAAGAATATTTATAGGAAGAAGTGACTAGTTTAGTTGAAAATATAAGAGAGGGATAAAATAATTTTGAATATGTATCGTTTGAGATCAAAAATTTGTTTGTTCAATAGAAAATTATACACTTACAACAATATTAAAATTGTAAAAATATATAATTATATATTTATAATATTCCCAAAAAAAAATCAAATAAAATAAACACGTAAGAAGTCACAAGCCGACTAGGAAATACTCTGTATAGTCAACACCTTTGTTCATGCCTGCACCATTCGAATATTGCACGATGAGGAAAATTGTAATCTTCAATATATTTTAGCTTATTTTGTTCAAAACCTTACAAATTGCTTACAATGTAAGTTGCTAATGTAAGTAATTAGCGAAAATGGCACAAATTATCGAGACTCTATATGAAGCCCAAATGGGCTGTTAGGGTATTTTAGCTGCGTCACTCTTAACCTTAACCGTTGTTGTAGTGTATTTGTGCGTCCTAAAATCTTTGATTTGTGGTATTTGGTCAGGCTTTTAGTTCAGGCGACAAAACTTGCCATGCATTTTTGGGTTTTTGTTTTGTTCGCTCAGATTTTGAACCCTTTTTTTTCGGATGACGGCCCTAATGGTTAGGGTTAGGGTTAGGGTTAGGGTTAACAAAAGTCAGTCATGCGTGGGGCGACGCGACACAAACAAATACACTTTAAATAGCTTTCGGCTCTTTTGGAATGTCTACTTTTATTTTTTGGTTTGTTTTGTTTTGTGCTTTTTTTGGTTTTTTGTGTTTTGGGGCCTAAATCATATTAATGAATTTTCTTTTGGCCCATGTTTAGTCCTGTGTAGTGCCACATTAATTATGCAAAATTAAATTTTATATCGCCGCATTAGATGGCAAAAAAAAAGAAAACAGAGTAAAGGAAAAAAGGGATGCTCCGACGCCCTTGCAGCAGCCGGTCTGCACTTTGAAGCCCTTCTGCAGGGGCTTATTTAAATTTATGATTGAATAAATATTAAAAACCCAAAGAGCAGTGAAATCCGCTTGGGTCATTAGGGTTCACACACACACACCGACACACACGAACATTAACACAGCTGTGACTTTTGGTTAAGCGGTTTTGCATGGATTTACGGGCATTTTTAAACGGACTGGCAGTTACTGCTCATTAGCGTAGTTTGCTGCCGCTTCTCCACGCCATTCCACGCAACTCCCCGCCACTACCCGCAATAGTTTTCATCGGTAGATTTAATGTTTATCTGCAGCGTCGGGTTCATAAATCACGTCAATATGCTGGACACGAACCGGCGCCGCCAAAATCGTGGCTGACCTTATCGGCACAGACTCTAAACGGACTAATTAGACCACAGCACAAACAGCGAATAGCAAACACTAACAACAGCCACAGCCACAGCAACAGCAACAGCAATAGCAATAGCAACAAGCAAACTAGTTGTTGGCAAGCAAATGTTAATAAATTGCAATTCATGTGCATAAATAATGGTACGACAATGGCCAACGGTGCGTATGAATGACCAACAGATGTCACAAGTGCAACTAAACCGTAGAGATAATAAAAGGATTAGGTGAATGGACAGAGCGATTAGATAAGATAGCTTTTTAGCTGCTTTTAAGTCTTTAATAAATATTTTCTGGCAAAAGAAAGGTAACAGAAAGTCATGAATTGTATGTGTTAATATTTGAATACTTTCAATCAACATTAGGTTATTTAAAGTAGTTTGAAACAAGTTACTTTGTTAAAGAATGCTAAAATGCTGAAAGTTATGCTTCAAAGTTAACAACTGCTTTAACATCCAGCGCAAAAACATTTTGTTTAACAGTTGTTTTGAAGTGTTTTCACACTTCTTCAAATACTTCAAAGGCACGTTGACTTTGTTCTGTTGCCAACACCAAAGCTAAATAGTTACGCACAACAAAGCACTTTGCTAAGCTAGATGCTAAAATACATTTGACATTAATGTAGGTTTTCCATAGGCTGTCGTCAAAGCTACCCCTGAAGTGAATATCCTTGCAAGCCTTTCACAGCTTATACTCCTTGCAACGTGTAGATTTATGCACATGTGGCAGCATCTAATTACAAGTTGCAGTTGCAGTTGACAGTTACATCATAATTTGATTATTTAGTGACCCAATTTTGCAGTAATCAATGCGTTTGTTGTGTAGTTATAATTCAGGCTGTTTGGAATAATTTGATGGTCATAAACATAGAATTATAAACATTTCCCTATATTATTGCCTAAGTATGTCTTTTAGTTAAATAAACATAGCACATTTACTTACGTAACTTAGTCTTTCCCTCTCTCTCACTCTCTCTCACCCTTTCTCTTTTGAATTTTGGTGGCTCTATAACAGTGTTGCTAAGGACCGATATTTTTTTTAAACTGTGTCCGTAACTGTGTTTAGCATCGATAACTATGCTGGCAGGCGAGGCATTTAACCAGAAGGTGCAGCCAATGGACCACCCTAAGCCCAATAACTTAGAGCCCAATAGGCTCTCTTAGCCAATGTGTGTGTGCTTGTGTGTGTTTGTGTGTGGTGTGTGTGTGTGTGTTAGTGTTATAGGGGCCAATTTGAGGAGCATGGTTCGTATAGACCAACACCAATACCAACACCAATAACAAATAGTAGTTAAAGTGCTCGTCTGCAGGCTAACTGAAACTGTTCTACGTAACCTACAACATTTTTGGCTTAAACCAACTGTGTTCTGCACTTGGTAGCAGCAGCAGCAGCAGCCCCAGTTAGTTGCCTCCAATGGGGCAGGACCAACATGTAGTTGCGATTAAAAACTTTTTTCTTTTCCTTTTCCTTTTCGTTTTCCGTTTTTTTTTTTTGCTGTGTTCAGTCTTGCTGTCATTCGCAAACTGTCTGTGGGCAATCAAGCTGCATGAGTGCATGCCATGCACCTGCTGCACCTTCAGCCCTGCTGTCCACCCTTTCCCCCTCTCTCTCTCATTCGTTCTTTAGCCTAACACACACACACACACACTGAGAAGTGCACGTGCAGCATTCGCAGCATCATTAACGGCATCGACCCAGCACCCTTTTAAGCCTGTCGCTGCTGTTGCTTGTGTTGTACGTTGTGTGTGTTGTTATCTTTGTTGATTGCGTGTGGCGGTGGCTTAAATAGTAGCAACTTCCAAAGAATCCAGCACTGTATCCACACAGTACGATTGCCATTTAAAAGAAAACAAAGAACTTCAAATCCTTTGGCTTCTGCCTTTATACATTTGCCTTGATTAATTACACTGCAAAAAACATAGTTTTTTTGAGTAAAATCTTGTTTCTTTTCAGAGTAAACACTTGTTAAAGGTCCTAAATTTTATATAGTTGTCCGATCTGTCAGATTTGCCAAATGATCTAAATGAAAAGATAGACAATGCTGATCAAGAAGACATATATACTTTATCGGGTCGCATATGCAACACTCAACACTTTTGTACTAAAATAAATGTTGTGGTTGAGCAATTAACTTAACAGAAATATTTGTAGCACAGTATTATCCATATCAAAAGTGAAATGTGGTCTTTAAGTGCAGCATACACTGCGTATGAGCAATTTCGAATAAGAAACAATTTCTAAGCGTGTATTGTGTGTGGCACGTTGTGATTTGTGTGGTAATAGCTCATGTTTGGCACTGTGGAAAATCGCTTTATGCTAATTCAATTCAATGCTTCTATTATACGAGTCCTCTCTCCGTCCAATCTGTATGTGTGTGTGTGTGTGTGTGTGTGTGCGTGTGTGCGTGTGTTTGTTGATGTATGCAAGTGAATTGATGTGTTTGGGCCCATCAAAGCTTGCATAATTCGATTGAAAATTAAATTGTTATTAGTTTGAGCAACAGGCGAAATGGGCAAAGCTCGGCCAAACGGCCCAAACCGGGCAATTGTGAATGAATTGAAATTGAGTACAGTGCCGCAGTGTCGCAGTTATGGCCAGGCATAAAAGCAGCCTCATTAGCATAGAGACGATGCGAAGACGCGTTTGTGGATGCCACACAAATTTACATACAACACTAAAAATAACATAAATACATGCAGCAGCAGCAGCAGCAGCAGCAGCAGCACACCAAGCTACAAGGCGACAAAATAAATGACACAGAATACCCAAAAAAACAACAAAAAGCGAAAGAAGATGAAGAAAAATAAACTGAAGCAGTGGAAAAACTACTCAAAATACATAAAAAAATAAACGAAATTCAAATAAACCTTAAAATTGACTTAGCGACAGCAGCGACGCCGGCAGCAACAGTGACAGCGACAGCGACAGCGACAGCCGGCAGCACAAGAAATTAACACAAAATCAAAATACATACATAAAAAAATATAAAAGTAAAAGAAAACAACCAAAATGCTAAAGCAAAAACGTCAACAGCTCTGTCGCTAAAGCTATGAGCAAGCAAAGTAAGCAAAAAATGCAGACAACTCTGCATAGTTACACTAACTAATACCCTATATACGACAAATTTTTGCATTGAGCTGATTGCTTTCTACATAAACATAATAAGTAATACTATTGAAGTTTGATTAAACTTACAACTAGTAATAAAGTCTTTTCTGCTCGTTACATATCTGTGCAAAAGCTTATACCCCCTCTTAGTACTTTGAAATGGAATAACGTTGAGGTTGCATGTCGCTATGGCTATTGATGTTGTAAAAGTGTAACCATGCTGTTGCAGCGTATCGAACTTGAACATGTTGCAATCGAACAATCGAGCAATCGAGCAAGCGAGAGCTGGCAATAAAGTTATACGGCAATACGGTTTGCGTTGTAGTTAATACACATGTGTTGCAAATGATTTGTAGAATGATTGTTAATATGCAAATATGTTATTCGAAATGTTTGAGATGTAAACACAAATAAAGTAATTTACTATGTTTACACATTATTTATATAAGTTGTCTCAGTTACTGTTTAACACTGTCAAACTTTGTCCCACTGTAGTGTAACGTTTGTCTCCTAGCTTGAAACCGCTCTTCACGCCACCCACTCATACAGCTGCACACAAACACACTGGCACCAAGCGCGCACACTTACTCACACACAGAGACGACAAGCACCAAACAAGTTCTCGTCCAAAGTTCAAACGCAACCCGGTTCGCGTTGGCTGCCGGCAATGCCGACGCCAACGCCAACGTCGCCGTCACAGTCACCGTCACCGTCACCGTCAGTTCAGTTTGTTTATAAATTGTATGCTGTACGGATGTGAGCGCATCGCATTTCGTCGTCTCGTCGTATTCTCGCAATCGCATATTCATTTGTCGTCTTCACGTCGCGCGTTTAGTGCTTGACCCCAGCGTGCTCCTCTCGCCCACCCGCCCACGCCGTTAGACAAAAGGCGTGCGCGACAAGTGAAGCACACAGGTTATACGACATACAAAAATACATACATTCATATATAGTAAACGTGCGTGTGCTTGTGCGTGTTTCTGTGCACATGTGAAGGTGTGTGTTCGCGACTGTTTGTGTTTGTGGCGGTATTTGCATTAGTGTATCGTGTTTGCCGTATGTCCCGTTGATTTATTTTGTTTGCTGACCAATTGTTGAGCTTAATTAATTGCAAGTAGCATATGGCTACACAACACAACAACAACGACAACAATAACATCACTAACAACCAACAACAACAACAACATCTACAAAAACACTTCGATAACCCACAAAGCCTGATGTCTGTGGAGGTTTGAGTGTATTTCGCAACGTCTGAAAAGGTATTGGAAAAAGTGCTTACTTCTCACTCCAACGAAACACACACAAACAAACACACATACGAGAGTATCGAGCAGTAAGGCAATAAGCTAAGCGAAGCAGCAGCAAAGACAACAAATAACAAAACCAGTTTTCGACAACGCTGCAAGCAGCGCAGTCGCAGCGGTCAGTGTGAGGTAAGTGTGTGTGTGTATTGGTTGTTGGTTTTCCAGTCTGTCTCTCTTTGTCTGCCGTCGCCTTTGTCGCCCACACGCCTTCGTCACCGTCACCGTCACAGTCACAAGTCGCCGTCGCCGTCGCCGTCGTCGTCGCCTTCGTGTCGTTGATATTAAACTGGCTTCAGCTATGGAAATGTAACTTTAATTTGATTAAAATACGAACTCAAAAAGCTGTTTGATATTATCCCCATACCGCCCAACGCACACTCTCTCTCTCTCTCTCTCTCTCTCTCTCTCTCTCTGTCTCTCTCACGCTATTTTGCTCCCATTCAATATGACGACAACTTGTTGAAAGAATTTTAATTTGCCAACTAGTCAAACACTCGTAGGAGAAGAAGCAACGGGAGCAGAAAAGCAGGACAAAAGCACAAAAAAAAATAAATTTAAATCATTCTAAATTAAAAAAAAAAATAAAAAAAACAAAACAAATTTGCGCAGTTTGTAGTTTTTTGCTCCAACTTTGTCTGTCTGTATTTTCTGCTTCTTCTTCTGTGAGCACCCAAAAAAAAATACTCATTTAGAAGAACAGCATCAGCAAACAATAACAACAACAACAACAACAACAAGAGCAACAGCAACAGCAACAAAATCCCAGTAGCAAACTTTTTAATTGTCAACTTTTAACCGAGTCGAATCGAGTCGAGCTGCCTAGAGTTTAGGCCCAAAGTTCGAGTTTCGAGTCGACTTCTATTAAAAAAGGAGATAGCTTTTAGAAGTAATTTTTTGTTGTTTTGTTTTTAGTTCTAATTGAAATTTAGTTTGTTATCTTGTATGCACTCTATTTTGTTTGATACACAAAACTTTTGGACCCCTTTTTAGCCAGTTAGATTAGTTTCAAAGGCTTAATCACAAAGGCGATTCTAAGCTAACAAATGTGAGTTGAAAGCAAAATAGATACTCGACAAAGTGGCATATGTAATGTACTGGTTCATAACTATTATCAACACAAATGGAATTTAGCTACAATTCCTAACATGTTTCTTAGTTAGATTCTTATTTTAAGTATATTGAGTTTGGAGTTTGTATTGTTTCAAACTTTAAAGTGCTTGCATACTTAAAGTCTGGAACTTTTTACACTTGATTATTTGTTGACTGTTCAACAAGTTTGCCTCTTAATAAGTCAAGTTAGTCAAGGCTTAAAGCAAAAGTGCGAAAAGTGTCTTTGATTGTGTCAATTTCTTGCACTGTTTAATAAACTTAAAGTCTCTCTTACTCTCTTACTGGCCTGCAATTTGTACTTGCAACTGTTGCTTGCTGTCAAAACTGGAAATTGCTATTTACATACTTTTACTTTTAGCATATTTAACACTTTCTCTTCATTTTACGGCCTTGTGCAACACTGCTACAGGGTTTTAATAGACAAATGCGGCCGATGTCACTTCTAATTTGCTAACTGAAAAGTTTTTGCTTCTTTTTTTTTGCATATTTAATAGATATCTGTCTATGTATGTATGTGTGTGTGTGTGTGGGAACTTGAATCAACTATAAACTCGACTTAATGTGCAACAAAATAGAATTAGAAAAAATATTTGTTCAACAGTGCATTTAGCTGGCGTTAGTTAGAGGCAAAAAAAAACTTTGTCCTACCATAATATTCTGTATGCTCATCCTGTGGCTCACACAAACACACACAAACACACACATTTATACACTTTCACATACTAGCCTGGCTTGGCAAATATTCAACACTTTTGCCAGGCAAATATTTAAAATATATATATGGTATATGGTACATATTTGGATGTCTGAAGTGCCACCGAGCTTTGCATAATTTATGCATGTTTGCAAAAATGCTAATAACATACACACACACACACATACCAAGTGGGGTGTACGTACCCCTCCCGTTCGCCCCTCAGACATTGCCACCCTCTCGGCCAGTTTTATGTCCTTTGATAGCTGACAGTTTATATATTTTCAATCAGTGTCACAGTTCCTGACAGCATGCTAAGTTGTATTGCCATTTATTTTGCTACCTGGCATTCTTTAATTGCAGGGAATTTCATTAGATGCTGCACATACCTACGCATACGCATACGCATACATATATGGAAATTATTTAGGCCAAAGCAAGAATGTTGCATTCAAATGAAAAGTTACATGTTGCACAACACAACAAGAATTAAAACGGAAAACTAAAATATATATGTACATGAATAAATATGTTAAACTTCTGTGCAACGAGCATAAATATTTTCCTTAATTATTTCCCTTGAACAAATGTTGTGCACAGAAATATTTTCATAAATTACGGCACAACATTTCTCAAAAACTTTTCCCAGGTGCAGGAACTCATTTTGCAAATGACACTCCCTCATTTCAGTAACTCGTCTCAGTCTTTTCAGCTTTGTATATCTGTGGATTTAAATGGTAAAAAGACAGATTCGAATACACAATGAAAAAATATCATTTTTGGTATGACATTTTGCTACGGGAACCTTTATAAAAATATATATATTCAACTAATATTTTGCATTTATTTACTCAAAGTTTCAATTTAGGTTCTCTACTTATTTCTTTGAGTGCATGAACATTTGTTAAACTTGTGGCTTCTGCTCGGCAGAAGCATTCGATTGCGGTTACATCAAGCATTTCTGCTTGGCTGCCTTAACGAGTCTCGAGTCTTGAATTGTATCAGACTTAAGCGAAAAAAAAGAAAACACAAAACAAAACAAAACACTAAGATCCTTGGCATGCAGCATTGAGTAAGAAAGTTGTTGTGCTTATGTTCAAGTTGGAAAACACAAGGTCACAAAATCAATAAGCCACAAAGTTATCTTAAGAAGTTTGAAAGCATTTTGAAAGATATTGTTAAATTTAGCTACATTTTCCGAACAAAAAAACATATTTTTTGTAGATATTTAGACATTTAAAGTTTCTTGCTAAATGTTTTGTTCATTTTTAAATGTTTATAGAATGTTTAACTCAGTTTTTCTTTCATCAAATATGTTCTGCTAAAACATAATAAAGCCGTTTCATACTTCTTTTCGTTCGGCAACATAACAAGAAGTTCTCCACAAAGCCAATGGCTGTCATATATTTTATGGTTTATAGACAATCTCAACCGGATGGTTGCCAAGCGAGTGCAAATGAAAATAAAAACCGTCAACAGAGCAAATTTAGCACAACTATGAGAATGCAGACAGTATAATAGCAATAGGTGGGGAGGTGGGGAGTGGTGGCAAGGGGACAGTTACCTGAACGCATACGAACGACAAAGATAAGACACAAGAGACATGAGACACGAGAAACAAAAAGAGAGAAAATAAACACAGTATGTACATATCATACATATGCGTATATTTATTTTTTGAGGTCCCCTGGCGAGTGCTGAAGTCAACTTGACTAAACAAAGCTTAAAAAAGCTGACTTCAGACCGCAAATATTTAAAAAAAAAAACAAAAAAAAAAAGAATAAAAACAACAACCATATCTTGATGCATATCATAATGAATCATCAACGGAGCAGGGCTAGGCATGGTGCCTTTCAAATCGAAATAAATATTTAATATAGTCGAAACGGAGAGAGAATATTAAATTTAAATAAATACAATTATCAAGTGCTCCCCCAAGAAATTTGCATTTAATATTAATAGCCAGCCATTTAATAGCATCGAAGTATCTTAAAGGTGTATTGTGTATTCTCCATTTGCATTGTGTTTCTGTTTTTTGCGTTGTACACTTGGAGAAAAGCCTACTATAAAAGAAGTTTAGCATTATAATTGTAAAATAAACATTTTTCCTATTCGGCTTGAAAGTAAATTTAATTTAAATATTATAAATATTCAATTTGAACATTGAATGAAAGTTAATTAAATCAAACTTACCGAATACGCAATATGGAGGCTTGGAATTAGATGCCATACACATTGTCTATTGTCATATTTCGTTTAAAGTTTGTTCTGATGCAAAACGGAGAATAAATAAGATTCGGAACGGAAGCTCTTCGATGCGAAAGCTGAACATGTTTTATTGTTAAACTGACTACGATTCATATTTAAATACCGCATTGAAATTGAGTTTTTCTCTGGATGTATTAATATTTATGCACATATATTATATATAATTTTTTGTACACTTTTACTTCGAGCCTTGCGTTGTAAAATTCGTTAATAAACGGCGTTAAAGCGAATTTATTGTATGACTCATTGCCGGCTTTATTGTATCTTGCAGCTAACAGCAATGCAATTCAGTACCACTACAACAGCAACAACAACAAAAACAATAGCAACAACGACTATTGCAACTGCAACATAATTGGCGCGCGTGTCAAAGAGGTGAGTTACAGTCGAGTAGAGTACTTCAACAAAATCGCTACACTTCTCGAGATTCGTGCTGCAAAAAGATGCCTTGAGTCGAATGTCTGGGCGAAATTTGACTGCGGGGCATGCCACAAGTGGCTAACAGTGCCAATGCCAGTGCCAGTTGGCGTCAGGTGGGGACAAAACGTGCCAGCAACGCAAAACGATGGCAGGCACTCTGCTAATTGTCTTTTCTTTCTTAATTATACCCAGTAATGGCAAAGTAATAAGGATATACCTAGTTATGTGTGGGTGTAAGAAAAGAAATGGTTTTAAGTTTTGCGATTAGATCTTTTGTATGTTAAACAGTTATCAATCTATCGATACTTAGTATAAACGATAGTTATCGATACGCTTGATAAATTTTTCGATAACGTCTTACAGTAAGTCTTTCGTATATTAATCATCTATCAATTTGCACTATATACGATGAACGATAGTTATAAATAAATTATTTCGACAGATATTATGTAAATAATATTCCGATTTTCATAACTCTCATGCTATATATACCCTGTAATTGGAATCATCTCTATCCAATTACGCGCAATGCGGTATGCCCTGTAATTACTTTACCAAGTCGAGTGGCTTTAAGTCTATTTTTTCTTCTTTCACATTATATTCCTATTTTGGTTATTGTTGTTGTTGGCTGTCTGCGGCTTATTTTTTTAAATTATGGCGACCTTTCGAGCAGAGAGGTGGGAGAGTGGGCAGACACAAAATGTGGAAATAAGCACCAGGATTACAGCTGTCGACTATTAACGTGTGTGTGTGTCTGTGTGTTTGTGGAGGCGCCACAGGCATCTGCTGCCGGTGTGTGTGTCTCATAATGCAACAATGGTGTGTAATGGGCGTGGCTGGCTGGCTGGCTTGACTTTGGCCTGGGAAAGGTCAATGTGACAGGCTGAAAGGAGGGCTGGATGGAAGGCAGACTTTTGTCGGTGGCCGTTGTTGTTGAGTTGGGGCTCCTGAAATTTACATTTAATTAGACATAATTGTAGCAATTTAAAGAGGCAATTTGTTTGCCTCTAAGAGTTGGGGGCCAATTTACATTAAAGTGATTCATTGAAGTTTTGTTTTATGTTGTGATTTCGTAGGGAAATTGTCCAAAGGGTCTGAATATAGCTTTTTTTAATTAAATGACAAGTTAAATGATTTATTGTTTATATACATAACTTTAACAGACAGTTAGATTGTTTATCTTCATGGCATGTAAATAAATCAGATTTTAGTTTGCTTTAATTTGGGCTTATAAAGAGTAGAGTAAACATAGGATAATGATGTAAATTAATGAATACAGTAATACACTTTACTATATACACAATTTCATTTGACTTAATTTGTAGCTTCGACTTTCAAGCGTCTTCATAGACTTTACCTTTAAACTTAACTGAAAAACTTTTAAGCTAACTCCAACAGAAGTTGGATTCGACCTCAAGTTTACTTCATTCTTTATCTACGCCAGCTTGCAATCCCATTATTCATTAAAGTTTCGAGTCTGACACACACACACACACTAATATAATCGTTCAATGGCGTTGCTGGACACCATTAGAGTGTACCCACCAACCAACCAACCCCCTTGATCACTTTCCCTTCCCGCACTTCCCTTTGCGCGCTTACCTGTCGAATGCAATTTGATGGCAAACTATTTTCGTTGCCCAACTTTTAGCCTTAACGTTAGTTTGTTTACAAACAACAACAACAACGCCAACTTTTGAAACTGCATGAATCTGAGGCACTACTCCAACAACCAAATCGAATGTGTTCCCCTCCCCCTCCCCCTTCGCGTCAATATCAATATTTGGATTTCATTTAATTGCAATGCAATTTAAGTTTTAAATAAAATATATATATATGCACACCAATATAATCATGTGCGAGGAGGAGGCTCTTAAAATCAGGCATGACTTTTTACTTTTTTTTAGTTCGTCGGTTTTTATCGAGTGCAATTTTTTCGAGCACAACTTTATTGGGTAGTTATCCTTGAAATTGTTGTGGCAAGGAGAGGGTGGGTGGGTGGTGGGAGGTGTTTGTTGTGGTTGGTTGGGAAGGAGAGAGTGGGCTTGGGCTTGGGTTTTGGGGCTGCATGTTTAATATTTGATTACCTGACATGCGGGGGCTGCAATATGGCAACTGCTTGCCACTGGCAAATACCAAATGTCTGAATATTTGCTTATGTATGAGTGTGTGTAGTTTTGTGTAGTTGTGTGTGGCATTTATTAGCAGAATGAATTGCATAGCCAGAGGATTGGCAGAGGGGTGGGGGGAGACCAATGGTTAGCGGGTTAGTTAAATTTATACAATTTAGTTTATTTGTTTTGCTAAGCTATAAAATTCTATCAAAATTGAATAGCCAATTGGCCATATTGAATTCCACTTGAAATTTTTGAGTAGCAGTTGGAATAAAACAGAAAATACTTGAATAATATTCACTTATGAAGACAGCAAGTACTTATTTCTAGATTATTATTCATTTCATAGTATCATCAAATCTTTTTTTGTGAAGCTTTAGCTATAAGCTCATCAGACAATATATTGAAGCGTTTGTTTCTAAGAATGAATAGAATATAACCAAGAACCAAGAATACTTTTTCTATGAATTGTATCTTTTTACTTATTGCAGCTATCCGTGAGCTTAGTGCCACTTTTAAAGCATTGAAACTTAAGCATTTATTTTATTTAATATTTCATTCGATGGCCAACTCTCTTGAATTCTTTTCATGTTCCGAATGTTTGCGTAGAGGCTTGCCAAATCATTTCTACATTGATTTATTTAACCATTGCTGTTTTGGCATGAAAAGTGCAACTACTCGAAAGTTAACATTCTCCATTGAAACAACACCCCCCCACCCCACCCCCCTTCCACCTATTTCTCATGAATATCTTTGGACAGCTTCTTCTACTTCTAAGTACATTCCACCTAATAGCAAACATATTTGAGTACTTCCGGGTCCCTGTCCCTGTCCCTGTCGCTTTCTTACTCTTCTCTCATTCGCTTATTTTTCCATGCACTCCATTGAAAGCTGTTTTCTCAACTTGAGCGATTTATTTGCTTTAACATGACCTGCAGTCACAGGCTCTGTCGCTCTGGCGCTCTGTCGGCCTCAAACCCCTGCAACCCCCCCTCCTGACACACCCCTGCCATAAAACAAACCCAAGAGTCAATAGCGCAATATATATAAAAACCCAAGCAAAACTCGTAAAAAATCATTTCTTATTTATTTGAGCACTGAACGCGAAATGAAATATTGCGCAAGCAATGAAATTACATATTTTCTGTTTTGTTTTTTTTTTCACTTTTTTATTTTCCTTCTTGTGGGCGTCATTAGCGGTGCAGATGTTGTTAGCGGTGGTGTGACATGGGATGGGGTGGGGGGAGGGGTTGTCGGTTAGTACTGGTTGGCAGCAGATTACGCTAGCCAACGCAGCGTAAATATTTGTACAAATCTAATGAGCACTTCTGTACTAGTTTTCGCTTTAAATCGAAGAAGAAAGTGAGAGAAACCCCAAACATGATGCTCGATGTTCGAGTTGGGAATGTTGAAATGAACTGTTTTTGCACTTCTTACCCAAATCTTAATGTCAATAATAGCTTTAATCGATAAGTCTCGATAGTTCCACATGTACTACTATACTCCATTTGGATACCTCGCAACACAGTTGTAATAACTCCATTGCCAAACTTGGCGTTTACAGGGTACCACCCAAAAAATACTATAAAAAGAAAACCGTAAAGAAGAAAATCAACATCAGAAATACGAGTATCTTTTACACATTTGCGGTGAAAGCTCCCCATTGGCAGCGATCCCGTCTCCTGTCTCCCGTCACTTCTTTACCTCTCTGCCTTTTGGCCCTGCAGGCCTGATAAGAAACTCGAGTACTTTGCCACATCCCCACTCGCCTCGCCTCGATGGCGGCACCCTTCAATACACTTCAACACAGCTGAACTTTAGGCCAGAGTCTTTTTCCCAAGTCAGCTAGCTAACTTGGCCCATTGCGTATTGTTCCATTGGCAATATGGAGTCGTTTTCATATACCCTTTGCACTACCACCCGCCCTCTCCTCCCTCTCCGGTTAGAGATGCTCTTTTACACACAAACACACACACCACACAAACACACAAAGGGGCACATGCACATGTGTGTTTTCGTTTCGGGCCATGGCCATTGTGTGGCAGCCTGTACCCCTTACACCCACACCTTCCCCTTCCATAATCACAGTTATGAGTTTTCTCTGCTCTGTCTCTGTCTCTGTCTTTGTGTCTGTTGTTGTCCTTCGGCTTCTGGTGCTTCTGTCTTCTCATTGTGACTCGGAACACAGAGAGAGAGAGACAGAGACTTTTGCCAACTTAGTCTGCTTTAAGGAGTAATACAATGTTTGCTGAATCATCGTGTGCTTGTATTCTATGGCTAAACTATAATTTTGTCTTGGTACGTAATAAGTAGGAGATAGTTTTAGTCCTTCTAAAAGTTAGTTAACTAAGCATAGATATTTTCTAATTTATTTGAGGATAATAGTTGTACAACTTAAATGTAGGTTTCCAAATTAACTCAAGGTCTCTAAAACTTCATTAGACCTTGACTACATTTAAATATTATATGTGCCTAGACGCAATTCCTTTTGAATTCTTAATGTCAAGTATTATTTTTCATTTATATATCAAAAACAAGTTGTGTAGATTAAAATTTCCTAGAAATAATATTTGTAAATAAAGGTAATGGTATATAGACATACATACATATATTTTCTTCACTTTTTGTTTGTAGCTCATTTATTTCTGGCTTGACCATGGCCACTGCTGGCGTCTCTCACTGATATCCTTTTCAGGAGTCCTGGCTCATTTTTTTTTTTGGGCTTTTGGAAATAAAGCGCGTCCGCTGGCATTTTATTATGCGTGTTTGTATGTGTTTGTGTGTGTATGTTTGCCGTATATTAACAATTTACGTTTCTTTTTTTATCGCATTCCTTTTCGTATTATATACGCCTGATTAATTTTCAACTTAAAGGCACATTGGCTTGATGGTGTAGCAACAAGGCTAAGGCTAAGGGTAAGGGTAAGGGTAAGGGTCGGGGTGGGGCATCATCAGTGATGTTTTCTCACGCGCAAGTTTCTCCTTATATCTTGGAGTCTGCCCATTTTTGGTTAGAGCCCTAATTGCATATTTTGGCCTTAAACGTTGCGATTATTATGTGCCGAGTTTTGTTGTTGTTGTTGCTGCTGTTGCTTTTGCTGTTTCGGTTGCTAACTTATTAATTGTGTAATTTAGTTTGTTGTGTGTTGTGTTGGCCGAATCAATTTCCAGCCATAATAGCTGGCCAATTCGGCCAATTCAGGTTCATGCACCAATGCGTTTATGGCTCTTAAGTTCTTTTGTTTCTCCACGCTTTGAGCGCTTTGAACGCTTTGAACGCTGCTTTTAGCCCTAAACATATCCGAGCATAATAAAAATTGGCCAAGCGAACCTATTCGAGACATTTGACCGGATTAAGCTGCCGCAGTTTTAGTTTTGTGGCAACGTTTCTAAAGGGGCAGGGGCGTCTTTAGATTACGTCTTACTGATAGTTACGGATTCTTGCGTACATTTTTACGACCATTTAATGAAGAGCGTTGAGAGAGTTGAGATCTTAATATGTTTTGTTGTTGGCAAATTAACTTTAAAAAAAGTAATTAAGAATCGATCAAATCGCATCCATAGTGTACTGTTAACTGCCGTTACTTTCCGCAAATAAATGTTCAGTTAATAAAATTGTTAAAAGCATTTATGGAGTCGTGCGTGAACAATTCAATAAATGGAAATATCGGATGCAAACAAATAAAAGGTAATATTACACCAACGATTCGATTCCAATCAGTTAAAACCCAAAATACATTTACCATACAATTTTTAAGGGCACTACAATATTGGTCAGTCAGCACGTTAAGTAGTCTTCTTCTCCTCTTTTTTCGCACACATACATACACATAAATATCGTATGCACTTGTTTCATTTTATTTTTTTTTGTGTATTTTATTCATATTTCTACGAAAAGCGCAGACACCAACATGCAGAAAAAAAAACACTTGGCGAGAGTTTTTCTGTTGTTGTTGTTGTTTTTGTGTATATTGTTCGCTGAGTGTTCATTTCGCGTTATGTTTGCTCAGTGAGTGAACAAATTGAAGGCGTATCAGCGGCAAAGAGCTAAAACTGAAACCGAAACTGTAAAAAGACAAACTGAGCGATTTTAAAGAATGTTTGCTCTCACTTGAAACCATATAAGCTTTATTTATATACCTTATTTGCTGCACTCAGTTTCGGGAAGCGTAATATTATTATACATTTAAAAAGTGAATTAAAGTAAATCGCATATCGATAGTTTTTTATTTAAGAGCATAAGAAATTCATTATGCTGCGAGATTGTTTCAGTTTCTTGTTTTGCTTACGTATTCTGGACCTGGCCAAGTCTCCTTTTTGACACGTCGTCGTGGCCATATCGAGTGGCCGCCGCCACATACTTACTGAGCAAAAAAAAGAAATGCTGTAGAACGAGTTTTTATTCTGAGCGCCTTACTTGTTAAGTGGATATGTGGAGGAGTCTGCGCAGGGCAGGCAGTGCAGAGCAGGGCAGGGTAGGGCAAGAATGAAGTGCGTGGCTTATGCCGGGGCCATGGGAATCGGAATCGGCATCGGAATGGGAATGAGAATGAGTATTGTTGGCGGCAGTGGCAACAAACCGGTGACCATGTTCACAGGCACTTAATAAGTGTTTACCATGCAGAACCGGATCATATTTGAAAAGTTGGGTTATGAATGCAAACGCGTTGAAAGTTGCCTTATTAAAAACCCCAAATACAACAACACTTGTACACTTGTAGTGTTGGCTGCATATTTTCTCCTCGTTTTGCCTGTCAACTCGTCAAATGCACACAGCGAATGTATTTCTCTTTTGTTTCGTTTGGCTTCCAACAACTTGAAATTGAATTTTGGCCCACGAACCATGAACAGAAAGTGAAAAAAAACAACATAAGACTAATAAGCTAGCCCCGGGCTGTAAATCCTTCAGGCAAAGCGGCCATTTATTTCAGATGTTGTTTGTTAGGGGTGTTGCCAAAAGTTGCCGGCTTCTTTCATATGCGAATGTATGTGTATGTGTGTGTGAGAGAATGTTGACAGTTATAAATTACGTTACGTATACGCAACGTGGTTAAGCTCACAAAATACTCACTTATGAATACAAGACTCAGCATACACACATACAAACATACATGAATATATGTACATATATATAAAGAAAAAACGCAGTAAATTAGGCGAGAAATTCAATAATTTGTGGTTAGCAACGGAAGTCAGAGCAACGTAGTACAGTTTAAGTGTGGCTCTTGGCATTCTAAGGATTTCTTGTGGTTATGTGCTTGATAAAGGAAAGAATCTTGAGAATTGAGCTTGATAAAATACTAGACTTACTAAATTGAAAAAAATGTGAATGAATAAGAAATTTATTTGTAAAGAACGCAAAAAGAAACACAAAATAAAATTGAAATAGAAAAACGAAAAAGGGTATGAAAAGAAAATGTATTTAAAGATATGAAACAATCTTGCAGAAGCAAGTTAAAAGAGAATGTTTATTCCTTAAGCATTTGAAACCACTTCAAAAGGTACATTTGCAAATTGATTTGAATTTTTTTGTTGACCTTTTTGTTTGTTCATTTGCCAAAGCCCAACTAAATGAAAGTTGAAATAATGAAACCAATTTCATTTTATGTGATTCTGCTTAAACATTTCACAACACTGTCAACGCATAACGGCTCCACTTGGCACACTTTGGCAACGCTGGCGGCCGGCCATTTTGGAATTTGCCTTCGCCAAGCGAGCGTTATTTAAAATTAACATTTTCCAAACATAAACATAATTTTTAATTGCACACTGCGGACTCGTTTAGCTGCAAGTACAATCGAAGGCTAGACGGGCGGCAGAAGCGTTGGTCCTTGGGCGTTCGCCTGGCAATCATTGCGCATACGCCACGTGTTTCGCACACCATTCTATTTGTACATTTGAAATTATTGCTAATGCGTCGTTGGCAGCATAATTAGACACAAACAAACGAAACACACACACACACACCGACAGAGACACACACACACATGTGCAAGCAAAAACACTAAAACTGCTGTCATGCATCTGACATTTGTGTTTAGCTGTTAAATGGTTGTGGTTTTGCTTGACAGGCGGCGCCACCGTTGGAAAACAAACGGCAAATGCTTTTCGCTGCGAGCATTTCATTTAAAATTTTACACAAACCACAGACACAACAAACATATACACACACACACACACACACAGATGAAAGTGTGGCAAACTCTTGTTCGAGATTTTGCAAAGATTTCGTGGTCCCAAAAAAATTTAATTACTCTCCCTTTTTGAACGATATCAGTCTCAAAATCGTCCAGACCAGACCAGACCCAGACCCACAACCAGACCCAAACACAGCCTTTTGTCACACAGCAAGGCAATGAAAAATTAAACTTTGCCAATTAATTTAATTCCACATGCTGTCTAATTTTGTCTTTAATCACGTGTCGGCGACACACTCCGCTCCAGCTCAATGTTTGCCCGGTGACAACACAAAATTCTCGTCGCATATCTTTGAAATATTTCGGTAACATTCGGGTAATAACTTAGAACAAGTTATATGTTCTGTGTGTTGGAGTGTGAGGAAATTAAGTTTACGGCTTTTTCAAACTGCACGGTTGGGAGTAACTCATATCCTTGGGTTACTTTTATGTTATGAATAGTTTGAGTTTATGTAAGAGACTGAGATTATCACATGCTTAATTCGGTTGTGAGCTTTCCTTAATTATTAATATTAGGCTAGAAAGTATTATGATTGTTTAAGTAAGGTTTTTTATTATATTCTTCTTAAGCTAACAATTATTATTGTATAGTTCCATTTATTTTAATAGGCTTAGAACTCTCTTCTTCTTTTACACATATATATTTCCTTAAAGTTTTCTTAAACTTCCTTTGCTTTGTTTGCACTTTAAACTTTCTTAACGTTTTGTTTTTTTAACTTCTTTGACCTCATTTCCTGTCTGCTCATTCTTCCTGCTTTTATCTCACATTTACTTTCTTTTTGGTACATATGCACGTGACCCAAGCGCCACTCATTTATAGAACGAAAGTAAATTACAAACTTGATCAGCTTCATTATTCTTCGTCTTCTTCTGCTCCTCGTTCATTGTGCTTTTTGCCACGTTTCCGTTTTCATTATGTCAAATTTCATAGCAAAGTTAACGACTATGGGTAACTAACTATATATACAGATATATATGTACATATATATAAGACTATAACACGTGCATGATGATAATGGTACGCACTGACATTAATCATTTCTTTAGCTTGCCGCTGAACTTTATAATTTCGGCAAGGCTCTATAACACACCTCCCTAACTGTCCCCTATAACAGGGTGTGTGTGTTTGTCTTTGTGTTTGTGTATGGTATATGCAGCTACGATTTTTCATACAGAATGATGTCATTAAACAAAGAACTGTAACGAACCGGCGACAACGACGAGGACGACGAGGATGAGGATGAGGATGAGGACAATAATGAGCCCGGGCGCTGCACGAAAAGCCGACGCATTGGTGCAGGACAAGCAGAGCTTTGTGGAACGAACTCTGGGATGAGCAACTCAGCAACTGGAGGTGGCACAAAAATTGTGCGACAAAATCCCAAAACAATTTATATGAACCATGCGAAACGACACGCCAGCTACAACAACAACAAAAACAAAAATAACAAAGTAAAAATTTGGCAGAAAGGAAAGTGACATAAACCTGGGTCATACACAAACACACACACACACACATACAAAACGTATAATGAAGCAAGTGAAAATGTTGCAAAATAGGATGCTCCCCCCTTTTTCCAGATAGTCTCAAATCCGTTGCGAGGGTAGTTCTTGTAGTTTGACAGCTCACAGTTCCCAAAATAATGAGCGTAAAACTAAATATTTTGTTTTTATTTACATCAACTGAAAAATCAATATATCAATATATGCCGTCACCTTAATACCAAACCGGGTAGCTCAAAAATTTCAACAACAACTCTCGTCGAAATATCAGCAAAGAGGCAGAAAACCAACCAAAAAGTTGGCCAAAACGGATGCGTCAATTTGAATGGCTATAAAAGCGTTGAATGAATGTTGTTGTGACCCGCCTGTAAAGACGACTGCCTCCAGCTACAAAGCTTGCCAAGCATGGAACACGGCGCATTATGTATGCAAGTCGGCTACGCAAAAACAAATACAGACACACAAGCTCACACACACACACATACACTTGTAGCCGGGCTCCGAACATTAGCCGGCTTCCGATGCGGAGCCGCCCAACACAAATCACGAGGCGCAAGCATTTTGTCAACCAGTCCTGGACTTGGGGAAAGAGGTTGAAAGGGGTTGAGAGAGGGGTGGTTGGGCTGATTGTGGGCGTGGCTTAGCTGCGATAGAGTGAACCCGGCGATGACGTTGAATGACGACGAATTTTGAATACGAATTTCATTATACGCAGCACTCAATTATTCAGTAATCTAGTTGCTAACAACAAGAGAATGAGCTGTGTGGGAGGGGGGATGGGGGCTATGTGGAGGGTTGTGTAGGGTTGGTTGGGCGTGCGGGCGGTCGGGCGGTCTGTGCACAAAAGTGGTGCTGTGAGGCGGACAATGTTGATTGCTACTCTTGGCCGCCGCGTCACGTCGCTTCACATTTTGAAATGTTAACAAAATGTTGCAGTTTCTGGCTGCGTGGCACAGCTAATTAACGTGCTCTGTGTTTGTTGTTGTTTTGTATGTTTTTGTTGTTGTTGTCAATGCAAATCTGCGCTTATATAACATGATGATGAGGCGCACACACGGCACATGAAAAACACACGCACACACATACACTCACTAACATATAAAATGGCCGCATTGGTTGGCAACGCACACAAATTGCCAATTCTTTTGAATTTTGATGAACTTTTTTTGTGCTCCGTGTTCTTGTTTAGCTTTTGTTGCCATGTGACCGTTTTTGGTTCCATTGGTTATACCCTGTTGAGTGGGGGGAGGGGGTGGCAGCTAACAACTCGTTAGTTGCTGTCCATAATTATAATTATGCATGTGTACACACTAATTAATTATGCATGCGGCATATGATGAAGTTCAAGCTTATTTTGGTAACAAATTGCCTGTTGTTGTTTCTGGTTGGGTGGGGGGGGGGATGGGCTGGGGGGGTAGTGAGTATAGTTGATATACACATAGTTGATAATGATGTGGTATCATCATAATGCATTGAGTATTGAGGCATGAAAATCTGATTAGTGCACATAAGCCAACCGGGCGTATGTGTAATTAAATTAGTGAAACTGAAACATCAGATAAAAGGATTAGTAAAGAACTTTTTGAAAATCAGTAGAACAATTAGTATTATTATGTTTATATTGAAAATATATGCATAACTGGCCTTGAAACAATATAATATAATTATTATATAATAAGTAGCTAAGTCAGTTCGAAATGAACTTCCATAAACTACATGCCACACAGACAGCCAAACGTACAACCCAATTATTATGCAAAACCCACACCCGAAACCATTAAATAGCGAAGAAGCCTTCAGTCTTCGCTATTCAGTCTTACTTATGCATTTGCAGTTAAATGCGATTTGTTTGTGGGGGGCCAAAACGTAAGCAGACTCCCAATTTATGCAACTTAATTTAAACACACTCTCTCTCGCTCTCGCTCTCGCTCTTCCTTTCTCTCTGTTTCTCTTTCACCTAGCAACTGGTTTCGACTGTGTTTCGTATTCCGACTGTGTTCGTGGTCCTTTTGCTATTTGCGTGTGGAATATGCAAATGTAAATTATTGCAAATAAGACAACAGACTGCAGTTATACGCTGTAATAAAGAGATAAAGAGGCAAGGGACAATATGCAAATAAATAATACAAGTGCCACATGCTGTTGCATAAGTGCCAGAAATGTGCGATGTAACATATTGGCATGCAGGTGTATAGAGAAACTTCATAAATGTTTCAGCTTTTGCGCATTTAAACTGGCATTAAATGTGAAAAAATTCTGCTGTAATATTTTATTAGAGTATCTACTAGTCACATCTACTCTATACTCTAGTTGTTCCAGTCCAGTTGATCCAATGTCCAGTTACTGATGTTGCTGAAACAAATTTCAAACTTTGCATACTTCAAATGTCTTCCCTTATTTATTGTTTTCAAGCAACTAATTTCCGAAGTCACTATAACTTGCTAACTTTTTAGCAAAATGAAACTTTTGCGCTGTTCCTCTTCTCATTACACAGCATTCCAGTTCTGGGCTTTGTCAACGAACAAAAAACTTGATCTTTTCGTTGTTGTTCTTCGTCTTCTCCTCCTCTGACATGTGTGACAAATGACATTGGTAATTGCTGTTAACAATTTTCATATCAGATGTCAAGGGTACAAAAGTCAACTCAACTCAACTCAACACAAAAGTTAAGGCAGTCAACTTTTGCAACTCACATACATTGCGTATACGTCATGTGACATTTGTTTGTTAAAAGCAAAAACTAAGTGTTCAAATAAGCCATTTAATTACATTAGTGTATTTATTATTATATGACTGTTATTTCAACTAGTACATATATCAAGTTATTTCAGAGAGTTTATAGTGAAAAATGGTTTTCTGTTGCCACATTTTATATAACTAAAACACATTTGGTTTTTGTTACTCCCGTACATGTTGATTAGGGCTTTGTTTATTTAAATTCCATGCATTTTAAATGCAATCCGCGTTTGGTTTCTATGCTGCCGTTGATAGAACAAAAAACACTTTTAATGAAATTAAATACACATGTCAACCAACCGAACCAAATACCAAACAAACGAGTACGAAGGCTCTAGATAAAGTAGATTCGACTAGGAGATACTCTGAGCCCTAGATCTTATGTAACTGATCCAATGTCAGAAGAATAAGCTTGCATCCTTCGCTTCCTTTTTTTTGTTTCTCAATCGATTTAAATGAGCATTTTACAGATTTTCATTATTTTTATCGATAATTTGTCTGCTGTTACATACTTTAACACGAAACCCATATAGCCCTTACTTTTTAACCATTTAATGGGTTCTGGGTATAAAAACATAACACCAACAACAACAACAAGTAGAAAGCCAAAATCCCAATGTCAAAGTTATTGAGTGGCCGGCCAAGAGTTTTAAATTACAATTTCCGCTAGTGACGAAAAGCCACAAAAACGGCAAAAAGCCATTTTGCATACATACATAAATACACACACATACATGTGCGTAGGTACATGTATTTATTTTTCTTTGATCGGTTGAATTTTTGGTTTATTCAGTGATTATTTTCATGGAATTTAACTTATAAATAAATAAATACGAATTTTTATTTATTTTTTTTGCGTTTTTGTTTTTTTTGAGGCATTAAATAAAAACCGCTGCGGTCGACTAAATGGACACCAAGCAAATTAAATTATATAAACGACACCAAAAACAAACAAGAATACTAAAAACAAACAAAAAACCATTACAATAATAATAATAATAATAAAAAGTATGCTCAACTGAAATTGATATGCACAATTAAATGCAAGCAAATAAACATTTGGCATGCCAATTGAACTGTTAAATACAATACACGTACACAAATACATATATATCACATTGAATTGGATCATTTGTATATCGAGTACAGAACAAATTAGGAATGCAAGCAAATTTTTTCACAATTATACTTAATTCTTTGCATGAACTGTTTCTGTACTTCTGTACCATAAATATTAATCGTTAAAAATGTAAAAAATGTATCCATCAGTTTGTTCAATATATATAATCTCGTAAGGCTTATCCCAAAATCAATCATGAAACAAATACAAAAAAAAAAATGAAACTTGCCCCAAATTCCGTTACCCACATCTTAGCTACTTAGCTGTCTTTGGGCCTTTGGGTCACCTCAATCAAGTTGGGTGATGCCATCTCAGCAGCTTACATAATGACCCAAAAAACGAGAAGAAACGAAGCGTTTCTATTAATAGGAACATGCTAAGTATAGCGGTAAATTGTCTCCTCTTTAAAACAGTTTACGCCCACTTATGAGTTTAGCTAAAGTAGAACCCGTTGTTGTTGTTGCTTCTGTTGCTGTAGAAGTTTTTCTTGTATCTGTATTGAATTTTGTTTTTATAGTTTTTCTAGACCAAGCAGTTGTGCATCTTTTTCTTGCCAGGCCGCCCATGTGTTTTATATGTGTGTGTGTGTGTGCGTGCGTGCTTAACCGTATGTCACCAAATGTCATTGACACGATTTGCTTTATGCTGCATTTCTTCTACCATCACCACAACAACAACAACAACAAGAACTACAAGAGCAACATCAACAACAGCAACAAGAACAGTAACGTGTGTAACCATTATACATATACGTACACATACACACATATATCTTACCATATCTGTGCCGACTCTTTACACGCCGTTTACTTTGTGCGCCGGGGCCACCTCAGCGTTTTTATTCTCCCTCCATCTCTCTCCCCCTTCTACTCTTCCCATCGCTTTCTTCATTTCACAGTGTTTGTCTTTCGTGTGTTTCGCCTTTGCTCGCCTTTGCGTTCTCTCTCACACTCTACCCATTTAGTGATAGCAAAAGAGGTAGGCGTTGGGGTTAGGGGACGGACGGTGAGTTACAGCTACATGCACGCTGATTGTTATCAGTGTTTAGAAAAGTGCCGACACACACACAAACACAACACACACACACACACACACAGTCAGCAAATAAAAAGTCAGTTGAAAACATTTTTGTTTTTGTTTTTGTTTTTGGCTTACAGTTTTTTTTATTTGTATATAATTGAAACGGATTGTGTTACAGTGAACAGCTGCGATGCCTAATTAACAACAGCAGCAGAGACAAAATGACAATCGATCAATCAATCAATCAATCATTTAGTCAGTGCATCACAGTCACAGTCACAGTCACAGTCAGAGTCAGTCGGGCAGATAGTCATTTGGTCACTCTTCACTCTGGAAATCGCATTGATTTACATTTTACGGCAGTCAATTGTGTATGGTCACATATATATATACACATTTGTACATACTATTTATATAATGTAATCAACCATTTAGTTAGAGCCATTTGCGGTTGATGCCCCTGAGCGCTGTTTGAGTGTAAGCCTTTTAGCTGCTTGTCCATTTAATATAAACACAAAGAGAGCGAAAGAGAGAGAGAGAGAGAGAGTATAGCAAATGCGATTCAACTGCAATTAATTTAATGAGCTTCAACAGCAGCTGGCAGATGCCAGATGCCAGATGCCAGAATGCCGCATGCATAATTCAAATGTATCACATAATCTCACTCTGAATGTATGTTTTCGATAATTACTTAAAATTTGGCAGCTGCCACGTTGTGGTTTGGAGTGATGAAAAGTGTTGAACACAAGTTCTCAGATTAATTAAACTTAACTTGAAGCTTTCATATTGCATTTTCTTCTTTAAATTTGCTATATGGTTTTTTCAACCATAAAGAGCTCGGTTTTCAAATATACTTTACAAAGAACTTATTTAATTATTTATAGAATTTCATTTTGTGTATATATTTATATAAAGAGAATACAGCGTTTTTATGGCTGCTGTAAAAAAAAGCCATTCATTATTTACATTGAACTCAATTTACATTTTTCACTTAAACATTTTCATTAAATGCTAATTTTGTTTGATAATGCGCAGAAACTGTTTAAAAACGCTCATCGTCATCGTCATCGTCATCGTCAAATTTGTGACAAGGGCAATCGATTTAAAGTGGTTAACGAAACGTGTCGAATTGATTGAATAGCTGATGACCAGATGATCTGAAAATAAATATTAAATGCTCTTAAAGGAGTAAACTAAAGATAATCCGATTATGTTGTGTGGTTTTGCAATAATTTGCAAAGCTAAAAGTCAACAAGATGCAAATTGCTTTAGATTTGATGTAACAATAGAACAATTTCTAACACTCTTTGCATAATATAATTGTTTTTGTTTTTCTTTCAATATTCTTATATAAAAGGTTGCACATTTTTCTTTTGAATATCGCTGTTGCATGTCCGTTTAGATATCATTTACATGTTTGTATAGCATATAAAAAGTCATTTTGTCCCCTCATCATCAAGTCACTTTTTTCCCATATCCATCGCCCTCCCCTTTCTAATAGTCGCCATTCATTCGTGTGGTTTATTTAAAGAACATAGAAAACTTTGGACTTTGTATTAGAGCCGCTTCGAGCAAAAAGCAGAAGCGTCCACAGACAATCGGCCAACTTTACAGGCTTACATATATATATGTATGTATGTGTGCTTATGAAACTCTATATATGTATACATAGACCTCCATATAGCATGGTCTCTGAAATGTTTTGCATGTTTACTCATGTATTTGCATTCCGTGTGACATAAATCACGCACATGACACAACACAACACAACACAACGTACGATGCGCGCGGCCCAAGGCACAAAAGAGAAATACCAAATAGCAGCAGCAGCAGCAGCGGGGGGGCGGTGAATAAAGTAGGCGTTGCCTTCTGAATATAGCGTGGAGAAAATCGGCGCCCAACCAACCAACCCACACACACACATAGTCCACACTCCCCACCCCCCAATGCTCATTCCAATTCTCATTCCCGATCCACAGTCACTGCAACGGAAATGTCGCGATGCATTTTTCAATGAGTACGTTGATTATTCCGACAACCTTCACAGAGCAACCCAACCATCTCCAGGCAGTTGTCATTTGAAACTGTTTCCTTAGGTACTACAAAGAGCAAAGGGCGGTGGGTGGTGGGCGGTGGGCGGTGGGCATTGATACAAAGCATAAGACATTAATTAAGCTGCCAGTCGCGACTCGATTTCAATTCAATTGACTGCTGGGAGAAATGAATAAATTACTTATTATAATTCATAGTCTCAAACATTAGATCACTTGTTTTGCATTTAATCAATAAATCAAATCTCTTACCGAATTATACCCGAGAGAGCATTAAAATTTCGATCGAATTTTACCCATGAGATTTATTTGCTTTCTACCTGCTTGCTCTTGGCTCACTTTTTGGCATTTGCATTTGCATTTGTCGTTTACGAATTTCGAGTATATTAATTTCGCATTTATTCGTGTTCCAGATATTTTCAGCCGTTTTCTAGACATTGATTGATGTGCAGCCAACTGATGGAATGAAAGCTGAAGTAACGTAAATCAACTGCAGTCTTATGTACAATAATCTCTATGTCATAATCTCTAGCTTGATTAAATCTTATCCTAAACCAAGTCAAACGCAACTCTAACTGCAACTGCAACAGCAACGGCAGCAAGTAAATGCAGCTTTGGTTCTATTAACTAACTAACATTTACAGTTAGTTTCGCCTGCAGGCAGCTAATCCTGTTGCTGCCACCTGGAATTTAATTACAACCAAAGCCAAATTGAAATGCCTGACTCTGCTCTTCTCTTCCATTTCACCCCATCCCCACCCCCACCCACACCCAAAGCCATTTGCATTTGCATTGCATGCCACACACAACTCAATGTGTCATAAGGCATAAGCCGCACTCCAAATCCCAGCAATATATCAGCAATCACAGACAAACAATCTGTAGACAGACATTAAAAAGTTTCCGCTTTCGATGTTGCAGCAGCAGCTCTTGTACTCTTGGGGCAAATGTAATCATCAAATCACGACCAATACACCATAGAGAGGCAAGCAACGAAGCAGTCGCTAATTCAATTAGCGCCCCAAAATATAAATCCCTACCACTCTCTCTCTCGCTCTCGCTCTCTATGTGTCTCTTTCGCTCTCTCGCACTAAGACACTTAGGATTCGAATTAGACTTGAAGTTGAAACTGCTTCTGGCTGTGCTTGTGCTTAGTCGGTTCATGTAATTGGCTATAATGTGTACATAAATCAAGGGCGTTACCCGTGGGCGTAGGAAGGCTGTGAGAATCTCAAACCATAGTTGCTCTCATCCAACATAACGCATCATGCTTTGCGGCACATTTCACGACATACAAAATAACACTATCGAGCAAACAAAATATTCTCATATATGTTTTATGTGACTTCAACATAGAAATAGTAGAATAAAAAGTTGCATTCAACAATGTTGAACAAAATTTCTCTCGCTTAGCTTAAAAACTTTTTTGTATGAGCCCAAAAGTTGTTGTACAGTGTTGCGTTAGCTTGGCTGTGAAATGCAAATGCAGAAGCATGAAAGTGCTTGCCACTGCTAATAATGGGCATTATCATTATGTCAGTGTGGTGTGCGGGGTCGGGTGGCGGCGGTAAACTCGATAACTATTTCAGACAGGCGGCATTCAGCTTACTTTTGGGGTGGAGAGATGCAGAGTTGGCTGCAATAGTGGCTGACACTTGGGTTTGGGTTTGTGTTTGGGGTTTTCGTTACTCCCACACACACACACACACACACACAGACAGACAGACAGACAGACAGATACACTTATGCACTTATAGACATTCGCAATGTCATGCATTTCTCATGATGCAAAATTTTGTTCACTTGACATTTTGACATTTGGCAGCTGGCGCCAAATTAACGCAACTACTAGCGTGGGAGTTGATGCTGGGTGTGTTAATGGTGGTGGGGGTGCAGTAAAAGTGGAGATAAGTTGGAGCGGGCGGGGGCTACATGTAAAAGATGAAGCAATACGCATCAACTAAACCAAATTTGTGGCACCCACAAACTGTGAGCTGTAGCGATCTACTAAAAGGACTTCGCTTGCTAAACTGTCGTTGCAACTGTCGGAAGCACTAATTTATCAACAGTTCGACAGTTGTTATTGTTGACAAATTTGACAATGGGTAGTGGGCGTGGCAAACTGTTAAATTGTATGGCAGACAATGTGAATGCAATGCAGTCGTGTGTTAAATTCCCCGGACATGATGGCTTAATTGAATGTTAGACAGATACCCTATACATTCACATTTTGAGGGTGCATGTTGCTGAATGAATAAAATATGAGTGTGTGTGGGGGTTGGAGGGGGGCTTGTTGAAGGAATGTACAGATTGTTGAATAATATAGCTAGCTGAAATCTCTTAGTCAATTTATGCAGCTCATTTTGCATGGAATTTCAATGAACCTTGGCGAGTAGTAGCTCTTACCTTGATGAAATTGGGGGAACCCAACATGATTTGAAAGTGAATAGGGCTCAAGCATGTAAATGTATACCACGGACAAAAGGCGTTACGAAGTGGGGTGTGGTATGGGAGGAGGCTTGTCAAAATCAGCAGCTAAAACTAGGATAAAGGCACAAACATGAAGACGACGCGTCGTAGGGCGAAAACAACAATAGATAATGCTAGTGACACATATGTATGTACATATATATATATATATATATATATACAACAAAGAGTAGCTAGAAGAAAAAAAGAATCCACAAACTACAACAATAGCTCCTTGCCCCAGACAGACAAGCAACAGCAACAACAACAGCTTGACAACAAAAATTGGAGGATGGGCACGATTTATTGTTGGCAGGCAAGAGCTGTAATAAATCGAAGTCAAGCAGACACTTTGCAGCTTCTTTTGCCATTAAAAGATAAAAAATCAATCTACTAAGCAGATGGGAAAAGAAAAAAATAACCAGAAACTATTTCATGCATTTGGGCACTTTAAGGATTAGCTTTAAATAAGCTAATAAGTACCTTAGAAAAATCAATGAAAGATGAAATTCAATAGTTTAGCTAAGGTTTATGATAGATTTAAGAAGATACTAAAAGAGGATTAAAGGAAGGTAATTAAGGGATATACAGTTACCAATGAAAAACGACCTTGATTTATTTTAAAACTTGTTTTTGTTTTCGTATTTTTCGATTTGAAAAGTTTAACACGTATGCAAGTACAAAAAGTTAATCTTGCTGTTGTTGTTTTGTTTTTCTTTGTGACATGCTAAAGTTTTGTCTAAGCTCACATTTACTTGAATTGTTATCATCTCACACTTCTACAAGGACTTGAAACACACACACACACACACATTCGCACAACAACGTCTTCCATTATATCTTTAACTGAACTGCAAACTATCTCAATCTCAAGGCAAGCTTACTTGACTCAACTTGACAGCACAGCTCTGTCTATCCCGTTCTCAATTCATGCAATAAGTTGACTTCTGACTTCTGCAGCACCTCGTCTGAATCTTTGTCATAGTCATAGTCATAGTGGGAGACTGGAGACTGGGAGAGACTGGAAACTGCAAATGCAAGTGGCTCCTAACTTAATTCACATTTCTTTTTCGTTTACCCACTCACATGCACACTCATAAATCTGGCTGGCTGGCTGGTCCTTGAGGCAATAGTGTGAGGCAAGTGTGGAGTGTATGTGGGCAGGCCACAAAAGAATTGTCCTGTCAGTCAACGTGACGTATGCGCAATGTGCCAACACTTTGGCTAAGAACTTAATTTAAAGATGCCTTTATAAACAGAGAACAGAAAATATAAAACAATGTAGTAAACTGGCCAGGACAGGATGAAGTTGCTTGCTCTTGGCCCGAAGCATAACTCCCTGGCAAACAATTTGGTTAGGGCTCGGCTTTGGTTAGGGCCCGACTCATATTTCAATTAAGCTGCTGGCGTTGGAACCTTTTTCAGACAATTAGTTCGGACTATGAATTATGACTTTGGTCTTATAAGTAAATTATGGTCAGTGCTTGCTGCTTGCACATAAAATCATTTAAAATAATAGCCAGAAAATAAAAAAGATATCAAAAAGGGCAGAAATAAAGTGGAATAAACAATAAAAAAGACAAAACCTTAGCCGAATGTGTGTGTAAATTTAACTATTATGGCAGGGTCTGAGCACAGCTTATGCTATGCAACTTTTGTGCTTCATTTCCGTTTCCAACTGCACTCGTTCAACCAACCAACACCCACACACACACACACGCACACCACCAGCACACACACACATGCAGCCAAGTCGAAGCGTTAAGAAGAACGAGAGTAAGCGAGATGTGAATATAGAGAAGCATATGCATAATGGCAAACGTGCCGAAAGTCAAAACTTTATGCCCAAAGACAATGCTAGGACAAAATGGAGGGCGCCTGTCTCTCGCTCTATGTGTGTCTGTCAGTGTGTGTGAGTGTGTGTAAGGGGGGGGGGTGTGGCAAACTTCAGCTCGTTTGTTTTGACTTTCAATTGGAGAGCTGTTGCTTCTGCTGGCTGCTAACGGCTGCTCTCTGCCAGCTAGTTCTGCCCGACTGCCAGCTAGTTCTGCCTGACTGCCCGACTGCCTTACTGGCTGTCAGACTGTTTCCTGTGGCCTGGCTGCTCCTTGTTGCCAGCTGCTAGTGCTAGCTCAGGCTCCTTGCTGAACTTTGGCCATTTGTTTGGTGCCTTTTGCAAAATATAATAAAGACAGCACTGGGCACATAATGCATTTTGCTTGTTTACATAAATATTTGCACAATATGAGAAGAAGAAAAACAAAAAGTAAACGGCGGCAGCAGCGACAGCAGGATGCTCGCCCACAATGTAGAAATAAAAGAAGAAAACCAATTTTCTAGCAATTTTTTATACCCTTAACCCATGAAATGGGTAAAAAAAATATGGTATTATGGTTTTGTGCAAAAGTATGTAACAGGCAGAAGGAAGCTTCTCCGACCCCAAAAAGTATATATATTCTTGATCAGCATCAATAGCCAAGTAGATCTAGCTATGTCCGTCCGTCTGTCTGTCCGTCCAGAGAAACTCTAGATTTTGGATATGAGCTCTTCTAATCTCCAGGCATAGCAAGTTTGTTTAAAATTTTCGATAACTTTTCAGGTTTACGATATACACATGAAATCGATAACAAAAAAATCTTGCATTTTAAAACTTTGAAAATGAGGATTGAAAGTATTAACAAAACAATAAACATCTGTGAAATTTTTACTAAAATCGGCTGAGTAAGCTCTAGTCGAGTAAGCCATCGTACTTGTCTTAAAGGAATGTAGTCACGTAATACGCCCAACATAGTAGGGACCCAACAAATTCAGTCTATATTTTTTGTGTGTTATATTTAATATTTCCACGTGGCACACATCATTATGCGTATGCTTATTGTTATACAAATTTCATTGAGTTTATGCTTCACGGCTCCTACGTTTCCATCTCGAACGTAGTCAGCTGGCTATTTTTGTTATCCCTTCGCTTACTTGTTGTTGTTGTTGTTTTATTTATCCCTTCTGTTTTGTGCTGCTTATCAATTGCAATGTCTCGTATTGTTTGTTTGTCCTCTTGGCTTGGCTTACATTGTTGTCTGGCAAAAGATGGGTTCAAGTTATTCTAAGAATATTTGCTTTGCCCCTAGAGGCAATGTCCTTTTGCTCCTTCGTGTCGTGGGGCATTTCTAGATATTTATCCATAATTTTTATACAACTTTTATGTGACAGCGCCACCAACAACAACAACAACAACAACAACGACAACAACAATAACAATAACTATTTTGAGCATAAAATGGGAAAAGTTTCAGTTGCCAGTTGCCTTGATTAGTCAACTCTGCAAATGAGACATGGAATGAACGAAAAGTGGGCGTAACTCTCTCGAGAGCTCTGCCAGTTGACAGCTGGCGCAAAAATAAATAAAATAGCAAATGAAAAAGTCAAAACGAAAAGTTATTTTAAGCAAATTTCGAATTGGACATGCAAATAACTTGGGGCCATTAATTGTTGAAAACTTTCTGGCTTCAAATCAGCAATCAACCGTTTAAAAAAAAACCCTTTTAAAGTCAAATAAATGTTTAATCTTTAAAGTAACTTATGTGCGGTTCATATACTTGTTATTTAAGCAACTATGTTCTTGTATGTTTATCATTGCAGCATCTGCTCCCTAAAAGCATATCCACAACACTAAAAATACTTAAGTGCAGTTATATCTTCTAACCAAGGTGAGTTACGCAAACTTTTCACATGCCAGAACAGAAACCAACTTGAAGCCATTTGTAAAAGTATTTATTTATTTATTATTTAGTTTTGAAGTGACTTTAGCAGTACTAAAAGTTGCAGTCCATGACATATGTATATGACTTTTAAAGTTTTAAAGCAAACAGAAAATGTAATTTGTTGTAATTTTATCAAAACTAATCCAATTTGCATGCAGAATACGCAAAATTGTGTTCAGTCCCATGAACTTGTTGTGGATTACTAAATAAAATGTTTACATGCAAACAAATTTTCTATGGAAAACTTTAACTGGTCTGTCCCATAATTAAATATATATATATATGTTGATGTAATAAAATGCATTGATCTTTGGGATTTGTCTGCATTCCAAGACGTAACTTGTTACATATCTTGAAAAGTACCTTTGAATGCAAAAGGTAAATATCTGCTATTGAAAGAAGCATTTTCCTCTACAGCTTCGTTTTTGCAATTATCCTGACGGCGCCCTGAAGCTAAGCAATGCTTAAGGAACCATGTCAACTGCGTGCAGCAGCACGTTTACGTTTTACTACTGAAAAAGAAAATGTGAGAGTGAGAGAGAGATGAGAGAAGAGAGCAAAAAGCAATGGGAAAAAATATAAAAGCGGAAAAGTGCACAGCTCAAAGTCATTTGCACTGTTTGGTTTTCGCATCCGCAGTTCCAATTACGTTTTGTGGTCGCCAAGGATATGCCCAAGGAATGAATCTCGGAATCTCTGCTCATCTGCTCATCTGCTTCTGCTTCTCTGCAGCAATCTTTCGCTCATTCTGCGTTACAATTCGTTCGTTGTATCAGCCTTCACCCACATTTGAGCATAAATAAAGCAAAGTCAAAGTTGCAATGATATAATTACGCGAACCGGCAGCTTTAAGCCCGCGGGGGAGATGGGGGCTGGATGGAAGTTCTGAGGGTATATGTCATAACAAACATAAAACTGCAGCTTGTGCCACTTGTGTTGCAAGTTGCTCATACGCCGCGTTTGCTAGCCTTGCGGCGGCGGCTGGCTTGCCTGCAGCTGGCTGTTTGTCTGTCTTTCTGTCTCTGTGTCTGTCGTCGAGTGCTTCTGTGCATTTATTTGCCCCTTGACTCAACCCCCTTGGCATTCCCCTCGGCGACCCTTTATCAAAAGAGAAATAAAGAGACAGAGAAAAAGAGAGATTCGCCGCCGTTGCCGCCGCCTTGGACGCAAAATGCAATTCAAGCAATTTTCAATTTTCGTTGTTCGTTATTCGTTGTTCGTTGTCGTCATGCCCCAAAGGCAGTGGCACTGAAATTGGTTTGCCTGACCCCACTTCACTACCTCCCTTCCCTTCCCTTCCCACCTTCCACCACGTAGCACGTTTGTTCCATCAAGCCATCGGCGCAGTGTAAGCCTGCTTTACATCATCAAATTGAAAAAGCAAACTTGTCGCGCTAAAAAATTGTCATCATTCCCAAATCCGGAGGTCTATTTCCAATTTTTGCTTACAATTTAGCAGCAACCGACCCCCCCCCCCCCCCCACCCGTTTTCCTCCTCATCGCACTTTTAAGCTGCTAGCGGCACATTCCCTTCCCATCCCCGGCACGTTCACAAACATCTAGCTGGCAGCACTTTTATGGCGCAAGCAGCACTTTGCAATGCGTTAAAATCGTGCGAAAACTTTTTGCGCAAGATTTTATTTTATTTTTGCTTGCTTTTTTTTCCACGCGCTCAAAACTTGCTTGTTAGCCCTCTGTTCATTCGCTCTATCTATCTACAAAACCCACCCACTTTTCACAGTATACACACCCCCCCCCCACCCCCACCCCCTCGCTCATTTTCACCATCTTCTTCTTTTCAGTCTCCTTAACATAGCTGTCCTTGCACGCTAGCAACTTTCGCTGCTAAGCTCAAAATTAAGGCATTAATGTTGGTTTTATGGGTTCCTCTGAATTGGTTTCTCTTTCACTTGGCACTGCTTGAAGACTTGCTTGCTGCCTGTCTGCCTGCTTGCCTTCCTGCCAGTTAGTTAGAGAAGTTTTGGGAGCTCTAAAAAGTATTTAAAGACCAGCAAACTGTTTGCATTGAGCTTTGCTGAGTGCCAAGTGCGTTCAAATAACAGTAACAGTACACATCCCGTTAATCTAATCTCTCTCTCTCTCTCTCCCTCTTTTTCATTCGCTCTTACTCAATCTCGATTGGCAGCTTTTGTACTTAAGCAGCTGCTGCAACTCTTTCTGCTAAACGAAGTATAATAATACTGAAAAAGGGTTAGTTGTCAGTTTTGAGAAAATTGAAAATTACTTTGTGCAGAATTAAGTGAGAATTCATTTCGTGGATTTAATTTCAGCTTTAAACGGCAATTTTTACGCAACTTTATTAAAGGTAACTAACTTGCTAGCTTCGACTTGTACTCTAGAATTCTGCTAGCTTTGAAGAACGGAAAAAAAATGTTGTTTGCAATGGCAAAACGAAAAGGAAACTATACCCAGCCTACTTTTTTTTACCAATGTACAAACAATTTTTTTCTCGAGGCCTTTACACTTTTTATTTTTTAAGCCCAACACTTGTGAAACTCACACACACACACACACACCAAAAAAAAAGCAATTTACAATGAAAGACCTCGAACGAAGGCAAACGGCTGACGAAGCCGCCTCCAACAGAAATTCAATGCAAAAATCCAATGCTAACCCAACAACAACAACAACTACAACTACAACAATAAGTGCGACAACGATAACAAAAGTATTACAAATGACTGCAAATACTAGAAGCAAACAGAGGAGGAAGAAGAAGCGGCAGCAAGATAAAAATGCCATAAAGAAATGAAAGAGTTGTTCCAAAGTCATTTGGTAAGTGGGCAACGAAGAAGAAGAAGCAGATGCAGAAGCACTAGTGTCGGGTATAGAATGCCATAGAAGGCGTTTAACAAAAGACAAGCAACGATGCACAGACGGCGTTTATTGTGCAAACAATGCAACGGCACCTACAACAATTAGAATGGGTCTAACTTTCTAGTATTTCGAATTAAAAAAGAGATATCTTACAAAAGAAAACGTCATAAAAGAACGTGCTAAAGCGGAAAAACAAACTTAGACTAACACAGACAAAACCCAAAGAAAGAGAAAAATATGAATTTAAGGAATCTAATGCTTGAAGGCACCCTGTAAACAAAGCAGATTGATTCTACAACTTTATCTTCCATAAAAGATTATCACCAATTGAGAATTCTAGTCAGAAAGATGTTGAGATCAAATTGCTTACACTTCTAATTACCTGATAATCGCATAGTAAGATGTGTAAGTAAAATCGTTTAAAAAGTGCTTATGAAATCAAAATTTTCTTCGAAACAAATTCACTTTAGATTGCTCGAGATAATGACAATACTGTTTGAATAACAACAATTGTTAAGTTATTATTTCCATTAATCTTTAAAGAATGATGTTGCTTAAAAAGTTGTTCAACAAGCCAGCTAACTAATTTCTTAGGTATTTCGTAGCGGCCAATCCATCTTTGCAGCTACAGTTGCAAGCTTTTGCCAACTGGCAGCCAAATCAAACATGTCTGCCTGACCATTTTCCCTGTTTCCATGTACGATGTCCTGTGAATGTCCTTCGTTCTCAGATGTCTTGTACCGTTATGCCGGTTGCTGCCACTTCATCTTCATTCATTTTGCCAATTGCCTTTTCGGCTTGCTTTTGCCAGTTTCTATGCTTTTTTTTGTGTATTGTAATTCTTGGTTGTTTTCTTGTTTGTTTTTGGTTTGTTTTCTTTTTCTTTTTTGTGTAGCTGGTGACAATTGCAAATATTTTGCAATTTTGCTGTTTTGTTAGTTGGCCATTTCTCTTTCCCAATTTCTTTGTGCGCTGCAACTGCTGCTTCGAACGTTCTTCTTTCTATTCCTCCACTCCTCACTTTGCATTTTGGCATGAAGATGAGCTTCATGGAATGGGTTTGCTTCGCTGTTTGCTTGTTTGTTTCCCCTGACATGAACATGTAAGCGAAGAGGAGGCGGTGGCTTGTCATGCATGAGTGCCGTTGCCTGCAGCGCTCAACATTTTGTTGCAACAGCCCTTGCTCAGTGTGTCTGTCCCTATCCCTGTCCCTGCCACTTGCCACCATACCATTGAAGCTCCACTGCAATGAAGATTGATCACAGTTCCTGGAAGTTGAGCGGGGCTTTTTTACAGCCCCAAAACTGCAATTTTTATTTTTGCCACTTTCTGGTCGACCTTCTGCTGTCCGTTTCCTGCCACTAGCAACACCCCTACCCCCCTATCTCGTGGCCTGTCATTTAATATGAAAAATTACGGCAAATATTTGCGGAGCGCGACAAAAGATGCAGCAAATGTTAAAAGTGGCGTCCGCTCTAATTGCAAGAATTTGTCAGTATTGTTAAAGGGCTTATAAATTAATAGTTGGAACGGCGCCTCCGAACCAAAGGAGCGCTCTGAATAACAAGTAGCTTGGCATTGTTCCACGGAAATTCTTATGTAGTCAAATACTGAATGAATTATAAGTGTAAGTGTCTTAAGTCTTAAATAAGAAATTCTTGGAAACATTTTAGTTAATTTTTGTCTTATTTCATTTCCCAAGAGCTACTCAAAGTATTTAATTTTATATTTATATCGCTTTATTTGTTGTAATTTGTTATGTTTAACCTAAGTACACGCAGAGAAAAACTATTGAAATAGTTGATTGAGCTTAAATATAAGATATATAGTTAATTTAACTATACAACTATATAACTATTCAGTTATAAAGAATGTTCAACAATCAAAAGAATAGAAATATATGTAAAACAAAGTGCGTGCTTATAAATAAATATTAATAATATCACACTTCATTTTAAAGGTATAGGAGATGTTAAGAGAAAAACCATTCGCATTAAGATTGAATATGTATTATATTTAAATTATAGTAATCCTTTATTTTTTTATTATTGTTATTTGATCATAAATCATTAACACAAGTAGTTGGATCACAGAAATGAAACGCTTACTTTAAGAACTTTTTCTCCGAGTGTATAAATACAAATAAATAAATCAATTAGTCAACTTAGTTGCGCGCTTCATAAAATTTGTGTTTTTCCAAATGTAATGGCATTTGAATTTAACTGCAATCAATTCAACAAATTGCAAAACTTTTTACATTACGCATACGCAATGTTGAACATATGTTGCACATCATGCACACAAACACACAGACAGGCGCAACAATTTCTAAGCTGGCAAATAAAAACAGTTTTTACTGTTTACTGTTCTAACAACAAGCCACAAAAACACAACACAAGCACATTGACCACTTTGTTTGTGGGTGCTTAGAGCCCGTTTTATATTGCCGTGTAGCTGCGGTTGTCATTCCCCGTTCTGTTGCCAAAAAGATGAAGAAAACAAAAAAACAGCAAATCCAATGAGTAGGCGGCCAACTGTTGCACACTCGACCATTGACTAACGCTCTGTCACACTGACCCTCGCCATATGCCCTCTTGTTGGCTGCCCCTTTGGCCTCTCTTGCGCCCCTTGCTCCCTAACCTGGCCTGGCCTGGCCTTTACTCGGCATGGCTTTATGGCTGCTGCTGCTGCTGCTGCTTTTGCTGTTTTAACCTTAAGTGCCGTTGGCATAGTTTTAGTAACTGTCTGACGACGAAGCTCCCAAGGCGTCTACCACTATTTATAGCCGCTTCACTTTGTCCACATTTTGTTACCTTATTGCACTAGCGCTCAAAAGCATGCTACAGTTTATGTACTACGTAAACTCAACATTTTTGGAGGATCAACTTGAATGTGAACTATAAACAGCTCAAAGAAGATATCAAGGGAGATTTTTGATCAATAACAACTTAAAATTTTCCAGACCTAACTTATATTGCATTGCTAAAACAATGAATGCAGACTTACAAGCTTCTAATAAATTATTGTTTCTTCTCATCAGCATGCAGTGCAGGGTATTTATATCTTCTATACATCTGTCGTTTGCACACTTCTTATACTTCTACGAGCCACTTGTCAACTGTTGACGCGCTTTTGTCGTTGCCTTCGCATCTTGCTCTACTTCCACAACTAGTTGGCTGTTCAGCTTCAGCTTCTGTTTTCGTTGTTGTTTTGTTACTGTTGTTGACTTTCCATTTCATATATTGCCCGACTTTGGCCCAATGCTAGGTCGGCAGGTAGGTGTTCTCACGGGGGCTGTCCATTTATCTGTTGGACAAACTGTAAAGGCGCTCGGCTCACAGCAAACGGTAGACAGCAAATAGTAAACAGTGAAAGAAAGAGCCTTGGACGGTCTTCAGTGAGCCTCCATATCTGACAGGGACGGGGAGCTGTGTGGGCTGAGTCCATGCATGGCAATCCAATTATCATACGCCCCGTGGTAGAAGCTCTAATTGGAAACAAATAGCTGAGAGTCAAAAGCTAAAAGCGCCAGCATAAAAAACCATTTGGAAGATTTACATTTCTCAAACAAGCAGCGAGTTTTATACATTTTTGTTGTTCTTTTGTTACTTCACTTTGCTCCTTTTTTCTCTCCTTTAGTTTAGTTTTTTTGTTTTTTGTGTTATCAGCGTAGCGTGAGCTCAAAAACAAACTCAGCAGCTCAAATTTTATAGCTGGCTAGCTGCACACAAATTTCAAATGCAAAATATGCCAAGAATATGTAAAAAAAAAAAACATAAAAAAAACATAAATGTAAAGCACAAAAAAAAATATGCTGATGCTCGTCTAGCTCTCTTGCGGCTTGCGCTTTGCCATCAGTTTTTACTTGCTCTAACGTTTATTAAAAATTCATTTCGAGTTTTTATAGCGGGGCAAATTGACACACGCCCCGCCCCAAAACGAGAGAGAAAACCCCATTTCCCGACAGCAATGAGATCGAAAATATTGTATTTGATGGCCGAACCTCGACCTAACACAAACACAACCAAAAAATCCCACCGAAACAGTTTTCATTTTTAACGGTTTTTGGGCAACTCAACAAAAAAAAAGAGAGGAAAGAGAAATCCCCCCGTTGTTCATAGGGAGTGCAAAATTTCTATTAGAGGCCACAACAGATGTACACCAGTTAGTAGGGGAAATGGAAAGGGGGGGATGCGTTTCTTTCACGAGTTAGATAGAGTTTGGTTCTGTTCGCTGGGAAAGTGTTGCGAATTGAATTTGACTAAAAGGGAAATCACTTTTTCAAGCGCTTTTTGCGATACCATCAACACAGACAAGGCCATCGCAGCACCATTAAAATACTTTGCGATATCGAAAACGAAATCGATACTTGAACAATTTCTGGCTATTGTTTTTTAGCAAACTTGTGCAATTTGTGCGTTACGTCGTCCATGTTAATGGACATGAACTAGATCAAAATACAATTTATTGTCTGTGTAATAATAGTCAGTCACTTGATTTAGATATTCACATTCAGATTTTGACTACCAGAACAGAAATAGCTGCTCATAATTACAATTTCATTATACATTTACAATGCAATTGATGTCAAAAACGCTTTCGGTCTATACAGATTTTTGTTTATTGTTTGCGTGTTGTAAACCGTTTTATCAACACTGTAAAAGTGCTTTTGGCTTTTTAATGACATTCGGAGCTCCCTTGGCGAACCGCCTAAAAATATGCAAACGAAAACACAAAAACAACAAGTTAAACAACAACGTTACCAAAAATAAGAACAACACAAAAACAAATAATATTATATTCAGTGAGCTAAATGCTACATGCCACCCACACCACCACACTACCACCCCCCTTCTCATCCAGCGAATTCATGGCGTGAATTTATAATTCAACGCGAACGCTTTTAATGCAATTTGTAAGTGTCGCCCGGGTTGGGCGCGTTCCCCGAATAAATTTGCCAAATATGTCGCAAGACAGAGACGGAGGCAGAGTGTGACTGTGACTGTGAGTGAGAGTAGAAGAGAGAGCGCTGCTGATAGTGCAAACGGGATTATTGCAAGGCTGTTTTTGTTTCAATCTGGCAGTGCTGCTCTGGTCAACCCACCACTAGCCCATGCACACACCCTAGACAATACACCCACCCACCACCAAGGCACACACAAACACATTTCTCACACTGCAACGAATTTTTTAAAACAACGTTTCTCGCTTTGCCCCATTTTGGAGTGTGGCTGGTGAGGGTAAAACTCGTCATGGATCGAAACTGACAGCTGTCGGCTGCCTTTTGCTATAAATGCTATTCAAATGCGGATTGCGAATGACGCTTCATTCATTCTATCTATCCAGCGCGGTGTGTTTTTGGTCTTGCTTTTTTTCATTGTTACGGCTTGTTGGGCAACACGTGCAATTCCACTTTCCACCACATACGTATGTACGTATGTGGAAATGTTATTGCGTGTTTTTTGGGGGTGGCGGTGGAGGTTCTGTGTATTTCGGCGCCACACGTGTAGTGGCGTTTTATTCCCATTACCAATTCAGATTCGATTTTCGCTTTAAAGGCGTCAGCTGCTTAGACAGGTAGCAAATGATTCATGGTACTTGAATAGGTAATAGCTGAAGGAACGGGCAAAGATCGTCTAGAAATAGGCAATAAACGTCGCTTTTATGGCTTAATATGTTAGGACGTGCACAAACTAAATGTGCAAAAGAAAACCATGACTTGGACAGATTTAATATTTTATTTTATATTCTAAAGATTCGCAAGCACACAGATTTACCACCGAATAGCACTTAATAACTATTAAAATGTAGCTAGCATCCACATGGCATCCACATGCCTCCCCATATGGCACAGCTGCTTCCAAAAATTCCCAGCCACACGCAAGAGCACAACATACCCCAGTCAAGTCATAAACTTTAAACTTTAGACGCATCCACATTTTGGGCCATTCTCTATAGTGCCACAAGCCACAAGGAACCCACACACATACACCACAGACGCACACACGCACACAGATAATTTTTCACAACTTTCCTGGCTCGGCTTGTGTGCAAAAACTTTGTAGACACAAAGGAAAAACAAAGAGACAAGCAGAGAAAGGGAGAATGGGAAAATAGAGAGAGAGAGAGAGAGATAAAAACCTCACCTAACACTTGCAAGCCCCAGTGCCCGAGTTTCCTGAACTCCTCAAGCCCCCCAAGCACCCGAAGCACCCGGAGCACCCCTAAGCACCCCAAGTGGCCGTTATAGCAGTTACTTTTACGCTGGTATTTAAGTGCAATTAGCAGTCTGCTAATTAGTCTAAGCGGACCACAGCCGGACAACGCCTCCAGCTACGGCTACGTGAGACACAACACAAGTTCACACAGAACTGACTCTCTTTTTGGTGCTCGAAAAGTCAGTTTGTTGCGCGCTGTCCCGTATTTTTCGCATCACGCGGTGCAGTCATAATAAAATTATGAAGCCAACGTGCGCCAATTTTGTATTGTGTGGCCACACAGTCATCCAGTCAGTTGGGGCTGCGGGGCACACAGATGTGGCCAGCAGACGCTTGGCTCTGTGAAGGCACTCAGACGAAGCTTCCTGAATATGAAAGAGGATGTCTACGTGGACGTGGACATGGACATGGACGTGCCCGTATCCCGTACTGTCTACTGTGTGTGTGTGTGCGCAACTTCACTAATTGAGTTATATGCGGCTCGTCCGACGACTTGTCGCATACATTTGAAAGGAGCTGTCCTTATTGCATTTGGCGATGGCGACGCCGCCTGCCACAAAAGCTGACTAAAGCGCACCGAGTCAAGCCACAAAGAGAAATAATTGTTAACTTTGTGCAACGCATGCGCCGCCTTATAACCACATAATTTATGGTTAGTTGCTTGCCACTTGGCCACTATGCCACTTTGCCACTTGGCCTGCAACTTCGTTTGCCATCTCAACGGTGTTGGCCCAAAAAGGCTTTCAACTTTTTTGTTTAATGACTGCAGTGCCAAGACATTAAACTCTTGCTGGCCGCATTAACATTTCCCGCTGCAATTTTTCTCAGCTTTATTTGGCGTAATGCAGTTGGCAACGAGTAGACGCTGCTCTGTTGCCAAACAGATTTGCGATTCCAATTTAAAAGCGATTTGCAACACTGACAAACTATATTTACCTTTTAAGGCGTGACTTGGCCGCAGACATATTCTGAGCTTTTCGCCAAAAAGTAGGCAACAAATATTTTGTTGAAGAAATAAAGTCAAGTCACCTAGGCATTTGATTGTAAACTGATATCATAATGCATTGAGATCGGTCAAATGAGTTTCATAGGATACACTTAAAGCGACTAAAGTATATTTGTGATTGTTTTACAACACTTGTTCCACATTCAACTACTCATCTTGAACCTAATTGTAGTCGAATGCAACTATGCAAAACTACAACCGCATATGCCTTATCTACAACTCGGGTTCAGTTGCCACACCACACTCTCTCTCTCTCACTATCATTCAGTCTCTGTAGCTATTTTTGATTCAGTCTACATTTATGCTCTAATTAGAGTTCACTGAGGAGCTGCTCCATCGCGTGTTACAAATTGAGTGCCCAGCCCAAACATTCACTAGCACAACTAGCATACGCTCGCTCTGTGGCGCACTGTGTTCCGCTTTTGCATTGCAATTTTCTTCCCTTCACATCATGGTGGATAACATGATTCACATCCACAGCCAGTTCCTCTGTGGCTGCTCCGTTATCCCACAAACCCATTTTGTGCTTGCAACGTTGCCGTCACTCGCGGCGGCGGCGCCTCTAATGCAACTGTTAAGTGCCCGTCACTTTGTGACTAACGAATTATAAAAAAGAAACGTAATGCGAACTCAAAAGCAAAGCACAAAACACCAAACTCGCATTTTTTTAATAATTTGTTTGCGCTTGTGCTTGTTATTATTATTATTTTACGCGCATGCATAAATTGAAGAGTGGGGAAAAAAGTCCAAAACTTAAACAAAAGCTATAACATTACAAAGTTCAAATACCCTAACAAAACATACTCAAAAATGTTAATATCATTATAATAAACATAAAATAATCAGAAACAAATGGCTATACAAGATACAAATTTCAAAAAGCTTACCAGTGTTGACAAACGACATGTTGAAACACAAACGTACAGCAGTTAATATAGCTGGTAAAAAGTATTTGCAAAAAAGGTGAGCGCCGTTAAGAGAAAGGAAATATTTGTACACAAGTACACTGCATTTTTATTGTTGTGGCAAGCAGGAAAGCAGGCAGTCGGTGGCGTTTGCAAAGGTAACCAAATATACAATGGAGTGCTGCAAGTGGAATATGATTGCTACAGTTAGCACAAACACACCCGCACACCCGCACACACACACAAACACACAAACACACTCGTACACCTTCATGCAATAATCGTGTATGTTGCAAAAGTAACGAAAAGCATACGCGAGTTAAATTTTAAGCATGTGCAACTGCGTTCATGAGTATATGTATGTATGTGTGCGTTAGTGTTTTTTGGCTTGTTAGGCAGCCAAACAGGAAGTGCCACACACACATACCCCCACACATATACAATAAACACTTAAGCTTAAGAGTCCAAGTGCGCCATGGTCCGCCATTTTGTTTGGCTTTTTGTGCATTTTCTTTTGTTGCTTTGTTTTGGGCATTAAAATGGCGTTTATGCTTTGCTTGCCCCACAACAACAACAACCACACAATACCAAACTGCAGGAGCGCACTGAGTGGAAAAAGTGTGCAATAACAACAACAACAACAACAATATAGGAGAAAGAAGAAAGGGAACAACTGCACTAAATGCACAAGCTGCCAGTGTATGTTCGTGTCCGTGTCCGTGTCCGTTCTCATGTTGTTTAACGTCAAATTGACACACGATTCTTGCTTCTTTCTTCTCTCTCACATCATGCACGACTTTCCACTGTTTCCTCTGTTATTGCTTCTTCTGTGCTTTTTTGTTTTTGGTGTTTTTGGTGTTTTTGCATACCGTTTGTCTGTCATTAAAGTGTCAATTTGTGCTGTGCGCGCCTGTTAGCCAAAATTGGTTTCCAACTGCAACATATTGGCCAGCAACGATAATTGGCAACGGTGCCGAGAATGGAGGCCATTAAATTGCTGTTAGCTTTCAATTTAGCGCCAGGTATTCATTCGATGCGCTCATTAGCATTGAACGAACTCAGTCCACTGCTGGCTGGACACAGCAGACAGCCTGAACAAGTACAATCTTCCCTGAAATTCTGTTGGTTGAGAAGGCAGTCAGGAGCTGCAGGCGGCAAAAGCGACTAATTGAGCCGCACAGCAGTGGCCACAAAACGTGGTAATCAATGGGTATGAGAAAGCAAAGAACATCTCTCTCAGTTGGTTAAACGAAACGAGCCAGCTTTATACCCAAAACGAACATCTGGCCATAAAATCGAATAGCTTGAATTAAGCTTGACTTCCCAAACAGCTTAAGTTGCTAAGTGTTTGGTACATTCTTCAACTATCAAACAATATAAATGAAAGTATTTTAAAACTTTACAAATAGTGCACACATTTAAACTACAAATGGTTGATTTAAGCATAATTCCTAATTGCTCTAACACCCTTTTTAACACAAACACAACGTGTGTTAATTAAAAATAACAATCAACAGTTACATTTAAATGTTTTTTAAGACACACACACACACACACACACAGGTTGTATATTACAGTTAATAAATAACAAGCCAAACAAACCTTGTGTGAATTCTAAAGTGGTCAACCCTGAAGGTTAAATGCATTTGTATTTGTGTTTACCTAAACAACACAAAAACAACAACAGCAAGTTATACAGAAACCATGTTAAATCTGCAGATGTTAATTGTTGCCACTAAACTAACAAAAACAAAAATAACACTTGTCCAAATGGAGAAGTTAAAGAATCTGTCTCACCTTAAAGCGCATTGATTATTTTGCTTGAAATGTGTTTTTGGTCACTTCAGTAGCTCGTTTTGGCCCCACTCGATGCTAAACAAATAGCAATAAAAGCCCAAAAATAATAAGGTTTACTGCTGCCGACGGCGGTCGAACGTTCAGCTCCGTTCACAGCTTAGCAGAGGTAGCAAGCAAAGTGTGGGTGGTGGTGGTGGTGTTGATGCGATTGGGTGGAATTGAACTTTATGTGGATACCTCGTCAGCTCGCTTGAGTGCCCTTTTGGCGTTTATTGTGGCTGACGCTACCAAAAACTTTGGCACTAAACAGAAATTACCCATACGCCGTGGGTGTCGTTGATTGGCCGTAGGGGCGCAAACGGAAACAAGCTAAACATCACGGTGTGCGAGCGGGCGTGGTGGGGCGGGGTGGGGTGGAGTGGGTGTAGCGTAAAGAAATATATGTATGTTTCTAGATGCGCTGCTGTTGTTGAGGTTGGGTATTTTAGGTGGTTGCGACCGCTTGCTGTTGAACATTGTTTAGCCTTTCATAAACTCATAAATCTGCAGGTTGCAAAGCATAAATCTGCCTCTAAGAGTGACTGTCATGTGGCAGGCAGGTAACCAGCAGTCAGCAGTCAGCGGTGTTTTCAACTTTTGATGGAAAAATCTAGTTTTCAAATAAGCATACAAAACAGTAGCATAATTTTCACTACTGTAAAATGTGGCAGAGTTGCGTATGGAGTTTTTTTTTCGTAAATTATGACTTGCAGCTAATATTCAGATTTGAACTTTTTTTTATAAAACAATACAATAAAACCATATTATTTTCTAGTTTATTCCATTTGCCTTGAAAGCCAGTGGCGGTGGGGAAATCTGCAGGCTTAAAAGCTTACTTGAAAATGCATTCGCAACTAGTAAAACACTCGTTTATAATTTTTCCAGGAACATCCCCTGGCGGAACGGATAGTCAGAAAGATGGCCAACGAACCGCAGATGCAACCTCAAATGCTGGTCGTGGCTTTTCTAGCCATTAGCGCAGCGTTGTCGCTTAGTAGTGCGGAAAGCTCGTCGAGTTGCGGACCAAACTTCCCGGTTGCCTGCTCCTGTGGCAACGAGATGTACGAAGGCACGGTTCAGTTTATAGTGAACTGTACAAATGCGGGAATGCGTAACACTAGCGTGCTGGAGTTTATGCCTGAACAGGTGGAGATACTCATCTTTACGGGTAACTTTATTACGGAGCTGCCGTGGAATGTGTTTGGTAGCATCAATGATTACAAACAGCTGAAGATCGTCGACATGAGCAGCAATCATATACGGGAGATACGTGGCAAGAGTTATCATCATGTGCCACGTGTGGAGCGTCTCATTCTCAACCACAACAATTTGAGTATTTCGCGCTTCGATGACGAGGTGAATCACCATCATCCGCGCGTCTTTTCCAACTTCGGCAATCTGCAGAGTCTCCACCTGACCGATGCCTTTGAGGATCACAGCTCGCCGCAGCTGAGCGAGGACCTGCATGATATCTTTGTGAACAGTCAGCTGGTGAAGCTGCAAAAACTCCATCTTGAGCAAAATGAGATAACGCACTTCAAGGATCGCAATGTGTTTTGTGATCTGCCCGCCTTGCGTGATCTACACTTGGGCGATAATTTGCTGAAGGAGATAAACTTTGAGGTGCGCTGCCTGAATAATCTGCGCTTTCTAGATCTTGAGCGTAACAAGTTCGAGTTTGTCAAGCCAAGCGATATGCATGTCCTAAATGAGCTTCAGGAGCGTGAGAACCACACCGTTAATCTGATTGTCGACTTTAATCTGAACCCGTTTGTGTGCAATTGCAAAATATCACCATTCCGCACGTGGCTGCAGGCCACTCGAGTGCAGGTGCGCAACCAGGATAGCATCATGTGCTTCCATGAACTACAACACGTTGATCCGGCGCCAGCGCGCCTTCTCCAGCTGGACATGAGTGAGTGTGCGGCTGAGATGGCAGCTGCCGCCTCATTTCTTAATATCGCTGAGGATGAGCAAGTCTATGGACAGCTGCAACCACATCTAAGTGGACACACGGCCACATTGATCTTTCTTCTGATTGTGCTCAGCATGATCCTGCTTGGACTGCTGGTGGCTCTGGTTTATGTCAGTCGCGATAAATTAAAGTATATGATGACACCGGTGTTTGATAATGTGGCCAAGAAAGTGCAGTATACATCAATAAAGGATGAGGATTGCCCGGAGGTGCATGTCTAAGGATGTACAGGCAATCCAACCTACCCCACGTCCATATCAGAAACAGTAGTAGCAAAAGAACTAAGTGCAGTTTCGTGTTTTTTTCTCATTGCCATTCGCGTAGCGCAAATGTGTGCCATTCACAAGGAACGACTTGAGCATCAAGCGCAAATCACTTATAATGAAAGCCAATTTTCAGTTAAACCTACTTAATACAAACAAACTCACAAACTTATTGTTTGATAGTCCATAAGTGAATTGTTGCATTTAAGGGTTACATATATATCAGCAAATGTGGCAAAGTTGATTACAAGCAAATACAGCAATAATGTTAGCGATTTTCTAAGTAGAACTTAAGCCGTCTTGTTATGCGTTCTATGATTTCAAATGGGCAAACAGCCAATAATTTCGACACAATATAAAACTTATTTACCATACATACAAACATATATTGTAATAAACACATTAGTGTTATCTGTGATTTAAGTTTAGTAGCTTTACGTTGTTAAAACTCAAGCAAACGAATATTGATGCAAATACATAATTACATAAATACTTCACCCTGTATAACATATGACGTACTTACTTATATATAACTTACACTTATGTTAAAAAAAAACTTATAAATGTTATTAATCATTTGTCAATTATCAATTTACACCATTTAACCATTTAAATGATTTTCACCTTAGTTTTCTGTACTTAACACGCAGTTTTTATAAATAAACTTTGAAAATAAATACTGTGTTTTGATTGTTCGTCGACACGACCCTTTGAACCGTACGAATTCGCGCCAATTTTGCTAGTTGTGTGGAAGCCCTGGAAAAATACTATAATCACACTGTTAAGAAAACAGCTGTTAAACAACTTGAATGGCAGCTGCAAAGAAGAAGACATTTGCACACATAAAGCGCGAATGTTTTCGTGGTGAGCGCTTACAATTTAACTGAAAAAACAAATTGAACAGTTACCGGACACTTGTGAGATATGACTTTTATTTGCCCCATAATAAATACAAAACGATTATGATTGTCAAATCGTATACCATTTGCAAAAGAGCGTTTCGTGCGCACATCACTTAACGTTGTATAGTGTATGCATGTGTGTGTGAGTATAATATAAACAAATGCGAATTATTCTATCTGTTGCTTCATAATTTTACATAATGCAACGTCATATCGCTGAACAGTTTTAACACAAGCTCTAAATAAAACTCTTATTAAAAAAACCATTGCATTTAAACATATGTGATAGCACACGCACACAGGCAAAACACTAATAGTACGTTTGCCAGTTAATATGTTAAAATAACAGGTTAGTAAATTTTACATATACTAAACCGACATGTGTTTTTGCACTTCAGATGCTTAGGAACTGTCGAAGTGTGTGCGCCTTGACTCGCTCCAGTATCTTTGCAAACTGCCAGAGCAAGCGGTTTAACCAAACCTTACCTCAGAGCAGCATGGAAAAGTTCGATTTGCCAAAACGTTTGCAGGGCAGTACGCCCAGCGTTTGGAACGAGTATATTGCCCTTGCCATGCAGTACAAGCCATTGAATCTGGGCCAAGGATTTCCAGATGATGCTGCGCCGGAATATGTAACTAACTCACTTGCAGAAATTGCCAGGGATGAGAATCCACTGCTGCATCAGTACACCAGAGGCAACGTAAGGAAAATCAAACTAAACCTAGTATATAACTAAGGAATTATTTTGATTTTTGTCACAGGGTCATGTACGTTTGGTGCAAGCGCTGTCCACACTGTACAGCGGCCTAATTGGCAAAGAGTTAAACCCACTGAGTGATATATTGGTTACATCTGGTGCCTATGAGGCACTCTACTCCACCATAATGGGGCATGTGGATGAGGGCGAGGAGGTCATCATCATTGAACCCTTTTTTGATTGTTATGAGCCGATGGTGAAAATGGCGAATGGTGTACCTAGATTTATTCCACTTAAACCGGTAAGCTTAACGTTTCTAAATATATGATTTTGTTAACATTACAACAAAAATCTCATACCGCAGCGAGCAAAAGATGGCCCATTGAGCTCTGCGGACTGGGTTTTGGACGATGCTGAACTGGAGAAATTGTTCAACGAGAAGACAAAAATGATTATTCTAAACACTCCGCATAATCCTACCGGCAAAGTTTTTCACCGCATGGAACTGGAACGCATCGCCGAGCTGTGCCGCAAGTGGAACGTGCTCTGCGTATCGGATGAGGTCTACGAATGGCTTGTTTTCGATGGTGTCGAGCATGTGCGTATTTGCACCCTGCCTGGCATGTGGGATCGCACCATAACCATTGGCTCGGCAGGCAAAACCTTTTCAGTAACTGGATGGAAAATTGGATGGGCGTATGGACCGCAGAATTTGATACGAAATCTACAAATGGTGCATCAAAATTCGGTTTACACATGCCCTACGCCGCTACAGGAGGGCGTGGCACGCAGCTTTGAAGTAGAATTGGCACGTCTGGGCAAGCCAGAAAGCTATTTCCTCAGCTTGCCGCGTGAACTGCAGCCAAAACGAGATTTCATGGCAAAGTTCCTGAGCGAAGCGGGCATGCGTCCAACAATTCCAGAAGGGGGCTACTTCATGTTGGCCGATTGGTCGCCGCTGGCAAACAAACTCAATCTAAGTACAGAGCAGGATCGGTATCGTGACTACAGATTCACGAAATGGATGACAAAGAACATGGGTCTGCAGGGCATACCGCCGAGCGCCTTTTATAGTGAGGCCAATAAGCATTTAGGTGAGGACTTTGTGCGCTACTGCTTTATTAAAAAGCAGGCTAATCTGGATAAGGCAGCCGAGCTGCTAAAGCAGTGGAAATAGGGTGTGTTTATATGTAATTTGTACTGTAACTATGCATTTGTTATTCAAATAAACGAATTTGTTTTGAATTGTTTGTTTGGGTGCCTCTCAATAATTTTGTCTTTTATCATGCATGTTGGATCGTGTACGCAAAGTATAACCTGTACACGGCACCGTTACATAACCAAAAATAAAAAAAAACAAATGCAAGAGACTTTCGTATGGTAGCCTTACTCCAATCTCCTTTTTATTTGCAATCCAATGACATGTTTATCCGCACAGAGTGAATTGGATTTGTTTGTTTGTTTTGGTGTGTTTCTTGTGTGTGTGTATTAATTAAACTAAAGGAAAACGTTAAAGCAAACGTCGCTTTAGATATCGTAAACCGATTTCAGAGCCAATTCGGGCTTGTCATAGCCCAGCTCCTCAATGGTTGGCACTCCCAGCTCCTTCAGGGTTGGTGTGATCTTCTCCAGCAAGTAGGGATACAGAGTAGCCTTCTGGTCACCGCACTTGTCCTTGCAGCCTTCCAACCACCTAATGGCCAGGGCAATGTCGTTGACGCGACGACAGGCACGGAGTCCAGACTCAATCACCTTGGGGCTGGGTACCAGATCCATGCCGAGCAAGTCGTTCATGCCCTTGCGTACCTCCCAGCCATCAATGCCCTCGCGAGCAAAATATTTCTCGTAACGCGAATCGAATGCCTCTGCCGATTCTTCAGTACCGTGCTGGCGCACAGCAATGACACGCGAGGAGGTAATTCCAACGCTGCCGCGCAGGGCATTGGTGAGTTTACCGGCTGTAACCCGCAACATGACTGTCAAAAGGATTGCCAAATTAAATAATACTTAAAAATCTTCAAAAATATTGGTTAAGTAACAGCTTCGACTCACTTTTTGCTCTTGCTCTTGCTACTTTTTCACACAGATGACAGAATGGTTAGTGTTGAAAAGCAGAACTGAGAGTTCTCGCCTATCGAATAAATTGTTAGTACCGATACAAATGTTGGATAATTTTTATCGAGGCAGTGCTGTGCATTGCAACAACTGTCAGTCGATTGGATGATTGTTCTCGAACACTGTGTGACTAACTGAGCAATCATTCTCATTTTGTGCCCGACAATTCGGTTGAAAATCGCACTTTCTGCTGAAAATAGAATTGCGACCAGCGACCGCGGCTTAATCAACTAACTTTTAGCCAACTATAAACAGAAACATGTCGGCAGCAGGGTAAGCATAAATTGTAGCATTATCAATAGTTTTTAATTTTTGTTGTCTCAATTTTCGTGTCGCTCTTCTTTTTGTGGCTTCTTTGTACGACGCGTGCTTTTTGCTGCGGGTATATTAGCGGCGTCTATTTTTTGCAAAGGGCACCGACATAGGTGCTGCAATTTCTGATAATTTCCGACTCCTCTTTTACTCATCTCGAGTGCTATTGGTGGGCGTGTCTCATGCGCAAATGCATTGTATTTTTGGACGGTACGCGGTGCCATCAAAATGTCGCTGACATTTGAGGTTATGTTAAGGTTGGCGCTAATTTTGTTTAGAGCGTTGCCCCAATGCTGAAGTTTGTACAGCATGGACTTCTATTCTATGCAAATCAAGCGTATAATTTTGCATAAGCTTGCACTCTAGAACTTGTTCAATAAAGCGATGATACCGGCGTTGCCATGATACCAAATACAAATTTTTGTATACGGTACGTGAGATACCGTTTCCAAGCCGGTCTTGAAATTGTTTTTGTTTGTTTATCTCATTTTAAAAATTCATTGGTTTTCATTGCAGATTGATTCCGCCACCCGTTTCGTGGGCTCAGCGCAATGACTTGGTCTACGTTATCATCGATGTAGAATGCAAGGATATTGAACACAAGTAAGTCCCATTATTTAAAAATTACTGAATATTAAAAAACTTTTTTTCGTATCTGTATAGCATATATCTTTAACAATTATATATTAACACCATTGTGTAAATTTATATTTTTTTCTTTGATATAGGGTGACAGAAAACAGCTTCTCTTTCAAGGGTGTGAACGCGCTGGATGCGTCCAAGAAATACGACGTCACACTGAACTTCTTTGGATCGGTTGACCCAGAGAAAGTGACAAGCAAGAACATCGGCCGTTGCCTGGAATTCACAATACCCAAGCAGACAAGCGGTCCCTACTGGCCCTTCTTGACTACGGATAAAACCAAATTGCATTTCCTTAAAGCCAATTTTGCTAAATGGCGCGATGAGTCTGATGACGAAGATGGTATGTAGTTCTACAACTCATGATTCTTAACTTAATTAAAAACTAAATTTACCCAATTTGTTTTTTATATGCAGCCGATGCCAAGGATAACGGCATGTTTGGCAACTTTGCCAACGTTGGCGGAGATTGGAAAAACAAGATCGATGATTTCAATCTTGATGAAGACGAGGACTCTGACGATGAAATACCGAGTCTTTCGCAAAATGATGAGGACGAGGAAAAGGGTGGGGAGGGTGACAAGGAATCAAAGAAAACAGATGCCTAAGTAGCTAGATGATTAGGCAGTTTTTGGAGTACTAGAGTCGTAGCGTTAGCAAGACCCTTTTACCGTTAAGTCATACACAAGCAGCCGCACACACATAAACTACCACACACTCACACACACAGAGTACACTCTCATACGTTCATTAACACTATTCCAATACACTTATTAACTTGAGCAGTAAGTGCGATATGTTGACGACAACAACAACAGATAAAGGAACAAGAGTTACATACATACATTTTACGCTGGATTTTCGCCACAACAACAAAACTGGAAAAAAGCTACAACCAATTCATTGCGAAGTTTCATTTGCAATTTATTATTTTTTTGTGTTTCCTGTAAATAAAGGAAATTAAAATAAAAAAAAAAAACGAAAAATTAAAACACTTCTCTTTTATTTAATTGGGCACACACACAAATACACATGTCGGTTTCGATCAACGTTGGCAACACTGTCGCTTTGACAACGCGGGCAAGAAGAAGCATGCTTTTAAATTTTGTTGAATCTGACAAACCATGCAGAGTAACAACATTCATTCAATAGCTGTCATTAGCGTACAATACACCTATTATAACTGTAAGGATATAAAATAAGCAACAACAAATAATGACCGCACAGAGTGGTAGACTGGCCTTTATAGCTGAATGGTTTCACACTGAAGCGGGAATTACACGCACTTACCTATTAACATTTCACTTGAGCGATGGCGCCGTCGAAGTGGTAGGTGCCATTATTAATAATAACAAGAAACGCTTGTAGTAAACTCTTTGCGTTTGCAGTTTGATCAGCGTAGCAAGAAAACATTTTTGCGCCGCACTAAAATCCCTGAGTTAACGCGACGCGAATTCTTTGTGGGATCCAAGATAAATGTGTTTGGGCGTCCCTTTGATATAGTCGACTATGCGGACGAAATAACACGAAACACTTTGGCCAAATATCGTAAGCGGTAAGGCGACTGAATCGATCAAACTATGTATTTGTATGTTTTTAAAAAACAACTGTTTCACAGCGGATTTGTTCTACTTAAGAGTAGCATGTGGCCAAAGAATTTGGGCGAATTTCTAACAACGCTGATTGACAACAAGATCAACATAAATAATGCCCTAATGGTTCAATTCACACCAAAGACAGTCACGCAATTTTTGGCTAGCAAGCAGGACGACGATGTGCACACCTCGTAAGTATGCTAAAAATAATGAAATTATATTTAAATATAAACAACAACAAAAATGTTTAAGTGTACTCATGAATGAGCTGCTGAATGGGCCGGCCATTAGCTTGGAGCTAATCGGCGACAATGTGACTGAGATCATGATTGCCTGTTCGAAATACAACACAGAGAACGCCTCAACAAAGATTGTTCTATCGCCCAGTATGCAGCAGCTGTTTGAGCGAGAGGAGGTGCGTTATGGATTCTATTGCCCAGAGAAGGAAGAGAATGTGGGCAAAGATTTGAAATTCTTTTTCGAAGAACGTCACGGCATCATCAAGGAGTGCGCTTTTAAAAACAGCACATTGGGTATTATAAAGCCGCATATCATCAAGGATGGATTACTGGGCCAAGTATTAACCGAGATACTTACTTCCGGTTTCAAAATTACAGCCATGCGCATGCTACTCATGGCCCGTGTTAATTGCGAGGAGTTTTACGAGGTGTATCGTGGTGTTTTGCCCGAGTTTATACCCATGGTAGCCCAACTGGCTAGTGGTGCTTGCATGTGCTTGGAGTTAGTAAGCGAAGATCCGAACAAGAAATCGTATCAAGAGTTTCGCAGCTTCTGCGGTCCCATGGATCCTGAAATTGCCAAACTATTGCGACCGCATACGCTGCGCTCCAAATTTGGTAGCTCCAAGGTGCTAAATGGCGTCCACTGCACGGATCTGCCTGATGATACAAATCTCGAACTGCAATACATGTTTAAGATACTGGAATGATCTCACTTCTTAGTTTTGTTTATATTATTTGTGTGTATGTGCGTGTGCCTGATTAAATTTCAAGTATCATTTGCATAACAAATATTTTTATCATTGACTAAATGCGATTATCCCGCTAGAGAAACCTTAACATGTGTTGGGATACATGATTAATCCCCACTGTTTGGTACAACAATATCTGAATTCAATTTATTTGTTTTTAATATATTCTTTTTCTTATATTCACAGTTAAAATTCAGAGATTAACAAAAGCAATACCAATACTTAAGAGGCGAAGTAACAATTGCCAGTAATATTTTCTATACGCTACCGTTCTGACTACTGGAATTGGGCAAATCGTCCTGCACGTTGGGCAGCAGGACAACCAAGTCTGTGGCATTGAAATAGCTTTTGCGCTCCTGCAAGCCATAATCATAGGCCAGCAGGGCAAAGACGATAATGCAGACCAGCATTAGCACAGCATAGAAGAAATACTCAGCTTTTTGAGAACTGAGTGAATCGAACTGGGTGACTAGCACAACAATAAGATTGCCAAATGCATTGTTCAAGAACCAGGCAGCAGTAACAACTGATTTCATTGAGGATGGCGCTTGAGTAAAAGCAAACTGCAAGCCCGGAATCGAGAGCAGTAATTCGCCCAACATGAGCAACAGGAACTGAGGAAGTTGCCAGGCAATATTAATGGTCCCGATGGGTGATTGCTAAAAATGAATAAATACCAAGAGAGGAAATGAAAATATAACAATGACATTGTATTTAATATACCATAAGGCGATCCTGTAAAATTCCAGCACTGAAAAAGGCCCCAGCTGAGCAAATTCCACCAATGGTGACGCTATGTAACGGCTTCAACTCCCAGTTAAAGCATCGTCGCAACAATGGAGCAGTCACATATTGCCAAAGTGGAATGAGCATAAACAGAAAGATGGGGCCCACTGCCTTTGCCTGATCCGGTTGTATGGTAACATCCATAACTGTCGTATTCATCATAGTTGCCTGAAATGTCCAACTAGAGTCCTGCTGTGCAAGCAGAGCAAAGTAAACGGGCAGTGGAATAAAGAGCTTACTAATCTGTAAATAGAAAGCATATAGTATATACAAAATATTTTCTCAAAACGTACTCACACGCAACACTTTGGATACATCATCTACGAAATGTGCATCATAGGTGCCAACAGCATTGTGCAGCCAATAGTTGCATTTCTGGGTGGACTTACGTCTGCGCCACTTCTCCAACAGTGCAACCTTAATGCAGCCACAGAACTTGAACAGAATATTATCGCCAGACACTTTCTCCTTCTTGTAAAAGCATTTTCCAATCAAAAAGATTACTACAAAAGCAGTTCAATCGAGAGTTTATGGAAAAGGACTCTAGTCTTAGATCTCGTACTTACTCCATGCCACCATAAAGGAGCTGCCCAGGGTTCCAAATACAGCCGGATAGCATGTGGTCTTATCAAAACACTGAGTATTCGCACGCACCATCGGGGGTAGAATTTTACTAAGAAATATGCCAAAATAGTACACAAAATAATAGAAGGAGAAATATTCGGCCAAGTGAGCAGCCTGCTCCGGCAACTTGAACTGAAGAGCGCCCAGAGAAGTAATGCAAGCACGCACGGATCCATTACCCACAGCTATAAAGGAGATCGATACCAACAAGCTGCAAAGCATAAACAAATAAATATAACTGAAAAACGAGCTCCGCTTGTTAGTTAACTTACAAAGCTAGGACTGGCATGCCTGCATATGGCACAGATGTCATGATCAACAGCGCCCAGCCAAAAGCATAGAGGAAGCAAAACCCTGAAATGGTGCGTACATTCCCCAAATAGCTATCCGCCATGATGGCACCAATAATCGGACAGAACTGTCCAAAAAAGTTAAAAATATGTAGCACAATTGTGGAGAAGCTTTCCGTAAAGTTCAGATCATCGCGTAAAAAAAGTACCAAAATAGCTGTAAAGTGAAAAAACATACATACAATAGTTGTTAAGAATATAAAACACCTGTGGTTCAGTGTATTTCGGTTTTCCTACAGTTACAATTACAAGTGACAAGTGACTGTCAAACTGTGCTAGTCATCTGAGTAAAGACTAAAGACCTTGTGATCATAGATCATCACCATATATGTATGAATGTAATGCATATGTAAAATTATCAATGAGACCTCCCATTGTACGTGCATTTCTGCTTACTGATAAGCTAGAAATTTTCAAATATATTTTTTGACAGTACAATGGCAGATTACTGTGGACGGACCAAAGGCAACTGCATTACACTGGTTTATTTAAAGTGTGTCATCATTGAATGGGCACAGTTCATTTTACTTACTGCGCATGCCGTTCGCTGCAAAGGCCTCAAAGAACTTGGTGGCCAGTATAAAGCAGACGGCACGTGGATATCTGTACTCGAGGCGTATATTAGATATGGGCGCAAACCCATAGTTGGGTAAAGAGTTTCGAGGTTTCCTCAGCTTGGCATGCTCTCCAAAATCCGATAGAGAAGCAACAGACGTATGTGTTAGTTCCGCCAACGCTGGCAAGGCTGTTAAGGGCAATGATTTGGGTCAATACAACATATCTTTTAATCATATAGATCTCATTTATCTAATCTTTAGAACTCACTTTCTTCGCTGCCAATTTCCGTAGCACGAAACATTTTCCAGGTGCTATAACTAGTGTAAACGTTAACGAACTTAACTGCCTCGCTGGGCAACTTGTTTGTTTATGTCGTCTCTCTGGGGTCTTGAGAGAGCTCAGGTTACCAGCTTTGTGTCCGATTCGGTTGTGCTGTGGTTTTTTACGGTTCGGCTGCGGTTATGATGTGCTCTTTTTCTTATGTTTCAAATGCGCGACGCCCACGCCGACGTCCGTTGCGCAGTAAGAGACTGAAGCTACTGGAATGCCCCAAAGACGCGAAGCCGGTGACTGTCGTGATTCGTAGACAGCGTGCACTCAAGAGCAAACATTGCGATAAATGTAAACACAAAGCAAATGCATCTTGGAACTACGGCAGGTTATCTCTGTCTTTGCATGTCATGTGTTTGAAACTGTCGCCGTCGCACTTGCTTTAGCTGATAAGTCGAAGTCGCGCTCAGTAAGACAAATCAAGTCACGGGACTTAGTCAATGATAAGGATGCTGCAACAGCAATAACAACACTGATATACATTGAGGTACATACTCAGATTCGTATTTTACAATGGATTTTTATTAAATTAGGCAGAGGCAAAGGTATTTAGTTCGAAAGACGAAACCAAACTAGATAATTAAGACTAAACTCGGATCTGGATGATACATCGATGAAATTCGCGATTGGCCAATTTGGTTGCAAAAAGAACGCGATGAAGGCCGACAACCAACAACCATGTTGCAAAATGTGTGCCATGCATCACTCACACCAGTTTCTTGGCCTCAAAGAAGCTCTTTAGGTGACGCATCTGCCAGAAGCCCATGCAGACGAGGACAACAGTCTGTGCCAGGGACCACCACAGCACACGTGAATTAGTACTCTCGCTGGTGTGACGGAAACGCTCCTCGCGATAGCGTTGATAGTTTTGCTCCTTGGTTATCTGTTCGACCTGGTCAAGAAGCTGGCGTATGCGCAGCTGTAGCTCGGTCAATTTCTCCTTCTGGACCACATTAGCATAGTCGATCGCGTGCTCGCCCACCTGGATATCCAAATGCACACGCAGCTGTGCTCCATTGAACCAAGCAGTGCTGTTCGAGTACATGCAGATGACGTGCTCGCCGGGCGTGTGCGATGTGAATGATATGCGGCCCTGTGAACTGTATACGCGCGAAAGAATCACCTTGTCGTCACTGTCGCGTACCTCGACATGCATGCCAATGCCAGGCGATGATGGCATAAATCCATTGGAACGAGGATCATACAGCTCCACCTTGTAGTTAACTGTAAGACACCAGAGGTTTAGAAGCTGAACAGCAAAGCTATGAAGTCCTGCTTACCAATCACAGTGGTCTCGTCGGGTACCTCTTCAATAAAGCATTTGCGTTCCGTTTCCGATATGTGGAAGTACAATCCGCATGCGCTGTGTAATGCGCACAGCATTAGTGCCAGGCAGAAGAATTGGTTACGCATTTTTTTTGTACAAAACTACACTAGAGCTTCGAGTATTTGTTTAATAAAAACTAAGCTCGCCGACACGTCATGAGAAAAACGCAAAGTGGCTACATTGACAATTTCCAAATTGACAGCTGCGAGAGAGCTGCCACTTTATGGTAGACACTCACACATGGACACATACCCAACAAAAACAAAACAAAAATATTGCAATCTGGCAGCACTGTCAAAACAGCTGTGTAAACTATGTAAGGTGGCTATATTGATAATTTCTCTTTTGGTATTTGTAGGAGCTGGCACGCATACACCAGCATACACATTACTCCTGCTCGAGGTGGCAACGCTCCTAAAACAGCTGTGCGTTTTGTTGACGTTTAACTTTTTGGCAGTCAAATTGCATTCAGAAGTAAATAATGGATCTAATAGTGCTCATAGGCATTGCAACAGCGCTGCTGGTTATATTGCTCACTCTATATTTTTTGCAAAAAAGAAATGATGTCACAGGTAGGACATTACAGTAACGAATATCTTTTATTTTGAATGACTATGCACAAATTTCCATATAGAATCAAATGCACCTGCGCAACCACAACGTGGCGTCCCACAGCGCGCTCAAGAAGGTGTGCCTAGACGTGCTCAAATAGCGCGAAATCAACGTAATCGTTTGCGTGCGAATGCTCCGGTTGCTGCAGCTCCAGCGGCAGCTGCCCCCGTCGCAGCAGCCAGGGATTCAGATGATGACGGCGAAGCTGGTGACGATGGGCGTGTGCCACAGGGTGCAGTACTAGATGAGAAAATGGGTGCGAAGAAACGTGCCAAAATGGAGGCAAAAGAACAAAAGCGCATTCAGCGAGAGCAAGAGCTTCACGACCGCGAGCAGCGCAAGGTAAAGGAAGCCAAGGAAGAAGCAGAGCGTAAGCAACAGGACGACCTCGAGGCGGAAATGGAACGCAAAAAAACCGAGGCCGAACGTTTAGCCAAGGAAGAGCGTGAACGCAAAGAGCACGAGGAGTATTTAAAAATGAAAGCAGCCTTCAGTATTGAGGAAGAAGGTTTCGAGGAAGGCGATGCCGATGAGAAGGAAAGTCTACTGGCCGACTTCATACAGTACATTAAGGACAACAAGGTTGTTTTGCTAGAGGATTTAGCCACTGCGTTCAAACTAAAGACGCAGCAGGCAATCGAACGCATTCAGGACCTTCAAGCAAATGGCACAATCACTGGCGTTATCGACGATCGAGGCAAATTCATCTACGTCTCTGAAGAAGAACTGGCGGCTGTGGCCAAATTTATCAAGCAGCGTGGTCGTGTTTCCATTGCCGATCTAGCGGAAAGCAGCAATAACTTGATCAATCTAACGCCCGTGGCAGCCGGTGAAGGTGGACCTTAATGAGATTTGTTAGTCAATTGTAAAGTACCTTCTTAAATATATAGTTAAAGTGTGTTAATATATAATATACATACATACATTTAAAACATCTCGTTGCGGCAGCTTTATTTTAATTTACACTATTAAGGATAAATTGTACCGTTTTTACTGAAGCAATCTATGTAACAGATACAACATTGCACAATATATCTAAGGGACAAATTTGTTGTTGGACTCTGATTAATTGGAATCCCTGATATGGACTAATACCAAAATCTCTGCAGATGGATGCAAATTATAGTAAGACCACCTTCAATACACGTTACTACCTCTTTTAGGGGTATATATAAATAAATAACAAATGAATTGAAGAGTAAGCCTATGCCATATCATCATCGCAATCGTCCATATCTTCGTCGTCGTCATCCTCGTCCTCGTCGCTGGTGACATCGGGATCTGATGCTTGTCCTCTGCACTTTGGACACTGGCAAACAAATATATAGTTTTCGCGCAGTATTTTATGTCTGGAGTGGCGACTCCGCTCCAGCTGACACTCATCCAAATAGGATATGCAAATCTCATCGCCCTTTTCTATGGGTGCCACTGCTTTTAGTACTACAATGTCGTTGGAGTAGGGAAATGTGGACTGTGCGTTTGGAACGCAGCTGTGATTGATCTTGCTCTGCAAGCTGTACAAGCCGGAACCTTCGTTGTTTAGGAATTCACCAGCAACTAATAAAGTTTGTGATGTAAAAAGTTGTCAAGAACAAAAGCAATTGCTACTTACAATCGCCAACTTTGGCATAAATTTCATCTATGACAGCGTCTAGCTGTTCCTTTTCCGCGTCGGGTAGCGGCAACTCAGATACTTTGGTAACCCATTGAGCCAGCACGCTGGTAGCAATGCCTTGGCTATTTGTGCCCAAAATTCCCATTAGTGTTTTGAATGAATCTGGCGTGGTGAACTGTAGAAACAACTTAGAGCTGAATAGAGAGCGTGCTGGGGATATCACTTACCATTGCAAACTCCTCGCTCTTGAACGCATTGCAGAAGGCGCCATATAGCTGTTCCATTTGTCGTTCAAAGTTTTCGCCCAGCATCTTGTGATAGATTTTCTGTTCACGATTAACGATAAGAGCCTGGAACGATTGCAATTGTTCCAAAAACTCAGCCTTGTTACGACTCTGCTGATACATGGCCATTAGACGAACAATTAGCATTATTGTGCCCGTCTCCGGTGGATAGTGCATCTTTTTCCATATCTCATTCAGCACATTGATGGGATGTGTATCGTCCGTTCGAAAAGCGCCCATGCACCCCACCAGATGATATTTCTTTTTTGCCTCTATCATGCAATCTTCCGAGCAGTAGCGCACCTTGCAGCGTGGACACTGCGTAAACTGTGGTACCCAATTGGCAGTGGGATCATGTTCTACCAAAGGTACGGCAGCCGCTTGGTTATTGGCCAAGCGCCGCACATTCTCAAGCAAAGTCTCTAGCTAAAATCAACATGGTTAATTCAGTAAGGGATTTGTAAGGTTATATGCTTACTCACCGGACGCATACAATGATCACAGGCTGCATATCCATATGCTGTGTTCCATGAAAACTGATGCGATACAAACGGTTCCTCTTCGAAGATGATCTCATCAGTTGCAAAGCTTTTTGTTGCTATCATGGCCCGCCCCTTGCCGGGCACCTCTTGAATTTCAAAATAGTTCATTTTGTTGTCAAACAAAATTAAGATTTTAGATAAACAATGCAAGCGAAATGGCCTTTGAATATGCACGTGCGACTTGGTCTGTTGTTTTGTTATCGATACCGATACTATTAGTCGCTTGATGTGGCAACATTGTTTGTTCAGTTCTTATTACATATGTGTAAGTAAATTATTTGTATTTAATAGAGGATGTTACTGAAGTAATAAATGGCAAATTTATTGATTTAAACATATTCAATATATTTAATAGTAAAACACCTATGCGATTTCACACAACTGCAGTCTGTTCTTGTCTTTTTAGTGCATTTGCGCGTTTGTTTTCTTCAGTAAGAGACGAGCGTTCCGCAAAGTAATCGATAGTTATTTAATAGTATCGACCAAAACCCGCCAATTGTGTTTTTAAAATGTACCAATTATGTATATATGAGTAAACTGTGCTTCCCACTTTTCCATTTTAGCTTAAGAATATAAAATTGAAACAAACTTATTTTTTTTTTTTTTTGATGACTTGTACTATGCTATTATATAATAATCAATTACATAATTTAAAATTTTTAAGACATGCTAATGTAATTTGTTGATTTTGTTTTGGATTTTTGTTTTTTAAATATAATATATATAAACATTTTTGTTAACAGGTGTGTGTGTGTGTTGTTGTTGTGTTTTTAGTTGCGATTTTTAAAATACATAATCATAATCATAATTAATAGTTTATATTTGTAATCATATTTTTTTTCGTATATAATAATAACTTTGCGCCTAACAACTAATAATATTCAAATTTATAATTTTCTGTTTTGTTTTTCTCTCTATTTCCATCTCTCTTTGCAATTTATTATTGTTGTTAATTTCGCCTTAAAGTGTGTGTGTGTGTGTGTTTTTTTTAATAGGTTTTGTATTGTTTTTAGTGTGTAATTATATTAAATTATTTATTCACTAACCAGCGCCATTTCGCGCGCCGTGGGCGTGGCCATCGTCTGGCCGAGCGCCGAGGCTGCCGAAACGGCGCTGCTCAGCCCATTATCCTCCCCATGCTGGGCATCGTTGCCGTCTCGCGCTGACGCTTTAATTGCGACAGCGGCTGCCTTTTTGCGCTGCACTTCATGATCATGATCATGCAGGGAAGCATCGTCCTCCTCGTCATCCTCATCAGCATCATCATCATCATCATGGTCGTCGACTTCGACATGGTTGTCGTCATCGGCTTGCGCCTCATCGGCAAAGGACACTTCGGCTGGACTGTTATTGCTATCACCATTGACGGCCGCCGCCGTAGTCGTGGTGGACGTCAGCTCACACTCTTCATTTGTATTTGTATTGTTATTATTATTATTGTTATTGTTAGCTTTGTCTTCACTGGCGGATTTAATATTATCACTATCAGCATCGCTTTGGGGTTCTGCTTCCGCCGTTCCCGTATCCGGACCCGCTGCTGTTGTTGTTGTTGCTTCTTCTTCGGGTATATCTTCGATAAGGCTACGATTGCCGGAACTGGCTGCCGATGGACTGCGCGGCGGTGCCCCCGTCGTCTCCGACTCAACCTCGGCAACCTTACGCAACAGCACCGGGTCGGAGGCACGCAGCGAATTCTCTGAGCCCCCGACACCCTCACCGCTGGGCCGCAGCACCAAATAGAGCAATATGTCCGACAGGGAAATGATGCCAATCACCTTGCGCTGATCGTCGACAACGACAAGGCGATGCACCTCGGCGCGCACAATCCGCTCCATTATTGTGTAGAGCGATTCATCCAGATTGCACTTTTGTACACCCTCGAACCACTCGTTGCGATGCTCGTTCGCTTTGCGCAGCGAGACATCGAGATCGTTGTAGGTCTTCTCAGCAGCGAGATTCTAAAAACAAAAAGTCATCTTGCTTTAGCACAATGTTTCAGTTATCTGTACTGTAAGTCTGCACACTTACAATCACATCAAACTTGGCATAAATGTCAACGAGCCGGCCCTCAGAATCGACCAGCGGCAGCGCAGAGACACGTCTCTCCACAAACTTCTTGAGCGCTGTTATAATGCTAGTGTTCTCATCGGCAGTCTCGATGTTATCATATGTCCCAATCTTAAGATCACGCAAGCTCTTCTCCATATAAGCGGGCTTTGGTAATGCACTAATCTGCAAGGGTGTAACGGGTGAGTAAGGAACACTTTCAAATGAAATAATCTTTTACTTACATATAAAAACAGGAACCTCAGTATGCGTTTATGTGTCAATATGTACAAAACATTGCCATTCTCTGGATTGATCACAGGCAATCGATGAATGCGGCTGTGTATGAGAATTTTGATGGCATCGTAAAGGGAAGCGTCGGGTCCGATGCTAACCAAAGGCATCACCTCCTTGTGTAGCACACCTAAGCAAAACAAAATCCAATTCCATTTAAATATATGAGTATATTTTCAAATAATCTTATATACTTACTGCGCCACGTGTCCAGTTTGTGCTCCTCTAGCTGTTCCATGGACGCATTGGGTGACTTATAATACATTTGCAAGATCTTGATAAAATCCGTAATGGTCAGCATGCCCACAAACTGTTGCTTCTCCGAATCCCAGAGGGGCGCTGCACGTACACCATTATAGACCAGTGCATAGAATGCCTTCTTCACCAGCAGCTGAGTATCAAAGACGACCAGCTTAGCGGAGGTGGGTATCAGATCATAGCTCTTGTGAAAACGAAAGAACTTGACAAAGATCTGTGAGTCATCCTCCTCTGCAAGAACAAAGAGATAAACGCAATTTAGATAAGTTGAACTTGAGCTATAACAAGAATAAGATCACAGCAGTTCAATAAAATTCTCATCGCTCATATATGATATGATCTTTCTGACTTTTCTCTGTTTGGCAAACACCTTTTTTGAGCAACTGGGCAAGGAGACGCTTCCAACCATCGGATACTTGTTCAAACTCCTTGATGCTCTCGAGTGGATAGTAGAGTACATCGGTGGGACGACCGCTGCCGCCGAGCACCAAACGGCCCGCATGATTCGAATAGAAGTGCAGTTGTAACATGCGGGGAGGAGCGGGACGGCTGCGCGGGCAAGCGGGGGGCTTGGAATCAGCCACAGCGAGGCAGCAACATTAGCTCAATGGATGCTGGCTGGCAATTAACTGGCGCACAATTTAAATTCAGATATTGATATATATATATTTCATTCACAGTGCTCTAATTGAACGCGGGTTGGTTTAACAGCGACTTAACAGAGTCGCGCCTCTCTATGCGCTTCTCACTGTTATGCGAATGCCACACTGAATGTAAACAAAAAGGTAGACAAATGTCTTTTGTTTCGGCTATTTGTAGTTTTGTTCGTGCGCCATATATTGTGATTTCTTGTTGTTGCTATTTCGGGTCTGCATTTTAATAAATTACATTTAGACATTTTAATTAACATTAATTTAGCGTAGAAATAAAAGTGTGATGGCAAGAAAGAGAAACAAATACAACAACAACAAATTGACAACAAGCTCACAAAAATAGTTTATTGCCTCAACAATTATTCAACCATAAATGCATTGTGTCTAAGCCCGTGAGAGTGTATTCGTTGCTCGATGCGCTCTGTACAAACAAATAAACATTGAGGCGTTACCAAAGGGTGTTAATCAAATATATATCTATATGTACATACATATATATATATATATATAGATTAATGGCCGTCTACCACATCATTATGTACATATTTCAACTGTCAGCGAGTGATAAATGCAGAGGCCAAGTCCCAAATATTATTATTTTGCATTGTCTCAAGTTTTGCAGAGCGCCTTTTGAGCAAACATTTTGCTTAACATTTGTGCCAAGAAATTAATAAATAAAAAAAAACTGCTCAACTAATGCTTATTCTATCGAAAATTCTCTAGGGAAACGCTTTTATCATATCGCAAGAAGAAAAAAAAATTTATTATTTATGGCAAATGCCTTTGATCCAATGGAAAAATAAAATATATTATGTAGCAACTATTTGGCAAATTGAATATTTTAACAATTTGGACATGCAAATATGAATCAAAATCAATTTCAAAGAATTTGAGAAAAGTAGAAACTAATTTTGTAAAAACTGTTTCTTTCTCAACACTGTTAATCCACATGGCATTTTGTTTAAAACATTCATAAATTTGTCTTCTTCTTAAGCTCATAATTTGTATATTTTTTTTTTTTGCTTTCAGTTTTTTAACAAATTGACAAAGCTGCCAAGAAAGACAGAAAGAGAAATATCTAAATAAAAAGCGAAGGTTAAAACATAAAAAAGAAAGAAATAAACGTTAAAATTAATAAGATATTAATATGTATATATGTAGAATTTGCCATGAAATGTGTATAGAGCTCTAAAAATTGAACGTTTAAACTTTTATAAATACGGTTTGAAAACGAAAAATAACTGATAAAAAGTTGAAGGCTTTTCCCACAAACAATTTCAATGTGCATTGTCTAAATCTTTCATTGTTATTGTTGTTGTTCTGATTGGTTTCTCTTCTTTTTTTTTTTTTGTATTTATTCGATATGGTTTTTGTTTTTGCTTTTCTTTTAAGCGCGTCGCGTCGCACACAAGTTAATTAAAATGCTTCGAGTTCGCCGCCGCCGCCACCGCTTCTTCTTCTTGTTTTTTTTTTTTATTCGTATTTTGTTTTTGTTTGTATCTTTAAACAATTGCAAAACAATTTCAATTGCTGGCTGGCTGAATGGCTAAATGGCGGACTGTCTGACTGGCGGCGCCTCAATGAATCTATAGACGATTTTCTTTTTAAATTCTTCAACAATGACTAACGACGACTGAGGGGTAGAGGGGGTGAAGGGCAGCCGATTTTTGTGTGGGAGGCAAGCAGCAATGTGTGAGACCTTCAACTGCACTTTCGATATATATGGACCGATCGTTAGTTAATGTTCAACATTTCAACTGATTTCAAATGTATTTTTTGTTTTTCAATATTTTGTTTTTTTTTTCTTTTTCTTTTTTATATCTCTATATATGCATGGTTGTTAGTGTGTGTAGGATTTTTGTTCGTTTTAGCCGCGGCGCTGTTGCTTGGTTAGCTTTAATTTGTCGCCCGTCTAAACGTCTCGAGATTTTATCATAAACTGATTCTCTAGACTGTTTTTTTTTTGTTTTTCTGTGTTCTGTGTTCGCTTTTCTCACTGGTCGGAAAAGCGAAAAAGTTTTTCGCCAAAACGCAAAACACACAAAAGGCAAAACATAAAAGAACAACAAACATTTTTTTTGGCACTGGCCGAAGTTAAAATACTCTAGAAACTAGCAAGAAATAAGTGAAATTTTCAACTTAAAATCATTAAGAAAATCATCATGACCTCCCCCCCTCCCCCGCCCCCTTTATACACTTAAAACAAATATAAATAAGTATATACAAATCGAGTGAATAAGAGATAAAGAATAAGGCGTGTTTTGTATATAATATCTCCTATGTGTATGTGAAATAAACAACCGAAAATTGAGGAACAAATTTTATAATCAATAACGGCATCAAGTCCCAAACACCAATCATATTCAATATGACGCTAATGATGTTCATGAAATGTCTCAACATTTTTTCAACAAATTGCATACGAAAGAGAGATAAAGAGACAGAGAGAGAGAGAGAGAGAGATTTTTGGTTGTACTTGTGAGCTTATAATTAGCGAAAATGAAAACCAAAACGAGGAGGTGTGTTTAGCATCTACGTCAACTCTAGATACGCATTACTAATGGACCCTAACTATATACATACATATATATATATATAGTATATTAGAATGTCTGTTTTTGTCGTCGCTCTGGGCGCCCACGCAAATTGTGTACACTTATAATCCGTGTGATATATAATTTTGATTAAATTATATATACATATATAACAATCAGTGGTTTCTAAACATATGCTCAAGCGACGTGTGCCGACAGGCAACAACAACAGCAGCAGAGAAAATCAGAAGTCAGAAGAAGAATAAATTTCCGTCAACCTCTTGATGGGTTGCCAAGTATGACGCTGCTAATTTATATGAACGATATATGAAATTTGTTGAACAGATTTTCCTACTTTTTTTTTTGTTTTTTTTTTTTTTGACTTACCGAAATCAGATAGATTGACTTTCTCCAAGAAAGGATCGGCACGCGGTAACTGAAATTAATAAAGCAAAAAAGTTAATTACTAATTTACTTTAAAAGATATTATTAAGTCCAAAGGATTTATGTTAATAAACATGTTTCTTACTTAATTAACATTATGCTACTTAACAGGAGGATTTATGTTAATTAACATGTATTTTACTTAATTAACATTATGTTACTTAACATTACGTAACGTAAACAAATATCATAGGCTTTCTTACTTAAATGTAGCGTATTTTATCGCTAGATTTTTTTTTAATTGGCATAATTAAATTGACGCTCTGCAATTTAAAGCTCACGCTATACACAAGGCAATAATAACAATAATAATAACAATTGCCCCGAAATCTGATAACATTAAAAAGTAGTTATTTATTTAGCGCTGTGGTACGACTGAATAAACATGTTTATTCTAAGATTAAAGCGTTTATAAAAGTTGTAATACTATACATATACATCACACATATACAGTTAAAAACTGTTAGATAAACGCGTTAAAAATACCCTAAATGATAAGTGTCTTAACAAATAATACAAAATTACACTTTATGCGCAGCCTCCAATTATCAATTACAACGTGGAGCAATTGAGGAGAGCCCCAAAATGTGTTTTTGAGTAAATTTAGGTCAAGCCATGTGTGTCTTGTTTTCATAGTATCAAGTTCAATTTAACTGATAGGTACTAACATACATTCGTACATATCCATATGTAATGTATGTTATATATGTACATACATACATGGTTCTCGAAGGCGTAATCATCTAATCAGAAAACAAGCAACGCAATCACAGATAAAAAAAAAAGAATGCAATTAAATATTTATGAGTTTCTCTCACGCGCTCTCTTTTTTACGCTTTACGTTCTGGTGTGTGTGTGTAGGTAGTGTAAACAAAATAATAGTTTTATTTCAAAATTAGCATTGAAGTGTGCAAAAATAACACGTTCGAACGCAACACAACATTTAATAACGTTACAATGTATGTAAACCGTTGAACAGAGAGTTAAAACGCTCTCTTGCTCGCCCTCTATTTGTCTCTGTCTGTTTGCCGCCTCTATTTAACTTTTCAACTTTTTTCAGCTAAAAATGACCAAATGAGACAGACGCGCCAAGGCAATGAACTGACAACGAGAGTGCGAAAGCTGTTAAGCAAAATAAGGTGAATGCAAGATGTAGATGCAAAATGTATAAAAATGCATTACAATGAAGATAAAAAGCTCAAAAGCTTAGTTGTCACACACACACATTCAGATTCTCCCCAAAACTGCATTACAATGCAGAAAAAAAAGCTCATTTGCCAACAATTTCCCTACGCGCTACGCGCTGTGCGCTCTCTTTTGCGCGCTTACGACTTACGCTGATTTTTCGACCTGGCTGCATTTGTTGTTGCTGCTGCTGCTGTCGTTTCCATTGCTCGATCTGTTCAATGCTGTAGTCGCTGCGACGCCGCAGCAGCAGACACTGATGCACTGGTGCGGGTGACGAATGGCGGGGGGAGTTGTGGGTGCTCTGCGTGCGTCGCTGATAGACAAGCGATTGCTGTAGTCCACAACTGCCACTGGCAGGCAGTTCGCTCTGTGAAGCGGCCGGTGAATGACCTGCGGATAACCGTTTGCCCGCCACCAAACCATTTGCAATGCAGTTGCTATTGTTGTTGCGATGCTGTGGCGGCAGCATCGATGCCTGTTGTTGCTGCTGCTGCTGTTGTTGTTGTTGTTGTTTATTGTTGCTGGTGTTGTTGTTGTTGTTGTTGTTAATGTTGCTGTTGTTCATAGTTGCCTTACGTCGGAGCAGTGCGGCAGGCATCGCCGCTGACAGAGTTGCTGAAAGTTTTCTGCTATCTTTTTGTTTAACTTTAGTAGCTGTTGTTGCAGCAGTTGTTGCTGCCGTTGTTGTTTTTGCGCTGCTGGAACTGATGTTGTCATCGCGTCTGCTTACGTGCTGCGAATGGCGTTGACCGTTGACGAAATCTGTTAGATTTGTGCTATTCAGCAGCTGATAGTTCGCACCGGCAGTTCGACAGTTATGCGACAGAAGCGTTGGAAGGTTACTGAAGCGCTTCTTGCGATTCAGCGGTGAATTGCTGAGAGAGCGCGCTTTGCGTGCAACCTTTGCGTGCAAACTGTCATAGTTGTTGCTCTCGCTATTGTTGTTGCTGTCATTATCGGGCAGATTTGGGTCAAAGCGCACGCTTAATTTGTTGTTGTTACTGCTCTTTGACAATTTGGAAGCTGTCTGCTGCTGCTGTGACACACCTGACGCAGTCGCTGCCGCTGCTGCAGAAGACAGCACGCCAATGCGAGGCGTGCTCGACTCAAACGCGGAATAGCGACGGCGATACATGTGCAAATACACAAAAGTACACACACACAAACACTAATTTATAATTAGCATACACACTCACTCACATATGAACACGCATGCACTAATAAACACACTCGCGCGCGTAATGGAAACAATGCGTAGATAATGAAAATTCGCATGCGGGCGTTGCCTTTTCAGTTTGATATTCTCGGTGTTTGTTGTTTTTCTCTGTGTTCCGGGCACGTCTGCGCGCTCCCAAATGTAAACGTAAACTGGTTAACAGTTTTGTTGAGCGTTGTCCGCCATATGATCGTCACATGTGTGTGTTTGTGCGAGAGCTAGTCCGATTACTAAAGCTTAAGCAAACACACGCACACACACACACACACACGGAAAAAAGAGAGGCCAATCTATGCCGTATCGAAGTTAAAACACTCTAGACAAAAGCCTTTAATGCCATTGAGCACTTAACATTGTTTACATATGCATATATTCCCCCATGGTCTATTAACTCAATAATAAAAAAGTTTATAGAACAGGCAGCGATTAGTATAATCTATAATTAGCTTAGTACAGCTGCTCTGCTTCACTGCTTTCCCAGTTGCATTGCAAAAAACTACATACTCTGCCATGGCAAGTGTATAAAAAGACAAAAACAAAAAGTAAGCCATTCGCTTGTTCGCATTCTTGAAGCTTCTTCAAGAAAACAAATATACAGATAGAGAGAGACAGAGAGAGAAAAAACAACCAGAGAGCAAATCAAAGAGACTGCGCCAAGTGCTAATTGCTCACCCACATGTAGGATAATCTGCGGGCGAATGCTAACAGCGCTATTACAGCGAGAGAATGGTACGCAGAAAGAGAGAGAGAGAGAGAGAAGCCCGCAGCAGCAGCGATATTCACAGTGGAAAGCTTCTTTTGTAAATTTACTTGAGTTGCGGAATGATAAACAAAGTAAACTGTGCCATAGATTGTGGGTCTCGATTGAATGCCGAGAGACGAAGACACAGAGAGCGAAAGAACTTTAGTTATAATTCGTATACGCATTACGTATTAGGCAATGAAATGTGAATAATGCGAAATATGCGCACTAATTAATCATCATTAGCAGGAGAAATAACAAGCAAGTGACAGTCAAAATATGCGTGGCTTTCACCACAGGTGACGTAAGGAATTGTCCAGAGACAGTTGGAGATAGACTGAAATATGTTAGCACAGAAATGTGTTAATTGAAAAAACAGCAAAGTGTTGGAAACAAGAAAATTCCGATATTATAATTACTTATTTATCATCAAATTTAAATTCCTAAGCCAGAATATTAATTATGTTTTATCTTCAACAATGGAGTTTTTATTTGCGAGCGACCACTGTACATGGACTCTGTGGTAAACATTGTATAAACCAGTTCCGCCTTAATGACCACATTGCGGAGTGTGAAAAAAAAAAAAAAAATAGTAAACAACGTCGCGTTGTAAGAACATTTAAGCCAATTACGTTGACCTTGCCGTTACGTCAAGACAAGCATAAAACAAAGTACTTGCTGATAATACTTGGGGTTTGTTGACAATACGGAAAAATTGAAGTGGCTTACACTCAATATGACGAAATTATGACTAATTTGTTGAACCAATCATATAGTTAACAGGAAACACCAATGTCAGCATTAGTGGCTACTAAAAGCCATTCAATTTGCAAATGTTAATTAACAGCTGTTAACCGGCACTGTTAACCAGACAACTCTCAAACATGTTGCATACGCCAGGGCGCCAGTGAAAAATATTATTGAAACGTAAGCTTCTTACCGTAAGAGCAAAAAAAAACTGTGTGGTTGGCAAAAGGTGCAAATGACAAAACCAAAGTCTCTGCTGACCTAGAAGAGAGAATTATGCAAACGAAACGAACGGAAAAGGCAATTGTAAGGAGAAACAACTAATTGGATGCTGCTGCAAATCATTTGTCAATGTCAGAAAAAATTCCACAGGGTAGAATACGAGAGGGCAGAGTGTTTAAATACCGCCATTCTTTAGGGAATTTGTTCTAAGGATGAATAATGTGCAAGTTTATTTCGGTGAGAAAAAGACAAGGTTTTTCCTAAGAAACTACAATCAGAGTAAATCTGTTCTCTCTAATAGCTTAATTCAATTAGTTCGATGATAATTAATTAATGCCAATGTCAAACTAAAAACGAAGGCAAAACTAGCCTGTAACGATATATTGTGTCGGTTAAATCTCTTAAAACATATTTGCTAAGGAACTTAAGCTCTAATTGTGTACTTACACCTCTGGAGTCTCTGAAGAGTATGGCTGCATGATAGGGATCGAGGGTACCATCGCCGCGATAGCTGCGACCAGCAGCACCAACTGAAGCTCGTCGCTTCTCCAAATCAGCCGAAGCGCGACGCATGTGAGCACCTGAGATAGAATAGACACAAATTATAAGAATTATTAAAGTAACTCAGCAAAAAAGGAAACACTATATCATATCAAAAACCTAAACAGCAAGTATCAGTATCCTCAGTAATAGTATAAATATATAGTTTAGTAATATTTTAAAGCACCACCCTAATTTTACCTTCTTTGACTATGCGTTCGTAGACCTTATAGGTCTCGCCGCAATCTTCCAAAATGCGATTGGGTCGGCTGAGTGTGTTCACATCAAGACTCTTAGAGCGTGTGCGAAAATTCTCCTGAGGATCATTCTGCGGCGAAGTGCAAACACTTTGTGCATCATGATGTTTACGTGGCCAAACATGAATTTTCTTGCCAAAATGCTTGAGCATCTCCTGTATGGAGTGATGATGGTGATGAGGCTTGTGCTTATGATGGGCATCCTTATGCGGAGACAGACCATGTCCATGTCCACTAGCAGAGTGCCTGTGTCCCGTTTCGGACTCATCAATGCTGAGACTCTTGACAAACGATCTGTTGTCAAAGCGATCTCGATGACCTGTGGTCAATCCATCACAATCCATACTGTGGGCAGACTGACGCAATCCGCCTGCACTGTAGTCATCCATTGAACTGGCTGCGGCAGTTACTCGATTGAATATCGATATGGCAGTGGGTCTCTCTGTGCTGCGCTGATGTACGCCTGTGTGCGTAAAATACTGATGATCCGCCTGGCTTTCATAGATGTCATCGAGATCATGTGGAAAGAAGCCGCCCGATGGTTGTGTACATGGCGGCGAACCGAAATCGGGTGCTCCCGAAGCTCGACGCATGCTCTGTAAGGAATTTGTGTGTAAAATTAGGGGAGAATTCAATGGGGGGAAGACTTGTTGCATTGAACCCGGAATCTATTGAAATTCTATTTATAGTGTAATCGGTTATCGATAGAGTGATAAGTTCCCAAGACCAACCGATTAGCTTAATCGGTAATTCGGGACTTCTATAGAGACTGAATGACTAAACGATATTATGATTGAAGAGCTGATCTAATCGTTTATCGTTATCTATCGCGTACTATTTTGCAAATCAAAACGGGTTCATATGCAACTGGTCAAGTGTTTTTAGCTGTGCGGCGCTTACTCCAAAGATTGACGGACTATGAGATTGATCAAAGATACTGCGCCTAGACGACGGTGTCCGCTTCAAGCTGCCACTAATGCCCGTCGATCCACTTGTATAGCAACTGTCATAGGAGCTTCGTTGTCCACTCTGGCCGACCCCGTTGCCCGTGTGTGTGGGTGAATTACTGTACTGATGGTGATGGTTCGCCAACGATTTGTGGGCATCCGGTACGGCCTGGGGCTGTGATTGCAAGTGTCGCTGTGTGTTTGACGTTTGCCATTGTGAATAGGCGCTGCCCGTTATTCCGCCCAGGGTCGAGTGGTTTGAATTGTTCGAGTTATTCGAATTGCTGCTGGAGCTGTTCGAGGAATCCATTCTGTATTGCATGGAGGAGGATGTCAACTCGTAGGAGTTACGTCCATTGCCGGTTTGCTGCCAGCTATCGGTGCTGCTGCTGCCGGCGCTCAATTGCTTTTCTACGGCATGCTGCCGATAGAGATGGGAAATGCCGTGCATTTCGTTGCCGTTGTCGTTGCCGTTGTTACACTTTTATAACGCAGTGTAGGGGGCAAAGTGTTTTTTTGTTTTTTGTCTTTTCTTTTTGTTTTATTTTAATTGCAGCTAACGCGTTTGTCAATTTACAGTTATTTACTTTGTGTTTGTCACTGTATCTTTTCTTCGTCGACGTTTTGTCTCTTTTGTTTTGTTTAAAGTCACATAATCCTTGCACTGTAAATGAAAAGCACATTCAGTTTGTGTTGTTGTTGTCGTTGTTGCTGTTTGCACTTGCACTTGTTTTAGAGCTTTGTGCTTTTCGCTCTCTCTCTCTCTCTCTATCTATCGCTTTGAAAAACGTCGTCAAGTTGAACGCACTTAAATTAAGTCAAAGCTGCAGACGACGTCGACTTCGTTGACTGTGTTTTGTTTTGTTTGCCGCGTTATTATTTTTAAAAGTTCGAGCACATAGGTTTATGCATGTGTGTGTGTTTGTGTGCACTTTTGCTTTGTAATTTGAGTAGCGTTATTAGCGTTATTACATTTGGTTTACAGTAGCCAGCACAAACATACGTATTTGCCAATGAACTGTTAAGTGATTTAACAGAGCCAGCACAAAACGCAGCGACTGCGCAACAACTGCACTTGAAAAAGTTCAACCCACCCACTACATGGCCGTCGTGTCAATGCGCGTCTAGCTGCTGCTGCTGCTGCTGCTGCTGTGCTTTTACGGTTATTATTGTTGTCGTTTGCTTGCGCGCACAGTTGTAAATTCACTATGTGCACATGCAAAAACAATATGGACTGTGATAATTCGGTCACCTAATCGCATATACGATGCATATGCATATACACATACACATACATATGAACGTTCATAAATCACATTTCAATTGTGACAATTTTGTCGGCTGCACCCACCATTATCTTGACCTACGCACAATTCCCATTTGTAAAAATTAAATGATTCTATAATCCAATAAATACCATATGCTCAAATTTAATTTTTTAATTTGTTTTCTCGCTCTCTCTCTCATTCCATATTACTCTCTCGCTGCAAAACTGATAGCTTTGCTTCAATTTAATTTAAACTTTATCGCTACGTATAAAATGAAAACAATGAGAGACAGAGACAACAATACCGCTGCCACCGCAAGCAAAGTTCTATTTTTAATACAAAAAAAAAAAAAGGAAAAAAATATCAACAACACACTGTAAGACTCAAGTGATAAATAAGCAATATGAGAGACATTTTGAGACGCGATGTGTAATTATGATTATTGATTACGGTTTTTTTTTTTTGTTGAGTCAAACGTTCACAAAGTTAATAAAATGTTTGCGCAATCAAGCGTAAGTTCAATTGAGGTTAAGTTGCACCTAAAAAGCGCCTCCTTCTCCCTATCACTAGTAATCCAAATATGTGTGAATTAATGCGAAATATATTGAGAGGCACGCACGTTTTATACCGCGCACACACATATGCACACACAACCGCTTGTTTAAGAATGTCAGCGCAGACTGAGAATGAAAGCAAACCGAAAGAAAAATTTATGCACGTGCAATGTGTAAACAAGTGCCGAAGAGAGAGCGCATTTTTGCGGCGGGGGAGCATAAACGAGATAACATTGCTATGCGTGTGTGTGTGTGTAGTAGATGCTGTACGTTAACAGCGCTCTGTTAAAACTAAACTGTCAAGCGGCATTTGTGGATGACGGTGGGTGGAACGCTTGTTTGTTTGTTTGTTTGTGGTTGTTTTTCGCTGTTGTTTACATGCTGAACATGGCAAGGCCATCAGCGTAATGAAAACCACTTCATTAATATTTAGTGACCTTGAGCAGAGTACAGAGTGCAATTGAATGGTACATTTTCCGCTTTGCACTTGAATACGTACTCCATTAACAGTGAAAAAGAAAAGGAAATGGAAATTTAAATGTTAACTGCGCATTACACACAGTTTAACCACAGATAAGAACGTGACTCTTGTTTAGACCCACCCAATAAAAGAAAAAAAAAACAAAGAGGTGCCAAATGAAAGAGATAGTATGTTAAATACGACGCATGCGCCGCAAATGAAAGTGAAAGTGTACATAACATAAATTCCCTTATGTACAACTTGCATATATATTAGCTCATAGCTGCTGGCATCAAAATTAAATTGCGCATTTAGGTCAAGTTTGTCAAATATACATATATAAGTGAATATATTTGTGAAATTGTGAAGAGTTATCAAATTTATTGAGGGGTGCTAGAGCAACTTGAAAATGCAAAACTAACAACTGATAACACTTATCAGTTGCACATTGTATAACTGACAGACCCCCACTAGACAAGCTACCTCAGATAAGAGAAGCTACCAAAATAGTTAGTCATTGTTGTTGTTCTAGTTGGGGCTCAACTAATCAAGAGCAGCGATACCGAAAAAAACCAGTTAACAAATTGTTTACGTTTTTCTTTCTTTTAAATTATATGCGTACTTGATTAGGTACAAAAAATGAAATACTTCTAAGGCAAGCAAATATTTTTTAGGTGTTTGCTTATGGATATGATGAATATGAAACCGCTCTGTTGGCGGATTTATAGTTTAAGTGGCAAGCATTCACCTTGAACGTGATTGGGAATCGGATATGTTTTCATTTTAAGTTGAATTAAGAGCGAGCTCGAGTTTTTTTTTTTGTTTTTGTTTTTTTTTTGTTTCTTTTTGGCAATAAGTTCTAGAAATTCTGCTGGGTTTGCTTTTGTTTCATGTGGAAGAACTCCAATTACGCTGACTTTTGTTTGTGCTGTGGTTTTTTGTTTTTTGTTTTTTCTTTCTTGTTTTTTGGTGCTTGCTTTTGGGAATTGAAAACAAATACAATGTGCCAAAACACCAATTCAGAGTTCAATGCTTCAGAGCGCTCAATTTGAGAAATGTGATAAGGAAAACAAGTTATTTGCACATATTAAATATCAAACAAACAAATAGCTAAAACTTGCTTGCTTAATCATATGGAAAATTCGTTCTGTTAACAACATTTTGAAAACTGTTAAACCAAATGTATTTTCAACACAAGAGGTCACTGACCTCTTAAGCTGACCCATTGCAACACACACACACACAATGTCTATATTTAAACGTAAAAACTGTTCAGAGAGAGAGAGAGAGAGAGAGCGAGAGGTGGTGCATGCAACGCAACCTTGAGGTGAAACTTTGAACTTTTCACTGGATTTGTGATTTTGTGTGTGTATAGCAACGTCGTCCTGACCTTGTGACAAGTGTGTCTCTGTGTGTGTGTGTGTGCAATGCATATAGACTTAAGGCTCGGCAAGTGCATAACAAGCCCATAAAAATGTCATTAAACAAAAACTCAAAAGCCCAACTGATTGTAATTTGTTTTGTATGCAAGTTTGTCATTTTAATATGCATTCAAGTTGCGCTTCTCTCCTAACCTGTCACCTATCAGCTGTCCACCATACACTCTCTCTCAATCTTAAACTTTCTTTCTCTTTCTCTCTCTCTCTCTCTCTCTCACTGTCTTTTCTAGCGTTTCCGTGTGCAATTAGACAAATGCTTTTTGTGTATTGTTAACGGAAAAGCGACCGGAAGTGAATGTTGGCAAAAATTTTTACAGAAATAAGAAACAACTTTTTGGCGTCATTATCTATTTTTCTCTTTTGTTCTAACGTCTAATTAGTCAAGTATTGTGCGTGGGCGAGCGAGCGAGCGAAAGAGAGAGGGAAAATAACCTTCATTAAAATGCATCGAAATGTCATTGAGTGCGTTTAATAGAAAATGTTGTTGAAAAATTGTTTGCGGTTTTTTTCTATGTTGAATTTTTGCCAATTTTCGAAAAAAAAAAAATGGTTGATCCTCCGATGGTTCATGGACGACAATTGATATACATTACAGTAATTACCTAACACAGTTTAACCATTAAGTCAACTGTTATACCAGCTGATATACATAAACTGTTATACTAACGGCATTTATGACTAATGAACAGTGCAATGATATATATGTGCACTTTATTTGTATAACACTTTCAACAAGCCCCTGTACTGTAACTGTACTATACACATCAAACTGTTCTACACCAATGTTATTCAATGTCAGCAATTAGCTAACTTTTACATATTTAAAAAGTCAATTTAATTAGCTGTATTGAACGCAATTCCCCAAAGGCTTCAATACACACAATACACGTATTTAATCGCCTCATTGATAGATATGTATGTATATAGCTAACTCATCGTCTGATTCATTAGCGAATTACCCAAAGTGCTTACCCAAAAATAACAACGAAAAAACAACAACAAAGTCGAGACCTTTGGGGGCACCCTTTTGCATAAAATGTATACTAAATGACGATGACAGCTATCAACTTGAATAGTTTTTCACATTTATTTTGTGGACTCACGTGTTCAAAACTCTTATATAACAGGCACATACACACACACACATACATATACAGTTGAATTTATATTCTTGTTTGCATTAGCAGTTGTACCGGCAACATTTGCATTCTTTTTGTAAATACTCGATACTCTGGTAATTAGGTACTCAAAATTAATAGTTGAGTTGAGTTTGGCTGCTAACTGAACCAACAACAACAACAACAACAACTGCAACAACAGAGGCAACAGATTGAGCACGCGCCATATTGCTTCCAATTAAATTAATGAGTTCGCTTTCTTTCCTTACAATCCCTAATGGAGGAGAGTTTTAATCGTTTTTGTGATTACAAATGACAAAAGCAACAGTTCCCGGAACACAAAAACTAGATTGTGTTGACTAAGGGGCACGACTTAAAGTTCCATATAAAAACAGATACTATATATGTATATCTATATATGTATGTATATATACTAACACGATTCACGCGCTACTTTTTGCACCCGAAACCTTTTGGAATACTTTCTGCAACCGGCGCGGACATTAAGAAACGATTTATCAAAACAAAACAATCAACGTGTAGGGTATGAGTTACGAAGAAGAAGCACACAAAATTAATGTGCAACGTAACGTATTTTGATTACACATCAAATACAAAGAAAGTAAGCAAAACAATGAAATTTATATACACTTTCATAAAGAAGAGAATGCGATTACAGTTTGTTAACATAGCTCCTTAATGTTATTTGCACTGTTAGTTAACAGAAATGTTGGTAGCATTGAATATGAAGGAAATTTCCTGTTTTTGTTAAAGCATTTCAAATGTTGACACATGGTTACATAAAAAGGGCGTCAGAAAGAGCGGAACAAGCATGATATTGCAACAGAAACACGTATTGTTCCTATATGATTGTTTGTCGTGAGCAAACGTTACAGTTATTTTTTCTTCCTGTAGCTATATATGCAAATATGATATGTACACACTATGTATAGTATATGCTATGCTCTAGATACTCCTTGTTGTTCCCATGTTGTCGGTTGACGTCAATGAAAATGTATGCAAATGAGAGACATGTTCCTAAGTATTTCGCAATTCTGTTGGTAGAACCGCCAAATTGTCGTTGAGATACTCCCACCACTCCTCATTTATAGGTGCTAATTAGAATTTATGAGTTGCCATTTGCAAATTGGGCGTGGCCAACAGATATTGAACTTGTCTTTTAAGCCAACACAGCCGACAATAAGTGAGTGATAGAGGAAAAATTCGCTAAACAAACCCATTTATGACCTTTAACATTATTTACATTAAATGTATTGTCTGTTACAAGGACAAACGAAAAGCTGTAAACAAAACATAACAAAGCAATAAAAAAAAGAAAGAGAAAGAGAACAAGAACAAGACAACAATATTTGTTAGGGGAAACTCATTTACAATATGTCAAAGATCATTTAATGAAAGAATAGACCTAACTAACTAAGAGAGAGATAAATTTAACAGTTAGTTTTATAGCAGCGAGCTACAGGTACTTAAATCACATATCAGGCAGCTTTACAAAGCAAAAAATCTTAAATAATATTTCATTTTATAGCGCACATCTTAAAATATGTGTTTCCTTTTTGTGTGCAATGCAATTTTGTAAAGACGTAAAACATATATATAAATTTTTCACTCAATTATTCAGTTATGAAAAAAACAAACTATTTGTCAAGTACCCAAACACAACACAGCCTATTCCCTACCCCTACAGCCTAACGATGTAGAGAGATGTACTATATGTATTTTACAGGCAAGACACTGGGATTAATTAATTTGTTGTTTGTTGCTAAATGTATGCATGTAACAACTTGTGGGCAAGTAGAATTTATTTGCTTCACCTCGCTGTGCCTGTGTGTTGACGGACGATAAACAAACAAATAAAGTAAACATCTCTGGCACTAAGTATGATTATTATTATTATTACTATGACTGTTGTTATCAGGAAGCGTCAGCAGCAGCAGCAACAACAATAGCAATAGCAATATTATGATGAGTAAGACCTGGCTTTGCATGTACAAATATAACTTATACGTACTACAATATAGACATATTTTTAAATATATATCTGCCAGAGAAACTGTGCAAACTTAACTCGTATCACGCTCATATTTACTTCTGAAGTGTCTGCCAATCGATGGTTCAGATCTGAAACTTGCCTCATATACACTTTTTGTTTACCCATTTGATTGCGAACCGTTTCCTTCCTTCATTGTTGACCAATACCCCAATACCCCAATCCCAACCCCCACCCAACAGTGAGTGAAGAGTTGAGTGCTTTTGATTCCCTTCGCATTTCACCAGGTTGATGTTGACCAAATGCTTAGACACTTAGCAAATCGAGCATGCTAATTTAAAGCCTTTCAAATTCGAAATAAATAAACAATTAAGAAGCCTCAAGTCGAGTAAGCTCGACTAGAAGATACCCATAACCCTTGACCATACAGACGGACAGACGAACAGACGGTCGGGCTGACAAACATACCGGACATACGTGTACTACCGGACCAATGCTTGATGGTTTCATATCTCCGGTGTTTCTCAACCGATTTTAATAAAAAATGTACAGATTTTCATAGTTTTGTTAATATTTTCAAATCTCATTTTCAAATTCTTGGAATTCAAGATTTTTTTTGTTGTCGATTTCATGTGTATATCGTAAACCGGAAAAGTTATCGAAAATTTAAAACAAACTTGCTAATCCTAGGAATAAGGAGAGCTCATCAATCTGAAGTCTCTAGCTTTTGTAGTTCCTGAGATCAACGCGTTCAAACAGACAGACAGACGAACGGATGCTGATCAAGAATATATATATACTTTATGGGGTCGGAAAAGCTTCCTTCTGTTACATACTTTTGCACAAAAGCGTAATACCCTTTCATACCATTTCATGGGTTAAGGGTATAAAAAAATTTGTGAATATATATAGATTTTATTTGTATTAATACTCTTTTAGAATCGTATCACTTGAATGCGTGTCAAAATTTGCAAAGTGCACATTTAATTGTAATATTTTTGTTTGTATTTGTGATTAGCTGAATATTGACAAAAAGTCACGTTCACACGTCTGATCAAAAAGATGGCGATATGCTTTATGGACTTGAAAGACTTTCAGGATGTGATACTCAAAATACTATATGTACATGGGTGTATATGGATTTGATTGATTTTTAATGGATTACTACGAAAAATGCATTAACATATCAACATGATAAATATTTAATCAAATGATTTGCAATCGCAAATATAAAAAAAAATACAAGAAAAAAATGTACTTTAAATCAAAGACAAGTCTCTAAAATTTCCATTCATCTTATCTTACCTATCTCTAGCTGTCCTTCTGTGTATTGTTTTTTTTTTTTTCAAATTTGAGTGAAATTTTATCAACCACAATCGACAATTAACTTAAATGACATTACAAAATGTATCGATAGCCTCAAACAAATCGATTGCAAGCAAAGAACATAACAAACTAATTGTGCTCATAAAGTTATCTTTCCCAAAGAAACTTGTAAATTTCTTGTTTTTTTAATTGCCAAGCATTTATTGTCGCCTTAAAAGTAAAGTATCTGTAAGCCGATTTATTTTATGTGAGGACGGACTCATTCTCATTTGTTTTTTACCCCATTCCCATTCCCAGTCCCATCCCAGCTTCTCTCAGCTACTGTTAACTACTGATGCTGGTAATGGTATCTGTGTGTGTGTCTGGCATATTGTGAGCTTAATCGTTGAGCAAAGTTTCAGATGGCTGTCGAGGAGGTTGTCATATGACACAGTATGACAAGGATTAAGTTGCCGCCACACAGGCCAAAACAGCTCTCAAGGACATTCGACCTTTCTTACTGTATGATATGCTTTCCCCTCTTTCGCTCTCTCTTTCCCAGAGTGCGCAATTGGGCGTGGTTCGTGGTCCGTCGTAGAACGTTGGCAAGAGCCAGCGACGAGTGGTCGGTTCGACGGGTCGTTAAGCAAAAGTCTTGAAATGAAGAAACTTAAAAAGCAACCAAGCGACCGCCTGGAGCGACATTTAAGTTGTGGCATACGTTGATTAAGAAAAGAAATAGCAAAAAATACATACATATACACATATGCTATATATAGTAAAACCAAGCACGAGATAATAATACGTCCATAAGTTACACAGACTAATGATAAACAAGACGTTTTAATTGTTTTTATATATTTAGAGAAAAAAACAAAATCAAAAAGAGAAAGAAAGACATGAAAAGTCAGAAGTAACAAAACAACTTTAAGATCTAGCTAAAATATTGTTTAAAAGTTAATATAACTAACTAAAAATCACACCCAAAACATTCCATTCCATTCTTCGACATTTCATTTAAGGCTTCGCGTAACTGTTTTTGAATTCCGGATTAGCAATTAGCGATTAGCGACACCCTGTATGCTTAAGTACAGTATTTAATTTTATGCAGTTAGCTTTTAGCTGAGCAACAACAATAACAACATTAAGATAAACGTGTTGCAATTAAGGCAATCATCTCGGTAACAAGCTCAATACACTATAAACAATATGAAAAATATTTATTATGTCGTTCGAGTTGGGTTGTTTTTAATTGCCGTTTTAAGTAAGTTTTCTCACTTGACCCAATTCTCAGTCGACCCCAGCTACAATAAATAACAATAAGTTGAGAGTTTCGGATAGAAATAACAATCAAAAAATGTGCAACGTCCAAAAAAGCAATAAAAAACCAAACAACAACAGAATTTGATTAATGTACAAAATGCGTGTTGAATAGATTTATGATCCAGGCGCTGATTGATCAGAAAAGTGCACTCACAACTCGTGAGTCCATAAATAAAATAAAGATAGATGAGAGAAACAAAATCTTGAAGGCTTCAGAAAAAGTTGAAAATACTAGTTGAATGAACTTTTCTCAAAAGAGTGCAACAACAATGACTGCGTTGACCTTTTGCCTGTCAACAGGTTTTGTTGTTGTTTTCCATTTGTATCTCAGTTTGAGATACAGTTTGTGGCCTCATCCAATGTCCAATGTATAACAACAACTGGCTGTAACTGGGTGTTCAGACACATTAAAAATGTATAGAAGTAAAAAATAAATTGCCTGACAAGTGCCAAATATTATTTCTAATCGCAAAATTTTGCATAGTAAGTGGGTATAATATTATTACGGACACAATTCAAGAGTCAGGGTCAAGTTTTTATTTTTACACTGTACAAAAGTCATTCAATGGGCACTGGGAATGAGAAATTTATGGCTAAAAGCTTAGAGCTGCCGGTTGGCGCGCCAAGTTTGAGCACTTATCTAACTTTTGTTACAAAACACTGGAATTAAAATATTATTATTTTTAATCAACTTAAAACTGTTTACATAATTTAGAACTTATATTTTATGAGTAATGCACTGCGTGAAAGAATATACATATGTATTTGCATAAGTCTGTTACAAACATTTTCACATAGTCAATAAGCTTATTTATGCACTACATTTCATTCTATCACTTCCGCTGCTCTGATGCTTGCACATATTAACTCATACATACACACACACGCACGCACGCACACACTCGAAAAGTTCGGCTTGCGCAGATTTTTTTGCGTCGCAAATGAAATTTTTACCTACAGCCTACAGCCGGCATTTCTTGATATTGCTGTTGTTGTTCTTGTTGTTTTTTTGCTTGTAATTATCATTATTTGTTGTTGTCGTTGTTGTTGTTGTTGTTGGTTGTGAGAATGAACAGCAAAAAAAGTAACAAGCCGAAAGAAAAATGAAAACACGAAACACAACACACAAAAGCGAAACGAAATGTTGAGGCAGTGGCAAATAACCGAAAATACGCGCTGCGCAATTTCTTTAACATATTTTTGTTGTTGTTTCTCTTTTTGTTGTTCTGTTCCCGCAGGGCAATTTAATCACTTGATGGGGGCGGCGGGGTAGTGTGAAATTGGTTGGCTTGGGCAATTTTTGGACATTTTGGGGAATTTTATCGTGCTGTTGTTGTTGTTGTTCTTGTTTGATGCATAAGCAACAAAAAGTACCAATTGAAAGCGTTTGTTCTGGCAGCAAATTAAATTGGATTATTTTGGGAATTATACTAACAAAAACAACATGCGAAACATCTGCTCTGCCTCAATACTAATGATTAATAATAAAAGTTATATAAGCTGATAAACAAAACACAAAACCTATTATAACACATATTGCGTTCTGGCTTTTTATTATGTTTATGGATTCGCCGCACTGTGGGTGTGTTTTGTCGGAGGTTTTCGTATTAGAAACTGACCTATTCCAAGCACATTTCAATTGCCAAACGCTTCTCCGCCGTACATATGTTTTCGCACATTGTAATATTGTGTAAGGCAAATATTATCACTATGAAATATAGTAAAAATACATTTATAGTATTTGCAGTTGGGGGTTATCGCTGCTGATTAAGCGAACAGATGCAAAACAGTTCTTATCGGCCATATAACAAACATATTAATAGAAGAATAGGGAATAGGATGTAATTAAGTTAAAATTTGAATCATATTAAAAATGATAGTGGGAAATTAAAAATTATATGATTGTCATTATTATTTTATACCACCAACATTTGATTTTGATTCATTATTTAATAAAAAATTTGGTTGATTGCTAAAACACATTCACATGTGCTGATGGGAGACATTAAAAATGTAGCTATAAATAAATATTCAAGAAAACAACTCGGCACAAACACCGGCTGATCATCATCATCATCATTATCAATCGCTCGCTACCGTTCCAGAACGTTTTAGTATATACATACATACATACACACACACACTGATTATGTCTCTCGCACTTTGAGCGAGATCATCGCAAAATTAACCGTTAGTTAAAAATTGTGCTTTTGCGCTTTTGCGTCACAGAAAACAAACACCTCAAATTTTTTGGGGGCGCACATGGCCATAAATCAAATGTCTTTAACTTGATTATATTTTTCATTCTTTTCTCTGATTATGCAAACAAAAACAATGATAGAATATGAAAATATAGAAAATATAAGAAAAAATGCCTCATTTGCCGGTATTTATGTATTTTTTGTATTTTTTGTATTGTTCGTGTTGAGAGATGTTTTTCAAAGCGATATTTTCGATGCAATATTTACATTTTAAATTTTTTTTGGGGTTTCATTTGCGAATGTATTTTAAGCTGCTTATCGAGCTGTGTTTTGGTTGTTTTTCCTTTTAACACATTATTTACTTCAGGTGCATAGATATTCAATATTTTTATTGCTTTTCCACAAACTTTCCACAATATTTTTCTATGTTTTTTTCTCAATGGATTTTCCACTTCACGCAATGTATACTTTTGTTTTTGATAATATGTTTTCGTTTCGTTTAATTTGTATTGTTTATTAACTACGAAATGGCAGTTTAAAATGTTCGCTCATGCATATTTATAGGTGCCAAGACGTACAAAATATACAATTCGGCGTGGTTATATATATATATTAAATTTGTTTTTGTTTAACAAAACCGCTTTAGAAAATCCAGTTTGTTCGTTTAAAGTTTTCTTTGTTTTTTTGGTATTTTTGATTGTTGATAATTATGATTTAGAAAAAGTTATTTATTATTATTAAATGCCGCAGCTAGTTATTAACAATATTAATAATATGAAGACATTTAAAATTCTTCACCAATAAATTTTAATAGGTATGTTTAAAATTTTCTCGAAATTCTTTATTTAAAATCCATTAATGCACAAGTCATCACGTGGCTACGTTCGAAACGTCTGACGCGGCCGGCGATTAAAAATGTACTGAAAGGCGGCGATGGCGACGGCGACGACGACGACAACGACAACAACGTAGTCGCCATGTGGCCGCAAGCCAAACCGTTGATATACTTGTGAGAGTGTATGGAGAGTGCTCACACACTCATACAAATACTGTATATAGAGTATCTTTATTGGTATCTGTGTTTGTCAAACCGGCAGAATATGTGTGAGTGTGTGTGCGTGTGTGTTTGCATTTTATATACATCCATTCATATGTAATAGTAGAAAAAGGTGAGCACAACAAAAATCAAGCGAGCAAAACGTACGTAGAAAGCCAAAAGAGACACACGGTCTAAAATAAGTTGCGGCACACGCTTAATGTGGGCGTAGGCTGTCGCTGTTAACCGACTAATTGTCTAATATGTTACCAAACTAGTGCTATGCTTCTCTTCTGAACTTAAACGACCTTTACTGTTAATAAACAGCGATAAATTAGCGACAGTTTGTCTAGGTTTGGTACTAACTAATAGTAGCCGACAGCTTGGCTAATCAGAATTTACATACATACTAAAATATTTTGATTTAGTTCTGCACTTAAACGACCTTAGCTGTTAAGTAACAGCGCTACCTTACGCACTTTGCTGATAGCTGGTTCTATCGTTACACCGCTCTGTTTGCGTATGTGTGTGTGTAGGTTGAAATACATAAGGAGTTTCGTATTAAATTGGCAGCTCTTTCTTTGTTGTTTCCTTTACATTTGACTTAGCTCTCTCTTGTTGTTTACATGAGCCAATTGCTGCTTAGCATTTGAAATTTATTTACATTTGTGCGATTCTAATGGTATTCTAGATGGCGTGCTGTGCGTCACGTAGGCAGTCGTAACAGAAGTTGAGAGGTGGTGGTGTCCAAAAAAACAAAAACATAATGCGCCCTTAACATTATCTATGCTCAGAAGCTGTTACATTTTTGCTCTCTCTATCGAGCTGCTGCTCTCCGGCATAAAACTGTTCTAGTTTGACAGACTTCGTTTTTGCTGAGTTTGTTTGTGTGGGTGGGCGGCTTAACAGACTTTCGCTTATGAATGGCTTATGATAATAGAAAATAGACAAAAACAACTTAAACCCACACACCCACACACACAGATACGTCGTCTGGCTGCCTTCGGAATCAATGCCGGTTAATTGAAGCCGTTTGCGAATTATTTTTTTCCTTTTGCTATTTTTAAGGCAACCAAATGAAATGACGACTTACATATACTAATACAGGCTCCATGTTTGTACATATGTTTATACATACATATATATGTAATGCAAAACATTTGACGCGCCTCTTACTAATGTTGCTTTGCTCTCTCTTTCTATGTCAAGCTTTGCGGTTTGTACATGTTCCAAGATTACGTCATGGCCAGACACTTGATACGAAGCCGGCGACGAGAAATATCAACAAAAACGTGCAAAAATTTAAAATAAAGAGAATGAATGAAAACAAAGCAAAAGCCCAAAAAAAAAAACCAAAAAATGCAAGACAGAAACATACGCAATGGTTGAACAGTAGGAGCGAAAGGGAGAGTATTTGTGCGAGCAGGAGAGCTAAGGCCTGCACGCACCAGGTGGTAGGCTTTTGTTGTTGTTGTGCCGTGACATTGAAAATGCAAGCAAGCAACGACAAAACAACAAAATTGAAATGCAGCCTTTGCAAGCAAAAGTTTCGGCTTCGCAGAAAAAGTTTTCAAGGTCAGCCAAAGGGTAGGCAAAGACACAAAACCAAAACGGAGCAACAGTTAGTTTTAGCTCGCACTCGCGCTCTTTCTTTGATACCCCGTCCGCACTCTAAGTTTGTGTGTGTGTGTGTGGTGTGTTTGGTTACCTCTCTTTTTGTGCTATTGTTATGCTATGCTTGTTTGTGTGGGTGTCTGGTAATATGAATGTATGTGTGTATATGCTGATCTTTTACATGGCGTAATCAAAAGAGCACCAAGAATAATTTTTCTTCAATCCCCGTCTCACCCATTTTTTCTCCACGCTTTTGATATCTATATACAAACGTTGTTTTTGATTCATCAAATGTTGTTTTTTGCTGACGCTTAGGCAAACTTGCCGCAATTTAATGATATGACCAGTCATTGCATAACCTATATTTATACAGTTGTTGTTGTTATTGTGAATGTGAATGTTTGTTTGTTTACTAGTTATATTTGAATAAATTTTAACAAGAGAAAAACACCTTAAGTGCAAATACACACATAAATATGTACATATATTTTTTATTTACAATAAGAGCGTCCATCAAATCAAGCTTATAAAATGGTAATTTCGATTTAGATCTTCTTTATCATTCCACAATTCACCACGCACTTAAAAATCCTACAACGCACCGATAACAAAAGCTCAATTATTTACACCATTCGTACATACACACACACACACTCATGTAAAATGCATGGCAAACAAGCAGAACATAATAAAAACAGCTAATCGCTGTTAAGACAGCCCCAAAGCCCCGCCCTTTTCGACTGCTAAACTTCAGGTTTTTACATATCGTTTAGTTATTGTTTTCGCTGCTTTTTGTTTTATCTTACGCCTTTTTGCGTATGTTTCGCTGTTTGTTTGTTTTACTTGACGTGGTTGTTTTATTTATTTTTTGTTTATATATACGTATACGTATATATATGTATTTGTGTGTTCGTTGTTGCTTTTGGTATATGTATGTATTCAAAGTCAAGGTGAATTTGGTTTTCATGGGTTTTTTTTGTTGCTGTTGTTTCATTTATGATTTACATAAATAAGTTGCGCTTTAATTCGAAACGCAAACTGAATTGATTGAATGCATGTGCATAAAATTACTGTAAATGTTTAATATGCATAAATGTTGATTTAACATTACGTGATACTTGCTGTTAAACTTAAGTTAAATCAATTAAAAGCGTTACTCACTTTGTACAGCCAATTGTTGTTGATGCGCCGCAACTCGCTGTAATAATAAATATAAATGATTAATTAGAAAATATTAGGGATTAGCGAAAATTGGTTTTAAATGTGTTTTAAATTGCCCGCGCACTGTTAGTCATTTAACAGTTACTGTCGTCGTTTAGCGAGTACACAAACCATTAAACAGTAACAGCACGCTGTTATAATTAACCCAAGTGTTGTGCAAAAATGCCGATTGCACTTATAATTTAAATTTATAAAATAGTACTTTTTCTCTTTTCTTACATTTGCACTTGCCATCATGTTCCGCAGTCCATGGCTCTGCAATGATTGCACATCCAAAGAATGGCTACGGCCACGTGTTTTTTTTGTGGTGGGTGAGGTGGGCGGTGGGCCGCTGGTCGATGAGCTTGTTGAGTGTGTGTGGCGGTAAAGCCAACGTTTAACAGCAGACATTCTGATGTTATTTTTGTTAGTTTTGTTATTATTGATAAGAATATGTGTTCAGGTAAGTATTCACAGCCGTTGAATGTTAAGTTCAATCGCAATGCTTTACATTGTTCAGTTATCTGCTCCGCACTTAACAGCAGACGCAATGTTGCTGCTATTCGGCGCTAGATGGCGATGGCAACAGCAGTTGCTCTTTGCTTTTCTGATGTTTATATTTTGTACTTATTTAAATAAAATTGTCTATGACATTCACTTGTTGTTCATATTTTTTTTAATGCAATTTATGCGCTATTAAATTTGATTCTGTTTTTTATCGTAAATATCATGTGTTAATTTCTCTTAATTACCAGCGAAATAATATAAAATAATTGTTGATGATAATAAAAAATATATAAAAAAAAACGTCTTTCTGGCCATGAAAATGTCATCGTCTTTGTTTGGAAGGCGACTGATTTACAAAAATATTCAAGTGGAACAGATGCAGCTCATGTTAACGACTTATATACATGTAAACATTCACACACACACTGTTATTATACTCTTTGGACAAAGACAATTCAACTACTCTAGACTGGACAAAGCGCTCTTAAGTGAAATTCAAACGAAAAACAGCGAAAACAACGATATTGTGTTTGCGGGACGTCGTGCCTAGCCGAGCGCTTTTCGTGTGTTAACTGACGAACGAAAATGCATGTGTAAAATGTTAGGGACTAAAATGTTAGGGACAAACCAAATCAGTAAGAACATAGCTCGACTAGAGATACCCTAAGCCCTGGATATTATGCATACAGACATGGCTAAAGCGACGCGGTTTTTCTTTAATGCTGATTAAGAATTCATACACTTTATGGGGTCGGTGATTCTTCATTTTGTCTTTAACATACATTTCCACAAACAAATATAGTTTGGTTGTGATGCAGAACCGACATAAGAAAACGACCCTGTACCCTGTATCCCAATATGAAGTTATAGCCAGTGAAACAAGATATGTATAAATTGAATAAAAGGTTGATTAATGTTAAGATTTAATAGATTTTGAAATAAGTTAAATATAAAGTGCTTAATTAACTATGCACATGCATATGGATATTGATAAAATAATAGTTGGTTTTAATGAAGGAAATCAAATTGATTTATCCTTTCATTTTGTTATTTTATGGTGCAAAGTTTGCATAAGAACAAACTACACTCCCATTTTAGGAACTTGCAAGCATATTGAAGCAAATTCTGCTACAACAACAAAAGAAATGAAGTACGGAAACATCTAACTGCGTACACTTTTCTCGCCCTTTACAAGAAAAAAAGGAAACATCAAACTGAACACAAACAAACACAACGATCGTGATGTGTAAAGCCCGAGACACAGCAAAGACAAAAATCAAAAGCAATGCTGATATCCGCCGCTTTTTCTGAAAAAAAAAAAAAAAAATATTTAAGAGCGATTTGTCCAGTCTAGATTAGTTGAAATGTCTTTGTCTTTGGTTACAGTTGCCCACGAATTAATCCTTGACCCTCTTGCAAGCTTTTAATTGAAAAGAAAGGGAGCGAGCGAGATGTAGAGTGAGGGCGCTCTAACAAAGAGAGAAGAAGTAGCAACAGCAGCCATCAGTTTGTGAAGCAGGAGGTGGGGCGTGGCAAGCTTTTCTAAACCAAATTTATTGAAAGGTAAATAAGAAAGTAAACTGATCCAATAAGATAAATATTAAGAGGTAGCCAAATATTTCAACAATGTTGAGTGGAGAACAGTTATACGACAGACAAGAGTGAGTGAGAGGTGAAATGTGTAAATTGCCCAAATTTAAAAGTACCAAATTGCAGTCAGATTTACAGCAAGGTACATTTTAAGAGAGAGAGAGAGAGAAATAGAGAACTCAGCTGTTAAGATCAAAAGATTAACAGGGACGCACTGCAACAAAGGAACAAGTTGAAATATTTTCCTATGCATTTTGGGTATACAAAAATATACTCATTACAAAATAACATTTATATTGCGGACACGTGTTTTCCTGTTATTATATATTGTATTTTTAAACAAACATTTCGTAAGTAAAATGCTTGACACAATACAAATTGTTACAATTTGGGCCCAAACACGTCTAATACATTAAATCGAGAGCAAAAACTACTAAATATATATGCTATTTTTGGCTTTACAATATTTGTCCATTTGTCGACTTGTTAGTCTTGTTGTTATTTATTATTTTTCGGTTATATTTCTGTATTGTTCCTATTTACTTTTTTCTCTCTTTTCTGAACAGACTGTCAATGTTTATGGCGGAAAAAAAGTATTTTGTAGCTAGTTATATTTGTGTTTGCCCAGCGTTTAGTTTATATTATTCTTGTCAATATTTGTGCAATGTTCTTGGCGTTAAAACGAAACAAAATAAATTAGAAATATGCGAAAGAATACACACACACACACATACACACAAACACCAAAACAACATGAGCTTCAAACAATGAGAAGTCCAATAAACCGCAATAGTTTTAACAGCTGATTGGTAAACTGTAAAAATAAAAGAAGGTATGAACAGAAGAGAAAATCTTTTTTTTTGAGAGCTTTAAAGCTCTGTTTTACATAAGGCAGACTTCAATCAGTCTAAAGCTTTATGAACAAGCTTTCAAAGGATATGTGTAAACAAAAATTGTCTAAGTTTAAGAAAGTTGCTTAAATAAAGTAAACTTTTTTAAGCTGAGTTCTGTTTTATTTTATAATAAATCACTTCAAACTCAAAAACGCTTAACTAATTATTAAAAAAGCTACAACAAAATAAAAAATGACTAAAACGTCAACAAGCAACACCTGAAAATCAATCGTAATTGCCGTTAAAAAAAAACTACAACTAACAAAAAAAAAAGAACGAAAAACAAAACGAAAATCGGACACATTCAATTAACAGGTTGTAGTCAAAAGCACTATACGCCAAATGTTGCGTCAATTTCGATATTAAATATATACAAACAATTATATTTTTTTTTTTAATTTTTCTATACTACATACATATATTTTAATACCATATAGAGAGACTATGTAGCTAAATTTGAACAAATATGTAGCAGGGAGCAGAGGAACAAACAACAACAACTACAACAACAACAACAACAACAACATTGTCGTCAAGTGGTTGACCTTTAAACGTGTGCAATAAAAATAAATAAATAAATCTGTGAAAACGAAAAAAAATAAAACACAAAATACAGATTCAGAGTGCTTTGTTGGGTATACTATAGAAAATCTTTTACAAACTTAGACGCGTTCAGAACTGACAAATGATTAATTAAAAAGCAACTACAAAGGAAAGAAAACAAAAAAAAAAAGCAAATAACAATTAGATATTTTGCTTGTGGGTTTGGCGCGTTTGTGTTTTTTTATTATTTCACTTCCCAAAGTGCCCAAAAGAAGTAATAATAGTTAGGGTAACAATTTGTGTGAGCATAAAATAGTTTCATTTCCTCAACAAACTTACTAAATACAAAAAACAAAATGGGAACGATTTCATGTAAACATTAAGAATGTCAGAGAGTAAAACAATTACAATGAATTTTTTTAAAAAAATAGTTTAAAAATTTTGTTACTTTCTTTTTACCTACTTTTATGTTACTTTTGTAAAATTCATTGATTTTCGGGCGAAATTAATCGATTTTTAGTAAGCAGGTGAACTTTATTTATATACTTTTTGTTTTATTCTGATTTGAAAATTTTGATTTGTAGGAAATTACTCAGAAAGTTTGTTGGGAAATTTGTTGAAATGTATGTGGGATATTTATTAAACTTGATTTATTTTGATTTTTTTAAGAAATTTTTATTGTAATTTTATATTACTGCTTTGTACATTTTAATCTATGGCAAATTAATCGAAAGATTTGCTTGAAAATGTATCAAAATATATATGTATTAGAGATATCTATCGAAGTTAATCAATCTATAAACAAGAAAAAACCTGTGTAATTAATTACTATTATCTATAAAATCGTTAATGATAATGTACATTTAAGTGCCTTTAGAAGTTTTGTAGTAAAATGTTCTATTTATTGCTAAAAATAACAAGTAAGAAGACTCTAGTCGAGCTGAGAAACATTCGTGTACTGTTGGATCAATGCTTGATGGTTTCATATCTCTGGTGTTTCATGATAGATTTTAATAAAAATTTCATAGACTTTCATTACTTTTTAAATGTTTTCAATCCCTTTCTTAAAGTTTTCGAAATTCAAGATTGTTTTGTTATCGATTCCATGTGTATATCGTAAACCTGAAAAGTTAGGACCGGGAGTGCTCATATCCAAAATCTGGAGTGCCCTAGCTTTTGTAGTTCCCGAGATCGACGAGTTCATATATACAGACAGATGAACAGACAGATAGACGGTCGGCTGTTGATGCTGATCAAGAATATATATACTTATGGGGTCGGAGCAGCTTCCTTCTGCCTGTTACATTCTTTTGCACAAAACCGTTATACCCTTTCTTTACCCATTTCATAGGTTAAAGTTATAAAAATCATATAAATAGACCATTTATTCATTTAATGCTGATAACACCACACAGATGGGCAGAGATAGTAAATTTTGTTGAGAGGTGCGTCTAAAATGAATATCAATTTATAATAGGCATTAAAATATATATGTTTATATATTTCAAAGTCAATCGATCAGCAGGGTTTACCTGCCTCCATTTATTATGCGCATTATTTTAATTATCATCAGAAATTGATTTCAAGTCTAACATATATACCGAGCGACCATATATTATATATAAATATAGTCTGTTTGTGTCTTTAGTCCGTATCTTATCGTTCTCTTTGTACTCTAAATTAAATTTCGTCTTTTTAGGTATTACTATTTGCCGAACGATAAAAAGTAAACCAAAAATACCCAAACTATGATAACAAATGCGAATAAATAAGCAAAAAAAGTTCATAATCGTTGTAACTGATTAAGTAATGTTTGTTTGTGTGCGTGTTTAGAAGGTCTCTTGTCTATTGTCTTAGGGAATAGTATTTCTGGTATATAGAATTTCTTGAAAACATCTGCATATTTTCAGAATGTGTCGAACTATTTTGACACATTTTTGGGGCAACGAGATAATTGAGGCGACACAAATGAGACAAGTGAAATAATTGTTGTGGAAACCTACGCCAAAAATAAGTTTGATGTTTTAGCAGGGGTTCAAAAATTGAGTTCAAGTTCAGTTGAACATAAAGTTTAAGGAAAGAAGAAGCTGCGTACAGAATATTTGTTTTCTACTTGAACAAATCCAAATTCGTGACGCTACGAACAAACTTTTCATTAAATTTGCATATTTATTAAGATAACTTAAAAATTAACAAATCGACAAGTTGCCAGCTTTTTTTCTACTCTATTTTTTGAGGTGCTAAAACAAAAGCTCTCTCTTCAAAGGCAATATTGATAATAACTCGTGTGCTAATTGCATGACATATCAAGTTTACACATATCTACCTATCTATCAAAAAGGCTACATCATTAATAGCCGAATACACTATATATATTGATATGGATTGAGGATAGGTTCAACAAGTCGTATGAGTGATATAATTTAACTGATTACTGATTACCAAGCACTTGAAACAAAAAAACACCAAAAGAGATAAAAGAGTTTTTGAAATTGAAGCCTGTTTAGAGACATTTGACAAATTAGCAACTAGAAACAAGTTAGAGCGCTATAGTCGAGTAAGCTCGACTATAAGATACCCTTCAATCCTCATTTTCAAATGATTTTGTGTTATCGATTATATGTGTAATCTAATCTTACGATAGTAAGCCTGCAAAATTATCGAACATTTGAGACAAACTGGTCATGCCTAAGGATTAGAAGAACTTATATCCAAAATCTGGCTTTTTTCTAGCTTTTGTAGTTCGATGAGAGATTGACGCGTTAATACATACAGACATGCTGATCAAGAATATATATACTTTATGGAGTCGGAGAAGCTTTTGCCTGTCGTACTCTTCTTTACCCATTTCATGGGTTAAAGGTATAAAAAAGCTCAAAAAATCAAAACAAAATATTAAAACTAATTTTATGAATATGATAATAGGCAAAAGAAGAGCAAAAATAACATAAAACAAGTAAGTCGAATATGAAATGCCCCTTGAAACAAAGTTTACTTATACTGAACCATAACTAAATGATATAGTGGTCCGATCTCGATGAAATAACTGTTAGAAAAAGCAGAGAGTTAACCTTAACCCATTAACTTTAACCCATTAAAGTTTCAGCACAAAAGCTCAAGAACTGAAGTCGAAGTTTGCATAGAAAAAGACTCAGCTTTACTTTAGGGTTTCGGTTATGCATTCCTCATAACAAAATTATAATACACTATTGAAGTGTAGAAAAAGAAAAAAAACAAAAACACAATCACATCTACATGTATAGGTTTATGAATAATTGACACATCACATGTTTGCCATTTGTTTTTTTGTTTTTGCTGACAGATTTTGTTATTGTTTTTAAGTTTGTTTCTATTTGTTTTTTTTTTTGGAGAGGGTTTAGCTCACAGTTCCATGCGCCGTTCCAAGTGCTTAAAATCTTAATTAAATAAGATAGATAGCTAAAACGTAGATTAGGGGCATAAATTCGCGTATGTGGATATGGATTGAAGCAAATCATATCTCGCGTGGGCCGACTAAGGCCGTCAATGAACTTGAAAATTTGTAGAAATTCACAAACAGTATAAAATACTATTTAAATGCAAATTGGGTATACGCGGAAAAGATACAAATGCATAGAAAAATTAGCTTTGAATAGTCGCAATTAGTGGCCACAACAAATATACCTATATGTATATAGATATAGATATATATATGTGCATTTAAAATAGATCGACGATCAACACAAAAAAAACAAAATTCAATTTTGCACAAAAATACGTAAAAGGATTTTCTTTTTTCCTCCTTCGTTATGGACAACTTTGGAAATAAAATTTAAAAACTTATTAAATGTAAGAAACAAATATAAATCTTTCTTAACACATATTTGCATAAGATAAGCAAATATATTTTTGACACTTTTTTTCGTTTAAGAGTTTAACACAAAACAAACCAATAAATTGACTTGATAATTTTTTATTTTTGGGGTTTTTTTTTTTTTATTGCATTTGCTAAATTCTTACTGTAAAAACCAAAATAAACACACGCGCGGCGCTTGGCGATTTATCACTAAACAATATTTAATATATTATTTAAAGGCCGCAGCTTTGATTTCGTTGTTGTTTTTGTTGTTGTTGTTTTTTTTTTTCAAATTGGACAAGAATGACGCGCGCGTCGCTTACACACAGTTCGGCCCAGTTCAATTGAAAATGCAATGGGAAAATATACAAGAAAACACACAAACACACACAATACACAACAAACCGCACACACAGAACGCAGCGTACGAAAGAACGAAACGGCGAAAATTAAAATGACGACGGCGCCGCCGTCAACAACACGACACAACAAAACGGCAACGGCAACGGCAACGGCAAACGCCGACGTATACGTAATACGGCTGCGCGTGGTGACACAGTGTGTGTGTGTGTGTGTGTAGAGTGCGGCACTTTTCCGCAAAGCCCATAAACCCAGTGAGAGTCAGTCGCCCACAAAAACACAATAACAGCAAACTTAAAACAAGAGCGAGAGCGAGAAAGTTGTGTGTACTGAGCTTTTGAGAGCGAACACAACAGACAGCTGTTAATGCGATCACCTGTTTTGTTGTTCTTATTGCTGTTATTTGCAGAGCTTTCTCTCTCTCTCTAACTCACTCTCTATCTGTTTGAGGGATTTGATAACGCTGGCGCACAATGCCATGGCACATGTTGGTGTGATAAAATTTAACATGACTTCTTCAGTGTTGTTATTATTGGGTTATTGTTCGATTGCTGCTGTTGTTTGTTATTGCTGTTGTTGTTGTTGTTGTTGATAAACAAAATGTTAATGTGAATGTGTAACATTGGCTTATCAACAATTGTATCGCGTTAGGGCTTTATTGCGATCGAAATCAAAATTGGTCATGTTTTTATTTATAATTATTACGAATAATGACGCTTTAAGGTTGTTGATAGTGGAAAAGTTGGTTGACACTTGCAGACTGTTTGGCTTTCTGTCACAAAGATAACGTTCTTACTAATCTTCTCTTCAAAGAGAATTCGGTAAGCATTGTTGAAATGTTTTCAAATAACAAAGGAAAGTTTATTTGGGTTTTATTCCATTTATCTACTGTTGTCATACGCTTTATAAAATAACCTTAAACCATTGTAAACTTAAATGTTTTCACTTTCAAACTTTATTGACATAAACACGCAATAATTGTGTATATTAATACAGAGAAAACAGTCAAAAGTATTTTATACATATCGTTTATAATGCAAATATCATTTAAATAAATGTTCTACTAAATTCAACTTTTCTATATTAATTTAATAATTTTAAACTGTCGCGCCTAGATATTAAACTCTTTACTAACAGTTAGATAACAGCTTGCTATTAAAAATGCCCATTGACGCTGTCTGTTAGCTAACAGCATATCAGAAGATGGTTTGCGTACTCGCTTACTGTTAAATCTGAACACACCACATTGGAACAATTTAGCTGTGACACTTACCGCTTTGCGTTTGTCTGCCTCGCTGACCGCTGAATTTGAACGATGTCGAAACAGATCCATTACTTTGGTCATTGGCGATCGCTGACTGGCATTGGCATTTGGCCGTATCGCAGTCACCGTATGGTAATACTGTAATACAAGGCTGTGTTAAAAAGCTTCTGTAATAAATAATAAATAATGCCATTTAACTCACCTGCGCATCGCTGCCTTGATGCGGATGCGCGCTGCCATCTTTGTACTTGCTCTTGGCGGAGACGGTGCCATCGGCATTGGTTATCGTTACGGCGGGATGCTGTCGATGGCCAAAGTGTTGCATGGCCACTTTCATGGAATTCATGAGACCGCCAGCGCCAGTAGTGCCTGATGCTCCAGTGACCGTTCCACCCGTTCCCGCTGTGGTTGTTGTTGCTGTTGCTGACGCGGGTGCTCCGCCAGATACGGAATATGTGCTGCTGGTGGCGCTGCTATCCGCCGACGATGGATCCAGCAAATGTTTATCCTTGTGCCGCTTGGCATCCGACTTGGCACGCGGCCTAAACACATCAAAGATCGTCGGTCGGCGATTGGGTGATGCAATTCCATGCACTGTCGACTGATTGAGCACGGGCGAATCTTCGCCACTTCTTCGTCGCTCTAGCGAACCGGAACGTGAACCACTGCCCACCATACGTTCTGTGCTGCGTGAGATCTTCTCGCTGTGACGATTGAGTTTCTCCAGCTTAGCCGTTTCCCGTTCAATACGTCGCGCCGTTTCCCTTTCCATTTTGCGTGCCTCCTTTTCGCGACGCGATTGTTCCTTCTCCTGGCGACTATGAGGAGGAAGTGAAAGGATTAATAAAAGGGATGGATTAAATCGAATCTTCTTTGTATTTACCGCTGTTCTTTCTCCATCTTTTTATAGGCCTTCTTGGCAGCCTTGGCATTGGGTTCCGCTGGTGCACTTGAGGGTCTGGAGCCAGGCAAACGCGGCAGGCCATCCTGTTCCTGAAAGCGAACATGACGTTTCTTAATTGGAATTGATTCGGTTGTGGTTTTAGTTTCGATATTATTCTGATTAAGATCTTCTATTTGCTGCATGTTGCAGGCAGCGCGAGCGAAGACAAACTGAGTCAAGGCTGAACTAAAAAGGAAATTAAATGGGTCCTGTGTCCTGTGTACTGCAATTATGCCGAATTGTCTACAAATACAATTTGTCCCCAGCCCAAGAAACAATCAACACACACAGAAGTCGCAATTTGCAATGACCCAACAGCAGCAACAGCAGCAGCAGTAAGGAATAATAACACCAATACTGAGGTATCGAATGTGTTTTATTAATTGGCCGGGCGGCAATTCCTGTGGCGACCTTTAATCGAATTTAATCAATTTATTTATGGATTACGCAAAACTTCTAGCAAATAGGGGTGATGGTAGGGTTGAGAAACACACTAAATGAGTGTGAGATGTGGTGAGTTCAGCTTGTTAATGAATGGTTTGTGCATACGATTAGCCTGAGAGTGAGGGAGTAAGAAATAGAACATAAATAACGCCGAGCTTCGCTTTAAGAGCAAATAACGATCGAATTACACTGAGACAGACACTGTTGTTTTTAATATTGAATGGTTAGTTAATTAATAAATCAAAGAAGCATTTACATAACAAGAGCAAAGCTTGATGGATAAATATATTAAGAAGCGGAAGCTTCTTAAATGCTTTGTTGGCACTTTTGATAGAAACAAAGGGGACAAAAATGAATTTCGCTGCCAAAAAACTTTTTATATCGACAATGGAATGATTTTAGTGTGTTCAAGACCTGAACTAATGTTTGCCTCTATTTAATTACACGACCTTTCCTCCGACAACTTTCACAAAAAGCCCAAAAAAATTGCTGACCAGCAGATAGTCTAAGAGAGAAAGACACCTGCCTGTATTTGATTTATTTTTAGCCCAAAACTATTATTCAGCGGCAATTTCACAGTCAACAGTTCAACATCATCATGGATAAGTGTTGTTGTTGGTGCTTTTTGCACTTTGCCGGAATGCCAAGTCACGTGCCCCGGGCTCTGTTGTTGTTGTTGTTCGATGAGTTAACAACAGCGCAAAAATTAATGGATGGCATTTAAAAAAAAAAAATATATATATATATACATATTTCGAGTAATCGAGTATGGCGATGATTCCGTTGATTCCAATAAGTAAAGTGGGTTAAATGGGCGAGGCGAAAGAGGGCAAACAAACAAACAAACACCAACAACAACAATACGCCCGGATGAAAAGGAAAAGCAACAAGTTATAAAAAGTGTATGTGAAAGTTTAAATACCCTAAGAAAAATATCAAAAAGATTTAGGTCGATAATAATATGGGTTAAAAGTGTTTTACTTCTTGATTAATACCGATTTCATCGATTTTCCCCATTGTATAAGTATCGATAACACAACAAATCGATAAAAAGTCAACTCTACGACTTGTACTTTCCACTAAAGTGTTATACCCCACCAATAAAAGTGTAAAAAACGAAAACCAGAAGCTCTTCTTTCTGTTTTTTGCTATTGTTAGTGTAGATGGATGACGGATAAAGGTTTTTAGAGTATTTATGCATCAGCTGTTTGACATTGTCTATCGAGTAGTTTAAATATTTGCAACGAAAACAACACTAAAGAGAGAGAGAGAGAGAGAGAGTTGTAGCCAGAAAGAGACAGAGTATGGCAGCAGTTACAAGCTACAAGCCAGATGGATAGATATAGTATAGTATTCAAGTGATTTGCATGGCAGGGCACACGAACTATATACAAACATTTGTATGTACATCTGTATGCACATTCAAGTAAGTATCTATAATTGGGTGTGGTGAGTGCCCCATTGACGTAATTGTTTGCTCTGACACACACACAAACACAGCAATAACAATAACAATAAACAAAAATGAAAACAGCCTATGTATGATTATATGATTATATTCTATATACATACATACATATATATATTTGTATAGTTTCTCGTGCATATGCAAATAGTGTGAAGTGTTCTATATAGTGAGAATGTTCAGGTTTTGGTATAAGTGAAAAAAAGTGAAAAACTGTTCCCATTGCCATGTTGACAAATTGTGTCATTTGTCAGTTGATAAGTTGCCTTCAACGACTTCAACGAAGTCAACAAACGATATCAACGAAAACGAAATTGCACAAGCACAAGCACAATGATAAAAGCAAGACCAGCAAAAGAATGTCTAGACATAAAGTCAAAATAATAAATGTATTTGCTAAAATACCATCTAAAGCACGTTCTTTACATGGGCAATAAACACATTTGCCATTTAAATGTTCTTTTGTTTCAATTTTTGTAGACAGACAGAACGACACAGAAGTAAAATTGAGATATATGACTTTGAGATGATGAAGTGATGAAGTTTTCAAATTCATTCAATATAAAGAAATAAATCTTATTAAAAATGTTGTATACCTTATGAAAGTGTATACAAAAATGCCAGACAAAAGTTTTGTGTTTAAATACTTAAGTTTATACTTCAGACAGTTCAGTTAAAGTATCTTCAAAAAGTCTATTTTTATAATGTAAGAGTTTGATATTGAAAGTAATTTAAAGCTCAAAGTAGCTTGCAGATGGAAATTTTAAAGATATAGAAATAAGTAGATGATTCAATTTCCATTGTTTGCACAACACTTGGCAATATTTGTCAATTTTGTTGATTAATTTCGTTCATATTTAATTGCAATATCGCAAATAATATTCGTTGAAATGACGCCAGCAGTCGATGTGTGAATTTAAAGATAAAACACAACTCTGAACTTATTTTGAGTGACGTTCTGATGACAAAAGACAGGAAATATTGTTTCGTTGTTAACATGTTTTGTTAATTTGATTTATGGAAGTTTAGTGCTACTTTTAGCGGGTACTTTTTTTTCTTAAGTTGACGAAAGCTATCGCGTTGTCTACACAAAGTAAGTTAAAGATTATTTCAAAGATTAGCTCAAGTTGAGATAACATTTTGAAGCGATTTTAATATTCTATTTCTATATTCTTTTATTATTTTCCAAAATGCTTTCGCCTTACAATGCTTTCATATACTATCGATAGTCTTATCGATAACAAAAAACTTACATCTTCGGAGACGGAAACGGAAACCGAACTCGAGCCTGTTAATTGCCTTGAAGGACTCGTCGTTGAATTGAGGCTCTCATTGCGCTGCAGGAGGCGTGGCATTGTGGAGGCGCCACCCAGTGAAACGGGTCGCTTTGGAGCAGCTGCCATTGCTGCTGCGGAAGAAGTTGAATCATTGGCATCCCCCGATTTTGGATAGGCTGGCGCACGACGTATCCAGATATCGTCCAGCTCCCGTTCACTGGGCGTGCGTGGTTTGTTGGACAAACTACCATTGGAATTGGAATTGGAATTGATGCTATCACAATTGAGACTTTGGTTCTTGGCTTGGCTATTCACATCCAGTTGCGACGGTGCACGTATCTCTACCAGCGATGAGTCAAAGAACTGCTTGGAGAGATGCGGGGCAGCGACGGGGAAGCGATGACTGCCATAACGCTGCGAGAAGAGACCCTGCACGGAGGAGTAGCCGCCAAAGCTGGAGGGGAAACTGATGGTTTGTGAATTGGAGCTGGGCTTCAGCTTGCGCAGTTGTTCTGCCTCCACTCGCAGTTCGGGAGTTTCCTGGGCACGCGACACCGTGAATTTACCCTTGATAATCAGCGGAGGGTCAGCGGAATGAGGCAGTTGCAGGGGCAGAAGAAGTGTTGCAGGAGGCGATGCAGGTGGCGTTGCTGCGGGAGCTGGTGTCGCCACTGCTGGCGTCGTTACTGCCTTTACTGCCGGCGTCTCTGGTTCGCTGGAGAGGAGTAGCTCTTTGAGGGCCTTGGGCAAAATGGTGGCTGGTATTGGGGGAGGTGGTGGTGGCGGTGGCGGTGGCAACGAGGCTGCATACGGCTCTTCGATGTTGCGCGTATTGATCCGATCGATTTTGTGCATAAATTGCTGACGCAAACGTTCCAGATCTTTGAACTTCTCCTTGGCGGCAGCATCTTGAGGCGTCGGTGGTCGAGGCGGCGCTTTGGAGACACGTTCAAAGCGTGGCGCCTCATTGCCCGTGATCGGAGGCGACTTATCACCGCCAGCACCATCATCCTCATCGTCCTCCTCCTTGCATTGCGAGAGACGCCTCCGCTCTATGTAAGGTGGAAGCAGATAAGCTGGACGCTGATGATAGATATCGTAACGAGCATCGCTGGCCTTGGCGAACTTGCCACACTGATTGAGTGCACCCACAATGCCCATGTCCTCGACATCATTGTCATTGTCATCATCATTGTCATTGTCGTTCTCATCATCGCTGCTGCTACCGCTGCTGCTTTGGAAATCAAACGAATTGCTGACACGTGGCAACATCGTTTGCAGCTGCAACTCCATGTCGGGCGTCAACTGTTGACTGTACTGCAGTCCACCAATCCCTGCCAGCTGACTTAAGCTGGAGGCAGAGGAATCGGTGCCTTGGCCATTGGCACTGGCCTCCGAATCCGATTCGTAGCCATCGCCCACCGCCTGCTCCAGATCATCCATGGTTGACTCAAAGGCACACTCAAAACTATCCATTTGGGTTGAGTTGAGACCGAGCAGCAGCTCTTCGCTCTTCGCCCCGCCATCCTGTTTCTCCTTGTGCTCATCACTCATCGAGACGGCATTGGAATTGTCACTTGTTCTTCGACTTGTTGCTGTTGGTGATGTGTTTGATTTGTTTGTGATTGGCTGCTGTTTCACATTATCCTCGTTGTAGTCACAGTTTGTGGCCATTTGCAATCTTTGGATGTTTCTAGCTTCTTTCGGTTTCTTGCTCTCTTCTTCTGCTTCTTCTGCTCTTCACCAAATCTTATTTCAGTTTGTTAGGCAAATGATTTGATTTGGAGCAACATTTGCTTAGAATCTGTAATAAAATTGGCATTTTGGTATTCGAATTTGCGTTTTGGCTAAAACTTTCCGAGTTTTGTAGCCTTTAGCTTTCGTTTGTGTTGACACGAGAGAGAGAGAGAGAGCGCGCAGAGATAGAAAAGAAGAAGAAGATAGTTGGTCCCAAACAGTTCTAACTTTCTTAAACGCATACAAAAAAATCTGTCTCTAAATCAAAATCATCAACCAAAGAGTATATTTTAAGCACTTGAGACATAATTTATCGCCCGCCACAGAAAACAAACCGTAAAACAAGCGGCTTGTTGCATGTTGTCAATATTTAAGATATATTTTTTCTTTAGCTGCCAAAGCCCGACAAAATCCAAAAAAATTGAATAGTAGCACGAGGTGAAGGTCGACAAACAACGACGTCAAAAAGCATTTGGAAAATGCCAATTTGTATTTATTTATTTTTTGTCTTATTTGCGGCCAGTTTGAACAAAACAGAACAGAACATTGGACATTGGACAAAGCAGCCGAAGCAAAAGAAAACACAAAGAGAGAAAGAGAGAGGGAGAGAGAAGATATATACATATATATATATATATATATATGTATATATAGTATTTGCATATGGTCTGAATGAGCAAAACAAAGCGCTAACAAAAGCTAATTTGATTATTTACGCGTCGTCGAAAAACCCAAAGAAATAACAAACGCCACAAGAAAAGGCAACAACAACAAAAAGAGCGAAACTGAAAATGCTCACATATGGCATAGACTCACACACACAGGCACACACACACATATGAACAACACCCCATCCCTAAATAAAATAAACAATAAATAATTGCTGTCAAAGCTGACTCAGAAGTTGACAATGTGAGAGAAAAAATAAAAATTTTGTTTAAATTGCAAAACTTTAAAGTTTCAAATAAATATTCAACAGTTGACCTAAACAAAAACAAAATCAACTTCTAACATTTCAAAGTAAACTTTTAATATCACTTGCCATTAATTAAATGAAATAAAATGTCAAAGCATTGTCAAAATATACAATAAATGTTCAATCGAAGTCCTAACTTGTCCTGTAATCCAATATATATATAGATATATACTTAGTGCAGGGGCGTATTCAATTTGGCATAACTAAATGAATGGTAAAACCGCAATTGAGCAAAACACAACAAATGCAAAACGATATATACACCCGTCAATTAATGACTATTAGAAAATGTATTCCTTTCGCTTTATATGAAGGGGCGGGCGGGGAGCAATAAGCTTTGAGCTCAAGTTTTGCGGTATTTTCCAACATTTTCTATTTTCTGTGGTTGAGCATGAAGAGGCGGCAGGCAAATGGAAATAGAAACGCAAACGCATGACTCAAGCCAAGTCAAATTAAGTGTAATGAATAATTAAAGCATAACACTTGAAACTGACAGTTAGCTAAGCTAAGGGGCTATGCGTCAGAAGATACTTTGCCAACCATACAATTATAATTTTGAGAGAACTAGAAACTGAAAAAGTGACATTTCAACTGTAACTAAGTCAGTTCAAGTATGAATTAGAGATGGTTGTATTTAATAGTTTTATTCGAGTTTTGAACACAAACAATAACTTATTTATGGTTAACCATTTAGGGTCAAAATACCAGTTAAAAGTGATATTTCCTTTCCTTCCTTTCCCAATAAAAGTTTTTTCCTTTCCTCATCTTTGGTCATGTCAAAAGTAATCGAAATTGTCTTACATCTCTAGTTGCAGCAACTGCAATAGGTAGCCGAACAGCAGAGACAGATGTTGCTGTCTTTTAATTATAAGCCATTTACAATTGCCACAGCAGCAGCAACAGCCAGCAATAATTGCTGGCAAATAGCTAATGGCAAATGGAACGTCATGTAACCGCTTTCGACCAGTTGTACTACCGATTAATCAATGACGTGCATCTAAACAGAGACTTGTTCAATACGGGGCGATGCCAATGCCGATGCCAATGCGGCTGACTTTGGTCCAGTCCAGACAAACTGGCGTCGTCTCTTTCCACATAAACAAGTTGCATTTTTTTTTTTGTCATTTGTGGTTTTTAATGCCTTATTGATTGTTAGACAAGTTAAAAGCGTATGTTAATAAGACTTTGTTGGGCAATTTGTTTTCAAGTTCAGACCTTTGAGGGCTCATGGGATGATTGGATGTTCGGGTTGTGGTTGTTGATTTATATAAATGTTACTTGGAAAACAAACACTAATTACACTAATTGGTTTTAAGACTGAAGACAAAACAGAAAAATCCAATATATATGATATCACAATAGTATAATATTTATCGTATAACTTGGTATTGCTTAACTTGTATTAAAAACAAGATATTAATTTCAAATACACATCAAAAAATATTATTAATTTATTTTAAGCTGTTACAAGATTTTTATTTGAAATTCCTTACTAAGTAAATAATTTGAAGTATAATTAATGACAATATGTAAGTATTAAAATCACGAGTGTACGTGTTCTGTGGCCTTTTGCAACACCTACACAGCTCGTGTTGCAAACTATTTCAGCGTAATTTCAAAGGCATATGCATAATTAAAAGTATTTTAAAACTTGAAAAACGAAAACATTGAAAAGCTGTTAATAAATTATTACAGTCACGTAATTAAAATAACTCTTCAAATTAGAAGGAAATAAATAATAAGACAATATATACTTTTGAATGCCATTCAAACAATTTCAAACACAACATTTGGCAAACATTCAATGGCAATAAGTAGTTGTAAAAGATGAATTCTATATGATAAAAAGTCACTTGATATAATAACAAAGAATGATTAATGCAAATAATATCAAAACATATATATAAATGCAGTTTGCTTTGAATATCAAAAATACAACACTCAAGTTATGAGTGGATTCTATGAATGATGTAAGACATTCAGCTGATCAAGGCTTATGCAACAGAGCTAAGCGACACGTGAGTCTTAATGATTCACTTGAATTGGAATTGATACCAAATGTCACCAGATTCTGGCACATTTGTGAACGGCTCGGCTCGGCTCGGCTCGCGCACAAATAGAAAATAATCAATTAAATGCTGTCACACGATATGCCCCATAAAATAACAAAAATGCCAAATCAATTAATTACAGCAGCTGACCAATAAGAAGGCGAAAAAAGCGCAAAAAGAGTGCAAGCAAAGTCTTAAAAGATTTTAACTTATAGATAGAATTTATCATTGGTTTTATCTTCGAGTCAAAGGCTTTAACAATGCGATATCTTTCGGCATCTTTTTAAACTTCATAAAATAATAATAGGAATTAGCAAAGTGATGTAAAAATTAGTAAGTGTGGGTAGACGAATTGTTAATTGACAAAAAAGAGCCGACAAACCAGAGACGAGAAAACAAACTTGCCAAATGGTGAATAATATTATAAATCACAAGTTAAAGAAAATGTGAATAATAATAGTTTTAAAGCATTTCGATAAAAATATTGTTTATCTAAAACATTTAAATATTTAATTGTGCAATTAATTTTTGATTGCAATCTTTTGGTTGGCAAAACAAATAGTTTCTTTGTTCGTTTCCACAAATGTATAATAAATAAATGCACTTTGTTTTGATGTAGATTTAATGAGCGGGTTCCGTTGTATTTGAGGCAAATAACTCAATAATCGACTGTAAATAAACATTTGCTCAGCAGAAAACGAAAAGAAAAATACCGATAAAGTCGGTTTAGAGGCCGGATTTGGGGTCTGTGTGTTTCAAACTGAGAGTTTTGCGATTAACTTTTATTGCGCTACTGTTGTCAAGCGCATTTCTGTATTCATTTCCATTTTGAATCTTTTGCTGTGTTTTTTTTTCACTCAACTCGTTTTTCTGTGTCACATTATAAGATAAACATATACTTATACTCATACTCATACTCAAGTTGGAACGACGTCAGCATCACGTGTTTGCTTATGCCATTGTTCATCAAGTTTCGTTTTCATTTGTATTTGTATTTATGTTTTGTTTTTTTTTTTTTGCATGCAGTTTTGATTTCTGTTTATGTCGCCAAGCCCCTTTTGTACCCCACAATTGTCAAGGTGGCAACAAATCTATGTATGATAATAATATATAGTACTTATGTAAAAACCGGAGTCTAGAACTTCATATCAACTTGTAATAGTAGTGTTTATGTGATTCGAGTGCTTTTGATAAGCAAAGTATATGCAAAAAGTGTACCAAAAGTGAGAGCGAGTTATGTATTTTAGTAAGAGCATTATAATAAAGAATTATGGAACAAATGATCTTCAGAACTAAGCTTAACTGCATTCAGTTTGATGTTCTGATTGAAACAAGTTCTTGATTAGTTGATTTATAAAGAGGCTTAAACGCGATTAAAGAAGTCTTGCTCGAAGATTAAAGTTACTTTTACTAAATTCGCAGAATTAATAATAAATGTAACCACTTATTCATAATTCCAAGTAATGAATGGAAGGTCATCGATAAATCCTTCACTTAGGTCTATTTACTTTATTTAAGACTTGTGCAATTACTGACACTTGGCTTAGAAAAATAATATATATATAGACATATATTTGTTGCGTCAAGGACTGTGCGTGTGTTATTATAATTACGGAAAATTTGCCAGGTGTCGCCGCATAGGTCATTGCAATTTTTCCTACATAAGAACATTTCCCATCATGTCAAATGTCAAATTCATTTCATTTACAATTTTGAAATTTTACCTTGCCCCTGCACCATTAAGTTTCAAAGTCGCACGATCTTTGCGCAGTGAGGCATAAAACAACTTTGGTGTTGCAGTCCATCAATTAGACTACAAACTATATTATAAGCTCCATGCGTATTAATTCCACTATCCATATATATATTTATATTGTGTGCCTAAGTAATATATAATAATAGCGAGCGTTACGCACGAATGAAACTCGATTATAGCCCTCAGAGTTGGTCAGCCATAAGTCGTTATCGTTATTGTTATCGTTATGATTACGATGACGGTGTTGGTTGCCCAAATTGCAAATCGTTTCGTTTCGACTTTATTGATACTCGTTTTAATAATTTGATGCGAAGTTCATTCAACTGGTTTGTTTTCTTCTTGTCTAATATTTATTATTATTGCATCGCTAAGCAGATTTAATTCGTTTTGTTCGGCAACAGAGCAACAGTGAAACTAGTTAGGCTGGTCAAAGCTTACGGAAATGTCAGATGAGATGAGATGAGAGTATGACAAATTCGAGGTGTTGGCGCCATGTAATAAAGATTTGATTGTTAGAACGGTTAGAGATGAACGACTACGAGTTGGCCTGTTGCTAACCCATTGTCATAGGGTAAAAGTAAAAAACACAATTGAAATTATTATTGGTAGTTTACAGAGATTAAAGTATTTTCTCTATCTTCCGTTTTTCAACACTAAGGTTTGAAAAATTCTAACAGAAAATATTTCTTTCAATGCAATTAATCATTTTACAATATTATAATGAGAAAATGAAAAATAGTCTTGTCACTGAAACCGAAAACGAATGTAAAAATTCTCACAAATCTCACTCTCGTTCTCGAGAATTGTTTACAAACAATAATGCACCATCATAGCCATACACAATGGAAGTTATTATTGATTTCATATTGTACTTGATGCAATTTCCATACCGATTATTGTGGAGTAAGGTAGTAAAGAAGGCAGCTTGTAATATTCTCACAAATGCCCTCATATGATAACTATTTAATTCTTCAATTGTATTTGTCAGTATCAAAGCATATAAATATAATTGAATGGGCGGCTTCAAGGGGGGGAACAGCTTATAACGACAGTTTGCCATATGCGTTGAGAGCGAAATTCGCACGTAAGCACCCCATTTTTGAATCCGACGACTTCAGAAGTCAACCGGACGTTTGGGCCCGATTCATTCTGAGTAGTGCGGCAACGGTGAACGGTTAGCATCGCAAATAGCAAATAAGCGATAAAAAATAAATTAAAAACCTTAGTACCATAAAAAGTTAATCTTGAAACTAGTCAAGCTGCAGCAAGATGCAAGTGCATCGCATGAAAATATTGGCAGCATCCGGTGGCACTTTGCTATTTGGCATTATATTCGGTTGGGTTCTTTTTCCCCAAATCTTGAAATTCATGATATCAAAGGTGTGCGCGTCGATCTCAAAGTCTAGTGATCTATTAAGCAATTACTCAGCTACTTGACTTACTATTTACAGCAAGTCACACTTAAGCCCGGCACCGATATACGTGATCTGTGGAGTGCCACGCCCTTTCCCCTGCATTTCTACATCTATGTGTTCAATGTGACCAATCCCGATGAAGTCGCTCAGGGCGGCAAGCCACGCGTACAAGAGATTGGTCCTTATGTTTTCGAGTGCGTAAAAATCAAAAAGACTTTAACACTTTAAAAGTGTTGATGGAATAGTTTTATTTTTATATCCGTTTTCGCAGTGAGTGGAAGGATAAATATGATTTGGTGGATGATGTTGATGAAGATACGGTTTCTTATACCATGCGTAATACATTCATTTTTAACGAGAAAGCCTCTAGTCCGCTAACGGGAGAGGAATTAGTTACCATACCTCATCCATTGTTACAGGTATGAATAGAAGAAAGTTCTACAAAATGTACATGTGCAAAATTGAAAAATCTTTCTTCCCTTAATGAATACTAATTAAGAACTTAAAGCGCATTCGGGCATAGTCACAATACTAATGCATTCACAATAGAGATGTCTAAGAAAGAAAAAAAAAACGCTTAATAAGATGTCGTAATCTATTGTTCGACCACAAAAGCCTTGTAAATTATGCAAATCACTTAACTTACGATTCCCAGCCATGTCAAAATCAAAATTTTTCGCTGTAAAAAAGTTGTGAGACTATACATCTGAATCTTATTTTGTTTCCAACTCAATGAGTTTGTAATGTGTTGGCTATTTGTCATAAAATCGACTCAGATGAAACTTTCATATATTTTTCACTTATTACTATTTGATTTTGACAGACAGTTGCGATTAGCGTGCAACGTGAGCGAGCGGCAATGATGGAGCTAATTGCCAAGGCGTTGTCACTAGTCTTTCCGAATGCCAAGCCATTTTTTACCGGAAAATTTATGGATATATTTTTTCGTGGTATCGATGTGGATTGCTCATCGGAGGAGTTTGCTTCCAAGGCGCTGTGTACGGTCTTCTATACCGGTGAAGTGAAACAAGCCAAACAGGTCAATCAGACGCATTTTTTGTTCTCGTTTATGGGTCAGGTAAGCCACACAGAGAGAGATATATATATATATAAGTAAGGAACAGTTGTAACCTATAATTTTCTAGGGAAATCACTCGGATGCTGGTCGCTTTACAGTTTGTCGCGGTGTCAAGAACAACAAGAAACTGGGCATGGTTGTTAAGTTTGCCGGTGAACCGGAACTGGACAACTGGCCGGGTGATGAGTGCAATCGTTTTATTGGCACTGATTCCACAGTATTTGCGCCGGGTCTAAAGAGAGATGAGGGCTTGTGGGCCTTCACCCCAGACATTTGTCGATCCCTGGGCGCGGTTTATCAACGCAAATCTACCTATCATGGTATGCCTGCAATGAGATATACACTAGATCTAGGCGATGTGAGGGACGATGAGAATCTGCATTGTTTCTGCGATGATCCCGAGGACTTGGATACTTGTCCCCCTAAGGGTACCATGAATTTGGCACCCTGCGTGGGCGCTCCTTTGATTGCGTCCCTGCCGCATTTCTACCATGGCGATCCCAAGTTGGTGCAAGATGTGGATGGCATCAATCCACAGGAGAAAGATCATGCAATCCTAATTGACTTTGAACTGGTATGAGCGTGGAGAGAGTTAGAGACAAAAACTCTGTTTAGACTGAAAAACATTTTCTATACTTGGTTTCAGATGTCTGGTACACCCTTTCAGGCGGCCAAGCGATTGCAGTTCAATTTGGACATGGAACCCGTGGAAGGGATTGAGGTTTTAAGGCATCAGAGAAAGCTCATAATGCCCCTGTTCTGGATAGAGGAAGGTGTGCAGCTGAACAAGACCTATACCAATATGGTTAAATATACGCTCTTTCTGTGAGTTAAACTCAATTGGGAATAAGAATTGGTAGTAACATTTCTCTTCTTCTTCTTCTTTGACAAAAAAGTGGTTTAAAAATCAATGCCGGCCTGCGTTGGATGATGATTACACTGTCTTTGGTCGGCTTGATGGCGGCTGGCTATTTGTTCTATAAGCAGTCGGATAGTTTGGACATCACCATGCCACCAAAGATCATCAAGGAGCCGAACAAGGTGGCCAATGTGCCGTCAATGGGAAAGCAGCAACAACATCAACAACAAAACAACATGCAACAAGCCACAGCACCACCAAATGTGCCCATACCTGGTGTAGATCTTTCCAATATGAAAATGGACGCTCGTGAGCGCTTCTAAGCGACTTGCATTATCTTTATTATTACTATTATTGTTGTTAGATTATAGAAACACAAAAAAACAAAAAGAAAAAACCCAAAACGCACCTGTAGTCCAATGAGCACGCGCTAATAAAGTGGCCAACTGAATGGGGCATTCATTCGGCCTCATCAGCTGTTCAGTCGAGTTGTCAAACTGGTTTAGGCCTAGATCGATGCACTTGACAAGCGTTGCGAATGATCGCTGATCACTTAAGGCCCAGACAATCACAAACAAGAGATGAATGACAAGAGCTGTGCGCTCACATGACACCAATAGTTGTAACAATAATAATAATAGTTAATGTGCAACAACCGTTTGTGTTGGTTCATTAATCGTTTTTCTGTAACTGATGAGTACAGTACCTGCTGCGATTTATTTTAAGCATTAACGATCTTCATCGTTACATTACCAAAGAAATTATTAGCATGAGATGACCTATGATCTGTTGTGTCTGGAATCTGAGGTGAGATCTCAGGAATCTCAGGAAGAGAATTATACAAACATCATAATTAATACTTGTGGTACAAGCTTAACAAGTAGGAAGAAGGTTTAAGTCAAGTGAGCTCAACTAGAATATACCCTTAACCCATATCAAGGTTAACACTGTACCAATAATTGATGATTAAACTTCAATATTTTACATCTCCGATGTTTTCAACCGATTGTAGATCGATAAAGTTATCAAACAAACTCTTACTTCCTAGGACTTTGGAAGTCTTTAAGGTCTTCAGCTCTTATAGACTAACTGAATTCGACGCGATCATACATACAGAACTGATCAAGACTACATATACACAAATAAACTTTATGGGGCCGGAGAAGTTCTTTTGCACAAAACTATTGTACCTTTTTCACCAATTTTATAAGATTAATTAAAAAGATCTAGCCTAACGAATAAATCATTAATCAAATCAGTGAAATTATTAACAAAATTTATTGAACAAACTTAAGTTAAGCTATCAAAATCATCTTCAAAGAATAAAAGTTCCTCTGGTTTACCGAACACAACACCCGGACACTCCATGGCATAGACTTCAGGTTCGTCCACATCACTATCAAAAAAGCTAATATGTTTAGGCAATGTTGAGTCACCCAAGAATAATTCCAATTGTGCACATAGACCGATGTTGTCATTTACAATCTGACTATCATCAAGTTTACTAAAATCCTCTTCTTTAATGTAAATCTCTCGCTGCTGATCATGCCATATATCCAAGACTTTAAGCTCTGGCAATTGAGTTAACATTCTATTCGGCCAATCTGTGGCGTTGGTGTAGGATATGCTTAGGCGTTCCAAGTGTTGGGCGGGCCAAGGTTGTGGCATAGCTGGCAGATGGTTGAGACCCGTTAAATCCAAATCAACAAGATTGCTGGCATTGTGTAGAAAATTGAGATTTTGTAGCTTCGAGTTGCTGAGCAACAGTTGTTGCAACATTTCAGGTTGATCAAATTTGAGACTGTGTAAGAGACAATTGTCTGCCTCAAGTTGACGAATTTGGCCAGCTAGATGAAGTTTGTGCAAATGAGGATTATCAGAGATAATGAGACGTTGCACAGTTGGAAGGGCATTGAGTGCAATGTGTTTCAAATGATTGCCGCGTGCTGAGAACACTTGCAACTCCAGCTGATCGGCAAATAGTTGGGCAGGCAGCTCCGACAATTGATTGTAGTCCAAATTGAGTTTTTGGAGTTTTGACAGTTTAGCAAATGTTTTTGATGATAGTTTTTGCAGTTTATTATAAGCTAAGTCCAATATTTCCAGCTCTGTGGCAAGTGCAAAGGTTGTGGCATTAATCGTTTCTATTAAATTTCCCGCCAGTTGCAATATCTTGAGCTTTGAGGCGCCTCCAAAACACTCAGCTGACACATGTTGCACTTGACAATTCTGTACATCAAATCGTTCCAATTTCAACAACGTCTTGAACACATTCAAAGGCAAATGAGTCAAATGCGATTCACGAAAAACTAATTCTGTATAGTTATTTAAGATCTTTGTTGCCTCTTCTGTAAAATATGCAACTTCCGTGTCGAGCGGATAGTCTAGTTCCACACAAAGATTCTCATCACATGTAAAGCTCTCAACAGACACTTGCTTGGGTCCCGCCGCCTCACAGCTGTTAAGCATCAACCACAAAATAAAATATAGATGGAATATTGTTGACATCTCCGCGCTAGACAAAAACTTCCGCAACTGAAATGTGTCAATGCTTTGATCTGCCTTTTTAAGCTCAAGTCAATCGGCTTGCCATCAAAGACACAAACAAACCAGACGATCAACAAAACAATTCTAGCCCAAAAAAAACTGGTATGTCCACTCAGCAAAGAAGTGAAGCTTGACCACTTTTTAATTAAGTTTGTTAAGCGAAAGAGTTTACGGACTAATGGGGATTGTTTTTTGTTTACAACAAAGTAAACTTTAATTTATTATTTATAAGAACTAGGAAAGTTTACTCCGATTAGATCCGATTAGACTATCGATAATCAAATCAAAAATATTACTTCATTACTTTTAAGCACTTTTAGTCATAGCAATTAAATTTTCAATATCACAATATTAACTACAAATGGAAAAACTTTTAAGTGTGTTCGAGGTTCGTTAAAAATAAAATAAATAAAGTCTTGATTTAATGCCTGCCTTTGCCGGTCACCTTATGTCACAGTCAAAGTAAGCAAAAATACCGCCCGGCTGTTATGTGAAAAAAATAAATAAACTAGCTAATAAAAAACTTTATGAATATTCTATACAATACTCAGTTTATTTTTTTTTTTGGGCACAACATTCGGCGATAAGCACGTTCCGAACACAGTTCCCGAAGAGCGCATGCAAACAATATTGTATTTGAGTTTTTTCTTTTTCTTTTTAATTTATGGCAACTGGTTATATCAGCTGTTAGATACGAGTATGAAGTGGATGGGCCGCTCTCTGATACGTCATGTGTTATGTGGGCCAAGTTCAGTTAGTGGTCAGCATGGCTTCTACTACTACTTACTATTAATGTACAGATAAGCCCTGAGAAGATATGGGAATTATGTGAAAGAACTTGCCCATTGCAAGGCGATTATGGTATTTACGATTGAAAAGTGGAAAAGATAGCGTTGAACTTAACATAAATGATTTAAGAGTAAGTTTTGTTTCCTTGTTTTCCTTGAGAAGTATCTCTCAACATAGGTTAGACAAAACCTTAGGCAAAATTACTAATAATATCGAGCTGTTATTGAAATTGCCAGCATTTACAATTGAAAATGGAAAAGATAGCAACAAGTTTGCGTTGTGTTAAAGATATAAGAAAGATTAAGGGTCAAGTTTTGTTTTTCCCTTGAAAGGCATCTCCCAATATAAGTTAGGAAACCTTTCCCAAATTTACTAATATTGTCCAACTGTTGTACACTTAAAAGTGGAAAGCATAGCGTTGAACTTATAAATAATTTAAGGGAAAGTTTTGTTTTCCCCTTTGAAAAGTATCTCTCAGTATAAGTTTGGAAATCTTATCCAAAATTAATAATAATATCGAACTGTTATTGAAATTGCCAGCATTGTTGCTTATATCATCCTCAGGTTCATTATTTAATTCGATTTTGTCACACATTTTTGCACATGATGCGCGTCGCGAGGCAATAAAATAATGTCTCCCATATATGAAGGCGCCATAAAAACGTCACAAAGCATTTGTTGTGCTTCAAAGAGAGAGAGAGAGATAGAGACGATTGTATATCTGACTGATTGTTCGTCAGACAACTATATAGAGAATACAATAAGTACATTTATCTCATATGACTTTATACGCATATATTTGTTTGTTTGCACAGCACAATCGTTAAGTGAAATTTGATTTAAATTAAACATAACAAACAAACAAAAAGAAACAAAAAACATTTTCACTAGAAAGAAATCGAGCACAAAGTCTCGCTTTTATAATGTATATAGTATATAAGAAAAAGACGAGGGGTTGGGGGCTTGGAAGGGTGAATGGGCTTGAGTTGGATTGTTGTGCTGGTATGCAAAGTAATTGGCGGCAAATTGAATTGACAGAACAACGATAAAATACAAAACAAAAAAAACTATGAAAAAAAGGAAAATTTATCGCTAAACGAAGTCATGCCGTTCCAATTGTCGGACAACAAAAGGGCAAAACAGCAGCAGCAGCAGCAACAACAAAAACGCATTACAAACTATATCTATATCTTATCTGAACACATATGTATATATATATATATATATATATGTGTATGTACATCAATAAGTTTGCGTAAGCCTATGTGAGTTTATCAGAAATTCTAAATAGTAATTGACAGTAAGTATATCGATTGATAATTACGTTTTACGACTAAAACAAATACGACAAATAGGTATTATCATGCCCCCCTGTTTCACCTGTTACCCCTTACCCCCTTGGGACGATAACTTGTTTCGTTTTGTTTTTATTTAAAATTGCGTTTATTATTTGTTTGCATATTGCTTATCGTATTGGCCAGGAAACTCTGAACTAACTGAAAGTTAATTAGATGCCGGGACGGGACGGGCCGGGCCGGGCCACAAATAATAATTTTGTTTGCATATCAATTAATTGTGCTTTTTGCTTTACTTTTGCATTTGTTTAGTTTATTTTCGTGTTGAGTTTTGTGTGTTCCCCGTTGTTGATCTTTTGTTAAGCACTGTAAAAGGCAAATTGAGTCGAACTGGAAAGCAGGTCGAACATGTTTCATACAAAAGCCATAAAAGCCATTATAATGCTTATTTATTTGCTTTTGGGTTTTATTCTTTTCTTGTTTTTTTTTTGCCCCTTTCTTACTTCTTGTCTAGAAATTATAAAATACTATAAACATTAATTAGTCATGTTAATTCAGCTATTTCTACATCTGATGGAAATTATATTATATATACGAAATTCGCACCTGTAGGCCGAATTCGCCATACGAACATACGTTTGTGATTTTTGGCCAGCCATAAGGGCAAAAAGACGTTATTCATTTTGGCCAAATGTCGCTCATAATTTTGTTGAATCAATGCCAAACAATATACAAATGTATACATATGTATATATAAAAAATATATAAACAATATTTACGGTAGGTAAAACAAGGCGTGAAATTGTTTTTGTGCTCGTTTTGTTTATCAAGACGTTTGCGAAATGCTCTATATATCAAATACCCAAATGGTTTATAAACATAAACATTATTAAGCATTAAGCTCTTTTTATAGCCCTAATAAATAATATAAAAGCGCCTTAAAAATTATCTATAATCATTTGAGATGTGGTAAACAAAAATAAATATCTAAATGGAAAAGTTAGAATATTATTTAACGAGTTTCTGGGGTTAAGAAGTGTCTTTTTCTTAACTATAAAGTGAAATTCATTATAAAAACGTTTCTAATAAGTATTTACCGCATTATTTGATTTAATTAGTAGTAAATATTAAACAAAATATAAAATTGAATACGTTCCACACCTTGTTCAAAGTCAGGAATCCTAAACGTCCCGCTGTCTGCTAAAGTATTTCTTATCAGCTAACAAAAATGATGTGTTTTTCTACCCAAATGCGCTAGAGGTAAACACATCACCGAGTACACAACTCTATACTAAATACATATATACAACTGTGACTCTGATAAGCCCCAAAGCGTTGCGCATTATGGTAAGCTATATATGTATATATATGTGTATATAGCTCGTAATAATCGGCGTGCACAGGTTAACTTGAACTAGTGTGCTGCTCCGAAACAATTTTCATGATGCGCGATTGACAACATATATATATATTTGAAAAGCTGAGTAAGCGCTACGAAAAGCTGTATGAAGAGAGCAAATGGGGGGGAAATACAAAAAAGTCACAAACTGTGCAAATATATTTCATTGGAATTATATAAATAGTCGACATTAAGGGTATTTGGAGTCAGCCAGTGCGGATGTGGGGCTTCAATTAGCTGCTGGCGCAACAACAATACAAAAAAAAATCACAAAAATTAGATTATATAGCTTCTAGTATGTGTGTAATCAGAACAATATTGCTCTTACCCATATTGTTTGTTACCTTAATTAGAGCGGGCACATCAAATGTGTCATAAAGTTTGTGTCAATATTTTATGATCATGAGAAGATGTGATATCATAAAATATATATTTGGCTTCAATATTGAATAGATAGAGAATTTTATGATAAAAATAGTATATTTAAAAGTCGAGAAGAGAGTGTATAAAAAATGAGACTTGTTCTTTGCCAATTCGATTTTATATTCTAGCGTACTTTTTTGTTTATATTTCTTTTTAATTTATTATCTTTTTTTTTTTTTTGCAAAACCAAAACACCATGAATAGAACAAATGATTATATAGAACCGATGAGCATGCCGTACTGCGTTATACACAGAATAAAATATATATAAACAACAAAAATGAACCGCTAGCATGTGAAACTTCTGATGTGCTGTCCGCTGCTTATCGATGATGATCGCATTTTCAGTTGCCAGTGAATCGCGTAGCTTGTAACACGCATACGCCATGAGAGCCCCACTTCGAGTTCAAGTTGCAGCACTCATCTGGATGTTGCTTGCATTCCAAGGTAGAACCCAAGCCCAAGATGAGGAAACGGAAGTTTTAACAGTTATAAAAACAACTGATCTCTCAACTGAACAAACTACTGAAAACCTTAAAAAGCGATTGGTAAATGTTGAAAGCCTGGAGAATAACTGTGAACTAAAGCGTGGAACTGCTCGCTGCAAAGACTTTAGATTCGATGATATCGAGGAAGTTGCTTTCTTTGAGTTGCCCACACAGGTGAGGATAGCGCCAGATGGCGCCACCTATGAGCTGGGCGATGAACGACCGTTGGCCACACTGATTATGGAAAATTCCACATTTGTTAATTTTCCGCTACACTTATTCTATGAGCTGCCAAAACTGAGTGAACTGGATATGAGAGAATCGGGTATACAACACGTTAGTTGGGAATGTTTTCTAGCTGGGAATAAACTGAAAATATTGTTGCTGTCTGGCAACGCCATCGCCGAGGTGGGTGAACGAATTTTTGGCTATGCCACGGAATTGGAATTTTTGTTTTTTGACGATAATAAGCTGAGCCAACTGCATCCAGAAGCATTTACGGGCTTGCGACGACTTTTTCATCTCGATTTGAGTAATAACCAGTTGGAGGAGTTACCCGCTGAGATTTTTGAGGATCTGGCATCACTGCATACACTTATCATTTCCGGAAATCGTTTGCGTGTTATCAGCCACAAGCTGCTGGCACTCAACAAACACCTGCAAACTGTCATCTTACGCGGAAATCAATTGCAACATCTGGCGGAATATGCATTTAGTTCGGCGCCACACTTGCTCCAGCTGGATGTCTCCCACAATGCACCGTTAGAGCAGCTCGTACTGAATGTTAATGCAGGGCACTTGCACGCTCGCAATTGTTCTCTGACTCGCGTAAATCTCTTTGGTGCTGTTTCGATTGTGGATTTGGCTGACAATCATTTGCAGGAGCTATATTTCTCGAGTTCCGAAGCGTTGGAGACTTTGGTGCTACGTAACAATTCGTTAGGACAGCTGGCAACGCTGTCACGAGTGCCACGCTTGCGCGTTCTAGATGTTGCCAATAATCCGCAACTCGGCGAGCTACCGAACGATTGGCAGAAACCGCAACTGGAACGTTTGGACTTAAGCAATACAGGATTACTGCAGATGCCCCGTGAATTGTTTCGTGATATGCCCAGTTTGCGTAAACTCAACGTATCCAACAATAAAATCAGCGATATTGATCCACAGGTAAGCGAATTTATCGATAATATATCGATCGATACTAACGACACTTTCTACATATCGCAAATCTACAGGACTTTAAGCATTTGTCTCAACTCACGCATTTCTATATTCATGCAAATGACTGGAACTGTTTCAATCTGAGAACGTTAATGAATATGGTTATACTAGAGCATGGTATTACCTACACCCCCGATAAATTCGATGCAGACTTTCCGGGCATCTATATTAATGGGATTGCCTGCATGTATCGTATCTACGAAAAGGAGCAAATAGTACAACAACCCGAATCGGATTCATCAGCTTCCGCTTCTTCGGCCAGCATGGAATACACGCAACCCAACGAACCCTCGGAGGTGGGGCAGTTGCGACAGGAGTTCAAGGCTGTGGTGCAGCACTTGGAGCAAAAATTTGATAATGTCTTCGCGCAGCTGAATACTTTGAATGCCAAGATGAGGAGTTTGGAGAATATAAATAGTACATTGTGGAAACAGATGACGATAACAGTGTAAAATTGAATGGCTTTTTATCAAATTGTATCCGTCTTTAAAATTAAACTTCATATATTATGTACTTTATATCTATATATATCGATAGTCTTATTATACATATATGGCAACGCTTGGAAAAGAGCCGAGTGTTGGCAATGCTGTAAATTGATCAAAACTTCAAATTGAATACAATAAAACTTTAAGCTGGCAATGCCACAACTTAAAAACAACATATGACTTATTTCACAATAAACTTTGACTCATCTTGTGACGAAAGAGAACAAACAAAAAATAAAAGATGAGAAAATATTTGTGGCTTGAAAGCAATTTACAAATATTTTTCACAAGCTTCAACAAATATTTACAGCAAATATATTGATTTACGAGGTAAGCCAAAAAAAAGCTACGATTGGAGGTTCATTCAACCTGCAAGAGACCGTTAAACCGAACCGAACCACAAAAGATGAAAAGAGAAACAAACATTAAAAGGGCCTCAAACAGGGTCATGGAAAATTACATAATTAAATCAGTTACTAGCAACTAATAATACAAAAATATGAAAAAAGAAGTTAAGAATGGCCCAGTTAAGTCCGATTTAACTTGTTCAAAACTTCTATTAAACATTAAAAAGCAAGTTCACTTTTAATTTATGGCCTACTTATTATTTAGATAAACAAAAACAAAGCTTACAGAAACATACAGAGAAGAAAAACCAAAAAAAAATATTATTACTGAGTGTTTTTTTGGGCGCGAGCATTCGGCATCCAACATACATATCTCACCAGATTGGCATTTCGTTCGTGGCTGTATTTTTGAACAAACATGTGACTGAAATATAAAATCTACACACACATATATATAGTGCTTTGCCTATTTAAACAGTAATTGGCTCACACACAACTCGTGCTCGCTTAATGTAAACATTTCGTACTAGCCACAGGCCATTTAAATACTTTTTTGTGTGGAGAATCTGAGAGTTGCAAGTCAACAAACTGAACAGAACGTAATTCAGAAGTCGCTAAACAAAGCACAAATCTGTTTATTTGACGCAAGTTGCGAAAAGATTGATAAGAATAGAAAATGTAGTTTTAATGGACTGCAAATAAAAATCTTTAGAAAAATATGTATTATGCATTTAGAATTTGAATAAAGGCTTAAAATCTTATCTATTGGCATCTCAGTTATCTTGTGAATGGAGAACGTAAAGAAACCGATAAGACAAGAAAACTAAATAAGGATATTTACTTTCTACGAACCCAATAAAAAACACACAAAACAAACAGTCTTTGCTAACCCAACCTTGTTCAAATTTTTTTTTTCAGTATTTTTATGATTTATGGACCAAAAAAAGGAGGTTAAGAAAAAAAGGTGCGCATTCTCATATCAACACAAAGGAAAGTAAGGCATAAATATAAATCAACATTGACAAATAATAAGAAATGAAATAAGTTGAAACAAACCTGAGTTTAATCACAAACTGGAACTGTTGTATTATTAATTTTATTATTGTTTAACTGGTTTGTTTTTATAACAATTACTTTATCATATTAAGAAATAACTTAATTGAATTTAATTATAAAAACAAAACACACATTGGATATACACTTAAAAACAATGCGGGGTATGTTTGCTTGATTTATGTAAACAATTTGAGATTGCACTGGAAAGAAAAGCACAATTTGTTGTTAAACGTTTGCCGAGCCATAATATAAAGATTAAAATTAAATTATTATTTTGTGTTTTGCTGTTGTTGTTGGCGGTTGTTTTTTTTGTTTTATTTGTAGCTTGCAACACTTGAGGCGTTGACGTCTGATTAGATTAATTATTTAACACAAAACATTTTTTTGCCAGTTATTTGTTGCTGTTTGGTAATTATCAGCCATTTTGTTCGACAAGCAAATAAATCACACACGCACTAAAGAGCCGTTACAATAACAACATGAACACAACATGAAGAACAACAACTACAATCAATTATATGCAGAACTGCGCGCACTTCCACTTTGGACTTTCCAATTGGAACACGCATCAGAAACTGATCAGCAGCAAGCCGCAAATACAATGCGAAGAGCGTGCAAAAGAGAGTGCGAGAGAGAGGGAGAGTGAATGAGCCTGTTATTGCTGCGTGCTTGCATGACACTCAGAATTAATTTCTTACTGCAATTGTATTACAGCAGAGACTCGCTGCTATGGGAAATTTCCATTAGTTTTTGTTGTTGCTACTGCTGCGTATAACAGCTGATCTGTCCAGGCACTTCTGCAGCTGATGCCGCTCTTATTGATTTTTTTTTTGTATTCCGTAATTCGTGTTTTTGTTCTTTATTTTGATGTGATAAATTTACAAAGCGTTTTGCGCATTACACTTAAACGCAGTGGTAGCTGCAAGTAATTGTGATTGTCGTTGTTGATGTTGTTGGTACGCTTGACTTTTGTTTTGTAACAAATTTCCTTGCGAAGTCAACGACGACGTCGCCGTTGGCGCAGTTGTACACAACTACATGTTTTGTATGCAGATTATCGCACTGTAATTACACACAGAAAACAATCCAATTGAAATTTTACTTGGTTGTATTTGACAAACACTGTTTCGTTGCTGGTTTACTCTTTACTCGTTTATTTTCTTTCTCTTCTTTAACTTTTATTTTATTTTATTTTTTTTTTACCAAAAAGGCGCAACAGGTAAACATGCACACATACAAACCCACACACACAGTTGCACGAAGCGTTGGCGCGCGCGCGTTGTCTTCTGCCGCCACAATTTAATTACTATTTACGCACAATTTCAGCTGACAAAGCGGTGCTTTTGCACTACATTTAACTTGTTGCTGCTAATGCTAGTACGAATGGATGGGGGTTTGTGATAAAAAAAAACGTAAGGTTTTGTGACAAAACACGACGACACACGTAGTAGAAAAACACCTCAACGCGACAAAAAAATTATTGGTACTAAATTGTTTTTGTGCGCAGTGTGACCAGCTGCGGCTAGCAGCGAAATAGCGCTCAAATAGAATACCAAAAAAAAATACCAATTATAATATGTAATCATAATTTATCAGTACTGATCGCCTATTGCAAGAAGGTATAAAACGTTTCGACAATTACTCTAATATAACATGTAAATAATTATGTACAATTCTCATGAAATTATTAATCCCGTCTATATTTAATGTTTACAAGTGAACAGAACAAAAATATTTTTTGTTTACGAATGTTGTTGAACGTGCAATGACCCCCATTAAATGTAGTTGCCTTCTGGCAACGCTCAAAGCTGCCAGCTGTGTGCGGGTTTTATAGCAGTTAGCTTACAAATGAAGCACCATATAATGGCGCCAAATTCAAACGAGATTTAAGGCGATGTTAAAGATTTTATAAATTGTTACTTGCCAGCTGTATAAGTTGACTCTTGATTCTTGTGCAATATTTTTAAATAAATTTGCTTGCTATAAATACGTGTAAGCTATTTACACAATTGCCATCTTTCGCAGGAATAGAAAACTTGTATTTTGTTTTTTCCTTTTCACACTTCGTGTTCTTGACACCCATGGAGTCGCGTGCAGAATGAACTCCGTGAAAAACTTTCGCTGGCCGCAGCAAAATCAATAAAAATGGCGCATTGCAATGTGAGACTATGCTGACGACAGCACAAAGCCACGACCCCTGCACTGCCTGACATAACGGCATATAGTTTCGCCCCTTTATGAGTTAAGATTTACAAGAACTCACCTGCTCAATGTCAAAGTCCCATTCGGGTGAGGGAGAACGTTTGCCCGCCTGGCTACCGGGCGGCGGTGTGGAAATCGCCGGAGAGCCCGCCTGTGGCTCCTCCGGTATAACGGCAAATCTGCCACGTTGCAAAATAGGCGAAATGGCGCCATAATTAGCTGTAACACAAACAATAACAAAGTAAACAACAGTTATGAGCTAATTAAGAGGTGGCGCTTGGTCACACTTACATGTGGGCATGAGACGAAAGCGGCCTAGCGTCGTCTCTGGCGGACCTGTCGGCTGCGACGAAGTGACACGAAAGCGGCCCCGACGAGCGGCCGTCACCTCCTCATAGCCACCGCCCCCGGCAGCTGCTCCACCAGCGCCACTGTGCATTTTGCTGATTGAAAGCTCACTGCTTTACAACTGTACTGCAAGAGAAAGAGTGAAAGCGAAAGAGAGGTGTAAGGTGAATTTGATTGAAGTACAATGTGCGATAATGTGTGAACAGCTGTTGTTGGTGTTGTTGTTATTAAGATTGATTGTTTTGTTTGTTTTCAGAGCAAGATATAAAAGAGGATTTTTTAGTTATATAACTTATAAAGAATATCCACTGTACTAACTAAAATCGATAGGTTAACTATAGTTTGCGTGTGAAGCTGGCCAAAACAGAGGGAAAAGGCAAAGGGGTTCTGCTTGACGCCCCTAAGTATGCTCCAATTTGAAAGGAAACACAAAAAACCAAATGCAATCAAAAATGTTTGGCTCTGGCTTACGCAGCACGCGTGAAATGCAGAATAAGAAATCAAACGATGCTTGTGTCATTCAACTGTTGCAAAAAAAAAGACGCACAAAGTGACAGAGCGGAATAGAGGCAAAAACAAGAAAGAGCCGAGGGCAACAGACAGAGAAAGAGAGATGGAGAGAGAGAGAGAGACTGATTAGAAACGAATGCCGGCCGACAATGCGGCGTATGTGTAATATATTTATGCACATATTTATATGTTTTCATACACTTTGTAGAGTATAACAACTATGTCGGCGTGTTTGCAACACAAATATTATTAATTTTTTCACTAACCGAAAGGGTATATGATTGTTCGCATTCCCATTAAACAACAATTCAAACATTCTTTCCAAATTGTTATTAATTATGTTCGCGTTGTTTTGCTCCATACAATTGAAACTTTGTTGGCATTTCAATTAAGCAATTGTATTAGTTTTAATCAAGAAAAAACATTTTTAATGCGTCACACAGCATGAAATATTTGTTTTTATGAATATCACTATATAAACTATTGCCTCTTCTTTATATTTTTGTTGTGTGACGCTCATATTAATGTATGACTAAGTTGTAGGGGGGAAATAAACAACTCAACGGAAATTTGTAAAACGCTTGTCATGAGATATTGCGAAATATTTTGTTTAAAATGGAAAGTTTTTCTAGTTTGTTTTTACTTTGATATTCCATTCGATGAATCATCATAGACAAAAACAACAACTCTTGATGATATATTTTTGTAGGCAATATTTGAATGATTGATCCACTGACAGTCTGGCACTGGTATGGAAAGTTTCCTTTTAAGTACGTCAGCGATAAGGAAAAACAACAAGAAAAACAATTTTATTTTTTCATTTTTCCCAATTCAACTTAAACTTTTTTCTTAATTTTTTTTGCTTATTTATTGATTATTAGCAATGCATTTATTTACAATTTTGTGGACTTTAAATTCATGTTTATTGGAATAATTGCTAGTCGCATTTTAAGCACTTTTCGTCACCTTTTTTTGCGCGCTCTTTGACGTTGCTTTCTTTAACGTTTCTGTTGTTTCTTTTGCTGTTTTCGATTCTGTTGTTCACTTTCGCGACGAATACGAATTCGAATTCGTTTCATTATAGTATTTTTTTGTTATGTTCTTTTTTTCAATTCGAAACGTTTGCATAACACGCACAAACAAACAAATATATTATAGATTTTGACGTTCTCTTTCAATTTGTATTTTTGTTTGCCATTTTTTGTATATTGTAAATAATTTATTGATTTTTATTGTTCAACACGAAAAACAAAAAACAAAATATTTGTTATTTGGTTTGGATTTGTTTTTGGGGCAGTCGCAACGGAATTTGTAATTTGTTTGTGTTTTTTTTTTTTTGCGCTTTTGTTTTATGCAACTGAGCAGCTGGCCCATTAGGAAAACACACTGAAATTGGCATGACCAAAAACTAAACAGCAGTAAAAACAACAACAACGGCAACAACAACGACAACAAGAGCCGAAAATGCGGCCAAAAAGAATGCAGCACCAAAATAAACCGAAGCCCAAGCGATTCGAAACGAGTCACAAGCAAAATGCAGTCGACATCTCGCAACTTCGAGCACTAATTGGCAGACAGAGAGCAAAAAAACACAAAGAGTGAGAGAAAGAGAGAGAGCGAGAGGGAGAGGGAGAGGGAGAGGGAGAGATTGCAGCTGCTAGAAAATATGCCAGTGGCAGAGTAAGAGTAAGTGTGGGCAAACGCGTGCCTTACTTGGGGTTCATTTACTTGTGCAAAAACAAAAAAAATGCAAATGCACTTTTATTCAAAGTGAGAGCGCAACCAAGAGAGAGAGAGAGAGAGAGAGAGTGTGTGTGAGAGTGAGAGAGTGAAAGAGCGTAAGCGCACCTGCAATTTTAATTCATAAAAGCACAAAAAGGAAACCGTTGCCAGCAATAACAAAAACAATAACAATAACAAAACCAAGTGAGAGAGCGTTTAAAATTCCCTTTGGCATTAGTTGTTGTAAAAGAGAGAGCGAGAGGGAAATGCCATATTGTTGTATGTGTTGTGATGCTGTGCTCTTTTTTTTTTTGTTTCTCTTTTGCCTTTTGCACTGCACTGCCAGAATATTAATGGCAAATTGACAAAAGCTTCAATAATAACAACAACAGCTGTTTCATGCGACAAACGCGGCGTATGCGCAATTATTCGCACATGGCAACCAAAAATAAAATAAAATAAAAACACGTGAGCATAATAATAAGACAAGATGACAAGAAATATTAAGATTGATACCCCATTGAAAGCTTTCAGACAGCGGCTAATGATAAAATAAAAAAAAGAGAATATGTTCGAATTAATAAAAAAGGAGAAGTGAAGAAGGTATAGCTTACACCTTTATATACTAAAAAATTATTAAATAAAACTTCTTAAAAATATTTCGCTTATTCAATTTGGATCAGTTGTGAAAGCAAATTCTGATTAAAGGCATAATATATATAACAATCGGCATATGATTTATAACAACTATATCCATTCGTATAGGTAGCAATCAATCAGCAAGCTCAACATTAGTAATTTCAAAGCAAATTTTAAACATTTTAAACATTGTGATAGCTTAATTTTCGCAGAAAACCAAAATATTTTCGACAGACAAAAGTAAAATTTATTTCATTTCTTCGATTTCGTTAGTTGTGTCTTTTTGGGCGTAAGTCCAAACATGTGACCGACCCCGTGGATGACATCATTGGTGTGGGTGGGCTAAAGAAAAATCTAAAAATTGCTTGGGAAAGCCGGGAGAGAGAGAGAGAGAGAGAGAGCGAGAATGCGGCGAAGAGTGGTGCTAAATGCAGATGACAGTCGACAAATCAAACAATATGAAAACCCACCAACAAGTGAAAAAATGCACAAGCACAAGCCACAAACGTTGGCAGGCAGACATTTGGGCACAACACCCAGAGCGCAACAACAACAACAACAAAATATGAAATAGAATTGTGTATATAAATAGTTGGAGGGTCGCTCGATATTTGCTTTTTTCATTTCTTCGAGTAATTGTGGTTTTGTAAATGCCAAATGAGTCTATTGGCCTGCGTTGAACCATTGCCATATGACGACAACTTGGCTCTTAACACGTGCACAGGTTCAAGGAGCACTCGTCAGACGGAACGTCACTAATGCCAATCTCAATCCTTTATGTGTGTAGACAACTTGTTGAATGCCTGGGTTTAAGGAACTTTTTGTGTAAATAGAGAGACTAAATACAATTGGACATAAGGTCAAATAGAAGCTAATCTTTGACTAACTTTTGTTCGACAACGTTTTATAGATGGAAATCTCAAAACTGTATTTCCTCCTGCCTCTTATGAAGCTTTCTCGTCAACATTTTATTAGAAGCTCATATAATTTATAGGCGCATTTAAAAAATTATCTATGTCAAATAAAGTTAGCGTCTTGCCAGACGGTCAGAGAAAAGTCAACGATTGGCATTGCTTGGTTTTCTTTTCCTTATATTGTGCTGTTAATTTTAGTTTGTTTATAATTATCAGCGGGCTAAACTGTTTAATACCACTAAAACGCAGAGTGTGATACTTTGTTTTGGTTTAGATTTTTAATATGTATGAACATTGACACACATACATACATATTTGTATATATTTTATTGTGGCGCGATAAGCGTAATCCAACAAAAGCGTTTTGATGGCGGTTTTTTTTTGTATTCTTATACAGCGCTATCTGCAAAATGTGTGTGGACGTTGTGTCTGAGCATAAATCAGTTTTACAATCGTATTTATTTATGAATATGTACTAGCAGATAAGTTGATGGTCATTTGTGTGTATTGTATAATTTACATAATGCAACGCAAACCAACTTTTGCGACAGAAAAAGTTTACGTCACTCATAACAACAACAACAATAACAACAATAGAAGCAGCAGCAACCGGCAAACGTTAACGGTAACAACCACCATTTTGGCATTAACAGGGAGTGAGAGAGAGAGAGAGCGCGAAAAAGAGCACAATTGTCGCTCACGTGTGTTACGGTGTGTGTGTGGGTGGCTGTGTGCCAGTGTTGTTAGGGTGTCTGTCAAACACTTTGGCAGCATGTGTCTCAGATCCTGCTAGAAGAAGAAGCACCACACAAACATGTCACAATGAAAATGAATTTGTTTAAATAAAGCTGCTGCTGCTCTGCTCTGCTGCTATCGCGAGTTGCCAGTCACTTTCGATTCGTTATGTTGCTAAAATTATACTCACACACACACACACACACACACACGCATACAAACGCACTCACACACAAGGCGGCGACCCTTAACGCACATAGTACATACAAGCAAACAGCTGGCAGCAACAACAAAATACTACTCACCTAATAAGAAAATATATTTTTTAAATTCGTTTTACACAAAAATTGTGAAATAAATTTTCACTGTTTTTTAAATATTAAACACGTTTTAGCACTTTATTAGCACATTTCACATGCATTTTTGCTTTAATATATAACATTTGCATTCGTTTTATGTATTTTACTTTGCTCCTAAATCCTTTTTGTGCAACAATATAACGTGCTTCGCTACCAAGAAATGATTTTTTTTTGTATATTAAAGCGCACAACAATATTAAAAGCACAGCCGTAATTATAAATATATTAAAGCCGCGAGCGCTAAACGTAAACGCGCATTGCTAACGAATATAAACACTTAAAAATCGGCCATCATCAACGAACGTCAGTGGTCGAAGCTGCCACGATAACTAGTAATACATCAATCGATATATTGTGCTTAACGATGAATCGCTGTCTACTTGGAAATCATTGCGAGCTACCAGAAATGTGGCAGCACTGTCAGCTGCAATGTTTTCAAAGTTCTTAAATAAAATAACTGATTCCTCTGATACAACTAATTTTAGTTACAAATAAATAGAAAGTTTGTCATATTTTGTTAAAACCATTTGGAATGCAGTTTTCGCTTATCTCTTAAATACAAACAATTTACTTTTGTACGTTTTACAGCGCAGACTAAATTTAAACTATCGTTGACTTGGATTGTAAAACAAAAATAAAGCTATTAATATGTTAATATAAATTCTATGAAATCATTTTCTTTTGCTCCTCCTTTAGCTTGCCATCACTGGGCGGTTTCTTTCCCGCTACTGCCGATTTTTTATTGCCGTACAACATGTCTGTAAAAAGCGCTGCAAATACCAAAACAGCGCCAAGCCATTGACGAGCAATCAAAACATTGCCGAAGAGCAGCACCGAGCAAAGTACGGTGAAGAATTTGCGAGTTGTTGTCACCACCGAGCAGGCCAATGGTCCAAAACTGGCAACCATCAGAAAGATAAAAAGCTGGCCCAGGGCACCGCAAAACGCAATCATTGACAAATGTAGCCAAACCTCCGAGTGCCGCAATGCAAACTGTATAAACTCCATACCTTCGCCTGTTTAAAACAAATAGAATGAAAACTTAGTAGAATTCATTTGTAAGTTTTACCAGTTTACCTGTCACAATCATGGCCACGCCGAGCATCAATGTGCTCCAGTAGTTCATGGATAGCATCATTTGTTGACCCGAGGGCGCACTGGCGGCACGCATGCGCTCTTGCACGGCACCCGTTAGACCATCCATGGTTAAGCTCAAGAAGAGCAAAAGTTCACCCAATCCTGTTGTCTCCGCTGGCAAATTTGATACCTTACTCTCTTTGAACATGAACAGTATGACACCGAGGACAATGGTTAGCACACAGGCATAACGTGTCCAGCTGTACGATTTGCGTCCAATCAACACGCCCAAAATCATAACTGGAATCGGTTTGGCCGACTTGCCCACAACGGCAGTGGGATATGGCACCCAGCGAAGAGCCATATTCGTTGAGACCATGGCCAACAGATACGTGAGCGAACTTGCCGCGTAATAACCCGTGTGCGTGGTGTCCTCTTTTTGTGGCTTTACGGTCAGCATTCCTAAAGCAAACAAGTGTGCGTTATGGAACTGGCAACAATCTAAATTTCGAATGTTTACCTTTAGCGAACAGATAATTGATGAAGCACTGCACCCAGACAAGGGCTAGTGTATAGGTGAAACGTTCGCCAACACTTCCATCGGTCTGTACTTGATCTCCATAGCGGCCGCGTGTAAGCTTCTCTTGGACGATGCCATACAAAAAGTAGGAGAAAAAGATGCCGATAGCGTAGATCGCAAAACGGCTTTGTTCGGGTATGTTCATGGTTTTGGCTTGTTTGTCTTATACTTCTGATTTGAACTTTATGCTTAAATAATAAAATTATACGAATTTAACACAATGCATTGTGTTTAAAAAGCGTAGAACGCTGATTTAGTAATAATTTCTAATACGTGGATTTTAGAGATGGTCCATTCTGACGATAAGTGTCAATATATCATCGATATATACGGATATTTGTTATTGGAAAATTCCTAACGATAATCGGTGTAACTTATCGATAGAGCGCTGAAGTTTTGAACACATTGACAGCAATGTTTGCTTTTAGAAAATCAAAGCTAATGGCAAACCATACACCAATTAAGAAATTTCATTTCGTTTATTTGGTTTTTAAAATATGCGTGTAAAATATAATAAACTATATTATGTCGCTCTCTCGTTAAACTCTGTAATGCACTTAAACTTTTTCATAAATTCAATACGTATAAATACTTCAATGCTTTGAGTTTTCTCCTTTACTTAGTAGTATATATGTATAAATATATAGTATATGTATGTACTCAAATATTAACTGGTAATGGTAATGTGTGTTTAAATTCTATACATACGTCCAAAATCGAACAACAACAAACAAGCATTAATTAAAATAGGCAACAGTTTGTAGTAAAATTGGTGAAGCGACTAGAAATAAAGAGCTAATGAAAATAAACAAAAAAAAAGTAACACGATTTCGGTAAATAAAAGCATTATACCAACAACCTAGAAGCATGATTAATTTACTACTTGGTTTGCGACTATGATAATGAGAGCTGCATTGGCGGCAACCAGGTATAGAATAGTATATAGGCGGCGCTCGAGACAACATTCGATGTGTCCAGCGGCGAAACAATTTGATCATCGAACTTATACCAGCGCCCGTAATTGGCGCTCTTGCAGAATGCGGTATAATGTCCACCCTCCATAGAGCCGTAGTGATTGGACACCGCATACAGTTGGTAGGTCTTGGGCGTAACGGCACGTGATTCGGCACGTGCAATATACGGTTTCATTTCTAGATTATCTAGCGGAAATTGCAAATAGTTTTGCTTCTTAATATACGACCCGGAATTACCGGTATCAGCATAGAACCTACATAAATTAAAATATGAAAAGAAATTAGAAAAAAATAATATTTCCTTTAATGAGAATTTTCACTTACCGTTTCAGATGCACCACTAGAACTGGTGGCAGTTTGGAAATGTCCAATTTCTTGATGGCATCACGTTTCGTTTTGCAATTGGGACAGTTCCAGCCGTGTATTTTCTCGCCACTGAAGTACATGTCCATACACTGTTTGAGATAGCAGAGATTTGCATTCGGCGGCAGCTCCAGACTGAGATTCGAGAAGCACTCATATGTAGCCGACTCCTTGTTGCAGGTAATACACTTAACGGTACTCTTGATTTGGCCATAAAATAAATGCAGTATGAGACTCTCCTGTGATTTGGTGAACTCCAACCAGGCCTTCTCCGAGGCAGTTATGACATCGCGCTGTCGCGGCACATGTAATGTCTGTAAATCGGAATGCAGCCAGTCCATCAGTATGGTCAGAAACTCATGCGAATCCTGTTGATCGACGCCACGGAAGATTTTCTGGTACTGGCCCACAACATACTACAAGTAAATGTATTGATTTTAAGATTAGTGTTGATTTCTACAGCCTTTTACCGGATGTTAACTTACGCGCAAATCTCGGCTGGCAACACATTTGTATTGACCATTCCACAGCTCTTTGATGAGGGCTGCAACTTCCTCGATGACCTGTCCGTTGGTTTTGTTCCGGCGACTTATATGGTTGCGGTATTTGTTCGATATGCAAAACTCCATTAACTGCGGCGTATTACTCAGACACTGGAGTATGCTGTTCATATAGCAAGTGTTGCCTAGATTCTTCAGACCCGTTAAGCCACGTCCCTGCAAAGAAAGCAATCGACAAAATTAGTTCAATTTCCTTGTACAAATATAATTTGCGGCTCAATTACACGTCTAAGCGGAAATATGGAGCTATAAATGCTGTATGTTGGCGGCAGCTGAATTTTAACGCCCGCTACGCAAATCATTTGTGCGAAATGCTGTAATCACTTAGCCACTTGGAAATTGTATGCGGCTTTTGTTTGAACATGCTTTGGCTTCGGACAGCGTACGACTGAATGCGACACAAAAGAAAATGCAGCGTATGCCCGCGAAACGTGACGACCCCAAGTTATTGATTTCTGTGCATCTATTTTTAGATGCAGTGCAACCACTTGCCAATATATAGTTGAATGAATGCCTGCTGTGATTTCTCATGACTGACCCAGACAGACGCCAATATGTCAGCGCAGGACTCTCAGTAGTAAACGAATGAAAAAGAAACATGAAATAGTCCGTAGTATTATTTTTCGTAAGCAGAATCAGAAATAAAGACTCATTTAATGAATAGTTTTCATAATTTATAATATCCCTATAGAAAGAGTATTACTTTAAAGCCTTATTCTAAAAACATATCTTGCAAGTGTTTAACTACTTACCACGTTTTGACCCAAAACGGGTGAAAAATCGCGAACTCGCGGCACTGCCGGCTCCACGTCGCGGCTTAGCGGTTTTGTGGAGCGATCGTAGACGGGACGCGTAGGTCTTATCGCCTCATCGGAGGGTTCCATTTGGGGCAGCTCATCATTAACACTTACCGGTGAATAATCTTCGGGCGTTATTGGTGTTGTTGAGTTCTCAACTGTCGGCGGTTTATAATGTTTTTTCGCCTCTCGCGCAATGGCCAATTGATTCTCGCGTTCGAGACGATCGCGTTCGTGCCGATCGTCGAGCAATTGACGCTCCTTGATTTTCAATTCAATGTGTTTGGCCGTTTCGGCATCATCTGGCAGCTGCTTCTCTAGTGGTCGATCCCTCAGACGTTCAAGTATATCGCGCAAGCGATAATTTTCCATTTTCTAAAGAGTTTAAGCTAAATAAATATTTATACAAATTGGTTTGTGAAAAGTCTTACATAATCCTCGGCTTTGCTTTCCAGTTGGAGTATATTGTAAAGCAGCTCCTGCTCAGTGTTGCTTAATGCTTCACCCTCGGCGTGTAGTTGTTTTAACTCAACAACATTCTTCCATTTCTTTGCGGCATTATCCAACAGCACATCGTTCTGCTCTGCACGCTGAAGAAGAGACATCTGATCTCGCACGAGCACGTTAATGGGATTTTCAGATGGCAGCTGACTCGGTTTGGATACTTCGTATGTGCACAATGCTGCAGGCTTGTTGGCTCGATTGATGCTCGGCCGTTGCTTGTTGTTCAAGTCGTTTTCACGGTTATTCATAATGTCCTCCTTCATGGTAATATCATTTATGGATGGGTATTCTATGTCATCGAGCGCTTCGATGTCATTGTTGTTTTGCTGTGGTGCTTGCACGCTGGGATTGGTGCAGTGCGTCGGGTACATCATGATGAAGTATTCGTAGCCGCCACACAGAATTTGTATAGGCGCACGGTATGTAACATCTGGATCCCACTATTAATAAAAGAATAAACAATTAAAATGGGAATGACAGTTTTGATATACGCACATTTTTCAGTATATCCAGCAGGGTAACAATTGCTGCACTGCCAGTCTGCGCATCTTTACTGTTCCAATCCATTAACACTACCGATTCCTTGACGGAACGTGATGCCCACGATGCTTTGGCGCAGCTGCTTAAACGAGCTTGCAACTTTCCCGCTGACATGCTGCGATAATGAAACAAATGGATTTGGATAAGAAATGTGATTAAAATATTTTAAAGATTGGCGAATTACCCTGGCGTTATCAGCTCTTCGGGCACATTGAAGGCACAATAGTAGGTCAAATGTGAGTTTTCGTAGTCGGCGCTATTGCGACAATCCATGACCAGCACCGATTTCTGTTGCATGCGCTGAAAAAGTGTCTCACAGGTAATGACGCCCAGCTGTGTAAAATTAGTAGCGGGTGGAATCGATTCCGATTCTCCAACTGGTCCCGCTGGTGGCATTGGTAACATTATAGAGGCACTGCTGCGGGAAGCAGATGATAGCTGGTCATAGCGTGTGTTCAGTGTCGAACTAATTTGCTCCAATGTATCCATCATGCGACGATTGGTTTCAGTGTCGCCAAGCGTTTGTCGCACTGACTGTTTGTGCTGGTTGTAATCGGCTTTCGCTCGTATGGCCGAGAGCATATTGAAATACTTCATGTATGTGATGTAGGCCAACTCCTGGTCACCGTCATGACGATAATCCTCGGCGGTCATTTGCAGCTTACGCGCGGTGTTGAGTAACCTAGAAATTTATGAATTATTATTTGCTTTTTCATTTTACATTTTTTGTTGACATCAGCATTAAAATTTGTGCACAGATGCGGGCCGATGATAAATGAAGAGGGGTGGGGCAAGTGGTGTCCACTTACATTTTCATAGTTTTGTTGCGCAAGTCTGGAATTATGGTCCACTTGTCCAGATCTTCCAGCCGGTAACCCATGTGCAGTTTTTTAAACTGTGCCATTGTCTTGTGTGTGCTCTATTTTTGGAATGGGACAAATTGCCGTTGCTTTGCTCTTTTTTTTTATGGGGGCACAATTTCCCTGTTAGCCAAAGAGTTTTGCGTGTTTGGCAGACAGAACTGTTATGGATAGCGAACAGCTCATATGACAATGACCATAAGAGTTGTATGTGCGCACGAATTTATTCTAGCTAAATGTCTGCTTTGCGTTAGATAACTAAATAGAAGCATTACAAATATTGCTTTAATTTATAAACTTTATTCTATTGACAAAAAAATGTTCAAGGCAGACGGCAACTCATCGGCTGAGAAAAACTTATCGATATTACCAGCTGACTCTTAACAGTGCTACATACCAGGGATGGGCGTTTGTTTACAGGTTGCCTAAATTGTTTTCAAGACATTGCGTGAGTATTCGATTGGTAATAATATATTTGAAATAAATGACGTAAAAGATTTATTTTATAATAAGTTTTAGGTAATTAATGAAATGAATTTTACTCATTTTTCGATAGCATGTGTCGGTTTGCGATAGCATTTAAGTTTGCATACAAATGAACAGACATTTGCATGTCGGCGTTGCTTTAAAAAAGTCAAAAATAAAATGTGAATTTATTGTAATTAATTTTTCTTTATCCATTATTATTCATATTCATTTTACATTCTGCTTTTTTTGTCTAACAATGTTAATGAAAAATTAGTATTGATGCTTTCGAAGTGGTTACAGGTGGCACTGATTGAGGCGATGCCATACAGATTACAGTTATACACTAGCGGTTAAGACGCAATTCAAATAATTTCGCGGCAACAATTTGCACAAATCAGCTGTGTGTTGGCTAATTTTAAAAATATTGTTAGCTTGTGACTCTTAGCAAGACCAATGGTATGTCATCATGGTAAGTTGTAACTACGGAACGGAAAAATGGCTCATCCTCTGTATCCAAGAGAAAGGATACAGGCATTGGGAGGAGAAAATTACCAACAACTGCGAAACGTATGCACCACAGCACAGGACTTTTGCACTAGCCAGCAACCAAATTACTATCTTACATTCGAACCTATTCGTCCCAAAAACGATTTTACAGGAGTTAATATAGAAATTGGCTTATTATAAACAGCAGTCGATATTCATTAGTGTTTTTAAAAGAGAAAAGAGAAAGAAGCAATGCCAATGCTACAATACTTTAATTTCTACACTTATTAGCTTTTGTTACAATTCTATCTATTTTTGAATAATTTTTGCTTTATACTGATAAACTTGTACTATGAATTTATTGGTTTTAGATTATGGTATAAGATTTAAACAAAATGCAAAGCCGTTATTAGTTATCGTCGCTGTTTTTGTTGCGATAATTGATTCGATTCGTATTTCTCTGTAGTGCATATGACATTTAAACTAATCAAAAGATCTGATGATTATATGATGATCAAAATAATAAACTAATGTTATACGTAAACATTTTTATACAAGTATTTATTACTTTCCCCATGAATTTGGAATTTAAAGGTAAATATACATTTATCCCCAATAACCCAACATATTAAATAATTCATTTAAACTGCATTTATTTGAATTAATTTTTGTTATATTTCAATTTAATGTAAAAGAACATTTATAATTAATTTGTTTTAAGCTCTGTACCAAAATATTGTTATATTTGTATGCAAATTAAACTCGTTTGACGTCTTTTGCTCAGTTGCATTATAAATACATATGTACATACTTATTTCAGGCTTCCAAACGTGAAACCGTAAGCGCGAATCGTATGAGATGACGCTATAAGCAGGTTGCCGGGTTGCGGCCCACTTGCGCACATGGCACGCTTAGCGGTACTTTCGCAGCGGTCATCCCAAAAATACACAGTCACAGTCAGCTGTATATTGAGCCGCCTCGCTCGATTTGGGTGCGCAGTTATTTTGGGAATTGCGCAATTTGGGTTTCAAGTGCAAAAACTGGACGCTGAACTCAGCCACAGCAACGCTGAACAAACAAACAATAAAATACTTCCTGCAACTGGGCTTTAGGTTTGATCGTAGGGCGCTTCAATTTGAATCTGATTAACTGATCTTCCGGCATGGCTGATGGTCAGCGGCGCACGTAAGCACTCCAAATATCTTATTAATAACACATTCACGCACTACTTAGTCAACTCTTTAAAATATAATCATAATATTTATTCCCAACAGGTACAAAGCATGGTTCGCACGCCCAGCTTGGAGTCATCGCCGTTTATTAGTCACATACTCCGCATACATTTGGCAAATTGCGGCTAATGCGGCTGTTTCGAATGTTTAATGAGTTGAGGAGCGCGTGCGTAGTCTGCTTTTGATATAGCTACATTTAGCCTATTTGCCTATTTAAGCAATATTTGAAGTTCATAAATTTTTAACTCTAGAAAGGCTTTAAAGGTTAATAAACGACCGGATTTGACTTTGATTTGGTACTAAACAACCGTAAGTTTTTAAATCGAAAAGATTAAACTCTTTAAAAATACATTTATGTTTTTGAAAATTGTCTTTTGTGTGAATAAATAATATAGATTGAATATGTACAATTATATATATTTATGAGCAAATTTTTAGATGTTTTAAGTCCATTTTGTTCTATTAGGTTAACCTTAAATATAAATCTTGGTGTCTCGGGTCTTTCTGTGTTCTGTACTGTACCTATACCTTTTCGATGATAACGGGAATCCAAAGGTACCTGTGAATAAGCATATTATAAGATATTTTAATATTAATATAAAATATTACAATGTATTTCTTATAAAATTTCTTTTGTTAAAGTCAATAACTTTATTTACCTCAACTTTGTGAGCGAATGGAAGAATTATCTTATAATTATCCGTTTTCCTTAGTAATAAATGTTGTTTTAAGCTCTGCTCTTTCTGTTTCTTACCCCACAGTAAACTCTTAATGCATTTTACTTGAGCCTTTCTAGTGTTAATATGTTTTATATATTCAGTTTACATTTGGCATACAAATCGCGTTAAATTTTTGCAAATTTTGTAGAGAGTGTTAACGTAAATTGTACATTGTCTCAATTGGGTTCTTTAAACTTCCTTTTGTTATAAAAAAGTACACGCATTTGAAATGAATTGTACTTTACATTTTCCGCTTTTGTTCAACAGAATAATTAATGCGTTCAGTATTTGCGACAGAACCCCAGTCTGCTCGTAATGGAAGTAATATATTTTGTTTATCTAGCGCAATGTTTTGTTTTTCTTAGCTGGTAAATATTTATGTATGATATCCTTACTGCACCTGCAACAGCCACTCACTCCCTCTGCCTCCCCTCTCCATACGGGCATCATACATTTTAAGGCGCTTTGGATTAAAGAAAGAGGAGCTTGTTCTACTTACAAGAGGAGAAAAAAAAAATTCGAGGTGCTGAGCTGTCTGTCTGGGGTAACCCGAGATGGTTAATGATCTTATCGTTGGACATCTGTTGCTCGCCGTCTCCGGTCTACTCGGAGATGCAGCTCACAATGAAATTGATTCTTCCTGCAGGTTGTCAGGAAGCTGGCAAAAAAAATTAACAGGCATAAAAAAAAGAACAACTTGTCAGACAGATCGGAAGCAAAGATAATATTTTCAGTTTGTCCGGTCACAGAGTCCATCGATCAGTGTAATTATCTTCCTTTGATCTTGAGTTACTTGTTTTCATTGCGAAACTATTGACAAACATTATCTAGAATTTCTTCAGTTTCATTGTTTATGGGTGTTCCAATTCGTTGAAATAAAAAAACTGCGTAGTTGAATGTTGCTTTCAAAACATATTTCTACTTAGGCAGCTTCTTTTTGTTTTAGCCACCGCTGAGGTTAATAACTTAACTGGATGCGGCGTAACCTGATATATCATATACATACGTTAGCATCTGAGAGGTGCTTGACCCATCTCATGAAGTCTGAGCTTTGAATATTTCTTTTATCTGAAAGCACAAAAGGCGAGATGAAATTGAAACTGATACAAAAAGTGACCCTTTATCGCGGTTAGAAATGCTGCTAATCGCACCCCATTGACCTTTGCCTGACTCTTGGCGTAGGAGTTAAGAGTTGCAGGAAAGTTAAACGCTAATGAGACCACAATGCTTGGAAACACAATATCTGCGTCAAACTCATTACTAGAAATTAATAAGCACTGCATTTATTAAAAAAAAAGGAAGATAGTCAAATTAAAACGGATGCTGCTTGGTAACCTAACTGTAAAATAGAACTTGTTCGTGAGCTGGTCACACTACTTACACGCAAGCCGGCAAAATATTGCGGTTAACCATAAAACGCATTTCCGACTTCGAACATGCTGCATAGCTGAAGAGACTTGTTGTAAAAGGACCCACATGTTCGACTGTTGTGTTGTGTTCGACATCGTCTTGTTGTAGTCCTCAGCATTTTGGGAGTGCCACGTGTAAATGAGTTATGGTTTGGAAAAAGCTTCTTGGTGTAATGTTGATATGCATGGGGACTAATATATTGAGTTATGTGGTGAACGAGCTGTAATTTATTTATGGAGTTCTGCATAAAACCGAAATTTCTGGAAAGCATTGTGTGTTGTGTCAAGAGGAAGTAACAAAATGTTTAACGGACAATGTAGGAAAATATTAATTTTAACAAAAAAAAGTTTTAACAAGGTAATTAAAGCAAATTGGTTTCCATTAAAGTAAAGAATTTCCAAAAAAAGTAGTTTCCCGGAAGTCGTAACTTAAATTTAAAATAATTTTCTTACAATTAATTTTATTTGCGTATCTAAAGTAGAGCTTAAATAAATATTTAACTTAAAAAGTCAAAAGCAAAGTTGTTGGGCTAGCAAATAATTATATATAAGTTTGATTCATGATTCTGGCTTAACTTTTTAGTAATTCAATATCAATAATTTTATAAATATATATAACAAAAACTTTTAAGTATGAAAAGAGTTGACCCACATTCTTGTGATTTTCAAAGTTAGTTTTGTTCTTGTTTGTTTTGTATAGGCCCAACTTGCTGTGTGGAAACTTTGCAACACTTTCATTGCAGCAAAAAAGAATGCTGCAACGACAACAACAGTAACAATATGCCAACAAGTGGCGCCGCCCAAGAAGGACGTTACGTCATTTTGGCGGCACATCCAACCACTGCTATACAAGTGTTGCTATGTTAACCGCACGCATGTTGTGTTTACCACCCACAAGGAACCCCAAACCAAAGAGACCACAGAGTTTGACCAAACTCAACATGCAACTCGAACTTGTGCGCAGGAAGTCAGTTGCGAGGCGCTTGAACGTTCTAAGCAATAAGAAAAAAATGAAAACTGATGGCAAAAACAGTTTCACAACGAACGCAGCACGCAGCAGTCGCAGCGGCAGGGCCGAATTGAGGTCCAGCGGCCAGTTGCCAGTTGCCGTGTCCGTGTTTGTGTGTTGTGAGTCCTGAGTCAAGTTGTCATTCGTGTTTGTCACTCGTTTTTGTTCGGTTGTGTTCGCAGCGTTGCATTCGTTGCTGCGTTCAGTTTTGAAGTTGGAAATCAGTCGTTGCCGACTTGTTGTGTCATTTGCATATTACCAACATCAGTGACAGAAACTCTTTTTGCTTTCGCATTGGTTTTTATTTTCAATAGTTCAAATCGAGCAAATCAATTGCTATATGCAAAAACCATATTAATAAGGAAACGCATAAAAATTTTAAGTGGCATTTAAAAATGCATAATTAACACTTCACTTGGCTAATTATTGAAAATTAATGAACTACGTGCAGTTGCATGAGTGCAATTTAAAATTTTAATTGATATCTTGAATTTGGCATTAACTACTATCCGAGTAAGTGTGAAATTTAATTATATTCATAAATTAATCAGAGGTAATGCGGATTATTTTTTGTATTTTGTAAAGTTTTGTGAATGAAAACTTATTACTCTCAGTTCAAATGTAAGCCCCTTTTATGTTTTTGAACTTAATTTGTGGTCGAAAAGTTTTTACGGTTATTAACAAAAGTTTTGGTGGTAGCTGCGGCTAAAATCCATTAAGGAATTTAAATATTTAGTGAACATTCATATTTTATAAGCCTTAATAAAATTAAATTTCAAATGAATATAATTAAGTGATTAATGTTTCAATATTGCAAATATAAAAAGAATATTGTGTATGTTTTAGAATTGCGTGACTATTTTTTTTTTGAATAATATAATAAAATTATTTTTATTATAATTATTATTATTTAAAATATAAAATAATGTAAATATTATTTTTTGAAAAAGTTTGAATTCTTGTTTAGGCACTGAATAATCAATCTAAAAAAAAACTAATCAATTTATTTCTTAATGGGTTGAAAACTTGGCTATCCTATTTCAAACTATTTCGAAAGCTGAAGTTTGATAAGCATTTCTCATCTGTTGTTAACCGATTCTCTGATGCCCTGGGGTTCATAGTCAATGGTCAAAGGAATTCGATATTCCCTACACAACAAAAACTATTTGTATTTCACATGTGATCTCGATCTCTACATATCTCTGGTATACAAAATACAAGACTAATCAGAATATATTCCCGTTGCTCTAAGGATTATTTACTGGGATACTAACATTAACTTAACTTCTTACCATAGACTTTCACTAATTAAACATCTTTTTTTTTCCGATCGCCAAACAATAGTTTTTCACAAATCAATGTTGAAATTAATTCTTCAGATATTTTTTAATTAATCAACCAAATTTGTTTTGAAGTTTCACTCAGAAATTCTAAAAATTTTCTACCTATCTTCTCTTCGAACTTGTTAAACTTATTATATTATTCACTAACCCTTTTCGAATCTTATAAGCTTTGCCACTTAATACTTAGTGTTGCTCTTACTCTTTTCAAAAATAAGTTTTGTTTCATCTGTCTACATGTTCGTGATCTTTGTAACCGCGTATTAAGCGTTGCGTCGGTTGGTTGGGTCAAGTTGGGTCGTTGCATGCCTGGGTCCACGCGTTAACTAGCGTTGGTATTGGTACCTGGTATTGTTGGGCCAATTTGAATATAATGTTTTGTTAATATATCTATCGATCATATATATATATATTTTCATTTTCGTTTTTTTTTTGCTAACAAAAGCTATTATATTTGTTTTTATATAACCGATACCTGGCATGAGTCATCCACAAGACAAATATAATATCTTCCCTTTGCAGAAAACTTGTGGCCTATGTCGTTAGCCAGAAAATGCGAGAAAGTGCACGTAATGATTTGAAAACTTAGAAGTGGCGCAGCTGCCACAGATCCGCAAGACTGATTTGATTACGAGAAAGGGGCATGCAATTTTAATTTAACTTTCGTCAGATAGACAAATATATACGTATGCGTGGGTGTGTGGATGTGTTGGTGTGTGTTGGAAATCCAAACATTAACATTATATATGCCAAGGCATGGAAATAAAACTAAAAATAAGAACAATGCAATTTTATTGCGCAATTTCGCAGCGACATCGCAGAGCAAAAGAAAAAAACAAAGAGCGAGAGTCAAGAAAGAGTCCAGAGAGGAGGTGGAAAGTGACAGTCAGGCCTTTTGAATGTATGTGTGTGCTTGTAGGCAATGTGCTTTGCGGTAATTTGCCAGTAAGACGTGTTGGCCCTGCTGCTTAATGTTGCCTTTTAGCGTTGTTTTATATTGGTTTGCTTACATTCAATTAGGCGAACGCACGAGCGAACCAAACCCAGCAAATCGACCTCCTGCCACCAACTCTATGTAGCTACAACACAATCCAATGAAAGGATAACACAAAAAAGGGAGAGATGCCCAAGAATACAACAGTTGTTGCTACCTCACTATAGTCTCGTGTGCGTATGTGTGTGTTAGTGTGTGTTTGGCTTGGTCAGGTTCCTGCCACAATGTTTGTTTAATTGTATGTATTACGTATACGCCACATTTGACGCGTCCTGCGACCCGTCCGCCGGCCGCCCTTCCTGTGTATTGTGGCGTGTATATTTTAATTAGCCCATGTGACAATACACATACATATATCAACAGATGTACATATGTGTAAGTAGCCTGTAAATTGTTGTCTATGTATGTGCGTTTATGTGTGTTTGTGTGCATTTTGGGTTTTAGTGTTATGGCTTTCGAGAATTTATCAAAAATTGGTTGTGTTGTTATATAATTGAATATGAATTGCAAAAAATTGGCCAGCATTAAAAGTGATAAATTACTGCGTTGCCAAAATATATATATATCACACAAATGTTGCCGATATTGGATTTAATGACTGCAGTTTTGCAAAGGCCAAGAGTTCATTAATTAATATGCATTCAGCTAATTTATTTCACTTATCGTGTTTTTCATTGTGAATGCATTTTCTTAAAGCAATAGATTGTTGTACAGTCGAACATACCTATAACGAACTTTCGCATAACAAAATCTTATATATAACAACCAAATAACTTTTTTATATTACGAAATTTTCGTATTAACAAAGTTTATTTTTGTTTCATTGCTATTTGCTATATCGAAGTTCTACTGTATTTAAATATGTATTCTACTTAATTGTTAACCAGAAAATACCCACAAAAAAGTCAAATGTCATTGGTTAAGCGATTAATATTTATATAATGCTTTCATAATTGATTCACATTAAAGCTTTTGAAATATTAATAAACTTTAATATAAATATGTATAATTTGACAAATTCCACATATTCAACGGGTATCAGAACTAATTAGTCTACAGTAGTCGAGTAATTATTCCCGTTAAGTGTTGTGTGTTTGTGCTTAAACGCTTTTCAAATAATTAGCTTTAAATAAACTTCAATTTTTAATTGTTACACAATTAACTAAGCTACGAAACCTGGTCAAATTTAATACAATACAAATTAAATTACAGCTAAATGATTAAATTTGATGTGAATAATACACTTTCCAAGTATTAACATTGTTTGTGGCATGTCATTTGGTTTTCTGGTTGAATAAACACGACGCGCTTTTCGTTTTTTTTTTGTTTCTCAACAAACAAGCTACAAAAAGGACAAGTTGTTAACATTACAAGGAAGAAACCCACATTAAATTGGATTATTTTGTGCCCGCTTGGACCACAATAATTATGAGTTCCTCGGGGCATTCTTTTTCTTGACTTATTTATAAAATATATATAAAAATGAAAGAAAGCCAAAACAAAAGCAAAGTACTTGCTAAGAAAGATAAAGTCAAGAAAACAGGTTGCGAGAGCGCATTGCAAAAGTTTACTGCGATTTTCACGCTTACATGGCTTTTCACGCTTCCTGCCCCAAAATATACATATATATGCGAATGCAAACATATACACATATATATTTTTATTTGCTATTCTTCGTGAGTTTTTTTCCAAGCTCGCTTTCACTGTGCGCGCTTTGTCTCTCTTTGAGTGTTTGTGTGTGTGTGTCTACAAAGTCAGAATCAGCGTAAAATATTTAACAACCTGAATGCACTCACACATTTATGAAAGTGTAAATATTTAATGATGAATGCCTTTTGGCTTCACCTGGCCAACATGTCAGCCAGCCAACCAGTATCCAGTCAGATTTTACTCAGCTAGTAGTAAAGCTAGAATATAGCCGGAAAATTGTTAAAGCTCGAAACGAGTGTGTGTGTGTGTTTGGGAGCTTGTGTGCCGTGGTTTACCTAACATTTAATGGTTACGGCAGCGGTTTTTATTTCAATACGCGTAATGCATTGTGTTTTGCTTTCATGCATCGCATATGATCGTGCATTATTAATCGCATGTGCTTACTTGGCATAAGGTATAAGGAACTGCTATCGATTTTACCTAAGAATAACACAGACATAAACATTTTTGATTATTTTACTTGATTTAAAAATCGATTCCTAATTGAAAATGGGACAATTTTTTGCCTTATGCCCTGTTTAAAAATAGACAGAATTTGGTTTGAGTAGCTTTGGTAGGAAAAAAACAGCTGGTTAAGTCGGTCACAACCTGTTAACCTTTTGGGGGGGACAACCCTTAGAGCTCAGACTTGGGCTTCCAAAATACTTCAGCTTCCATACGTGTTTATTTTATAATTAATACGAATTATGCGCTGAGTGCACAGAGAGCATTCATAATTAAATTCATGATAAATTCAAGTTGACGTGTTGGCGTGATGGAGCTTCGCCCAAAGGATAACGTCGCGACTGTTAATCAACTCACGCAGCCCCGGGTGGGGGGTGGTGGGAAAGCAAAAGTGAGAGAAGTGGCAAGAACACAAGCGCAAGTAATGAAAGCCATTAAAAATGGCGTCGGTTAAGCCGGGAAAATCGATAGTGAGCAAAGAAAAACGTAAAGAATGCCAGTGAAAGAGGTGAAAAGTAAAAACTGATAAAAATGCAGCACCAACAAACACACACCCATACACAAACAATATGTGACTTGGACTTGCCGCAGAGTAAGTTATTTTTCATAGTTAAAACTGACACACACACATACAAACACTAACTTATGCAGAAAATGGCTGGAATAGTGCGGCATGTCAGCCACACGCTACCATCATTCATAACACAACGCTAAAGTCGGGGTAGTAAAAAAATACCCATACACCCACATATCTACTGTATACTTGTTTGCTTAACTGTGCCCCATTATTTAATGTGTTGCAGTTGGACTAGGGTGCAAGCTGTTTTTTCCAGCAGATCACCAAGCTAAACATCATATCAATTTCAGTTTGTTGGCACATTTTTGCCGAAGGGTCAAAGCCAAACTCGTGTTCAAGAAATTTCTCGAAAGAACTAAGCAGGTCAAACAATACGAAATGACTTAACACTCAACTCAAAACGATAAAATCTTTAAGTATTTAAAGAAAGAGTCAATGATTTCAATATTTGTTCAAGAGCATTAAATCTTTAAACTTGATATAAAATCACAGCAAGCTAAAAGGTATTAAATCTCATAACGCCTAATGCTTATCACAAAAACTTTTAAATTAGCCCACAAAAAAAAGTTATGAAACTTGCTTAACAATGAATAGAGAGTAAAGATTATATAAAAAAGGAGCCAAGAAAATTAGAGATGGCGTTTCTTTTGTTGTATTGGCTGGTTTGAAACGGGTAAATTGCCGTGCTAAAGGTCAAACTAATCAATCGCCAATTGACTGATTGACTATCGCACAATACCTGTGACATGACCCTGACACGACGTTGCGTATGCGCAATTTTTTATATATTTTTATTCTTATACCATCGTGAGACGCCTCAGCTGGCAAACAAATTGTCGTAATGGCTCAAGGCGCACCCAATGTTGTCCACAACATCTGATGACCCCCACGGAGCTTATCCTAGGAATTGACATGTTGCAAAGTGCAAGGCTAAAGTACATTAAAAATTCATTAGACAAATGTATGTGTATGTATGTATGTAATCTGCTCCTTGAGCATAAATATGGTTATCAAGGGACACTTCCAACGCTCCCATGCACCACAGTTTAAAACTAAAGAAAATGAAAATTTTTGAAAAATAAAAATACAAATAAAAAACTAAACAAAAAAATGTACAAACTGTGAAATACAAGCAAAACATTTTGATTTACACAGCTTGATGCAGAGGAATGGCGTTGTTTTGTCTGCTGTTGACAAGTTGCCCCATGGTGCGAACAGGGCGCCTCTAATTGGCACAAATTCTCCACAACATATCTCCACACGCCCCCTCAAACTCCATGATGTTAATGATCAACAACATCAACGGAACTGGACTGGCTGCTGTTTTGGCATTTGTTTATGCTCAGCACGTAGCTGAGCCGAATTAATAGTATTAAGCAAATTATTTCATGGTCTGGACAGCAGGAAATGAATTTTTCAACTTAGCTTAGCTCAATGTGACACTCCTTTTCCAAGCAATTCACTGCAATCGGTTGCTCTTGTTTTACGAAACCAACGCAGTGTAAAGCTTCCAATTTCAATCCAATTGGTCAACATTCACTTGCAGGCACTTCTCCTCTGAATCTATGTAGCTACAGCTAATTTAACTGGGCTTTGTATGTCGTACGTGTCATTGCCGTTGTTCTCCCCAATCTCTGTCCCCTATACAAATCTACCCTATGCAAAAGTTCTACAAAAAGAATATGGTGTGATGTTGTTTTGCAAGTGAATGAAAACAAAGTTGTTTGTTCTTGAAACACAAAAGTTGTATAAATTGATATAACAAATATGTCTTGGAGAAAGATAGCCAGATAGATGCCATTATATACATAAAACAAAAAGAAAAGTGTAACGATCTAGAGTAACTTCAAGTCTACTACACCCACATATTTGATTCTTACTTGCGCTTGATTTGGTGTTGGTGTGATGGTGTGTTGGTGTGCAGGCGAATGTCCTGTCCATCGTCAAGTTCATTTGGTTGTGTTGTTCTTGAACCTAATGCCTCAACTGTGCAAAAACTGTGCGTAGCAAATAATACACACTTTCTCCCCTTTTATTTACACTTCTTCCCTCATTTTTTTATGTCGTTTCTCCTCTCACTTTCAAGGTTCAGTGACATTTTTGCCGAGCGCTCAATTTGATTAAGTGCGGAGCGCACACAGTGGGCATGGCTCCGGATTCAAGGCTCATGGGGGAAATGGGAAATGCGAAATGATGAGAGAGAGAGAGAGAGAGAGAGAGAGAGTGTGTGTCATGGGTAGTGTTGGGCAGGCGATGGCGAAGGCGAAGTCTGGAATGGCGTCCAAATGCAATTATCTGCACGCTTGCAGGCGACTTTGTCTTTTTCACGACGCGTGCTCCAATGCCAAGCAATATTGCATTTGAAAGCTAGCTGCTTGTGCTGCTTAATCAGCTCGGTTGTCTAACGCTGTTGCTTGTTTATTATTGTGGGTTTTCTCTCTGTTTGTGTTGAGGTGGCATGGTGCTCCATGTTAATGGTCGGTATTTGAGTGGTCAACTGTGATTTGGTTTTGGCGCGTGTGTCTGTCATCAAGCGCGACGCCACTAACACACCACAGATGCCAAGCATGTGCGGAAAAGTCTCTTTAAGTCTCTCTGTGTGTCTGCCACATTTTCTATAGCATACATTGCAGCGAAGGTGAAACGTCCGCTCAAGTGGCTGCTTGCTTCTGTTGTTGTTATTGCCCTCATATTTTGCTCTTCTGCTCTTCTTCTCTTCTTCTCTTCTACTTGGCTTTTTGTTTAAATAAACTGCTACTAAAACAAAATATTCTACTGTCACACACTCAAACCAAATTCCTTTGTCCCTCGGCGCACAGATAACAACGGAGACGCAAAACAACAGCAACTGCGTCGAGGGACAGCACAAAAGCAAAACCCTGAAGGTGTTTTATCCTTTTTTTTATTTCGTTTAGTCTGTTTGCGTGGGATTGTGCCGCAGTCTGTACAACTCGTAGGTGGCTGAGAATGATACTGTCTCTGGCCACAAAACCCATTCTAGAGACACTTTGTTGCGGACAAACGTTTCTTTTCTTTTCTTTTTCATGCTGCACCTTTCTGCACTTTCGCGTGTGTTGCATGACATTTCAGAGATGACAGTTGTGGTGAAGAAAAGCGGTTGATTGATTTAATAATGTTTACAAACAAATGTGAGCTAATTAACTGATGTTTTCTTTATGTCTTAAAGACGCAAATTGAATTTTTAGTTTTATTATACAACTTATAGCTTGTATATAAAAATAGCTCCTATGAAAATATTTTCACATGTTATTAATAACAATAATTTTATATGCAAAACTGCTTCGAAAAATGTTGCCATAAAATTCGCTAGAATAACAGCACTAACACAAACACTTGTAGCAAGACAAACACAAACACTAGTCCAAACAAATACACAACAGACAAACATACACAACCTGTTAACAAACACAAATGTGAAGAACAAACAAGTACAACACTTTATGTATCTACTTATACATGTACATATATATTTTTGTGTGTTATTGCCACGCATAATTGCCTTAATAAAATACTTGACATGCCATGTCAAAAAAGCATATTGTTTAAGTGGGCGTGGCTGCTCAAGTGTGTGTACTAAGTATAGTGGCTGGCATTTAAATTAAAGCTATGTTATTTTAGTTAGCCGGCGAGCGAACAAGAAGCCCAAAATTATGCAACACAAAAATGATGAAGACAAGAGCGACAAGGACGAGCCTCCTGCGGCTGGCAGACGCACCCTGTTCACACACCCCGCCTCGCCCCCCGCCACCCGGCCCTACACAGCTTGTAGCTGCCTTGTTAGGGCACAAATTTCACTTATTTGCGGTTATTTACGTTATTTTCGTTATGTATTTTGTCAAGTATTCGTTCATGGCTGCTGTTGCTGCTGCTACTGTTGTTGCTGCTGCTGCTGTTGTTTCCGTCGTTGGCTGAGTTGTTGAGTTGTTGCATGCGGCATATTCCCAAAGCCTGCAAAGAACAAGCTGAACTCGGTCAACGTTGCAACGTTGAACTTGGCGCAAAACATAAAAAATATGTCAACAAAATGTTTGCATGACTGCGGCTATTATAATTATATTATAACACTCGGTGAAGGGCAGCTGAGCTTTTTGACGCTGTGTGTAATTGTTGTTAAATTGAAATTCTTGTAAAATATGACTTGAAATTTTGTATTGGTGCAAATGCAGGGTATTGTTGGGAATAAACTTTTATTTTCTCTCCGTTCGTATTGTTCCTTTTGTTTTTGCTTAGCCTTGGGAAGTATATTTTGTGTTTTGTGTGTGAACTGTTTTGCCTTTTGTTCAACTTTATGCTTTCTGTTTGGCTACCAAAAATTAACAAATTTTGTTCAGTCAACTGCAGCATTGGACACTGTCTGTGTCTGTGTGTGTCTGAATAAAACGAAGAGGCAATGAAAACAACATAAAAATTATAATCAAATTTTGTGGTATTTACTTTTTATTCACTTATTGCCCAGAAGCGCTTAGTCACGTGGCTGAAATGTGTTCTGTTGTGTTATGTTGTGTGTGGGATGCTACAGCATTGACAGCATTCTTATTGTGTTGTCCTTACAACACTGAGGGTTAAATCAAACGAACAGCGGGTGTTCTTTATACGAATACGTATGAGCTTTTGTGCGTAGGTCGTTAACCAGTTGATAAAGGCTACTGTAATTCTAATGGGTGTTATTAGCTGTGTTGAAGTGCTTATGTTTTCGTAACATGCAACAATTCTATTCTCATGGGTGATTGCAAATGGTGTATACTTAACTATTTCATTTAGTTAATGAGTATACAAAATGACATCTTTAAAAATGTTTATTTAAATTCGTTTCAACACTTAAGTACATTTTCAAATGTTGTGTAGCAGCAATCAGAAATTCATGCATGTTATGAAAACAGTAAAATGTTATTCGAGGATTTTCTCTCGCTCTCATTAATGCAAAACTTTTGCCTAAAAGGCAATGTTTCTGAAAGATATTCCCTTTGTTGTAATTTTGCTGCTGGGGGCCACTTGATATGCAAATTGTTGCCTGTCACAAAAATATGCACATTAAATTTCCGAGCTTTTTATTACTTGCAGAAAAAACTTATTTACTTTTCATGCCGTCCGTACCGTACCCAGTACACACTGGTTCGCTTCGAAGCTCACGTGTTAAACGTTACACGAAACGTGCGACAATGAAAAATAATGAAAATGAATATGGTAAACGGAGCGCGGAACAGCGAACACGGAACGCACGTGAGCCGGCAACAAAAAACTCGACAGTTGCAATTGTGGGCGTCCCTTCGTGTCTCTGTGTGGGAGGTATGGAAAATTGCTGCTTGTTAGAGCGACTGCATAATCATGTGTCAACGTTTGTGTGCGTCTCTCCATATATGATAAAAATAAATAATATAAGGCTACCTGGCTAACTGTCAGTCACAGCAAATGCTATCTCCGATTGAAGTGACGTCTGTTTACAATGCGATTGCGGCAAACTTTTGCGTATCCTGTTTAATCAGTTTTTCGGCCCCATCGCTTGCTTACAACGTGATATTGGCAATGAGCTCACGCTGAGATAGAGTGTACCAAGAGTACCAAACAGACACGCTAAAAAACAACAAATGAATACATATGAATAATGGCATCATACGTCAACTGTCTGGTGAACGACGAGCACTTAACACTCATATTAATGGCTGCTCAAGACCTACAGGTTGAGAAGCTGGGCCGCTGAGCCAAATTCAACAGTAAACAACGTAATAAACACGTTAGAAAACAGCATTTTTTAACTTCATCCCCAAGCCAGGCCAAGGATAAAGCACAACATCTGTCTAGACAGCCACAATAGCAAGGCTAAAAAGTATAAAGCATAGCTTAAGTAATCGAAGCCGCAGCTTGAGAAATTGCCGGAAAGATGCCACAATATTTATTTAGAAGATTAATTGGCGTTAATCTTTTGTTGGAGCTGAGAAAAATTTATGGTTAGTGAGTTTTTTATGGTGGCAATTAAGTACAGCTGAAGCTGGTGTGGCATGGAAAATGGTCTTTTCCAAGTTTCACTTTTTTTCGCCTGTTTTTTTTACAAGATTTGATTAGCTCGACTTAAAATGTAATATTCTTAATTAACTTTTTACGCTCATACACTAAAATATTTGACGGAAGTAAGTCACATGCCATTCAGTATTTCATTGCCTCTTCACAGTTGTCTAAAATTTATAAATCCTTCAGATTTGAATATAATATTTCTGATGAACTTCTTATGACAAAAATATCACACTACATTATTTTATTTTTATTTTATTTACATATCTTGCCGCTCGAATGTTCTTTACAACCATTTTCTTAGCCAAAGTTTTTCGCATAAATTATAAAACCTCAACTGCGCCATTTCTTATATATGTACATATGCTCATATGTTCTGGGGCTTGTTTGTGTCATTTATCACTCTGCCTGCGTACTTTACCTGTCATTGCTGTCCTCATCAAGCTGATATTGTATATAAATGACCCATGTCATGTTTTATGCATTCCTTTGGGGTATGTTAACATGCATCTGCAGCTCCGAAACATTCCGTGAATTTGTATACATTTTCTTGTATTTTTCTATGTACGTGTAACGTGATGCTGTTAACTACTCTCTGGAATGTCGTTGTACATTGGCTGCTGGCCCCCCAGATAAATGCTCGTAACGACATGCTTTTTTCCACTAAATTAACAAAAAGTTTTCTGATATGCCATTTGCAGTCAAGTGGCGATATTTTTCTAGTCTTTTTTCATGTTGTTGTTGATATGCTTTTCACTCAAATTATAAAAAATGGTATAAAATCTCCCAACAGCTGCTGCTGCTGCTGCTGGTTGCTGCTGTTGCTGGTTGCTGATGTTGCACAATCTCGCTAGAGACACAAAGAAAACACTTCGGAAAATGTTTTGTGGTTGGCAACAGGAACAGAAACAGAAACAGGAAAGTGCAACATGGTGTATGAGTGACATATAAAACTTTAATGCATACTTTTATGCGAAACCAACGTTTTTTTCCTCTTTCGGTTTACACAAGCCAGTGGGAGTGTATGTGTGCGTGTGTCTGTGCAAAGTTAAAGGGCGTGTGCATGTCAATGGGTATTTTGTGCCGTACTCATAAATTACGCAACCGACACAAACCCTGTCATTCAGGATATGCTGTAAACAAAGCCATAAACTGGCATGCTCTGTCCAGGCATTTACTCTCCCCCATTGTGTGTGTGTGCATGTGCATGTGTGTGTGTGTGTGTGTGCATGTGTGTGTGCGTGGTTTGGTTTTGTGGCATCTTGGGTTAAGCTGCTTAAGCGCATTTGTTGCTGCTACAAAGCTGCAAAGCTGCTCAGCTAATTGTGTTCATTTGCGATGCGCAACGTGACCGGAAATGTGACATTATCCCCCCTTTCCCATTCAACCCCACCACACCGCACACCACGCGCCTCGACATTATGGACATTTAAATTCCATTGTTGCAATTTTGCCATTTGCAATCGTTTGTGCATTAAAAACAAGTCGTGCAAGTCCTCTGATTTTCAATGTCCTTGAGCCAACGTAATCGCAAGAAGTGTGCACGGCCCGGAAATCCGTGCACATTTTCAAGTGCACTTCCGCCACAACAACAACAACAGCAACAACAACACTAAAAACTAAGCTATAAAAGTTAAAGCATGCTTTAGTTTGCATGCTTGACTTGCAAATACCCTACTCATATATGTATGTGTATATTTCTTATATCGTCTTTCAGTTTTCAACGTTATGAAAATTAACTCCAAACAAACTTCTATATTAGCTTAGCTGTTGTTACTAAACAAGCACTCATAAAACGTTTTGAAGTTGTTTTTTGTTGTTTATCTTCATCCTACACTTATGTCCCTGTATTTTTTTTGCGATGATAAAGAAGAGAAAGAAGCAACAGCTAAGCCGGCGAGTGCAAAAGAGCAGGCAAATGTGTGCACACTTGACGCTAGCGGCGCCATTTTGTACAAGTTGTTCCGCCAAATGCTGCAAGCACGCAAAAAAAAAAAAAACATTCAAAAAAATTGCCATCCCTATAAAAGAGAGAGTAGTTTCAAATAGTGTAGACGTGGCACAGGGCTGTGACTTTTCTTGTTCTGTTGTTGTTGCTGGTGTTGCAGCTGCCACCGATTCAATGAATTGCCAAAGTACAGGCGCGTGTGCAGTGTCAAGTGGCTCTTGAATTCACTTTAAGCATTTTGCCAGTGACACGTTTTCACACACACACACAGACAAAATTAGAAAGACGCTTTTATGTAGCTGACAGTTGAACTGATATAGGGAATAACTATGTCTGTGTGTGTTTCTTTTATCAAAACTTTAATTAACTACAAGGTTAATTGTTTACGTTTTGGCAGTCAAGTTTTGAGAAAAGTTAAAAAGTTAAGTTTGCGGACAGTTTTTGCTGCTGTGAGGTCAACATTGCAAAGTGTCCTTGATTAAATATGAATTATTAATAAGTTATTGGAATTTACTTTAACAATTGGTTGGTGACATTTTGACACTTGACATTTGACTTCAAGCCCTTTTCATATTAAGGTTAAACGAAACGATCGAAAAAGCATTTTCTTATAAGAAATGAACAATTATTTCTCAAACAGAATTAATATAACTATTTCTATAACTATTGTAAATAAATATATTGTTTAATTAAATCGCATATCAAAGACTTACAATATCCCATAAAAACCATCAATCAATGCCTCAGCTGACACAAGATTTAGTTAAGAGCAGAATTCTAGGGTGTTGCATTATGGTTGTACAATAGATGACTTTCACCCTTTAAGACCGCAGAAATTGTCTGTAAATATTGGCTTCTATTTTACCAATGCTCATTAATAACAATCATGCGCTGCAAATGTGTTGGAAAACATTTTCAATTTGATGTTGCTGCTGCTGATGTTGCTGATGCAAGGATATGAAAATTGGAGATGGTGTGGCATCGCTACACTTTTTTCAGAGTTCAGAACTAATCAGTTTTGCGCATGATTGATGCTCAATTGTGCTGCATTCTTTTGTTTGAATCAAGCTAAGGCATTTGTCATTCACATCGCAAGCAGCGTGGAATTTTTTCCAACTTTTTTTCAGTTGAGTGCGTGTCCAAAAGAAAAAGTTGAAAGCTAAAAGTCTAATCGCATCACAGCTGAAACTTTCCGCTAGCTAAAGTCCCTTTTCTGTATGTACTATATAGCGCTGCTATTGTTTGACTAGAAGTGATTGGCTTTATGCTGTGTGTAAAGCCGATTTCCAATGAAAAATTGTTTGCAGCACGACGAAATAATCGAAACTAAAACGAAAAAAAAGCGAAAAAAATTTTCATCAAACCGTATTTTTGTCAATTGACTTTGACCAGTTAAGGCTGTCAAATGTGAAAAACAGTGCGGTGTCCACCTGCTGTCAGCCTGATATTTAATATTGTGAAGGTCGCACATTTCAAGTGTCAACAGAAATCCATTCGATTGTCATTGTTGCGGTTGCTCAACTGTGCATTGGAAAATCTATGGCATTTAAATTTAAATTTCTTTATTTTTTCTCTTTGTTTTGAGCATTTTTTGTTGCTGCTTACTTTCTACTTTTTCCATAACCATACCAACAAATGAAATGGCTCACTGTGGTGTGATAAAAACCATTTTGCATATAAATTCGGGTGACAGAAAAGCGAATACTGTGTGTGTTCAGCTTTGCGTATGCGTAATATGCATGGGTGCATGGTGAATCAATCATTTGGAAAAATCATTTCCCAAACACAACAAAGCCGTACTTTTGTTTGTCATAAGCATTGATACATTGCGGTTGATGGAGTATAGTTTTTATGGTTTGCATTTAATACTGTTATTCATTTGAAGTAAGTGATAACTATTTTGTACTACGATGCACTTTAAACAAAGTCTTAGTACAGAATATTCTATTTGTATTTATTTAAACTTGATCAAATTACGTTTGTAGAGCAGATTACGTTTTTATGGGCAAATATTTTACTTTGTATATCCTGTAAATGTTTAAGTGTTGTGATTTTAATTGACTTCTTAAAATTTGAGATAGAATTAATTCAAATTTAAAATACTTATAATTCAAAATAGTATTTTTTTAAAATGATTTTTCAAGAAATTTTTCATATTATATATATTTTTTTATAACTTTTTACAAGCTATTCAAAGCCCAAACTTAAATAGGGTATACTTTGAATCAGACAGCCATAATCTTAACCTTATCATGCTCCAATTTGACTATCAGAAAAAAAAACCAGAAACAGTTCCATATTTTGTGCACGCGTCGCGCTCGCTGTTCTCGAATTTGTTTGCACGTTTAATTGACATGTCTTATTTTTAGCTACAAATTAAACAAAGCAAATGCCGCTGTAGTAAAATACACACAATAACATCGAAATGCAAGAATAACAACAGCAACAACAACAACAACAACAGCAACAACATGACAGTCTGAAAATGCGTAAAAAATAATTCGCTGCACATGCTTATGTTAAAATGATGGGCAAACAGATTTATGGGCGCTGCCTTTTTTCTTTCGGGGCTTATATGAATATTTACCGCACAAATTGATTAAATGAATAGCAACAACATGAGCCGGTTTCCGCAATCACATGCTAACTTAATTACATAAAAGCTTGGTCTACATAATTAATTAGTGTAAAAATTGAACGCGTGTCGCGATTTTGACTTTAGGACTATAAACTTTTGACTGGCAACTTTGATTTGGCCAATAGCCTATTTTACCTTGAACAATGTGAGTAGTGAAATGTTAGTGCAAATAGTTTTTATGCTGTACTAAAACAAAACTGGTTTGATTTTTTTTTTATGCGTATGCCATAAAATTGATTGATCGCAACTATTATTATACCCATAATCAAATCACAAGCCATGTCCATGTCCCGTCGGTATCAGAAACTATAAAAGTTACAGGCTGCAGATTTGGGACTTAAACTATTCTTAGTTCTAGGGAGTACAAGTTTTTTTTTTTAAATTTTGATACTTTTCCGGTTTACGATCGATAATAAAAATGTATTCAAATGGGAATTGAAAACATCAACAAATTAATAAAAGTCTACGAAACTTTTATTAAAGTCAACCCCGGAGATACGAAAGATTAAAGTTATATCATCAAGCATTTTTGGAAGAGTATTGTATGTGTAAGGTCAAGAGTTAAGGGTATCTTTTATTCAAAGTAACTCGACTTCGACCTCGACTAGAGCCTTCTTGGTTTTAGTTTGAAGCAATGTCATTGGATCATCCATTAAGAACATCTCGAGTCCTTCTGCATGTGTCTATATATTGTTAACATTAATAAATGGATGTTAAGTATATAAACGATCAGTGACCCATACGTTGTGTGTTCTCTGCCAGATGATGTGTTGTTGCTTGTTGCTTGTGATGTTTGTTTTGGCTGTTTGCACCTTGAACTCAGTTTTTGACCAGCCATCAGCTTGTCAATATGCACTGACAATTGAAGAAAAACACAACCGACACAGCCGACACAGCCAACACAACCGGCACAACCGACACTTGTGCGCCCTTCAACCCAACCAATACACAAACTAAATAAAATGAAAAGCCAATGCACGAAACTGTTCTTGGGAACGGGTGAGGGGGAGGGTAAAGAATTTAAATGCAATTCTTGGCGCGTTGAATATGGTTGCAAATTACACAGAAACACACACACACACTCATTAAGTGAATCGCATTATTAAGTATTAATTATATTTACATATTATTTATTTGTACGAGTTTAATGAACTGCACCAATGCAAACATGCAAATATGTCTCCTCCACGCCACTCGCTACCTCGCCCCCTCTGTTCTATCAACAACCAGAAGGCAAATAGTCAAAAAGCGTATCGCCTGTTTTGCAGCAACTTCAGGCCAAGCTGGCTCGTGCTTACATTTCTCTTGGCTATTCGTGCTGTACTCATGTACATGTAAATACAATAAAAACTTGGGCCCACTGTTAATGCAATTTTCCGACAAAACTTAATGAAAATGAAATTCAATAGTAAATAAATGAAATGCAATTTAAATCAGCGTACAAATTGGTCGAACGTGTGTCTTAATTGTGTTCTGGCCTGTCGTTTGTTGCCTGTTTAACAGAGTGCACTTATTTTAAAGATATTATCAATTATTCGGATACGAAATCTTTTTTAAATTTCTATATACTGTATTGAATGACAAAATATTTGCTTAAATCTTTATTAAAGTAAGCCGAAATTTCATTATTCACTTACTTTGGACTGACCTTTGGCAGAGCATTTGGCCGCGCATTAAATTGAATTAAAACGCTTTCAAGGCCAAATTGCCCTTTTGGAGCAGAGCAACTGCAGGTAATAAATCAAATTTGCATATACAAATGTTGTCTTTTTCGTCTCTTTTATCCTTGGTGATTGATATCCGCACGAAAATGTGCATAATTCGATTTGTAATCGATAACGCTGCATGCAACGGATTAGTTGACAACAGTTTATATGCTAGTTCGAACACATGACAGCCCTTTTTTTATCGGTTTTATTGAGCTGACAAGTGGCAGCTTTGGGTCAAAAAGGCTTGAGGGGTTTTGTGTGCCACTGACCCAGTTAGGTCAGTTGAAACTGTGTGAATGTGTGTGTGTGTGTGTGCGTGTTGGAAAGGTTAAAGCACGCCAGGACATTAACCCACTTAGAGAGTCCTCTCATGCGATAATCTTGCTTTTCTGCTCATTATTTGCATTGGGGCTACTCGAGCTGCTTGGGTAATTTAATCCTTTTGTTGCAGAGCATCTTCAATGCTTAAGGCTGATCGCTGGTGTTGCTGCGGTTGCTGGGGCTGCTGCGGCTGCTGCTGTTGCTGTGGCCGCAAAGATTAATGGCCCAAAAAAACTAACTGGTATTAAATTCGCTTTTGCCACGTGGCATTATTCGTCAGCATCATAAAATCCACACACTAGTATATCACTATATCATCCGTTCAGTAAGTGTTGATTTTATTATTATTATTATAATTTTGGCTGTGGCTGTGCCTGTTGTTGTTGTTGTTGTTTTTGAATGATCGGTTTATGGCACGTGTACCAAACTGCTTAGATGCTTAGTGAGATGTATATCCATCTCACTCTAAAATTTTTAATCAATCACTCATCTCGTTTGCTCTCACACAGTTCTTGTTTGTCCAGTTGATGACTTAGGTGTCAAAGCTATAAACCATTAACACTTCCATTACGCACAGCGAAAAAAAGCTCAAATCGTGATGTTTTGGTTGTATTTTGCATTTTGCACATATTTGATATGATGTACAAATAAATATTACCATTGTCTGGCAGTACTTGAATTAAGTTGTTGTTTATTTTGAACTAAGTTTAAAGAAAGTATGAATAGGAAAATTTGTTTTTGCACTTATTTAAATCATAGTCAATTTACATTTTAAATAGAGTATTCTTTATAAGTTTTAAAGTTAATTAGTTATAATTTTTATACTGCATCTCAATATACTTTACAGCATCATCTATTACCTATCTGACATACATATGTATATATCTTCCGTATAATATATATTGTGTTAATCAGGATTTCACAATTTAAAACCAAAGTTTAATATACAGCTCGATTTGCACATCATAAACCGTATTTTCTCACCAAAATCAAAAATCACGTTGCAGTAGCATGTTCATACAACAAATAATAATATTTATTTATTTATGTGACTTTGTATTATTCTACTCATATATGAGTATGAGTAACGCCATTATCAATTGTGCCATTCTTGTGTGGTAGCACAAAATTTCTAATGTTATATGATTTCCCTTTCCAAATCAGAGCCGGTACTATTCCAAATTGATTTGCAACACATTTATGAGCTTGACAACCAACAAATGCGATTGACACTTTTGAGGCCTCGCCTGCCATACACACACAGTTCCACAACGTTTATATTTATAACTAAAATGCAATAACAGCCTTAACTGTTATAAATTATGCCACGCCATTTGATTCATAGAGTGCTAACGCAAGGCGTAACAAAAAACTTTTCCGAAACGAAATCAGCTCAATTGCCCAGACGGCGAGATTTTTAATTGCTTTTCAATGTCGCCGCATGAAGAAACTTTTTATCTTTTACTTATACCCTGTATACAAAATCGAGCACACCCTATTCGAGCAATCTTTTCAAACTTGGTTGCGGTTTTCTCTCGTTTTTCTCTCTTTGCTCAAACAAAAGTTGTTCAAAGTTTAAAGTTCATCGATATGGGAGCGCAGAGAATAAAAAAAGAAAGTGTATTTAATTTGCTAATTGCTGCACTTGATGCAAAATTTGCGTGTTTGCTACTTAAATGCTTGAAGGAGTGGCCTACTCTACTCTTTGGCCCCATCCGTGGGGAAATTAGTCAACAAAAGCAACAGCGGTTGAATGTAAAGTGAAAATACATTAAGCTGTCAATCTTCATTCCCAATACAGCACACACACATACACAACAGACCAACACACCAACACAAAGGAACCGACAAGTGTCGGGCACTGAAAATATTTTTGGCAAATGCTTTGGCTTCGAGATGGGAGATTCGATAAGGGGCACGAAGGAAAGGCGAGAAGGAATGTTGAAGTAGTGGTGGGAGTGCAGATGACACCAGAACGTTGAGTGGCACTTTTGAACTTTGACTGTCGCTGACATCGTTTTGCTTCGATTGATTCCAGTTGATGTAAGACAGACAGTCGGGCTGTAGGACAGACAGCAAAAGACAGTCAGTCAGTTGGGGCAGTCACTAAGTTATTTTGTGTTTTAAAATCTTCACCCTAAGGCACAATCTTTTGGGAGCCATTTGACTGGCAAATTGTTACGCGAATGTTTGCTTTATTGTGCGGCTCATAAATTGATTTAAATGTTTGTTGTGCAAAACGTTTTATATTCGGCTTGTTGTTGCTAATACATTTTCTTATCGATTGTTGCAAGTATTTATCAACTTAAGTCACTGAAAAATGTGACCCGACTGAGGCAAGGGTTGATCGAACAAAATGCGCAGTTCAAAAATTGTTTTTGTATAAATATTTAATGCCAAGCAAACGAAAACAAAAACTTATGGATGGCCTCCAATATATTACCCCGTAATCCATCAAGAGCAAATACAATTCGATATACTGTGACCTTGACCGAAGTCGTAGTCACTGGTGCATTAATCCGCCTGAACTTTGCCATTGAAAGGCATTAGTTCACATTTACATTAGCATTCCTTTGATATGGAAATGGGGTACAAATGTGAATTTGTTGAAATGTGCACATTTGTTCCATTTATATCTTCTTACAGAAAAAAAGGAAATATTTTTATTCTTGTTTTGAAGATGTAAAAGTGTAAATACCATAAACAATTCAAAAAAAAAATAAATAAAAAAATATATATATTTATTTTTGAGGCATTTTATTTTAAAGCAAACTTGAGACAAATATAAAGTTTAGCTTTTAAATATTCACAAATCGAATATTCTTATCTAAGAGAAAAGTTTCAAATCTTGTTTATTTATTTTTCATGACTTCAGTGAAGACTAAAATTTAGCTGTTGCTGCTTATATTCAAGCCTCTCTGCTACCCTTCTCAAGACTTGATGTCAACCCTTTCATTATTGTAACTGATATTATTATTGATTTTTGTGGCCAGTGCCGAACAGCTTCATTGTTGTATGACATATTTAACACAAAACCACATTCATCTTAAGGGGAAAACAGACAATCTCTTGACCTGACCATAGCAAACCCTTCGATCTGCCGCAACTCAATGCACTAAATCAACAGATGACCCACTGGACTATAAAACCGCACAAGCATTGGTTATTTATGAGTATTGTCAAAAGCAAATGGCATGGCTTAAGATTGTCTGCTTGTTCTATTGACGGAACAACCACTTCATATTTATAAGTAGATTATTATTGCCTGTCTCTGTTTGTGGCATTTTTGCTTATTGTAATACTTCAGTTTAAGCTCAGACTATTTCCAGCAAAAAAGAACACGAAAAATGCTAATAGACTAAACTAAGAAGCTTGCAGTGGTGGCAAAAAATACTATTACAATCCGCTTGTCATTTCTTATGCTGCATATTTTGCTTGTTCTTAAGTTTCATATTGAAATGTTATTTTTCTCTGATTTTCCCTTTACTTGTTTTCAGTTTGTCTGTCGCAATTGATGCCAATGCCACATTGTTGTCGACGCCATCATCTACTTTGCTGAAAGCTCATTTCGTGAACAGATTGAGGCTGTGTGGTACGGCGAGCAAAAAGTGTAAGTTAACTTTCGTTTCTCATTTCCTGCATCCGAGTTGCATTCAATTCGAATAACTTTAATACTCTACGTTTAATAATAAAATATGATATTGATTTCACATTACATTAGAAATAGTTTTTATGTTGTTTTTCTTAAAAGTTTTTACCCGGTTGATTCGAAATATAGAAGCTTGTTAAGTTTTCATGTAACATTTCCCTATGAAAGTTACAACGGATATCAAGAAACTTATATATACCATATCAAATATTTTACAAACAAACTTTTTCGTGTGTTCGAGTGTATCTAATATTCGGTAGCTGCTGGCAAAGTTTGTGTTAGTTTTTGTATCATGACGAAATTTTCAATCAGATTTTGTTTGTGCATGCTCATACATGTGTGTGTGTGTGTTCGTTTGTATGTGTGTGCACAACGGAAATAATAGTTATTCAGTTGGCACGTGCAAGAATATATACACACACATTGTATATACAAACACACACATATTGGTCAGGCATTTTAGTCCAGGAAAATTCATGAAATTCGCCTGAGAGCCATTTCAAGAGTTACAAGTTGAAGGTATATTGTATAGATTTTGTTTTGTGTTTTTGGGTGCCGTTGCCAAGAAATGAGTTTTGGCCATCAATATTGCAACTTTTGATTAGCACATTTATGTAATAATCAAGTTCAGCTCATCCCTGAGGCTGGCCAACTCATAAATATTTGTCTGATTGATAGAAACAATTCGGTTGTCTTTTTATGACCACATGCATATAGTACATATATGTATATATATTTCTATTATGCTTTTCTCGTTTTTGTTATATTATTACCCTCCGTCGGCCACTCGAAACAGTACTTCAGCTTATTTATTGCGCCAATTCTGATGCTGCTCTTTGTTGCTTCTCGGATGTTTGCTGTGGTTTGGCTGAGTGTGTGTGTTTTAGCTCACAGTTTTGAGTGCTATCTCTCGACGTTTAAATAGCTAGGCAATTCGCTTACTCTTGTACTCAGTTACTCGGTTTAGTTAACTTTGCCTGTCTGTCTGAGATGTGTGTGCGTGTGTGTGTACCGAGTACTTGGTCAAGATTTTCCTTGTCAGAAGTAAATACATATGTATGTTTGCATAACTCCACTTTTAGTTATGTGGCATTGCACTTTGGAGCATGGCGAAGTGTATTTGACTAAGTGTCTAGAGGCGTAACAGAATGTATTGCTTTCATAAGTGATTTTTGAGCCTGGGCATATATGATCAATTTATAAAATACGATTTAGCTTATATTATCAAGTGGCCTTAGAAGGTAATTATCTAAGTAGCACTTATCCTCTCAATTTTTTTAAGAGTGTTATGAACAGCCACTTGCAGCCGACAACAAACAGTTTTCAAGATTAACTTAAGGCATATCTGAAGTGAATAAAAGCAATTGTTTGCCTAACATTAAGTCAGCTCAACTGATATAACCTACATTGGAGGCGACATTTATTCATTTTATAAAAACTACCTCAACTTCCTGTCATAGCTATTGACTGAGGTCATCGCATACAAAACTTTATCAGTTGGGGCTTATATTTTATGAAAGCATAAGCTGTATAATATTATCATTTAGTATATTTCATTGGTCCCATGAGTAATTTAAAATAGCTCGTCTCATGGTTCTCATGGTTTGGTTTTTATCACTTTCAACCTTAAATGTCAAATGAGATTCTATTGCATTTTGCACTTAACTTGCACATTTTATGGAGTGCAGCTTCAGTCAACAACAATCTTACTGCAGATATTGATGTACTTTTTGCGCAGTTTATCTCATATTTCTATACCCTGTAACCATAAAATTAGTAAGGGGGTATGAAAGCGAGTTAAAGTTATTGGTTGGTTCTTTTAACTTCACCAACTATCACTTACCTAGTAATATTTCTTAACTAAACATGAAATAAGTAAACGAAAGGGCAAAACTTTCTCACAGGATATTTGATGGGTGTGTCCTCTCTTCAAAACTACTCTCACTTGTTTTATAATGATATATTAATGCAACAGCCATGAGGTGCCATAAAGTGAAGCCACTTGAAAAGTGAACCAACACAATCAACAACAGCAGCAACACTGACGAGAACAACAACAAGCAACACAATGTTGCTGCCGTCGCATGACTGGCGGATAACTAATATAAGTATGACTAGCTCACAATATATAATATACTAATGTCCCGTTTCATACACGCACGCACGAATACATTAAATGCTTTATGTTATTCATGCAGTCTGTATATTGTACATGCTACTTAACACTTCTATTTTTATTTATTTTTGTTTCTTTGCTTGTGAGTAAAAATGTTTATGTTGATACCGATACGATGTGATGGCTAGCACAGCCATAAATCTTGGGGCCACTTAACTTGCAGAGCGAACAGATCATTAAATGCCAAATTGGCAGCAGTAAGTGCGGCGCCGAAAATTCATATTAAAAATTGTTGCAATTTAATTCATTTTTCATCAAAGGCTCACACATAACACCAACAAAATGTATATGTATGTGGGTGTGGGTGTGTGTGAGTAACAGCTGTGTAAACAATTGTTTATGTTTTTAATGAGGGGTAAGCGAAAAAAAAACGGTGTCTCTCTCTGGCCATCCATCCAGAACAAGAACTGTTCTCTGACGGTCTTGTCTAATGCCCCAACATTAAAATTCATGCGTCAGTTAAGTGTCAACTTGTTGAAATTGCTAATCATGCGGCACACACAGCGACAAAGAGGGTTTACTTTGAGTGAAGGGACAAAGCAGATGCCGTTACGAGTTTGTTGGATAAACAATCGTTAAAGCGTGAATGTGAAGTATGTGTGTAAAGAAAAGGCAAAAGTTATGTGCAAAATATGATGTTGATTTTTGTTTTTTTTTCTAGACAACCAAAAAACTTGACTGATTCACGGAACTATTCCAACGCATAAGTATATATATTTTGTATGTGACTATGGTAATTGGGAACTAGGTCATCAATTAGTGGCCGTATAAAAATGATTAATGCATAGTATAAATATTTAAATGAGTTGGCAACAACCAAGATATTGTCTTGCATAATGTTAGACCTTAAGCAAAAGGTAGCCAAATAAATAATTATAAATGGTTGGCTAAAAATGGTTTTGGTTTTTGCGCACAATTGAAATCATATTAAAGTTTTAAGTAAATATTTAGAAAAACCATTTTGCCACAAATTTAACGTATCCATTAAATTCATTATGATTGAAACGATTTTACAACCGCAATTTATAAAAATAAACAAGCATAGAAATTTATTTATATTACGCATACGCAGTGTGTACGTCTACACTCTTCCAGTCGGCTACCAACAATTGTTGTGCGACAGCAATATGTACATACATATATTTCCTGTACATAGTATTCATTCACACGCAGACACTTGTCTTCGCTTCATTCATTAGAAAAATAAATTTAAAGCTACAACAAAAAAATGATAAAAAAAATAAAAGAAAAACCAAAAAGTTCTTTGCTCACTTTTTTTTTGCTGTTTGGCTATCAGCCAAAACGAAAGCTAAGAAAAGTTGCTCACGTTTTTTGCGGTTGCCGTCTTTTTTTTATTTTTATTTTTTTTGGCTTTGCCTTTTTTTGTGGTGTGATATCAGATGTGTTTAGCAGCCAGTCGGTTGGCTACATGACGTTATCAGCTCGGGTATGTCGAACTCCTCTGCCACCTACGATGGACTTTTGACCCTCTAGCTTCATCCAACCCTTGATGACTTTGCTTGTCTTGACTTTTGCTAGTTTGTCAAAGGTTTGGCAATTACTTACATTTGTGTGTCATTATGGCTGACGTTTTCTACCACTGTGGCCTCCTCCCCCAAAAAAAAAAGAAAAGTCAAAAGTTGGCCTCATACATCAGTGTTTGATACGGCTCTGTGGCTCTGCCGTTTCATCTTCACCCCCGTCAGTTGCGTCTGTGCCTAGAAATGGATGGCCTGTGTGACGTTGAATTGCCCTTGTTTTCCTTGGATGTCATATCGATTTTCAAATTTGCGCCAGTATCCAATTGGACCTCGTGTCCAAGTGTCATTTGACTGACGGAACTCGTGTTTGCGAAATTGTCGCTCATTTTATCGTTGCTGTTGTTTTTGGTGTTGTTGTTGTTGTATTTTGTTTCTTTCTTTTATGCTGATTCCGTTGATGGCTTAAAGGTGTTAACTTTATCACACGTCCCAAACAATATTTTTTTGCATTTTCAATTGAATTTTTCTTGATATAATGTAAACACTTGTTTTCACATTTTTACTTATTTTCGTTTCCAATTTTTTTCTTTCATTTTTTGCAAGTATTTATTTCACAAGAATAAAAAGCAATTTGATAGCCCACAAAAAATGTGTTCGTCCATGCTTACAAACAAATATAGGTATATAATCTTTTGTAAGGCATTGCACAATTTGTATAATTTGCTTTGAATTACATTTTTTCACAAAAAACAAGAGGCAACAAGTTATGGTTGCCGAATATTGGAGTACTCTACACAGATATGTTATTTGTATGCTTAAAACTCTTGAATATTGATAGTATTGATAATAAATTGCAGAATTCTGACTTTGAGTTTACATAAATTAATTTTTAATACCTTATTGATTCATATTACCCATAAGACCCACACGTAGAGTATATAAAATGAATTCCCTTGTCTTATGGCTTGGCACGTACCATTTTGGAGTCAACGACGCAGTTAGAAATAATTTTGATGATTGTCTTCGTTCATTTTTTTTTTGTTTTATATGTCTTGAAATTGAAGTCTTGCCAAGTTGCATGGAAATTGAAATGATAAATATAATAAGCATAATACGTTCTCATATCAACTTTTCAATTAATAAACTTTTTACTAATCTTCGGCGCTGTAAAAGAAGTTACTTAAGCAAAGCCACTGACCTATTCAAGGCTCTCACAATTCACAATTTACAATTCAAAGTGTACGATAAGATGACTTAACTATTAACAATGTGGATATAATTTCAGTAGTTGTAACTGTTATCTATATTTACACTACGATATTAGAGCCGGGGGTGTTAGTGCATTTTCATATACTATGTAAGCACCGCCCTCAACAATTTAAATTGTTTAGTTTGTAGATTTATAAATGACAGGCAGCCCCGCTGTGGGCAATAACTCAACAGTACAAGTACTTTGCCAATAACGGCTAGCTAAATGCCAGAGACAACCGGTTATTAAGTGTACTTAATAGTGGTTGAGATCTGCTCATATTCTCACTGTTCGCCTTCCACATCCGGTAATGTCCATTAGCGCTCAATTATAACAATTGCCGGTCTCTGAATATGCATTTTGGTCTAGCTTTTGTAATTGTCCAACTTTGTTGGTGGTTTTCTCCACTTTAGTCTGATCACATACGTCAAGGGTCAAAGTTTAAGTTTATTTGCGATACAAGATACAATTTCTATTGTGTTTTCTAATGCAATTTGACTTCTATTTTCTGCAACCTTGCAATTTTCTACTTGATTGCATTTTATTACCGCAAAGGTAATTATTATATATACAGTCGGGTAACTCAAAGCCTGGACTAACTCGGTTATGGCATAGAAACCGGTGCAATGAACTCGCCTTGTAGGTTTAAAAACATAATTCGATTATGACCACAAACTCCACTACAATTACACGCCCAATTGCCACGTCACAACAAAAACCAACGAAATCACCTACAAAATGTTTGGCTATTATTTTTTCTAGAGCTGAATATTTTGTTGCACCTAATGGGAAAATGTTATCATTGGATTTTTCTTTTTTTTGGTACTCAAATAACAATAAACATTCAAAGCAAATTGTCTGAGCTTGAATTGTTATTGTTAGTGTCAATAAAACGTTAAAGGCATTTTTAAGAGGTTAGCTCACTAAAGAGATTTTTATAACCAAGTTTATTTGGTTTATTTGATAATGTTAGATAATAAAAAATTGTTTTAAATTGGTTAAAAAAAATTCTGTTGCTGTTTTCACTTAAGTTCAATTTACAAACATTTTAAATGGAAGATTTTCCCTTTTAATATTAATTTATTTAATTTATGTTTGTCTACCTTTCATTTAATTATATATATTGAATGAAAAAATCACTTTAACTGCGTTTTTTGCCGGCGCGCTTGTAAACGGAATTAATTATAAAGTTAAGTGTAAAATCGACCGGCATGTTTCATGTGTGTGTGTGTTGGCCAAAGTCGGTTAAAAAAAAGAGTCGATCATGCCATTACCAATTAAAACAACAACAGCAACAACAAACACAACAACGAGTGCTTACAACAAGTTTACAAAACCGCAAAACGTTTGCGAATAAAAGTTGAACTTTGTAATGACTTTTCCTCTCTCTGGCTTCATTTGGTTTAGACAGTTAGTTGGGTATTGAACGGCTTACAAATGCGATGGCGTGTTTTTTATATTGTGTCAAGTTTTGGGTGGTTTTTTTTTGCCGAAATGTGTGGAAAACGTTGTGCATATGAAGAAAGGTTATTTTGAAATGGAAAAGTAGCTTAGATCGTTTAGTACAGATAATAATACTAATGATGTGTTACTTTTTTATTATACAATACTCTTTATGCATACATTTCAGTACCTCGTTGTTGTTGCATTCATTCTAATTCTTAGGAAAATGTTAGCTGTTATTGAATCGTGCTTAGTCACGTTGAAGTTGTCTGAGGCTTATGAATATTTAAATAAATTCCCCGACAATAGTAGAATATTTATAATTGATCTATACACTGTCTGGTTGTGGCTGTAGCGTACTGTAAAGCTCACACAGCTGACTGCATATTTAAGCATATGATTTTTCTTGAAAGATTTATGCCACTTGATGACCTTGAGCATGGTACGTAGTTTTTTTTTATCACGTTTCACTGCAGATATAAATAGCCGTTGTAGCCTCCAAGAGGTCAGAGCGACTGCAATTCATACGGAGCTGAAAATAATAAAAAGTGATAAAAAACAAAGAGTTTTTTGTTTTTTTGTGTAAATTGTTTTATAGGGCAGGTAAAACTTTTTAAGTGCCTGCCGCCAACAATAACAAAAAGGGCAACGAAAGAAACAACAACAACATTGAATTGAAAAGGCCAACAATGCGGTCGAGTACGGCCAGCTGTGACCGCCAGAAGTGTAACGTTTACTTTAGCCATATTCATTATTTAGTCCAATAAAATTAAACGTTTCATTTAGTTTAGTGTGCCCGCAATAATATATATAGTACAATAGCTTTTAATTAAAGGTCAGCTACTGGCCGCACTTGATTACTGGCCAAACGCATTACAGCTGACGCGCCCACAAAATGTATTTGTTCTCTGGCGACAAACACAGCTGAGAGCAACTGAATGGGCCCATAAGTTTTGATAAAACCCAGCAGACATCTAGGCCAATGTAGTGGAGTGCCTGAAGGGCAGACTGGTAGTATGTTAGCAAGTCTGGTAGCCAACTAATGCAAATATTTGAATAAAGTTGTAGCCTCTTGTTGTCTGTTGGTTGTCGTACGTGTGGTTAACTGATAAGGCGCAGGGCTAAACGTTGATTTGTATCACAGTGTAAATATCTTGATAAATTTATCAAGAATGGAATGCAGACATATCGCCATACTCGAAAGTAATTTGACTGTCATGCTTGGTGTCCGTCTTGAAAGGGCCCATCATTATATTTATTATATAAATTATTATCATTTTTATCAGTCAGCAACCGCAGGAAATCTTGTTGGGTGCGTCTTCTATAGGTGGAAATTAACCAGCTAATGCATTGAGTCATAGTTTGCCGAGTCATTGAAAGTGCTAGAAAATAATGGCAAATGTGAATATGTGGGCCAAGATATCTTTGGAAAATGTAGATTAAAAGTTCAGCAAAGATAAAATATTGTAGTTGATTTCATAGAACTATTGTTATATTATTATAGTGCTTACAGTCTTAAAGTATTACAAAGTAAAATATGAGTGTCTGGCCATTTTCTAAAATCATGAAATACATTTTATCTTGGAATTGCGTTTAGTTGTTGTCAGCTGGATTATGTAGGTTGCCCACAAATAGGCAGCCATGGTTTGCGTCATATATGATATAGTAAAAGGGATGATTGGCATGAAATATTTCGTATGTTGGATCACTTCGCATCAAAACATGCATGGCTGTTGCTGCAGCAGCTTCCGTGCCCTCTTCATTGACCTCTATGAAGGCTTTGTGAGCGATGGCGGATACACTCAATGGCTCATTCTGTTCTAGCATTCTACCAAGTTCAGCCTGATCACTGAAGATCTGTTGGATGCCCAGTTGTTGAAAGACTGGTGTTAGTTCTTGTTCGAATTCCATTTTGAATTTGGGCAACTTGACACGAACCCTAGTTAAGTCCAACAAGGAGGTTATAGTTTCCAGCTGAGTTGAGTGAAGAGTCTCGTTTAGGTGATGTAGCCCAGATATCTCTTTGGGCAATATTATAATCATAAATAGTTCAGTATCTCTGTAGGGTAAACGCAAAGCTTTAGCTTGCAACTTTGGCAATTTAGCATAATAATAGAAATTCTTCGAGTTCATCATTGGTGTTTGAATCTTGTGGCTCTCATCCAACGAGAAATCTTCCGTTTTGGTTTCTTTCTCATCAAATTTGATGTTCCACTCACCCTTAAAGTGAATCGCATTGACTAGAACCAGTTTTGTATCAGAGTTAAGCACAGCTGGACTGACTAAATCCTTTATTAAGTTGTTTGTTTTGGACTCCACCCAACCATTGATGGTGTCAGCTGCCTTCTGGCTGTTGGAGAAATCAATGCTCTCGGGTTGAGAAAGAAACTTCTGACTCAATATCTCATTATATTCCTGGCTTAATTGATAGTTGTTCATAACATACACTTTGTTTCCCATGTGCATTACACTACACTGCTGATAATAATTGAGTACAGTGTAGAAACTCTCAGCTAACTCTTGAACATTTGTAGAACTGAAATGAAGTCCTTCATCTAATTGCCTGGCGGTGTTGCTGTTTTCCTCTGCACCCATGCGCAACATTCCACTACAAGTTAGTATAGAAAGGGGAGAGCATATTAAGTTCTTGTTGGGGTTCAATTTAACAAGTTGATGTTAAGGTTTCTGGTGAACACATCTAACGAACTGCCAAACCCATTTGTTACTTTTTCTTCCATGTTAACTGATAATAATGAGAAGGAGAAAGTAAACTTTAAAGCAGCTCGAAATATTTTACAATTAAAAGCAAAACATTTTGACTTTGACAGATATCGATAAACTATGAAGGTAATGATGGAAAATATTGTTATAAAAAAGTTCCATAAGCTTTCTGCACAACTTTTCCTTCCATAATCCTTTAACAAATATTGGGAATTATAGAAAAATGTATCCTGAGTCATTGTTTGCCTATTTGCAAATAAACATGCTATCGAATTTCTGCAACAGCAAAAACAATAATTTCGCTACTTTCTAAAGCCCAACAATACATCAATCAAGTACAACAGAAAGTACATTAAGATATGTTTTGATATATGGCTTCTTGAATACCTTAACGATTCAATGACTGTTGATTTGAATGGTTTCGGCCACGTGCCTCAGTTCCGAGAACAAAGTTTCTTATCTAAGTTGAATAGTCGTTAGACAAGGGCAGCTGTCAGTTTTTCCCTGATATTGGAATTTATAATTAATGTTCAATAACATTTTAATGTAGGCACATTAGTGAAATTTATGATTGCCGAAATTTGTCTTTTCATTTTCCGTTTTTCGCTTTTCGACCATACCTGTCAATCAGCATAAATCAGACGCACTTTGCGACTAGTTCTTGGCTAAGGTCGCATCGGATCTGTATGTATGTATATTATGTTGTTGGTGTGTTGTTGAATATTACGACCAATAATATTTTGAAATGTTCTGTCGAGACACGGAACTAAATGTAGGTCAGTTTGCCTGCATGGCGTGTTGTCCAGCTATAAATAAATGCAGTTCTGTTTTCATTTCTGTATTGCCTAGTAAATAAACAAAAAACGCACCGAATCAAACAGTGGGCACAACATTTTCAATTGGCGTGCGTAGGAGTCGCTGACCTTGCCGGAAAAGTGGCAAATCGGGGGCAAGTCCACATGCGTCAAAAGTGGCCAAGCCATTGGCCTCAACCATGATGTGACAACAAACAGTCCAGACTCAAGCTCAAAGCTAACGACATCTTTTCTCTCTATTGTCCTGTCATCAATTCATATGCAGCAGAGCGAGACTTGTCTTATACTCTGATATGATATGCGGGTCGCCAGCATAATGATGATATGTTTTGAGCTAGAGGACGCGATCTTATTGCCGCAAGCTCCATCTTTTGTCTATGGCCAATCACATGTCAAGTGTCAAATACTTTGACCTCAAAGTGGCCACGAGCTTGCCATTCTTTTCTCTGTTTTCGTTAAGTATTTTATTTAAAGATTTACACATGCGCTATGGTCATAAAGATACTCGTTTTAAAAGTGTGTAAAAAGTGTAAAAAAATTGTCTTAAACATTTTATCTCATGTGGGTCTAGTTTTTTTTTAACAGTGCTATATATTTTATATTAGATTAATCTTCTCTTTGGAAAACATAAACAAAAGTTTTAACATGTATTTATAGGGTAAAACATGATGAATAAGGCTTTTGTAACATTTTTCTACATATACGCATACCAATAAAGCCTTATTAGGGACAATTTACAAGTAACTACGTAGTATCTTATCATCAAAACACTATCATTTATTTTTGTTTTGAGGTGTAATTTGATGCTCGTATTTGAAATGAGACATTGTCTGCCACAGCTAAGTGCAGTGAACTTGTTCAACGCCCAAAAGTTGTGCGCCTTTTGCATAAATTTGAGACTCCAACCGCATTACAACATTACACAAACATGACACATTCTCCGAAAGGGGGTGCTAATGTATTCTAGATAATGTAATTATATACCCATAACAGATTGTTTATACTCACACACACATTCACACACACAGACAAAGTTGCCAGTCACTACTCAGACTGCTTTTGCTAGTTAGAGTTATGGGTTTCAAATCGATGAATAAGATATATGAAGCGATTATAGCCTTCAGCTTACACCCTTCAAACCCTAAGATGAGCAATATATTAATGGTAATAGCATCTGCACTCTGTACCGCTGCTCGGAAAGTTTTAAGTGGCCTGCATTCCCGTAGTCTAATGTAGTTTACAAGTTATAATTGATACTAAGAGACAAGCAGCTTGACTAATTATGCTAACTATGTTGTTGAGGGTCAGGTAAATTGATTAGGCAACAGAAATGCAAGCAGATGCGAAGGTTATGTCATGTGGGTCAATTACCAAGAAATGAGATTCTCAACGTTGTTTGGTTCGTTATTGTTTGGTCTAACTGCAAGTGCAGAGAAAATTTACAATTTAAAGCAGAATCATAAATCATAAATACATTTTGTGGTTAGATTAATTAGTAGTTTCATTTAGATAAAATAAATGCAATGAATAAATTATGCAAATTTATCCACACAGGTGTCAAAATAAATGTGAAAACAGTTATTTGTTAGGCAAAAATATAATTTTTATGTAAGGCAAGATGTTTTTAATTGAACTTCTATACATTTAGTTTCATTGTTCTAACTTGACAAAGTTTAATTATAAAGTTCCAGTCTGAGATTACGTCGAGGTCGCATGTTTAACCGTTACGCCTAGCAGTTGCCTAGCTGGAAAGATACTTTTATTCTAATGCAACCTAGTCATGCTTAGGCAACACGGTAACTGATAGACTGCAGAAAAAAACTGCGTATATGCAATTACATTGACTACCGCCATATCAAATTAAACACATGCGAGTGCTTGAGCGGCATTTGGAGTTAGTGATGTAAAAGTACGAAATAGTTAGAGAACAGTAAAATACTAAAAATTTCCAAATAAAAATGAACATTTTTTGAAGATAAAATATTTCATCTTTAAAATTCCATTGAATTATTGTAAATATTTTTTGTTTTTTGCCATCTCTAATTAAAAGAGAAATAGCAACACAAAAGATGGACAAATAATAATCACAATATCGCGTCACAAAAAAAGCTTGGCGATTACCGAGAATTTGCATACTTAATTCATGTTTACATTCAGTAGCACTTTGTGGCTATATTTTTCCACTCACCAATGGCAAAAAAGTAACAAAAAAGTAAGAAAAAAAAAAAAACGTCACCAACTTGCTGCCGCCGGACGGAGGAATGTGAATCAATGACTGGCAGCAGGCAGCAGGCAGACGACAACCAACGATGCTAATGTATTTGTTATTGTTTTTTGTGTGAGTGTTTGTTAGAGTTTTTTTTTCCGTTGTGTCCGTTTTTGTTTTGTTGGCTATTGTCGTGCCAACGAGTTAACGAGCTAATGGAAAAGTTTATACTAGAATCTATAAAGACAAGGCAAACAAACACGCGAGTGCATGATGTGTAATATGTAATGTCCCTTGTAAGTTTCCATGTTTTCAAAATGAGCAAACTGCAAAACTGCAATTTTCATTTCCCAACTTTAATGTACAAGCATTTTGTGTGAAATATTAAATGAAAACTTGAGTAAAGTTGAACTCCATGACCTTACTTATATGTATGTGTATATGTATATTATTGAACTACATAATACAAATTCAAGTTGATAGGTCATTGCCTTGTACACGACGAAAGAGTCATAATTCGTGTTGAATAATCGTGTTACAACTGAACAACAATAATAATAATTTAACATATAATATGGTTCATTTAAGTATAAGTTTATTGTACTTTATAGCGTTACATATTACAGGGTATCTATGAGTCAGCCAAAGCCAAGTCACAGCTACTAACACCTTCTTTCTTTTGTTGAATTTTGCTGAACGATGACAAAGTTACTAAGCTCAGATAAAAAGTTGTGCCAATATTTGCCTTTTTGCCGCTGCCTTTGATGAAGCCGCATTTTATTCAATTATAGGCGGATAAAGAGAGCACAGAGCATAAAAATACATATATACTTATTATATCAATATAATAGCTAGAGCAAACTTTTCTTGAACACTTTATAAAGTAGAGGCAGCTGCGCAGACCTAATTAAATTGGATTTATCTTAATGGCATTAGGTTTTTCCATTGAAAGCTGCGCTTAGTTTTGCGATTGACCACCGTCCATCGCCCATCGTCCATCTTCCACAGACATTATTATCATTTTCAATACCATGCTTAACAAAATCCACATTGCTATCTTATCAAGAGATACAGATAATATTTGTATTTTCTTTCTTTCTTTTTTTGCCTCAAGTGATGTAAGTGAAAAAATGCTTTTACACACTTACGATTTTATATTTGGACATTCGTCATGCTGTCTGACAGAGGTCTGACTTGTGGCTGGTAGGTGCGGCTGTCACTGTCAATTAGCCAAGGCTTAGACGAAAAGTTTAAGTAGCTCGTCAATTTGTCAGCGGAAAAGCAACAACGTGTGAAATTAATTAGCGTTCCGTTAAGGAAATGCGGCGCTCAGAGACCTTGTTTATGCGGCACAAAATAATACACAATGTTCCTAATGGCTTATCACATGTTTTGCGCAGTTTGAAAGCGGCTTTCTGTACATGTAATATTTTAGTCCGTTATAATCCTTTAATACCCTGACGTAACGGTTAAATAAGGTTAATTATGCGTGGTTAGCTAATATTGGCGATTAGTTAAAAATAGGTTTTTTCTTGACATGTAACTGGAACAAGAGATGTACATTTAGCTGAGATATAAAATCCTATGCTCTTGATAACGACTTAATCTGACAGTTAACGAATGCACATAATTGATTCGATTCGTAGTAAAAATCAGGGGAAAACCACAACAGAAATAAATTGTGAGCTGCTCTTTAAACAGTATTCAGCCATTTTCCAGACGACGACGACAACGACAAAGACGAATTTAATGTGCTAAAAAGTCAATCAATTAATGTGCAAATTTTGTGCTCCCCACCACGACATGTCAATCAATTTTCAATCAGAGCAAATGCAAATCACATGTTTGACAAGAATTTAACAGAATTGCTTGCAGTCGAATGGAACTTGCTAAATGCTAACCGCATAATATCAATAATAATTCTCAATTATTAAAGGCTTACATTAACTGCTTACAGCTGGGTGCTGAAAGGGACTGTATATCACTCTCATATTGCAATCAACTTGGCCAGGTGCCGGTGCCGGTTCCGTGCAAGAAAGTCAATTCATCGTGACCAATGCCATTATTATTATTATTATTACTACTATAAGTTACCAGCTCAAGGACACAACAACGTAACATGCAGTTACGGCCTAAGGCCAGGTCTTATATGCAGCATATACACAAGACACCTCTACCAATACTAAGATATTTGTTAATGACTGCTGCCAGCCCATTTTAGGTTGGGTTGCAAGTGCAGGGATATATTGTATGTAAATAACGGCTAGTAACAACAGCGACAAAACTTAACTGAAAAAGCTGTTGGAATTTCACGCCCATTTTTGGGTGCACAAAACCAACAAAAAAACAACGAAACAGACATTTATTGTCAGCCACATATATGGGTTAAATATCGTTTATATCAAATTTATTTATGGACTTATGAGACTTAAGTGCCTTAATTTGTGTACCGATAGCGGGACAGACAGCCGATCGATATAAAGCAGGGAGTACAAAAGTGAGTGCAAAAACTTTACATTGAAAATAAACTTGCAGTCGAGCGTCAAAACTGACGTCACGCTTTAAGAAGGCAATCTGCGTGAGAGAGAGAGAGAGAGAGAGAGAGAGAGAGTGAATGAGAGATAAAAAGCTAAAACAAAATAACCGGCTTTATATCTGGTCAACAGTTGAATGTACAGTGATCTTTGCTGCTGGTTGTTGTTGTTGTTGTTGATGTTGGGGTTCCATAGTTTTTGAATTCTTTGTGCGGGGAAGCACTGGTCGATGAGTTGTTTACAACAAGTTCATGTTGTTGTCGCCGCCATCTAGAGCGCCTCGACAAGCATCTCACGTGCTTGGTAAAATCCCTACATTTAAAGTTAAAAATAAAGCCGAGCCTCTTTAGCCGAAATAAGACAAAATACAAAATAAGATACGATTGCTCATGAAGACGTAATCAGAATCAGAATGTTAATTTGTTGCTATCATTTGTGGCTAAGATTGTGTTTACTCATATGATATATGTTTTCAGCTTATTTCTTGTCAAGTCATTCAAATGCGCGCAGTTTTAGCGACTTGCTTACAAGCCATAATTGTTGGTTGGGTTTCTGGGTTTCGAATGCAAAACAAAACAACAGATAAACAAAATTTCAAACATTTTAAAGCTTCATTTACTTTTGAATGCAGTTTTTTTTGAGCGGCATAGTCTTTGATCTATTTGGCGTTGACAGCTTGCATGCAACATGAAAATCTCTGCGTAGTGCCACGCGAGCGGAAGCTTCAATTAAACAAATCACAAAATCAAAAGTAAATTCTTTATTTGAGCTATCACTAATAACATACATTAAAGCAATGCTAGCCATCTGGCAATTAAGTTATAATATATTGTATATCAAGTACAAATTGTCTTTGTTCCGTTGTCAATAAACGGGCGATAGCGCTTAGACGCGCCTGATAAGCACGAGGAAATAGTAAAAGAAAGAAACAGTTGTGCACTTTACGTGGTAACGATTGTATAATGCTCTGTTTAAGGGGAAAAAGTACTTTGGTGGTTTCATTTCTTTATAAGGGAATCGTATGCAAAATTTTGTTTGATAAAACATTAACCATAATATGTTGTAATATATGAAAACTTTTTATTTGAAAACTTTTACCATAATATGTATTAAAGTGTTTCTGAGAAATGAAATAAATTGTTCATTAAGTAACTTTAGTTAACAAATTATGAAAAATGAAATACTTTTTGTGTTTGACAGGGCTTGAATAATACTGTTCGATTTAAATAACGCTATAACTTATTTAGAGTTTTGGAAATAAACAGAGTAGAACAAAACCAGAGATAGAGAACAGCAACATGTGTTTAAAAATACAATATGCAAGTACACAAATACACAAATAAGTACTTGCATTGTACGAAGTGCGTCCGTTTTTGCCTTGATTTACTTTTCGCGTCAATATTTACCACACATAAACAGCTGAGCCGACTGCAAAACTGTTTACAAAGCGAGCGTTGAATTCACACCCCTAAAATCCAGCTAAAAGGCTGTCTACTACTAGGCTTAGTACTTGAAAATATTCAAATCTCACATATATTACATAGATAGATGTATCTTTAGTAAATCATACATATGGCTTTTTTCACTGTTTAATACAATTGGCATAGCAGTCGTGTGTATAATCAAATGATGGGCGTGGCTGCATTACAAAAGAAGCGCATAGAGATAAGAACAAATATACAATAATATTTGTCTACTTTTTTTTCTGTCTATGACTTGGAGTAGGGTATTTTTAGGGGATATATGAATATATATGAGATTTGGGTTAGAGAATAGAAATTCCCATTGCTTCAAAATATCCTAATGCTCTAAACAAATCTTTACAGTTTGGAATAGTTTTGTTATGTTTCATTTGAATGCCTTTGCAACTTCTAGCAACATCACGAGTCTTTGCATGAAGTATCTACAGACACTCCAGCCAGAGAGTTAAGTAGGGCATGTAAACTGCACTTTTAGGCCGAACGACACCAAAAAAGATTTTTGTTTGTATATTACAGTCGCTGATCGCGTGTTCAATGCTCCCATGATGATGCTCATCGCAGTTGATCACCCAAATATGTATATTGGATACAGTATAGAAACTGGTCGAACGATAAAACACAAGTCGGATGAGCTCATGTTCCGGGCTCTGGGCATGGGGTTCAAAGTAATACCGAGTGGTCATGTTGAAAGCAGCTGATTGTCATGAGTGAGCTTTGTTTGAGGAACTGATGCGTAGTATTAATTACATAGACAGGCTAGTAGTGTTAGTCCATTGACAACTGTTAAGTCATTAAACAAAGTTTATCTTGCATGTGATTTTCGCGTGAGAATAAAGGTTTATCAACAATATAGCTTAAAGTGTGGTACTATATTCATAAAACCATTTTTTGTAGCATCTTTAGTTTAAACAAATATAATTTAAGCTGCTGAAAGTCTCTTCAATATACAATTCTTTTCACACTGTTTCTAACCTCTGTTTGGGCATTAATGCCTATCAAGAACTGGTCATTGTTTGTAATTTGTTACGATAAGAATTGTTTACCCAGTTAATATAGCATTGGGCCGAAGCGTGCCCGTGTATTCATATACAGCTTATGCAAATATCACAAATTGACTCCCTTACTGAGTCACAGAAAATAAATTAATGTAAACATGAAAGAAGAATATTGCCTTCTCATGGTCCGACGCCAAGTTGATATTTATTTTTAATTTCACAATCAAAACACAATCTGTAAAATTGTGAATTTTGCTCGTTTTTTTTTCATTGTTATTTTTTTTTATTGTATATAGTATTATGAAAATAGCGCAAGGGAGACTCTTATCTCATAATTTCACATACATTCTATCTCTTTTACTCTTGCAGTTTGCCGTGCTGAGAATTTCATCAGCTGTATTGCTGCCCAACAACAGTAGCGACAGCAGCAACAGCCACAGCAACAACAACAATTGTTTACTTGCGCCTAATAAAAATGCAATTTTATGGCAAAGAAAATAGAGCGTGGCCCATTGCGTTGCATTGACTATTATTCAGTACAGAACCCAGATGAAAATTGCGGTTTTTAAGGAAAATGTGCCATAAGCAGCAGCAGCAGCAGCAACAGCAGAAGCAGCAACAGTAACAGATTGTGATGTAATAAGAGCACAGCAAAAGTGAAGTCGCTCGCCAATTGCACGTTGCAAAAAGATTATACAATTTGTGAGCTTGCAACGAACTAGGACAACAGCAACAACGGCCTCAGACTCCCAGACACTCTAAAACTGATAAATACTGGCTGGTAACAAACAGAGCAGCAGCAGCAGCAGCAATACCAACCTCAACAGCAGCAGCAACATAAATTCAAAGTCGCTTCGGTATTAATTGAGCGGGAGCGTGGGAACTACAAATCACAGCACCAGCACCAGCAGCAGCAATAACAACGATAAAACTTTTGCTCGCTCTCCACGCTCACAGCTCTCACAGCACTCGTCGAGCAGCAGCAACGACAGCGGCAGCAACAGTTGCTGTTCGCTGAGTTGGGAGCGTATTGTGCTTATATATAATTTGAGGCGTTGCGGTCTCCGCACACGACAGTTGTGCTTGAAACGCTTCGAAGTGAAGATCGTGCTCGATCGACGCGCGGAAAAAGAAAAGAAACAAAAAGAAAACAAACGCTAAAACAAAAACTTTTAGCGTTTAAAGATCTATCGAAGATTTTGAAACTTACATGTGGAAAAATCGAAAAAGAAATTTTTTTTATAAAGAAATTTTTGTTCAACAAAAGTTAATAATTATCGACGACGAGCTTCGCGCCTAAATTAGCAAGCGTTTGCAAGAAACAAGCCTCAAGAAACTGAAACAAATGTCAAAAATTGGTAAATAACAAATAACAAGAAGAAAGCATATATGCAACGTGTAAACTAAGTGAAACTTTTTTGTGTGTGCGTGTGTTTGCAAAGCAAAGAAAACTGGCACTAAAAAACTGTTAAGTGATGTGCGTGCCACAAGCACAGAAACAATTACAAAAGCACAAGCAAAAACAACAAGAAAAACATAAACAAAACAAACAAACAAATTGAAACAAAAAACAACTGTAAGGCAAACAGTTGATAGAGCAAACATTATTTGTATAAAGAGATGGCCATTGATTTCCTGATCTTGGCCCTGCTGCTCATCTCGTTCATCATCAATCTGCTGGCGCTGTGCGCATTCTGGATAACGCCGGGACTGCGCACCACAGCGAATCGTTTCACCATCAATCTCCTGATCATCAATCTCATCGGCTGCTGCATATTAGCACCAACGTTATTTCTGAGCGGCTTCAAGAGTTTGTCCACCTCGACGGAGCACGAGCAATTATTGAATAGTGTCAACGCCGCGGGCGATAGCATTGAGTTCTACTCAAAGCCGGGCAATCATCAATTAACTATACGCCATCATGGCCAGCTCGTGGAGCAGGATGGCATTATGGTGCGTCGCAACAACATCTCGACCAACAATTCGGGCGATACCATTGAGATGATCTACAAATGCAATGCAACCTATTGCCGTGAACTAACAATCGATGAGCGTGGCGATGGCGGCATTGTCATTACGGAAACGGAAACGCAGGAGGATAACCTAAGTGTGCCCGTTCGCGCCAAGGGCATACAGCTGCCAGTGGTGCAACTACGCTGCTGGTCCATTGACATGGCTGCAGCCTTGGGTGCGCTGGCAGTGCTCCTGGTCGTCGGGGATACCTGGTGTGCTGTGACGGATCCATTACGTTATCATAGTCGGATTTCGGGTGTCAAGACCTGGATATTTATCACACTCACCTGGGTTGTGGGTATATTATTCGGCGCACTGTCCGCATTTCGTGTGCTGGACTTTGAGGCCGATACGTTGCTCAGCAGGCAAAGACGTTTGGCCGCGACCTACTTCAACATTACCAGCTCCAATAGCATATTTGATGTAATCTTTGCCTGTGTGTACTTCATTGTCATCATACTGCTGCCGTTTGGCTTTGTGTGCGGCATGTATTGGCGCATCTTCAGCGAGGCACGCGGCAATGGATTACGGATGCGACAGAATGGATCCTCCCCGCTGCTGCAGAGCGCCCTGAATCTAACCAATCAGGCCCAAGCAACACCCGCTGCTAATTACACTAACAGCTTGTGCGTACACCGACATTCCATTTCCTCGGCCAGCTCACATGGCGGCGGCGGCGGTGGCGGCATCGTTGTCAGCGGTGGTCTCCAGATGCAAATCGATCGACGCAGTTCACCGAATTGCTTGCGTCGCGACTCTGCCGCCAAGGTACTCTTGCCCACCATCTCTGATGATGGCTCCGACGTCGATGTGGAGTGCGGCAACCAGTTGATGAGTGTGCCAGAACAAACAATTGCCGATCGCAATCAGAACATCTTGCTAACACTGCAAACAGCGAGTGGCGAGATTAAGCGTAACTATTCGGCCAGGCAGTTGCCTCTATTGGGCACCTCATCACAGGATCTCCGGGAGTTGCATCGTCTGCAGGGCATTCGCCAGGTGCACAGCTCTCCCAACCTACACAAGTATACGGAGTTGAATGGTGAGTGCGATTCGCCACATCTACTACACGCACAGCGACAACAGCAACAGCAGCAGAGATCACAGCAACCCGCACATCAACTGCAGCAGCATCAGCAGCAGCAGCAACAGTTGCCCGTACAGCTGCACACACACTTCAGCTGCAGCCAGCAACAACAGAATGCACTACAGATACCCGCCATCCATGCCTCGCCCAAGGCTTTAAGCTATATGAGTTCGTTGCGTCATCGTCTCAGCAATGCCAGCTCCCTGTTTAAGTATCGCGAGGAGTCGCGCGCTGCAAGGATTAGCATTCTGGTGGTGGTGATGTTTGTGGTCTCCTATTTGCCATATGGCTTGCTGGTGTTGCTGCAATCGCGTCTCTCGGCCGCCAACTTTAGTGGCTCCACGCAGTTGGCCATCTTCATGATTCTGCTGGCCAATCTCAGTTCACCCTTCATCTTTGCCTATCGCAACAAGCGTGTGCGTCGTGGTGTCAAGCGTCTGTTTGGCTTCAACACAGCCGGTGCACTACAGCGTCATCATAGCAGCAGTATGAAAACAAATGGTGGTTCCGGCGGTGCCGGTGGTGCTTGCGGTGGTGGTGGTGGCACTAACAACGCTGCTCAACTACAACGGAACAGCAGCAAATTGTCGCAGTACAGCAGCAACAGTTGCCGCTATCTAACACCGCAGAGTTCACTGACAACAACAACCACACCGGTGCATACAACACTAACGCTGAGACCGAACAGCAGCTGCAGCACCATCATCAATTTCGGCAGCGGTGCACATAAGAGCTCTGCCGATTCGGATGATGCAACCGAGTCGACACCGCCGCCGATACACCGTAGCGGGCGACCAAAGTTGCAGCGTGGCATCACAATTGTGGAGCACATTCATATTCCAGGTTCGCCGCCCAAATTTCAGGCCAGACGTGGTCTGTTCAATATGCTTTTTCGTGGCTCCAAGAATCTGCAGTCGACGTGTTCCGAGACGTTGCCCACGGAAGTCTAAAGAAACTAACTAACTCACTAAGTAAAACCAACTAAATGTTTATTGCTTGCTGAAGAATTCGCAGAACAGTATTCGATATTTGTAAGTTTAGCCAACTAAGCCAAAACAATGGAAACAATTAAAAAAAACAGAAGTTAATTTTTAAAATAATGCTGTGCTAGAAGCTTCTCATGCCAAAAAAAAAAAAAACTATACTTTCACATTATACATTATACATACACATATACAAACATAGCTAGTGTCAGTTCTTGTCAAACTGCAAATAGCAAAACAAAAACAAAAGTACCTTGTAAAACATTTGTCCAGCTAGACAACATTTAATGAGAAAATAGTATATCTTAAAACCAAAATAGCAAAATAACAATTGTGTACAAGTCGCGACAAATTTTAAACATATTTTTAAAAAGTAAATAATTTAAATGTTATATATAAATATATAAATCTATATATATATATATCAAGAAACTGTAAACGGAACCAAGCAGCCAATTTCGAGTACCTAACAAAACAAAAACAAACAGCTAAAACATATGGATACTATACACAAAACAACACCAACACACACACACACACTCACATTTTAAACAGCTACTTTTATTAAGTCAATTGCTTAAGACTCTCTCACTACACACACTGCAGAAAAAACCCACACACACAAAAAACACAAAACAACACATATTTATTTATTTTTATTTAATTTGGTAAATATTTATTGATTAAACACGACAAGCTTTAACAAAACACAAAACTGAAAACAAATGAAAAACATTCTGGCTAAAACCCAACGCTAAGCATTCAATTCATAAGTTTTATATATATACATTAAGTAAATGTGCAAAGCATATATATATAAATATATATATACATGAATACATATATATTAATATTGTATTATAAACGATCATAGATTTATATGTATACACTACAAAAGGCACTAAGTGCTAGAGATATATATGTATATGATTTTCTTGATATTGCAAGCGGCAGTTTTCATATTGAAAACTTTGTTTCCGTTCTATGCAATGTCTTCTAATTTAGTTTATATTTTTTTGAACTGTCTGTTATTTATTAGTTGGTCAATGAGCGCAAAAACGCAAACGAACTTTTATTTAATGACCAAATAAGTTAATTTGCCTTTTAAGTACTTCAGTCATAGCGTGCAGCTAAATACCTCATTAGTTTTAAATGATATGAAAATAAAAAAAACACAAAGAAAACGAAAAAAGAACTCAAGTTATTTATAAACAATATTAATAGAGCGTCAACGGTTACGGTACGTGCCTAAAGTTCTACTTATTGGGTCATGTACTGGAGCCGGAATCACAATGTATTTGCCGCCTCTCATCGAAAGCTTTATATTACTTAAGTTCAAATCAGTTGTAAGACATATTTTGTATTTGGTTTTTTTTTTGCCGCCATTTGACTTGCTTTCAACTAGCAACAAAGCCTTTTGTAACACATACAAACATACACATACACACACACACAAAGAAAACCAAACCTCGAATTTATATTTCTAAAAATTTACATGAAAAAAGTATATTTATATGTCTTATAAATACAAATATATATTAAATATATATCTCGATGTATGTTCTGTGTGTGTAGACAAAACTAAAGATAACAAAATCGATTAAAACGAAAAAAAAAAACAGTTCCCAGAAATTTACAAAAAACAATTAAATGTGATGCCCGAGCAGAAAGTGGAAAGTGAAAATGGACATAATATATATGTGAAGAAGAGCAAATGAAATTGTCAAATGCATTCAGAATAAAAACTAACTAAAACATGTATTAATAGTTTATAAAAATACATATAGTACTATTTTTTATTTTGTTCAATTTTAAACGCTATTTACTATTAAAAATAAACACACACACACACAACAAACACACACTCAAATTCGATGTGACAAATTAGCGTTTAACGTGAAAAGAGCAAAAGATACCGAATACGAAATGTAAGGAAATGAAACCAAACAAATGAAATGAAACAAATACACAAAAAACAAAAAAACTTAACTACAGTACAATTACAATTGGTAGATACAGCAAGACATCAATTTAATCGAGTATTTTCTAGTTATGCTGCTATATATTTAAAAAAAATTAATAAAAATCCAAAAAAAAAAAAACAAATGCTATTCCAACAAGAACAACTATTTAAATAAAAGAATATGTGTCTTAAAAACAATTAATTATTATGACTTTTTATTGCTTAGACTTTAATTCGCCACGTTTTTGCAGGCAAACTTGTTTGATCTGCGATAAATGCCCCCACGCGATTCTTTTTGCACTTTTTCAGATGATACGTTCGATATGAAATAGAGGTTGACTCAAAATGTTCTTAAAATCATACAAAATGTCATATTCAACCTTTAATTTTACTACTAATAATTCTGCTCTACGAACATATCGATCCAACCTCTGTCAAGAAGTCTCTTCAACTCTGCGAACAAGAGCTCTAGAACACGAACAAACACTTGACGAGAGCTGAGTTTAGGGCGCATATACAAGTTCAACCATTCATATGCTGGTGCGAATGCTTTTGTTCCTATTCGTGACCATATTAATTGATTCATATGGCTGGATAATAAAAAAAAAATTAAAAGAAATAAAAACTTACCGCTACAGTTAGTGTCTTAATGAACAGTGCTCGTTATTTTTTAAAAAAAAAACAAATGGAGAAGTAATAAATGAATATTGTTTCAGAACTTTGATTGTCACAAATGGCTGGACTTGTGCTAGCCGCTGTAAATGGGGCGTCGAGTGGTGCCGAGTGGTGACATGTTCCAGACCGAACACACACACACACACACATTAACACCACGCAATAAACAACGAGTTTGCTTATTAAAAAGTTATTAGAAGCTCGTGCAACGGCAATTTATATTTGGTGGCATACGGGGCGTATGGGCGTTCAAAATGTTTGGCAATGTGGTCTGCCTTTTGATTTTAAATAAATAAGTAGTAGATAATGTGATGTAGGGTTGGGCGTGACTAATAGCCAGCCGCTTGGACTTAACCATTGCTACCTGCTGACTCAGCTCACGTTCTTTTCGGCGGCGGCATATATTGCTATCTTGCGGCTTGCTGCATTGCGGCCGACGCCGACGGAAAGAAATATACGCCGAACAAAGTCAACATACAAGTAGTAAGAATATTTTAAGGGGCGAAGAAGAGTGATCGACTAGGGAATACTCCGTAAGCATTTCTATGTTGATTCTTATAGATATGGTTAAGATCGTGTCGACCAAAATACCCTTTCTTACTCACGCCTAATGGGTATCATCAGCGACCCTATGACATTGTCTACACCCAACTATTAGCTACCATCATTCAGCGGATGCGTATCTGTCGCTCAGCAAAGCGGTCACCATAACAGCAGCCGAAACCCAGATGTGCTGATTTGCTTATTTTATGATTCACTCGATTCAACTATGCGTGAAAAGGTCTCTCTTTCAAAATTGGATACATACAATACATACATGTACATAGCAAACAAAGTGCGCAACAATACAAGATTATTTGGACGAATATTTGCCAATTGTTGTGCGAAAATTGCTGGAAAATATGATTTCATGTTGAATATTTGTTGTCCATACCACCAGCACAACACACATATGAGCACAACTTTGACGAAAATAAAACACGGATTTAATCTGCATTTTGATGAGATTTTTTCGATTAGAATAAGAGTAGAGTGGCGACAACCAATTGGCTTTGAATATGAAACAGAAAGTGTGCTCCGAATAAGGTTAAATTGGACGACGACAGAAATCAAAACATTGTGTTATTTAGACAACTTTCTATGCCTAAAATATAAGAATATAATTCCAAAAATATTTTCTATAACATTTATAATAATATTACTAGCTTGCAAAAATAAATTATTTCCGCTATTTTGAAAGATATTAACTTATAGATTATATACATATATAATTTAGTTCTGCAATGTTTAAGCTTTTAATTTAAAATTAATATAAATATTCGATACTTTTTGTTGGTTGTGTTTTTGTTTCTTTGAATGAGTCATTTGGTAAAATTCCATTCAATCGATTATATTTGATATACAATATAATAAATTTATGGGCTAAAACCGTTAAGCAAAAAACTTGCTCTTAATTAAACAAATTGATTTCTTGTGTGCTCATTTTGAGAGCCCACGACGGATTGCCTTAAATGTCAACTTGCTTCCGTAATGTCAAATATGCAATGCCAATACAGCCTAAGCCTAATTTGAATAACTGCATAATTAATAAAAAAATAAATTTAAGAAATTAATAATCGAACTGTCAGCCAACAAACGAAAAAAATTGTATAATATATATATATACTGCTTGTCTATAGCAAAAGTCATTAGAACAAAAATTGTTTGTTGGCACAGCGACACAGTTTTTATTTTGTTTTATACCTATTTTTCTTGTGTGCGGCGGTACGGCGGAGCTGACGAAATAAATAAATTTAATTTTAATGCTTAACCGAGAATGAATGAGTTGAATGAGAACAAATTATTTGACTGTCAGGTGAGGGAATCTGTGAAGACGACTCGTGCGCTGTGTGTAGGTGGACAAGCCAGCTGTCAACTTGAGCAAAATTTTGTCAAATAGTGAAGAGGAAATAAGTTTAAAGCATGTCGAGGATAAAAGTGCGTCAGAGATGCGGTAGCCAAGGATGTGACAGACAGCCCCTAAGACTCCCCGCCACTCAACGCACTTAGCAAATAAATAGCTGACACCTGATATATTGTTAAGTACACCTATTTATTTAGATGCGTTGGTTAGATAGATAGCTAGATTGATTGGTACAATTTTGTTATTGGCTTTGTCAAGCCGGCCTACAACCGTTTAGATGAGTGTCAATGAACTGTACGGAAGTTTCGGCAGCTGCTGTCAAAGAAGCGTTGAGCATAGAAAGAATCTCATTCGTCATAAATCACAGTCTTGGTAATAGTAGGCATTATCATAAATCTAATACCGTCAATTACGATTTTGGCTATTTTTTTTGTTTTTCAATTTGCATGTGAACTTGAGAACAGCCGGTTTTCGAGTGCATTGACTTCTAGCTGCACACAAGCCTTGAGAGCGTACTCATCTGTTTCTGTTGTTGTTGTTATTGTTGTTGTTATTGGTTATTGCACTGGATTGTCCACGGCCTGGATTGCTATCTACCTCTACCTCTACCCACACCCACACCCACAGAGTACACACAGATTGATATATGTTTCTATGTAAAACATGTATGTATGTGTACCATGTATAGAACGATTACCTTGTTTTTCCGCATTGTACCTTTACCAAAATTTATGGCAGCTGGCGTCAAAGCGAAATTTCACTTTGGTTGCCAAACCCAAAATTATGTTTGCGGCTCCAAATCGAAACATATGCACTAAGGCCATATATGAGTACGTGTATTAAGTAACCAGTAGGGTAGGACTAACTATACTTATTGCCATGTACACGTACAATATGCCTTGTATGCTAATATATGGGATGACTTATCAGCGGTTGCGGCTTATCTGCAAATCTAACAACAGCATGATTTAATATATTTGCTTATAAGCAAACATCATCTGATGTTATTTTCATAACAATGCGCTTCTCTCCGATACCCTGTATAGTAAACTGCGCAAGAATGCGGTTGGGTAAGTAAGTACTTTTGTGTAAATGTTAAGTGTATTTCTAAATATAGAATATGAAATATAAAAATAACTGTCAGCCTTAAGTTTCTAATTGACATACTAAAATTAATATTTTTCAACTTGGTTGCTTAACAAAATATATATATAATAAATAATAATTCATTTTGTGTAGGGCATTTCTTAGTCATGCAATATTTTAACCAAAAAAACACGTAAATATATTTAAAGTACAACGTATATTAAGTTTTTTGGTAACAGTCTATGCCGAAGATAACTGTGTCATTCTCACGCAGCTTAAAATGATATCTTTCTCTCAACGGATTGCAGTAGAATTGGGTTCATAAATATGCCAACCGACTGACTGACTGGCCGACTGACGACTCTCTGGCTGTTTGAGGCCTTATCGCACCATTCAAGTTGACTCTCTCAGCTGTTTGGTGTTTGTGTTTGCTTGCATGACGTCACAACTGAAATAAAAACAGAGTGCTTGTAAGGGCATCAATATAGTCGCCCGGCAATATTTGAACTTGTGCCGACCCAAGAAATATCAGCAGTGTCAGCTGGTCCGGTCTGGCCCGGTATGGCCCGGCTTGGTCTGGGTTATGACTCTAGTTCAGACTGTTCACTTACTGGAATATTCCATGACACGTTTCAAATATTATCACAGCACAAGCAAAGTGAATGGCTCTGCCTTCAGAGTGCTGTTCTTTTGTGTACATTGGCTGCCAGGGGGGATTGGCACTCACAAGCTGGTAAAAGTTTTCTTCAACAACAGAAAACATTGCTTATCAGACGTCAGATTCGCCAACACTATCAGCCCAAGCAACCCAAACAACCCAACCGAGCCCAACCCACCTATACCCAAAGACTGTTGTGCAAATTGAGCAGAACGTAAAAATATGCAATATGTTTTGACACTTTCCAATTAGAAGACGCCTTCATCTGCTCTCTCTTTTGCATCTCATTTCTGTTCTGTTTCTTTGCAAGGCTCTTTGCAACTAAGTACCATGAAATTTATGTGCATGTGCAGACAAAATGATATAAATAATAATTTCAGCACTATATATAAAGACATTTCCACATATATGTATATAAATATAGGTTCGCGTGCATTTCATTTTGGCAGAGGCAAAATACAATTTATTAGTATGCGTCAGGCAAATGCTTTTATCGCTATTCGTAGAAAAAAACTTATATATCTTGTCTTGTCATGTGGTAGTGGATCGTACTTAAGTAGAATCAGCCCTACATATTGAAATTGAAATTTCCATGAAGAAGAATACCACAGAAAGAGGATGTATGCTAAATGTTTCCAAGAACCGTTTGGCAATCGTTCGACTTTTGAGAATCTATAAAAATCAACATCTAAAGGGTTTTACAAATTAAATTTTAAATAAATTTATGTGAGTTGATAATGCTTAACTATATATACACCATTTTTAAGAACAGAGCAAATAAATAACAATGTGAAACTTAGTTTGCCTTTATTTTAGATTTATCTTAATTTATTTTTTTGAAGCGTAATTGTGGATAAAAATAAGAATAAAAACAACAAATGTACAAATTTAGATCTTGAGTTCAGTTCAGTTAATAATAACATATATTTTACCTGACAGCTGACCAAGATGTAAAATGTTTAGTAGACAAATGGATAAATATTATTATTATTGTATATTTTAGGTACATACAAACATGTTTTTAACAGGAACATTTTTGTGGCTAATCTTTTGTAAATGCGCATAATTATGATGAACTATTTACGATTTATGTTTTTTATTACGCAGCTCTAAAAATTATTATCTCTCAAACTTGTACAATAAATAGGTCAAGCACAATAAATAATTATGAAAGTCATAAATTAATTTTCAATTTAATTTTCGAATTTATTTCACGACTATATGTAAGATTTTAAAATAGAGCAAAAAATATATTTTTGGTTCATATAATATTTTCAAAATAAAAGCAAAAATTGTACCTGTCAAATTAAATTAAATACGAATAAGTCAAAAGCCATGCCATGGCATTAGGTAGCTTATCGATGATTATTTGGCCGCATCACTTGCGTTCGTTGGCATTATTTTTGCAAAAATAAATTTGAAATTTTGCTTTGTGCTTAGCAGCAGCAGCAGAAGTAGAAGCAGAAACAGAAGCACCAGCGACTGTCAACTGCTGTTGCATCTGGTGCCATCTGGTGCGTTGTTATTGTTGCTGCCAAAATAAATACTTAGCCGTTGGCTGTGTGAGTAAGCGCACTGAAAATGGCTGAGAGCTGAGTACTCGGGCACCGTTGCACATTTCCCGCATTGCACATAGAAAGACGCTAACCATTTCAGTTCCCCCTGGGGGGCGAACATAATTTATTTCCGCATCTTTATAAAATTTGCTATACGCCAGCTTGGATTGCCGTTTAAATATTTATTAAAGAGACATGGCAAGAAAAAAGAGGTTTATGGCTGAGTAAACAGTTGGAAAATAAAAGACGTTTTCAAAAAACGTTTGTATGTTGTATGTGCCAGTATCATTCATTGAATTTGTGGCAAATTTGACGGCAGCTTGCAGTTTGTCTATTTTTTGTTTATTTTTTGTTTGTTGTTTTTTATTGGATTGCTTTATTTGCTACAGTCGGCTGCGCTTTCTGCTACTTTGGCTGGAAGCCAAGTAATTTTTTATTTTTTTCATTGTGCGGGTGCTGCGAAAAACAAAAACAACAAACTTACAACAAACTACCTTAACAGAAAAAAAGAAGCAAACTGCCATATGATTTGCTTGTTTGCACAAAAGCGTGAGCAGAGTTGAACTTATTGTGCTGTGAAAACTTTAACAGGCGTCACTCAAACACAGCTAAACAAATATTTAAACAGCTCACAGCTCCGTGCTTGGAGCTCAGCGCTCAGAGCGCTCAGTGGCCGGGCACTATATATCAATGTAGCCGTTGATACTGAGCTCTGAAGTCAGCTTTACGGCTTTGATGGCACCAGGCGCCATAAGATACTAACATATAATAACCGTTATGAAAATACTTGTATACAGTAAGATAGCTTTGTACAATAAGCAAGTTTTTTCGACATCTTTGCTTGTGCGTTTGTTGTTTTTCTTCCGTTCTCACTTTTTATTTAACATAGCTTTTGTTTTTCCTTTTTTGGCGCCACGGTGTCGACAGCAAGCACAGAGGCTTTCGCCTTCTCCTCAATGCTTATTTTTAAATTTATGTAGATAAACTGATTTCACAAAGATTAAATTCAGGTCAGAAACGTGCTACCACGTGACACACGTGGCGTATACGTAATATGTGTAAATGCTTGAATTCAATATTAAGCAGAGATTTCCGGTATCCACTGAAGACCTATAAAACTGCTAGAGATATCTGATTAGACATTGCAAATATGCAGTTTAGGGCTATCTTCTGTTCATCTTACCTATACCAAGGGCAGATAGGGCAGATAGCACGGCCCTACTGGCTATGAGCTACTGCTGATGTGTTTGGGTTCAAAGCAATAAAAATTAAATGCATCTTAAATTTAAAACTGTCTGCCAGATTACAAGTTTATAGTACTTTAAAGAAGAGTCTGATGAGTGTCAGGTGTAGGCGCCTGTCGTGAAAGTTGCCATAAATCTTCTATCTTTATAGTTACGACTTAACGTGCATGCAAACGTTATTATTTTTCCAGAGGCGCAACGTTTTGCTAATTGTGATAGTCAGCATGTTGTTTCTTTTAATGATGTATGTAAAACATTTGTCGCATAAGAGAATTAATTACATTTTATTTATTTGATTTCCCAGTAAAATACTTGAAAAGTTTTTTGAATGCAATTGAAATTTTGTAGTTTTAGGCGCTCTTGCTTATTGAAATTGTTCTTAGAATTTAGTATTCTATTGTAGCCTGCATTGCATATACATATGTGCGAGTGTGTGTGTAAGTGTTTGTGTTCTGGGCGACTTCTTGCTAAATTAAAACACATTGTGTGCTGTGTGAGCTTTGTGGAAAATAAATTACAAAACAATGACACGAGCACGGCATCGAGGCAACTGGCACTGGCACTGGCACTGGAACTGGAACTGGAAGTGGCGCCATATAAACTATGCGCTGCCGGCTCGTCGTCGTCGTCGTCGTCGACTTGGAGGAAGTCTTTTGTGGTATGGCCGTATTAAAGTTGTATGAAGAAGAAGTGAGACGTAAAGTAAACTCGATTTATGCTTAAAGATGCAATTCGTAGGCAAACAGCTGGGGCCACATGTGCACCACAAGGGTAAAAACTAAACAAGCCGAATCCACACTTGTCGTTTTTGTTTTTGCCGTTGCTGTTGTTGCCGATGTGGCGCACGTCAAATGGTAAAAATTACAGAGTTTTCCAGTTCACGCCAGCACCGGCAGCCAACAAAGTAGCAATGAAGTGCGCCTGCTGTACCAGGCAGGCAGGCAGGCAGGCAGGCAGTCAGGCGGGCGGGCAGTCAGGCAGGAAGAGTGGGTGTTTTTGCAGCTAGCTCGACAACACTTAAAGGTTAACCATCAGCCACAAAAACCACCGGGCCAACCCAACCGCACATGCACTCGTATGTACACACAAACTAACACACGGTAACACACATGAAAATGCAGGACCTTTATCGCTTGGTTCATGCTTCAAAAAATGTTTATGTGGTATTTTCCTTTTTTTTTTTGTTTGCTGCTACTTTCGTTCTACGGGTGCAAATGCAGGCTATTGCTAACGGTGATTGTTCACTGTGATTTCCCTAGGTTCTCGCTATCATTGCGATTAATTTTGCAGCATAAAAATAACTAAAAGAAACCCCAGCTAGGGAATTCACTTCTTATCCGACTCTTAGTGTTTCAAGTGTGGTTTTCAGAATCATATCTGACAAAATATTATAAATTATTATTCTTATCCGACTCTTAGTGTTTCAAGTGCTTTTTTCAGAAGCATATCTGACACAATATTATAAAAAATCCAGCTAAAAGTTATTGAACTCTGTAAAATAAATAATAGTTCCACTCTTGTTAATTTATTTCTGATTCGATTATTAAGGTCACAATATAACAAGTCACCATATTGATGGCAACAGAAACATTAAAGTGAAAATCACTTTACGGTGCAGTGCATTGCTGCGGGATGAATGTGCATTGAAGCAAATATCAAATTGTCGAGCATTTTCCATCATCAGCTCACCTCTCTCTCTCTGGCTTGAGTGGGCGTAGTTATTGGTTCGATGTGGGCGTGTGGAAATGAAAAACGACATCGATTATGCAACAGCAACAGCTTCATGAGGTGTGGACAACCTCCTAGGGATATTCTTTTAAAAAATGCAGAAAGGGTACATTCTGAAACTGGAGAGGGATCTGCAAAAGTTTTAGGGAGGTGGTTAGTTGTTGGTGGTGGTGGTGGTGGGGCAGATGGTTCGCCTGCTTTAATCGCTTGTGGCATGATTGAAATTCAAATGGCGTCATGCCAATCGATATGCAACCGGCTGTGGCTTAACCATTTCTCACTTCAATTGAGCTCTCACTCAGTGAAACTGTAACCAGTAACAAAAACAGTAAGAAATACAATAACAATTGCCAACAAAGCTGCAAACAGCAAAGGCAGGCAAACAGTCAACAAACAAAACAAAACGACGCACACGCTGCTGCAGTTATAAAATCGAATGAAGCAACTTTGGCAGTGTTAGGGGCAAAGTCAAGGTCGCACCAGGGCAACTTACCAGCTGTTTGCTATTTAGTTGTTGTTTTTCCGTTCCGTTTTGGGGCTGGGTGCTGGGGACTTGGTGCCAAGCGGTTGCGTGTGGTTGCAGTTGCTCTCAAAAGCCACTAGAGGCAACACCACCACCAGCAGCAGCAGTGGCAGAAGCAGTTGAAATTTTTATTGCATTGTCATGTGGCTGCAATTGAATTTTACAGCAGTTGCAAAGAAACATGCAACATTTTGTGGTCAAGCGTTCGGCACGTGCCACAAAACGTTCATTTTTTCACTGTATGGCCGCATCACTGGGTGGGCCATATGAAAAATCACACGAACACCACCCACCACACACCACCCACCACACACCACCCACCACACACCACCTCATTAAAAGCAACTGTGCCAAGAGATATTTCCGTTGCTGTCAAGTGTTTTCCATTAGGCAAAAAGTTTTCCGCACTCCCAATCCAAAAAATCACACATACCAAATTGATTAGTCTTAAGTATTTCATAAAATTGTTTGAAAACTTGCTAAAAATTATAGTTGCTCTACAAGTCGATTTGGTTTTTTCCCAATTAAATTGTAATTATGTATTCAAGACATTGACTGCTTGAATGTTTATGCGTTGAGCTTGGTTTTTTTTTGTGAACAGTTTGCTTTACCTTGCTTTGTTTTTATGCTACGCATAAGACAAATAATACAATTTTTCCGCTCTTCTCCCCCGATTGTGTGTTTGTGTCTTGTTTACATTGCTTGAAATTCAAAAGAAAAAACAGAAGTAAAAAAGATTTGAGCAAAAAAAAATGACTAGGCGCTGCATGGTATGCGCGCTGTTGAAATGACCCTTGGCCACTTTTTTAAACCGGCACAGTGGAATTTTTTATCCAAATAAATGTATAAGAAATGTGTTTGTGCCAATTGGCACAACAGCTTCAGGCTGTTATTTTGCTGTCTGTCTTATTGAATATATAACTCAAAAACATGGAAAATTACCCATGAATCGATTGGCAAAAAATGAATTTGCAAAATGTTGTATTCTGTCTTAAGTATTAATCAGATTTAAAAGCATTCTTTATAGACTTTTAATCTCTTTTTTTTTTGGGTACTTTCTTTTCGGATTTCCTTATTAAGAGTTCTTCTATTGATTATAATATTTTTTGCTAATTTCTGTCTCACTGTGTATAAATAGTTTAATGCTCTCAAATGAAACATAAATAATTATGAAGCAATCATATTGTTTATTTTAATTTGATGTGTAATTAATGAATGGTCATGCTGTGACGCAAACATTTAAATGTTATTAATGTAAAAGTAGTGCGTATTTAAGTCCATTCACAATATATTTATTATTATTCATACATATTCTTTGATTTATTTTTATTTTTGACCGACTTATCGCTTAGTTGGCATCTTTTTGCACTGGGATTAAACTTGAGAGCTGTTGATGTGGGTGACGCTGTTTTTGGGGCCTGTGCCAAATTAGTTTCAGTTTCAGCTTTAGCTTAATCCGCATGATAATAATCGTGCCATTTAAGTGACAAATCGATTGAAGAAACACACACACACACACACACTAAAAAACTATATGTGGGTGCGTGCAGCTGGTAAATATATTTGGAACGTTTGTAAATCGTTCAGCAGCATTCGTTTCGGTTTTTTGCTTTTGTTTTTGTTTTCCTTAATGCTTGTTTGAGGAAAGTTAAAACAATTTAAAAAAAGAAAAGAAAGCAAGCAAGCGAATAAAATGGGGAAACAAAGCAAATAATCAGGCAGACCCAGAGCAATGCTAGTGTCCTCCGCATCCGGTGACAATGCACTGCCATTAGGGTCAATCCAGCACGGGCTCAGACACCATTTGGTATGTTTTCGCTGCTGCTGCTGTTGACCCGTGCCCAAAAAAACGAATCGAGGTAGGTTGAGTTCAGCGAGCCAGTGTATTGAGCCAGCACTGAAAATAGCATTTAATTGCGAACCGCACATTAAATTTGCAATTTAAACAAATTCTGTTTGCGATAGCTTTTTAACTACGGTATTTTTTGTTCGTTTTCGTTTATTTTCAAACATCCGGTGACTATTAAAATAGACAAGATGTCGAGTGATGAGCCAGCGCAGCTTGGGTTGCACTACTACTGTGTTGTGTTAGCTCATCGCAATATGCCAAAGTTCAATGCACCTGGAAATGCAATTTGCTTTGCTTTGAGCTCATTCACAGAATGAAGAAAACACCCGACACTCATTTCAAGTGGTTCACTGTGACGTTTAGCGACAACGCTTCAACGTCTCAACGCTACAACGACGAAGCTATATCGCTGCGTGAAGTCATAAACGGCTAACGGAGAGTCGTTGCTTGAACTTTGCGCCTAGTCAAAAGTGCTAGAGACTCCAACTCGCATCACATAACCAAGCAAATGGTGACTGGCATTTTTTTAATATGATTATTTGCTTAGCTCAGACTGCTGAGTGTTGAGTGTTTGAGTGTTAGCTGCGGCGGCAGGCGGTCTCTTTTTGCTTTTCGCTTAGACTCTGGTCGAGAGAGTTATTTAATTGTCTCTGAGTTGTTGTTGTTATTTTTTGTGCTTTTATCGCATTTGATAAATTCTCCAACTGAAAAGTGGGTAAAGGGCAACATGCAAATAATTTAATTGGATGAAATATTTTGCATATTCATTTCAAATTATTCATTTGATTACTTTGCCGACAAGCAACACAATTTGACATTTACTACATGAATTATTAAGCAATTTTTTGTTGGTCCTGCAAATTATTCATTTTATTATGTTATTATTGCAGAGAAATATTTGATTGTCAACGCATATTATTTGCATGCTGCATGATATAAAAATGATAAAATTGTAATTTTATTTTGAAATTGATGTTGATGAAAAAGCAATGCATAATTTAATATACAATGTATACACAAGTCAAATGTTGTGATTTAAAGATTAAACATGAATTGCTATGTTTGTATATGCAAATATTATTGCAACAAAAGATTGCTTTTGTTTCCTATCAATTTTATTAATATTTAACACATCTTTCTTTTTGCATTTCCCCAAATACAAATCAACAATTTTGAGAGCATTTCTGCTGTGTCATAATGCAAGAGGCACGCTTAACTTCCGCATTTCCGTACTCTTGTCTCTGTCTGTCTGTCTGGCATTCCATTCGGCAGAGCAGAGGCCTGTGAAAGTCACATTTTAAATGCAAAAGAGGTGCCAGACGTCATGAATTTCCAATTTCCATGCCAAATATTCGTGTGGCCTGGCATCAATGGCAATATCAGACCCTCAAACAATAGAGCAACTAGATGCGGCACGCGAATGTTAAACAGAATGTCAAAACGAATGGGCAATGCTTCCGCTTGAGGTTGCTTGCTACACGTACGCACCACACATTACACCCTCCTCCCCCCACTGCTCTCGTTGGACAAAGCTAAGGCTTAGGCTGGTTGCTGGCTGAGTCTGGGCTCTGTAGTGTGTGCGAGCCAATAAGTGCGACAGCTGATTGGCATGCCAAATGAGGTGCGTTTGTGTTGGTTTGTGTTTGTTTGTGTGATGTGCTGTGCCCTAGCTTAGGGAGTTCATAATAAATGCCCAAAAATGATGTTGTTCCAGTAGTGGGGAGGATGGGAGACAATCGGCGCAATGGGCGTGTCATATTAAATGTTTTGCAGACATTGACAATATGCGCTAGTTTTGTATGTAAAACATTTGATTGTTGGTTTATTTATGACGGCACTGACAGGGCCTAATTAATGTGACTTGTGCTTTACTTAGCCAAAATCCAACCGTAGCATTTTGGTTTTTTATACCCTTAACCCATGAAATGGGTAAAAAAAAGGGTATAATGGTTTTGTGCAAAAGTATGTAACAGGGAGAAGGAAGCTTCTCCGACCCCATAAAGTATATATATTCTTGATCAGCATCAACAGCCGAGTCGATTTAGACATGTCCGTCTGTCTGTCCGTATTTCCGTCCGTCTGTCCGTCCGTCTGTCCGTCCGTCCGTCTGTTTGTATGTATGAACGCGTCGATCTCAGAAACTACAAAAGCTAGAGACTCCAAATATTGGATATGAGCTCTCCTAATCCCAAGGCATGACAAGTTTGTTTCAAATTTTCGATAACTTTTCAGGCTTACGATATACACATGGAATCGATAAGAAAAAAATCATGAATTTCAAAAAACTAAATGAGGATGGACATGAAACTCTAAGCAAAATACTGAACTTCTGTGAAAATTTCATTAAAATCGGTTGAGAAACACCGGAGATATGAAACCATCAAGTATTGGTACAGAACTACACAGCCATATGTGTATGTCTGTTAGCCCGACCATCTGTCCGTCTGTATGGTCAAGGGTTAAGGGTATCTTCTAGTCGAGCTTACTCGACTAGAGTCTTCTTACTTTTTTTTTTTTAGGTAATTAAAATGAAAATATTCATATCAATGATCAAACATTATTACTAGTTATGGTTTGTGGGTTTTTTTTTGGAAATTAAAATAGCTTTTAGATAAATTAACTTTGGCGTTTGTTGGTTGCCATCCCAAAATGATTTAACATGGTAATTTTCTCGAAATAAAAAATATCAAAGATATACTATAAGCGATAAATGACCACAAGTTTGTTATTGATTTGTTTTTGTGAATTTTCAAGTTGAAACCGCAAAAAATAAAGCATAAACTTGTTTTACGATTGATACATCAGACTGTATGTCGTGAACAGGTCCATCTGCTGATTATCTAAATATGTTTGATTGAATCAGATTGCTGCTTGATTTTTATGCAACAAATTCAGGGCTGACGGAGCAGAAAAACTAAAACACTCATTCTTAAAAAATCATTTGATTTTTAATACATTTTAAATCAATTTTGATTAAAATTTTCATTTATTTTAAGAATAAAAGAGCCCATTAAAAAAAGAAATTTTTATTAGTATTTAATTAGCAGGGTGTTGCCATAAAAATATTTATATATATTTTTAAATGAATATGCAAACATATTAACATCGCACCTGTTTGAGCATTTGTTAGTTTTTGGTTTGGGTTCGTTTGTTGGCTCGGTTACGAAATTATGACCTTTAAAAAAATTGCTGCGTCTAAAAACCAGTTTTCTAAAAGACTTTTTTACTAAAGACTTTAGATACATCTACAAATATTGCACTATTAGAAAAACCAAAACGAACCAAACAAAAAGTATTCGATATTCATTTCACCACAACACTTACAATGGTATTCCCAGAAAACATTTAACACTGCCTAAATATGTTCTTAACCAATGCTAAACGATGGGTAAAAGTACAAGTCATTTCCACCATATAAACATATTTCCACTTAAATAGAGGCCTATGACGCGCCCTCAAAATTCTGTAAGCAGCCCTAGCAGAGGTGTATTACACACATGTGAGTGTGTGTGTGTGTGTGTGCGTGTGCATGAAATAAATCCAACGAGCGCATAAATATTTATGGAAGCCAACAGAGATACACAAAAAAAAAGAATTAGAGATATACAATAAATATAATTAGATTCATGGGATTGTGTGCGAGCGTTTTGCTGCTAAAAATAAATATAAAACGGACATTAGGGGGGCCCTGAATTAAGTCCAGAAACTAGTTGACATGAACCAGACAAACTGGCACCGCTTAGAAACTGGTTCAAAAATAATCAAATATTTAATTTTAGTTGACAGCTGTGCCGTTGGCATAAAGCATTTTCATTTTGGGGTCGCATAGTTGACTGCTCGATTAATTGCTAATGATGAGAATGACGAGTCGGCTGAGCTCCTAATGTTTGATTCAACTCAGCTCAGCTGTGTTTTGCTTTAACTTCAGCTTCAGCTTCAGTTCAGCTCTGCTTAAGCTTCAGCTTCGGCGAGCGATTTAATTGCTGCTTGCGTTTTTGGCATTTTTTTGCCTTTTGTTTTGGCTTTACTAAAATTTTCCGTTTGACGACACGCCCCAGAACCATAAACCAAATGCCGCAAAGTGTCGTTGCCAAAACAGTAAAAAAAATTGTACTTTCCCGTACCGAGAACAAATCTAATTAAGCAGGCAGTCAGCCAGCTAGAGAGTAATACAAAGCCAGCCCATTCCAAATTCCCACAAAAAAGACTAAAGTCAGCAACCAGCAGCCAATCGCCCGCAGCTTATGTCATTTGAGGTGCACAGCAAGCCATTAACTGAATTAAACTGAATTAAGAATGCTCATGAGACTATAAAATACTCTAAGAAAAGATATTTAAATGAATATTGTGATTGTTGCTCTGTGCAATCAATAAATAATTTATTAACTTTCTAGTAAGGATATGTTTCGAGTTTTTTGATTTTTTACATTCTTTAGATTTATTTTGTAAATTTTTTTTCTGTGGTTTTTTTCTTGTATCGCAGCATATTAAACTATATTTAAATACATTTTGTAGAGTATGAAAATCTATTTCAGTTATATAGTTCACGTCCAGCTCACCCAATTGAATTTGTTACAGGGCATAAACGAAAACAGCATACGAAAGACTGTGAGAATGAAGCATAGCCATTTAGAGCACGAATAAAACATTGAGAGAACATCTGTTGAATACTGAATGAAAATAATAAATGAAACAGAAAACAATGAAAAACAGATTCGTATGTGCGATTTGATTTCGAAATACAAAAATCAGCACAACTGGCTAGACTTTCGAGACCTATTCACTCATCATTATCATTTTCAATGGCATGATCATCATCAGCAGCAGCAGCAACAACAACAGCTGTTCTATGATCTTGTAATTACATGGCACAGTGGATGGCATGAATTAAATTTAATATTTATGATGCACGCTTTTCGATGCTAGCTCAACGAACTGAACTAAACTGAATCACTGAATAGCGATTATAAAAGAATTTATTTAATAATTTACAAACAAATTATGAAATGGTTTATTGTGTTTGGACAAGCACTTAAATAAATTAGGTTTAATTTTCAGATAATGATTGTAGTTAAGTCAAAAATAAAAACATTTTGCATTCGCATACCAAATAAATTGGCATAATATTTGTTATTTAATTCATGGATTTAATTGTTGAATTTACGCTACTTTGCTCTCAAATTGCAATCTGATTTGTCATGGGTATGTGTTGATATAGTATATGGGTAGCATTGAATAATCTCCGAAAGTATCATATTCTCAGTAAATTATACAGGTAGGCTGTAAAATTGTCAATTTAATCATAAATGGCCACCACTGTCCAACTATAGAGTAATATGAAGATAGCTAACATGTTAATTGCACACAGTTCTAACTAACTTTGTGTTTTGATTCTAGGCAAAATTGTCAATACAATGGTGGCATATCAGATTTGTTGTCTGCACGCGCAGTCAAATAGCGCCACAGGGAATGAGAGGGTTGCCATTTAATGTTGTTATCTGACAGTGACACTGCTTTGAGCAGCACAAGCTTCAAATTGCGAACTGTAATATGGCAATCATGTGGGTCTGCCACAACACAACACAAAAAACATCTGACCAACAATTGCATGACTCTGCGATAATACGATTCCCCCCAATATAGTACCGCAAATGCCGGTTGATGCAAGCGATGGCGATGGCGATGGCGATGACGATGACAAGATGAACCCAGGCGCTAATTGATGCATGTCACTTTTTGTAGCTACTGTTTTTTAATATATATGTGGGTTTGGCGCCTGCTTGTGTCAATCAGTCACTCACTCAATCAGTCAGTCAGTTAGTTAAGTTTTTGTTTTTTGTTTTTCAAGTGTCGACAATTGGTTTGCCTTGAGCTTGAACTGGACTCGTGGCTTATTGGATTATTACATATAAATTTTATGTAACCAGCTTAGTTTTCAACAAAAAAAAAAACTGAACACTTAATATACATCTAATTATCTCATTCACAAAACACTTAGCGTGCAAGTGAAATAAAAGTATGTAGCAAAAATATAACAAAAATATTATTGCTGCATCGAACAAACTTACTTTGTTATTTATGGCATTACAAATAGTGCCGCTCTCTCTCAGTTTGGGGTTTTGTTTTTCCAACTTATTTATGGCATTTATGACATTTGTAGTGCTTATGACTTTTCCCCACTGGCAGAGCTAGAACTTTATTGATTTCACTTTGCTTCTCTAGTTGTTTGTTCTGTTCTGTGTTCTGTTTGTTGTGCCAATGGTATCTGAGTTATTTTGGGTAGGCTTGTTGGCTCTTAACATTTTCGCACAATAGACTTGACAAATTTTGGCTTAGTTTTTATTTCAGTTATTAGCCACACTGGCGGCGTACTGAATATAACAAATTATATCAGTAGCCAAAAATGTGTCAGTGAACTTTGCAGATTAATTCAGATATGCAGCCGAACCGCCGATGCACTTAACTTACAAATAGAGTATTGAATGTTAACATTTAGCACTAAATTGTTATTTATTATACTATAACTATTAATGACTAATTTTATTTTTGTTATATATTTATCAAACTTTTGCGGTTTTTAATGAATGAATTTATTTTTGTTAAAATTATCAAACTCTTGCGGCTTTTAAGTTTCTTATTAAGTTAAATAAAGCTTTTAGTGGGAAACAAGTTATTTCATTTAATATATTAACACTTTGTTTTGAAACTATATTTTAAAGAAAGTTAGCGTAGTACATCGACTCTTACAGCTAGGGTGCTGTGATAAAAGCTTTCTTCTTCTTTATGTCAGCATCCGCACACCCGCCAAATGCCAGCTACAACTCATTTACTCATTTACGGCCTGAGCCATAACATTTGGACTGTGATTCCATTTGCCGGCTGATGTCATGTTCTTCCTTTTTGCTTTGCGCTCTCCCTCTTGGTCAATGCCATACACATTCAAACTGAAACCGAAACTTAAACCAAGACCGAGACCGAAACCGCGGCCGAGACGAACGCCAAGTTAAAGACGAAACTTTACAAAAAGACAAGACAAAAACCAGACCGGCTGCCAGATAAGCAACTTGGCCAAATTTGGCGGGTACTGGTTAACCACAGTCGCAGTCTCTCTCTCTCTCTCTCTACTGACTGAATGTCTGTGTGTTGTGGGTGTGTTGGCAACGGCAGACAAAGTGGGCCCATTGCTTGAACAACAAAAGAAAATGAAAACATTTCCCATATGGAAAATTACAAAACATTAAGTCAGAGTGCAGTGCAATAATTGCATAAGCAATAATCGTGCTAAAAATAGACGAAGCCGCATAAGAGAATGACGCACTCGGAGAATTCCCCAGAAGATGTTATGCAAAATGCAAGTCAAGCGTTTTGATGATACCTCCAAAAACACAAAATGTTCATTAAATGTGAGCAGTACAGCGCTGGGACGGCACAGCTTGTCAATATTTACAAATATTTGCTGACTGTTTCCAAAGTTGTCAAGCGCTGAGTCAGACGAGTCAACTCGTTGTAAACTCAACCCGACAGAGCCAAAAGCCAATTTCAACAATTCAATTAGTCAACGGCAATGGCAGAGACAACTGAAGAGTGACATCGACTTTGTGACCTTTGGGATAAGTTGCTGATAGTTAGTTATATATGGGCAATCAAAAGGAAATGTTTTTTATCGAATTGTAATTGCTACAAACCAATTTCCGTGCACTTACTAAAGTAACTCTCCCGCGATGTTCCCTCTTCCTATGCCTTTCGCGTGTGTTGTCCTTGACAGTTCTGGTTACCCTTGACAACGAAAGCTTATAGCCATTTCATGTCATTGATTTCTTGGTAGTACAGTTTAGTAGTTCAGTGTGGGAGACCTTACTTATGTATGTATGTGTTAATGTGTGCCATCTATAAATAAACTGTTGCATTTTACAAATTTGGTTTTGTTTTAAAGGCGGGCATTAAATATTGAATATATGCAATATTGTCACGTTATTGCAAACAATTTCAGACACGCTTTAGTAGAGCAAATTGCATAAGTCGGAATGCAATCGGAATGCAGGAGAAATGCAGAATGAAGAAACAAAATGCCAAAGTTGATTTGCTAATGTGGGAAAGTGGCAAGCATTAATTGACAGACAGTTTATATAAATGGTGAAAGTTATCTAAATGACAGAACTTAACTGACAATGCGACATTACTAAAACAAAATGAGAATAACAGGAAATGTCAGCATGAATAATAAGTAGAAGATTATAATACAAAAGTATATGCAATCTAGAGCTGTTCTATATAAATAATAATCGATTTTATGGCAATTACTTGTTCTGAATCGAAATTGTGTGTTCATTGTATAAAACATTACTAAGGTAATTAATGCTTAATCCATGTGAATGAGTAGAATTTGGTTTGATTCTAATAATACTAATTAACTCACAAGCAATTTCATGTTATTTTGAAATCAAGGTTTATTCCGGTATTCACTTAGTTTTCGGTAACTTATAAATTAGAAAGAAACATAAATGTTTAGTTAAAGCTACAATAAAATCACAATCAATTTATGTTTCTTCGAAAACACATAGGCATTAATCTGCTTTGTTCTAATTCAATTCGCTTACGTTCGGCTACCGGTTAACTTAAACCAAACATTTATTTCCAGCTTAATATTAGGGTAAATTTAATTTATGCTCGATTTTTTTCGGGTTTGGTCCACGGCTAACTTTTTGCTACTTTTTAGTCGCACGTCTCAAATTTTGCCGTCGTCATCGTCTCCTTGTTTTTTATTTTGAACAAAAAAACTTTGTTGGCTAACAAAAATTTATTTACGGCCATAACAATTTCCGCACGGCCAAGTACAAAAGGGGCATGTTGAATGCTAAAGAGTTTACGAAGCGAAAGTCAGCAGCAACAGGAGCAAAAGCCGCAAAAACCCATAGAATAGAATTGAAAGTCACCGCAGGTGAATTGTGCTGCATTCCATAAACATTGGACATTGTCAGACAGTTGACATAGAACTGAAGCAATAAACAGTTAGAACAACAACAAGAACAACAACAAGAGCAACAACAATGCTTCGTAAGCAACAATACTTTTCTATTCAGTGTGTGCGCTTTTGAAATGGAAATGCATTCCAGCTAATACAATAAATGTGTAGAGATGCGAGAGAGACAGTGTTGAAATGAGATTTCTATTCTATATCCTATTTGAACTCTCCCTATACTCCCCACCCTCACCCCCCCTAAACAAATCCATTTGCAATGTGCGATTTTCTTGAATTTGTTAAGCGACTGGTTGGAATTTAATGAATTTTATGCGCCGTCATTCTGAATCCCATTTCGATTCTGATCGATTTGCAGGCAACTCAGCATTGTATGTCGACGACGACGACGACGTCGAAGTGGACGTCAACGTCAAAGGCAAAGGCAACAGAAACGAACAACGTACAAAATCGTCTCGACACAATTTTCCCACTTTATGCAAATATAATATATATATATATATATTTAAGATCCTCGCATGTGAATCAAGCTAAATTAAATGGAAGTATGCCAGTCAGTCAGTCGATGAGTCGGGCAGTCGGATAGTCAGTGAAAAGGTTCAATGATTCGATTTGATTTGAAGGCAATTGCAATTGCATACAATGCATTCAAAACTGTTGCTATGCAATCCACCCAGCCAGACAGCTCCATTGACAGTGGCAATGAAAAATTTCTACAAACTACCACAACTGTCTACAGTGCATTAAACGTAACGGAAATGATGCGATTGCTTGCTGTTGTTGTTGTTGTAGTTGTCAACGTTTTCACGTGTCCCATTGCTGATTTTATTATTGTATTAAGCATACGCATTGTGGCGCTGCACAGAACAATCGGAACGACCAACACTTTGACCCACAAGTACGACTACGACTACAAAACGAAAAAGCACAAAAAAAAAAAACGAATACGAATTCGCATATGAAAACGAATACGGGTACGGCGGGTAGTGTGGGTATAAAGTGCATTCAGCTTAAGTGTGTGTTTTTTTTGTGCACTTAGTTCTTTTCATGTCTACGCAAATGTCGCTGCATTTATTTGAATTGAAATGCTGATGATGTTTGCATCAGAGACATTGCACGAACCCACACAGAGGCAAACAGAGTGTCCGACATTCAGACAGACGGATAGACACTTGTTTAATGTTGTGATAGGGTGAGATTTATAAGGAAGTGCTTGAGTTCATAAGCGGTAATATTAAGTTGTGATTCAGGCAAACATTTTAATGTAGTCAACTGTTGAAGTGGCAAAAAAAATAATCAAAAACGTAAATGAAAATTATATAGATTATAACAAGACACTTGTGCGTTATGCCCTGCACACTATGTGTAATACTTTAACAACCTTGAAATATGTAAATTCAAAGACTCTACCTACACAACAACAAAGCCGTAACTATAATCGGCCATTGCATAACTTTCATTCAGTTGATCGAGTAACAATTTTGCCAGGGCACAACAAAAGCCGTTTCGTATATGAAAAGCTGCTTTACACGCGACCGTGCCCATTAATATGAGGTCTTACGCTATTTTTTAGTAAGAACGGAATGCTGACTCTGATTCCCGCATCATACTCAGAATCTTATTATTATTCTGTCTAGCTTCTGTTTGGAATCCTTAAAATGTATGTAATAAAAGAAGTTAATCTAATAAAAGAAAGCATATCCGACTATATATAAATCATACATACGACTTTGCTCAAGCTCTTTTCTAAATATATATCATATAGCTTTTATTTATAAGATTTTACTGTGGAAAGTACTTAGTAGGCTTTTGGTATGCCTATGATAACTTCCTAACATATTTTTTTTTAATTTATTGTTGGAGTAAATTTTAAAAGGAAATATTTACAAAGCGTATTAAGTCTGTACGTTTTTACCTGAAATATGTTTAAGTGCCATTAATGTTTCCACTTGATTTTCAAATTTTAAATGATTGAAACTTTTTGGGGACATGTGTTCATTTAAAGAGCACTTTGCGAGATGCTTACCCAACTCAATTTTGTAGCTCTAAACGTTTTCAATGTCAAAGCCAAGGTTTTGGGTTGCACTGGAGAAATCATCAAAGGGAACTTAAGCTCCCGTTTAAGCATTCGTCTGCAAAAGCAATTTTGTGCAGCGTTTTAGCTTTTACTTTGGTTGGCTTTTGTTCAACTACGTACTTTAATTGACGTCAGCTCGTCGAGTTTTGCCTTAGCCGGCTTCACTCTCCTCTGCTCCTCCGCTCTCGCACTCTCTTATCCCGGACGACAAACAATTTCAATTAATTTCAAAATTCAACTGAGCGCAAAACGTACTCCAAGTGCTCGCAAACGCGGCGAATCCCAGAACATAATCCGCAGCCAATTCACTGCCAGTTTTTGCCAGTTAAGAAATGCATTCATCCAACAGAGAGCAAATGGCGTCAGAGCCTCAAAGCCAACCCATTGTCTCATTTGCGGCATTCGCAAAACTTTAATTGCAAAAGTGCGTAAACATTTTAGGCTATTGTGTAACCGGCTCCCGCCATCCTGCCGTCTCTCCCTTAGCCTTGCTTGGCACTGATAATTATGCGAAAATATTTTGTTAGCTTCACGTACAAAGCGATGTCACGTTGTCGGCTTTCCGTTTTGACAAGGGCCATTAAGCCTGTATTACATATTGTTGTTGTTCCTGGTGGTGCTACTGTTGCTATTATTGTTCTCGAATCGGTGCACAGTGGGTGATTTGCCTGTGGCTTAGAGTGTTGATCCTGCGTAGCACACTTTTTGGCGCCGCACATATTCGCCCATTCTCAATTCAATGAAGCACATTGTTTTTCAAAGCAAGCACGCTTGCTATCGTCCTGTTTGTTTATACAGATTGTTTTTATTTTTATTTTTGTAGTACGTACCGTTTTAGCGACACGCTTTGAATTTGAAATGTAAATAATATACGCGATACGTTTGACATGCCCATATATATTGCGTATACGTTATGTGGGTCAAATGGTTTATTTTCAGTTCTGACATACAATTTAACAGTTCTTTGACGTGTTTTTATAGCGAAAGCTAAAAACATGTTTATATTTATTTGTTTAAAGGAAAGCAAACAATTTTTTTATGTTTTTATTTTGAAGGCATGACGAAGTGGATAGAAAATATACAGTCAAAGAATGAATAAAAAAGTAAGTTCTTTTAACTGTCACTTATCACGATTTTTTGCAAATACTATAATTAGATTATATGTTTACAAAAGAATGACAGCAAATGAACGACATCTCATTACAAATTTCTCCAGCACTCTCTATCTGTGTCACGCCCACTTCTCACATCTCACTTCTCTTTGCCAGCTGCAATTAAGTGGCATTCATTGCATTGCTCATTAGAAAATGTTTGTGCATATAATTACGTGTGCACAGAACGTTAAGTAATCGGCAGAACCTCTCCCTCCTCCCTCTTCACGACAACCACCCAATACGGCAGCTGCAGAAAAATACACGAGATGCTTTGGGAATGATTTATACACACTCAACTCGAAAATTAGATTCCTATTGGAGAGAGACTTGGCGCTGGGCAGATTGCGACTCAAAGGCATTTTAATTGCACAAATTAACCCAATAGGAAAATGTCAAGATTGCGACATTGCAAAAATGTGCTATGAAATGTGTCAGTGAAAGTCGGAACGACACTAACTAACTTATATATAAACTATATATGAATCTGTTCCGACTATTTCATACAATTGTTGACCGTTGTGGCTCCATTCATGGCAAAGCAGTGGCTCGGGAGCTTAATAGCTCAGCATTTTTCGCTCTCCCACGAGAGTTACTCGTCATTGTTGTCAGCGGGCGATTTTTATTAATGTGATCCAAACATACGGAGAGCAAGCTGTTTCCATTATGGTGCAGCAGTAAATGTGCGCAAATCAGACAAATGGATTTGTCAAATCCCCATTTCTCACTCAGTCGGAATGAACTGAATGAACTTGCGTATTCACACACACAAATCAGCATCAGTGTCTAGTTGAGTCCGATTCAGTCAGTTGCAATTGTTGCATGTCTGTTGAACTTTAAAATTTGTGCTGCAGTTCATTTCGTACTCTCTCGACTTATGCAACACTTGCACGCTATTTGCTCCGCAATTGAGTTTGACTTTTTACTGAAGCTGGAAAACGCATAAATTGCATGCGGTTACATCCAAACTACGATGCAGCTGTGCATTCATAATGCTATTCATTACTGTAATGTTAATGGCGGGAAGTACACTTATTTAAAAGCTGACTTTATTTTTTGTGAAGTTAAGATTTCGGATGGTTCAGTGCGTAAGTTTTATACTTTATGCAACTGATTTTTTTGTTTTAAGTACCTAGAAGTTTAGCTTAATAAAAACAAGAGTTTTTTAACCTAAACAGTCATCATTTGGTTTACTTTTTCATTTGTAACAATGCAATCACAATGATTTTATTTATAACTATAGCACTAGGGGGGAATTACAATTATTTTAACGACGATGTTCATTTAAAGTACAGTATTTCAGTTAACGAATATTTAATCAGTATTTAATAATTTTTCATTCATTATTTCGTCCACCAATCGCTTAAGAGTTGTGTAGATCAAATCACTTCAGTCTTAATCAGCATAATCTACCATTAAACATATAGAAAAGAATATTTGCCAATTTCATGTTTATACCCCAAAAAAACGTTTGCAATCTCATCACAGTCAACAAAAGCGTGGAACACGCTATTGGTGTTTGTATCGATTTCAATTTTGGCTCCCTTGGCAACAAATTGGCTACAGTTTAAGCATAAATGCGCTCATCATATTACGTATTGCGTATACGCAACATCGCGCCACCCTGTTCACTAAATGTTTCAAATTCGGTGGCAACAAATATATATATATATATATATATATGTGTGTGTGTGTATCTGTAACGGACGGAAGAGCCGTCTTTCAGGTTTTGTTTTTGTTGGTTACTGGCACACGGCCAAACAACTGCAGCGAATGCTCAAATCGCCATCGAGTGCACGCCACTCGGTCATTCATATATTCAGACATTGGACTATTTGGGTCTTCGTTTTTGGCAATTCGACTGTTTCTGCAAGTCCAAAAATCACATACACTCCTCGCACCACATCCCGCCCAAAATAAAACTACATTCCATTAAAAAGTCATGCAGCCGCGCGCAAATCAACATCAACTCAATGAACATAAATTGCCGGCGCATTGGGCGAAGTTGGGCGTGTCGGCCAACCACTAACGGATCGATCGGCCTTCACATTGGCCGACGTGCCGTCGCTTCGACGACGACGATGACGACCCACTAAACAACACACATACTCGCAAACAATGCACATGGCCCAAAAAATGTTGGCACAAACGCACCAAATCCAATTCCAGGAAAACACTCTGCGCACACACATGCACTTAAGGATTGGCGGTTCTTTGCTCTGTTTTCGGGTTGAGATTGGGTACGTATGATTGTGTATGTGAGAGGATTTAATTTCAAATTTTAGCTATTCTATCTGTGAATTTAACTGGAAATCCTTTTTGAGCAAAAACAAAGAAAATATTTTTACTTAATTTAATGGTAGGAATTATTATTTTCCATAACAATAATAATGCAAGTAAAATCAATACACCAGAAGAGTTAAGTATTTGGTTTTTTTGTGCTTGAGAAAATTGCTTGAAACCTTTGTAAAACTAAGTTGTATAAGAAGTTTTGTATTTACCAAGTTTAAGATTAATTGCTTTCTAATTTAATTACATTTAAAATTTAATGCCGAACTAACAACGACTCGGATCGCTGATTGGTCTAATTCATTTTGAACAGAAAAAAACGGTACACTGATAGTTTAGCATTAAACTTTGATTACATTATCAGTCGCACTATGTACACTATACGAAGTCAAACTTGATACAGTAGCTCATCATTTTTAATGTGTTGGAATTGCTGATGGAGCACATGCTCCACTGTGTGTATGTGGCGTGGTCAGATTGAAATACATTGGAGAGCACTCAGCTGTCAAATGAGGCAACATACGCGAACCTAGCAATTTTCTGCTGCGTTGGCGGCAAACACGCGTTAAGCTTTTTTTTTTTGATTTATTTTTTTTGTTGTGTTATTGGAAGCCTGATTGGCATTGCAGCTAATTAGAAACAGCTCGTGCGAGAGTGTGAGAGCGCACTGGAAGCTGTTTGTAATTACCGTTGGACCACGAGATACTGCTTCTTGTTTACTTGCGTGTGTACGTTTCTCTCTCTCTCTCTCTCTGTCTGTCGATGTGCGTCTTTAATGATTAGATGGTAAGTCTGGTCACGTAACTGCAACGAAAAGTAACGTAACTTAATGTCGATGGTTTGAATGCAGGCCAATATAAATGATGATTTTCGATCGATTCACTTTGCAACGCAGCAGACGACGCTTAATTGAACTTCTGCAAATCGCGGCCAAAGTTTAAATTATGCAAGTATCAATCAAGCCAGTCATTCACATTCTATCTCTACCATGCTACTTGCTCTCGTTCCTCTTTCTTGTCGTTCTTGGTTTTTGCGTTATGACACAAAGCACAGCCGGTGTGTGTATGTGTGTGTGTGAGTCACACGGCGTGTCAATTTCCGTCTCAACACGGTGATGTCGCAACAACGTTTTGAAGCGACTTTGCTTCAACTTCCTCTTTGATGTCATGACATGTTGCCAATCTGTGTTTATGGCTGTGTGTCAGTCGCGTAATCAGCAAGTTGCCAGCTCAAACTGTACACACACCCACGACGCAATTGGGCCACAGGAAGCTAGTGGATACAATGATGTGCCTTTTGTGCCGCACCGGCGCATTGCAAATGCCCAAGTCGAATGTGAGGCAAGAGTCTAGAAACGTACCCCAAGTGGCAATGACAATGGGACCAGCAGTATCCGCAGCAGCTGAAGGTTCATGGCCAGAGCGAACGAAATCCTGCTAGCAAACGTGATGATGTTTACATGCTATACAAATACAATTATTTCCACATTGTGGACAATCTTTGTGCAGCGGCATCAGCCGCAACACTAGTAACAGCAGCAACTGCTATTGCCAACGGAAATGTTGAAAACGCTGCACGTTATCTGGCACCAGGTAATATTTGAGGCATTCAAATAACCCGCTCTTTGTGGCATTGTGCCATTGTGCACGGCGGGCAATTGCAATTGATGAACCGAAATATTGCAATCTGCTTCTAACCATACAGGTGACAAGTTGTAAATGGCAAAAGTCAAAGGGTTGCGGTTGTCAGTTAAACAGAATGATGTTCAATTTTGGATGGCGGCGAAATGAAAATTCTTTGTATGCCCTTGAGAAGCACAACCTATGACAATACATTAATACGTACAATATCCTAAAAAAGAAGTAGAACCTTTGGGTTATTGTGATAAAATTTTATTAAAATTCATTCTGTAGTTCTAGCTTGATGGACTAACAAACCTCCTTGCAAACTTTCAGATTTAGTATATTAGTTGGATGTAAATGTATGAGAAAAGCGTACATATTTTATGGCCTAAATTTGATTACGGATGATAACCAGATTACCACGACTGTGCCCATGTAAATACCAGATAACGGTCGAGTGGATGAGAACTGCAAGAACAGTTTTCCATTTTTCCATTTCAGGCACCACAACGGCCCGCAGCCGGCCCAAGTGGCATTTACTTTAGAGCTTTCACCCTTGTGCACGATTGATTTTTTCGGTAACTGCAAAAGTCTTTTAAATCCAAAAAGACTTTACAGGGATCGTTTAAAGTTATGCAGAATGCATTGACCCAAGTTAAATGCAAGTCAAATTATACAAATTGAATTGTATTATGAGGGCTTATAAAGTCATTTTATATAATTTATGGCACAGGCAATAAACATCTGAATGCGTTGTTCATCAAGAAGACACCAAAAAACTTCCAAAAAAGAAATGAAAGATGAGAACGCTCTTTAGGAGGGTAACGAAATAAGAATACTCTTTGAAAAATAGTTTAGTGTGATGATAAAAATGTTCTTTATAATAACTTAATAAAAAGATTTTTAAACCTAAAAAAAACAAATATTGAAGTCAAACATTCGCCATCTTTGTCACATTTGTGTTGTACCCGTTTAGCAAGGGTATTCCCAACAAAAAAAAGCAATTACATTCGCCATGTCGTGTGGTCAAATATGGGCGTCAGGCATTGACGTGGCCTTTGTCGCGGTTTTTGGGTCTCGTCGCCATGTCTGTTTCTCTCTCTCTCCCTCCCTCTTCAACTCTCTGTGTTTCGATGCGCACTTTATTTGATTTTGATTAAGGGAACTTTGCTCTCTCTCTCTCCTTGCCAATGCAGCTGCAGACACGGCAAACGAAAACCACAACAACATCAACACAAACAGCAACAAAAACAGCTGGCAACTATAATGAATTGCGGATCATTGGACAGATAACGCTGCCTTTTTTTTCGTCTGTTTACATTTGCATTTGCAATGAAGGAAATTGTAAATTAAAATGGCAGAAGATGCGCCCAAAAGCGAACAAGAAATAATAATAAACAATTCAAACAAACAGTTCAGGGTTTGATTGAAGTGCATTCACTGTCTGATTTTTAGGTTTTGTAACCGTGTCGGCAACTTGAACTTGTAACCGCAGTTAAGTACATGAAAACTCAAGCAAACGAAACATACCTTGCAGTTATCTTAACCGTGTGAATAATTGTGATACATTATGAAGATACGCACTGTTGCCAATCAATGTGCAATAATTTTCATTCAAATGAAATCTTAAATTGATTCGGGGAAGTCGACGATGTGTTCTATGTACAAATAAAGAAAGCGAACAGGAAACAAGTGTACAAAAATTAACTTAACGCTAAAAATACGCAAAAAGCAAAAAGAAATTCAAGGAGACTTGGCATCAGTTTCTGCTTAATCACTGATGGTGTCGAGTGCCACGAACAAAAATATATATGTTTTACCCCATACGAATAGCATGAAATTCTCTATAACCAATTAAGACAATTAATACTCAAGAGAAAACATTATTATCTCCAAACTACTAATTGGCTGAGAGAATCTGACTCCTTTCATACAGATATTCTATAAAAAAAAATACGAATTTTTCTCAAGTGAACAGTTTATTAAATAACAATTGTGATTTAAAGACTAAACACGAAAAGAGAGAAATAATCTGGTTGATTAGGGTTAAAACTTCAAATACTCGTAATAAATAAAAAATATTATGTTTAAAATCTAAGAAAATGTATAATATTATCATTAACAATACGCACGTGTTCAAATAAAGGGGATTATGATACTTGTTTCAAACTGAATTGGCTGTAAGATCATATTCCTATTAACTAACGTGCCTCAAATGTTGGCGGTCTGCTGCTGCTTAGCTCATTAGCAACTATAGCAACTTAGCTCATTAGCATATGTGTTATTTATTCAATAAATGTTTAGTTTCGTTGATAAAAACTAATATCAAATCGAATGATTGCTCTCGTCAATATTCATATTGATGTTAAAACATATAAAAAATAAGCAAAAAATAAAAGAATAATATCTGGTTTTATGCTATAGTTTAATAGCTTTTGAAAATCAAAATAGATATTTTCATTGTGTTTTTGTGTTAAATATTTTCAATGTCTTCTTAATAATAATGTTTAAATGTGATTATTTTTTTGGCGCCATTACTAATTGGATGCTTGCCAAACTGTAAAAAAAAGGTTGGGAAACGTTGTAAGTTTTGCCCAACTGTATGCAACGGTATTTTGATTACCCTATAAGTAATAAAACACATTTTTCGGTTTTCTTTTTTGCTCTTTTATAAGGTTTAGTTTTTATTGAATGATGTCCGTTCAACTGCCTTATATGATAATTTTGATGTTATTATTTGTTATTTGACGAATTTTCTCTGTATTTCAGCTGTTCTTATGTAAAACATTCTGGATTTGTTATTGTTGTTTCATTTTAGTTTGTTTTGAATTCAAAAATGTGAGATACCATTTCATAATTTTCGTTCATTCGGTTGTTCTTTTCTGTTTGCTATGCTCTTTTTCTCTTTTCATAAACCATAAATTGTTGCTTATAACGTAATGTATTATGTTGCATCTAAAAATGTTTGCGAGTAACAACGATATGCAGAAATATATATAGATAATAATGTATATAGAAACTTGAGTAACACATAAAATCATAAATATATAGGAAATATATAATAGGTATAATTTGGGTAAGGTTAGTTGTTTGTTTGGTGGTGTATTATGTTGTGTTATGCATGCAGATGCCTCAACTGAACTGAACCAAATCGATGAGAATCTCTTTGGCCATCATTATAGTTACATGTTTATAACAATAATAAACTGAAAACTCTAGTGCCCAGTGAGCTATTGCACAGCTTTCCAGAGTTGTCAAGTCATCTTGCTAACAACTTATTATTATTGTTAATTGTTAATTTTTTGTTTGTTAATAGTTTATGCTTAACAGCAATAACAATGTTTCATTATTAACGTATGTATGTATATGTATATCAGCTCGCTTTGGGCTGTTTAATATAGTATGATATATATATATGTCATAGATTTGTTGTTGTTCTCTCGTTTGTTTTCTTTTTCTTTATTATTAATTCGTTTGTGTTTTTTTATTTGCGTCATTTTTTTCACTTACAATTATAATCATAATCAGAATCATAAATATAAAGTGTAATAATAATAATTATGCAAAAAATAAATCATCATCATATGTTTTTGTATATAAACATTGCAATAAAATGTATGAATATAAATAGAAACGTAAGAAACTCGTGTGATTCCAAAGTTGTTAAAATCTTTGAAGTGGGTTTATGTTTAGTTTGTTTTTTTTTGTTGTGTATTATAAATTATCTTGCCTTTTCCGATTAACGACATGCATTAGCAAGTTAATTTCAAACATTTATAATTATTACATAATATTCAAATAACATCATATTAATCATAATGCATAACTTCAACAATCTTTTTTTGTTTGTTTTTCTCCTTTGTGCTTAGAACTAAAAGTAAATTTGCGTCTCAATAAACATAATTTTTCATTTTCATTTTAATTTTTTTTCAACATTTTTGTATGCTTTTTAGCGTTTTGCTTGCTTGGAGAATAAATAATGAAAATTGCGTGGAAAAACGATGATTTTTCCAGCAATTCGCTTTGTTTATTATCTGCTGTGTTCTGGGCGCTGTTGCTGCCACCTTAGTAGGCGTGGTTGGCAACGAACAGGGAGCCGGAACCGGTGCCAGCGCTGCCAGCAACGTATTTGCCCAAAGAAGCCTCACCATTAGCCTAAGAGAAAACGAAAATGTAATAGAGAATGAAAGAGAGAGAGAGAGAGAGAAAAATGTTAATTAATTTATAATTTTTGCGTAATACCCTAAAAATTAATCCAACGTAAAATTTCCTTTATATTAACTTGATGCCTACCACAAATTGCGGAACTTTTGCGGCCATTTTTGTGGCATGGCTCACTGAACTGTAAACTTAATCTTTGCCCCGTTCGTTTTTCTGTTATTTCTTGTTTTCTTGTTACCTGCGGCAGTTTTCAAAACTTTTCCACCCATACACGCACACGTGTTGTGAAAACTTTTTTTTGTAAATTAAATTTACAAGTCTTTTGAGCCAGAAGTTTATTCGATTACGGTTAATTGCACTGAAACTGTTTGCCCAACACAAAGGGCTAACAAAAAGAGCCCGATTTTTTTGCGCCTTTGCGGAAGCCAAGGGCCAAATTCAAGGCTGACCCGGCATGGCACGTAATTCCAGTTATTCAGTAAGCCTCTTGTGTAGGTCGAATGTGGGTGTGTGTATGTGTGTGGGTATGCGTGTGCGTGTGTTGGCGGGTGTGTAGAAGTTAGCCTGGCAAGTTAAGCTTTTTTTACAGGAAAAGCTGTAGTTTGCATGATTTATAATATTATAGCTAATTCGTTTTTTATACACATAGAATTAAATTAAGTATAGCATTTGAAATTTTAAATAGGATTTTTTCTATATCTATCTAAAAATAAAGTTAAGCACATGGTAAAAAATCATATTTGTATAATTTGTATATGTTTTTATTATTAGAATTCTAGTTGTATGTCTATTTTAAGGTAAGGTGTATATAAATCCATTTCAGGGTACTTGGATGTGTGGAATGTGATTTTGGGGTGTTCTGGGTTCTGGTTCTGGTTCTGCTCTCAGCACAGGTAAGCCAATTATGCTGCAGCCGTTAGATAATTTAAAATGCACGTGCTTGTGTGGTGGTAGTGTGTATATTTATTTTTAGTACTTGTGCGCTGCAACAAACAGGCTGGTGTTGCCTGCAAAGGATGGAATCGAACCAGCCACATATTTGCCTTGGCAAGCCAATCCATTGGCCTGTTTTTTGTTTGTTTGTTTGTTGATGGGGAAAAATAAACAGAAAGGGGAAAAGCGGGAAATTGGTTTTGGGATTAATTCAAACAAAACAGGAGTGCATAAATAATTAAACAAAACAACCACAAACATGCAATTAAAATTAATTAAGATTAAAAGCGTTAAACAGCGATAAAAAAATGTTGTTATTATACAATAAAGCGTCAGTTAATGCGTTCTCCAATGCAATAAATAAAACAAGTTAATTGGATTAAAAACTGCAAATCGGTAGATGCGTTTTTAGTATATTAAAATGGTTGTGTTAAAAAAAATATATACATATATAAAAATAATGATTAATACTGAGCGTGATACGTAAGCATCTTAAGCCACTTAATAAAATTGGTAGTTGATTATATTTAGAAAAAAAATCGAAAATGGCAAATAAAGCAAGCAAATATAGATACACAAAAAAAAGTTTACAAAATATTTTATGTAATCAAGGCTCTTGAGCAATATTATGCAATTTTCACTATTTATTAAAATAAATAAAATTTGTTAGACTGCCATGCAACTTTTCAGGGCTTACAAATTATAATGTGTGTGTGTGCAAAAAAAATACTGGAAATTTGAATTTCTTTTCTTGCTTGAGGGACATATTGCTTGATTGCGTTTTGACATCAAAATAAACCATGTTAAAAGCTTTAAAATCCATCTGCAGATTTTCAGTCACGAAATCTTTGGATCAACTTGCATCCTACCCATAATATTAAAAACACTTTGCCATTCCAGACTTTTGCTGACCCTAGTATTTATGATTGGCAACATGAAGTCCCGTATCGCCGGCAGCGCTCTTAACGGAACCAGGTTCATAGCAGCCATAGCTTGCCAGTGAATTGGCCTGGTTTAGTAAGGTTTTATGAGTATAAAGTTGTACAAATAACCTTAACCTTAACCTGCCACTTAAAGCTTCACCAAACCGAAATAACTTAACCTAATACCCAAACTTCCTCCAAAGTATTATAAATGTAGAACTTACCCTGGCGCGCTTCAGGAGCTCACCCTGACCGGCAGCAATGTTCTCCTTCTTGCCGGCCCAGGCGCGCAGAACGGAAGCCTGCAGGGCACGACCGTACGAGAAGGTCAAGGCCCATGGGCGGGTCAGAGGAACACTGTTGATGGCGCTCAAGTTGACGGTAGCCTCCTCCTCGGACTGACCACCAGACAGGAAGGTCACACCTACACAGGGCAACCATTACAATCATTAGTAAACAGGATTTTGAAGTGAAGGGAAATTGTATTTTTACCGGGAACGGCGGAGGGGACAGTGCGGCGCAGAGCCGTGACTGTGGCGAGGGCAATCTCCTCGGGGGTGTTCTTCTTAGCGCTCTGGCCAGCGGTGACCATGTTGGGCTTGAGTAGGGTGCCCTCCAGGAAGACATGGTGGTCGTTCAGGGCCTTGTAGACGGCAGCGAGAACGGTTTCCGTGACCTTCTGGGCACGATCCAGATCGTGCTCACCATCGGGCAGAACCTCAGGCTCCACAATTGGGACAATGCGCTCCGACTGGCAGATGGAGGCATAACGGGCCAGCACATTGGCGTTCTCCAGGATGGACTGGTAAGATGGGGTGTTCTTGCCGATCTTGAGGACGCAACGCCACTTGGCGAAGTCGCAACCCTCAGCCTTGTACTTGGCACAACGCTTGGCCAGATCGTCCAAGCCCTGGGTGGTGCACTCATCCTCGGAGCCCATCAGTGGAACAACACCAGTGTCGACCTTGATGCCGGGAATGATGCCCTTCTTCCTCAACAGCTGGATGAAGGTGGTGCCGTCATCGGCCTTCTGGTAGACAGTTTCGTCGAACAGAATCACGCCGGAGATGTTCTCCGCGAGCTTATCGTCAGAGGTGAAGAGCAGCTGGCGATAGGCACGACGATTCTCGTCGGTGTTCTCCACTCCAATGTCCTTTAGGCGCTTGCCCATGGTCGAGACGGACTCATCGGCGGCGAGAATGCCCTTGCCGGGTGCGACAATCCTCTGGGCAATGCTCTTGAGCTCCTCCTGCAGCTCCTTGCTGGGATAGTTGAAGTAGGTGGTCATCGTTGAGATTCGCGTATAGTTCTGTAATGGAACGCATTTTGGTTGAGTTTTAGAATTACTGTGAAATGTAAACGATGGACTGGAAAAGCTTTTAAACATTCGCAGGGCTGTAATCTGCATTTTGAATTTGATAAGGGAAAAGCCAAAAGAAGAGGACAAAAACAGCGGTTTCTAAACTAAATGCAATTTTATACTATTCAACGGAAATTTAATATTAAATTTTTGTATCTGTGGTGTCTGAGTTGTTACTACAAAAACAACTGGAATTTCTTAACAAAATATCTATGTATGTATGTACATATCAATCAATCATATGATTCTTAACATTTTGAAGGCAAACGCACAGCTGTTTTTAAAGAGCAGGAGACCAATAAGTAAAGAGCATGCGCGCAGAAAGAGAACCTTTGACTGTTGGCAACATTTTGCTGAGTATTATTTATGGTGAAAATGTTGCCAAGCAGTCTAAAGACTATCAAACTGATTTCGTATATAGAAGTGTAAAATTCTATTGAAAATAATTATTAACATTGAAATCACTTGCTTTCAATTACAAAAAAAATTTGATATTATACACATATCTATGAAAAAAAGCTCTTTTTTCATTCTTGTAATCATTTTTTCATTTGTTTGTAAAGAGGGAGAAAGAAAAAGAGAGAGCGGCCCTCATAATTCCACATTTTTTCTCTTGCTCTGTTGGCAACATTTCATTTTGAAATGTTTTTAGTGTACACAAAATGTTGCCAAGCAGTTTTCTAAAGCTTTCGTTAAAACTTGAACTTGTAGAGAAATGTGTGAAAATTAACAAACACAGCACATAAAAAGCTAAATTAACATATGCTAGAAACTTGTTTTTAATCAATACAGAGTAGAGTCTATATAAAACACTTCGAAATACTTTTGACTTTGTTTTTACTTTCTAATTTCACAACTAGATTTCAGCAATGCTTCTTGCTATTTCAACACACTTTATTAATATTTGAGTGCTATTTTATTTTATTTTTTTTTTCAGCTCAGGCACAGCTCAACCAACCTCGACAGTGATGTTTTAATAACTGATTTGAGAGACGATTGCGAACTTAACTACAACCTTAACCTGATGTAATGAAACCGGTGGGAACTGAAATCGGAGAGGGTGAATATTATAGAAGAAGTATGGTGCGAGCGCGAGGGAGGTGAGGGTGCCTGCAATATTAGTGACGTTCACTTTCACTTTTATTGGCTGTGTCAGCGTGACGTTTGCAGCGCATGCTCCCCAAAAGCAGTGTGACATTGAACAAGGTCAGGCAACATGTTGCGTTCCAATGTTCCATGTTGCTGCGGCGAATTGGTGACGTGTTGCTTACGGTTGCAAAACGGTTAAATAGTAGTTCGTGTAGCGCGTGTGGCGCTCAAGTGTAAAAGAGAGCGAGAGAGTTCTGAGAGTTGAGGGAGACAAGTAATATGTAGAGAAAAAGACGTAGATTCAAATAAAAAAGTCGCAAAATGTTGCTTGACTTGTTTGACATTGAAAAGCACGCAGCGAAAATATTTCCCACGTATTATGTAGTATATGCACATGTATAACTACATAGTAAATATGCCAACGACTGATTAGAACATTAATCGCAACTGATAACTCAATAAAAATGCAATCCCTAACACTTGTTCAATTGAAAAGTTAGTTACAGCTCGATTATATCTATATATAAAAAGCTAATATACTATCTATTTGAGATATATATAAAGTTAATTCACTTAGTTAACACACGCACACACACCTAGACGGGCCGGCAAGTGATCGCAGACTGAAATCTAGCCCCAAAAAATACGACGAATAAATATATAAAAAACTTAAGCACACACACACACAAAACAAATAAACGACACATGACAACAACAAAAATGAAAACAACAATAAACGCTTCTGCTATCAAAAAACATGTATGCATGTTTATTTGAGTCTGTATGTGTATGTGTATATAAAAATAAAATAGACACATGTGCCCAAATATCACACAAAAAAAGAAAAAGCAGCTGCTACATATACTTATTGAAAAAACAAAAAACAAGTTGATAAAATGAACAACAAAAAATGACACAAAAACAAAATGAATTTCTCGAATATTATGGAATCTTTGGACGCACCACTCAAATCTACTGTTGTCAGGCAGTTAAACATTTAACCTTCAGCCAGAATAACACAAAAAACAAGAAAACGAGCCGCCCAAAAAGATTCCAAAGTCTCTGTCAGCAACTTGTTATCACTTGATGAGACTTGTTCAGGATGTTATTGTGAGCACAGAAATACAGAAGAACAAACAAAAAAAAAACAAACAAGTCCGGCCTTCATTCTCAAGCCTCATGACAATAGGTCAAAAGTAGAAAATATTAAATGTAAATGCGTCGTCAAATAAGAAACTGACGTAAAAAAAGGGATAGCAGGAAAGTGGAAGTAAGTGTGTACACAGAGAGAGAGAGAGAGAGAGAGAGAGGAGAGAGAGACAGTAGGAGAGAGCAGAGTCGATTACAATATAATGGTGAATCTATCTATCAATATAATGGAAATCTAGTCTGTTTTGACTAGAAATATACTTTCTTGCTTTGAATTTGGAAAATTTCTTTCACTTTCAACGATTATTTGCATATTTTTTTTTTCATTCCATTTATAATCAGAAAATACAAGTTTAAATATTTAATACCCTATAAACACGTCATTATTTCTTATTTTAATTCCATCATTAGGTTATATATATTTTCATGAATAAATGATAAGCTCAGAACTAAACCTATGTCCTACTAAAAGTTATCAATGCAAAACTTCATTGACAAAAATTGGTATTTTGTCCTTTCAAGTTCAAGGGATGATGCATTCACATATTGTTTCTCTTCTTTCTCTCACGCTCTTTACGGATCACTCTCTTATGTAAAGCATAAGCTGTAAATTGTTAAAGGAACAACCACAGCCGAGCAAGATAGCAGATACATTTCATTGTGTTGTGCTATAGGCAAACGAAAGATTTCTCAGGGCAACTGGCGATTGATGAAGTCAACAAACGCACAGCGCGATATGACGACACTTAATTGAAAAACTAAATGAACAATTAGGCGCATGCATAATTATATATATATATCTACATATAAACTATTTATATACTAGATCTTCGACTACAAATTGCAGTTGATGCGTTGCCAACAAGCAAATGAACTCAACTAGTGCAAAACTATTGGCAATGAATGGAAATAGTTTTGCGGTTGTGGGGCAAGGGGGAACAGCAACCGGTAATACCGGCAATGCAAGTAACCCAACTACATTTAGAAGCTAGCTGAATAATCGAATCAAATTTCCTTATCAGTTCAGTTGCATAGGTCAACAATGCAAACGATAAGAGTAGGAGCAAAAGTCATTTATAAAGTTCAAGCGAGACTCTTATAAAAAACTCTTATAATCAAAACTATAAATCATAACTTTCTGACAAAACTCAAAACATTCCAATCACTATGGAAAAAAGCACACTACATTCACTCACATACACATACACACGTGAGAACTTTCTGTAACTTTGATAAAGCTTTAACCAATGCAAAAAAGCGATTACGAAACAAACTTGAAATTGTGTATAAAGAAAAGCAAATGCACTGATATAACGCGATTACGAACTGCTCTTTTTTTATCTTTATCTTCTTATTTAGTTCTGTAGTATTTATATTTTTATTTTGTTCTTTATCACAGAAACACACATACACCCACGCACACTCACCGCTCTGGAAAAACTGTGTGGGTGTTTTTTGTAACGGCGTTTATGTTCCGCTCTCTGCTGCTGGCTACCGGCTGGCTCTGCTGCTGCTGCTGCACTGGAGTTAAGTAGACGACGCTTTTATTTTCGGCGGCGTCGACGTGAAATTCCAAAGCGAAATAAGTAAAGCGGCAGCCGAATGTAGGCAAACGAGACGTCGAAAGGTTGTTTGGAGGTCGTTCGGTGTTGTCAAATCGCGAGCAGATTTGTGACTAAATCTAAAATACCAAAAGCGTTTGGTATCTAAAAGCAAATGGTTTGTGTATTGGCTGAAGCGGTCAAATTGTGGATGAATTTCGTTGAGCTTTAGTGGGTCATTGCACTGCTTTAAATTGATTCACGCTGCTTGGTTTGCACTGCTTGATTCACACTGCTTACGACGGTGCAATTTAAATTGGCATATGCGAAAGAATATAAGATAATTTAAGTATTAATAATAATAATCTTCAATATTGCTTTAGGTTTAATAACATTATTTAATGTAATGCTTATTTCAATGCGTATAAATCGGAATGTTGTTATTAAAGCATTTTCCATTACATTCTGTAATGCGTTTTTACATTTCTATAAGCGTTGCAAATTGTAATCACACACAATTGATACTTATCTTTCCATTTAAAAATTTGATTAAAGTATTTAACTGATAAGTGCAATCAATTATGATTTGTAATCCTTCAGATTAGCGCACATAAATAGAAATTACGTTTTTATTTAATGACAGCTACACAAAAGAATTGACCATTAAATGCGAGCTTCCCTCTCCCCCCTTCTGTTCCACATTGTAAACACTAACAACATTAACAAAGCACTTGAAAGCATGCCTGACCTCCTGCAATGTAAAAGGACTCAACCTACAACACACACACACACACACACACGCACATTCGCCACAAACAGCTGTTTAAGAGATGGACAGAGAGAGGGAGGAGGCGCCAATGAGTAATATTTCCCGTTGTTCTATAATTAAAGAGAGAACAGTCGGTCTCGCTCTCTCCGTTGTTGTTGTTGCTCTGCCTTGATGCTGTTCATGGCATAGTTTAAGCATCTCTATGACGGTTCAAGTCTTAAGGAGTTAAGTAATTAAAGGGTGGAAGTCAAATAGTTTAGCAAAATGTATAATTAAATGAAATTTACTTAGTTTGTCGAAGTTGTGCTTTATCTTAAGACTCCTTTTTGGTATTTGCTCTTATCTAACGCAGCAGCCGAGCCCACAAACTATTTCGCTCTCTCTTTGGTTGTCCTTGCTCTCAACTGCATTCGTTCAGTTCGCTCGATTCGTTCGCCGTTCGCCAGCGAACTTCGTGTGAAGGTATGTCAGAAAGTTTTGCGGCGAGTTCGGTATGTTCGCATTTTGTCGCCAGTTTCAGATTCAGTTTCAGTTCGAATTCGTGCGTCGGCCGGATGAGTTGAGTGGCAATCGCGCGGCATCTAACATAAAACAACCACACGTGTTGCATTCGTCCCTCGCACACACACACACGCAAGCACGACACACACACTTACGCACACAAAGACGCGTTCGCTCGCAAACACGCGCAAATTGCGTTACGTATACGTCGTGCCGTGGCTGCCATTGCCCTTAAGCGGCAACAACAATTGTGCCAGTGACTGTGAATCAAAGCAAAAGAAAATTATGTGAATTACAAAAGTGAAGTGCAAACAAGAGAAAAAAGCCAAAGCCAAAAGGAAACCCAAAAAACAAAAAGCAAAAAGGAAAATAAAATAAATAGAAGTAAACAAAAGTATTAAAGTAAGCGCTTAAAGCACAAGCTACGCAGAAGGGAGGAGGAGTGGAGAGCATGTTAAACGGCTTGCACAATTTTGGTAAGCACAAACGCCCATAAATCTTAACAGAGAAAATAGTATGACGGTATATAGAGCGAAGAACGGATAAATACATATATTTATATGTATGTGTATTTATGGCGCACATTTTAGTTGTGTTTTTGTTTTTTTTTTTTTTGACCCTTGCGGTTTCATATGCAGATTTCTTCTTTTGCTTGGCAGCCAAAATGAGTAATATTGAGAAATTGATGAGTGCTTCGAGCAGCCAGCAGCAGCAGCAGCAGCAGTCCGAGCAGCAGTACCGTCGCCTCTTCCGCCCTCTTATCCCGAACTTCACCCCATCTTTTGTCTGTCGCAGCCTGTGGCAGGCACTTCATTAATATGCAGCAGGCGACAAGCAGGATTCTGTGCGTTGTCAAGACAGCCAATGCTGCCACTACCATCCTGTGAAACACCCAGCAACACACACATTTTCCGCCCATCAACACACACATACACAGATATACAGACAATGCCATTAGATATTTCTCTGTGCGTGTGTTTGAACCTTTCTCTGTGTGCCTGCATTTGTGGAAATGAGTATCCTTTTGGCTATTGCTCCTGCTCTCTGCTCCTTTGCTTCCCTCGCTCCTGATGATAATGTTGATTTTTGCCTTCCGCAACAATTTGCTTTGAACTTTGAACGCTCAGCTTTCTCCAACCTTTCCCATTCTCTTCACCCTTATCTCTTATCCCTTAGCCCGCCTTTTGCTTGTCGCCTTCGAACGAACAGTTTTGTGTTGCCTTTGTTTGGGGCAATAATAAAATGCTTGTTACCTTTTCCAGCAGGTGCCTATGAGTTGTTTTGGCCATGATGTCTCTCTGGCTCTGGCCATCGCTTGAGCTTTTTGCCCTCGTGTGTTTTATTTGAATGTTCTTGTGTACAAACATACATACATATTACTTTATTGTTTGAGGTATAAACATCCATCCCAAATCATAATTGGTTTCATTTGACCTTTTCATTTTGTGTTATAATATTATAATTAACGATTTGTTGTTATTGTTGTTGCATCATCACTTTGACTTGGGCAACAGAATGTTTACTGTCTGGACAGGGTTTAAAAGTAAACTTTATTCCCAGTGGACCATTGGGAAAAGCTTTTAAAGTCGAACACGTGAAGGTTGAAAATTTGTTAAGAAAACACTGTTATTCTTTGGTCAAAAACATTTATTTTGTTTAATAAACATATAAAATTGTCAACTAAAGTGATTTTATATGTTTTTCTTTTTACATGTTTTAATGTGATTGATAAAATACAAAGCCAGATTATGATTAATGACTGTTTTAAAATGACAGAAATCTGTAAATTAAATATACAGCATATTAAAAAAATGTTAATAAAACAATAGCTAAAGGTCATCGTTATTTAACTGTTGTAGCCCGATTAAAAAAATATTATTTCATGTACTTACAAAAAACTTAAAAACAAATAAAAACAATTTAATCAAAAAAATAAACTTAATTTTAATTTAGCGCGTGATAAAAAATTATAATTGCGTATTAATATCAATTTTAAAAATCGTTCAATTATTCATTTAAAAAGGCGAAACAAGTAGAAAGGCATTACTTCAGAAAACTAGACTAGGAGATACCCTAAGCTCTAACCATTCGGCTAACGCATAATGACTAAATTTTAATCTACAAATCCTCCAGTAATGCTCGCCCCATTTTCAATGAAATTTCCACAGATAATTATAAAATTTCATTATTAATTTTCATGTTTCTCATACTACGGATTTAAGTGTAGTCGATTACATGTGTATATCGCAAACGAATAAACTTATCGATAAATTGCTCTGTCTAAGGCAAGAATATAATCAATATATTAACACTTAACACTTTAGTTCCTGAGAACAACATGTTATAGGAAATTCCTATACCGACTCAGCTGTTGATGCTGAATAAGAATATATATATAATCTATAAGGGCGGAGATACTTCCAGCCATCTCGCAAATACTTTTCAATAAAACCCTATACCCTTACGGGTCAGTGTATTTTTATACAGGAAACAAAACATAAATTATTAATGATAATATATTTTTTTATGCGATTGAACTGCTTTAGGAAATATAATTTAATATTGCCCATTTGCGGGCGGTTGCAATCATAATTTTCATTTATTTTTTAGCATAATAGTGCGATATGAAGAAGCAAAGCGAAAGGGCCAATGATTTAAACCTTTTAGCTCTGGTAAGCAATTGGTTTTGAACTCGCATAAATTATGCACGCCAAAGCTACAAAGCAACAGAGAAGGCAACAACAAGCCTGAAAAGAAGTCAAATCAAACAACAAACAACCAACAACAGCCGAAACATGAAAATGTTGTAAAATTATTTCAATTCTGATTCTTACGCACGCATGCCTTATGCCTTTTTACGTACTCTTTACTCTGTTGTTGTTATTATTTTCAGTCACATTGTTGTTGTATTTGTTTGTGGCCCTAAAAAGTACACATATTTGTATATATGTATGTATGTATAATAAATGTATTCGTATTTGTATTTCCATTTGTGCAGTTTTTTGTTCAACTTCAGTTGTTTACTGCCAAAAATAAAAACAACAAAATAAAAACATAAAAAATAAGCAAAGCATATAGAACAAGAAAGCTAAGAAAGCGCTTGCTTGCCGAATATCCTATACACTTTCATAGTTAAATCCATTCAAAGATATAGTGGTTTGATCCTGCATACAAAACAGACAGATAGATAGCATAATTGACTTATCGACTCAGCTTGCGATTCTGAACAAGAATATATATACTCAATAGAGTTGGACATGCTTGCGTTACACATTGCATAACATAGTTGTACTAAAACACTTTTGCAAGTGTATACAACATCAGGTGTTGTTGTATTATTTTTATTTTTACTTAACTTTGTTCGTTTACCAAATTACACTTTCACTTCCTTAGTAACAAGAGGCGCCATTTTATGTTGTCGGGTTTTTTACTTTCAATTAATTTATGCTGTTTGCTTGCTTTCACTTCCCTTATGAGTTCTTATTGAGAGTGGAAAAATGGAATTTATCGTTTGTGTTCGTTTGTGTAAATGGAGCTCGGGGAAAGGGTAAACAAATATTACGTTTGACTTCAGCTTAGGTTAAGTACTTTTTAATACGCGCAGAGGTTTGTGTTTTTTTTTAGTCGAAAGGCATCTGAAAAACGATGTTGCTTTGGAAATTTAATTATGTGTCGTCTGGGAGATAGATTAACGTTAAGATAATATTTTTTCCATTTATTTATTAAAAATACATTTTAAGCCGGAATTCATTAAAAAAAATAATTTTTATATATATTTTTTAAACATTTTTTGTACTTGAATATTTAATATAAATATACACTTCACATAATGTTTTTTTTGTTCTCATATAAGTTACATATAAATCGGCTATAAGCTGCTTCCGCATGAGCTGAGTTTATCTGGCCTGAAGATCAGTTCAAGCTGCTTCACATGCAAAGCAGATTCCTGTTAAGATTTTTTATGATGCTTATTAAAACGAAAAATTGTTGTTATCCGGACAGATGGCTGAGTTTTCTTAAAGCTTCTTGAGGCAAGCGAGCTTCAGGCAGAAACATCAAGCTCTACGCTGTTCTTTGATTATTATTATTATTATTATTGCCATGCATTCAAGTCAGCAAATTTTGTGCTCAAGCTTATGGCAAACACTTGGCTGGCTGGCTGACTGACTGGCTGGCAGTACCCCCAAGGAATGCTCTCAACCGTGTGCAAAGTCAAGGCGTGGAATTTGTAAGCAAATAGGGAAATTCTGTGCAACTGATGGCTGGCAACAATTCGTATTGATTGGAATTTGCAGCCGAATGAATGCCAGTGAATAAAACTCAAATGAAAAGAAGCAACAAGGCAGAAGCAGAACTGAGCGGAACTGGAGAGAGAGAGAGAAAGAAAGTGGTGTAAAGCGGCTTGATTATAAATAACGTTAAGTAAGCGCACATGAATGCATTTTGATTGTCTACTTTCTACTTTATTTACGGCATGTTTCCTTTCCTTTGCTTTTGCAACGAATGCAAGACAAGCTCGCAAGGCTCGCGAAACGGGACATTTCTGGCTCTGGCTTGAAAAGTCCTCATTTCTTGTGTTTTTTTTTTTGGGAGACTCGCTGGCAGCGTCAGCTACTTCCTTAAATGCCTCGCTAATGTCGAAAAGAAATGTATATTTTTGTATTATTATTTTTATTTATTCGCTCGCTACGCTTTCTATATAAATTCCAACTGCACTCGCACTCCCTGTCGCAGTCGCATTCGCAGTCAACGACATCAGCGACGTCGCATTTCCTTGCGTTTCGCTTTTTGCTTTTTGGTTGCTTTCCTTCTTTCATTCCTTTTTATTTTTTATATATGCGCTGTTCCTTTTTGAGGCCATGCAAAATAATGTTTTATATGTTGCAATAAATGTACGACTCCCCGCATGCCAACCCAACAGAACCCATCCCAATCCAAACCGAATCCACCCTCTTCCCCGAACTGTAGCAGCATGACATTCGCATTCGCATTCGTAAAGGCAACGCGCATACGCAATGTTGTACGCAGTTATCCTTGCGCCCATTTTTGTCTGTCTCCCAGCAAGCACGCCTGCATCAGTCTGTATGAATGTGAATGCGTGTGATTGTGTATGTGTGTGTTGCATGCTTTTGCTCCAGCCCCTTGAAAAGCTACCCAAAACTTGTGTTGTACTCGCATGCAGGCGGATTCCCTGGTGCTGAAACTCCTTAATATCCATAGAGACTGAAAAATTGTTTGAAATATTTAGACACTTTCTTTGTCAACATAAAGACTGGTTCAAATTTATTTTTCAATTATATACATTTTCAACATATAACCTGGGAATTGTTTCGATTCTTATGATTTTCACAATCAACCTAAAATATTTTAGCCACTTTTTATTTGTTAATTTGTTGTATTCTTTGAGTGGGCTTAAAAACAATTAAATAAAAAATGGTATAATTAAGTGAAGCAATGCATAAATAACTCTAAATTCCTTTATTTCTTTGTTTTCTGTTGAAGCCTTTAAGTGTCTCTTGTATTCAGGCATAGCTGAATAGCACTAAAATAAAAATGTGAACAGTAAGGCAATTTAATTAAAGATCAAATGTTTGGGTTCCTTCAGTTCCTGTCACTGACATACACACATACACACACACATCCATACATAAATGTTTAACGAAGCGTTCGATGTTTTCGATTTTGCACTCGCTTGTTGTTTGTTTGTCACTCGATGTTGTTGTTTCTGTTGTTTTTGTTGTTGCTGCTGTTGTTAACCCAATAGACGCTCATTCTGGAGTTTTGCGTGCCAACGCTTTGCTTTTGTTGCTGTTGTTCTTGTATTAATAATTCGTGCGTTTCGCTTGTGTCACGTTTCGCATGACAAGAATTTCGCTACGCCTTGTTTTCGTTCTTCTTGTCAATGTTTGTCAATTGTGGTTGTTGTTCTTCACATCCTTATTCGTAATTTTTCTGCGTAATTTCTTGGTTAAAGCAAAATGTTAAAGATCTTACGGCTAGCAACGAGACAAAGGTACCAAAATACTAGGAACTCAGAAGGCTTCAGTGGTAAAAAGTTTGACTAGAAGATACCCTGAACGTTTGAACTTAAGCGTCACGCTCTTGCCTGCACTTCCATTGCATAATATTCACAATTTCGTCTATAGTTTCTAAAACTAGTTTTAAAATTTACAAATGCACGACTCAAGTGCTATCGATTACTCGATTGTTATCGGAAACCACAGAAGTTATCAAGAATTTGTATCAAACTTGCTTTGCGTTTAGCTTAGAAGAAGGTACTACCATTTATAGTTCCTGAGTTCAAAGAGTTCACACAGACATATAGACTGATGGAAAGAGGGACATCTGTATATTGACTCGGTTGTTGATGTCGATCATATATACACTTTAAGGGTTCAGAAATGGTTCCCTCCTTCCGTTACATACTGTTTCACAAAACCATTATACTCTTTTTTCCCTTCATTCATTTCATTGGTTCTGGGTGTAATAAAAATGACAAAAAAATGGCTCAAGATGCAGAAAGAAGCGCATGGATAACAAACAGAGCAGAGATAAGGTATCTTTCCGAAAAGTTTTGTAGAGTGGAATGTTTTCATTTTGTGCCCAAGCAACAGACCATGAAAATCAACATACGAATTCGTATTTCTCCCTCTTTCACTTCCACTTCCACTTCCCTGCACACACACAGCTTCATGTATTTTTTTTTTTGTTTGTTCATCCCTACAAAATGCATATAGGGCCGTTGCCATATGAAGTTTGCTTAAATAAAACGGGAACTAAAAAAAGATGGTGAATTGCAGAAAAATAAAAACACAAATAGAGAATGTTCCAAATGTCAATTCTTGAGCATAGACATGAGCACACACAAAGCTAACAATAATGGAAATTTGCCGCTTTCTATTGGCATTTTTAGCTACAAAATCATGAACAATAAGCTAACAGTTAGATGGATACTATCACAAAAGAACTAATGATCTGAATGAAAATTGGTTTTTTGACTGGGGACACAAGTTTCAATTTGATTGTAAAAACTGAAAACAGGCACAAAAAGAAATTCATGTTAGCTTTGAAAGACATATGACATTTGAAAATATATTTATTTTCACATTCAGTTTGAATTTGACTTAAAAATAAATTTATTGAATGAGATTTAAATGAATTTTATATAGAGTATTTGGTTAGAAAAATTAAGATGAACTAAAAGTTATAACAAGAATATGTTATTGCAAAACATAAGTAATAAAAATGAATTATAATTTTGCAATATTTTTTGCTTTAAATTGCGAACCAAACTGCAAACTCAAACTTAAGCTCTGCGGTAAATAAAATTGCACACAAGTAGTTTTAAAAATGCAAAGCGCTTTGCATGATTCTTTTTTGCACGCAAGACATAAACAATATTATCACGGCAATAGAAAACTTTTGCATTTTACTTATGTGTATTTGCAGTTTCAGTTTCAGTTTTCTATGAAGTCGACTTATGTATTAAAAACTATTAGAGTTGTTTAGCTAAGTTGAGTTGACAAACTTTAATTTGAGTTCCGCAAAGAAAATTGTGAAAACCAAATGCAGCTAAAAAATATGGAAACAAAAAAACAGCACTTAACATTTGGGAAGACGGAATGGGGGGAAAGGCGGCATTTTGGTCGGTCAATACCCTCGACAGCTGTCAGCAACTGTGGCTTACTCATATGCCACTTACAGCCCCACAGCCCCACAAAGCTGGTTTCAATTTCTTTTCAACATTTAGCGTCTTCCACCTTCCCACCTGCAAATTCGGCTTGGCAAAAACTTTATTTCGCCCTACTAAAGTCGTCGCAAAACGAAACAAGAAGAAAAAGAAAAGCAAATCCCCTCAAGTTTCTGCAGGAACTTTTTTTCGTCTCTATCGCTGGCACAGTTGTGTCTTTTTGGTGTGTTTTTGGTGTCGCTGTATGAACTTTTGGCCCACTGTAAAAAAAACTATTTAAATTTAGTGGTCGTTTTTCTTTCTCTTTTTTTCGTTTGCCTTCTTTTGGTGTTTTTGGTTTTGATCCGCGCACGACGACAAAAAAAGTTTTCTATAAATAATTTTAGCATTTTATTGTGCATTCTTATGCATTCGATATCGAAGTTGGCTCTGGAAATAAATATGAAAAGTTTTATTTATGTTTGGGCCGCCGACTAAGCCGGATAGAGGATTGTAATAGTAGAGAAGCAAAAGCCTGTGGGCGTTATATTTATGGCATTTGTTTGCCAACAAGTTTCAATAGCTCAATCACGCCATCGGCGCAGCCAAACAAATAGAAATCACATGCAATATTCTTGATGTAATCGCACTCTGTTCTCTCTCTATATGTGTGTTTTTCAAAACTTTTTGCAGGGTGAATTCTAATTTCAAATATAGTATATTTAATATGTCAAAATCAACATAATATTTATTTGTATATGTGTTTGGTGTTTGTTTTGCTTCTAGGTTGAACTTAAACTTTTTGAGACTCAAACCAATTTAGCAAACAGATAGGCATATTTTTCTTCGGCTTGCCGAAAGATTACTGTTAGTAAATATTTCATTATTTATTTTTTTCTCCTTGGGGCAGTTGGAACGAGAAACATCATCAATGTGAGTGCTTCGTGGCTTGTGCTGAGCTGCTAGCTGCTCCTGGGGGCAATGAAATCGCGGAAGCTGTCCAAGGTTTGTGGCCTCAACTGCTTGACCCTTGTCTACATACCGCTGGTGTTGCCCATCCTACGATGCACAGCTGTCGGCACCGCCAGCGGGAGCGGGAGTGGGAGTGGGAGTGGGAGCGGGGACTTCGACTATCGCATGCAACGTGTACGAAATGTGTTGAAGGAAGTGCCGCTAATCGATGGACACAACGATTTGCCATGGAACATCCGAAAGTTTCTCAAGAATCAGCTGAAGGACTTTCACTTTGGCGGCGACTTGCGAGAACTGGCGCCCTGGTCATCGAGTGCCTGGAGTCACACAGATCTGCGACGCTTGAAAGAGGGCATGGTCTCGGCACAGTTTTGGTCCGCCTACGCACCCTGCTCCTCCCAGCATCTGGACGCAGTGCAGCTGACTCTCGAACAAATCGATCTAATACGCCGCCTCGTACAGCTCTATCCGCATCACATGGCTCTGGTGAACACTGCGGCAGGCATCGAGCAAACTCATCGCACTGGCAAGATAGCCAGCCTCATAGGAGTCGAGGGAGGACATGCGATCGGAACCAGTTTGAGTGTTCTGCGCATGTTTTATCAGCTCGGTGCTCGCTATCTAACACTAACACACACCTGCAACACACCTTGGTGGGTGAAAATCTAAATCTTAATGCCTAGTGGATTATTTATTTATTGTTTTTTTTTTTCAGGGCGGATTGCTGCAAAGTTGACGAGCCTGGCAAATATCCACACATAGGTGGACTTTCACAGTTCGGCAAGGTGAGCTGCGTTGTGATGCGTTTTACTTTTAAAATAACAAATATTTGTTTATAAAAAGCAATCAATTGCAATTTAGCTTTTAACATGTCTTTCGGATTGCCCATAACAAATGCAAATTTATTCTTTGATAAATTACATTTTCTGCATTTGTATGTTTATTTTGTTTGCTTTTTTGAGTAGTAATTTATTTTACAGTCTTTTGATAGATTTTGCATAGCTTAAAACGTTTGAGTTTTACATTCAGAAAGCAAATTAAAGTAAATTTTTCGCATTAAATTTTCTTTGCTAAGTGAATTTACTTTATACATTTTAAAAAATGAGTTGCAAATGGAAAGTAGACATGATTATAGGTTATATATAGTTATTAAATGTGTTTTTAACCTTAATTGTTGGGTTAATTTGTTAATTTTGTCAGGGTTATTGGGTCTGCGTAGGAAAAATAAACATGTTATTGGCAGGTTGGCAGCGCTGGAGTGAGGTAAAGTGAAATAGTTTTCGGTAAATTGAAAGCATATTATTTTTGAGTAAGAAATGAAATCGCCCTGTTAAAAATAAAAGAAAGGCAGCTTAAATGGTCAAGAACAGATGAATACTATAATAATATTATAATAATCATAAAAAAAGATTTATCTTTTACATCAAAACTGGAATTGTTGTTGTATTCAAAACATTCTGGAATTCAATTGTGTACTTTTTTGTTGTGGATTTCTAAATACATTTTAGTAAGCAATAAATTCGTTTCTACTTGCAGCTTGTGGTAAAGGAGATGAACCGCTTGGGCATGATTGTCGACTTGTCACATGTATCGGTGCCAACAATGCTAGATGCACTGGCCGCATCTCGAGCACCCCTTATATTTTCGCACTCCTCGGCGCATGCCATCTGCAATAGTTCGCGCAATGTGCCAGATCATGTGCTGCAGCGAATTGTAAGTTAAATATGAAAAATTAAAATGTTTACTTTGATTTTAATGGTTTTAACCTTTGTAGGCCATTAACGGCGGTCTGGTGATGGTTGCGTTTTATCCGCACTTTGTCAGCTGCTCGGGTCAGGCGACACTGCAGGATGTTGTGGGTGAGTGTTTCGGAGGTTGCTTATAATTATTTTACAATTAAATCTTATTTTTATTGCTTTACTTTACCTTGCAGCGCATATTAACCACATACGTGATGTCGCGGGCATTGATCATGTGGGCATTGGCGCTGGTTATGATGGCGTTAATCTGTAAGTACAAGAATCAATAAAGTCAAGTAGAAGTTAAGTCTTTTTGTAATTATATAATTCCTGACTCTGTGTGTAGTGTGCCCAAAGGCTTGGAGGACGTTTCCAAATATCCGCATTTGTTTGCTGCATTGCTGGAGTCGGACAAATGGTCGGAGGGGGATATTGCCAAGCTCGCTGGCAGGAATCTTATACGCGTCTTCAAGGAAGTCGAGGCGGTGAGTATGCAAACTGTGAAACATGCCACGACAAGCAATTCGTTTTCTCGTTCGTTTTTCTCTTATTTTTGACCATTGGCATTCCAGTGTTCATTGTGCACAGTGGCAACAATTTCTGCAAGGTTTCGACTAGTTGTGTGTGAAAGAAAGCTACCTGCAGATTAAGGCTAAGTCAGAGAGCTCTAAACAAAAGCGCATTTCTTGGCCAAACCAAAAAAATAGCACACGCCAGTTGTTGAGCCAGTGTTGAGCAGCTCCCCAAGATAAACCGAGCAGCTAGTTCGCTGCAAAGAAGCTCTAGTGGCTGTTGTTGTTGCATTCCCTGGCTCGCTTGTTATTGCACTTGGAAAATTCCTTTCAAAGGATAAAGAGAATAATGTGGCTTTGCAATGGAATTTGCACATACTTGCTGCAGAGAAAAGAAAAAGCAGGCCAACAACGAACCAGAACGAAAGCAGGACCAGAGCCATGACTAGCTGTGTTGTGTGTGCTCTGTGTGCTGTGGCGTCGAAAAGACGCAAGTCGTAAAATAATTTTAAAAGGATTTTCAAATGGTTATTTCGATATTTATACATGAGCATGACCAGCAGCAGTACCCAGTACCAACAGTCGGCAGCCAGCAACCGGCAACCAGCAACAAAGCAGCCAACAAGCAACTGAAGCTGATGCTAGTGAAGTTTGTTTGCGGATGTGGTCAGTTTGTTTGCTGTCTGCTTGGTCGGTCAGGATCGCCATGACTACGACTGCACCGAAGCTACTATTTGCTCCATTCTTTCGTCCTCCAGGCACTGTTCCTGTCAGTAAAGGCGTAACCGTCTTCTCTCTAGCAGCATTCAATTTAAATCAATACGCAATGACTGACTCTCACTCTTTTACTCTCTATCTATCTGTCTTTTTTGTCGTAAGAGTCTCTTTGAACTAGAAGTTACTCCATTGACTACGAATGCCACTCAATGCTTAGCACCATTCAGCTAAAGATTCCAAGTGGGTTTGTTTTGCAGTCGACTGACTGCCAGCTGTAAACGTTGACTCAACTGGTTTGGTAAATGTGGCAAGCCAAGCATTTCCATGTGGCAACAGTGATCTAAAAGACCACTCGATGCGCGATGCTCGATGCAGTTCTTTATGAGTCTTAACTTATAACAAATTCATAAAGAGTTAAATTTAGCATACTTAAAATAAAACTTCTCTATTTCTACTTTATTCACAAATATTTAAACGTATTCACTTTATTATCATTTCCATTGTTATTAAGCTCGCTTACACTAGCTTAGAGCATATTATAATCTTCAAAACATCAAAGATTAAGTGCTTAACTAATTATTCTATTTAGCGACGACCTCTTTTTTTTCTTTGCTTAGTGCTGCCAGTCTGTTATCTTTGCTTAGAAAATTGCCTTAGTTAGGAAAACTAATTTAAAATGTCCGACTTTAGTTTATAGCTTAGCGAGTCTGGCCATTTAAAGATTTAATAACAAATATAAATCATACGCCCCGTAGCTGCTGCTCTAGCTCACATTTTATTGCTAGCTAGCTCATTATAAAACTCCCCGCTACCGCCCTCGCCATCGCCATCGCCATCGCCCTCGCCATCTAAGTTGGTCGACTCAAAAAAATAGATACCGCAGCATTTTTTATTTCAGCGCTCGTCTCTCTTCCCGTCTGAGCAAAACTTTAATCATATTCTCTTTGGTTGTCTGACGTTGTCTCTGGTGCGTTGCCTCTGCCTCTGCCTCTGCCGCCGACTCTGACTATGACTCTGACTGTGAGTCGTGAGTTGGCTGACGCTTTATCTGCGAGCAACATTGTAATTAGTTTTGGCTCTGCGCTTCCCTTCTATGTGCATTAAACAAAAAGTAAACTACACCCCAACAATGCTTTCTCTATGTGATTACAATGCTCATTTTTATAAATACTGTGTGCGTGTGTGTGTGTGTGTGTGTGTGGCATTAAAAAGTGTTGCCTACTTTGCACACCAAGTGATTAAAATCGCAAAGCTTTTATTGCATTTTGCACTCACGAGCAGAAATGCTAAAAAAGAAATGAATACAAATATATATACAAATAAAAGGCAACCATATCGCAGTAAATATAAATATATATTATACAGCTTTTACTGCTGGTCTTATATGGCATAATGCTCATTAAGTATTGTGCTCGCATTGTATTACTTTGCCATTCTGGTTGTTGTTGCCACTTTTTGTTAACTCTGCCACAAAGTAATTAAAAATGTAGCCCACCGCAATTTTTATTTTATACCCAGTATGTATTTTTTATTTTTTTGGCTTGTCTCAGCCTCGAGCCATGCCATGCCTTGATGAAAACAGAAAAAAACAAAATCAAACCAACTCTTATGCAAGCACAATTTATTGAGGTCAGTGACCCAAATATGCAATAAAACATGTATTATCGCATAAGCAGGCGACAGGCGACAGGCGACGCCCGTAATGCAATTAAATGAACACAAAAACCGGTTAAAATGTTCAATTATTAGACGCTTAATGCCCATTCCCCTGGAGACTGGCCAAATATCAAGCCATCGTGCAGTGGGTCACGCAGGGGACGCACTCATTATGTATGTGTTCGTTTCTGGTGTCGGGTGTTGGATATTGGGTGTTGGGTATCTGGTGTCGGGTGTTTGGTATGGGGCATTGTGGCATCGTTGTGATAATTAAGCAAGTCATAGAAATTAGGCAAAAGGCCATTTTAATGATTGTCATCTCTTCTGCACACACACACACACACACTCTCTTTAATACCCTTTTATGCTCTGAACACGCTTATGTTCCCAAATTAATTGTTAAGCTCATATTTCGCTTGAGTGCATATCATTTTGGAGTATTTTGTACGTATTACAGGACATATTTAGGAACAAAAAAAAACAATAAAAAAAACTTTTTTTTCAATAATTTTTTTTTTGTTTTTTTGTTACTATTATTAACGTTTTATTTATTTCAACTTTCAACTTTACTTACTTTAACTACACAGAATTTTTATGTAACTTCCATTCGCTGCCATTAGACCATAAGTGTGTCGTTGGTTCGTATAAAAATAAGCGAAATGAGGGCAATAGAGATTTAAGGCAGCTCATGGGAATGCCTTTAGTTTGGTTCATGCTGTGGCGCCTTTTCAATGCGACCCAACAACAACCACAAATGACAGTGGGTGTGAATGGTGGTGGTGGAAGGAGAATGAAGGGTGGACATTGAGGCCAGCAGCCTTAGCCATAGCCATAGCCATGAACATGATAATTTTCTTGACGCCAGTTTTTATCTAGACAAAACCAGAGGCAGTTGAGAGGCAGCAAGTTCAGGCGGCAGCAGCAGCAAGAGCAGTTGAGGTCGCTTGCCTGCTTGTGTTTGTGTAAATGTATCTTTTATTTTAGCCTTTTATGCGAGTATCTAATGCGAGCATGGAAAGGCATTTGGCACGACACATAGCCCAAGTGGCGGCGACGGCGGCGGCATTGGGCAAAAGTCCCTTGCAAATGGCAGCAATTTGTGCGAGACAAATTCATTTAAATATCCTTTTGCCGGTCTGTCTGTATATGTGTGTGTGAATATGTGAGTGTGCGTATTTGTTTTATGCGTGTGTGTGTGTGTATTTACTGACCTTCTTACAATTGATATGGTTAGCTTGGAAAAATGGCGCAGATCTTTAACAGACATTTTTTCGCTTTGAACTTTTCACTTAAATGTAACTGTGAACTGTGCTTTTCATTTCTGAAACTCAAAGCGGCCGGATAAGCATTGCCAAAGGCAAATCGCTCACAAAGAACTTGTTGGAATGGTGTGGCGTGTAGGCGGGTAGGCGTGGCTAAAAGTGCAATGACTGCGTCCCACACAGACTACGCCGAAGCTGACGTTTTATTGTTGTGTGTGTGTGTGTGTGTGTGTGTGTGGGTTGGTCTGGGTCTGTGTTAGTGTGGCAGGCTGTGCTGGCACATAAAGCCTCATAAAAAAGTCGTAAATTCGATTGTTATATGGCAAACAAAGCACCGGAAACGGGGCGAGCGAACTGCCTTTTGCATAACGCCCCCCGACCCAAAACCCAACTCATCCGTCCCGCTTGTCTACCCTTCTCGCCTTTGGTGCGGCCTCAAAAGGTGTTTGGTGTTGAAAACAAAACATTTTTTTTTGTGTTTTTGTTGTGTTTGTTTTTGCATATATATATATATATACTATATATGAATGTATATTTTGTTTTATTGTAAGTCCCGTTTCGTTTTGCTTTGCTTTGGTTTGTGTTTTTGTTTTTCTTTTTGTTTTTCATTTTGTTTTGTTGGCTGCGCGGCATAAAATGTGCTTCAAACTTTGTGCAGAGCACACACACACACTCACAAAGTTGGCCAAACAATACGCAAAGGGCTAGAATAAGCTTGACTGTGGACTGGTTTAGAAGGCCTTTTAAGGACTCGTTGCAATACGCGTTCCCGATACGCCCAGTGAATGCCTTTATAATACTAAATTTACATGTGAATAATTTAATAGCAATATGATTGTTTTATAAGTAGCTCAGGAATGAGGAATCAGGAATCAGAACGCCACACCGTCGTCGGTATTTCTTAGAACTAAACGAGCATGCCGTGTGGTGTGATAAATTGACCTATAAAAAAGTTGAACAACAAATAAAAATGTTGAGTGTAGTGTTCGTTACGCATTCTTCTGTTAAAACTGTAAACTTCAAGAGATTGTTTTCGAAGTTTCTCAGGAAAAGTATTTTTAACTCACGACAAAATGCTTTAAGCCGTAACCATAAAAGCTTTAGAAACTTCTTAAAATAGTAATAAAATAAAATTAATGCTGCTTCTGATGAATGATTCTCAATTTAAAGCTACTTACAAAAATGAACGGATTCGAGCTTCGAAGCTAACTGCTTTAAATTGAACTTGTGAAAACAAATCCGCAACTGAGTCAGATTTAATTAAATTCGAAATGTAATAACTATTAGTCAAGATGCATACACACATGCCAAACTTCTAAGTCATTAATAACGTGAAATGCATTTGCAACTGAAAATCAATAGAACTTCCATTTGAATATTAAACAAAAAACTTTACCCATTTGCACTTTGCACAGCTGAACACTTAAGATGTGGCGAATGGGTCGAATGGGGGGCGAATGGGGGGCGAATGTGTAAAATGCGAAAGTTGCTCGCGTATGCAATCTGTTTTCATTAGTTACGAGCACAGCTGTTGGCACAAAACCTAATCAAACTCTATTTATATTGCGCATACGTCGCGCAGCGTCGCGCCGCGTGGCAAACAAACCAAGTTTGGAACCAAGTATTTAAACAGTTGTGTGTTTGGTTTTTTCTTCTTTGCTATTCATTGCAGGTGCGTGATCAAATGGAATTATTGCGAGTACAACCGATTGATCAGTCAATTCCAGCTGAGGACATTATGGGCAGATCCTACTGTCGCTATCAAGGACCAAGAACGTGATAATTTCTTCATATGTAAAGTTTCAAAACAACACACATCCACACCCACACACACGCACGCACAACCAATGCCAGAGGTTAGCGGAGAGAGATGGAAAAAATTATGTCAAGCTTACGTGTTATAAAGTGAAACTTGTTTTAGGTTAATTGACAAAGTTTTTTTCGTCATGCGTTACATGCGAGCATTTGTTTTTATAGAGTATGTGTGTGTGTGCTGCGCTGTGATGTGAGTATGACGCACACTGACACCAACACATGTACTTACAATCGCTTAGACTCCATGTGGCAGCTGCTGCCCGGCAACATTGTGTGCAGCTGGCCGTGCACATAAACAAACACAAAGTGGCATATAGGACTCACACCCTACACCCTAAACCCTAACAAACACACACAGACATGCCCACCCACCATATCGTCATCTCCCCTCTCGTCTTGGCAACACTGAGGTTACCATAGCTTGCCAACATTGTGTAAATATCATTGTCATTTTTATTTTCATCTTTAGCACTTAGTAAGGGCAAAAAAAAAACTAGCTAAAACCTGACAAAAGCAAAAGCGCACAAAAAAAAAAAAAAAATAAAACAAAACAAAAGAACAAACGAACACAAATAAAAGCTGGCTAAATAAATAAAGTAATAGGAAAAGTGAAACACTCCAAGCCTCCAAAGATCAGATAGAAAAAAGTCCTGTTACATGCGTATAGAAAGTAAAGAGATTTTTTTCATTGGGTATTTTTTCTATGAAAAAGTTATAATTACACACACAAATATATATTAATATTAAATAAATATTAGCAACATGCTAAATTGTTGTGGCAAAATATATAAATATATATACAAAAGAGAACGTTGCATTTTCATTTTAAGTTTTTGAGCATGTTTAAATACGAGTAATTTTAATTCAACTTTATGGTATTTCAAAAAAATGTAAACCTCGGCTAATGAGTAGTGCTGGTGTTAAGCCAAAAACGAAAAAACGAAAATGCTGCACTCTTCATTAGCCATTAGTGAATTCATTAAAAATGCAGATTTAAACAAAGCGTTATTTGATTACAGCATTTTAATTTCGTTATGAAGCAAGCTAACCGAAATGTTTCAAATGGTACTTCTAATTAGTTAATTAAAATTAAACAATTAATTAGTCAGAGGTTTTTGTGCACACAACGACACACTACGAACAGATTCCACATAAGCACGTTTCACATCATTTGGCAATTTGTAAGGATTCAATAATTATTTGTAATCAATAAATATATATTCAAATAAAGCGAACTTCAACATATTGTATAATTGATAAATCCAAAACAAAGTCAACCCGCCAAAAAAACAAATACACACACACATAACAAAAAATATTGTATAGCAAAACAATATAAAATGAAGTTAAACAAAAGCCGGAAAAATAGCAAAAAAAAAAATTAATTATTAATGTTTATGCCAGAACCATATAATGAATAAAGCATATTTCATAAATATATAAAAACAAAATAAATATTTTTGTTTGTAATTATTGAGTTTAACAAAAACAGGTTCACCATTAGAACAAAGATCTGTATATTTGTTTTGGGTTGAGGGTTGAGGTACGGCACCCAACTGACCGCATTTTATTTAGTTAAACAAAACAAACGCAAAACATATTTAAAAAACGATTTAACGGGGTGAAACAAAGTGAAGTAAGAACAAAACAAAAACACATGTGATCAAAAATTAAATTATAAATATATAAATACATATATATATATATATATATATATATATTATTATAAATACGACGATTGTTTGATAGTTAAACAAGAAAAGGTTTACAGAACACCAACACAACACAACACAACTACTGAGAACAAAATGCAAGAAGAAAGAAACAAAAACTAACCTATGAACAATTGTTTAAACAATTTTTACTGACTAGCAGCAAAGCGCATCAAGAGAAGCAGAAGCTGAAGCTGAATGCCAGTTGTAAAATTTGCCACATAAACAAAATAAATTTATTGATTACCACTACTAAACTAACGATAATTATAAAATTAATAAACCTATCTGTACTCCTATATAGTAAATTTCAAATATACATATACATATAATAATAATATAATAATATACATATACATATGTATGTAGCTGAGCTCAGCAAAAGCCAAAAGAGTGTTTTGGTCGAGTCAACAGCGTATTACCCCCCTGTAAATATTTGTATGAATAAAGATCAAAACCAATGTACGAATATGTGTAAGACATAAATGAAATGAATATTAACATAAAACGTTGTGGATAATAACCAAAATAAATTACAATTCGTAAGTGTATATTATAAATAAATGTCATAAGTGGCCAGAGAAACAAAACAAAACAAAACAAACAAAACAAAAAAAAACTAAAAATATAAAGAAATAAAAATAAATACAGAAAAAGCTCGTACAACTTTTGATTTAGGATTTGCTGGTTTTGTACGGTTCTACGGTTAGTCTTAATTGCTTTAATTTATTTACACCATTTGGTTTAAGTATTCAAAGTTTCGTGTTTACAAATTGAAACTTTCGAAATACTTCAGAAAATCTCATTCATTGCGAGTGCTTGCTTTTAGCCAACTTACTGATAACTACCAGCTTATCTGCATGCCTTGGCTGCCACCAATAACTCTTCTCACATGGGCTTAGCTTTTAGAAGTGCTCTTGCCGTTGTCTGTGTGCATGTTTGGAAGACTTCTTCCCTCTCAAGCAGTCATCAACGCAGAAACACTTCCTGAAACTTCAATTCCTCTGCCTCAGTGTTGTTTTTCCTGCTTGGTTATTGTTGATGTGGATGTGAATGTGGATGAGGATGCTGTTGTTGTGTCTCTTGTTGATGTTGTGATGCTGGGATGTTGTTGTTATTGTGCTGATTGCACTCGAAACACACACTCAACAAACACTTCAGTCACACATCCATATCCTGCAGCTGGCGCTTTTACTTTCCGTCTGTCTTTCCGTCGGGGTGTCTCATCCTGTTAGCTGAGATATGTGCCCGGAGTTCGTCTGTCAATTTGTTAAAAAACAAAGCAAAACTACTCGTTTCGCTGACACTTTCAGGATTGATGCTCGAAAAGGTATCCTGTAGAGTGTTGACAATAAACCAGATTACTTGGCTTGCACACAACATATTCTTCCCCATTATCTGCAGGGTATTCAAGTAAATATATCGATTCGCATTCATGTTGTGCTTATCTGCGTGCATTTTGGTAAAAAAAAGCGAATCATTTTATTTCATTTCATTTTATTCGAGCAGCCGAAAGATAAAAGTCCAGAGCAAGTTCAGTTGCAATAAAAAAGCGTCTGATATCACCCACCAACAACCAACCCCTTTGGCGGTGTAATTTATGTGTGCACTGTGGCCAAAAGTTCAAACATTGAAAAATCATGAAATTTATCTCATTTGGCAGAGGTCAAGCAGCGCTAGCACAGTGTTCCACAGTGTCCTTCTGTTGCCCCAGCATCCATATGGCCCAAAACCATATAACGTAAACGCAAACGCTCATAAAATTTGCAAATATATTTTGTATTTTACATTTCTGGGTGCTGCCGCAAACGACATAGGAACTGAATAACAAAAAAACTATCCATCAAACGAAATGCATGTTTTACATAAAATTTCAATTAAATGAAATAAAGTTTCAACAGCGGCCATGTCCTTGGCAGAAACAGCAACAGCAACAGGAACAGAAACAGTAGCAGCGGTGGCTGTTGGATGCCTGAATCGTGCGTCTTTCCTAAATCATTTTGCTGGCAGTCGAAATTAAACTGGCTTTGGCAACAAATGTTTAACAAAAGTTGCTGCCAGCTCTCTGCAAAAGGCCATCAGTTTTCCCCCAGAAAGAAAAGCAATAAAACGCACAAAAAATCGAAGCAAAGCGGAAGCCAAATGCTACGCCGAAACACAGCAACAGAATCTAACCAGAAATGCAGGACATTAAAAATGTTGTTCTTTATATGATCTGAGTTCAACTGCGGCCATTGATTAAATTGTGAATACATTTAGGTTGAAACAACAATCTTAAAGAAAGCTAATTCTAATCCAAAGTAAGTTTTCTTTGATTTATGAATTTTTTATCTTAATGGAAGTATTTTTGTAGAAAAGTGTTTTCTGCACAGCAATTTTCACCAGTTAGATTAATCATAGATATCATAACTAACCATCGTAACTTAAAATATTACTACAAATTTTTATTTTATCTTTTACTTTTTTAATTTATTGTCAGCAGTCTCAACTTTATTAAAAACAATAAAATAATCTACTTTCTTTATTGCTCGGTAAAAAGTTGTATATCATTTTAATATTTTGTTGGAAAAAAAACCATCGCGCGTAGCTTAGTTTTAATTCAATATCGTTTCAGAAATCGCTTTCCAACGCTGACAGAACACATAAATAAATAGAGCGCACAAGAGGCAGCGAAACCAAACCTATAATAAATAAATACACAACAAAAACAAAAAAAGCAAAAAACAAAAGAACAAAAAACTCAAAAGAACAAAAAAAAAAAAAAAATAAATGAAAATAAAAATGAAATAAATAGCAGCACAAGTACTAAGCATTTCGTTTAGTTTCCAATGACGATTTGCTGGCCATGCGTTGCCACGCCCATTTAGCCAGCTTGGTCCGCCTTTTGCCCGCAAACAATGTTACCGCCTTATCCGGCATGTCCATTGCCCTTCATTCCATTTCCTTTTTCTTCGCATTCAGTTTGTGCGACTTTTGGTTTGCCATGTTTCACCCCGCGCCCTCAGCTCGACTCAACTACTCGCTCAGTCCACCGTAAAGTGCCACCAAAAAGGATTGCCGTACGCCATAAATTGTTGTATTTTATTGTCCAATTTCTTTTTATTATATTTTTGGGTTATTTTTCGCGCTGCGTTCTGTGTTGCTTATGCTTCATCTACTGTTTCGCTTTGCTTCTGATTTTTGGTTCTGTTTTTTGTTGGGTACTTTGTGGCACATGCTGGGTCCTGAAGTTCTGTGTCCTGAAGTTCTGTGTCCTGTGTTCTGTGCTCTGTGTCCTAGGCAAGCAACAACGACTGCTACTTCAGTGGACAGGGTGCATCGATAGCCTTTCCTCGGACCAACTTGGCCATCATTCGCATTGTCGTTTGTTGGAAAATTGTTTTTTAAAAATAAAATACAAACACACACACTTACACAGCCACCCACACTCACACACACACACACACTGTAAGCCAACAAACGCTTTTCTTACAATAACAGCAGCAACAAACTTGAATTATTAAACGACGACCCACAAGAATGGCAACAGAAGCAACATAAGTAAAAAGTACCAACAACAAAATCGTACCCTGTCCATCGCTGTCAAATGTGTATGTGTGTGTGTGAGTTTGAGTGTGCGAGCTGGTATGTGTGCGCGCTTGTTTTAACAATTAAGAAATTCTTGAAGTATTCGTCATGTCACTGAACAATAACAACTCAACTCTTTTACCAAGTCCAAGTTTTGCTTAATGGTGTTCTTGGCCCTGACTGCAAACTGCCATTGGCTACCTGCATACAGGAGCGAATATCTAAAGACAGAAAGACAGAGACGAGCTAGGGCTTACTCGTTTGTTGGGGTTGCATTTTAACATGGTTTCAACAAAAAAGTGTGTTTTTAAATTTAATTGCACTATTATTTCAAGGTTTTTATTGCCTGTCATTTAGAAAAATCTTCATTCGCCTTTGTCTACACATAAATGTAAGTTTTTATTTATTTTTGTTGTTTGGCTCTTGACGAGCTTAGAGATAGTTGCAGCGTTTGCAACAATAAATATATCATATATTTTTGAGTACTTAAATGGAAAATGTTTGTCTAATATCTTCTACATTCGTATAATTAACATTTGCTGATAACACATAAGCCGTTTTCAACGTAAACAACCTGGTAACCGTAACTAAGCTTGTGTCACACTGCCAAGGGCTAAATATTGCAATGCCTTTTGCCTGCCAATCAGAGAACCTAACCGTTTTCCAAAACCCGTTTCCGTTATGACAGAGAGAACAATGTAATGTGCAATGGAAAGAAAGAAAAAAATGCATTGCCAATACAATGGCACCTAGTACATTCAGTCAGGAAAAAAAGCCAAATGCCACAGCTGATTGCCGAGGAAAAGCGAGACGCGACGGAATGGGTTTCTGGTGGCGTTTTGTTGAATGAAAATGCCTGGCCAGTAAACGGCTTTCGCTTGGCTTTTGCTGACGTGGCCAACTATGCGTATGCGTATGCGTACGCGTAAAGCGGCAAACATTTTAATGAGCGTTTGCATAACAAACGCGGTTTTTCGCAACACACGCCCACTTCCACCCATCCTCCACCAGTAGCCCAAAATGTGGTTTGGAGAGGGTGGAGAGTGTAACCACATGCCGTTCAACTGGCAGTAGCTTTTTACGCACTGTGCAACTGTAACATGCAATTATATTTAATGATGATGTTTATTGTATAATATACTCAAACACACACAAACATTCATTTATAAAAATGTATGCACAAACATACGTATATCTACACACTTGCCGAGCAAGTCGTGTTTATTATAATGATTTTTTATCTGTGGCATATGGGCGCATCAACGAGCGCAGTGACGAGCCGATTTGAATTTACAGAAATTGATTTTGTATTAACTAAATTGAATTATTTATGATGTATGCATGCAGAGCATTCAGAGAGCTTTATAAAATAATTCAGCCTACTCGCATATATTATGGCTGATTATAAGCAAAAACAGCTGCTGAACGATGCTTCATATTTTGCCCAATCAATTTGGTTAAGCCGAACAAATCCTCATATCTGCCACAGGACATTAGCGTCAAAGTCAATAAAAACAAGTAAGAAGGGTCAAGTGGAGTATGCACGACTAGTATATACTTTGAACACATGATCTTAGACATAGGGTCATGCTTTACAGCACCAATGCCTGGTGCTCAACGCCAATCTCTTATATATCCAATGTTTAATGAATATGTCATAGATTTTTGATTATTTTTAGTTTCAATATTGCTATTGTTATCTATTCCAAATGTAAATCGAATTCTGAGAAAGTTATTGAAAATTTGAAACAAACCTTTCCTGTCCATAGCATCGGAGAAAGTCTCTAGTTCATATAGTCTAGTTTATTTATAACTTAATAATTTTGACTTTATAATAAATTAAATTCATTTTGAAGTTGCTTAAAATATTTATTGTTGACAACTAATAAATAAATAAATATTTAAATAAACCTGTACCACATGTTGTTTTTAATTTTAATGCTAGATACTTTTTGTGTACTCAAGAAAAACAAAAAGAATTATACAAAACACACGTGTAAGCCTATCAATGCAAAATGTTCAATTTTTAAACAGTTGCGTATATATTAAATAAAGATTTCAATATAAAATTGTATAATATTTAATTTAAGCAAAGAACGCAATCACAATGCCTTTTCTATCGCAAAAGAAATAAAAATAAATTGATATCATATCTTATGATGTGCCATTTTTTGTCGCAGCTGCATAAATTTAAATATTCGAATGCAAATAAATTGTGCAAGCCCAATTTCGCTATAAAACGGGATGGCACAGAAACAGTTCGGTAGTCAAAGTAACACATCGGCAACAAGATGAAGTTTCAAACAGGTATCTTTGGCTTTGTCATTTTGGTCATCTGCCTAGTAAGAAGAAGCGATGCGCAATGTGCCACTCCAGGCTCCTGTACTGAGACGGAATGTGCTGATCCTGCCAACGCCCCAGATGCAAGTTGCACACCCACGACAACTGCACCAGCAGAGACAATACAGCCTACTGCTACTGCAGAAACAGCAACGGCTAGTAGCGCGAGCACTGTTACCACAACCTCTACATCTTCATCAACTAGTTCAGTCGACGATACTACTGACACAGCGGTGGCATTGACTAATTTTCAGTTACGACAAAGGTTAAGGCGTTCGAAGAACAATCTCAGGATAGTTAAGAGCCGAAATAAACGTTTACGCCGTCAGAACAAACGGAGAATAAACGCTGATAGACGGCGGGCATTGCTACGTCGTCGAAGGAATCGTCGAAACAGGAGTTCCCGTGCGGGTTAAGCTAGAAATGACATATGCATGTTGTTTTGAAATCAAGCAAATTAAATACACTGAAATATTTCAATACGATTTTTAATTCCTTTGAATACGGGTAAATTTATAAATTAGCTATTATCAAATGATAAGATAATACTTGGCCAAGATAAAACAAGTAAGAAGGCTCTAGTCGAGTAAGCTCGACTAGAAGATACCCTTAACCCTTGACCATACAAAATTGCTATACGTAGGGATTAGGAGAGCTTATTTTTTAGCCTTTATATTTATAGTTATAGATAGACAGACGGACGGACGGACAGACGGACATGGCTACATCGGCTCGACTGTTGATTTTGATCAAGAATATAGATATACTCTATGGGGTGGGAAAAGATTCTTTCTGCCCATTTCATGGGTTAAGGGAATAAAAAATGGAAGTTAATCGGCTTTTTGGTTTAATCTGTTTGTAGCAAAAATATCAAAGCAACTAAATAACTAAATAAATATGTGATAATTTTATTGAAATCGATTACTTGTGTAAGTCGGAAATCGAAAAACTTATCGATCATTAGAAACGAAGAGTTGAAAATCTGAAATTTCCAAAAAGCAAACGAAGAGAAATTTCCTAGAATTTGAAAGACATGGAATTTTAAAAATTCAAACAATTTTAGGAATGCTTAAGATTCGTACTTAAATTACTTAATTTAAGTTTAATACTGCTTAAATTCGAATTAAATAACAAAGGTCTTAGTCCAATTAAAAAATTCTTGGCCAATTCCGATCATATAAGCAAGAAACATTCTTAAAAACATCTTTTGAAAATAAACTTTATGCACTAATGGGCATCTTTCTTAGAGTAAGACCGAAAATTTCTTTATTTAGCCCGACTTCAAATTCCGACTGCGGCTTTTTAAAAATGTATTTCTTTTTGGTTTAAAAAAAGGCTTTTTTTTAAAAAGTAATTTTTTAATTTTTGTATATCACAAATATACAATATATAAAGTATGCAATATGTCACACCTTCAATTGAGCAGTGTCAACCTAGAAATTGCAAGTTCTATTATATCCAAAACAGGCAAAAAACGAAAAATGACTAATAGTCAATTTGTCTTATGGTTATCTTATCACATTAAAAATGTTTTTATATTTTTATTTTTAAATATTGCGTTAATATAATTATTAGCGAAAAGCTGAAAGCATATCCAAAATACAGGTTGTTTTGAACACGCTTAAGAAAGTAAAATATTTGGCGTATTAAACTATAAATATGTATGTTAATATTTTAGCCCTAACAACTCAACTCTTAACCTATTATTAATGGAAGATACCAGATTTTGGCTAGTTTCTTGACTGATTATATCCACACATCCAGTAGACCATTTTTGAGATCCTTTTTGTTGAATTTGCTATGCGTCCGGATGTTATTTTCCTCTAGAGTCCACAAACTCTTAATCATATTTAAATCTGGAGTCTGGGCCGGAGGAATTGGCATGTCGAAGCAGTTCCAGATAAGCCAGGACTGCTCTATTCCCGACTTATGCTTGGGGTCGTTGTCCTGGTAGAACCGGAAAGTATGTCGGATTCCCAGCCTCTCGACATAATTGACTAAGTTTTCTTGTAGGATATTGATGTACATATTATTGCTCATTGTACTCTCTAAAATAACAAAGTTCCGGGCACGACTTTCAAGCCCATACCATGACACGTAGTCCACCGTGCTTGACTGTTGTATATATATATACTTGGGATTCTGCTCAGTACTGGACCGACGCGAAACATAAAAATGTTAAATTTTGACTCTTCTTTATAGTTGACTCTGTGCCAGGAATCCAAATCCTTGTCCAAATGAATGTTGAAGAACGTCATCCCAGTGCCTTTATATTGTGCACTTATAAGAAGTTTCTTCCATGGTTCTTGGGCATGAATGTCATGGTTCTGCAGAACCCGGCGAAAAGTTTTCACACTACACTCTTTCCCCATTTTATCCTGCACCTGCTGGGCCAGTTTTGGACACGATAGCCTTGGGGTTTTGCCATATTGTCCTGATGATCCTCCGCTCATCCTCTTCGGCGAAAATCGTGTTTGGTGCCATTCTGCCCTTGTACCCCATCTGATTTTCGCGGATGAAGTTGCAAATAATGTGGTACACAGCTATGATAGATAGACCAGATAGACCATTTCAGCTATTTGGCGATATGAATATCCGTTTTTGAAGAGATTCATGATAAGTTTTCGTTGTTTAATAGTAGTCCTTTTGCCCATTGTTGTGGATGGCTTGTTGCACCAGGCTAAAACTAAACTGACTACGAAGAATTATTCTACTTATACCCAAAATATTTGAACTTAAGTAAAATATATAGGTTTTATAGCACCCAGGTGTCCACAATGTAACTGCTCAAAATAAGCTGTGACCTGAAATTATGGTACTTTTTTACATAACCCGACATAGTTGGTGAGGAAACCCCAGTTCATTGCGGTTAAATATTCATTTTGATGGTCAATATATGTACCTTCCATGGGTTTTTGGAATTTTGAAAAAAATAATATGAAATAAAATAATGGCACGCATTTAAACTTTTTCACGATTATACTCAAAGTAATCTTTGACATAGTGTATGTATCTAATCTAGGTGCAGCTAGGTCCACAAAACCAAGGGTATACCCATTTCACACTTTTCATGGGTTCACAATATAGCTAAAAAGTGTGGTCGATCTGGTTTATTGCATGTTCGCCAGTCTAGTTTAAGTTAAAATTAACCGGCATGCCTTACCATTTATATTGTTGTATATACTGGTATTAAAGTTGCCAGCCTTAGTTTTAATTTTTCGATCCACACTTACTCAACGCTAGTGTTTTTCCATGACAATGGCTAAGGCATAGGTCATACTCGTCTCAAGTATTATTAAATCAATGTTGTAAGCTTTGAATAGGGCCTCTTCATGGATGTATAAAAAAAAATTATTTTTACTGTTTTTTTTATTTAATATAATAATTTTGATTTTATTTAACATTCAATTTCTTTTACAGTCGCTCAAAATATTCCTTGTTGAGAATATATAAATGAATAAATATTTAAATAAACCTGTACCACATGTTGTTGTTAATTTTAATGCTAGATACTTTTGTGTACTCAAGAAAAACAAAAATAATTATACAAAACACACGTGTAAGTCTATTAATGCAAAAATGTTTAATTTTTAAACAGTTGCGTATATATTAAATAAAGATTTCAATATAAAAAGTATAATATTTAATTTAAACAAAGAACGCAATCACAATGCCTTTTCTATCGCAAAAGAAATAACATATCTTATAATGATAACATATTTTGTCGCAGCTGCATAAATTTAAATATTCAAATGCAAATAAAATGTGCAAGCCCAATTTTGCTATAAAATGGGCTGGAACAGAAACAGTTCGGTAGTCAAAGCAACACTTCGGCCACAAGATGAAGTTTCAAACCGTTTTCTTCGGCCTAGCTATTTTGGTCATTTGCCTAATAAGAAGAAGCGGTGCAGTGCATTGTGACTCCTGTGAGTCAGGCTGTACTGAGGCGGAGTGTGCTGAACCTTGTGAGATTTGCTAACATAAAAGTTTTACTTTGAAAGGCTTCATATCTTAGATCAATAAAGAGAAAATCGTATTAGCAATATCATTTATTTTGATGTGTTTAATTAAAATGTTTGGGAGGACTATTATTGGTACATTTAAACTATGTTTAGATACAATAAACATTTTTAACTTTTCTGTTTACATACACTTTAAGTTGAAGAACCTTATATCGATTTTCGTAACTTATTGCAGCGGCAGACTTAAAGAGACATCATGAAAAATCAAGACTTAATTTAGATGTACACTACTTACGATATACCTTTCAATATGTTAAGCTTTTTGGGCCGTTCATCTGTTGACAACCACAAGGCAATTAACGCTAAGCACCACAAATCCTTGCGGCAGCATCTTAAAATATTCTCAAATACCAAAGTTTTTGAAGCAGCTTCGAGCAGCATTGGGAACCCAAAAACCGAACCCAATAAGGAACCGCTACACGTGTTGTTGATGGTGCTTGTAAGCGGCTCTCCGCTGGAATGAATCCAATTATGTGCTTAATCACAAGGCGGAAGAGTTGGATAGAATGAGAAAGAGCGAGAGCGTGAGCGAGAGCTAGAGATAGATGATGAGAGTTAGGCTTTAGAAGGACTCGCTGACAATGCTGGCCGCATAAAGCAAAACACACACGAGAGTTGACTCAAAGAGCCGTTTGAATCATGGATGTCTCTGAGTCACATGTGCGTAACACTCATTTTACCTCTCTCTCTGTCTGTCTCTTTGCTAGTCTATCGCTCTCGCTCTTTTGAAACATGTGTGCGGCATGTGGCAGGGCTTAAGGCACACGGCTGGTCGCTCAGCTGAGCCTTTAAGCATTAAATACTTTAACACACAAGCGCTGTTAAAATTTATTCATGGTCGTTTTTAATGCAAGCGGGCGCCGGGCAGAAGGCGACCTTCTCCGGGCAACGTCTGTCGACTTGACATGCAAATGTCTGAGTGTGTCATGAGTATGTGTTGGTGTATCAATATGTGTGTGTATGTGTGCATGATGGGTGCTTGAGCCTTTTTTTATATGCTACTGTTGTTGTTGTTGTTGTTGTTGTTGTTGTTGTTGTTGCTGCTGTTTGTTAAGCATGCTTTTGAAAAGCTATTGAATATGTTGCCCCAGCCACCCCTTGAGTGAGGTCTCGATTTTTAATGGCGATTTTTCACAGTCATTTGCCAATGGCATGCCCTTCCCTCACTGTCAACGGGTATATTTCATTTATCAAACGTTTTGCACGTTTTAAAATATACCCGACAAATACAATTATTTAAAAATAAATGGAGGTGAAATATTTTTTATTAGATTGTGAAATAAAAAAATTATAATAACACTTAATAATTTAATTTAATTACATTTTAAAATATATACTTCTTGGATTTTTTTACATTTTGTGATAATGAATGAATGAATTATTGTAGAGTATACAAATTTCCAAATATTTACTGTGCTCATATCCATTTAGATTTTTTCTGTCAATGCATTGCCCCACAGTATGTGTTTTCACCCCCGGCGACCCGGCGAGCTGGAGCCGAGAGCCCGCTGTGATCCAATCACCGATTAAATGGCGAGTAAAGTGAACGAAAATGTTGTTGCAGAGTTGCCCTTGGCTTTCATTAGTAGGAAAGCCAACTCAGTTGATGCTTCTGTGCCAATTGAAGCTGTTTTTTTCCAAAGAAAGCGGCAATTTAACACTTTGGGCCAGGGCGTATGGCATGGATAAGGCGCTGAAGAGACCGAATTCCGAATGTGAAATATTTAAGTATTCAAATGTTAATTAATTTTTTGGGCAATGGGCTTTAAACATGATTTCACATTAAAGTTTCAAGTGAGTAAGGCGAATATTTGTGTATGTCACTCTGAAGGAGTTTCGGGTTAATTATTTTTGATTTGCTTAAGCGTTAAGTGACTGTGGCGTGAAGGCGCAAAGTGGGTTCAGGATCTGTGTGTGTGTAAGAATTTTATAATGTTTGTTTGCCTTTGACATTTGGTAAATAATAAGGGAGCAGCATAGTTTGCAAGCTGGTTAAAATATTCACTGAATTTGTTCATGTTTGTGTTTGTCAAACAGCAAAAATGTTGTGGCGTAATTTTGATGACATATTTTTTTGTGTGCCTTTCGGCATTTGCAATTAGCAAAATGACATTTGCAACTGTCAATTAGCGGCTGACGGGAATTTCACTTACACATTCTCACAGAGGCAACTAAAGAGCTGTAGCAGCAAAAACTAAGGCAGAAGAAGCGGCAGTCAAGTTAAGTTCTTCACGCAGCAGTCGGTATTTCCGCGTTCCGGTTTGCTTCGTGAGCCCGCTTCCGTTTGCAATTGCAATTGTGTTAGTGTGTTAGAGAGAAAAGTGAGATAAAGTTCAGTTTCATTGCACCCATTTCAAGAAATCCTGCTATTGTCGTCGCTGTTCGCCAAACTGCACTTAAAATGTTTAGAAAGTTTTTTTATTTACTTTATTCTGCATCGTCAATTCTATTTTTGCCAGCATCTTAGCGCCGTCCATTGTTGTTACATTTATTGTTGTTCTTGTTGTTGTTGCTGCTTTTTCCTGCTCTTTGACTGCGCTTTTTGGGGAGGGGTCCCCCAAATGTCTTGCCCATTGTTGGGCCGACGCACTGTTAGTCGCCATTGCATTGTGCCCGAAACTCTGGTTTTAATTTCGTTCAAATTTGCATTTCCGGCTTGGCGTGTAACCAAGTAACCGCTTAGTAGAGCAATTTGTTCACTGAAATATTGTGGAGCAGACGCTTCCGGAGCGACAGAGCGGTTAATTCAACAAAGCATAAAATCTACAGGGGGAAATAAAATGAAAGTCAGCTCCTAACTGAAGCTGAAAATTAAAATGAGTCTACGCATTTTTTCCTCCCCTTCTCCTTTGCTCTAACAAAATAGTATTAAAATGTTTTTACAAGTGAAGTACTTTTAAGCTTGAAAACATTTAAAATTTTGTAAGAGAGATGCTTGAATTATATTAAATGTTCGCCATAGAAAACAATTTTCAATGTTTTAACACCGATACGTGTTATATGCCAAATATTTCGCACGTGAGTAATTTATTTTGGTCAAATATTTTGCTTTTCTAAATTTAGCATTACCGATTTAAGTATACAAACATTATTTTCGATTGTGGATACGTGCGTGCTAGACATTAAGTTCGGTGTTCAATGCTATCTGATAAAATATAAAACTAAAACGAGTTGGGTAAATAAGGCTTAAATAATAATGCAAAGCGCAGTATATTCCATTTAAATTTAATTTAAACTTATTTAAAATAAAATGTTTAACTCTTAGTCAATTATATTGCAATTCATAATGCTTTCAAATGATTTGAGGACACAAGTTCTACTTAGTTCTTTAAGCATTTAAGCTGTACATAAACATGTTCGTTGAGTTTTTGCACTTGATTCGGGCAATGCGAAATCCAGATACATCCCACTGTGAACCCAAAGCCAATTTATAAACGTAGAGAAGCCCGAAAAATGTTGCAATAAGTATCTACTTGTTATTGGCATTTGCTGGCATTTACATTTTAATGCCGCCCGCCGCTGTCTGACAAGGAGTAGGCAGGGAGGAGGGGGCAAGACTCCTTTTGTTCTTTGCCAATTCATTTGCCTTATTCTCGTTTCTATTCCTTTTTTCATTTGGCATTTTTTCTGTTCTCTTCCGTCGTGGTATACGAGTACGTTTTTGCAACTTTTTGTTTACGTTTTGTTGTTGCTGTTGCTGTTGTTGTTGTTATTTTGCTGTTTAAATATGCCGCAGTATTTAGCATGACAACGACTTTGACAACGACAACGACAACGAGAACGAAAATGTTGTGGACTCAGGACCCAGCGCAGGACCCCAGCCCCAAAATGACACAGTTCAAAGGACTTTGCCGTAATAATGCCAATAATTCAGTTGGGTTTTTATGTTTTTGTGTGCCCACATTTAGTTGTTTGCACTCTCTCCTTCTATATTTCTCTTTTGCACAGTCCTTTATGCTTTCGCTCTTTGGTTTATACTGCTATTTGCCTGCGGCTTTTGCATGTTTTTATGGAATTAATTAAAACTTTGCTCGCTGCTCATTTACCAGTTTCACTCCCCCCTCACCAAGCTCCAAAAAAAGGGGACACCCGCATATGCTCATTTAATGTCCAAACTATCTGTGATGAACATTCCGATCTATTCTCTACATATCTATAAACAATTATCAAACAGCATTTGACATTTTCATCTCATTAAAAAAGAAAATGTTTCTGCTATTCAAAACTTTTTAGCTAGTTACAAAATGCATGTATGACTGGAATAAAAACTGGTTTCACTTACTAATTACTGCATAACAAGTGTACGTTATCACAACTTTATTTTTCATAATGAGTACATTTCCTTGCACAGTCTGCTGTGCTTATCATTTCCTATTGCTATCAACGCTTTGTCCAATTTGTTGCATACTTATCTATGCGGTCGGATGCTATGGGCTGCAACAACAATTTTGTGTTCTGATTTACATCCGTTTAATGACAAATTCCGGACTAACTGTGTGGGCCAAACAAAGCAAAAAATTAAACAGAAACTCCAACCGAAAGCGTAACAACAAAAGTAATAGTACAAAAACAAACCCGCCACTTCAACCCACTTCATCTGTACCGACCCGCACACCATTTCATGTGTATGGTGCTCGATGTTTGGGCCATCAAGCGACGCCGTCGTTGTTGCCGTCAGTACTCTGATTTTATGCATTTTATTATCTGCCTTAGTCACGTTTCAATTTACGGCCCATTGGCGGTTACAATTTGCAATCACGTTTCGCCCTCGCCCTTACCTTCGCACGAAACCCCAAAACAGGGAGATCCATTTCCCTTTCCATTCCCCCAGCTCATTGTGTGCGCTGCAACTTTCTCTCTGTGGCATGACACCTTTATTAGGACTGAAACCCCACCCAGACACCACCTTTACCACACTTTACCTTCACGACTGACTGTGTTTATCATATGCCCCACTTATACGCTTGACTGCGCCACAGCAGTCGAACCACTTGCAAAGGTTGATGGCGTTGCCCATTGCCTTTGGCTCTGGCTCTGTCGCTCGCTTTGAGCCTTGTTTTAGTTTTGAATTTATTGCCATTTTGTAATTTTTCTCCCTTCCCATTTTCTTTCTCCTTTTTTTCGCTCGCTTTTCTTGCTTTGCTTTCTTTTGCCATTTGCCTTTGTCTTAGTTTTATAACTTATTTTGCACTGGGCAGGTGCAAATGTTCCTGGCGTCCTGTCTATTCTTTTCTATACCACCTTCATGCTCCATCCAACCATTTAACCATCCAACTGGCGCGCACGTCTGCTTTGGCTTCATTGTTATGTCTTCTATCTATGACGGTTCATTGTACGTCTCAACCTCATCCTCACACCTTACTCCCTTGCACCTGTAGCTACGGCTGTGCGTCTTGGTCACGTGGCTGGCCAACAACAACTACAGCTGCAGCACCACAACCCACACAACCACCAGAAGCACCACCCCCAAGAAACGCCAGCAGCAGCACTGATCGTAAATTGTAACTTTTTATTACATAATTTCTGTCATTACCCCGCTGCGTGGATTCGTGGTTCGTTGTTTAAACGGCAATGACTGACTGTTGGACTGTTTGGTGCTGCTGCCGTTAACCCACCTCGTCGTCTGCTGGCCATATTCGTAATGACTTCAATACATTTCGACTGTCGCCGCCACGACAGACAGACAGACAGACATCCGACACTGTCATTGTTCGTTGCGTGTCCTGCATACATACGATATAACACTAAATTCTCGGCAACATATACCTTCATTTAATACAACCAGCACCACCGCGGCCACCGCTGCCACCACCACCGCTATACCCCTCGCGGACCACACACATTCTTCGTCTTTTTGCACGGCATTTTTACTGCTGCAATCTAACTGGCCAAGCGGCGCTGCTAATGTTAATTTAAAATGTAATTAGTTTAAGTAATGAACACAGTTTTTAACGTTAGTGTACTTAATGTACCTTCCGTTTCCTGTTTGCAACACTGAAAAGGATGTTCCCAAAGACTTCAAAAAGTTTTAACAGGTTTTTGTCAATTTGAAAAATATATTTAAATAAAAATTAAACATCGATTTTTAATTTTAATATTATTTAATAATAATTTTTTCCGATTTTTACGCGTGTTTTTGTTATCGAACCGGAAATGTTTGCCGGCACTAATGCTCAGTTATATAATCTTTTACAGTCTTTTAAATTAGTTTCTCAGTTTTGCAGTCTGCATAATATTCACATTTACGATAAAGTTTTTCCCATTTTTTGCCTTTATTTTTTATTCACCCGCGTTGCACTTTGCTGCTAATGTTTATGCTTGCCGTCATAAATCAAACAGCCTTTTGATCATCAGAGCATCCAGAGCCATAACAAGAGTAGTAGCAGCAGCTCAAGCAGCATTGATTGCAGGCAGAGTGGGTGACGGGTTGTAGAGGGTGGAGGGGGTGGGCGCGGCAGCATCAATCTGGACAGCACTCTAATTAGCTGCTGCTTCTGCTGCCATGGCCATCCTTTTGGCTTGTTAGCTTTGTCAGCTCGCCTTCTATATATATTTTTGCTTCATTAAACCAATTTCCGCGTCGCTGTCAAAACAACAATTGATTTCCGCGACAATCGCCGGCATTGCCTTTTGAGCCCCTTCGACACCCCTTACCTATTCCCCATTCTTTTGCATCCTTCTTCTTTTTCCGTTTTCTTGCTATCTGCCTACCTCTCTCTCTCTTTTTCACTGTCTGCTGCGCTTTTTACAGTTATTCTTTAGCCGTTTTCTTTAACAGCTATTTACTGGGCTGGACTTTTGCTGGACCTTTTGCGGCTTTAGCTTGTGCCAATTGTGTGTTTGCATTGGCAGCTGCTGACAGTAACGAGTTGTTCTACACACGTCCACACATCCTTGTCTCCCATCCGAGTCCATATCCATGTCGATGTCGATGTCCATGTCGATGTCCATGTCCATGTCCAAGTCAAAGTTGATGTCTATGTCCGTTTGTCCAGAACGAACATCCTTTGTCAGCACATCGCCTGTTTGTCTATCATTGTGTGTGCGATTGAAATAATTCTCGCACATACTTGCAAAAACCACAAAAAAACTCATTACAAAAATACAAAATCATAATCCAGAAGAGGGCAACTGTTTTGCTGCTTCTGATGCTTCTGCTGCTTTTGTGCTTCCAAGTAATCGATGATGTTATCGATGATGTTTGCAATAATGCTTTGAGCTATAAACTTTCTAAAAGTTTTGTAATTAGCTTTTGCTCAAGAGTTTGCTTGCTTTCAAATTTGTTGTCATCAGCTTTGTCGAACTTTTTCTTTTCGATTAATGTTTGTAATTTAATTGATGCATGTTCCTCAGTGCCTTTGGCGATTTTTACAACTTACGTTAGTTTAATAAAATACGTATAGGTTATATAAAAGGTTAAACAATATGACTGATTGAAATACAAAATGAGGTCACAAATATTCCAACTCTGATTCTAAGAAAAATGAATCAGCAACTATTTGCATTCAACTTGTGTGTCATATTATTTTCTACTCTTTTCTTCTATTTTTTTTTTTTTTGTATTTCTTTTAAAAATATTTCTTATACACTTGAAAAATGTATTATAATTTTGTTATGAAACGGGTAACGCAGAAAAGAAGGAAGCATCTCCGACCTTATTAAGTAAATATATTCCTCATCAGCTTTGCAAGTTGAAGCATAGGTGAAGGTATTTTTTGAAACAGTCAGATCGTTTGTCATCTGATCTGATCACTATATCATATAGTCGCCATACAAATTCCAGGTCTTTTACTTTGTTTTAAGTGCATATAATATTCGGCATGACGAAGACAGTTTCCTAACTTCTTTTATTTTCTCTGTATGCAAGTGGAAAGTGTCTGCTTTTGTGGCACGTTGCCCAGGCGATATGATTGAGCGCTCGGGCATGCAAGTGCCGCCAGGATGTGTCTGTCACGAGAAGCTGCAAGCATTTGCGACGAGCTACTATTTAAATAAATACATTTGTGCAATTTGTGCAAATGCAAAGAAAATATCGGAACTCGCTAAAGGCATCAAGGCAAACAAATGTCGAAGTGGCAGCAGCGGCAGCCAAAAGGCTACGCATAATTTACCAATGTGAATTCCACACACGCACACACACCTAGAAAGAGAGAGAGATACACAGCAGCTTCTCGTATTGGGAGTTCCAATCGTGTTCAGGTTTCGCATTCTATGCGGCAAAATAACTTGTGTGACTTTGCTGAGCGATTTATTTTACGGATTGCAATGGGATAGCGACACTCACATTGCGTATACGATCCCGTTCACAGCTCTACCTATTCATTGAAGCGCATGCGAATGTACACAATATCTGTATCTGAATATCTATATATATATATATTTTCAAAATGGTTTCGCTGCATGCGTCATATTATATCGATTTATTTGTGCGATGTTAGCAAGGTTTGCGACACTCATTGAGCTGCCTGATGCCAGTTGGCATGGCAGACAGTTTGAAGGTGCAACTGCTGCCATTCGGGATGCAGATATTGATGCAATGACATAGCATTTTCGTGTTAAACACAAGCTCACCACAGAATTGGATTTGCCAAGCGAATAAAAAATAGTGCGAACTGCCAATCCAACCCAAACATTTGCATTTGCACTTGAATATGTGGAGAGATTCTTAGTTGGGCATAGACAAATTTAATGTAAAATTCAAGTTGGTCGATTTGTCGATGATAAATAGCATTGTTGATAGGAATAAATAGCTTACGGTTGAGGCGATAAGTTGATCAAACTACAAATATTGTGTTATGGCTTATAGAAATTAAGCTTTATGCATATTTGAATGCAATTAGTGATATCAATATTTAAGCAAAGGTTGGTTATATTATTTTTGGACAACTATTTGGAATGTTTGTAAAATGTTTGCTTAGAAATTCCAAATTTATAACGACATTGTTTGGCCAGCACATTTCAAAAGAAATATTTTGGCAAAAGGCATAATTGCAGTGGCACACAAAATGTATAAGTTTGCCCACAAATAATGAACAAAATTATGCACATTAATGATATCAAAATGTGCAAATAAACAAATGAATTATGGCCAAGCACATTTGCCCAAAGCTAATTGAGTGTGTGCAAGTGTGTTTGTGTTGGTGTGAAGTTCATTTTATTAATTCATTAAAATTCATAGCTCACTCACATACACAGACATACACCAACACACACACACCTACATACTTGTGCATTTCAAAACTAATAATAACTAAAGCTACTTAATTAGATGGCAGTCTCTGCAGAGAACGGCGACCCTTCCAATTTCGGTCGCTAGCTACCCAATTTACGGGGGAAAACTTGGTGTGCTTATAATTTGCCATACATATCTAATTTATTTTACTTATTTAGCACACATTCGCACCTTCTCAGGTTGATTGCGTACGCCACCAACGCTGACACTGAGCAGCTATGCAAAATGGACACGCTTACGACAGCCCGCCGAGGTCAAGCCATCAACTCTCAGTTCACAGCTATCAACACACACACAGTCACACAAACACAACACAATCACACTCGAGGGAGCTGCACATTAATGGACATCCAAAATAATCAAAAACTAAATTTTCGTGAGCATCCATTGGCAAGTCCCGGGGGTTAATGCCCGACCACTCTCTCTGTATAAGGTTATAAGAGCTGACGTTTTCGATATGCTGCAATACGACGAGTTCTATATATAAGACGAAACACAAGTGAAATGCTACCCAGATAGTTTGGTTGCTTGGATTGAGTGGGGTGCTGGAAGTGGGGGGTGGGGGGTGTATGTGTCAGCTTCGACATTCATGAATTCATTCATAAATTATTGGTCCCAACGCAGTCATAAAATGACCGAAGCAGCAGCCACCAAATATCGCACGATTGCATTCCATATGAACAGTAGGGGCAGGCAATCGACAAGGCCGACTGACCACTTGACCCTGCTGGGGAAGAGTGGGCGTGGCTGTGGTCATTGCAGGTACCAATTATTTATGGCTGCATAAACTAATTGCTTTGATTTCTGAACATTTCCGAGGGCATTCCGAGGGCTTAAATTGTCAAAAGTTGTTGAAATCACATATATGGATAATAATTTGATTTATTTACGATTTAAACAGCATTAATAACAGGATATATTTAAATAAAAATCAATATACAATTTTAAAAATATTTTCACATTTTCTCTCATTATATTCTCTCTTTGTTAAATTGTATGTTTCCCCATTCCCCACTTCTTGCACTAAAATAAAATCTCAAATTTTCATCACTCCCAAAACTCTTATAGCTCCCCCGAGGCATTTGACATTTACCGTTGTCAGTCTATGCACATGCCTATGACAAATGAATTGGTTAACAAAACGAACTAATCTTTGGCAAGTTGCTGCACTCATTGCTTGAAATAGGTTTCTGCAATTCCAAATGTGCATATTGTATGCTCACTGTGTTTGTGCATGTGCATGTGTGTGTGTGTGTGTGTGTGTGTGTGTTGCCCTGGGCAATTGGCATTGTCTGAGTCGAGGCCTAATATGGATCTAAACAGCCAAGAGCAGTGTGACCAGTACATGCACCAGAAACTGGACACAAACACGTGTTTGGACTTAGAACCCCTTCGTTTCGTATGATTCAGTGGCTGTGTTTGTGTCTGTGTGTTTGTTGTTGTTGGTGTGTGTGTGTGCCTGTGTCCATTTGGCATCCAATTTTTGTGCCAACAAATACAAAGAGTGTAACAGTTGCATGGCACAATGAATGCATTTTGATTGCATGAACAGTAGAAAAAAACTTCAAATTATACAAAAAGTTAAAGATATACAATTTTAATACCTAAAAGTTGCTCTGAGATATTGTATTCCTGAAAATTAATAATTATTTTTCGATTTTATTATATTATTTTTAACGAAAAAAGACACTCTTGATCCCACTATGCTTTTACACACTGCACATGATTGTGTTTTGTGCTGTTTTAACGCACGAGGCTTGCAAACTGGAGTAAAAAGTCATTGCATAAATTATGGTGCAACAGTAACAAAAACCTCGACAGCCATGCAACAAATATGCATAAGTTCTGCATTGCATTGTCGGTTCTTACATTCTCTTCCTTTTTCGACCCAACCTCTCTTTTGCTTTTGTTCATATTAAGTTTGTTGGGATTTGTATAGGTGCAATGCCCGAATGCTATTGCATCATCGAACTTTCTGTCGATACAATTGTATATTTGTTGTTGTTGTTGTTGGGTTGTGGAGCCATCGCTCATCTGCCTTCTTGACTGCCAATTAAAGTGACACGCTGTCTGTTTGCCTTGTCGTTGCTTGTCAACCGACTGCTGAACCATTTCGTACTCCTGTCGATAGCCACGCCCATTACTCACTCGCCCTATTGCACACATGTGCCACCCACCTGCACCCACCCCCAATGTTTCAACTCCCCAATGACTCTGACACTTGCTCATTTATTGTCATTTCTAATTTATTTCACTTGACATTCATTGTCTATTTAGGATTTATATGCAACACATACACACACAGAGAACAAAACATTTCTCATTCCACAATCTCCTGTTTGTGTGTTTATGTGTATCTTATGCCTTGCGGTTAACTGACCAACATCCCATTGACCAGTCCATTCAGCTGCTCCTCCGTCTCAGCCTCCGTGCCCGTGCCTGTCTGTTGTCTGTTGTGGTTTATTGGCTAACTGCTGTAAAATTGATAAAGTTGACTTTCAACATAATCAAAAGTAATAAATATTGTAGCTGCTGTGCTTGAGTGCAGTCTGCCAGCATGGCGTCACATGTTCTCCATCTCCCCCCCTTTTCTCTCTCACTCTCCCTCTCTTTCTCTCGGTCTACCTTTCTCTTGGTATGGCTGTCAGTAAGCGAATTTATTTACTTGATTCGATTGGTTTTGATTTGGCCAACTTACTAACAATCCCGTATTAGCTTTGACTTTCGTCTTCGGCTTCAACTACGTGTGAAAAGCATTACAAATTTGGGTCAACCGTGTCTTCATATCAGTTCACACCCCCAAACCCCCTCACGAATTTCTTAATACCAGGCCCTTGGCAATTTAATCTTACTTCCGGCTATGATGTGACTGCTGGCTATATGATTTCCTGTCTGGCATTCAATAATGTTCATATATTATTATAATAGCTTTCATTAACTTGAATAAATATTTTGGTCTGAGATCTTGCTCGATATATTGATTTGCTTACTGTTAAGCCAGGGTTGCTTGAAATTTATAGTTGCTGTTAAGGGAAAAATATAAAAAATACAGAGAATGAAAATATTTGTATGCTTATAATAAATTAATAAATAGTTTTTCTAGTATATACAAATTTCTTGTAAAGGTATTTTTATTTGAATTTGTTTTTTTCTCACTTACATAATCTTTTTTATCGCCCAGCCCTTTATTTTCTATTCGTGTTGTCATTTTTCCGGCACTTGCTTCAACTATTTCTAGAGCATTTCCAATTTTGCGTGCCAGACGAAAGACAATTGACAAATACATAAGTACATTAATATGTATGTATGTTGTGTGTATATTGTGCTCGGGCCCTGCAGCCACCGGCATTGTCTTTAGTTACTAAGACTATCAGCTCTGCGTCCCTGTGCACCCAACCATAGAGTTGCCATGTTGCCATGTGGCAATGTTGATTGTTCCTGTGTCGGTCGTCCTGCCCTACTCTTGTCTTGTCTCAGCTCATGTTTGCTTGATTTGCAGTGCTCGTATCACGGAAAATATCAAATTTCAATAAATCAAATTCAATTTGGCCACACACACAGACACATGTACATTCATATATGAGTGTGAGTACACACACACACACACACACACATACAATATATCTATTGATAGGTTGTGATAGTAATATGTCTTTGTTTCTGTCGCTGGCAAAATATTTGCTCAGTCTTGTTCCGGCTCTTCGGCTCACTATTTGCCATGCTTATTTGTATGACTTGCTGGGCGTGTGTCTGAGTAAGTGTATACAAGTGAGGTTGTGTGTTAGTATGTGTGCGAGTGTGTGTGTGTAATTGTATTTGTGTATTTGATTGTCATCAGTTTGTTACACACACACACACACACACCACTCACTTTCACACACATGCAAACATACTTGTCGAAGCGGAACCGCTTCTCAAGGGCAACATTCGCTCTCCTCAATCGCTTGCCTGAATTTTATTGTTTATTTTGTTTGATATGATGAGGGGAGAAATATGTCTCTCCATACTCGAATCTGTGTGTGTGTGTCATATGTATATTCAATGTATGCCAACAGGCTTCCCAAATTTTCGATTTGAGCCATATGATGCTGGCCTCTTCCTGTATTATGATAATTATGATAACTATGATTTGAATGTCTTCCACTTAGGAACGCCTTAATAATTTAGTAGTGATATGGGCATTGGCTTCGATCAATTCTTATATTTAAGTATAGTTCTGGGAATAGCTTCCAATTAAATGAAATACGTATACGTAATGTGAAAAGAGTCTGTGGCATTTGCTTATTTAATATGCACGTGATGTGGGCGCAGGATGTGGGCGTGACATTGCCTTAAGCACATCGGAAATTATGTGAAAAACTTATTATTTGCTTTTCTTTTTTTTGTATTTTTTTTTTTGTTTGTTATATTCCGTTTATTTTTAAGCGTGCCTTGATGCCAGCAGCCAACGTGAACGTTTGATAAATTCAATTTATTTTTTCGGGGTATTTTCTCTACTTACATACACATATTATGCATGTGTGTGAGTGAGTGAGTCTCTGTGTGTGTGGGGTGAAGGCAACGTTAGCTGCTGTCGCGTATTTTCTTTTCATTTAAATGGAAAAATTAGCTAACTGCTTGTGTGCTGTGTGTGTGTGGGTGAGCGCAGGGCCGCGCGGTCGCACATGTACATAAAGGATTGTATTCAAATTAAATGTAGCATACATTTATGGGCCAGCGATAAAGAAATCGACTTAATATTAGTTTTAGTACCAAATTGGCTGCGTTAAGCTCTTTGTCGTAAGATGTGAACACTTTTGGTGAAATTAACTATAATAGTAAACATCTACTCAACCTTGGTAAATTCTTTTAAAATTTTTGACTTTATTTTCCTTAAAAAATTAAAAAATTTGATTTGATGATTTTAAAATCGATATCGTAGTCAGCATTTCCTAAAACGAGTAAGCTAAAATTTATGTTTCATCGATTTTTATTTATATATATTTTTTTTCTGGTTTATGGTTAACCCTGCCGTTGAAGAATATTTGCTATTGAAATGAAATTTCTGGGTAAAAACTAAAAAGAAATTCATGCCAATCGCACATATTTGTAAGTAAATATAATCTAAAAGGGTTATTGCAGCCTTACACACAGCTCAAACTAATATTACCAGTTGATTCATTATTCGCATTTCCGCCTGAGGATTGAATACTCTTTAATCTTAGATCATTTTACTTTACGATTATTTTCGTGTTATTTGGTATTTGATATTGCCAAATTTATATTTATTTCTTGAGTAAAACATGAAACATGAATAAATATAGTGCACTCTATGCCAGACGGCAAATAAAATACACTCAGGCGTGGGCATTTCCGTTAGTGTCTCTAAACTAAATACATTTCCGTTGCGCCATATTTATGATGCTCAGACGCAGTAAAGATGAGAAGAGCTTGGGTTGAGTTGCATAATATTCTATGGGGGCCCATTGCCCTTTTTCTTGTATGCAATGGTGTGTTGAAAGGCAGTAAAATGAAATGGCATTCGTTTGCCGCGTTGTCGCGCTGTCGCGTTGCCGCCTTCGTCCTTGTCACTTGATGCGTCATTTTTCAATCTCTTTACTTGTCACCGTTGCCGTTGTAGTTGCCGTTGTAGTTGTTGCACATTTATAACATCAGACGGGCAAGGTACGGGCTAAAATGATTGCATTTAGACACAGCTAAAAACAGTAACAGCAACAGACAACGACCAAGACAAGAGAATTCGCGCGCGGGGAGGGGTGTTTGGCATTCTGTTGTGTTGTGTGAGTATTTGAGTTAAATTAATGACGCTCTATTTGCCGTGCAAAGGCTCCGATAAGCGCAGTCAGTGTGAGTAATAAAGGGGTCTGAGCACAGGTGCCCGACATGTGCAGCCATATGCAATATGCCATTTATGTATATTTGCACATTTAGCTATTTGTTAATATAAATAGGTTAGCTGATAATGTAATAATGATTTTCCAGACTATTGTCCTTATAAGTTTAAAGTAAAGTATCATCATCACTATATATGTATATAAACGTTTCAGTTCAATATTCTAAACATTCTAAAATTCAATTCAGCTGTTGCCATCAAAACTTGTATCCTATATTTCATAGGGCAATGACAATTTACTTACTTTGGAAATATCTGGAATTTAGCAAATATCTGAAAATTGCATTCCTAGTGACCATGATTATTCAGAATATATATGAACTATATAACATGTTTCTATCACATGTTATCATCTTCAGTTCAATACCTCAAAAAGTGGGGGACTAGTTTACACTCATTCTAAAATTCATTTCAGCTGTTGCCATCACAACTTATATTCTATATTTCATAGGGTAATGACAATCTATATACTCTTTCTTTGGGAATATCTAGAATGTAGCAAATATCTGAAAATAGCATTCCATGTTCATGACTATATATACATCACTCCCTAGTGAGCAACACATAAATAGGTATAAGCGCAATGTTGGTTTTGGCATCGACGGCATGATTATCGGATGTAATTATGAGCATGGGTTGTTTGGTTGGTTGGGCTGGTTTGGCCACGACTTCTGGTGGGTATTGTGCAAATAACCAAAAATTTATTGAATTGCTCGCCGCATTCAATTGTGGTTAATGAAAGCACGCACACACACGCACACACACGCAAACACACAAACACTAATGCCAAAAGAGTTGGCAACACAAATTTTTCAAAATTAAAAGTCGGTCAGCATTTAATTTCAATAAAATATCTCAATGAAATCGACTTATTTTTCAATTAAAAATTCAGTGCGCATATGAAGAAAATGTATGTAAAAAAAAAAAAAAAATTAAATTTATGGCTATGAAAATATTAAAAACTCAAGCAATTGCAATCTTATTCCGCTTGCAGCTATTAAATATTAAATTGCTATGTTATCTGCTGAATATTTAATACTTTTCACCACCTCAATGTTAGCCTACTTTTATTCACCCCACTTATTTATTTATTTGCTTATGGCTTAAGGAAGCTACTAAATTTTGAGCAAATGACCTTTTCTAATATGCACAGTTAGCTTTAAGCTGACCGTCGACCGTCGAGTTGATGTAGAGCAATATAAACTTCGCTTTTAGTGCCGAACTTTAAATTTCTAAGTAAAAGGCAAGCAAAGTTTTGCATTGCATCCAGAGTCTCTGGAGGGTCAAACACAAATATATAATAAATTTTGTAAAATGCAAAATACAAATTTGACTGGAGATTTACAGTGGTCGTTTATAAAATGCATATGAGGATGGTTTGAGTTCAAGTCGTTGCATATGAAATATGCCTAAATGATATTTTTCATGTACCAACTCATGAGTACGTAAATAAATCCATGGGCTGCATTTCCATTTGAAGTACACTTGATGCAAAACAGAGTTTAGTTGCTCTGGCTGCTGCTCAACTCGGCATAAAATTGGAAAACAAATTTGATTATTGAAATTGCAAAATCAAGAAAATTTCAGGGACACAGAAGCTGCAGTAAGCTAATATTGCTGCTGCTGCTGCTTCAAACTGAATTCAGTTAGAAAATAAAGTCTGGGAAATCCTGCATAAGTTGGCAATAAGCCTAAGTTCATACAATTTTAAGATGGATGGTGTTGGGTACATAAACATCAGGATGGAGTCGACTTAACCTTACCTAGGATGTGAATAATTTCACAACGTTTTAACTGAATCAAATTTTTACTACGAACAATAGTTACATATTTACATTTTGCTTCGTTTTGATTATGATAATTTAAATTTTTCTGTCCTCAAACAAAAGTATCATTTAAGACATTTAAGCAAAATGACTGCTCAACGTATTTGTCAAGCTTTTGGAAACTTTTAGATGGATCAAAAGACGTCATTAGCAGAAGCAAATTCTTAGTCCAGTCAAGTTTTGCCATACTTATTATTACATCAAAATGTCATATGGAATTTTGAATGCATGTAAATCTAGTGGACAACCACAAAAACAACATCAAGAACACAACAGTACCCAAATTGTCTGTGTGTTGGTGGGTTGGGCATCCTTAACATGCTTAGAGAATTTCAATTATTTTATTAGGCGCATGGCATAAGGATTCGCCTTACACACTACAAAAAGGATGTAGTAAAGGTAAAAGTGTGCCCGGCAAGCGGCAGGCATTGTTTGCGGTTCTGTTTTATAACCGGTAGCGATTACTGTGAAATATGTAGCATGCTTCTAGGCTAAGAGTGGCGGTGGCGAACAGAAGAGTCTCTGGCTGGAGGGGATAAGTCTGCCTGGTGCCTGAACATAAATCTTTCATGTACGTACACATATATGAAAGCATATTTGCTAATAACCCAATATCCTTTTCGAGCTACAAAGGCGCTTACAGTATGGGACAAGCATAGCGCAGCCAAAAAAGGACACAAAAACTTTGGACAGCATGACAATCAGGAGTGTATCGATGCTTAAGATATCCTAGCAAGAGAAAAGAAAATGTGTCAGTTGGGTCAAAGTTACATAAAGGAAACGATTTTCATCTTAAGCTAAACATAAACTCGCTTTGATGCCTTGAATATAGCAACCAGAAACGATTATTTATAGTACATATGAATGAAGAAGTTTATTGAGTACAGAATATCTTATGGTCGAACAGTCTCTGTTTAATCATTTTTAGTTGTTTTGTATTTAGTTGAGTGCTTTGGGCTAAGTTCGGGTAAAAGGGATACACTAACTAGAACAATGAGAATTTGCCCTTGCCCATACATATTTTTAATTAAAGCATAAAAGTTGAACGAAAAACAAAGCGTTTCTTTCGTTCCCAACGACAACCGAGAGAGATAGAGAGAGAGTGTGTGTGTGTGTGAGAGATAGAGAGAGAGAGAGAGAGAGAGAGAGCGAGTGAGAGAGCTAACGAGTTGGCTGGTGGATAACGGGGCCTAAAAATAAATGAAATATTTATTAACAAGCCGTCGACATTCTTGGCAGTTTTGTGGCGCGTAAGTGAAAGGCCACAAAACGAAACTACAAACAAAACCATAAATGAATTCAATTACATTAACTTTTTTTTTGCTGTGCTCAGCTCGCTCTCTCTTTGTCTCTCTCATTCTTACACTAACTTTACACTCACTTTTTGGCGGTCAGGGCATGCGAAAAAGAAGGTGGATATGTGGATATATGTATGCTTTATACGATATCACCCACCATGCGAAGTAATAAAAAGCCAAAGGGCAGCAAAAAACCAAAAAAAAAAAAAAATTGAGTTGAACAAGCAACCAAAATAAAGCGCAAAATAAATAAGAGAACGAAAATTCAACGTACGCGAACCGCAGCAATTTAAACAATGTCCAATGCAGTGCAAGTGGTTTTTTACGCGCCACAGTTGACTGGTCACCCAAAAAGCAATGGGTGGTGTTGTGTTGAGAGCACCACCACACCACCACGCCACCACCATCTCCATCACCATCAACATCAACATTGCCAACACCGGTGTTTGTGGCAGATGCATAGTAAGGAGGCAATCGTTTCTGGGGACCGATGGATGTTGCGGCTTTGTACATTATTAAACTTGAGCAGTTTCAAGGTACAGCACAACAATAACAGCGGCTTAAAATAAAATGTTGATCCCTACTACTTCTATTTGTACTCTCATAATCCTTTTTCAGCATTTACAGTCACAAAGTCACAATCCAGTTTTATGACTCGAACGGATTATAGATTGCTAGACCACAAAATGTTACAAAGTAACCTGTCGAGTTTTAACTCACGTAAGCGGAAATGCACAACTTTGTTCACTTGAACTACGAAATGTAGGAATTTTGGCAACACTTCACTTAAAGGGAACACTTTTCAGCATTAGTGAATGTTTGAGCCGAAAACAAACTCATAAAATCGTTGAAATTTATCAAATCCTTCCGGTAGATTATACTTAAATATTTACTTTTTTTTAATACAATACATATTTTGTTTGCTTTAAAGCTGCCCGGAAACAATTTATAATCTGTTGACAGCTTTTTTGTTGTACACGCGAGACAGTTAAAGGGAAGCTTAAGTCTATATTATTTTTTATAAATTTTAAAGTTTTTACTTAAAAGCATTTGTGTTTGTATATATGTATGCAATTGCCACCATTATTCTGTTGTTAGTATTGGCATTCTCAAGACCCAAAAAGGGAATAACCGCTTAACCGCTACTCTATATCAATATAACCGAGTCCTTAAATACTTATCTCTCTGTGTGTTATGCGCGCTGAGTGTATTGTGGCTGTATTCCGGGGGGCGTTAACCGAAAATCGATGAGTGAACAAATGGAACGGATGATGGATGCGGTCAGCGTCTGCCAAGTGGATAAGGTGTTGTCTACTGTAACGCATTTGAAGAGAGGGAGATGGTGGAGGGAGTGTGAGTACTTCGCATTACATTGCGAGTCGAATGTAATTGGAAGTTGCGGCCCGGTCGCCTTAACAGTCGGTGGTCAACCATTGTTTACACTCTCGCTATCATCCACAATGATTAACTGCCGCACGCTGGTCACCGGCACCTGCACCTGCATACAGGATGCACATAGTGAGTAGTGTGGTGGCAGGCGGCAGGCGATCAGGTCGTCGTCCACTTAACTGGCTCCGGTCGTAATGCGAGTCGTCAATCAGCTCCGGTTGCGTTAGCGGCAACCGTAACGCGTATGCATTGCGCTCAACTCGCCATGCGGTGAGGTGTGGTGAGGAGGGCGGAGGCCAAATGCTAATGGGCGGCCATTAAACACTCACTGACAAAGTGCCCAGAAGCCTTACTGAGTGACTCACCGATTGACCGACCGACTGACTGACCCACTGTCCTGAAAGACTCACTTGCCAAGCTGTTGACGCACAGGCAAATACTGCAATTGAGTGTGGCATGCCACAGCTGCTCAGCGAAAGAGTTAAGCCAGCAACAAGCTATAACGGAGTGTACCAGTAAAGGACAGAATCCACTTTAGAGGAAGAAAGGAGAAACGAACTAACGAACAAAATATGTTTATTGTTAAACATCTGTTTGTTTACTTTCTAACTAGGGATTCTATAACTAGGATGCTACAATATCTGCGATCACTTATCGATAGTTGGCATTCGCATGTTTACGTACTAATTACTAAAATGCACTGTGTCGAAAACTGGTAGCTATAAATATATCTATGTAAGCTGCCTGATATATTATTCTAAGACAAATCAAATCGCTTCAAATTAATGAACACGATAATATTTATTATTCGCTTGTAAAAGTCTATTAAAAGTGCGTTACTCTCTTTGGTATATGAAACTTAAGCATTCCCAGTCACATTGTTTCCAACTTGAGAACAGTTGAATAAAAGTGTTAAAACATGCGCACATTTTTTTCACATTTTTCACAGCATAAAATGGAACGTGAAAGCGAAAGCTACTTGAAACTGAATTACATTTTGCGAACTGGAACTCCGAAATTTATATGCGCACTTAACGATCTGTTTGTGTTGCTCACGCAGCAGGTGTCAAATGGGCTGTCGGCAATGCATTAATTAAAGCAAATTAAGTGTGTTAAGTAAAATATCCCAAATGAACTAAATTTCAAATAAAGAGAGCAAGTAAATTATGTTTCTGACTTAAATGCAACATCTTTTGAGCAACAACTTTGTCATAAATGCACTAAAGTTTCAAGCAAAGTCGATTTAAATCTATTTCTCGTGAAAATAGCATTTTATGACTAGCACATCTAGCACGTCGCATAAGTTTGACTAAACTCTCTGGGATTGACAGATCTAAACGTTATCGCCTTGGCTGTCGAGTGCAACAAATTTCACTGACATTTTATTAGCCGCAAGTGCATAGTGTCATAAAATGATTTACGGTCGCAGCCCGAAGCGTTGGAAGTGAAGTGATATATATTTGGTATTTGAGTGACAGCAAAGATGATGAGCGATGGCTTAAAGACACCATGTTCGGGCATTTGAATATGTTAAATAACAGACTGAAAACCGAATATTGAAGTATTGTGCTTTAAAATTGTTCTTTTTACTCAAGAGCTTATTTCCACTTGAGGTCTAACTGAGAAAATTCTTTGATCTATCAGGCATGTCAGTCATCTTCACCTTCATCTTTAGGCTTCATTTAACATGGGCTTTGCTTTTATATTTGGCAGGTGGCCCATCCAAACGCCCATCGGCACGCCCACACCCACGCCCACGAATACACCCATTAAGCCCGGGGGCTTGCCACTAATATCGTTTGGTCTGGCAGCAAAGCAAACAGTATCATCGTCAGAGAATAAACATGCATAATGGAGCATCTTAAATGCAACTTATTTTGCATAGTTAAGCTTTTGAGTTGCATCAGCAACGTTGGGCTGGCTACCAGCGCTGCTACTTCACTAACTTTGATACTTCCACTCGACTCGACTCGACTCGACTAGACTTGACACGACTCGACTGGGCTCGTCGGGGGGCGCAACTGGGTTTTCGTTGAGGGCGGAAGCTCAATGAAAGTAACTAAAGTTGGCAGCTGGAGCAGCAACAGCAGCAGCAACAGCAGCATCAGGCACAGTGCCTATAAAAAAATATGCCCCTTACGAGTTGCTATCTGAGCGGCGCTCTGGCACCAGACCGAACCGCACTGGACCGCACCGGTCCGCCATTTTTGCCAGCCACTTGCCATATTTACACCAATTCCCTTGTCTGTGTGCCAAGCATTTTGCTCTTGCTGCCGTTTCTTTCTTTATTTGTTTTTTATATTTTGTGTTTTGTTGTGGCTAGGCTCATACACTCACAATAGCAACAATCCGCCTTTCTTCTACTATTGCTGCTGGTGCTGCTGTTTAACTAAAAATTTAATGTTGTTGCCTTCTTTGTTGCGTTTCCTTTGTCCCCCGAAACCTGACCAACATCATCATAAAGCAGTCAGTGAGGCATACAGCCAGACAGTTTGAAGTTTGCTAAAGTTCGCCTAGCTTTTTTTTTACTATTCTTGGTAAAGTAGGTAAGAGGTGGTAGAAGGTATTTATAACTTGAGAATGACTTGGCAATGTCTAGCTGCATCAATGAGGAACATCAAGTCATATTACAATCCAAATAGATTTTCGTTATATTTTATTTTCCGCTTTGTTTAAAAAATTAGGCTTTCATTCAAATATTGAAATAAAACATTGCTTAATCTATCTTTTATAGGGTATGCACACCTTGTATTCGAAAATTGTATACTAGTTTATCCTGTTGCTATTGTTTACTCTATTTAAAGTGCTTCACTGCTGTCCGTCTTGGGCTATGTTTGAAAGGAATATTAAACTGAAAATTGAATAATGGGGTTAATCATCAGGCAACAAGAAGCACAAGCTGTCAGTTATTGTCGGACAGTCAGCTACTGGCTTTTAAACAGCGTAGTCAATTTGTTCACGGTTAGATTATGTTTGATTATTCTTAAAGTTGTCAAGGCGCACCACACGGCGTATGCGGCGTATCCTTAATGCGTCTCATTCACTAATGACTTAATCGCTTTGCCTGTGCAGCTAATTAGAATGGCGCCAAATTTCACACATCGCTCATGTGTTTGTTGATAGCTAAAAAAAGAACAACATCTGTTTGGCTAATTATTTTGTTCACTGAACACGCCTGCGAGTGTAAGCCAACTTTGATCATATGCTAGACAAAAACAAAAAAAACACCTGTTATTTATTTTTGTTTTCTCTTGATGCTGCTTGTAGTAATTAGCGAACAGTCCTTCCGATCCAGTTCATGTTGCTGTTTGCAAGATTGTTAGGTAAGGTCCAGGCACTTGCCATAAATAATAAAGGAATCCACAACACAATATGTACACAAAGCCACCTTCCAAGATGACAATTTTAAAGAGGCTGTGTGCGGCGGTCAACATTATAATCGATGGGAATACGTTCCATTGGGTCTCTTCAGATTCTGACCAGCGTTGACAACATTGTTGTTGCTGAAGCGTGTTTGCTAAGCCCTGCTAAGCATCTGATGCAAACTTAATCAAGCTTAAAATGCTTTTTAAAGACAGACAGGCAGGCCACGTCCCCTACCTGCTTCTCCTACCACTACTTCTCATAATGCTGCTGTTGATGCTTTTAATGTCAGTACAAATAGCTGACATACTTGACGATCCAAGAGCTTACCACAACCTTCTGTCTGAAGATTAAAGAAATTGTAATTTAAATGTTGGCATAGAAATATAAGTATTTTCTATTTATATATTATAATGTATAAAGTGCTTTTCCGAATAAGAAGATGATTATTTTAACCTTAAAGTGGAAAGGAAAGTGCAAGAAAAACTCGTCACAATACCCATACAGACTACACTATAAAACAAAGAGTGGTTAAGTATTAGTGTGTTAAATATAGCGTTTCTTTTGTGTAATTAATGTTGCTTACTTACTGCAATCACTAAATGGCACAAAGTATTTCCCATTTTTCATTTCGCTATAATTAGTTACCTTTGACCTTACGGCATTTATTTTCATCTCTTTCAGTTGAGCGCTGAAACAAATAAAATTATTATGTGCATATGCAGTTCTCTCACTCTTGTGACCATAATTTGATATGTTTAATTAAAGATTGCTATGACAACTGCTCAAACTACCCACACTAAAGCCTTAAGTACCTTAACTGGCTTTCCGGGTGTTGTGCTCAGGGTGTTGTGTAATTTTCGATCCCAAAACCCTCAACCCGTTTTGTGCCATTTGTAGAATTTGTTTGCTCTTGCCTTAAACTGCTGTGCTGGTTGCTGTTGTTGTTTCGGTTCTTGTTGTACACTGTGTATGTATTAGTTGCTGGCTGGGCCTTCAACTTATGCTAGTTACAGTATATACAGACAAAAAATATTTAAAATTTTTTGGTTATGTTTTGCAATTTCTTGTCGCTTCTTCTACTTGTTTCTGTAGTTGTTGCTGGTGGTGTTGTAGCGATGCCATTTTAGTGGTTTTTGGTCACACATGCAATGAAAAAACAGTGTAGAACCATAAGGGTTGACTAGAAAATACCTTAGAGGAAGTGATTGCAGTCTTATAAATGAATTTAAAACATTTCCGTAACATATATTTATAACTTTAACAATGATTTTGTAATCTCCAATACAAAAAAAAAAAAAAATTTCTAACACGCAATATTCCCAGCTCATTCAAGCAAGCCTACTGATTTAATGGCTACAGGGTGTTGAATACCGAAATACGAAAAAAATAGAATTGGCACAAGGACTGGCAAAAGGATACTGCTGGGTGCACCCATTTTGTCTGCTACTACTAGCATTTCCTCCTGCCATTTTATTTAAGCGGATTATTTTGGCACATTTGCGCTAGGGATTTTTCTTTTTTGTTTTATTTCGTTTTGTTGGCATATAAGAGCATGTGTGTGTGTTTGTTTTGGTAGTGCCTGGCATTGGAATGCCTAATGAAAGCATTTGCTTCTGGGGTTTGGGTCTGATGTACGTAAATTTGACCAAATGAAGTGCAGACACACTCACACAGAAAAAGAGAAGGAGCAATTTTTGGGGGGTCTATGTTTGGCATTGTGACAAAAGTTATTTAATTGTGATTATGCTGATGCTATTTGCTGCTAACTACAAGTATTACTGCTCATATGTGAGCACTTCGCAGTGCCATGCTGCTCATTTGTGTGTTGAAACGTACTTTGTTTTGCACTAAAGCGCCACAGGCTCAGGCTCATGCTCATGCTCATGCTCATGCTCAAATGTAGACATAAAACTTAAATACACACACTCTAGAGAAGCAGGACACTCACTGACCAAAAAGTAGGCCTCGTCGGCCAGTCATGTCAGCCATGTCAGCCCACATGCAGCGACGGCGACTGTCGACTATCTGAACTTGGCTTTGGCTTTCACAGATTCTCTCCCTCGCTCTTTCGCTCTCTCTCTCTCTCTCTCGCTCTGTGTTTGGCCGCCGTTGCATGAGTTAGGCGTTAATGTCAAAGCTTGGGGCAGAAACATGTCGTACGCACAGCAAGAGTTTGATGTGGCTGCCACGCCCACTTCCACCCAACTATTATGCGCCATGACCATTTTCAAAAACATACAACAGTCCATTAAGAGCGAGATGACTTAAGCCTTTAAAACAAATGGTCCAAAAGTGTTCTTGCCAAATTAATTAATGTATATAAGTATTTAAATATCTGACAGCTTTATGTTTTTCTCAGGACATAGATGAATTAACATGAAAAACAAATGATTTTCAGTAAGAAACTTATTCATTAAATATATACGGTTGTAGTAACGAAAATATATTTGTATTAAATATAATTTAAAATTTAACTCGTGTCAAGTTCTCATTAAATTGGTTTATTGACTGCCTAACTCTGCTGTCTGTAACAGACAATTTTAAGCAAAAATATCATAAAATATGTTTAAAATAAATACATATACCTATTTCAACTAATGCTAGTTATTCTTTTTGCAGAAGCAAATATTAAATCAACTCATACATAAGTATTTATATTAAAAGTTGTGCCGAAAACTGAAATTTTCAATATTTAAGTAGAAATGACAAATGACAGATGTGTGTGTGTGTGTGTGTCAGTGAGCTTATCGAACCCATATTCGCATGTCTTATTGCTAATGAAAATTAATGTTTGATTTTCTTGCTTCTGTCTGGTTGTCTTTTCATTGATGTGTCTGTGACATGAGCTTTGTCTGACTGTCATAATGTGCAATTCGCCTAAATGACAATAAGATGCATTTTGTGCAAATAATATGTGTGCATATATAGTATAGTAAAGTTAATTAAATGGCTGTGTATTGCTTTCATATTTATGACAAGTCAATGCAAGTCACATAGATTGGCAAACATTCTAGTTAAATATGTACTTCATTGAGTGGGTGTTAAGCTCCTTAAGCTACTCAATTTATATACATGGCATAAGCTGCTGTTTGCTGAGAGAGCCTTAAGTAGATTGTACCACTAATGATGTTGCTTTTGTTTGAAAACTTATTAAGTTACACTTTAAACAGACATATGTAAATGAGAAACAAACAACTGACTTTAGGATCGATACTAAACTGAAGGTTTCAAATAAAAGCCATATTGAATGTTACATCTTAGACAGTAAATGTCAGAAATAAATGTTGATACAATTTAAATGTTACATCTTTGGCAAATGTTGCTTTGGTATTCAATTCTCAGACTACTTACTACTTGCCAGCTGCAAAAGTAACAGGCAGCAGAAGACAAAACGGCAAACGGCAGACGGCGAACGGCAAACGGAAAATGGCGAAACGCAAATGGCGGATGGCAAACGATGGCAAAACGAGTAAACAAATTAAACTCAGGCAATGCAACTGGCAAGAGCATAGCTCAACAAATTGCACTTTGACTGCATGGCAACTTTAGTGGCTCGACCTCGACTTTTTGGATACAGTACAGAGCTGGTTTCTTTTCCCAACCCCTTTTCGTTTTCATCTCCACAACCAACCATCCAACCATCCAACCAGCCATCCATCCATTGTATTCGGCGGTTGTCCCCGGTGACCAAGAGCAGCAAAGAGCTGAGAACTGAGAATGGGAACAACAACGAGCTAAGAAAACAAAGACTCAGAGAGAGAAAGCTAAATGGATGCACACCACCATCCTCGGCTGAGATGGATGAGTGACAGTCGCTGTGGTAGTGGCCGGCAATACCAAGAAAATGCATGCATTGTTGGAAGGGGGTGCGGGGTAATGGGTTTTCTGGGTGTGGCTTATACAAAACAAAAGTGTAGAAATGAATTTCAAGTAAACGAAATGAAATGAAACAAGGGAAATTACAAAGTTTTAATTCAAACATTCGCATTCGTTGGCAAATACTTAAGCTTCAGCTTTACTATCACTGCCGCACGGCGAGGGGTGTGCAACAGTGGTGGGTGGGGAGGTGCAGTGTAAACAGGAGTAATATTGTACAGAGACTAAACGAATGGTTTTTGCTTGTCTTCAGCCTGGAACCAAAGTGGTTGCTTCAGCTGCCATTTGCCATTTGCCTTTGAGCGGCGTTGCCATACACCTGACATTTATACACACACACACATACACGCACACCCAGATACAACTTAATGCTATGCCCCATTGATGGTGTGCTTGGTGAATTTAGCTGCAAGCGCCACACTTGCTTCACGTTTCGCATTTTGATGCAAAGCTGCTGTTGCTGCCGCTGCTGCAGCCATTGCCGTTGCTTCTTGTGGGTTGTATTTAATTGCAAATTAAAATTCTGCGCTCAAGACTTTGTATGCAAAAGAGTATGACAGAGCGTCAGAACGGCAGGCAGGCAGGCAGACTGCAAAGGCAAAGCCAAAGCGTCAGATAGACAGACCTTCAGATGGGGTAAGGCAAGCCAAGAGCCAAGTGTTCAAGTCTTTTGGGGGTTGCTGCAGCAAAATAAATAAATGTTGCCGCTTTTGAGTTGCAGGCCCCATCTTATTGCACACCAGTCCTCACCTCCCTCGCTGCTTCTGTAACTTAATGTTTGTGTGTGTGTGTCTGTATGCACTTTGTGCTTTTGTTTTTCTTTTCAGCGCTCACACGAAAAACTTAACACAACTTTACTTTTAACTCGTTTGCCCGAATTAAATGTTGGCCAAAAATTTGCCAAAAAAAAACAGCGAGAAACAGAATAACATGTCAGCTGCGCCAACAGTAAAAACAAAAACAACAACGATGGCAACATCAGCCTGCCACAGGATATAGAATACGCAAGGTCCCTGGTCTGGATCCCGGTCCCGGTCCCGGTTCCCTGATACACGGAACAGTTGCACATGAGCAAATTAAATGGTTTCCGACTTCCGGCAGACAACAAAAACGGCTGTTTCCATACATTACAAACACACACACACACACACACTATATGCAAGTTTTATGCTCTTATGCGGCCCCGCCTTTCTTCATTTTTTCTTATTTGGTGTTTTTGTTGTTTTTGGTCGGAAATTTCAGTGAATATGGATTTATAGCAGAGTATGTTGGCATGAGATGAGGTTTGGTAGTTGGGGGCTGGGGGGACTCCCACTCAGTCCAAATACAACTAGTTGGGTCTGTCGGCGGGTTATAAATTAGCATTGCCTGACGCGTCCGGGATGTGAGTAAGACAAACGGCAAACACACATTTTTGACAACTAAATGTAAATCGAAAAGAAATTACAACAACCCACAACAAATGATACAAAATATCAGCTTTGAACATATTTTGTACATTCATTTTTTAATCTGCTTTGAAATGTGATAATCTCGTTTGAGTAACACTTTTATTTCCATCAAAAATGAATATTATTCATATTCTTATTTTTTGGTACGTGTTCAATGCACCATTGTTATTGCCGTCAGCTATAATTTAAGCCCACACTAAAAGCTTCAGTTGAGCAACAAATTCAAAAAAAAAATATAATAAAAAATATATAAAAATCATCAAATCGTTAACAAATATATATGAAAATTGTTTAAGGAACACATAAGTAATTGTTTGTTAAAAATCAAATACTCTCTCTTTGTCTCTGTCTAAAATAAAAATGAAATATCTTCACTGTGAAACTAAAAATGATTAAAAATAATTATTTAATTTCAAACACACATTTCCACAATTTAACCACAAAATCTGAAAGCCCAAAGTGTATACAAAATCTAACTAACTCTGAATCTAAAAGTAAATGAAATTACATTTTTGCCTGCAAACCAAAAGTTTGATGAACAAAATTAAATTAAATATTTTTCGCGGTATTGTATATTTTCCATTAAACTGAAGCTGGTGGGCTACAATAAAAAAGAGATAATAAAAATAAATGAAAATAAAATAAAATCCAGCAAGTGAATAAAAACCCTATAAACTACTAGAACCATAGTCATTGTTGCTAGTTTTTAGCATATTGTGGGGGGTTTGGGGCGAAAAAATGAAAGCTGTGCACTGTGAGAGAATTTAGCTTAGAAGTGCATTTATGTGATGACAAACTGACCAAAAATTGCAACGGCATGATGGAAAAATTGCTGTCACAACATAAAATGAACGCACCACATGCTGGCTGAAAAAGCACCTGAAAATGTGGCTGATAAATGGGTGGTGGTGGGCGGTGTGTGGAGAGAGATTGCTTCAACCACAATGCATAAAACCGCTTAAGCTTTCATTCAACGAACTGTAAAAATGCATTTGAATGTGGTCTGCGCTTTAAAAAAATCGCAAAAATGAAAAAAATGCCGTTGCCATAACAAAAAGAGCAAGTTAAAATGCCGCCAGAAACCGCTAAACTTGAGCAGCCATTTGTTGTGCGATTGTGAGTGTGTGTGGATGTGTTGTACTGCTGTCAATGTTTATAATAAAAGTGCGCGACTTGTCACACATTTAGAAGGCAAATGTTCCGCGCGGTTTTTTGCTCGTTTAGATTTTTAGATTATGTTTTTGATGGGAAAAAAACGAGTGACGGCTGCACTGGCTCACTGCCTGCTGCCTGCCTGCTGATGATGATTTTGTAGTATGCCAAAAAAAAAGGAACGTAAACAACAACAAAATACGAACAAAAAGGGGACACTTCAAAAATCAACGGAAAAATCGTTAACCTGAAACTAGCTGACTAAAATTGCTGACTGCAGGAAACGAAAGAAACGAACGCCCCGTCCCGATCCGGCCAGATCCGACCCGACATAAAAACCGCAAAAACCAAATAACATTTCTGGATGGCAGTGACTTGATGGACGCGGCATAAGCCAGAATCAGAGTCTACGACTAACACTCTGATGGAATAGGCAGTCGAAAGTGATTTGGCACCAAGAGAAAGAGAAAGCCAGCCCCCACCCCCCTCCCAAAAAAAAAAAAAAAAAAAAAACCAGGTGCCACACACACTTTTTGACGAGTACAAGCAAAAGCCTGGTAACTGGAGCTATAGTTGGTTAGTCAACGAAATGTAAATCAAAATTCCAAACCAGGCAGCTGGTCTGTCTACAAATGGGGTTTTTGGGGGATTTCGTTTCTGTCAGGGTGCTACGGCTCCCGCCGCTTCGGTTTGTGTCGTTACGTTGGCAGTCCGTTAACGTTGGCCAAGGATAAGCCGCGCGCTCGCGTATAAATAAATATTTACAACTCGTTTGCTGCAGCCAAAAGCAAACTAAACTGCTACCAAGGCTGGTGCTGCTGCTGCTGAAACAGTGACTGCGGCCAGCCACTGTGGCCCAGACTGGCGTTGAAGCGTTCAAGGGCCCCCGCCCGCCAGTTACCCAGTTACCTGACTGCTCCGAGCTACGAGCTCCAAGCTGTGTGAGACGGCAACGATGCTTCAACACCTTGCCTGGTGGTTGGCGCGTTAACAATGCAAACTCATTGTCAGTTTTTGCCAGGCAGCGTCTACAAGCTCTAGTAGAGGGGAGAGGAGTTGGTAGTGTTGTTAGAGTGTAGTTGGGGAGTTGTTTACGAACTTAATTTCTAAAGGAATTGGCTGCTTGATTATAAATAAAGAAGCCGTTAATCGAATGCAGGCTAAGGATGTACGTATTATAAACAAACTTGCGGGAAACTACGTTTTGTCTAAGGATCTAAAGTGGCTGCGTTTGCAACAATGTTGAAAAGCTTTTAGCTACAGTATCAGTAGGCAACATAAATAAGAAAGTTATGTATTCATTAATTATAGTTCTTAAAGCTATCTACTAGTTTGCTGTATGTTAAACAAACCAAGATTCTCAATGTAGAAAGCTTAACTTATTTAAACAAGAGCAAAACAACTAGAGTAAATATTTCAGGCTCTCTCTGGGGAAAATGACATTAACTATTTACTATTGACACAACACAATCGGATTCGCATCTAAACATTGCTTTTTTTTGTCTTGTTTTTGGGAGAGATTGGTGTTTTTATCGCCATGTGGTTGAACATTTGCTTAGGCGTGTTTTAAAGGTTTTTGTGGTTCGCCAGAAATGCAGGCTGACTGAAAATTGCGCATCATGAATTAAAGATGAATGCGCGACTCTGTTGCTGGTTCCGGTTGCTAGTTGACAGTGCTGCCGCCTTGGCAGTGGGCGTGGCACTGCCAACTACAAAACCGAGAGGTGTAAGTGCACAGAAAGCCAAGAGTGCGAGGACCTCGAGCCAGGCGCCACTTCAAAGCAAAAAGAGTGAAGTGGAAAACTGGAGTTGGATGTCAAGCAGTACGAGGGGTAAGTTGGTGGGAGATGGGGGATGGGTGGTGGCATTGCTTTGCCAGCTAGCCCAGCCCAGCCAAGCGTGGCCAAAAGCTCAGACACTGTTTAATGTAAGGAAAAACGTAATCAAAATGCGACACTTTTTCAAACACTTGGGGCGCAAAAACAATGAAAATTTCATTTCTTCATTTCGACGCATGTTGCGAGCGCTGCTCTCAAATGGCAAATTCTACTTTTGCTTTGAACGTTATTCGTCAGCCAAGAAAAATCCTTAAATAAACTATTTATTGTTACAGTACACCGTCTGGAATGGGCGAACCCAAACGAGAATGCGAACAAGAACAGAACAGAACAAACGGGAATGAGATATTAAAATGAGAAAAGAGAAACTCAAACTCAATACAATTAAATTTTTGTGTGCAACGTATAAATAAATTTAAAGTAGAACAAACAAAAGCTGATTACGTGCTTAAGCTGGATTTCACACAAATTATTTTTAATAGTGGGGGCTTTGAAAATTTAAGAGCTGCTCTATGAAAACAAAGGATTTATGTGGGTTTTTCTCCTCAACATTTTTCAGATTTCACAATTCTGTAATAATCACAATTTCCAATTAGTAAAAAGAAACAAAATTTGCAAACGACAAACAGTATTGGGTTATGGTTCTCTCTCCCTCTCTGTGCCAATTTCAATCAATTTTCGTATGCTACAAAGCGGCTTAAATAGTCGATGTTGGTTGGTGCTGGATGCATTTGCGTACTTCTACAAGGTAAATTGCATAAATTTAATTTTGTATTGCATACTTTGCAGCGCTCGACTTATACAAAACAGGAACAAAACATAAGTCGCGTCGCACATGTATATGTGTGACAGCCCGCATGCAAGCTATAAATATGTGTGTGTGTGTGTGACGGTATGTGAGTGAGTGAGTGTGAAATCGGTGCGTGTTGAGGGCGGCTTTGTGAATTGCGAATTGAGAACGACAGTGAGTTAGGGGCCAAAGTAGGCGCGCGCTACTTTACGAGCACATAAATAAAATAGAGCTGGAGGCTACAACTTGCTGTTATGATACCAGAACAATGCTCCAAACAATGCGAATTCCAAGAAACAGAAACGCTTTGAAAGCTTTCAGACTAGTACCTGAAAGATATTTTAGTATTTATTTGAAAACGACCCAATTGGCTTTGGATAATGTTATTTTAAGTTAAGTTAATTTAAAAAGTAATCAAAATAAGTAATTTTTTTCTTATTCTTGTAAAATATTTATATTTCACTTCACCAAACCGAAATAATTGCTATTTTTTGATAAAATACTAATATAAAAGTTCCATTATTAGCTCATAAACGTCTTCATTTCTTAGTTATTGTGTATCTTGGAATTGTTCTTTGGGGTAAAAGTGTCGCCATCTGCAGTTGCGTGAAATTTATTAAAGTCTAAGCAAATGAAAGTCAAAGCTAAAATGCATGCATAAGTCAGAGAGGCTGCTGCACTAATCAAAAACATAAATTCACATAAAAATATCTTGGCAATGGCGTCGACGTTGACGCCTACGCTGACGTTGACTTTAACGGTTGACGTTAGCGTCGACATAGACATATAGACGACACCTGCATATATGTCCTTGGCTCCACTGTAGCTGTAGATGTAGCTGTAGCTGAAGTTGAATGTTTATGAGCTGCACACAAAAATGGAAATAGTCCCAGCTGCCGTTGATGTTATTAAGGTTGTTGTGTAGGTTGCTGTGCCTTGAATGTTCTACGTGGGTGTGTGATTGTATGTGAGTGTGTGTGGGTGGCCCAGACAACTAGGCACTTTAGGTAGACTGCTCAGAACGGGCCTAACGACAGCAAAGGCAGTTGACAGTCGCCGTCTGTCCCGTTACTCGTAGTTGTTGCAGTTGCAGTTGCTTGCATACATACATACATAAATGTATGCACATATTATAAGCATAACAACACTAAATGCCTGCTTTTGTATGCAAAGACAACACATACATACATACGTACATACATACACAGTAATCTACATGCATATATGACAACCTCACACTTGCAGCAATTGAGTGCATACTTGGTTTAAAGTGCCGTCGACTGAGTCAATTTCCAGTGGAAAAGCTAAAAACAGCAAACGGCTCAGCTCCACTTTATGGCTCATTTCCTAAATGGCATGCAGTTGACGTCATCGTGGGACATGGACACGGACTCACCGACATCGTCGACATAGACATAGCTGAGGTTGAAGCAGAGTCCCATAAAAACTAACGTTAAACAAAATATAAATAGATAGCAAAGAGTACCCAATTTAACACTATCATAGCACAGATACATATATATAGTTGACGGAAATTTAACAAGACAAGATCATTTAGGTGAGTGTGCAGAAAAAAGATGGTTAGGAAGATGTTAGAAATAATCTTTAAGGTTTATGAAACAAATTTACATTTACATTTCATAACTCTTATAGAGCAATTTGTGTTTCTCACATAATAAAAACTCTTCAATATTTTGGCAAAATTCTTCAACATTCAAAACTTGATTGCAGAGTGCCAGAGAAATGAACTTGAAACTACTGCAAATGCTTGTCTTTGCCCGCATATTTTCATTTGTTTGTCAATACCAAATCATTGACATGGTTGTTGCAGCCGTGTCCAACTGAGAGATGAGGATCTGTACTGGTTTTGTGGCCATTTTCCATGTACCATGTAGCATGTACCATGTGTGGGTCATAAAAGAAAGACCAAATGTACAGGCCGTTTAACGCTCTCATTGCGTGTAATTCCAACCCATTGAATGCGGTCTCTCTTCTGTGTGTGTGTGTTTGTGTGATTGTATTGGTAATGGTCGCAGCACGGCGTGTGTCATTTGAAATCATTGCGCAATTGACAGTCAGACATTTGAGCGGTTAATAGCACGGCGGGCATTTGCAATTGCAACTGCAACATGCTATACTTACTCTCTTCTTCTCACATAAGCATATCCATATCCCAACAGGGGCGAGGGCGGCGGCGCGTATCTCGACAATTGTGTTTCAATCTAAACATTTGCTATGTATTGGCATTCTTGTTTTCAATTTGATTTGCTGTGCTCAACTGACTGATTGTTTCCCAACAGCAGCGCAGCAGAAATGCCAATGATTATCCCTGTTGCCAGCGTTGTCACCTCCACCCAAAAAAGCAACACTTTAAGGCGTTTCATTAAATATATCAGTATTAAATTGATTAAAGCTTTTAATACTTTTAATGTTTATCAATGGTTGCTTTAGTCCTCTTTTATGAAAAGTACAAGAAAACGCTTTGTTATCAACAAATATGGCCAAGTAATTTGTATAATTTCTTTTGTTGCTATTCATATTTAGCTAATTTTCTTTGTTGATTTGCGTTTTTCGTCATTTGAAGCGTGCAAAGGCCCAACAACAATGGCCAACAAAAGGACCAAACAACTGCATTAGCCATGGCAAAAGGCAGTCAAGCTAACGACTTAATAAATGATAATCATATTTTTCATTATTCCAGCACACAACAACAACAACAGCAACAACAATAGATTGCCTGAACCACAACTTATATGCGTTAAGCACGCAAATTGGTTATTATAATGCATATGTACATATATACATATGTGTGTATATACTAAATTTATATATCACATCCACCATGACATACGTGTATAAATCGTGCATTGTACCGAGTACTGAGTACTGAGTGCATTAGCTGACTGTCTGTTGGCCTGCTGATAAAGTCGTTTTCAGACCGCAACCACCGCTGTGTCTGTTCGAGAGATAAGGGCCAAACCATTTGTACTAAATAACTCGACAGCAGCAGCAGCAGCAGCAGCAGCGACAGCAAAACAGTCAGAATCAGCAACCAGCCAAAAATAACACAAAACATCGAGAACGACAACAACACCAACAACAATATCAAAATGTGCCACAAAATAACAAACAATAATGTCTATTAGTTATTGTTGTTTGAATTGTAAAGTGTTTGTCATTTGTTAAATAAATTGATGGCCATTGCGGTTATTGGCAAATAAAGTGGGCCAGAAATTATTATTATTATTGTCGGTGGTTGCCCAAAAGAACAATTTCTAAATAAATATAAACAAAGAGTACAAGATAAGTCATCGACAATGGCATAAGCTCTTCAAAATGTATGCAGAAGTAAAGTTTTATTCATTAAACAGAAATTGATTTGGAATCTAGCAAAACAGTTAACCTAACTAAATACACTTTGTTCTTAGATTTTGCTCTTCACAAAAGCCAAAATGGGTTTTTAAATGTTAACAAACATATCACAAAATTTGAGCAGAACTTTGTCGCATTGCAAATGTGCTGACAGTTCGTCAATGAGGGTTGTGGGTTTCCAAAAACTGTAAGCAAATCCTATGCGAATCCGCAGAGTGCGAGTGCCGGCAACAAAAACAACACTCAGCAGCTGTCAGAGCTTTGAGTTGAGACCTTAGCGTCAACAACGAAACGAGACCGAGAGACAGAGAAACAGAGAGCCAAAAACAAGAAATGACATTGACATTTTGAATAATGACGCAGCAGCAATGGCACTTTCATACCAAAATACTAGGAATCTTAGTCGTCTCTAGGACCAAAGAACTCCAGCAGCGCAGTGCCCCAAAAAAACAATGGGATACAACTGAAAGCCCCCACCCACAATTGCACCCACACTACCGATTGTACCAACTTGATGACAGAGATTAGGCATCAGCTCTTAAGTTAAGTTGAGTTCGAGTGAGTGGAGTGGAATGGCGAGGAGAGGTGAGGTGCCGCTTGGCACCAATTGAAATCCTAATGAATAATGTCAAGGTGTTGTCAAGTGCATTTTAGACTAACATCATTAGATGGAAGCCAAGCCACGCCAAGCGAACGCGGCTCCAATAAGGTAACCAAAGAAGAACTGCAAGCACAGCACATTAAATAGCTAAATGGACAAGAAACGACAAGTACAACGCTGCCAAGTGGCCATAATCACAGAGGTGCAATTTGAATAAAGAGCACAACACTTGAACACTTGCCGAGTGCAATTGCAGCATTCAGTTTAGCCAGAAGGAAAAAGATTGTTGGAAAATGAAAGGGGTAAGCCGGGGGTGGTGGTGGGGGTGTGGTGCAACTGCAGTGCCATCAACAATAATAAATTTTGCGCACAATGTGCCAAGTGCAAAATGAAGACAAAACACAACAACAACAAATGCAACAACAAAGGATAAACTACAACAATGCAACAGCAACTGAGAAAATAGTTGGAAAAACTAAAATTAAACTTGCACCAAGACTTGCTCTATCCGCTTCTCATTTTATTTTTCTTAATATAATTCTCCTTTTTTCTCTTTTATTTTTTTCTGTTGCCACGCCTACTCTGCTCCGAGTTCAAGGTGGAACTCACTGTGACTCAGTGGTGGCTGTGTGTGTGTCTGTGCGTTGCTTTGAGTGTTGGAAAAACAACTTGAGATTGTAATTAGTTTTTGTTGCTAGCGGGTTTAAGCGGTGGCAAAAGAAGCAGCGCAGCAGCAGCAGTTTACCCCAAAAGTGAAAACTTTCAAATTGAACCGGCAATCTACGCAACCGATCCCCTCACCCCTCACCGCTTCACCGCTGCCCGCCCACTGACCCAAGCAGTACACAATATTTTGTGGTTTCAACTTTTATGACGTAGCCTGCCGCCCGCCACCAGCCGCCAGCCGCCAGTCGGCAAACTGCAAATATGTCTGTGAAAAATCTCATTAAGTATACGAAATGTGGTACAGCGCGGACGAAAACGTTAAAGCGCAACGGAGAAATGCGAAAAGCAACACCAAAAAAGGAATGTAAATAAAAATTGTGAATGTCATTTTGGCAGGGGGTGCAAAAAGGAAATAAAGAAGGAAAAACTATGTGCCACACCCTTAAGCAAAATGCTTGACTGACTTTTTTTGAATTTTGCAACAGGTAAAACCTCGACCCTAAGTAGAACTCTCATTGCAGGCTGCTCCTGCTGCAGACTGAAGTCAGAGTGGGTCAAGTTTGAGTGGAGTTGTGGCCAGTGTTGGCAATGCCACAGTTTTCTGATTCTTTCTATTTCGTTGATGCCTTTCCAGCAGTGTAAAGTTCAGATCGAGGTCGAGCGAGTGTGGGTCAAGTGTGGCTCGCACTGGGCTAACGAGCTGTTTGGGGTGTGGACAGGACATTTGCCAGTTTTGATGCCACAAAAATGAGGCCCGTAATGCTTCGTAATTTGCCTTGCGTTTGGTGGACTTAATCTCGGCATCTGCAGTAAACACAACTTTAATGGCACATTTGTTTGGCCTCCTTGTTGTTCTTATTAACACTGATGGCTCCCTAGAAAATAGCTAATAAGACGAAATCATCAACTTTACAGCTGAAATTTATTGGTCGCTTACAGCGCTGTATATGTAGGGTTGCAAAAAATCTTAAAATATATAAAACGAACATTTACTCAGTGCTTTTTATATATTTTTATGAAAGCGAAAGATTGTTGTTGCTTGTGAAAGTGTAATGTTTCGCAATCACATTTAAGTTTCATAGCTGATAATCCATTACAGCTTTTAGTTTTTCTCTTTCGCATTACAACTTTAATCACAATTTCCTTTTGTTCAAGCATCTCTTTTAACTCTTTATTCACTTCCGTTGTGGCACTTGCATCCCTTTGTCTTTTTGTCATTTGCCTCAAGTATTGCAATGAATGGCAACGCCCTGCCCCAACACAGACACACATTTGTGTGTCATGTGTTGAGTGACCCGCGTAACTGAGAAATGGAATCTGGCGTATCTGCGCCGCATAACCATGCCATATCTGAGACATATCTGTGTTGCCAGACCGCCGCAACACACACACACACACACACACATACATTGATAGAGACTCTCATACATACATATAAAGAGCTCATATCTTAGCGTGTACATTTTCAATTGTCTATCTGTACGATTGTCTGTCTCTGTGTCTGTTGGTCTATGGGTTTGTGGGTTTGTGGGTTTGTCTACCCCAGCCTGACTGTGTTTGCCCCGGCTACGTACAGCTTCTTTCGGTTCGCGTAACCCCAATGTGTTGCAAACACATCAGCAGCAACAGCCGCAGCATCTGATTCAGGACTCGTCCTTGGTACAACACACACACACACACACACACACACGCTCTTTGGCCTGGAACTGTAAGCTGTGGTAGGGGAGGGCTCTTGCTTCGCGTCGGTTACCATTCCATTTCAGGCCATTCAGAGTGAGGAGCTTTAGTCGCATTACTGTTGCGCTTAAAAGGTTAAAACATTTTGACTTTGAGAGCCAGCATTGGCGACAGCGCTCCGTAAATCGACTAATGAAAGCGACTTTTTCACATTTGAAAGTATTACCCCATCGTCATTCCCTTGCAAATGGCATTGCAAATATGTCACAAGGTGTGCACCACAACAGAGATATATATTTTCTTGCCAATTGCGTTTTAATTGAGTCCTCAAAATATTCTGATAAATCTTTCTTGACATATTGATGACAGTCTGCAAGGGTATTATGTCTTCGGCTTGCCGACAACTTAAATATTTTATCCCTGCTTTTTTCTTTATTATTTGTCTATTGTTCTGTATCTACCCACACATCCTGGTGTGTGCTTTAATTGAGCCAGTTTGTTTAATTAGACATTCAAATTTTTGTAACTTGTAATTTGGCAAGACAAACAATTTTAATAATTGCATTAAGCTTCTTCTTCATTCTGGCAGCCATCAAAATGTCACTCAAATCAGAGCAAAAAAAAAAAAAAAGACTTTCGAAAAGTCACAAATTGAATTGTGAAATGTAAAAAATGAGCAAATCGCACAGCTACTAATTGGATTGGACAAAAAATAAGCTGAACTGAGTATCAAAAAGTCAAATTCAGTTCAAAATATGAACTTTATATGGAAAAAAGGCAAATCGAACGCAAAATTATGATTTGACCTGCTGAGTGCAAAGTTGAGTTAGTCAAATTTGGTAAATGGCTAAGAAGAAAAAATAATCTCCAGTCTGCCCTTTACCATTCAAATTGGTTACTAAGTGTTGAGACAATAGGAACTTCAACTTAAACTTTTTTATGACTCATACTTATTATTTGCACACTTTATTTATTGCGGAATGTTCGACCCATTAGCAAAGAATCTTTAAAAAAAATGTACTAATGAGCTGCTCTCTCGACATGATTAGAGTACAAAATCAAGATATATTGTGCAAGATTGCGGTCGATGCAATCGTATGCCTTAATGGTTGCTAAATTGGCTGCAACAAACAGTAAGTAATTACTGCGGTTGTCTGAAGTAAAACAATATAATAAGTGGTTAGAAATATTGAAAATGCCATCGCGAGAAAGGTCTGCTTTCAATAATTCACCAGACACAATGGATTTATGTATTTATTAGCTTATTAGCTTATTGGCTGCAATATGAATAATTCAAATGGCAATATAAACGCAGTTGGCGGAAATAAACTTTATTATTTTATTTTCGATTTCACTTAATGGTATAATTAAAATTCTTAATCTCTATTTCTGCTTTACTATTTACTTGACCCATTTAATTGGAAAGTTACAAATTTGAATAGTCAAATCTAAATGTTTACAGTAGTTAATGATGTCAGCATCAAAATCAAATGTTTTGGCTTCTGAGTAATTTTCGATAGCGGTGTATTATTGATTAATTATAGTTCTTTGTTTACCATTTCTGTTAGCAGATCTGAGAGTTCTTTGTGTGCGTGAGCCGGCAAGACGTTCCAGAAGAATAGTTATACAACGGAAATTTAAGCCTATGATTTATGATACAATCTATATTTATTTAATTACAAATACGATCTAACGATGATGGGATGCAATCAATGAAAGTGATATGTTCATAATCATAAGAAAGCATCTCTAAGCGAGTTATGTTACCGGTCGACAAATACTCTGTCTTATAATCTAATATAACCAATACATATTTTTAATACATTGTAAATGTTGCTCTCAATATTTTAAGATATATATTTAATAATGACTTAATAATTTAATAATGACTCAAAAAACGAAACTGTTGTTACACACAAACCAAATATACCCTATTTATTACATCCTGTTTGCAGCGTATAACAATACAACGGTAATCGAGTTACACTAACGGACAATGGGAATCGCGAGAATCGAAAAAAGTTCGCAATCTAAGTCTTTTGCTACACAGCAGTACGCAGTGTCGCCTAACATAACATGTATTACCGCTGACTGTAAAGAGACACTTACAATTACATGCTTGTGCATATGTGTAAGATCATGAACATGGTGATATAAATTACTGAAGACGAGAACGACTATGACGACGACGGTTAATAAAGAGAGAGAACGAGTATTTAGCAGGTGTACATTCAACGTCGTACATTGACCGCTTTAGAAATTTACACTCTTGAGTCGCGCTTGCCGGTTAGACGGCCAGCCAGCCAGCCAGCGCAAACAAGTTTGAGTTGTGTGTTAGAGAGATTTTTGGTGTCGAACAAGTTGTGGCGGGCACGTTTGGTTTCTTTGAAGTTGAAGATCCGCTGTGTTTGTTCACTTTCTGCGCTGTAACGTTCTCTTTTGTTTGTGTGCTCTTCGATTGTGCTGTGCTGTGTTGTGTTGTGTTGTGCTCTTTGGTTGTTTCGTTGTTTGGTTGTTTGGTGTGCGTGCGGAATTGCCATATGATGACCGATCTTGTTTTGTTGCTGTTGGACATACAACTTCTTTCTTCTCGTGGTGGCACATTCCTCGAGAGCAGCAAACACCAAGCTGGGTCGGAAGAACTTTTTTTCACCTAACTTTCATAACAAGTCACTTGACTGCAGGAAAAACTTTAGTTCTGCGTCAGCCATTGAATCGATAAGTTCGGCTTTCTGTTTCTGGGCGGAAAAAGAAATAAAATAATAAAGTGAGATATATTTTTGGTGATCATACTCGTTGTTAGTGAATACTACATTTAAGGAACTTATATAAATTTGCACAATAGTTAATTTAATTTAATAAAAAATAAATTTATATCTATTACAAATGCCAAAAATTATACAAATTTCAAATTGGTATAAGTGCACAAATAACTGAAATAATAACTATTTTGGAAAAAAAAAATCACAATTTTGCCAATATTCAAATTTTTTGTGATTTTATCATAATTATTGTTCATATTAAATATATATTAGTTTTATATGTTGTTGCTGTTGTTGTCAAATAACACGTTATGTTCGGTTTAAACATCTTGCAAACATCATTTTTATGTGTATGTATTTAAATGCCTACGGGAATTGGCATCAGTGTAAAAACATGACTCTAGGACAATACCGACTACGCGATACACTCATACATAAGTAGAAATATTTTTAATCAGGTGAAGCAAAAAATAATATATTCCTAGCTTTTTACTCTAAAACTTGATATGATTATATATATATTATGTTGTGTTTAGATTTTGAGAATTAAAAAAAAATACTTAAATTGCTAAATGACAAAAAAAAAAAAATTAAATTTGCTTTCTTTGGTGGACATTCAGCTAATGTTCGCCAACCCAACATACCCTATCGTATTCAAGGGAACATGGTCTACAAAACCATTACCCTGTCATGACAGCTTAAGAAAAAAAGCATTGCACTGACTGAAGAATGACTAAGAAAAATCACAAGAAAAAACAATGTTAACCGGTTTGTTCGAACCGCAGCGACAACAACGGCGTCAGACGGCTATTTGGTGCTACATAAATGTGGCAAAGAAAGATTCTGTGGCCACTAAACTGTAAGAGTGCAGTAATAAAAAACACAAAAACCCAACTAGCTGTTTGGACAACACAACTCACAAAAAAGCATTATGATTTTTTAATATTTTCCGCTCAAACACAAACAAACGGTAGCGTATTGCAATTAAACTCAACTATAAAGCATAATTTTATGGAGGACATATTGCAGTCGTATATCATAATTATACGTTTACAAGTTCGTAGACACGTACATAGTTGTTTCCACGCTATTGTTTTCGAATACAGCAGAAAGTTGGCGATCAATTTCTATGCAAAATACGCCAAATCAGAAAGTTGGTAAATAAAGTACTCTTGAATATGCAAATACATAAATTTTTGAAATGCGTACAAAAGTACTATACAAATTGAATTGAATTTGTGTAGTTGAGTCTATCGAGTGATGTCATTTCATGATGTCTGCGATACAGGTAAAATCAATATGGCAAAAAAGTAAGAAAATACACACAAAATCAACAAGAAAACTTTCTCCATTCTGCATGCTGTGAGGTCGACTGATTTTATTCATTCACTCGATTTTTGTGTGTCATGAGGTGTTTAGATTTTAAATAGGCGGTGTGTCACAAGCAATTCTATGATAGTTTACCGCTGTAGTTTTAATCGGTAGATATAACCTGTTATTTCTTTGAGATTTTCTGTTTTTCGGTTTTTTGTAACCTTTATGTTACCTTTAGGTGTTAGCGATTAATTAGAATGCTAATTTATGGTCGGAATCAGAGAAAGAAAATGCCAAGTCCAGCCCACCGTTACCAAAAAGTTGACCCACATCTATTTAACGATCAAATGCGTTTTGAAAGCGCCAGCCTTCTTTTTCGTGTTTACACACAAACACAAACACAAACACACATACATAGTTAAGATTGGAGTAAATAAGATTAGCGCACAACGTTAAGATTTCTAAATCAACACAAATACTAAACAGAAAGCATCGGGGGAAGCAATTGGGAAAGTAAACGATATAGATAATCGTTGCTAATAAACTTTTATGGTTCCTGTTGCTGTTGGTGTTGCTAAGCTTAGCTTATTGTGGAATATGGATCAATATGATAAAATGGATATTGACACAATTTCCGCATTACATTATTGCTCATGGGAACAACAATAATCCGTTGTTGCGATCGATGGCATACTTCGACTAGTGCCATACAGACCTGTTGCCTTGCTAGTGACTTCTCCTCATATATATGAATTTTATGCAACCACCACCACCAGCACCATCAACGCCAACAACAACACTAACAACGAGTAATTCAAGTATTTTTCTCTTAATGGCAACGACAACATCACCGTATAATAATTGACCTGATTATTTTGTGGGTTTCTAAGCAATTTCAGATGAACAGATGACCACCTACTTTTTTTTTAAGTGCTGGTGAAAACTGAACTGAGCTTCAACCTTTACTGCATACCAATTACGAATATGATCTTGAGTGGAATTAACAAAAGAACTATTTGCATAAAGACATTGGTTGATTGTCATACAATGCGCATATGTTAGATACCTTGATATGATAATATATACGAGCAATTGATAATAATAATAGAGTAGAGTTTGAGGCAACTGTAGTGTATCTTCGAACAGGTACAGTGCATACAATACGCTTTGGGTGAGATGCGGTTTAAAGAAGCCGGTTTATTTTGGGTGAAACTGGGATTGCGGTAGGTGTGTTCGCATGTTGGGTAGTTGGTGTTGGTGTGTATCAAATACCGTTGTTTTAAGCTGCATTCTCAATGAAGATTAAAGTGCATGCACCGTAAACAATTCATTGTTCAAATTTTCATAGCTGTTGGATAGAAATTTCGTTTAACCAAATTTCATTTGAAAGTTAAAAATTTAGATTTTAGTATAATAACTTAAGTATGAATACCGCAAAGTCAATCAGTCATCAGTTTGACCAAAAGAAAATTATGGAAAGAGTTTGATGATGGGTTTAGTAAAATACCGAAGAATACATTTTTAAGTAAAAAATATTTTGAATCTCAAACAAATTGGTCAAAGTAATTGTAGTAAAAGTTAACTAAGAAAATGCCTTTGGGGATAAACTGTCAATTTGATTGGAATTTAAATGAATTAAATTGCAAGAATGTTTCTTAGGCATTTTCATTGTACTTCAAATTATTTACTGTGTAACTTTTGTGGCTATGTAGCTCAGGTATTTCTTGTGTGTCAGCAGCTTGTTGCTTGCAGCATGCAATTTTAATGTATTGCTTGCATGATGCACCACGCTCTATACCATTACATTCTTGCATACGCACACACACACACACAGATAACATACACACATACACCTACACTTACACACAGATGAGTGAATTCACTGTTAGAATAACAAGTTTTTCGACCTGTGAGTTCTATTTTTAGTGAATAGTATGCGTTGTTGTATTTACTAGTCAGTGACCAGTCGTCACGCTTGGTAAACGCCGCTAATTGGATGTTAGATGGGTAAAGAAAAGCCCAAAAGAAAATCCACTTAATACATAGACGTATGTTTGTATATAGATTATTATACTTTTTGTGTTGTTGTGTTGTTTCCTTTAAAAAAAAACAGGCAAACAAGCGTTTAATACTTATGTTTTTAGGCGGATTTTTCTCTCTTCTTGTAAGTCAAATAAGTTTTTAGACACCTGCTGTCATTGGCAAATGACAAATCAGCTTTAAATGTTATGGTGTTATGGCTTATGACAAGTTTTGAGAAAGTGAAATTACGTTGCTCTTTTCTAAGTATCTTTAAAACGCTTCACTAACAAATAAAAAAACAAGTCTAAGTATTACCGTCAGAAATCGCGCCAACAGCGCCGACAGCGCCACATGTAGCCAATGTAATAACAGCTTAAAACCAGAAGGGCAATACTCTGTTTAATTAGAAGCGGCAAACTGGTAGTTTTAACAATGGTTTGGGGCCACAACTTTAAAGGAAGTAATGAAAAATTATTATTCTCTTAAATTTCACTTTGTGAATGTTTTTTGTTTCGTTTTTTTATGATCCCATAACACTGCACATTGGGCAGGGTATATTTTAGCAGTGCACGCTCTCTCTCTCTCTCCCTCTCTCTTTCTCTCGCTATCTTTTAACCAGAGACATTTTTAAGGTCCACAACCTTTTTATTATCTTCTACTACTACCAAACTAAGTATCAAGCATTCATGTTGGCCATTAACTCAGCAGTCGCTTCACAATTTTACTCACCCAACCAGAACACAAAAGTCAGGTCACTCACTCCCCCAAGAGGTAATTGACTTTCCAGCAGTGGTGCTGTTATGAAATCGTCTATCTCCTCCGTGCCATAGTGCACAAGAACGGAAAACGCCACAATTGAAAACGCTTACTTTGTTTTTAGGGCTTGCCGTCTAAAGGTCAACGTTGGTAATTTATTTAATAATAAGCAACACGGCACAAGCCACAAGATACAAGACACAAGCAAACAAAACTTGAACAGGTTGTCTCTATGGATGGCTATCTTAAGAACCTTTTGGTCTTTTATCATCAGCTTAGTTTGTAATCGAACCCCAAAACTCGTTGAGACTTAACTCTTGCCAAGTAAAAATATATGTGTATACAAATCCTAAGTATATTTATTTTTTATAACAACTTAAACTCATAATGCTTACAGATACCTGTTGGTTGCAGCGGTTTATGAACCATACATAGATCAAGATGTTTTACCAATATCTTGCAGTAGGAATTTTAATGCTGTGCATGGCTCAGGCGCAAGAGTCGGCAACAGTGGAAAACACCAGCATTGATATGTACGACAGAAGCGAGGAAACAACAACGACAGCAACTCCAGATATAACAACAGAAATTCCCCAGACAGTTGACATTAAAATAGTTCCCGCACTTGACACTGAGAACCGAAACTCAGCATCGGATCTCTCGGCTGCCACAGATTATGATTCAAAAGATGCGCTCTGTGACACTGATGTTGTTGGCTTTGAAATTGTAACTGGGTAAGATAAGAAAGCGTTTTAATTAAGGTGGTTGACTGTCGACCGTCGACTGTTAATTTATGAATATATTGTTATTAGAATGTAAAGAGCTACACTTTACCGTTTGTTTTTTTTTTGTCTACTATCATAGCTACGTCTTCTCTGCACCTGGCCGACTCTTAGAATCTCTTCCCGGTACCTTGATGTTGACGGATTGTTTGAACATTTGCCTGCAGAACAAGACCTGTCAGTCGGTTAACTATGAAACAGGGCTGTGCGTTCTCTTTTCAGCCCATGCTGATCAACTTCCAGGTAATTACTAGTTTATTTGCTAAATTATAGCCAATCAAATCGTTTAATAGACAAACATAATTAATTGGCTTTAATTTTTATTAACAGGGGCCCTCACTAAATCACAGTTTCCTGTCTTTACGATCTATGCGCAAAAGTCTTGCCTCTCGAGAAAGCCCTGTTCGCGGGCCTGGTATGTCGATCGTGTGCAAAATTATAAGTTAAAGTCGGAAGTTAAGCGCAGCGTATCGGTCGAATCACGCAGAGAGTGCTTCGAGCTGTGCCTGAACGAGAATGAGTTTACATGCAGGTAATAATTGGTTCTAAGCTGAATAAGATTAGCTTCTGTGTTTACTTAAATTATCTATCATAGTATATACTTAAATTAAACTCTATCGTCTTATAGATCTGCTAACTATAAGAGACAATCGGGTCTATGTGAGCTAAATGAAATGGATCGTTCAACTCTAGCTGGAAGCAATGCCTTCCAGGCCACGGAAGGTAGTGAATATCTGGAGAATCATTGCATTGAAGAGCCAAATAAACTATGTGAATTCAAACGTTTGACTGGACGCATTCTTAAGACAGTGGACTCGGTATACCAAGAAGTCAGCAGCATTGATGAGTGCCGTGAACTTTGCCTGAACTCTCCCTACAGGTGAGATATAGTTTTTGATTGAGTTTTTTTTTTTTCACACATAATATATTATATTCACCCTGGCTTTTTATAGATGCCATTCATACGACTATAATGATACCGGCGATATGGTTTGTCGTCTTTCGCATCATAGCCGTGCAACGTTGACCGATGTGCAGGATCCTTACTTGGAGGTGCCTGAGGCATCCACATACGAGCTTGCCTCCTGCTATAACGTAACCATTGAGTGTGGTGGTGGCGATATGTTGGCACGCATACGCACCTCAAAGCTGTTTAGCGGCAAGGTCTATGCCAAGGGATCGCCCAGATCGTGTGCAATTGATGTGAGGAGTGCATTGGACTTTGAGTTGCGCATGAATTATCATGACCTGGAGTGCAATGTGCGCCAGAGCCAAGCGGGTCGTTATGTTAATGATATTATCATACAGCATCATGATATGATTGTTACCTCCTCCGATCTTGGTCTGGCCTTGGCCTGTCAATATGATTTGAGCAACAAGTCCGTTAGCAATGGTGTCAACTTGGATGTGCGTGGTGATCTGCAGCCAGCGTTGTCTGAGGAGGTCATTGTGGACTCTCCGAATGTGATAATGCGTATTACTTCACGCGATGGAAGCGATATGATGCGCTCTGCCGAAGTCGGCGATCCCCTGGCATTGAAATTCCAGATCTTGGATGAGCAGAGCCCCTATGAGATATTCGTTCGCGAACTGGTCGCCTTGGATGGTGTGGACAACTCAGAGATTACGCTCATCGACTCGAATGGTTGTCCCACAGATCACTTTATTATGGGACCCATACTAAAGAGCGCTTCCTCGACCAAGATATTGCTTTCCAATTTTGATGCATTCAAGTTTCCCTCCAGTGAAGTTGTACAGTTCCGTGCTTTGATCACACCCTGCATGCCTAGCTGTGAACCCGTTCAATGCGACCAGGAAGATACAAGTGGAGAGTATCGTTCCCTGCTTTCCTATGGACGCAAGCGTCGTTCGATAAATGATACAGGTGGGATAGAAAGTTAAATTAACCGTCCTAGCTTTACTTACTTTTTGATTTATTTCTACGTTCAGCTCCCTTCAATATGCGTCAAAAACGTGAACTGAATCGACCAGAAGATATGCTGCTGGTTCAGTCTATTCAAATAACTGACAAGTTTGGCTTCGATAAGCAGCAGAGTCGCAAGTCGAATATCGGCGATTACTCTGAGGATAACGAAACTGATTTTACAACAGCTAATGCGGGACACGGTTATTGTGTAAATGCCATTGGTAAGTATTTAAATGAATAATTACTTCAATTAACTCTTTTTAATTTGAATTCTTATATTTTCTAGGTCTCATCACTGCTGCCACATTCTTTTTGGTTACTCAATTGGCAATCATTGGCATTTGGACTGTTTGCTATCAGCGCCGACAGAAACTGCAATCGTACCAGCACTCGTATTAGGCTCATCATGTTTTGACCCTTAAATCGAACAAGTAAATTTCTAAATAAGGTGCAAGCCAACCAAGCAACCAACATCGACCGAATGATTGCACTCGAAATTTGTCTTGTCTAGTCAGTGCTCGATTTGGGTTATACGCATTTTTTTGTATAAGGATATATCGTGAATTGTTGGTTAATGGATACTAATATTTCAATACTAATTATTTATTTATCTCTTGAATACTCTACATTGTAATTTACCATCGATTTCCACACTTGTAAACGTAGGTCGACTGCATTTTTGAACTACCTTTGTGACTTCGGAAATCGGCTTTTAGTTAGCTAACATTTTCCTTAAAGCGATGTTCAACGACAGTTCATTTTAGCTTTTTCTTATTGAATTGATAAGCTTAGACAAATGAAAAATAATTCTTAAAATATAATTGCTTATAGCATAGATCCACGTCAGATAATACATGTATTTATTTATTATTTCTGATTCATATGAATATGTATTTAATTAAATCAAAATAAAAATTCTCTTATATAATAAAATGATTAGTTTTTCTTGGACAAATTCTATGAAAAGAAGTGTTAAAAGCTTTTCGCTGTCTTATAATATTTCTTCCTCATCCAACGACCTCAACTAGCTGTAGTTTGAAATATAATTTAATGCAGAGCTGGGAACAGAACATATCGCGGCCGTGGCTGGCATATAGATATGCTGCTTATTGGCTTCAGCGCTCAGTGTTGTTAGCCTATTTTTAGGCGCTGATTAGGCTTTCTACTACTTCTGGGTTGGCTGCGTTGTGCTTGGTCGCCTTGTGCTGGCCGTAGTTGTCTGTCTGCTGGCAAGTCAAGTGGAGCATGGCGTATACGTGATGCTATGATAATCATGCTTATTTACAATAAATCTCAACTGAAGACTTCAAGTGTTGTGAAGTGTTAGCCGAGCACATCTCGCCCAAGCGGCTCTGATGATTTATTTAATGCGTAATCTCTGCCAACGCCTGTCTGACAACGGCAACAACGGCAACAACGCCAGCAACAACACCCGCTTCAACAACTATATCATTATAATAATCATTATGTTGGCAGCACCTCGGATTATTATTATTATTTCGCATTCAAGTGCTTTGTTTTTTGCCACTCGCCTTCCACTAAAACAAAAATAATCAATTAATTGCGGCACTCTTAGCAACGTAACGAGAGCGGCAAAGTTTTTGAGTTCTGTCTCCGCCATAGTTGGCCAAACATTTTGAGTCACGTAATTAACTTAGCCGGGACATCAATCAACAGCGAAAGCTGAGCATGAGCACTTGAGTGGATAAACATAAATCTGTAAAGTTCATAGTACGTACGGCCACGGGATAGTACCCCCCGACCCTAACTCGACAATAAATGTGTGTGTGTGTGTGTGTGTGTGTGTGTGTGTGTGTGGGGGGGGGGGGGGGGTTTGCTTAGGGTGTTGGTTTAGGGGTTTGAGTTTTTGTGCTAAGATTGTTTTGTGAGTATTATTGCGCTTGTCATTATCATTAGGAGTGAAGCCAGAGCGCGCGCTCCGGCAACAGAATATCAAGAACAAAGCACAGCTGCGACAAGCTACTATATATGGATATATGTACTATGTACATATTGGTATCTATTGGATACACACACACACACACATTTGCACACCGATGGAGAAAGAGAGTGGGAGAGAGCTGGGAGCGAGGGAAAGAAGTGTGACAGCTAGCTGCTAAACGCTTGAGGACATAAATATTGATTGATTGTTGTCAGACAAAGTTGTTGTCATTGTTGGCTGTCAATGTCGTTGTCGGTGTCGTTGTCGTCTGCGTCTTCGTCGTCGTTGTAGTTGTTGTTTCGTACTTTGTGGGGTTTAAACAGGTAGCTACTTGCTGTCTGAGGTGTCAACTTTGTGGCTGCTACTGCTGTCCAACCAATAAAGGACGCCACAATCGAATGCTGCTTAACGAAGCTACAATGCTCTGTAGCCTTTGATCTATCTTTTAGAATAAAAACAACTCAATCAAACTATTGTCTGATTACTTGTAATTTAAAACAACTTTCCGTGAACTTTTAATTCAGAGTTTTTTTGTAATAGTCTTGCTTAAGTTTTTATTTCAAAACTTTCCACAAAACTTTAAAGTTCTCGGAAAGTGTATAAATTAAGCTGTTTGCCAGGCTGTCAAAGTAGTTATTATTCATATACGTATACTGATATAATTTACCACATACATGATATACTCATATATACATATATATATATATATATATGTTGATAAACGTGCAAATTGCGTTTGTGGCGTTTGAGTTGATGTTGCCACACAGAGACGCTGCTGCTGCTGCTACTTGTGGTGCAATCATAAATCATGTCATAAAGTGCCTATATAAATCGACTAAAAATAGATGAAGGTATGCCCAAGCTACAGATAGAGAAAGAAAGCGGGTACGAGCGACCCTTCAAGCTGGCATTATAATAAATTCTTTATCGACATTGAGCTGCTCGCAGCTTATGCCCGAACAAGAAGCTTAAATGCAATCGAATTGAAAATCAAACCGATGAAGACATTTTGGCCACAATTGCAACAAAAGCGAACTAAACGAACTGCGGTGAACCCAGGCACATGCACAGCTATTTTAACAGCCACGCCCTTTGTTGCATTTACCAAGCAAGTAAAGTGGAAAATAGAAAAAAAAAACTTTATATGTATATAGTATTAGAAAGAACGCGAGCAAAAAAAAAAAAAAAACATGGTAAAAAGGAAAAAGCGAACCATTTTCAATGGGATTTACATTTTCCAGCTATTGAGCATTGCGCTCGGTTTTAAAGCGAACAGCAGAAAGTAAAGTGAAAATAGTTAAGTCAGCATAGGTCGCGGGCCCTTTTTTCTGTTCTGGTTCTGCTTCTGGTTCTGGCCATGGTTTTTATGCTGCTTCTGCTGCTGTTGGCCAGGGACAAAGACCAAGCAAGGACCGTGGCAAAAAATGTAAAAACTATTAAGCGGCATTAGCCGCGCATTTCGCTTGGTATTTGTGTGTCGTGGTCCTGCTGTTGAATCCACTTCTCATCTCCCTCCATCTCTTCTGTATCGAACTCTTCTTTTGTTGGACATGCGCTACAAATCATTGCAATTGTTGGGCATATGCGACAGAGCCGATCAGAGCTATACTACTATTAATGATTGAAGCAATTTTCATATATAATTATTAGGTAAAAATTCTTCTCCCGTTCTTAATAAATACTTATCTTATTAATAAATACATATCAATTGGCTTACAGCGTATTTTGGTTACCATTGTGGCTTATTTATCCGGAGCTTAACTTGCTTTTAGCCGACTGTTTCCGTCGAACTTTTGATCGAATGTCAAGCCATTTGAGTCGAACGTTGGTCGCCTCGCCGACTTCGTGGCATGACCATTTGACTCCGTTGCAACCCTGCTGCACCACTAACAATCAATTCCACACCTACCAGTCACACACACAAACACTTTAACACACACATATTAAGCGCCATTTTTTCGCTCATCTGCAACAGGCTATCGTATGTATATATATATATATATGTATGCACATCCTTTAAGAGCTCTTGTTCGTTGTCCTGCCGTTGTGGTTGTTCCTCCTGCTGCTGCTGCTGATTTTGAATTTCGTGCACTTGCAAATCTAATTTCATAGTTTATGAAGTGGCGCATCTTTTGGGACATGACGCGTTTTGCTGCTAGCCATTCTTTCCTCAAAATCTCCGCCCCCTTTTTTTGGAATGGACAATATTTTTACCGTTTTACACCTTGCGGTTGATTTCGTTTCGTTTCATCGTTGGACCACAATCGAAATTGAACTGGAAAATCAATTGTTGAGCACATAAATTTGTTAGTACGAAAATTGCACCGTTGGGTGAAATTTATTTCTGAAAATTGCATTCAAAAGCGTAGCGCAAATAAAGTGCACACCAGATAAATGCCGTTTGTGAAGCTTTTTCTTTCTTCTTCGCCTGAAGGCAGCCAATTCAAAGGAAAAACAAGAGAAGATGTTTCAGTCGGACGAAACCGACTGCGGATTACTCTGATAATAGGATAAATAAAGACAAAGAGGCGTCGTCTCCTTATAAAGAAAGAAACTTCTGATTTTAAGCTGAAGGCCTTAGCTCTATTTTTAGCTGTTTATTTTGCGCTTTTATTGAGGTATATTCCTTTTCTGGATACCTTAGCCTCCCATCGAGCGAAATGTCGCAATATTGACACTTTGTCTGATGCCAAAATGGACTAAGAAATTTGCAAAGTCTTAATACTCTATACTTCAGGGTGTCAGACAGACTGCATGACATAACAGATATGACACAAACCGATAAGCTCTTTTCCATTGGTAATAGAGTATAACAATACTCAAAAGTCATCGAGTGTTGCTGTTTGAGGCCTCAAGCTTTCAGGTTGAATGTTGTCGTCATATAATTTGGTGGCGGCCTGCATGCTCTGCACTTCATTAGGGACAATAACCAAGGAGAGACGAGCAAATTTCGGCTGGATAGAAAATTCTGGCGATGCAATAGAGTGGCAAAAGCAGGTAGAATAAAAGTTGCATGCTTTTACTTATCTTGGGGGCTAGAATGATGCACACACATATTTTGTAGACACTTAAGCAGCAGTTGTTTTGTGTGTGTACGTGTTAGTGTGTGTGTGTGTGTGCTGAAATTTATCTGCAACATTGCAAGCAACGATGGAGAGAATGAATAGCTGCAGCACCTTAATGTTTTGCATGGCGGCTCAAGCAGCGCATCTGAACGAGTTTCAACGACAACGGAAACGGAAACTCAAATGGCGACATTGTTGAAAACATGCACGTGTCTTGTTACCCAAGACACATGCGCTATGGTGCAACATTCAGTAGAATGCAGCAGCAGCAATAGCAACAGCAACAGCAACAGAAGCAGCAGCTGCATGAAATCTTTACAAAAGCGGCAATTCATTTTAGCATTTCTTGAATCCGAATGGCAAAAGACGTGCACATGTCAGGTGATTGTGACTCGGCAATGTGACCAGCAGCCAGCTAGAAAGACTTTCATTCGGGCATCTGGCATGGGGCATGGGGCATGGGGCATGGAGCATCGGGCATGTGTCAAGTGGGTGCTAAGATAGGTAGCTGCTAGCTATTACGATTTAACTGAAAGCCTTGCAAAAGGATGCCACCTCGCTTGACAATGACAAAAGCGACTTTCAGTTCAGTTTTGTTGTGTACTTGAAGGGGTTTAGGCGAGCGGGGAGTTTTAGTTAAAAGGTTGACTGTCTTTGGCATGGCAATACCTTGGCCAAGGACCCAAACAAAGCTGACCAAAGCTGTAATATAAATGGCATAGAGTGTTTGTTGGCAGTGCTACTTACGGCGACGACGACGACGACGACAACAACGACAACGACGACTCACAATAGCTAACTAAAGCAAATGCTTCGGTTATATAATGCTTTGAGTATGCACAAGCTGAGCAAAAAGGAGCTTTCAATGTGCCAGCTACAATAACTGTCAACATAGTTGCATAGAAAAAACTACTTTCTATTACACATAAAGAAAATCCATATTCAGGTCGAGAGAGAAAAAATCGGATGAAAGATGATTTAGCACATTAAGGAAAAATCCAAGACAGAATGATTTGTATAAGAAGAATGACTGTGATCATAAATTTCCCCTTGGAGTAAATACCAACTAAATATCCCTCAAAGCAATTTAGTGTAGACAAAAACCAACAAGTAGGCAAAACTTCAACTCAAAAGCTTGACTTATTCTCTTTCGCTCTCGCTCTCTTTCTTATTAATCGATCAGCTGGCTTAGCGATGACACGAACCCGGAAAAACAACTCTTCCCGAAAGCTAATGAAGTATTTAAGTCGCCGCAGAAGAATTACAAATTTGATCTTTTGGACGGGCCGCTTAGACAACTTTAAGACAGCGACGTTGACGCCAACGCCAACGCCAACGCTAGCGGCAACGCCAACTGCGCTGCTGCTCTAGCCTGACTGGCGATCTGTCAGCGCGATCAGCGTTCAGTTAATATTTAGTTGATATTCGTCGCTGGCTCTGACAACAACACGCGGAAACTTTTTGAGTGACGGCCACAAAGAGACCTCATTAGGCAGACGGTTGATCAAAAATCAATTCAAGTCATATTGAAACCGAATGAAACCGAACAATCGACAGGTGATAAATGACAGGTGTAAATTGGATCGTATTAAAAATAATTAGAACGTGCCACATCGATTTGTGAATTGAATCGAGTTAAGTAATTTTGCTGCATATATAAAATCGTTGTTGTCTATGGCTCTAGCTATTAGTTAATCGCGCGAGTAAGAGATACAAATGTAAGTAAGCGCCAGCCAGCCGCAGTAACAACAACTATCAACGCTCACATTTCGCATGCGCAAAGTTTGTCTAGTTTTTGAATGTGTATTTGTGTATCTCCGCCTCCTGGTTAGTGTGTGTGTTTGAGTGTAAGTGTGTTTGTGTGCCTGTCTCAATCTTTGCTCAATCGCAATCTTTGGGCATTGCCAAAACAGGTTAACTAAAAGCAAACGTGTTCTTTACATTTTGTTGACTTTGCCAACACAAAACGCGCCAAAGTTACTCAGCAGTTCAACTTTAACTACATATACACATTCATAAGTATTTTGTTTACATTTTGTGTGCAAAATTTAACCAACAACAATAACAACAGCAACAATAGCAACAAGCAACAACAACAGCTGCAGTCTTAAGAACAGGTAAGAAACCGCAAAAACCTCATTATAATTGTAAAAGGGCTCAGGCCTTGCAAAACTGCAGAGCCATCTCAAGGATGATATCAACCGCAGAATATGATAATGCAACAACAACAATACCGGCTGCTGCTGCTGTTGCTGCCGCCTCGTCAACGACCTGCTCCAATTCGATTTATGCAGCCCAAGGTCAACAGCAAAAGCAAGCAACGGCTTTAAAAATGCAAACTCAGCTGAAGCTTCACCTGAAGCTAAACAAAAAAACTTAAATCGAAGCTAAAAGATAACCAACAGCGAAGCTGAGCTTGCTGCTTCTTAACAATGTTGTTGCTGTCGCTGTTGTTGTTGTTGCTTCTTATTTCAGACATTTTGCTACCCTGCAACCTAATATGGGTTACCGGGCTATTAACTATTTTAATGGGTGTGTGTTAAAGTTAAGTTTTCTATAATAAAAAAGTTTTTGAAATTATAAAAAATGGAATTTGCGTTTTTCCCCCCACATATATTGACTTTTAGATCTTGTTGTCGTAACAAATAAATATTAGTCCAGGGTATATTGACATCGACATCTTGATTTTCTTGCTCTAACTTGTTTCGTTTTTGTTGTGTTTTTAATGCTACTACTTCTCGTTGTAGCTGCCGGTTTTTTCTTTTTATGAATAAGCTGGCTATTGTTGTTGATCTGCGTCTTTCTTGATTGTATCTGCTGGCGAAGGGTATTGTGACTTAGTCAAGGTATTTTGTATTGAACAAAAAAAAAAACTAAAACCTTACTTGAAACGAGCTGCAATTTACAATAATTATTTAATATTAAATCCATGAAGAAAAACTGGCAAGCTGGCAAACTGCTTACCACGCGAGAGGTCATTGCCATTCCATGAACTCGAACTGCGTGGACTAGTCTTGCGTTTAAATTTGTGTCTTCTGCGTGCGTCCCCGAATAATTTATAATGATTTAATTCGTTGGCTTAAATACGGCACTTAACCCTCTCGTTTTAAGCACACACACAAACCGCAACAATGAGAGCAACACTACTGTCATAACAACAGCAAAAGCAACAGCAACACCGACACCAACAACAACAACAACAACAAAAACTGTAACAATTGCGGCAACCGCATTACTTGGCGCAATTAAAACCACAAAACACAACCTGGCTGTTGCTGTTGCTGTTGCCTGTTCAGTTAGCTCATTTGCTTATGCCTCTTTGTTTATGGCAATTTCAAAAGCGAAAAAAAAAACCAAAAAAAGAAAGAAATATTTTTAACGCATACATAAAAAAGGGTCAAATTGAAAGAACGAGCACATTTATAGTTACATTACTTCTGGCTAATGTGATTAATATATTATGCAACGATTATGCCATTAAGTGTATTAAATTTTCGGAATCTCATCATTCTCCCGGCTTCAGTGAGACGTGGTCAATGCGTCTTGGCTCACCACATTTAATTATTTCACATGAATTGCAGAAATAAAATTCTTTATTACTTTGACTGAGTCACTTAATAAAACGCATGGCATTAAGGCTCGATAAGAATGTGGAAAAAAAGTAAAAACAAATTAAATAAAAAGCAGTCAAGAAACTCAGCACGAACAAAATGTGGCTTTTGTTTGCTATGATTTGGGGTTTTAATTTATAGCAACGATATTTATTTTGTTGTCATTGCGGGACTTAAGTATAACGAGCCGACTTGACATTTCACCAGTCACTGTGATATGAAATTAATGTTGATGTTATGCGATATATCGATACTTCTTTTTAATTGCAGCCGTTGCAAAATGCAAAAAGCAGAAATACAACATTGTTGCAAATACATTTACATTTTTATGGCCAACTGATTGGGATAAGCATTTCATTAAGCTTGACTGAAACGCACTTTTAAGGCCATTTTATGGTGCAAGAATAAATGTAGAAAAATGTTTTCAGCGCACACCTGCGAATATTTGAAAAGATAATTTCAATTATCAATTCAATTCATTTATTTCGATTTTATTCTTTTTGGGCTAAATTAAAACTAGTTTGAGTGTAATTATCAGCACCAAAATGTTAATTAGTTCGTGACAATTTGAATTCACCCGAAACACATTTTGGTGCCAATAGCAATAAAATTCATTTAACATTTCGGCACTCGGCACATTTGTACACGTTTGAACTGCAATTAATGACATGCGAAAATGCAACGGCTGTCACTATTCGATTGCCGGTATTCGATTTTTATTGAGTTTTGTGAAAGGTGATTGAACATTTTTGTCATTTTTATACAGAGAAAAGTGCAGTAGTAGACAGAAGGAACTATTTTCGAACAGATAAAGTATATATATTATTGATCAGCACCAATAGCCGAGTCGATGTTATGTGTATGTGTATGTATCATTATTGATGTAGTAGTAAACACATGCCTATTGTTTTTTAAACAACAAACAAAAATTATTCAATGAAATTTTATTTGAAATCGGAAACATGGAACATTAATGCTCCGTGCGCCTTAGGGTATCTACTCGTTGAGTGGTTTCTTGTTTATTCTGTTTTTTTAAATTCCTTGTCAAACATTTGCCATTGTAAAGGCAATTGATTTACAAGCTATGCAAGCGCACAGAAAACACACAAAAAATAAATGAGAGAAAAATAAATCCTTTTACAATTTACAATTATAAAAACAAAATCGAGAGATAGCAATTGAACAAATATATACATGAATGAGTGTGTGCGTGTGTGTGTGTATGTGTGTGTATATGTAATTATTCAATTAAAAAGACCGCACATACAATTTATAAAAATGACAGCGTGCAAAGGTAACCGCCAATGAAAATAGTCAACCAAAAAACAATATAAAAAATAAAATAAATAAATGCATTTTTTTTTTGGCCAAACGGAGACAGGAAACCAAATTGCATTTTATGAAATGTGTCCAAAGATAAATTGCATTTATTTATTTGATTTAATTTATAAACGTTATAATGTCATAATGAGTGAGGCCAAAAATTGATGAGCCCATAGATAGGCAAACCCACAAACTGCTTTATTGAAATGTATATATGTATAACTGATATCTGATGCATGCTATAGCAATAGGATTATATTAAGAGGATTTTCGCATATCTATACATAGAGTTTTTTCAAGCTGCATTTAATCTCTAGCTTTAATCTCTCAAATACTTATTACGAGCTAATATTATAATTGTTAGCAAAATAAAATAGCTATTTTTTTCAATTTGACTCCTGTTGATATATTCAACTATTACGGTTTATGCATGAGCGCAATAAAATAAATATTAATAAAAATCAATTTGCATTTATTAAAGTTCAATACTCGCAACAGTGCCTGCTAAGTGTATGCAAATATATGTATGTAAGAACTGTGTGCGTGAAATGGCAAAATAAAAAGGACTTCTTTCTCTATACGTTGAGTAGGCTCAATGGCCTGAGCGATAAACAATCAGTGAATGCGAAAATAGATTTTTTCATGTCATATTGTTTTTTTTTTTTGTTTCGTTTGCCTAAAAATACCAAAAATCGTTTAGAGCAAAATGTTCATGAAAATATTGTATGTATGTATAGAAGAAAAGTTTCTGCAACGACAACAACAGCCACTAAGAGTAATAAGCCACTTGTAAGGCAGTGATGAGGCGCTCTGATACGCATTCCAAATGCCACGCCCCCGCTTCCCCTTCTCCTATTCAGTCTAAGTTTCTGTCGTGTATGTTTGTGTGTGTGTGTGTGTGTGTGTGGATGCGAGTCTTACGTTTGACACATTTGCATAATCTGAAGCAAATCTTTGGTAACATGTAATCGAAAATAAATTTGCATGACAAATAGCGGGCAAGGCAAAAGTGAAAATAATGTGGAAGGAAAGCAAAACCAGAATATTATAAAAAAATATGCATTTGATGCGCGATATCAATAAATATATATATTATATATATATTCCAAAAAGGCGCGACTTTTGCATTGGGGCGTGCAAAATTTAATCACAATTTAAATTGAAAACTCGCAAAAAAGCAAAGTGGAGTTTTTTTTTGCCACACATTCTCTCTCTTGCTCTGTCTCTGTCTCTGCTGCGTATTTGCAAATAGACAAACAACAACTGGCACAAACCCGCGGGCTACAACCAGAGCAAACGCAACAGCAACGTCGAGTAATTGCCAAATATTTGCGTACATATGTAAAAGTAATATTTGCATATAAACAGGCATATGTAGCCGATTTTCATTTGATGTTGCAGCGCCCGCTTTTTTTTTCCACTAGGTGCTATCCCCACTCTAATTTGCATACTATTTTAAAAAGGTTCTGTCTGAAATTCTTTTTTATTGCCACCCAGAGGTTCATAAAACATACGTGCATATAAATTGAGAAGCATAAAAGCTGTGATTTTTTACTTCTTATTTTTACATAATCAAAATGCCCTTACACAATGTGATTACTGATTAGTGTTGTTTGGTCAATTGTTAGTGCAACACTTAATCAGCCTAGAAACTAAGAAAATATGTTTCTTTTCAAGTGCTGAATACTTGAAGCTGGCCCAATCAGCTTCTGAGAAGTCAAAATCAGCTTATGGCTAGAGCCAGCTTTGCTTGAGCTGAAACTTGAACAATGCCAACTTTGGTTTTCACCCAGCTGCCAAAACGAAAAGCAAGAAACAAACAAAATTGGTTTAGTTCAGAATGCTCAACTAGATGTTAACCTGTGTTGAACTTAGAAGTTGTAAAGTTGTTGTCACAACAATATTAACACAAAATCAAAATATTTATTAGTGGCTTGTATAACATTTAGTTTTAAGTCGTAATTACTATAGTTAGTCAGTCGCCTATATCATCTCTCTGTAAAAGGTTGTTTTTTGCAAACAGGGTATTCACAAAGAAAAACCCCAGATCGGCTTACTATTACTCACAACTAGTATGCCGCAAGAGTGTAAACAAAAGCTGACTAAGCGCTGAGACAGCGTGACTAGACCTAGACACAAACTTGGTCAGAAAGCAAAAAGCAAGCAAGCACGAAGAAGACTTTGCAAACCGAAATTCGAGACGTCCAAGCGTAACTGAGGCAAAGCTCTTGGTTGTAGTCGCATTGCAATTTGCACCACGGCGTAAAATGCAATGGGTTTTAATTGATAATTGTTGTACACTAAATTTAGTTGAAAATTGTTTGTTTGCAATAATTTTGAAAAACCGATTTTGTTCGCTTGCAGAAAATAAAATAAAATGGAAACCCTGAAAAATTGTTATTCGCGAGCCAATGCGCATTGTGCATAATTGTTTGGAAAATTTTTTCATTTCTGTTATTGTGTGTGAGTGTGTGTGTGTGCAATTAAATACGAACTCTGAATTGTTGTTATCGTTGAATTCTGTTGTTTGTCATGGTGCTGAGCGCCGTGTGTGTTAATAACTAGATTTTATTGTTTATAAACAAAACCAAAAACAAAAAAAATTTCAAATAAATTAAATGCATGAAATTGCATTGGGCCAAGTTAATGAATTATACGTTGGCATAAAATACATTTATTTAAATGACCATTTGGCCAACTGAAACGGCAGTTACTTGCCATTCATGTGTGTGTGTGCGTATGTGTGTGTGTGTGTGTTGGTTGGTTAAATCACTGCCTATTGCTATTGCAGTCGACATTCAAATTGCCGCAGACAATCCAACGAACAACAAAATATATATCCGACAAATATTTTGTGTTCAATTGTTGTGCCCGGTTCCAACTCGATCCAGATGATGTATAAAAGCCAAATGGCACAAACAACAAAATAAATTTTTTATTTTATTGGCTTTTGATTTTCCAATTGCCGTGCAACTGACTTTTGTTCTAGTCTTATTTTATTACAGCAGTTTGCATTGTTCGTAGGGGAAAATTTAAGAGGAAAAGAAATTCATTTATTTTATCTTACAACTTTGTAAGTAATGCAAATATCTTCAACATATATAAACTTGAAAGTCTACCTGTTTTTCGAATTAAAATCTTGCATAAGTGCAAGAGATGATGCAAAAGATGACCTTGACTAGAGTTTCAGCTAAAATACATACCGTAAACCGTAAAAATCAATAATATTCATATTTTCAAGTTTAAAATAATGCTACGGCTTCAATGTAAAATCACAATATTTGGCTAAAAATGTATTCAAAAATGTCTTTACTTATTGACTTTTGTTTTGTTTTTGCTTTAAATTTTCAAAGCTTATAATTTGCTTTATGTCTCGCTGCCTTCTTGCTGCCACAACAACAACAGCAAATAATAAAAACAACAACGAATAAAAAAAACGTAATAAAAGCCTTTAAATATTTACACACTCACACAAAAGCGCAAACAAACAAATACCCGCACTTCCGCATCCCATCTTGCCACACAGACGCATCCTTCTTCATACCCACATATGCAAATAAATGCTAAACACTCTGGAGTGTGGGCGCAAACACAGAGACGAGCTGTGGTCGCTTCTTTGAAAGCGGAAGGGGTACGACAGAGTGCTGGGAATGGAGGAAGGTGGGTAGGGAAGAATTTTCCGTCTCGCCTTGTGCTTGAGTGCTTTTGATTCGTCTTGATTTTCTATCGAATGCTGCTTGTGGTTTACTGAGCAGCATACCACCACGGCGTATGCTTGATGGATCTGAAACCGAAAAATTCAATGTATGCAATTTCGTACGCTTTGTTTGTTCTTGTGTTTTGTTTAGTTGTGTGCTCTGTTGACTTCTGTAAGTGACTGACGGTGTCACTGAGAGATTTGCCTACGGTTTTTGTCTATTCCCCGTGCCTAAACATAAACGAGTCGTCGTCGTTATCGTCTCGTAACCCTTGCCTGCCAAAGTAACAGCAGCAGCTTGTGTCTTGCGTTTGTCACACAAATAACAGCAACACTTTCGATTCGTGTCTGTGTCTGTGTCAGTGTCTGTGTTGCCATATGCATGTCAGAGCTTGTCTGGCAACGACCCCAAAACGCAGTTTCGATTGCAAGCTCAAGCCCAAAGCCTGAAACCTGAAACATGCCCAACTCAGACTCAATGCACTTTATGTTCTAATCTTGTCGCTGATGCTGATTGTGGTGCCAGCGTCTCGAGACAGTTGCTCCTAGCTGCCTCTGTTGCTGCTACGGCTGTTGCAGTGATTGTCAACGTCATCATCATCAACGTCTACCTCCACCCTGTTGCCGCTAATCCTTGTCAGATTCCTGCTGCTGCTGCTGTTGCAGTGCTGCTGTTATTGTCAAGTGCAAATGTCTCTGTAAAATATGCAAAGACATAAATATTTCAATGCGCCTGTCTCTCTGTGTTTGCGTGTGTTTCGGAGAAAAACTACCAGCTAAAGCTAGTAATTGGAGATGAGCTGAAATCACTGGAAAAAATCACTTTTGTGACTTGTTCAAAATGTTGATCGATATGAGAAATTTATTGCGAACTAAATGTTCTTTAGATCATTTGGATCTATTATAATTGAGATATGGAATCTATCATTAATAATAATAGTGAAATAATAAAGGTCGTTTTAGATTATATGTAACATGATTAAGAATTACTTTCCAGACAGCAATAATTTTTCAAATCAGTTCAATGTCTAATTGCAATTAGAGATCAAGACGCAGACCATTACTTTAAGTGGCAATAAACTATTAACGGAACGTGTTTCTTATTATAACGAATAGATTAAATATAGATTTATAATTAAAGTACAATTGCAAAATACAAATCGATATTAATTTCATTACAAACATGATGAAATGTCATGTTTAAAGTTTTCTTAACGATTTTACTTTAAGCTAGTCACAGTTTTGTGCATTTCTATCTTTTCTGTTTTGCGTACTGCTTCTTTGCTTGTCCTCACTTATTATTTGTGTATGCGTCTGTGTGGGCGTGGCAAGGTTAATAACAAATATCAACAAATACAATAGAGTAAGATAGAGATAGAAAGAGAGAGAGAGAGAGGGAGCGAAAGCGAATGTAAACGTTTGTCTAAACTGACCTTAGCCAATTGCACATGGATTGAGCAAACGAGATTGAATTTCTTGCTAGTAGAAATTTATGAATAGACAATAGACCAAGTGCTCACATATATCATTGCATGTCGGAATAAAAAGGGAAGAGACGTGAAGAGGAGTGAAGAGAAGTATGGCAACGACTTGATTTCATTCGTAATATGCGTATAAATAACATGCCATTTTGTAACAGACAAAGCTGCAATCATTTGCATACAAGATGCGACATTGCTGACGTTGTTGTCATTATTTTCGCACACACACGCATACACACGTACTGAATTGTGGGTAAGCAATGTAAAAAAAACAACTGTCTACATCTTATGTAGTATACATTATAGTTTTAAGTTATAAACTATCAAAGCGACTGGCGTCAGCTTGATTATTTATTTTCATCGAAACTATCAAGCAATCAATGAAGCGACCTTTGTGGGAATTTGTTTAATGACATTTTTCTTATGGGCACATTGATTAGCAAAACCGGTTTGACACACTTACAAACTGACTAAGTAGTCAGTTTTTCTCCATATTTTCTGTTTACTTGGCTTCCACATTATTGAGGATGCACATTCCTTGACGTGCCCCTGAAAAAGCTCTCTTCTCTCATTGACTCTCTCGAGTGTTTAATCCTCTGGCTAACAAAGCCAATAATTGACAGTCAGCTGCTAATTTCAGCAACTCAAAGTGCACATATCACTCACCTGAGTGAGCAGCAAACTAAGCTGAGTTGCGTTTTGTCAATTGAAACTTACAAGTTCTAAAGTTAAACAACAACAAGGTTACGACTGACGTACGTACGTGTGTGTTTAGCTTCTTAACGGCGGTATTATATTTGTAATTTAGTTTTATTATATGTAATTTATACATGCATAACGGATTGTAGTCTCATTGCTAATGACCAGTGTAAAAATAATTGTAAGCTGCATGTTACTGTAAATATGGCATATTTATTTTAATGATAGAAAAATATGCATTTTATAGAAAATAGCTTCTTCGAACTCATCAGCTGTATGAGTAGGGTCAACAGTGATTATATACTGAATAGGGTCAAGAAGCAGACATGTGTCTATAAACATTATCATTATATTTTCATTAGTGTTAGAACTAAAAAGTCAATGTTAATGAAAATAAGTTTTCATTGGACATCAAAAATCATTAGAATTGATATTTTTTAATGCAAATGCATTACAAAATCAATTAAGAAGTCAAATATAATTATATTTTCTTTCAAATATTTTGCAAACCTAACCTGTTTCATAGCGTTTCGCTAGACTAACGAAGTGCGAATGCGTCTCATATCGATTGCTTCGCTTGCGCATTTTGCAGATGCCAACCAATTGGAATCTGTAATGGTGATGGCTTATTCACTCGGCTACAAACCAGAATTTTGTATTCACAATTTTCAATTAACAACGCTGAGTCAGACCAAATCTGTCGAGGCTATCAGAGACAGAGCGCAATATATAGAGCGAAAGAGACAGGGACAGATGGAAGGTAATGCAAAATGAATTGCAAATAGTACATTGAAAAAAAAAGCAAAATAAAAAAAGTAACAAGCAATTAGAGGCAATAAATGTGATTAATTGCGGCATTTGCAAAATAAATTGATAAACTATGCAAATTACTAGTTTATACTCTTTAAATGACTTAACTATTGACTGTGTTGAGTTGTGAAAATTGTGCTCAGTGTAGTTTTGTGATATTCGCAATCAGGAAATAACACGCAGAGTTAACAATGTTGCGCCAAAGCTCAAAACGCATAAAAGTATGCTACGGGTAATGAAAACGATATGTTCGTTGTTGCATGTGTGGTCGAGAGTGGAGTGTGGGTGCAATGTGGCATGGTGGCAAGATGAGAATGTTCCAAACAATTGCTAACTGTTTTGTAGCTCTGTTTTGGCTTAATCAATATAGCAGTGCCAAATGTGGGAAAACAAAACATCGATGCTCGACTGGCAAGTTCTCTGTTCACCAGAGCTGTGATAAGACTTCAGCTGGATACAGGCTACCCAATGATCACTGGCTATACAGGACAAATGGATTTAGGATGCCAGCGGATAGTGCAAAATTTTCGTTTATTGACTTTGAAATTTCACAATTAGGCAAACACTTTGCCTTATATCAGAAACATTACTTAAAACTCTTAGCAAATATTTGAAAAAGATTTCACTGTGATTCGAAGCTGTATGAAACATAACTGTAAACTATTGTTATATAGTAACAAATTGTATAAGCTTTGAAAGTATATAGTTGCATACTTAACTATTTACCTCAAAATCAATTACGTAAATTATTTACTCGTAAATCTCACAGAAAGCAGCCGCGTAGCAAAGCTCCGATGATTATTTACTAACTAATGGCTCGTAATAATTGCGGCTCATGTTGGTATCGTTGGTATCACACACACAAACACAAACACACCAACCAACACATACACACATACTAAAATACAAAATACAACATAAAACAGAAAAAATAGGCTTCATTAAATACAAATGTGCTTGGCAAAAGACCAACCCACAGAAACCCCAAAACCCAAAACGAGCCAAACAAATGATTGTTATGTTAGTGTGTACGTGTATATGTATGTATGTGTTTGTATATGTTAGTGTATGTGTGTTCGTTTACTTGTGCGTTCGTTATGTTTCATTCAAAATGTTGTGAAAAAAATATTACTGCCCTGCAAGTGTTTGCTGAATTTCCGATTTGTATTTTGCAGCTGGGTTTCCATGTTTACCTTCTGCTAAGCATTTCATGAGTTTATGCAGCTTTGTGTTTGGGGAATGCAAAAGAAATGAAACTGAAACGCAAACCACTTTTTGTTGCCACTTGCAATTTGTTGCATTTTTCTACTCTATATTTTCGGTTCTCCTGGTTCTGGTTGTTGCCAGAATTATATTAAAGGCTCACTTGAAAAATACGCAAAACCTTTTAATACTGTATCCAAAAATATTTTGTTACACATTTGACCTAAACATCGGTAAATTACTTGTGGAGAGATGTTGCAAATTATTTGCTAACTATTATGGAAATTTTTAGTTCTGGTGTATGTATGTGTGTACCAGCTTCTGGCTTCTGGCTTCTGGAACTCGCCCATTACTAACACATGAGCGCATTTTTTGGCATTGGCCAGCAAATTTTTGCTGTTCAATTTATTGAGCGTAAAATTTTGTACAATTTTTTTTTTTTTTTTGTCCTACAAAATCTGACCCAAGTGAAAGAGACGGAGAGACAAGAGAGCAGTACACTAGCTTTGTGTATGTGCAAAAATAAATATAAATATTTATTGCGCTGCGAAAAGTGACTTTTGTAAGGCACGGGGACATTGTGTTTTGGTTCTAGTTGCTTGGCTCTCGTTCTCGGCACATCAAATGCGTTTTATATGTAAATGAACTTGCTCGACAACTGTGTGAGTGTGCCGAGAAGAGCCATTGACCCATTTTATATATGTATTATGTGTGTACGTATGTATGACTTAAACTGTGCGTAGTTATGAACAAGATAACAAAGCATTTAGAGAGACTAAGCCAAGTTTTCATAGCAATCAAACGATGCATTCAAGCAGCTAATGGAGCCTAGTTCGTGAAATGCCAATAGACTGCGTTTCAAGTGTAAAATGGAAATATTTTTATATACAATTGTTAAAGAAATTCAACAATAAATATTATATTTTATGATTTGATATTAAATTGTTTGAGTTTGCCACTAAATTATTTGCTAATAGGCTAGAATAACAGGTTTGTTTTATTATTGCAACAAATAGCCAAAACAAAATACACAAATATTGTTATGATTACTCATTTGATAACTCACAATATTGTGACTGATAACCAGTTTCATTAATATATTTGAGTCAAAGAGAGAATATCTTAGCTGAACTGTGACACGATTAGGTCACGATTAACATCTCAATGTGCACTAAAATGTATGCAGACGATAAACATTTACTGTTTTGACACCATTAAGCTCAGCTCAGATCATAAGAGTATCACATAATATATCCTATATAAATACAATATACTATGTACACACATACTTTTGTGTGTGTGTGTGTGTGTGTGTAGCACACATCATATAAATGCAGTAAACCAAATGCTGTACAAATATGTGACTCGCATTGCAATAAACATTGCCGACGTCGACGACGATGACGAGTGACGAGTGAGGAGTTTCGGCACTTACAAAAGACTTATTTACCTGGCAAGTCAACTTTTGTCATAGACATTGAATACACTCCAAAGGGACACCGATATCAGTACTTATGTGTTCGTTTGTTTGTGTTTGTTTTCATGTATTTATTTCTAAGGCTAGACACCAGATAATCATTTCATTTTATAACTTTTTTATTTGCACCCCAACAAAATAAAAGAAACTTCAGAGTTCTCTTTGTCGCGCCTGTTTGGTTTGGTTTGGATTGGTTGTTGTTGCTGTTCTTGAATTACATTTTATTGTGGCGTTTATATTTGTTGGCAGGAAATACCTTTGTGCGCTCTCATTCGATAGATACAATCGCAGCACGCAACAATTTGCACTTCTTTATGTGTTGCTAAACTTCAAACTTTTTTCTTTCGAATGTCTATCTTTGCGTGTGTGCTTGTGTGTTTGTGCGTGTGTGTAAGTACCTCTTTTTCCAGTGTGTGTGTGAGTGTTTTGTATTTTATTTATAAACATATTTTACTTTTCATGCATGCGCACAGCTGTAACATCCCCCCTCGACCTACTCCTGCTGCTGCTGCTTCTTCTTAAGCCTTGTGTGTGATTTTACTTATTTCCTTTTTGCCTGCCTGCCTGCCAAGTTGGCACCTGTTCCGGCAGCCGTAGCCTCACGTCCTTACAACCCCCAGCACCCCAGGACCGACATGCATTAAGATTATAGAGAACCGGATACAAATCTGTGCTGGCGATACCAGATATGGAAACATTTATGCCGGGGCACGTGAAAACTTTAAAAACGATTTACCGCAACCAAAAAAAAAAATAGAAAAGAAATGAAAATAAAAATAAAAGTGGCGACCCGGTTGGTTGCCTTGAAATTGTTCACGTACCGTTAGCCGCTTTATTACAATAAAAGATACTTTCGTCTGTTTAGAATTTCTCGTAGTTTGCCAACACCTTTTTTCTCTCTCTCTCTCTTTTGGTATTCTTCTTCTTTTTATTTAAATTATTGCAGACAACTTTTTCTGTTGTTTCTACAATTTGCAAGCACTCAAAGATTTTTCGTACGTGTTTGTTTATTTGTTTGAGTTTGGCCAAGGTAGTTGTTATCTTTGCTTATGGTATGCACACACATATGTATATCTGAGTGCGTGTGTGTGGAGAGTGTGTGTGTGAACTTAGTTTGACAGTTGTTTGATTAAATTTGTGGTTCCTGTGGTGTCCAGTCCTTGTCCGGTGCTCCCAACTAAAGCCAATCAGCCAAGCCAGTTCTTAGGTTCAGCTAGCAAATAAAGTTTTAATTAGAGGCATTTGTAAAGTGGAGACAACACCACAACGAAGAAAGAGAGGGGGAGCCAGTGAGAAAGCAGCATGCAAATTCAATTAAAGACTGTCTAACCAAAACTGTGGTGTTGTTTTGAACAAACAGTTTCTAAAGAAATAAAACCTTAAGATCTGATTAACAATATGATGGCCTTGTCTATAAAGAGTTAGTAGAGTTAATGTTGGAAACGGATGTTGTTCATTTTTTATTAGCCAATAACAATCATTATTTTATTGATAATTGATGGTATCGTGTCGAAAATAATCAAAGGAAAGTTTTTTTTGTTATACCAATTGGCACATTTTAACAAACGACGCAGTTATTAAAGTGATTAAAGCCAATATGTGAAATAATGTATATACATTAGACTTAACCCTCTTCAAAGAATGACTTATGGCAATTGATAACGTAATTATATCGAAAAGAGATAGAATTAATAGAATTCTCAGCCCATGATTATTATGTGTAGCGAACAATAAGTTGGTGCAAACAGCTAACTACTTACATGTTTAAACAATTTTTCGTAATTGAAATGCTGCGGGGCTGCTGCTGACTTGTATTACCACACACAGACATACAGACAGACAGTCAGACAGTCAGACAGACAGACACATAGATACAATGGCAGGAAGACTCGGTGGCTCGTAGTAACCAACTGAACATTTGCAGTGACAGCATTTGGCCAGGCCATAGCTCATGAGCTTACCACTTACACTGCCTCCCACCTTCCACCTCCCACTAACCAGTACCACAAACAAAGCTGGGTTGCGTACCAAAAGGCGCAACACCAAGCCCACCCATCTCGCCATACCAGCCAGCCAAACACTTGTGCTAACAATTTTGCCAGCAGCATTGCAAGCGAGCTGAGCAGAAATTAATTACATTGAAGTCATTTATCAAGAAAGTTTATTTCTTGCTGCTCCGGGCCTTCCTCTCACACATCCCTCTCCCCCAACTCCCTTCCTTTCGAAAAAAAATATACCAAACCAACCAAAAGCAAAACACTGGCATACCCCATCCCGAACCCCGCACGAACCCACAAGCCGTCAGTTGTTGTTTACTTTTGGTTAGTTGCTATTGCTGTAGCTGTAGCTGTTATGCTTATTTTTATTTATTTGGCCAGCCCATTGTTAGTGCGAAGTAAATCAATAAGTGAAACGGAGCTTACGTTAGCCTTTTTATTTATTTATATTATTTTTCATTATATTCTGTTGATTTTCAATGTTTTTTTTTTTCTCACTCTCTGTCATCCTTTTGTGTCATGAGGTTTGGCCCGAGAAATAATTGCAAAAGTTTAGCGGCAATTCGCAAATTGTTTGCTGCATTTTCGATTAGCTAAATGTCAATTTCCAATGGAACAGCAAATGGAAATAAAAAAGGGCAAAATACTCGAGCGTTTTTATCCAGTTAACCAGCAGCAGCAGCAGCAGCAGCAGAAGGTCAACGCCAGCTGGTTGTTACGCCATTTTGAAAATTTCATTTCAGCCATTTGCTGCTAGAAAATTGGCAATAGCCGAACAAGTTTGAGCTGCCACTACATGGCAGCAATATCCATCACTTGCACTGGCCAAAAGCTTGGCCATATACAAAAATTGGTTTAATCAACTGTGAAACAACTGCAGCAGCAGTAACAGCAGCAGCAGCAGTATCAACAGTAGCGGACTGACTAAAAAAAATGCCACTAAAAAATAGTGACAAGAATGGCAATCGTTAGAGCTTGGCCGAGTTAGACGCATAGTGACAGCAACGATGCATCGTTGGAGTTGCCTCCATTTACGCGACTTGCTGCGTGGGTCATGTCAGACGACTATCCACTATATGTATATATATAAATATCGATTTGCCTTCCTTGGCAGTGCACAGGCAACAGCAGCAAAATGTTTGCCAATTTCAATTTTTATTATTATATACATTTTCTTTTTTATTTCAATTTTCATAGACACGTAAATATTCACAGAATCGATTTGTATTCGATATTTGCAGCCAACAACAACCAAAACAACAGCAACAACAGCATTAAAAGTAAGAACAACAACAGACAACAGATAAACATGGACGCCGAAGCCGATGGAGTTCCACCAACGGCGCCAGTTGCAGCTGCAACCGCTGCTAACAGCGATATGGACTTGGCCGCCCGCCGACGCCTCTTCATGTCACAGCCCTCGACATTGGCGACGCGGCGACAACAGGCGGTCTGTGTGAGACGCGCCCATAAGATGTATGGCGGCGGCAAGAATCCAAATATTGTTCTCGACGGCCTCAATATGACAGTGGCCAAGGGTTCCATGTAAGTACCAATAGCAATATTTGCTTAGCATAAGAAATATTTAGAGTAGGAAAATTGTGAAAAATATGAAATTATACTTATATTATTTTGTCTCAATCTAGTTGAAGGAATTCTTTAGCTTATAAGATTTAAGACAATAGTTTCCATAACATTTACTAAGGCTGGAATAAGATATTTGAAAAACTCGATGTATTGATCAAAAATTGTAACATTTACAATTTGATTTAGATTTAGATTTAGTGGTGACTTGTGGACTTCCCAATTTTTACGTTGCCAGCTCGAATATCAACTAAATGCAATTCAGTTTGTAAGCCACGTGGGTGGTGTGCTTGATAGAGTGTGTTAGTGCGTATCGGGTATTTGCTTTTAAATGTTATTGACCGCATTTAACACTCGAACTGCTGTTGATTTGGCGTTGCCAAGCATCAAATGAGGCGATGAAGAAGATAAAGATGAAACTAAAATCGACGACGAAGCGACGTCGACAAACGATAAGTGGGTCAATGTCAGCACATGAAAAACTGCCAAATTAACACACAAAGAAATAGTTACGTGAGTGTGAGTATGTATTCGTGTATAACTTAACCAGACGTTTACCCAGCAAAAAAAAATCTCAACGTAGCAGAAGCAGCAACAGCATCTTGTATCCGAAACCAGTTTTTGTAGACAAGACACAAACCGCAGTCTGAGATAAAAAGAGAGAGAGAGAAAGAGCGCGCGTGCTGCGGCGTTGCCAGACTTTCGGTGCAGCAGCAGGCACAGCAAAAGCATGAATGAACCAAACAAACGCAGTCCGTCGCTCACACCAAAAGTTTGACCATGAAATCATCGAAGCGACAGCCTTGAGGCGGGCGTGCTTGTTTTGCCCATTTGGCGAGATATTTCACACACACACAACAAACTGACGCACAGACTGACAGACAGACAGACAGACTGACTGACTGACAGACAGTTGAGCAAAGTGACTGACAGACAGTCGAACAAATCTGTGAAAAATAAAAAAAGTCAATATAAAAGTCAACGCGTTGTCGCGGCCACTTTAAGAGCATTACACCAAACAAAAATGGGGGGAAAAAATACTTCAGACCTCTCTAACAGGCAGGCAAACAAAAGCCGAGAAAACAAAAAACCAAAAGAAGAAAATACGAAATAAAAACCAAAAATCTGTCAGCGGCGCGTTAGTGTGAACAAGAAGATTTAGCACAAAATATGTCGCCCAGGCATCCCCCACAAACTGGAGCTTGTTTTTTTTTCCCCCGTCTCCCGTCGAAGAAAAGAGATTTGTGAAAACCCAAATGCCCAAAAGTTTCTGGCGCTTTGGTAGGCGCGGCTCAGTTCCAGTCCGTATTTGTGTATCTGTGTCGGTTGACTGACATTTGTTTTGCTGTATTTGCTTCGGATTGTTTTTGATTTTTTTTCTGTGTATTTTGGTGATTGCAAGTATGAAGTGTAAGGGAAGTCGCCTCCAGCCCGTGCCCGTGCCCGAGCCCGAGCCCGTGCCGGATACATCATCAACGCCATCTCTGAATGCTGTCATTGGCGCTTGACGGCCGCCGCAGTGATAAATAATTGTATGTTGCTTGCTTTAGTTGCAATGAATTATATTGTTTTTATATAGATTTTGACTGTAGGCCACAAACAGAGACACCAGAAATCAAATGTATACACATAGCACGCCCCACACAGACAATCCACAAAAAAATACAGACAAACAAGACATGTATAGACAATAAGCACTTAGCAGTGTGTGCTGAAGTGTTGTTCTGTGGTCTACCAACAATTCGCACATAAATCACGTCATTCACGCATAAATAAAGTGTACAGAAATTACGCGGTTTTTGCCCAGCCAAGCTATCAATAGAGGCAAATTTATAGTCCTTCATGCGGCGTTCACTTGATTTGCAAAATTGAAAACTCAGTCGGCTGGTTTTTAATTGAATGACACGACAACCAGTTAGCGATGACCCAATAAAAATTCCATGCCATCCGCACAAAAAACTGCAAAAAACCAGAGAAAAGCATAAAAATTCTGTCTGCCAATAAGTGGTAAGACCCAACACCAACACTATAAACTGTGTAAAAAAGCGTGTTAAGTCAAGAGTGCTTGAAGAGAGTGTATCAATGTTATATGAATTAATTGGTTTGCTGCAATAGCTACAAAATAAGTTAAGTAAAACATTAAAAATTGTATCATTATAAAATTTAAATATCTACATGTTCTGGTTGTATAAAAGCAAAATCATAATATTAATCTTAATCTTAATCAAAATTATAATTGATTTGAGTAAGTTTAATCAGAGGACTGAGTTTCGTTGCTTGTGATTAAACACATGCCAAATGGTGTGAAACAAAAGCAATTACTTAGCCATAATTAAAGAGCCAGTTCACAGTTGATGAGAATGTATATTGCACTTGGCTGATTTCATGGCAAGCGACTTGAGGAATTACATACGTTTAACATGATGCAAAGTGCACTTAATAATTCCACAAATACAAACACATAATTTAGCCACAACAAATTGCAAAACATTAAATCGGGTTTTCGAATACTTTCGATATTACAAATCGGGCATCGCAAATTTAATATTTAACCCAACAGCACAAATTGCCCACAACGGAAACATTCAGAGTGTATAACTCAACTAAAACCAGACCACAAATTATGACCACATCAATGCAGCAAGGGTCTGCAATTCGTCTAGTTAACTGTAAACTATTCTGATCTTAGTCGTTTGTATACTCTTCACTAGGAATAGGAATATTTTTTGAGGAAGTATTTTTATTTCTTAATGTATCTTGCTTGCGTTTTGAAAAGAGCATTCGATAATAGACTTTTCTTGAGTCTTTGGCTCGACTTACAAGTGTGTTCTGTGTGTTCTTTTTACTTGTTGCTCCTTGGCTTGGACCTGGACCAAGTTGACCACAAACTGTAGGCCGGCCCATTGATTGCCATGTAATTTCTGTGGTAATGACCTTTTTGACATGATTTATACATACATGTACTTTTCGCTCAAATTGAAAATGGTTGCTGGGATGAATGTGTGTCTGCGAAAGAATAGAACTCTTATTCAATTACGGCAATTGATTTGAAACTTGGCCTGTCCTTTGATTGCGCATATTAACAAAATGTGATATGAAAAGAAAATCGATTGTGAATGTTATACAAGGAAAAATGGAAAACGCTTAGAAGTTAATCATGCAGGAATATGACTAGCTTAAGGATCCACTAAAAAAGAAACGAGCTGCGATAAGACTGCGGCAGCCATTAACTTGATAAATAAGTGAAATTTGTGCATATCACAAACAAAGTTAAAAACTTTGCTGTTATTTACAATTGCACTTGTGTCTCTTGGCGTGGAGAATGAACTTAACTATGGCTGCAAAATATTGCTGAAAAGAACATGGCAGCCAGGTAAGACCACTGCATGGCCATAGCCAACAAACAGCACTTACAACAACTAACAAGAATAACAACAACAACAATGGCATCACGATGCCCGCCATTATTTTGACGTACGACAGAGCTCTTTCTCTCTGAGAGGCGGCCGGAACAATGGAAAACACGAGCGCTGAACCATTTTACACGCAGGCAAAAGGACGCAACGACCAACGCTGTGGTCTGAGAGGACCCAACCGACCGAACGACCGACCGACCGACTGCCCTACCCACCAAACAGGCCTGTTCATGTTTTGTTTGGGTGGGCATCCATGGGCATTACAATGGTGAAACACACACACATACACACATACAGAAGCAAACACACAACACAGTGGCAGGCAACATGAAGAAACATAATGGCTGCTTACAATTTGTGAACGAGCATAATGCGAACATTACATCCGCGCCATTGTTTCTTGACCCAACCCAACCCAAACCCAACCCAGCCCATTCCATCCCATCTCGTCATCACGGCCAGCTCTTAGGTGGTGGTACGCAGGGGGTGGCACAAATTAAATTAAAGCTGTTTAGGTGTAATTGGTCGTTGAGACGGGTCACAGCAACAAGGGAACACATGAAGGGAACTACGCTCTCGAGTGGGCAAAAACGTGACCCTTTTTAGGTTCTACCTCGGCCTCTACAAAAGGAGTGTATATATATATATATATACTATATATTGCACCAACCATGAAAATGGCCAATTAATGGTGCATGAGTCAGGCCAAATTGAGCGCGCACACACAATAAACAGGCGATACAAGAGATTATCATGCGACCAAGTTGCAAACCTGAGATTTTCAACACCCTTAAACATATAATTCACCTTTTAATTGACACGAAATGGTTATTAAACAATTAAAGCAGCTCCCAATGCTGCCACTAATTACTTCGGTACTTTCTGGATCTTTTGATACTGACATCAGTATTACTAGTTGCCGTTAATTGTTATAGTCTCCTTGCTGTTGTCTACCTATTATATTTGATATTTTTTCTTGTTTTTGCATATTAATAACAGACATCGGTTGTGCCTTATGAACGTTTCAATATAATGAGCAACTGACATTCACATTTTATGTGTTCCCAAAGATGTGTCTGACTAACAATCAACTAATAGAGGGAACGAAGTTTTGCGGAAACAAATTGTGGGTTATTAACAACACACACTCGCACACACATGCAGCATTTGTGAAGTGGGCTTGGACCTGATTGCTTTCCATTTATAAGAGGCTTTACAGTGGTGCAAAGCATGTTGTTTTGAAGCTAGGCATTGATGTTGTCAGGGCGTAGCTAAGGGTGCGAAACAAGGTGAAAATAACAGATTAAAAGTTATGACAAAAAATAAATGAAAACAAGTTTGTCATTAGAAGATACCAAGAAATTATTGCCCGAGTTTGATACCCGAAGTGATCTGTCAATATTTTTATACATTTTATAGAACTAACCACTGTTTTTATCCCAACTGAAACTGTCGATCACTGGGCTGTTTTGGTTATATGTCTGTCTGGTCGTTTGGCTCAGTTTGTTTGTTAGTATGATAATTAGTTGCAGTTGCTTTAAGCATGTGTTAGGTAAATTCAGCAATTAGATACACAACATACTACTTCCAAGCTGCTCACTTATACGCAATAATTTCAGTAATTGAGCGAGGGCAAAGACTCAGTCGGTCATTCAGTCAGTCCGTTCGTCCCTAAGAGATACATTAGTACAGTATGTGTCATAAGTAAGGCGCTGAGAACAATTTACAACTAATTGTGCACTTTATATACTTTGTATTTGAGGTCAACATCGCGGGCATATGCCACTAAGTACAGCCACACGATATACTATATTCCCGATAATTGTATACATTATATATACTGAGGCAATAATCAAACAACTTGGCATATACTTCAATTCAGTGTAAATCAATAATGCCATATTTGTTGATTTTTTTGTTATTGTTTTCATTGTCCAGTGAGAACACCTTTCAAATTAGTCTCATTTGCGTAAGTAAACTTCGTTCATACTGCCATCGTATATCTATGTATGTTTCTGTATCTGTTGGGGACTACTCAAAAACATTTCAGTGTCGAGCAATTTGTTGTGATTGCTTTAATCTATCTCACTCTTTCTCTCTGTTTTATTGTCTGTCTCTGCCTTGTAAATTATTGAGTGATTTTCAATAGCGTCTTTTTGTAGGCATATCAGTCAAATGCTCGAATGACTTACAGAACAACTGGCTAACTGATTAGCCATGCCCATATGGCTGGTTACGCCTGGCTGGCCATGCAATGCACTGAACAATTGAAGCATTTAAATGGACTTACTGACAAGCACATGTCCATTGCTTGATTATCTATTCGCCACGAAATGGAATGTCCTTGAACTGATTTCATTTCTGGAGCTGTCGCATCGATTTGCTCGGTCTTTAACTTCTCAAAAGATTAAGAAGTTTATGGCTGCTTGCAAAAGCAAAGCAATTAGGACGTGGGCTTAATTTTCGGATAATATTCAAAAGGCAAACAGAAGTTAAACAAGCAACGTCAGACTGCCAGTATGAAAGCTTCTGCTTGCCTATTAAAAAGCGGAAATTAAAATCTTTATGGCTAATGATTAACCAATAAGAGTAAGAGAAAGAGAAAGAGAAAGAGAAAGAGAGAGAGAGACACAAAACGGAAGACGAAAGGCAAAGAAAGAATGAAGGAAAGCCTAATTCAAAGGGCAAACACAGTGAGAGAAAAAGGAAGGGGTTCCGTAACCGTACTTGAAGCCTGCGGCAGACTGGCAGACGCTTCAACGCCCCAAATGTTGTGGCATATAATTACCAAAGTGGCCCCTTTGGCTAAGCCAACACCAGTCTCTGACAGTTGCTAACCGGAAGTCCAACAGCCGTTGCAATGCTGGGGCTTATTAGTCAAATTAGGCAACAGAAGACTACAGCTACAGCTGGCTAGCTGGCTGGCTGACTGCTTGTTCATTTGGATATGGCCAATTGAAGCGTCAAGTGAGTGACGAACGGTACTCACTCGGCCGCAGCGAGAGTCTGTAATGAAAATCGATTAAAAATGGCGCAGAACCCATTGCCTATATAATGGCAAATTAATTGTAAAGTGTGCGCCCATTTTGCTTTGCTCGTTGCCTTCGCTCGTGCGCCAATTTGAAGGATTGAATGCGGCATAAAACAATAATTAATTGATTGAATGTTGTTTGGAAATGGCCCAAAAAATGCCGGCAGCAATGTCCGCAATGCCAGAAATCCACAACCCGCTATCAAATCAAACCCACAGCCAAACGCCCTCACGCCGTACTCAAATAAGTGGCATAGAAAATTAGTTTGCCCAAGAATTGAAAAATCAATTCCCTTGATTAGTGGGTATTTGAGTTTTTTCAATTGAGTTGAAACGAGTAAATGGCCAAAGCCAAAGGGCATAAATTAAATTACATGGAATTGAATATTGAAGTAAATAACATTTTTAAATCAATTGTTTTAGTTTTTAAAAAAAACTGAAAGTATTCATAAGTGTATCTAGAAATTACGATTTTTTTTGCAAAAAATTTAATTTGATTTGAATGTTCAACACTGTGAATATTCTTGAGTAGTTTAAGCAGTGTGACGCGGCAATGTCCTCCGGGTCGGGTTAAGTCGCCGTCGTCGCCATCGTCGCCGTCGACGCAATTCAGCAATTACAAATCGGAATGTGAATTGAGATTCAAGCAGCAATTACCCGGATCGAAATGTGGGAAACAAAACCTGGGGAGGGGGAGTAGGGGGTAGCTAAGCTTTAGCTGCTATTACTGCTGTCCTGCGAAGGACGAACGACGATACGTGCCAGGGACATTGACAGCCTGCTTTTGAGTGCCTGGCCGCAATTAGGCGTCTACGAATTCAATTTATTTTAGCGCATAGTGTGCTTGCTGAGCTTGCTACAACTACTACTACCACTACAGTGTATTTGTACTTATTGTTCTACTTCAATGTTTAAATGATTGCATAATATGGCTGGCTGTTGTCTCAACTCTCGACAGCTGCCTCAAATCTCAGACTCAGACTCCGACTCCGACTCCGATTCTCGGTCGCCATCATCAACTTTACTTACTTGAGCTGCTGCCTTAGCAGTGCTCCATCTTTTCATTCTTCTTATTCATTAGCTGTTGCTGTCATTGCTCTGATTTTGCGCTTAATTTGCTTAAGCTGCACTTCATTTTTAGCCAGGTCTCCCTCTGTGGCGCTACGCTGCACCCGCATCTGTCAATGTTTATCCATGCTGGCAGTTTGTTTTTCGCATTTCGTTTTTCTCCTTTTGCGGCCGGGCACTTAAAATGTTGTTAATTTGCAAACGCAGCACATCAAACTGACAGCGCGGTGGCTATGCGGCATGTGGCATGTGGTGGCAGAAGGTTGGTGGCAGTTGGATGTTGGGTAGTCTGCCCGTCAATCAGAGAGCTTCGGACGTTCATCCTTCAAAGTGCGGCAGCACTGTTGAAAATTAACAATTACACGCCGCAAAATGCAGCAGCGGCAACAGCAGCAATAACAACAACCACGATGATAATAACAACAAATGGTGGTTGGGGCATGCACCATGCAGCTTACAGCTAAGGGAAACGCAATGCGGCGGGGGGTCGGACGCTTATAAAAATAACTATGGTGCAGCGCATAACAGCGGAAACGGAAGTGCGCATTAACTGTGCATGCTTGCGGCTCTGTGTCTCAGTGTGTGTGTTAGTGTGTGTGTGTGTGCATGTGTTAGTAAATGTGGCCGCAATTAGCAGCACACATGTGTGCGTGTGTATATTTAAGTATTTTCTACAGCTGTGTGAGTAATTAAAAGTGAGTGTGTTCGTTTAATAAGTTAAGCGTCGAGGTGCACAAACACATACAAACACACACACGCACACACACACTGTTGCAATAGGTGAAGAAACCACTAACACACACATACATATTCACCGCAACAGAGCTTCCGCAGCTGCTACGACATTGTTTTCCTGCATTTTTTCTGCGCTATGCACAACTTTTATCATTTTCGCGAGAGACTATGAAATATTTAATGCGCTACAATAATAAATATTTATATACAATATAATTTTGACAAATGTATGCAGAAAGTGTTAGTTATTAAGAAAGTTAAATACTTAAATACGTAATGCAATTGAAATTCTGGTCCTAGACACAACATATATTGATTTGTGGTTTACTGAAGAAATTATAAAATGACAGTCAAGCACTTTTATTCACAGTTTTAATTAGCTTTGTTTAGTGAGTCATTTGTCAAGTCATTGCAGCCACTTCCCTGCTGCACACACATTCAATTAACTTAGCCCCATGACGTAAGCATCTTACTGACTGTGCAGCACTTGCACGTAACTAACTGTCAGCAGACCCTACAAAACTGAACAATGCTGCCAATTGGCCCATTCATTTGGACCCCAACACAGTAGTAGTAGTAGTATTAGTGTGGCCACAATAAACACAAATACACATATGCATAGCACAGTACAGCGTGCACAGTGCACGTGCTTAGTTATGTTGACTAGCATCAAGTGCCTGGCGGCGTTTTGGTTGACCTTACTTTCAACATGGCGTATGCGCAACATCCGTTAAAAAATTCTATATATGCAGAGTTATTCGTTTATTCAATGCTGCATGCATGGAACAGCAGGTTAATATATGAATAAATGTGCAAATGCGTGTGCACGGGGGGGTGGAGTGAAATGGAATGGAGGAGACGCCACAAAAGCGAATTAAATTAGCCATTAAAATATAGTTGGTAGCATATTTATTTATTGCTGCATCCCCCAAAGCAATGGCCATGACGATGGCGATGGTGCTGATGCTGATGCTGATGATAATGATGATGCCTGTTTAAGTGCGCGAATTTAATGCAGTTTCTAATTAAAATGAAATTATGCGCATAAAATAAATTCAAATTATTTGCATATTTATTTAGGCCCTTACTTACCCTCCAACCCCCGCTGGCTCAATAACAAAATGGCTGTCGTTTGCGCTAAATTGTTAATTGCATTGCAAATGCTACCAGTTTCAGTCACACAATTACACACATATACACAAGCATACATATGTGTGTGTGCGGCGCAATAAATTTGTACGAATTTGTAAAACATCAGCGGCGACAACAAAATTGCTGCCCTCTGTTTGGCTTTGTAATCAGGCAACGACGGTTCGCGTGCAACAGACAACAGTTTAGCATGCCAACAGAGAGAGAGAGAGAGAGAGAGAGAGAGCTCAGCAGCATCTACAGCAACAACAACAACAATTTAGACGTCAAAAAAAAAAAACTGTAATTGACATATGCTGCATCATCCGAAGCCCTGCAACCGTATCTTTGTATCTGTATCTGTAACTGTGCGTGTGGCATGCAATTTGCATCGAAGCTGATTGTCATGATTTCATTTAGGCTGCAAAAACACAGCACACAGCAAAACAAAAGCTCAAAGTACACTGTGATTTTATTTGCGTTTTGTTTAAATAACATTTTGCACTGTACTCTTATTTACATACCATTGAATGTCAAAATATTTACATTGCAACGCGCATGTGTATGTGTGTGTGTGTGTGTGTGTGTGTAAGTCTTGAACAAAAAAAGTTGTAATTAAGTGGGTTGTGCTTATGAATAAGCATTAATAAATATTTTGATAAATGTATGTGTGCCAGTTATGAACAGCTCGAACAGCGTTCGTAATAAAGCTGAACATTATGCGATTATCGTTGTTGTAAATTACATATATTTTATTTGGATTCTCATGAATTTTGTATTATTTCATTTGGCATTGTTTGTCTTTCTATTGATTTCTAGCGATAGCCTTTTCTATTTTTTTTACTTTTTATTAAATACGCTAGAAATATAAACAAAAAAAATAAAGTTAAACGCCTCCTTCACGTGCACATCTATAAATTGCGCAAAGCAGAAAAACTTGCCGCTTCAGCATTTCTGATTTGTTTGCACATTTTTATACCCTTAACCCATGAAATGGGTAAAAAAAGGGTATAATGTTTTTGTGCAAATGTATGTAACAGGCAGAAGGAAGCTTCTCCGACCCCATAAAGTATATATATTCTTGATCAGCATCAACAGCCGAGTCGATTTAGCCATGTCCGTCTGTCTGTCCGTCTGTCCGTCCGTCCGTCTGTATGTATGAACGCGTCGATCTCAGAAACTACAAAAGCTGGAGACTCCAGATTTTGGATATAAACTCTCCTAATTCCTAGGCATGACAAGTTTGTTTCAAATTTTCGATAACTTTTCAGGTTTACGATATACACATGTAATCGATAACAAAAAATTCTTGAATTTCAAAAAACTGAAAATGAGGATTGAAACTATTAGAACAATAATGAACTTCTGTAAAATTTTCATTAATCGGTTAAGAAACACCGGAGATATGAAGCCATCAAGCATTGGTTGAGTAGTACATGTACATATGAGTATGTCTGTCAGCCCGACCGTTTGTCCGTCTGTATGATCAAGGGTTAAGGGTATCTTCTAGTCGAGCGTACTCGACTAGAGCCTTCTTACTTGTTACTGCTGACTTTTCAGCATGTACTTAACAGCCCACACTCTGACTGTTACTGTATACATAAAATGAAAGAAAACCTATCTTTATACACATGTACATATATATTTTTTATGTACACATACATTCATATATGTATTTACTGTTCGCGTGTCCAAACTTTCAAGTGTGGCAAGTGTCTGTCTGTCTGAATGTAGTTGTGCGCGAAATTAATGCTGTCCTTGAATTTCTCATAAACTGCAAATTCAACGAAAAGTTTGTGACAACAACAAAAGCAAACAAGCACACACAAACACACACAAACAAACAGACAAGCAACATACAGAAAGTTGTGCCAAAGTTCATTTGCCGGCAACTTCTTTTAAAAAGCATCTTAATCAGCAGTAAATTCACAACTAATCAGTGACTCTATTGCCTAGCTACTATCAACTAAGTCTTTGTTGCCCGTCGCCTCACCGTCTCACCTCTCCACTCTTCCTGCCATCGTTCTTATTGTTCGATTGAAGTGCCTGCTCACATACTATTTGCAACACGCGCATTACCGCTTTGCTTGCTAGTGACTAGGCAACCAGGCGACCGGGAGACTAACCATTTGCAACATAATTACACGTTGCGAATGCTGCAGTGCATAATAAATTCGTACAATGCTGCGTATGAGTTATCTTGGTAAGAGAGATGCTGCCTTTTGGCAAGACGTAACTAATCCCGGTGATAAGACAAAATGTAATTAGTATGGCGTATGGTATTAATATTGAGGCATACCGTACATAATTGTTGCAAAGAGATTCTACTAATTGGATTTCACTAATAAGAAGAGCTTTTCACAAATGTATTAGGAAATCAGTATCATTTAATAAGGTATTGAAAGATTACGACAAAGTTATGTGCAGAATATAAATATATGACAAAGGCATATATGTATAAATAAAACGAATTCAATCAAGGATACATTTTAATGTAGAGCAAGGAAAACTCAGAAGCAGTTGACTTTATATACAATACTTTAAGGCTCTCAATCATAAGGTAACGAAAAATACAGATTGGGTTCAGTAGACAAGCTTTGAAGCATACTTCATTTGTTAAGCAATTCGAAAGACATTCACTAAAGTGAATATTATACTCCCAAGACTATATGAAGTCATTTTCATAAGTAATTTTTAGTAATTTTCTTATCATTTAACACTTGCTCATCTCTAGAATGCAGCTCTTGTTATTCTTCTCCTAATTTCGAGTGTTCATGCTGTCTAAATTGGCGCATTGAACTTTGTTTTAATTATGCTAGAAGACAGCCAGCACTGAGAACATTGGACATGGACATTGTTTGCGCTCTGCTTGGCTTGCTTTGCCTTGCCTTGCCTTGCCTTGGCTTGGCTTGGCCCTTGGCTTAATAAATTGCAATTGTTTGCGAGATAACTTTACACCCACGCCCACTTTCGGTTTTGTTCCTCCCACTGGCTGCGGCTATGGATTTTGTAATTGGTTTTGGCATTGCCCCACTGCATTTGACAAACAAAACGCAAGAAAAAAGACAACCAAGAAAAAAAATGTGTGCAGAAAAGTTCAGCATAATGCGCAGCAAGAGGGACCAAACAAAGTTTTTCAAACATTCAGAAGCAGAATGGATTTTTGTATTTGCGGTTAACGAAGCAAATAGACAAAAATTTCTTCTTCCTGAGAAATTTGAAATATTTTCTTTTTACAGCATGTAACTGCCCAAAAAGTTGCATAAACGTAATTGTTGTTGACGCTCCCTGACGATAGTCGAGAGTAGCGCTCTTAAAGTTCCCTACAAACTCGATTTAAGTTTTCAATTTGTACTGACCAACTGGCCGGCAAAGCGCAAACTTAATTAAAAGCCCAAAAAACAAGACAACTATTTAAATATTACAGTTCACTGTCAAAACAATGTACAATTCAACCCAAAACCATGGCCAGCCAGCCGGATAGAGGGACGGGCAGAGGGCACACACAGAGTGACCAAAACAAAAGCCTGACTGAGGCGAAAACCAAATTGTTAAAATAATAGCACATAACGATGCACTTCGTGTGCCACTGATATGCAACAAACAGACATTCAGACATACAAGTAAACAAATGCATATTTACACACACACACACACACACAGAGATAGTGTGTGGGTTAAGCGGGATTGTGGCAGGGGTTGGTGTAGGGTAAGGGCCATCTTCTTCATTTGACTGGCAATAATAGTTTGGTTTTTTATACCGTATGTACATAAATGGTAAAAATAAAGAGGAGTATTAGTTAAGCTGAATTGGGAATGAAAAGTTATAAAGAATACAACATTTCAGCATTTTAAGTATTAGATATGCCTAAAACTGTTTATGCAATGTAGCTTTTGTTAGGGTATTTACTAGTTTATCACCCCAATATTCAATTCTGTGTTCAACTGACCACAAGTGGAAAAACGCTGACTCTGCCGACCCAACTCAAACAAAAGCCAACAATAAATATAACAAATAACATGTGAGCGATTGTTTTTTCTCTCTTTTTGCACACGAAATTGTTTAAATAATTTATGAAAGCTGCAGCAACATGAAATCAAACAGCTGCTGTTGCTGTTGCTGTAGTTGTTGTACTGAAGCAACACTGGCAGGTTGAAGCAACCCTTTCAAAAAACATAAAATTCTAGTCATTGTTATGACTCAAGTCAAGGGGTCAAGTGTTGTTCTGTTGTGTGTGTTTGTGTATTATGGTCAGCACGTACAACTCAATGAGTAACTGTAAAAGTAACTGTAACTGTGCAAGTAACAAACTTGAACTCGAACTCTAACTCTAACTGTACTGCCAGTCATACTTCATAACTTTGCCCCTGGTCCCAGTTTTGATGTTTGTGCTTGGAAGTTTTAATTATTAGCATACGTTCAGGCGCAATGGCTGCGACGCCTTCTGAATGTAATGGGCGCAATGAGTTTTTGTTTCACATTGCGTATGCGTGACGCGTGCGTTTTGTGTGTCTAATTGAAAAAATATCAAGCATACGCCACGCGGTATGCTATTATTTTGACGAACTTTCGGACAGTTACAGCCACAAGCCACAGCTGTTGCTCAAAAAGGGTTGTTCAATTTGAAGAGCCTAAAGTCGGGCTGTAAATATTTAAGAGCATGCAATCAACTAAGAGTTTTGCCAACTACTTATTAACTTATGTAACTAACATGACGAACAGCTTTAACTTTGCCTCAGGCCATGGAAAAACTTGAGATTGACTTTAGCATTCCTGTGAGATGCGAGGATGAACGAATGCAGTCGTTTAGCTGTAGGAAAAGTTTAGCGCTTAATTAGACAGCCAACAGCTTGGCATTCGCCCAAGTAAGTCATTCACTCACCGACTACTGCCAAACAATGCTCTTAATTTTCCATGGACAACTACAAAGTAAGCTTGTTAATTAAATACGCATTACCGCGCCTCTAATTGCCTTGGATGTGCTGTTTAGCAATAATAACAGCAACAGCAATAACAGCAACAACAACAACAACAGCAAGCAAAACAACTAATTGTTTAAGTTGACTGCTAAAGCTTTTTTGTGTGCAGGGGCGCATGTAACAGTGAGTAAAACATATGGCACAAAATCAGCACAAAACATTACATTTAATTATCGGTTGACACTTTGACCTCAGACTAACAGTGACAGTGACTAACTGACAGTTAAACTGACAGGCACACACACAGAGATAAGGGGAACTTTAAAATGCAATGGATCAATAGTTAATGACAAATGTCGTCGAGCTAAATCACATTTAATTAGTAAACATTTCAGTAGCAGCCATGTGGAAATGTGGCAGTAGCTGAGTAGCTGAGTAGCATGCCACAAACTAATTCAACGGTACAAATCATCAATCACTGCGGTAATAATGCTTAACTTGGCCAACTGCTCGGTGAATGTGAATGTGAATGCATCAGGGCTGCCGGCGCACAAAAAACTTTAATTATTTACAAAAGTAAACTTGGTCGTCGGGGTTGCCGTCATTCGCCGTTGCATTCTATGTTTGTTGTTGCGTTTGTTTTGTGAGCAGTGCAAGAAAAAAACAAAAAATAAAGGGCGACAGCGTCTGGGTAAAATATGCGCAGACCGCAGGTAATTTGTGACTCCAAATGGCTTTTTTTCTGCAGCAATGCTAAAAATGGAATGCTGCTATTTTTTTGTTTTTGGGTGTGTGTTAGCTAGACGTTTGCCCATTTAACGCTTGGCGACATTTGCCTTATTCTATGACGGGGAAATTTATGCTAAAATCGTGTGGCAATATGCAGTTGCATGTCTAATGTCAGAGCAGCACAACAATTTAGCACAGGAACAAGGAAATAAAGATAAGTTGTGAGATGTGATTAAATACGGACATTTGTTTGGCCAAAGGACTTAGAATTTGATAAAATGGTTTTGTTTTCAGTTTCAGTCAACACATATGGAATGAATAACAAGTTTCTTTACGAGAATAACTCTTGTATACTTTAAAAGTAAAATTTTCCACGCCCTTCAGCTTGTAGACTTAAGTAATGCCTTTGTGCAACTTTATTTATGCACTTGGCAACTCTTAAAGTTTTACGCTTAAATCATATCTGCGCTTATTGTTTTACCTGCTGTTGTTGTCGTTGTTGTAGTTACTGTTGCTGTTGCTCTTTGTTTGGCTACACACACACACACACACACACAAACACACAGTGTGTTTCTGGCTTGAAGCTGCCCAGCGCAGAGTTGTGCTCTTATTTACCCCTTTGGCGCACAGTTTGGCTTATTCAAGTGTGGCTTTTTCATGTGCACACTGCGAAGTCACTTTGACCTGCATGTTATTCATGGCTAAACACATACATGCACAGCGAACAGCCAACAGCCAGCCTGTACACCACAGTGAACCCAATCCCAAACAGCCAAACCAACAATTTTCTAAACTTGCGCGCGCTGCGCTTGAATGTAGTAGGGGCCAAGGCGTTGGCCTGAATGAAAACGTGAAACGTTGGCATGGGTCGTTGGGGCGTTGGGGCGTGGGGAACTCTTCTCTGCACTAAGCTGTGCTAAACATTCCCTAAATATATTTGCAACAAAACCCTCCACACACACATACACACACACAAACATATAGACCCATGCAAGATAAGCGGCGCACATACCACAGTAGCCAGGACATGGCAAGGACAAGCGAAGGAGGTGGCGAAGGGAGCTCCGCGAGCTGCAATGAAACTTTTTGCACCTGAATATTTTTCCAAAACTATTCACAGTTGATTTTTCACCTGATGCTTTTCATAGAGCACTCGCCAGCACCTATATGTGTGTGTGTGTGTGTGTGTGGTGGTGTGGTGTGCCTATGCAACTGTGTGTGCGTGTGTATAAGTGCTTAAAATATTTGTCTGCCTGGCTGCATGGCTGAGGCTGTGGCATGCCTGACAGCCTCCCTCTGATCTAAATGTCTGGCTTGCCAACGAACCAACGAACTAACGAACGAACGAACGGCTCGCTTTCAGGGACTCACACTAAATGCAGTGCCGCTTGCTACCTCTGCCGAGCATCAAGTGAAGTGCTCCAGTGCCCCATCAGCCAGCAAGAAATTGCATTGGGCGCCACAACGCTTATGGATGCCATGAAACCTTTTAATTTGGAATGGAATGGAATGCTTTCGAGTAGAAAATTAAAAAAAATGGTTTTTTATTGTAAATACATACAGACCGATACGTTTTGGGGAAAATAAAGTTGTACTAGAAACAAATTCATTTTATTTAAAAAAAAGACAATTCAGGCAGCTTCATTTTTAATCCGCAAACAAGCTCTATTTGCTTTAAAAGATTATGATAAATACACAATTTATATATTTTACAAAATATGAAACATCATTTTGCAAATATACAAAAAATAAACTCTCTACATGATCACGTTTTCATAAAAATAAATAAACTTTATAATGCTGTCTGGTGGACAAAGCTGATTAAATGGAATAGTATATGTTTAGCTTAAAACTAAGAACAAATTAAACTTAATGATTGATTCCTTAATACTCGTTTTCTGGCTATTCGCGATAAAGGCAGTTAGTTTATACAAATTGTTATGCCGCAGAAGATTTAACAAGATTAAATACAATTTTAGTTGGTGGATTAATTAAATAACATATTTAAGGCCATAACTCAAACTCACTTTGAGAATTAGGGCCCACTCTTATGATGAAACGCTCCTGTCTCGCGCGCACATCGCTATAGTAGGGAATGAGAGCTCTTACAGCACACACATACATGTATGCTGCCTTATCTATAAGCATTTTATTATATAAGCTTCGGGTATTAAGCACTCGTTCCACTCACAAATCCTCACTGTCTCTGTCTCCCATCTCTTCCTTTTGCAGCTATGGTCTCCTGGGCGCATCTGGCTGTGGCAAGACAACGTTGCTCAGCTGCATTGTTGGACGACGGCGTCTCAATTCGGGCGAAATTTGGGTGCTGGGCGGACGGCCGGGTTCGCCTGGATCCGGTGTGCCCGGTCCGCGAATTGGCTACATGCCACAGGTGAGTCGAACGGCAGCTGCCTGAATATTTCATTCGCTTTTTATTGCCGTACCGTGCCATGCCGTAGTTGGCTTCGCTCGCTCGCATTCGTTCGTAACTAAATTAAATAAATGCAATAAAACGTTAAAAGCCACCATACGAGATAAAGAATGGAATAAAACAAAAGCAAAAGCACACATACAGCATATAGACTGCACGAACAATAATACTATACGTAAAATAAAATAATAAAACTTTTAAATGCTGCTCCACACACACATCACAAAACTTTTAATTTCGCTAAAGTGAAATAATATTTTTAGTCGCCGTTGGTCATAAAGATGCAGTGTGGGGAATTACAGAACAAACGGCATTTCCCTATGTGTTTGTTTTTTTTTAATCTTAACTTTATCTATAACATACTATTTCTCTCTATTTGCAGGAGATAGCTCTTTATGGCGAGTTCACAATGCGCGAAACTTTAATGTACTTTGGACTTATTGCGGCCATGCCCCGCAGTGACATCGAGGATCGCACCGAATTTCTGCTCAAATTGCTCAATTTGCCAAATGGCTCGAAATTTGTCAAGAATTTGAGCGGTGGACAGCAGCGTCGTGTGAGTCTTGCCGTTGCTCTGCTCCACGAACCCGAGCTGCTCATATTGGATGAGCCCACAGTGGGCGTGGATCCGGTGCTGCGTCAGAGGTGCGTATTAATAAACTATGCGCTATGCTATCAAAAGGTTGACTTAAATCGTAGATTGCTTAATGAATGGATGACAGTTGCTGTCGGTAATATTTCGATGAGAATAAAGCAGGGAAAGTTTTTAATTTTCGTAGAATTTTCGGCTAGATTTACAAGTGTATTTTTAACAATTTAAAAACTTTAAGCAGCTAAGCTTTTACTGGGAATTTTATCAGCAGTTATGGAAAAAAAATGTTTACATGAGAAAATTCGCAAGAATTTGTTAAATTTGGCATAGGCGGAAACTGATTAAAGTAGTTTACATACTTTTTACACTTTAAAAACTTGCGGTTAAGCATTTCACGCAAATTTTCACATAATCCTACTACAGTAGATACCCTCTCATGTCGGTTATCTCGTACAAAAAGCTGAGCTAGATTTAGGACAATCGATTTAGCTGGGTATTAAATGTAATGATAATGATTTGCACTGATTAACTCTTTATCACCATTGCAGCATTTGGGATCATTTGGTGGAAATAACAAAAAATGGTCACACAACTGTGATAATCACCACGCATTACATCGACGAGTGTGCCCAGGCGCATGTGGTAAGTTCACGCAAAGATACACACATTTGTACATACATAGCACACATAGTTTAGGGGTGGAAAACGGAATGATGTGCGAAAGGAGAGAGGGGTAATGCTGTGTGGTTGGCAGGCAAGTGTCAATGGCTTTTTGGTGCCCACGCATTGTTTGTTCACTTGATTTATAGTCGGGTGCTTGCACGTCTATTTGTAATATGCGGCGTATGAGCAATATTATGCGCTTCAGCTAACGCCGGCTGGCAAAGGTGAAAGCTCAGCTGTTAAGGGGGAGACAGAAAGAGAGAGAACGTTATTGAGAGATAAAGAGAGAGAGAGAGAGAGAGAGAGAGAGAGAGTTCTTACAGCAACTGGCGCTTATCAGCTCAAGCTCAAGCACAAGTGTGCGCTGTCAACACGCGGCGCTAAGTGCTTCCTTCTGGTTGGGGGGCATCGGACATGGTGGGAGTTGATGGTGGAGAATGGCATAGTGAGAGGCAGTGGAAAGGAAGGCTGGTAGCAAATTTGTATCCTGCGCGAGAGCGCTGCAACAAATCTGTGTGTGCCTGTCTCGTTGAAAAAGTACAATATCACTGGGCCCCGTTGTAACGTTCTGTTCTGTTGACCCATGGCCATGGCACGATTTACGAGGCATTTCCGAGCGAGACACATTGCAGAATTTACTTCAGATTTATTTATGTTGCCAATGCCAACGCACAATAATCAGCCAGCGAGAGAGCGATAGAGAGCGAAAGAGATGGATTGAGATAGTAACTGTGTGCGTTAGTCATTTACTGGCTGGCCCCTGCCAATGTACATATGTGTGTCTGTGTCAGACAATGAACTATGCGACTACCATCTGACATTGCCAGCAAAAATATGAAATGAAAAAAAAGAAAACAAAAATCCGGGGTACAAGAAGAGAATACAGATATAAAGCGTGACAAAGCGCACAAAACAAACGCCCGTCACAATGGACACTTGGATAGACAGATACATACATATATAGATAGACCAACAGATACTTATGCAACACGCACAGGATATGAATTCACGCACACGCACACAAAAAACAAACAATTCCACGCACGCTTATGCTGGTCAGGTCGTATTGGAAGCTGAGCTAAAGCCGAATCAGTTACACATATATCAGTGGCAAGGCCCAAAGATTGATGCAAAAGAAAAGACCTTAAAGTGTTGAGGATGGGCTGACGTTGGAGGGAGAAGCTGATAAACAAAAACAAGTAAAACAAATCGACACGTATGTATATTTTACTCTCTGCGCCTTCGACGAACGAATGATTGATGGGCTGAGCTATTTATAATATTGCAAAATACGGATTTATTTAGGTTCTGATCAACACTCAAACGAGGTACATCAGATTTGGGAGGCTTGATTTGATTTCTGTTTACATTTTGTGGCGTTTTGAGTGACTCTTCGGATTTTTCTCCAGGCAGCATAGCTTACAGTGGCGCAAGTTAAGGCCGAAACAATTGAATATTAAAAACAAACATGAATAAAATTGCTTGTCAGGGACTTAATATCTTTTCTCTGGGTGATATTGCCATGGCAACTCGCACAACGAACAGAAGTAGAAAATATTTTAGGCTCTCGAAAACTGTACAGCGGGTTTCGTTATAAATGCTTGATAAGGTAAATATTAATAATCTTTTGTATTTCACTCCCTTGCAAATATTCGGATTTACTCAGTTAGTGTTTCGTGCTGAAAATAGATTTATAAATAATTCTGAGCTTTCTTTGAAAATTTTGTTCGTAAATGGATAAGAAAAATCTTTATTTCATTTGTACATATCATGGATTATTTGGTAGAAATTGAATTTAAATCAATTTGCAGCGCAAGCATATTAAATTATGTAAATCGGATTACTTACTTAGTATGTGTACACATACATATATAGCTGGGTTTGTTTCCCAATGATGTGCTCTTGAGCTCGTTAGCCAACTGCTTAACGGTACTTGCCGCATACACGCGACAATCGACCCTCTCGTGCAACAGCTGTTCGAGGGTCTGTTGTCAAAGCGACGACATCCCCTTCCGTATGTGTGTGTTTCTCGGTGTGTGTGTGTGTGAGGGTGTTTGTGCATGTGTGTCTGTCATTGCGGTAAAGAGTTATGGCCAATAAACAAAATCATTGTGCTATTTTGTTTGCCACAAAACGTGCCAGCAACCTGCAACCGCCGACCCGCACACTTCATAAAACAATGGGGCCTAAGGTTAAGGGTGCGGTTAATCAAACCGCAACGCGTCGCCCATTGAAATGTTTCTTTAATGCCAATTGTTGAACACAGTTTGAGTTCCTTAAAAAAGAAAGCAATCCCAAAAAAAAAGAAGCAGCACTAACTGCCTAGGTTGGCAATAAACTTTTCGGCCAGACTTTTGTCTGTCTGGCAACTTTGGTGACAGTGTTTAATTGCTCATATTGAACACGTGTTGTCTTGTCTCTTACTTTCACAGCAGAGAGTACAGTAGGAACCGCAAGTGGCACAACAATAACACACACACACACACTGAGTCGGTTTAGATTGTGCACGCTTGAGTTGACTAGTAGTATTATGGCCAGGCAGCAAATTGCTTTTTCAGCTTTGTCACTTCTTTTTTTTTTTTGGTCATGCCACGTTTTTTTTTTTGTCTCTGCCGCAATACTCAGAAGGCGTCGTCCTGCAGTAGCACATATTTTTCGCCAATTCTGCACGTCACTCCTGGACTTCAGCTGTCGTGCAACTTACTTGTCCAACTGCCCAGTAGAACTTGCTCAGTTCCTCAGTTTGTCCATGTTTTTTTTTTCTCGTGTGGTTTCTTTTTTTTGTGTTCTTTTGGTGTTTTGTTGACTCAACAGAATTGCGTGCCGGCAACATAAGAGCGCGTGCATAGACACTAAAACACTAAAATTCTTGTGCGAGTATTTGTTTAGTTTACACACACACACACATACAGTCAAACAAAAACACACCTATATTTAACTGGACTGTGCTTGGTGCTCGTGTTGATTGAGTGAGTGAGACATATCCATTGACACCTAACAACAGGCACTTGAACTATTTGCTTCGATGCGATTGACCATTTCGCCCTAAGCTACAGCTCACAAATATGGCTTCTAAAATTTATTATTATTTCGAATGTCATGCATGTTTGATAAGATAAAAGAGCATTACAGCTCAAAATTGATGGCAACTGGATTGAAAAATTAATGAACTTCGATTTGGCTGTAAATTTTTATGTGCAATCATAATAAAATCTATGTTTTGTTTGAATGTTTAAGTCGTTAAATTTGGCTATCAAACAAGAGCAATAGAAGTTATTTTCGCGTTGGTATTTATGAGCTTCTCAAAATAATATAAATAATATCTATTTTATGATCTAAAATTGCGCTTTTTAAAGTGTAAATGCAGCAACAGAAGAGAACACAAATTTTCACCAACTGTTAAGCTTAAATCCATTGATATTTCACAATGTTATGACAATGAAAAAGTCCAATCCATTTTCAGTTTTGTTTTCACAATCGTAATGGTATTATTAACGTGCATTTCGCATAATATAATATAAAATATTAATATTATTTTTATGAAGAATACACAAATATATTTTTGATTGGCCGTTTCATTTCGAACAGGCGCTTTATGTATAAAAATACGGTCATTGCAATGTCGCATTAAATTGTCAATCAATGTGACCGCAGCACGCATTGACACACCGACAGAGAGACAGACAGACACAAAAGCCAGCACACAATTTGTAACTCGTCAACATAGCAATTATTTCGCTGTCCATTTGCATTTTTGGCCATGACTTCACATTGCCACATTCTTAATTTTTTCTTGTTAAAATGTTGTTCTTATTTTTTTCGCTATTGAAAACCAACATGCGGAAAATTACGCGACAAAAAAGGAAATGCAACACAGAAGAGACAGCATAAACTATTAAGGACACAAGAACAAAATAAATAAAATGCAAAAAGTCATATACAGAAAGTGAAAAGCAAAGCAGAAACTGTAACAGCTCAGAGTGTTGTGGCGTGAAGTAGAAAAGTATGGGAAGTTGTTCACGAAGTGGTCGCAACAACAATATATCCATCAAATATTGCTACGCTCCATGATTTCATTTATTAGAGCAGAAAGTTCTGCATATACCACTGACTAATGCCCAAGAACTCAGAGACTTCGCGTTCCCCGCTTCCCCGATACTTCACATTCGCCATTTAGATTCGTGGCCAGTGTTTTCTCGTACTTTGTTTTTGCCAACAAGTTTGCCATGAGCCAAACCAACGTTGACATTAAATTTGGAAAGCAAAGTCTGCTTAAAAAAGAAATGAAAATAAAATAATAGAAAAGAAACCTAAACAACAAAAGGAAGAGAACGCAAGCAAATGAAACGCTACACTGCGACCCAGCTTCAGATTTACTTGCAGGCAGGGTGCCACATTGGGTTGCCGCTCATAATGACGTAAATTGCAGGCGTTGATGCTCTGTCATAATGTAATGCCTGCCTTTGATGTGGGTCATACTCCTCTTTCTTATATGCACAAGAACTAATGGATTTGGAAGGAGCGGATTTAGAGAGAGAGAGAGAACGACACTTTTGTATAGTTTAATGTATAACCATTTTGCTTTTATCAATAAATTCAAGCTGTTAGATATTTTTCACATGAAAAAATATGATTTGATGTTAAAGCACGAAGCAACAAATTGTACATGTACACGTAATTGTAAAAACAGAAAGTCACTGAGAATCCATACAAGTTCCATGGGGTAAATGTATTTCGTTTAGTTTTTATGTAAGCCGTTTGAATAGAAGACAATGGAAAATTTCCAGCTTGCACTACAACAGCTTAAAGTTCATTTGCTCGACATGCAAATAAGGCCAACCCTTTCATGCAATATCCTTAAAATGCAAGCAACGCTTAGGGTTCCGCCCCTTTCGGGGCGGCCTTGTCATATATCATTTTTCAATTTCCTTGTGCTTGAGTATATATACAGAAAAAGGAGATAAAAGAGTTTGTTTTATTTTACCGAAGACTTAATACACTTGCAGCCACACACTCATAAGCTCTTTTGCTCAATCAATGAGTTTTTTACTTTCAAAAAGTAATAAAAGCTCTTTATCCAAACATTACTTATACAGAATATGGTGTTACAAATGGTATTGGGATACCAAATACACAAATAACTAATAATAAAATATTATAGAGAAATATTCATAGCATGTGAAAGTTAACTGTACTAATAAATGATGATCACATTGTCGACCATAGAAGTGCAATTGGCTTTAGAAATGCTTTCATTGCTCTCGCATTGCATTGGCATTCAATTAGGAAGTTAATTGGCTGCTCTATATATATGTATACGAATTACCAAATACAACAGCCAATGGACAAGCTAGAGGAAACAACCGATTTCCGGCAGACCAAAGACCGAAGACAGAATCAAATCAAGCAGCAAAACTTTTGCAACTAGCAAGAGTGTTGAACTGTGTAAGTGTGTGCATAGTTGTGTGTCTCTGTGTGTGTGGGTGTGTGTTTGGCATAGTATTTAGCATAGAATCTCCATGTGCAGGCGCTAGAGCAAGTCATGTGCATGCCTAATGAAGCCATCCAGGGCGCGCTGGAATTGATGAGCCAGCAGTTGGCTATATAAATGTGTTCGACAAGTTTTTGTATGAAGGGGCAGCAAAGTTTAGCTAGTCAGCTAGTCAGCTAGTCAGCTAGTCAGCCAGTCAGTCAGTCAGAGCCATTCATCCAGGAGTGGCTCGACCGATGTCCTAAAGTTACTCCCAATACCGTGTTGCTCACTTTATCTGTATGCCTGGTCATGTGCGGCACAGAAATCAATTAACTTAATTTCCGCACGTTGCGATAAAGCGGCGGGGGGATTAGCTACACCAGCAGCGGAAGGTGCGGTAAGGTGTTGGAAGGATGGACAGTCAATAAAACTTTTGAAACGACAACAACAGGATGTGCATAATTCTGTCATTGTGCGAAAGACTTAGAAACTTTTGGCCCGAGTACAAGTAAGGAATTGACAATGCGCAAGCAAAGAAGAAGCAGAGAACGGTGGATGAGGCCAAGGCAAAAGCTGAGAGATAGAAGGAAGGGGTCATTGGTGATGGGTGATGGGAGCTGGAAGTGCACAAGTACACGAACAAGTACAAGTTGATGTCAAAGTCAAAAGTTTAATTGACTTGGCGACACTTTCTGCCTCAAATCCGAATCAATTTAGTTGACAAAGTGATTTCTGTCTCCTTCCATTACAGATTGGTCTGCTGCGTGGCGGCAAAATGTTGGCAGAGGAATCACCCAATTATCTGAGACAACAGTACAACGCTGATTCGCTCGAGGATGTCTTTCTCAAGTTATCCGTCATGCAGAATATGGGCAAGCGACGTCGTTCCTCCATTGCCCAGGAGATTGTCGAGCAGGTGACCGTTCCAGCTATATCGAATCCAGGCCTAGATATATCGGATGAGCAGCATGCTGCCGAGATCTCTGGCGAGTTCGGTGATAATATATCCATGTCGTCGGCTGTGCGTGATCCCATAAGCAGCACAGCCCAAGCTGCACCACCATTGCCGCCGGTCAACGAGATGAAAACATCTTTCTGGTACAATCTGCATGTGATGCAATCGCATCATTTGCATGCACTCATCTGGAAAAACTTTCTCTGGATGATGCGAAATGTGGGGTGAGTAAATAACTACTCTACGACTCTAACTAGTAACCGAAACGAACAACTGACTAACTAACTAACCTAACTTCGACTTGTGTACTTGTCTAGAATAATGCTGTTCATTGTGGGTCTGCCGGTGGTTCAGATAGTGCTCTTCTGCTATGCGATTGGCCATGATCCCACCGGCCTCAAATTGGCTGTGGCGAATCACGAGATGTCCGAGGAAATGATTATGCAACAATTCTGTCCCGTGCAGGCCGGATGCAATCAGACCCTGCTCAGCTGCCGTTATCTCGATATGCTTGTGAAGAACAAGAGTATGGTTGTGGTGAGTACTATGCAACATGCAATGCAAATTACCTTTTGTAAGAGTAGGTCGAACGAGAATGAGAAGTGGGGGGGTATGCTTAAATTGTATACTACGAGAGAGATGCTTTGGCTATTGGATACCGACTACAATAACCACTCATGTTACTACTACTTCCACTGTGAGTGTTGGTGTTGTTGCTTATTGAAGTGCTGTGAGACGACGACGGTTCGACCCTGCCGGCCATTCGTGTAATTTATTTCAATTTGTGTGGACAGCAAAGCTGGTCGGTCAGCTACAGTGTGCATGCTCTTCAATCTACTGCACACACAACGAACGCCCCTTCGACGCCACCTCCTCCCTCCTCTCTCTTGCCACACACTCCTAAATCAACTGACTGAAGTCCCAGAGCCCAGAGTTTGGGAGTCCTTTCTCCTACTTCTCCTTGGAGTTAGCAGCGTCTTGGCTGCTGCTGCTGCTACTGTTTCTGTTATTGCCTTTGGTGTTGGCGCACACAAATTACAGCTGCTTATCTTTGGCAACAAGCAACACCAACAACACAGTTTGGCAGAAAGGCACTTGGGCAGCTTGGCAGTTGGTTCGAGTTCGAGATCATCAATAAATTTATTTGCTCTGAGCAAAAGTAATAGTTGAAAGCCATCCCCCAGTGCAGTCCAGCGTGTAGCTGCCCTTCTGTGGCAATTTATTGCAAATTACGGTTTGAAAACAATGCCTCTTCTTAGCTAATTTGGGCACGAGGGCTACTCGGATCCAAGTTCAAAAATTATCATTCACACGCACAATCTGTTGAGCATATTTTGTTGTTTTTAGAGAAGTGTACACCAATTTCTGATGCATTTTAAATTTTTTTATAAATTTTGTATTTCTTAATTATCTCAAAATTATCTCTTTTTGAATTTTAAATAACTGAGCAAATGTTTCTTCACATCATTAAAAGTTACCTTTCATTGGAACATCTTAACAAAACCAAAAGCCTTTAGGCATGACCTGTCTTAATGGTAGCCTCAAATGTTGCTCTTGTTTTTGCAAACGATAATAATAAAAATAACAATAAAGCCACCAAATTATATGAACAAAAACAAGGCACACGCTTCAACTGCCAATTTGGCGAAGGCGGTTGCGAGACCAAAAGTTTTTCTTAAGCTGAATTATTGAAATGTGGCTCGGTCAACCGCCGATGCTCCCTTATCATTCGCAAATTTGTGTAAATTTTCAACTTAGATACAAAAAAAATAAATATAATAAAAGAAAAATACACGGCTTGGCGTATCTTTGCAGCGCATCTGCAGTCGGTTGTACCTTTTTGTGGCTTCCATTTCCACACCTTGCTTACCACTGCCCCCAAAAAGTTAATTTTGCTCAATGAACAGCATATCAAGCAGCCATCAGCACGTGGCCATCAGCAGCAGCAACAACAACAACAAAGAGAGAGAGAGAGCGAGAGAGGGAGGGAAGGCAGGAAACTTTGCAACCCAAATGTCCAGCAGTCCACAAATGGTACCCTAAAGGCAACTTTGGCATTTGCTGAAATTTGAATTTTTGTTTGCCGTTGCCGTTGCCGTTGCTGTTAGGCGTTGGCCGCTTTTAGACCGCTTTGGGTATTGACAGCATTTCAATAGTTACCTCGCTATCAGCCAACTGCCAAAAACAACCACAACAGCAGCAATATATGCCGCCTGAAAACATACACGCAGAAAAAAAATTCAAACATTTTTTTTGTGTTAAGTCTCGTGTGCTTTGTGGTTGAACTCGCTTTAGATCAAAGGCATTCGTTTTGGGTTTGGAGGCACCACCCCTATCTAAGTGCTATAAAAACTGGTCTTTATTTTTGGGCGACCCTTTTAAGCGGAGCCCGCAGGCTGGTTGGGCCATATTCTAACCAAGGCAACCCCTTTTTTTAAGCCACCCTATTGCCCCTGCGGCACTTTTTGACTTTTAATTTATGCCCAAAATTGTTCAACGTATTGTGGGCGGTGCTCCAATGCAATGTTGTTGTGGCTTTTAATTAAAAGTTCATTAGGCGTGACAACGCTGCTCATTAGGCGACTTTTGCTGCTTAGTTAGTAGAGTGTGGGGGGACGAGGAAGGGAAAGCGGTTGACTGCGGTGGTGCATTGCGTTTATTGTTGCACTTGATTAGCGACAAGCTTTTACTTCAAATATAAATCTTTTTGTTGCTGTTACTTTCATGGGCAAAATAAAAAAAAAAGCTTGCGGTTTTAAAGTGCAAAATAAAAAATTGTTCGTCTACGCGGCAAAGTTTTACCTGCTGTCTTGTCTCAGGCTCATTTGCGTAGAGTTTTCACCTTGTTTTATGGTGGTCTTCGTGGTCTATTTGCATGCAGCTGCTGCAATTTTTCGCTTTTTTTTTTTTTTCTTTTTCTATTCTATTTACCGTTCAAGTTGACTTTACTGCCACATAGTTTGTGGTTGAAGTTTGTCATAAGCAATGTTGAACTCAGGGTTGAGCTAAAACATAAAAGTTATCAAGACGACTGAATTGATTGCCCCTTCATGTTGAAAAATATGATTTATGTGGGTTTTGCTTCAAAACTAAAATTCTTAAAATAATATATAGGCTATTTTTATAGATTTGCTATAGATTTATCTATCACTGCTTAAGAGCTTGACTGAAAATTCACTGAAATACCTTAAAGTCTTCAAACTCAAATAGACCCAAACAGTTTTATGGCTCTATAAGTTTGCTTAAGTTCTAAGACAACAACTTCGATTAAGCATTAAGTCGAATGAAGCTTATCGGCGCCCTAACTCCAATATCCACACACATTTTTGTGGCACATGTGTTTGTGTGTGCGTGTGTGTGTTTGTATAAATGACTTCATTTGTCTAAACATTAATGCGGCAATTGCGTAAATTTCACGCCTGTTGTTCTAGGAACCCGTTTGGTTTAAATACCCATACGCCATAGACACAAAACACACACACACGGAGAAGTTTTGGTAGCCACAAAATTGCTGAAGCTTAGCCCAAATACAAATGCCAATACATGTGCGAGCAGTTGTTGTGCTTGTTTTTTTGTTGTTGTTGTCAGTGGGTTATTGTATGTACATAAGTGGCTGACAAAACTTTAGGCAAAGTTCTGCCACCGCAGAAGTTGTTGTTACGAACTTAATCAATGTATGAGCACTTACAAGAACTGGCTTAGACCCAAGGATACGCGGGCCACAACATTTCTGTTCACTGAGCTTACACTTCATTATTTATTTTTGCGTATTACACAGAAGACCAAAAAAAACGGAGTACAAAAAAAATCAGCGCAATGAAATTGTAAAAGATAACATAAACATATTGTTGACAACAACAGCAACAACGCAATAACAACAATGCGTTCACTGAGGGGAAAAAAAACGTGAAAGGCACAAAAGTAGGCAACGCATATTGTGTTGTGCGTTGGGTGCCTTAAGGATCTTTCTCTTTTGTTCTTGTTGTTGTTGTTGCCGTTCCTGTCATTGCCTACAGAATTTATCGCTCGACGCAAAGTACGCACATTAATTACACGGAGTTACTTTTATTATGCTGCTGCTGCTCTTGCCGTTGCCGTTGTTGTTGCTGCTGCTCCTACTACAAACATGCAACAAACAATGCGACAGGAAATGAAGCCCAAACACAGTTACAGTCAAAGAAGAGTAACACAGTTATACAGTTACAGCAAACTGGTTTCAGTGCCAACAACTAGTTGTGTATCAAAAAGACAGCACACAAAGCTCGCTAACATGTGTGTCTCAATAATTTAGCACAGAGTTCTCTTTTAATTGCACAACAACAACATAGAGAATTAAAGGCGCCTAGTCAATGTATTTGTTACATTCACCCACAACAGTTGTTTTGGTATTTCTTTAACTTTTAATTTATCGATATCATTCGATTTTTAAAGCTAATTGAATGGACATTTGATTGACTGGAAACTGATTTTATTCGCAGAAATATGTGAGCGATGATGAAGCCGCCTACGAAGAGGTTCGTCGTGGAAACGCTTGGGCCGCTCTTGTCTTGCATCCAAACTACACGAGTGCTCTGGTCGAGAGAGTCGAAGAGGGACGCTACGCAGAGGATGATACCGTGGAGGCATCTGATTTGGGTGTCCGCATGGACTGGTCAAGTAAGTAAATTTAATTGAAATTTTACACTAGTCAAGCTGTGAATATTAAAAATGTTTTAATTTTCCACAGATCAACAAATATCAACGCTGCTTTATCGTGACCTTCAGTATACATTCTTTAGCTTTGTGGAGAGCATGTTGACTGATTGCAATTTGAATCCGAAACTAGGACGCGTTCCGGTTGACTGGAAGCAGCCCATCTACGGTTATAGGAATCCCAATTTCACAGACTTTGCGGCACCTGGAGTTATTCTGACGATTATCTTCTTCTTGTCGGTGGCAATTACGTCGGGAGCAATGTTGATTGAACGCAACGAGGGCATGTTGGAACGCTGCCTGGTTGCTGGCATAACCGGACCAGAGATATTGTTGTCCCAGGTGGTCACACAGTTCACAGTGATGCTGAGTCAAACTGTGTGCGTGCTGATTGTCAGCTTCTATTTCTTCGAGCTGACATTAGTCGGAGACCTCTGGCTGGTCGTGGCTTTGTGCATTCTAAACGGACTCTGTGGCATGACCTTTGGCTTTGTCATCTCGTGCGCCGTGGATACAGAACGAACGGCGACATATGTGGCGATGGGTTCGTTCCTGCCTATCGTTATGTTGTGTGGCATCATTTGGCCCATCGAGGGCATGTATCCGCTGTTGCAGATTTTTACCGCCTTTCTGCCGCTGACCAAGCCCACGGAATCGATGCGTTCCATACTGCAACGAGGCTGGGGAATTGATAATCCGACAGTGTATAATGGATTCATTTCGATATCATCGTGGGTACTCGTCTTTCTGGTGCTCACCATTTTGTTGCTCAAGTTCAAGAAGGGCTAAACTTCATTCGGCTTCCCCGAAGTAGTTGTAACACTTATGATTTTACTAGGTCGTAAGGGTAGCCCTTAGTAGTGTATGTGTATAGAGTGTATGTATGTCTCTTGTACAATGTGTTAGTCACCCTAATTACTATATATATTATACTATATAATATAATTAATAATTTAAGGTTCCGGATGTCACATATTCACAAGGAAATGTTGTGCCTTTTAACTCTTAAGGTTTCACTTGTCACATTTCACCAATCACAGTTATCATTTAACAATTTCACAAGTCACTTATTCTCATGCTCATTTACGTTATATAAAATATGATCGTAGCTGTCTTGCAAATGTTAAAAATCAATGGTAAGTTTATTAAATCAATGCTACTACAAAGTCATTGAAACACAATGTGAATACAGTAAATCTGAGATGTTCAAAATAAATAAAAATATTATTATGGTTATAAAATGTTGAAAATATAATTTTTGATTTTTTGGGTACTTTTAAGTTTGAGTTTGCAATCACTGAAAGTGAACTTTAAAGTGTAGTTCGCCAATGCTCTTCATTATAAGTCAAATTGATTTACATTCTGACCCTTTTCATCATCATCATCGTCTTTGATTTGGCCAATATTTATTTACCGAGACCTGCTGCTGCTGCTGGAGCTGCAATCAAAGGTTGGCCTCCAAAACAACTCAACTCGACTGTCCGTCTCTTTCTGCTTCTCGGATGCTGGTCACATTTCCGCTTGCTCCACACACCGTGGCCTTTCTGTGGCAGCTGCTTCTTAAACATGCGCATTATTTGTAGGTGAAACGCCCCCGATTGTGAGTCTAAGAAGAGGGCGGGATAACTGAGCATGTCAGTCAGCTCGTTTTCGACACATTTCACATTTTGCGGCAAAATCAATTAAACCGGAAATGCATGTAGTGCAAGTGTAGCAGGCGGGAGGTGGGCTGGGCTGGGGTGGGGCACCCGTGCGCCACACGTGCAGCATCCGCTTAGCACAAGAAATCAACTTTACAAGCGGACAAAGTGCCAGGACAGCAAAAGGATGGGGCGCGGGAGATTTCATGTTTTTGTTTTCAGCTCCTATTCGTGTGGTGATCCAATGTGCATAGGTTCAGGAAGTTGGAAAAAGCAGCGAATAAGGGTGGTGGGAGTAAAGTGTGCTTTATATGCATATGTAGGTCAGCTCACAGGGGCTGGACACATGGACTTGGCAGACTGCAGTTGGTACTTGTAACGGCATGTCGTCCACATGTCCTTCGTTTCCGTGACCAGAACAACAGACTATGAACAACGACTGGGCCATGATGTTCATGTTCACCATTCATCCCCATCTCTTTGCGCTTTTATCTTTAAACCATCACAGAGCTTTCTGCTTCCTATCATCTTCCATCTTCCATCAACTGAATGAGTTTCTGTCTCAAATCAGTCAGGCAATGCTGTCTAGGCTGACCCAACCTCCTCCTTATCCTCCTCATCCTCCTGATTTGGCTTGAGATGAGTATATTTACAATTAGATATCCGTCAGCAATCGATAAGGTTGAACGGGAAGCATTTGCTATTATTTTTCACATTTGCTTTGAAATGTTTTGGTGTCGATGTTATTGTTGTTCTTGTTTTGTGTGTGGATGATGCCATCATTGATTACTCGAGTGCAGACGTCAGCTATTACTCGAGTGTAGCTGACGGCTGCACTCGAGCACACAAATTGGAAAGTTGTGCTCTGGATGATGGAAAAACTCATTTTTATTTCATTTTCATTTTCATGTTCAGCTAGCGCGCTTCTTTCCACATAATTGAAAGTTCAAAGTTTTCGACTTGCCGCCGAATTAATTTCTCAACTTCATAATTTCACGTGCTCCGCGAAGCCTTAATAACATCCATACATATTATAAGGCAGACAGCCAGACAGCCAGTAGGGCAGACTGGGTCTGCCTTTCTGACTGAGCAATCCAGATGTCTACAATGGCTCTTTGTTTGTGGCTGCTCCTTTTGCTGCATTCGCAATCGTGTCGAGCTGAGCAGCTCCTTCATTGTCGTGCTCATCTTTTTTCGTTGAGAAGTGTTGCTGCTTCGCCAACTCGATGGCGTCTTAATTAATTGCTCAATTAATTTAATGTTCAGCCAGCATCTGCTAGCGTGCCCTATTACCATCCCGCCTCCCTTGGAGCTCCACCAACCGAACCCAAGCCAACCCATCAAACAGTAACCCCACTACTACCGAGACACTTGTTTAGCATTCCAGCAATTTGGTTCGCTGCTCAAAATGTCAATTGTGTGCTCATTTCAATGGGCTTCAGTATCACAAATGTCAGCGCGCAAATGTTTTGTGCGCCTTTGGCATAAATCGGTCTGTTCACCCTAAGGCGTATCCTTTTTTTTTTGGAAGTGGTTTGGGTCCAGCAAGAAGCGTCGAAATAAATAGCTCACCATTTGGCATATTCGCGGTGGCATTTTAATAAAATGTAATCTGTTCAGGAATTTGACTTTAAGTGTGCTTTTTGGGGAACTGTTTGCAAAGTTTCAGGTGCTTCGTAAGGGTTATTTTCCCAGCACAAAAGTTTTCCGAGAATGTCTGAGGAATTAGCATAGAAACACAATGAGAAGACCTTGATGCCTTACTTACAGAAGGTCTTTCATTCATTCATTCATAAAATCAATGCTTAAAAATAAAATTAATTAAAAAGGAATTTTCAATGAATTTATGTATAAATATTTTTAAGCATGTTAAAAATAAAAATGGCATTATTGCAGTATAAGAATATTTATATTTAGGTTAATTAAGACACAAAATTTTAATTACAAAGTCGTCCAAAATATAATATTATCATGAAACACTAAATGATCATAATGAGGAAAATGTTTTACTTGTTTAAGTTTTAACTCATAAATGGAATTACTTATTTATGACCACATGTCAATCATTTTCAAGTGCACATGCTTATACTTATGTTGTAATACATTTTCCGAGTTTTTCATAAATTGTTTGGGTGGTTGTTTTTCTTCTTGTCACGCTGACCCTTAATTGTTTCCACTTGACCAGATTGTAAGTGTCAGCTGCAAACTCTTCGCCGTGTGTTGACTGGGCAATCAATTTGCGATTGCCTCGTGTGTAATTTCATTGTGCTTGTTATTGCATTATTTATGTGCATTAATTGCCACTTAATCAGCAGAGAGCTGTATGTGCATACATCTGGTATATTTTTTTTCGTTTTCCGTTTTAAATTATTTGTTTGGTTTTTGTTTTTTATCCTGTGGCTTTTCTGTTTATTTGCCATCATCAATTTGCTCGTTTGCTAGTGACAACTGCCAAAATCGAAGAAAGCTTTAATTATTTAAGCAATTACCGGGAAAGCAACGAGCCAACAAACCAGCTCATATGCAGGCACTTTATTATTTTAATGACTGGCATTAATTATTTGTGGTACATTATGAGCAATTTGTTTAATTTACCAACACCACAACAATAACAACAACAACAACAACAACAGCAGCAGCATCAGCATAAGCATCACTTTGGCAATCATTTGTGTATTTGCTGTTTCCTGACTTCGGTTTGCTTATGTTTTGGTTTTGGTTTTGCTTTTGCTTTTGCTTTTTCGCCTGGCAAATTGTATAATGAAAATGTCAATCAATTTTCCCACGATTTGCCGCCAAAGTGTATGCCATGCCGAGCCATGGCATGATGTCCTGCCGGGTTGCTTGTGGGCTGCACACAAACATAAATACAATCAAACACACCCAAACACACACACCATTACACACATACAGATACATCTGGCTGTCACACTCAATGCCAATTGCAAATTGAGTTCATCTGCTGGCGGCAAATATTGACATGACAGACACATTTTTATTTTATTTTATTTGCATTTTTATTTCACTCTTTGCTTATGGTTTGCACTGCTCCCCGCCACCACCACCGCTACTCACTCTCTCATAATATCGTCCCCTTTTATATATACATACATATATTTTTTTATACAGCTTCATCTTTTCTTTGCTGCTGCTGCTGATGCTTTTTTTATATCTTTATCTTCTTGTGCTTGGTACTGGTGCTTCTGCTTCTGCTTGTGGCTTGTGACTGACGTGTCACTCACTCACTTTCTGCTGCTGCTGCTGCTGCTGCTGCTGCTGGTATGGTGTGCTGTTGTGTCCTATAGGTGTATGTGGCTCAAATGACATATTAATTTCCAAAGGGGAAACGTAATAATATATAAATGAAGTTGTCGCCTAAAGCTTCAGCTGGCAGCTGGCACAACCCACTTAGACAGACAAGCACATGCAAATAGCTGACGAAATCTAAATATATATGATCTGGCAAATCAACGCCTTTGTATTGCCTCCGGAGATGGAGTGGAATTGGGAGTTAGGGTTGGGGTTGCAGGGGGCGTGTCAGTCTGTTAAGGGCTTACACATGCTATTACTCATACGCTGCGTATGCCAGCTATATTGTCTTGTCTGCCCTGTAATTTGTTTGCCCAAGATATTAATATACCTCTGGTTTCATACTAAATACATGTACAATACAATATATATATATATATATATATATATATATGTACACATGTATGTGCAAATTTTGGCGCATTTGATGATGTTGTTGCCACGCACAGATCTAGCGCATGATAATACTGTCAGCGTACCACAGGACGACGAGCTAGAAAAAGAAGGGAGGTGAAGAAAACAAGCAAAATGCCAGGCGCCACATGGCTCGCACTTTCATCAATCATTTTTCGACATTGCTGCCGCCGCCACCAAGAAGCCAAGAACCCAAGAAGCCAAAAAGACAATGCTGATATTGCAGCAGGCTTAAGCAGGCTGCCAAAAATTGTAGGCGGCATATTCTTACTCGATATATACAGGAGCTCAATTGAAAAGGCATTTTGCAAAAGCATCATAACGATAAATATTTTATTGTAATGTGTTTTGCAATGTTTACATGCCGGCTGCGTCTTGTGCACATGCGAGGGTAACTCCAATAGTTATTGTCTTAGGTTATATCGAATTGGTAAGGAAGTTTCTGCTCTCAACATTACTAACTGTTAGGTGAATACAACAGAGTTTAGCTAACATTTTGAGCAACCCCAACTTTCCCTTTAGCTGCTTAAACAGCATGTATTGCCATTACTTTTCTGAAAGGCGTTGGCTGCTTGCGTTTGCTTCTGTTTCTGCTGCTGCTGTTAGTTTATTCTTCCATTTGCTTTTCAATGCATGGCTCTCAATTTGCAGTGGTTGGCGATGGCGATGGTGCCAACGGCGTCTACGTCGCTTTCACGCTGTTGCGCGCGCTTACGGGTAACACTTAATCGGCTTCCGGGGATATTTGGGATTTGGGGCGGAAACCCATTTTGTGTCAAGACGAAACGCAAGCGTCGCTACTTTCCCTTCGCTTTGTTTCTGTTTCTTTTCAGCGTTGGCCACGCTTTTTTGTGTTGCTTTTGCTGTTGTTGTTGGCCGCTTTTCATTTGGGCATTTTCATTTGGCAGCCCCTTGTAGTCTTTTGTTTTGCGACAATTTGCAGCTTGCTTTTTTACTTATCCATACTTAAAATTTACAACAGAAGCAGTCATCTCAAAATGAACTACTTAGTTCTACTTTTTGTTTTGTTGTGTTTCTTTATTTTTTTTTTCTACTCTCCTCTCATCTTTTTGTTTCTTTATGCTTTTTTTCTCCTTAATACTGACTGCAGCTGCTTGAGGCAAACATTACAACAATGAAGCCAATTCGTAAGACCCAAAGTTTGGTGGACGGGCAGACGGGCAGACTGGCGGACAAGACGTGTACATAAATATGTATATATTTTCCTTTCAGTCCTTTGGCTGGCAGGAAGTACGTGCTAATGGCTCAAAAGCAAATGACACAAAACACGAGCATAAAAACGCCAAAAGTCAGCCAAGAGTAAGAGAATTCGCATTCTCATAAATACATATAAATATTACTGTGTATGTGTGTGTGTGTGTGTGTGTGTGTGTTTGTGTGTTTGTGTGTACGCCTCATACTAATAAACGCCGCCGGCTGTTGCTTACCCACACACACACACATACAGTGATGTGTGTGTTTGGGGCCATTGAAAAATGTCGAGTATCTGGCACACACAATTCTCAAAAGGAGCAGCAAGCAGGCTCCATACTTGTGTGTCCCTTTATCTGGTAATTCGCTGCTAATGGCTCTTTTGTGTGTGCACTCCCACAATTGCCGTTAGCTTCGTAAAAATACCAACATCGGTCGCCCTTAGTCCTCCAGTCCTCCAGTCCAGTCCCTCATTTTCAGTAATTTCTTTCTAATATTTATGATTTTTGAAATGCCAAAGCGCACTTGGCACTCGGCATATTTATTACCCTCAATATGTATTGGGCTACTTCAAAGTTATGGCAAAGTTTGCCAAAATGTCATACATTTATTAACTTTTTTCTTATCTTATCGAAAAACATATGTTGTGCAAGAGAAAGCACATAGTATATATGAAAAAACTTGAAAACTCACCTCGAATGAATTCACCACAGTTCTTAACTCACCTTTCATATCTTTTCATAGAGTGATTTCCTCTTCGACTTGCACATGGTATAAGTTATTTATCTTTCTTTATTGTTGTCATTTGTGGTTATTGGCATACTTTCGTAGAGTCTTAAGATATTTAGCTACCAAAAATATATTTCTACTATCAAATATTTTCTTATTAGCATTTTACTTCACGCCGTCGTTGACTTTAGTCTTAACGTTGGCTCATGATGCAGCATTAATCAATTAATTGGCATTATTTAACATAAAAAATTATCCAAATATAATGAAACAACAATTTTTTCAACGAGCACATTTTACATATTGGCATAATCAAATGAGAATGAGACATTATTTAATTGCCAGATCACAATAAATAATTTATTGCACAACTCAGATACAGAAGACTTCCAGCACTTTCGTATCTGTGTGAGATGAATATAAAAAGAAAGCGCTTTGAAACAGACTGAAAAATACATATGGTAAATTAATCAATTAAATACCCTTCTCTCAAAAATGTATTATATCAGATAATACTTTACACTTTACGCTTTTGTTAAGTAGCAGGGTTCAATATCCTTTCAATTTCCCCCGGCTTACGAATTTCATATATGAAAATGTAAATAAAATGCATATACCACATCTATGCCCTACAGTTTGTGGAACCTACACTACCACTGCAGCGGCTCGACATGCATTTTAATTATTTATGCCATTTTTAAATGCAATTTAATTGCAACCGTTCAACAACCGTCCAGCTATGTTCGGGGTACACGAGGTGGGATAAGAACGCAAACTGTTGAAATAATGGAGCTTATCGATGCACATGATGCGCATGCAAAGCACTTTTAAATTACCATCCGGCCTTAATATAAAGCCAACTCACTCTTTCACACACATACACGCACACACACACACACAAAAGCACAACCAGGTAAATGCGTTCGGTTTGCAGGACGTGCCAATGAGGCAAACACTTCAACAAAAAGTACAAAAAAACAACACTTTGATTATTAAAATGTAATCAAAAATTAACTTAATTAACGGCAAAAATGGCGTTGAAAATTTGATTGAAAATTGTTTTGCGTTTTGCAGGCGGCAGTTTGAAGGGATGACAACAAGAAACAACAACAACAACAAACCGAAATTATAATAAAAACCAAATATTGCGCATACGCAACGACACAGCAAACGACAATCAGGAACAGACAAGGCCGAATGCCACATGTGCGTGTATATCTCTGTGTGTATGTGTGTGTGTGTGTGTGTGTTATCTTTGTGCGTCTCATGCATAAAAATTACATATTACAAGATATTAGTGTGAAAATTGATATAAAAATCAATGAAGCAAGGAATTCAACGGAAACAACAACGGCAACAATGACAACTTTAAAGGGTCACAATCGCAGTGACAGTGTTGTAAAACAAACTGGTCATGTATATTGTAAGTGTTGACATAAACATTAAATTTGATGGGCAGTCGTGTGTTATTTTTTGTTGGTTTCTTGTTGTTGTTCTCGTTGTTGTGTTATGTTTGTTGTTGTATACATACTTTCCACTTTAGTTTTCATGTTGCGAATTAACGAGCAGGTTTTGCCACGCCCACGCTTACACGAACCCGCTCCAATATAAATTAGCTGCCACACACACACACAGAGACAGACTAGGCGACATGTCTTGAGGCACACATCCTCTGAGGCAATAAAACGTATTTTTATTATACTGGCATTCGAGTGGCGCACTTTGCATGCAGCACAGCCAAAGACACAGCCAAGCCCATAAAGGGAGTCAGCCCGACGACAAATAGCGCCACTAAATGGGCACGGATTATAATGACACCACACATGCACACACACCACACACACACACACTGTAAGAGAGGGAGAGTTGTCGGCAGGCCGTTAAAAGTAAGCAAAACTAGCTTGTAGGAGAAAATGCCTAAAGGCAACCAAAGTCAACATCCTACAAAGCTGTACCAATAAATGTTAGTTTTTATGATACTAGCTAGCACTGTGGTGTCTGTGGCACCCGGGACACACGAGTTGCACAGATACACCTACAGGATGTACAGGTTGTACAGGACGTGCAAAGGACAACGCTAGGACCTCAGTCAGTCAACCAGTCAGTAAGTTGACGTGTTAGTTGTTCCTAGGTTTAGTTGGGTTTCGTAACGGCCCAGCTGTGGGCATTGAAATAGTTTTTGGTCTGGCACACATCAATGTCAATTGATTGCAACCCTTTTGAACCCGCCGCATGCAGCACCCCTTCACACAACGCAATGACCACAGAACCATCAGATTGCTTGGCTAAGTGTTTTGTATGTTTGACCAGCATCGCTGTTTCGGCTATTTCATTTAAAAACAAGTCGAGCGAGTGGGACCAGCGCTGATTTTTCTTCTTTTTTTGTTGTTAAAAAAAAGGTACTCTATAATTGTTATGAATGTTATTATGTGTATATAAAAGTAAATGTTTTATTTGAGAGCATATAAATGTTGCCAAATTTCCTATAAATCATTAAAGTATCGACAAACTTTTCGCAAAGAGTATTTAATCTTCTACAAACAAATATGATAAAAGTTTTTAGTGACATGGGATGCGTAAATAATTGAGCAGTTAATCGCACCAAATTGCTTGAATAGAATTTTCTGGCCTTCGTCTGTTCTTTTTTTTCGCTCTTTTTTCGTTCTCTTTGTTGAGTCCAGTGTACGAGTGGAATTTCAACGCGGGCTATTGATTTGTATGCTTATTGAATTATGCAAATGTTCTAGAAAATGTCAATGTGTGTTTGTGTGTGTGTGTGTGTGTGTGTCCAGCATAAGCCAGACAAAACGTATGAGAGAACTTGGCCCGTGGCCTCAAGTGTGTGCCCAAATTATCTAAAGTGAAAGTCAATTGATTGGCTTCCATTCAGTAGTTTTACTTAAGCATAGTTCAGTGAGTTTTCGGTGAGTCGGGTGCTGCTTTTATCATTCAAAGCCGATTAGTCAACACATTTACCTATGAGAGTCATTGGTCTGAATATCATTGGGATTTGCGTTGTCAAACATTTGGATTCATGGATTTGGCTTAAAACATTTAAACATGTGCTTGATTATATTCAATTGAAACTGTCATCAAATTTGCCTAACAATCGAATTTCGTTTACCTATTAATGAGTTGTTTTTCGTTTAAACATGATGCGGTTTGTTTGGCAAACACTGAAATAATCAATGTTTGTATGAAAACATTTAATATTAAAGCAGTCAAAAATCCATAAATATTTTTTTTTTTATTAGATTTTTCTCCTTGTGATCAAGTTTTCACACTTTCTCACGCTTTCAGTTTATAGTACTTAGTTTTCAACAGCATGTTTACTTCTTGACAAAATCGAGTTTGACTTCGATATGCTTCTACATTGCATTACACGCACACTTGGAGTCAGCGAGTGTAAGTTGTATTTGATCCAGTTGGCAGTCACCTGTGCGTTTTACGCATTCTGTGAAGCCAATCACGTTCACCGTGCGAAATCCCATATACGAGTATGGGATGGGTTTATGCTCATCTGTGCTGTTGCTGCATTGGCAGCAGCTACAACAATTCAATTCAAGGTTTGAAAATCGACGCGTATTTGTTTTTCAATGATGGCTGATTATTGAAAATCTAAATTCTGACGATGGGTGCTCGCAAAAATAATAATGATGTTGATAATGATGTTGTTGCAAGCGCATGCTGCAGGTTAACTGGAGTGCAGTGCAGCTCGTTGCTGACGCCACTCGCTTTTCGGTCATAAAGTGAAGCTTAGTTGAAATCCACGTGGGGGATTTTATTTTATGGAGCCTCGATGCCGTTGTCGCCGTTGATTGGGAAATGCCTGCAGGTGATTGCTTCGCATTTTCATTTATGAACCATGTTTACTTATTGCCATCAATTGTGAGAATTCCAATGAGCAAATAGCACAAATAATCAAACAAACATTTACACACTCGCATACACGCACACAATGACTGCACTTTGTTTATGTCATTTTAATTAGAACTCTACGCGCAGAAAAGTATGATATATATGCTATGATATATGCTTGAATTGCTTCTTTCGCTGATTTGCCTGCAGGCTGTGACAGGTTGATTAGATTCCTTTTTAAAATGCCTTCAGATTTTCAAATGCTTGCTTGCTGGCTCAACTCGTCTAGAGATGACTCGCGGGCTATAAAGCGTTTGTTATTATTTCGTTCAGCGCTGCGCATGAATAAAACTTGAGCCCCGACACATAATTTGAAATTCGTGTCATTTATGAAGCAGGCAACGAGCAGCACGCTCTGAGCTCTCAGCGCCTAAGTTGAGTTGTAAAGAGCTCGAGATGTTGCATTTTAACATTAACACACATCTCGCAGCCCAATAGGATTACGACTAACAGCAGACTACACTGAAAAGCAATTATTGAACAATACTTAAAGGCAAATTGGTAAATTTATGAAACTTTTGTATATCAATAGATTTGAATAAATATGTAACTGTAATCTTTACAATATTTGGGAAATCTTAAGAAATTATTATTATTTGCCTGATTATGTTATAGCTTAGATTTTGGCCAGTGTATAAATGTTGTCAGCATTCTCTTTGCTCTCAGTCTCCCGCTGCTCATATGTGGCTATGATGAACTGCACAAGACAATGTTGGAATTTTTATTAACCATCAAAAATCCGCGTACTGTTTCTTCCCCTCTCTTCTCATCCTTATCCTCACACACACACACATAGACACTCATCTTGTGTTGTAAGTGCACCACAGCTACACCCACACTCAGAGCCGCATGAGGCAAGTTAAGTTGAGTTCCGACCACGGACAGGACGATGGCTGGTTGGCGTGCAGCACGCACATTGCAGGAGATTATCTCATGCAACGCGCATTCCAAACACACACACACACACACACACACATACAAGCAGAGAGAGCTTTAGCTCAGAGGCGCTGCAGCAATCAACGTGCCTGGCAGTCATCATAATGGCAACAAAGCGGTGGCCAGAACATTACTAGCGAAATGGAGGAGGGTATGCAGACAGGCAGGCGGCGGGCAGCCAGTCAGGCACTTGTGGTCTTAATATAAAAATCACTTTGTGTGTTGTGTTTGCCGCGCTGCTGCGTTGTGCGCTGCTTTGCATTCCTAAGCAGCCCCAGCAACAACAGTAGCACCAGCAGCAACAGCAGCAGCAAGGGATTCAGGCAACCAGTGAACAACATTGTTGACGTTGTGGCAAATGTGTAAGGGATGCGGCGACGGAGGGAGTGACGAAGCAAAAAGTGCAGTGCAGTTTTGCTTTTGTTTTTGTTTTTGTTTTGTGCCCCGCAACGGAAACGGAAATGCCGTACAGCTACAACTAACAGTAACACCAACAACAACAACAACAACAGCAACAAAAACAACAACTGTGACACAAAGTTGTTCATCAGCCGGGTAAGCCTGCCATGCCTGCATATGTTTGAGTCTTAGTCCACACTTCCACTTCAAACAATAACCTCACTCAAAGTCGGGGTCGAGGTGCAAAGAGGTGCATCACTCACTCACTCACTCACTCGCTCACTCGTTTTTACTCCCTTTCTCTCTTCCTCTCGCTTTCGAAAAAGGTCAACGAGGCGAATGCGCAATGTCATAAACAGCTGCCGCAATCAGAATCACAGCAGTAGTCCAAAACGAAACCAAGACATTCTAAGCCCAGTGCAGTCAAGTGAAAATGTCGCCAGGCCACAGACAATGCAAAAACGCACCTCTCAGTCTTTCTATGCTCTAGGGATCTCTTTCTTCTCTTTCTTCAGTGTCCCCTTTTATGCTTTCTATATCAGACTCTCTGAATGTATTGCAGCCTCTTCTTTATACTTTGCCGTTTGTTTTCAGCCGCCTGCTTGTCTTGTTGCCTGCCTGCGTTGATGGCTTAAATGGATAAAAGTTAAGTAGCTTTGAAGTTGGCCAGATTAGCGCGCATATCGCGTTGACTTACATCCACAAAAAGAGCTTAAGAAACAAGCAAGGAAAAGCAAAAAGTATGTGTTTACATGAATATGAAATACCCTTGAATACAGACAGATAAGCTATAAGTGATAAACACAAAAACATAAAAAAATATTTTTCTGGATTTTTTAAGCAACAATATTAAATAACTTTTTCAACTCAATAACATTTTTTATTTATTTGTTCAATTCAGTACATAGAAACTGAACCAAAATATTATCGTGCATAGATATGAATTTTTTTTGTAGAAAAACTCAAGGAAATATGAATTTTTATCTGATATCAATCCAAATACATAAAGTCCCATTTTCAAATGTCAGCCATAAAAAGTTAGTAAACTTTTAAAGCAACTTGGCGACATTCAACTTCGGTCCATCATTCATTAACTCACTAAGCTCAGGGGATATTTTATTGTTGGCCATGTTGTTGCTTTGGTTGCACAACATTTTTTTGATGCAATGTTTTCCATCAGCTTGAAAAGTTTTACATAAGCTGCAGGCCAAACAATAAACAATGCCGTTGCGCATTGTGCGAGGCAGTAAAAACTAACTGAATTTTTAATTGTTCGTTACTTCCACACAATGAAACCACAATGAAAACTTATAAAAGGTTTTTAGCAAACAAAATAAAACTACTTTAGCTGAATCGCGACCAGCTGCCACGCAATGTCTAAGATGAAAAGTTTATTGGCGGCCATTACTATGCAATATAAATAAAGTAAAACCTTAAAACTTTACTCTATACAGTGATAATTTTATAAACTTTAAAGGGTCTTTCCTTTAAGCCATTAATTTGCAACATATGCTTATTCAAAATATAATAAGCTCTAGCCCTTTTAACAACAAAACAGTCCTTTTCATTTGTGGTAATCCTTTTAAAATTTTTAACACCCTTTAACAAAGCTGTTTGCCGGGCTTTGCACCTGAAAAAAAAAGCCCTTCATACATATCAATTCACTCTGCTTCGCTCGGGCATTTGGCAGCCATAGCCATTAATGTCATGTTAAGCCGCAACCCATTTTCATTTGCATCACTTCTCTCTAACTATCTCCCGCTCACTCTGTCTCTCTCTCTCTCTCTCTCGCTCTCTCTCTCTCTCTCTCTCTCTCTCTCTCTCTCTCTCTCTCTCTCTTTCGTTCGTTCGGTCATTTTGGTCCTACTGTGCATTGGGCTTTGTTGTTTCTTGTTGTGGCTGCTGTGATTTGGCGCAAATTAGTAACAATTTATTTATGTGTGCAATTTGGAGCGTATTCAAAATACCAAACATGCGTTGACAAGGTCAAATAAGCATATTTAGTTGCCAATAGCACCTAATGACAAGGTGCAGTGTCTCGTGCCAGGTATTGTTTATTTAAATCACAGCTAAAATTATTAACAATTAATACGAAAACTAAGTAATTTGATGTATATTTTTCGGCGAAAACCAATGTTTTCACATCACAAAAATATAATTCCTGAGCTTTGTTGGATTTTATGTGATTACTCGGGAAATTCATAGAGAATTACGTGCTGAAATTTCGTAGTAAACAAATCACCTGGCACAGTGAACATTATTTATTTTCCATAATTTAAAATCTAGTCTGTTATCAAAATAAAAGCTTAACACGTTTTCTTTTTCCTCACATCGTCCCATTGCAGTGTCAAGGACAGCCGTAAAACTGTGATTTTCATTTTATTCAAGTGATATAATTCATTAAGCCACACACCTTATGCCTCCACTCTGCACTCTCTGAAGAACCGTGCGACAGTTGTACTCTTAATGAAGTTGGCCTACATAGTTGGAATTAGCCAACATATATTGCGCTGTCGTTTTTTATGTCACATATCTGATGGTCTTTTGCTTTTTGGCAGCTTTTATAATTGCACTGAAAACTAGACCACCTGCTGTGCACGATGTAAGTGTGTGTGTGTGTGCGAGTGTGTTTGTGTGAGCCATTAAAAATGTGAATATCACACGAGAGCGGAAGTAAATATTTTATATTTGCATATTCGACACTAGTTTTTCATAGCAGCAACAAATTTGCATGTTAACCTCCTTTTTTCTGTTATTTGATGCCGGATTTGCGTTGCTTCATTTAGTTTTTATTCTGCGCGCTTAATGAAGTCCACAAAAGCCAAAAGAGAAAAATATGTAAAAGCCACACAACAAAAACAGAAAAAAAATAGCGAGGAAGAGAGCGCATAAAAAAATTATAATAGAAAAAATAAATAAATTGTAGCAACGGAAATGTTTAAGCCAAAAGCGGTTGTCGCTGTGACTGACCCCCAGAGTTGTCCCAGTTGTTTGGCCGGCGGCTGAATATTTGTTATAAATTATGCTCTTAATTAAGTGACTCTGTGTGAGAGAGAGCGTTACAAAAACACACGTAAGCAGCGCCTAAAGCAGGCCTGACAGCAATTTTATTTAGTCACAACACAAGCAGCAGGAAATGTGAGAGCTGGAAATGAAAGTTGCGCACTAAGGTGGGGGATGGAGAGGGGCGGGGCAGGCAACGCACGTGAAGGTACGCAAACGCTTGACAATCGCACAAAGCATCGTGAAACGGAAATAAAAACTGCAGCCTGACAGTTGTGTGCCAGTTGTTGTCGTAACCCACGAAAGTAGGCAACATTTTTTTGCTATGTGGTGATATGTGCGGTGAGAACGTTTCTTTGACGGCCTGGCGCATACTAAGGTAAGCTGATGATTCGGTTGAGCGGAGACTTGGCTAGAGATAAAGTGTTAAAGGAATAGAAAATCCTATTTTTGGTTAAACTTTAACAAATATACATTTGAATATAATTTTAGGTATCTAATGAATCAAATTAAACATGCAATCTTTAAATAGACAAAACGAAGACACGTATTAAGTATAACTATCTTAGTTATCTAGCTACATACATTCACTGTGTAGATCGAAGCGCAAAAATCGAATAGCTTCAGTTGTTCGTGGTATGTATTTAGCTGGGTCTAGAGCATCCATATCTCGACTTGCTGAACGGCGTTGCGCTATTCGGCACGTGCTATAATGAATGTAGTCGTCGCTGAGTTCTCTCTGGGTTCACTGTGCAGGTAACCTCCAATTAAGCTCATCAGTTTAATGTGTTCTCTGTCGACGTCGTCGGTTGCTTGGCATTAATATGAGTCACCCTTGGCATGGAGCAAAAGGAAATGATGCCAGCCCATCCAGCCCATCCCGCCCATCCCGCCCATCCAGCCACTCCAGCTAGTCCAGCCATCCAGGTAACAAGCATGTCGACGCGCCCGAGTACGTGCCTGTTCAATTGGGTAGGACACACACAGAACACACATACACTGTACATCTATGTATGTGTGTACGTACGGCTGTATGAGTGGCTTAAACTTCAGTGCTCGAACTCGGACTTACCGTTAGGGCTAGTATTGACACATATCGTTGTAAAGTTGGCAGCGCTCATAAGCCAACACATGGAAACAAGCATAATCCTAGCACATCCTTGCGCACACATTTGCTTATGCCGCATACACACTTACTCACTTACCCACAGCAGACCATCGACAGTGTCACTGTGCTGTGCGGCTTACGTAGCGTATGGGCAATGCCAGAGCAACTCTTCGTCGTCCTTCTGTTGCTTCACAGCTTCTACTCGTGCTGCTCGCTTGGCTGTTTATTTGCTGCCATTTTAGCTGCTTTAAATTTTTCAGCTTAATGGCAATTCTACGCTTGGCCACCAACTAACCCACCAGCCCACCCTCTGCACTTGACAGCAGCACTTGACTTGTTTGTCGCATATCCTTTTTTTTGTGCAGCAACAGCAGCAGCAGCCGCTTCTGACCGTTACGCTTGTTGCCTTTGACAGTTGTGTGAGCTAATATTCCTGGCCGCATGTTAGCTTGCTTTAAAAATGGTTACATTAAGTGCACCACCCACCCACTTCTCCTCCACCCCACCCAACGTAATCAGCTTTTGGCTGCAGGCAACCAAAATGGCCACATCGATGCCCAATGACCATCATACAATATTTAAACTAAAAGCAAAAGTGCATATACCCATTTTGTGTACTTTTTAACTTTCAAAAGTTTTGTCCGTGATTTGGAATTGTTAAACAATTTATCAATATAATTTCTTTATTATACAAATGTTGCGCAACTGTTGCAGAACTTAAATAAGTTTCGCTTCCACAATTAAATTTGAATGAGGCTGATAAAAAATGTTTCTACTTTGCTGGCTATCATTGCCATTAAGTTCATCTACATTCCACTAGTTAAGATTTATATTACTTTTCGACCGATGGATCATTTGCTGCCATTTCTCTCTGCTCTCTACTCAATCTTCAGCACTTTAGCTTATGGCAAACCACAACAAGCTGTGCCTCCGACGTGAAGCAAGTGAACCGCATTTGAAAAATGTGTCTCGAACATGCCGCAAAATATTTGCAAGCAGACAAAAGTAAAATCCTCAAAGCACTCGAAAGGGTTTTATGTGGATTCGAAAGGGGAAAAAAGCGGGAGGTTAGCGGATAAGCAACTGTCGCACATTATCGCTTTGACTTTACTTGTGCTTGTGCCGAAAATAAATATGCCATTGTTCCGCCAAAGGCAATGCGGTCCGGCCAACTAGCAACGTTTTGCGAATGGTCCCCGGTGGCAAGTTGTCGGCCGTCTCCCGTTTCCCCTCGAATGATGAGAATAAGGACGACAAAGCACGTTCAGCTTTAAAGCCGCGTAATTTGTTTGCCCATAGAGTACCAGTTCTCTTTGTGGCTGTATGTTGTCTGTGTGTGTTTGTGTGTGTACGTTTGTATGCTTTGGGTGTCTCTTTGGCCAACAAACTGAGCCAGCGATTGGCAATTAAAGCCAGGGGCATTGACATTAGTCCTAAACCCACTCTACGCCACACGCCACTCCATGTCGACTCTTTAACCTAATTAAACCGCCAAAAAGCGAGCGAGAGTGCAAAAACAGGACCAAAAACAGCAGATGCGACTGCGGGCAAGAGTCGGTCGGTCGACGGTCGTCCTTGCCTCTTTGTAATTTACTAAAAATTGGTTTATAATTTTCGAAAAATATTTTCACTTTTGCTGCATAAATTGTTGGCAGCAGAGCGTTGCCTCGCTCGCAACGATGAACGTTTAAATTTGGTTGAGAATTAGAAATTATGCTCCATTTTTATGCATTGTATGTGCTTTAAACAACATTGTGCGGCATTTTCTTTCACTCTTCTATGTTGTTGTTGTTGTTCCCTCGCTGTTGTTCTTTTCTGTGCTGTCTGTTTTTTTTTTTTGGTGGTGCTTGCTGCGTTACCGTAATTGTTATCTATGTGAAGCTGGGGTTTTCATCTTTGTTGTTCGCAATAGAAATTTTCAGCGTGTTGTGAAAACATTTGCTTGCTTTCGCTGCCTTTTATTAGAATTTTAAATATGCTTCTCGTTGAAAATGTGAATGAAATTTTAATGAATTTAATGCTTTTTTTAATAAAAATTTGTATGTGCCATGAATAAAAAAGGGCTGCTTCTGCTGCGGCTGCTTCGTGTGAAGCAAATGTAGGAATTTTCAATTATACAATTTCGCTAATTGCGGGAATGAATAAGAATATTCACGATTTTAAAATTTACTCAAAGTGCAGATGCCATGCTCAAAAGTGAAAGGAAAAATAGAGTACTTCCCAAAAATATTACACAAATCTATATTATTAAAGATTAAGCTACTCAAATTGAAATAAAATGGCAATAAAACACATAAGTTGCTTTTAGTTAATTGATGCAAGTTAAACTATTTGCAATTACTGTATGCATTTCCAATCCAGTAGGCACAATTAAACATTGATGCAACTTATTTCCACACCTGCCAATAGATATTCGAAAATGCCACAACATAACGACACATTCCGTTGACCCACCCTTCAACCAAACCACCAACACCCAACCCCACCCCACCCCACCACAACCCAACACTGATGCTGTTCGCGGCAAGCATTTAGAGCATCCCAGCAATTTGAAGTAGTTGCCTGCGACGCGACACGCATTTTTGTTTATACTTGTAAAACACATTTCAGGAACGAAGACAACAGAGCAGCAGGAAGAGAGGAAAAAATTTATGAAAAATAGCGCATAAAAAAAATAACAAAAGAGAGCTAGATTTAAATTAACAAGACTAATTGATACCCTTTTGAAAGCGCTATGCTCAAAAACAAATTTAAGAAAAATTTCAAAATATTAAATAATGAAATTTTAATATATTTTTGTTGTCATTGAAAAACAATGTTTTTTGATTTTTATTGGCTTAGCCTCAATATACCCTCTATTTGCCTTCATAAAAAACCTTTTTGAGTGGCAACAAAAATGGGAATTGTCCCTTGTCAACGTGCCTGCGCCCACATACGCAACAGTCCAGGCCCCATTCTGCTGCCTGAATATATTTTCATTTAGCTCCAGCCTTGAAGGCTTTTCTCTCTCTTTGGCACATCTGCGTTTTATAATCGAGCCAAAGCGGAACCAACAAACGGAACCCTGCATAGGGCAGCAGTTGGGCAAAAGGTGTTTGCTGCTTACACCGAACTAGTCTGTCCTAGAACGACCCAAACACACACACACACACACACACAGAGAGAGATACTGTTACATTCGAATGCAAAGTGCGAAAAAAGTAAATTAGTGTTTTGGCACTTTCGGCAAACAAAGACCGCCAAAAGCAAAGCAAAGCCCAGTCCCAGCCCCAGCCCAGTCCCGTGTTTACACACAAAGCCACCCACTGACCCAAGCAGGTGGCAGTTTATGCTGCCGGGCGCTGGCTTTGGCTCTAGCTCTGGCTCTGGCTCTTGCTCGTACTCGAGCTGAGTTATCGTCCAGGCTGGCGTCTGTTCAGTTAGTTAGTTTAGTGTCCTTCACTGCTTTTTTTTCCTTGCTTTGCTTTGTTTTTGTTTTTCTTTTTTGTTTTTGTTTGTTTTTTTTTTGCCTGTTTTTTGCTTTCACTTTTATTTTTTATTTCTATTTTTATGTTCTTCGCCGTGTCCAGTGTTTGTTTTGTGCTGTACATTTTGTTGTGCTCTTATACTTTTCTCTGTTCTGTTCATTCTTTCTTTTTTTTTTGCTGAGCCTTCTGCCTTCTGCCTCTTGCTTTTGTTTTGTGTTTGCCTTTTGGCGCCCTTATTATTTTGTTGCACTTTTCCAGCGAACAACACCTACACCAACACCTACAAGCATTATAATAATACAACAACAGCACTCAAGTGAAAATTATCATTTCACAAAATTTGTCAAAGGTAAACGTTGAAAGACTTCCCCCCCCCCCCCCACACACACACACCCCCCCCCCCACTGTCCACGAAAAAAAACACTGACCTAATGCAAAAGTTATGAATTTATACCCAATACGCATAAGCTCTCCGTCACATCCCCTTTGCATAAATTAATTAGCCAGATAAAGAGAAACCCCGACCAACTTAGGGAGGACAAGGTCTGAAATTAATTTCGAATTAGGCTGACGCCAAAGAGCGAAACCAAAACCAAAAAAACCCAAAAAGCTAATAAAAGCTGAGAACTGAGAGTTTTGAATCTGGCTGCTGAGGCGCTGTCGAGTGCATAATTTTTGTGAACCACAAGGCGAGCAATTAAAATGAAAGGTCCTCAGAAGACCTTTGTGCACCCTACACACACAAACACACTCATATACAAACACATATACACAATTAGCGATAAGCCGTGACCCCAAAAAGTAAGAGAGAGGCTACTGTTGCGGTTACCCAAAAGAGGAAACAGCTGCTCAAACTCAAGTGGCGCATTGTCTAAATCATTCGCGTTTTCCCCTTTAAGTGTTTTGTGTTTGTGTGTGTGTCCGTGCGGTTAAGACATTGTTCCTTGTATGTGTGTGTGTGTGTGGTTTGGCTAAAGCAGAATCGAAGAAGAATCTTCGAGAAGGTTAAATTCGTGAAATACTTTTAAAATTTAATTTGTTAGATTATAATAAAGTATTTTAGCACGTAAAGTTTTAAGACTTACTCAAAGTAAAAATATAATACATTTTTTTCTGAAATTTTCTGTGTTTAAGATACAGAATGTACAAGGTGGTTTCAAGCTATCGATACTAATCCTCTTTTTAATATGTACAAGAAATCGATAGCAAAAACCTAAAATTTGAAAACTGTAGAAACTCTTTTAAAACAATGGAAAAAAAAAGAAAATAATTTTAAAATAATAAAAAAAAGTTATGTGATTTAATACTACAGTCTCGCAGCATCGATTAGGTAATGCAAATATAAATTATTTAAGCAATAAAACTAATTATTTAATTGGAAAATATATTTCACAATACAAACATGATACCAATAATTATCATAACGAATGAAAAAGCTAAGTGTATCTCAAATGGCGACAAATTGTCGAGTCTCTTGTTGCATTTTGTTTAAACTGTGCTTTAATTAAATGCAATGGATATGTGGTACAACAGTGGGCCTATTCGGTTGTCGGACAATAGAACCAAACCGCTTGACAAATGCCATTTTAATACATTTGCCCAACAATTATATGTAGCTGTCAGCTGCTGTACATAGAGATGGTGACGATGGTCGGCGAAGGGGCAAGTGTAAAAAGAGAGACAAAGTGTGATGGTGGGAGAAGGGCAACGACCAAAACTATGCACAAACATAAACATAAATCCATGCATGACAAATCTGTGCGCCACAAAACTGTCACTCGACGATATATCTATGTGTGTGTTCGGGTGTGTGTGAGTTTGTATGATAAGCAAATGGCACACATTTAAGTTGCCGGCGCCATTTATTTTTTGTCCATTCTTGTTGTTGTTCTGTTTCTTTTTTTTTTTTTGGTGCTATGTGGCAACGCCACAGCTGCAGCCTCCCAGCCTCAACAACATGTGTGTGCAAATACAATCACACACACATATATGTATATATATATACAATATGTATTCATATATGGCGTGGTTTTGGTGACTGCATGACAGACTGTTAAAATGTCAAAATGACACATTTGCCTAGCGTGTCATTAATATGCGACAGTTTCAGCCCCACCACCACCAACATTAACAGCAACAACAACGACGACGACGACAACAACACTTTTAATTTGCAGGGAAGAGGCGTCAACGTCGAAGTCAGCGGCAGCGACAATCACAGCCGACTTAGCCGACAGAGCCGACAGTCGCGCACATTGACTGCTAACCGACTGACACAGAAACCAGAAACAGGAACTGGAGTCGGTGAACGTCGCACTTGGGCGATACGACACGAGCCACATTTTGCGGCGAATTCGTGAGCGAAGTGTGTCAGCGCTCGCGCTCTCTCGCTCTTTTTTTTTGACAATTTCCCAGTATCTTGCACTCAATTTCCATGCTATATAATGGGTTTGAGTGAAACTCAATGCATTCGCAATTGAGACTACAATTAATTTCCCATGCCGCATAAGAGTATGCAATGCAAATGTTGTTTACCATTTATTGCGTTCCTTTTGCGTTGCATACTTTGGGGAATTATGTAAAAAATGAATTGAAAATGTTCTATCCCGTTTCTTTGCGTTATGCGTTTTGCGTTTTAAAATGCATGCAATTTGCTTTCAAATTGCATATTATGTCAATATTAAGGCAACGAGTCGCGTTTGTATCTGTTTGTGTGTGTGTGCAAATTGTGTTAAAATGCAATTTGGTTAATGACATCATCTGTATTTTCATTTGTTCCTGTCAAACAATTTCTACAATGTTATACATAATGTGCCACAGGAAGTACCGAAACTTTTGCTATCGTGTGCGCTACCATTTGCATTTCGGCATATTTGGATTTGTAACTTAAGTTGCTGTTGCGATTTTGTAACTATGATATAGGAATGAGAATGAAAATCGTACAATTTTAAGAAACTTTACTAACAGTTTGCGATTAAACGAATATGAAAAACATATCCCACTCACTTCATTGCAACATTATAATACTTCAACACTTTGTATTTCCTTTTTTTCGGGTAGCGCATAAAACAGCGCAATCAGCTCCAACGCCAACTCAACCCCCAAGCCCCATTATGGCCGAAAAAATTTTCATTCATTTCATTTCTCATTGCCATAAGTCTTAACAGAGCAAAAACGAGCAAAAAAAAAAATGGGTAAAAAATATTGGTTTGCTTGTTGGTTTTTGTTGGTTTTCGTGTTGCTGGCTTTTTGTTGGTGCAATTTAAGCAAAATGCCGACTGCCAACATTTTTCATTTCATATTTTGAGCGCTAATAATTCATTTTTAGCGCAATTTGCTTAGTACAACGCTTCCCCTCCCGTCCCTCCCACTACTACCAACCTTTGATCTTTGTGTGTGTGTGTGTGTGAAACAGAATTACACGGCAAGGAATGCCGTCTACTTGGATCACACTTGTTTCCCGACTCGTCTGTTCGGAGTTCATGAAATTTTCAAAATGCAAAAACAACAACTTAGCTGAGAAAAAATAAGAACAAAAAACCAAAAACAAAACAATGCGGGTTGAGTTTTTAAGTGCGTAAGTAACATAAAGCTTAAGCAAAATGCGTGGCATAAGTGCTGGTGTCAGGGTCACCAAAGAAAGAGACAGCTCGAGAGTGAGATAGACATCTTACAGACGCTCTTACAAATTACTTTCACTCGCAGTTTAAAGGCTTTCTTGCCTTCTTCATAACAATGCACATTCATTATTATGATTATTTTTCAAAATCACACAAACACGAACACACATTATTTATGTTGGAAAACTGCATTGGTGACTTAGCCGACTTGGAATATACACTGAGCAGGGCTAGAAATCATGTGAGACTTTTTGGTTTTGTCTACCTCTTTCATCAAAATTTGACATTTTTAATGACAGACGTTAAACCAACTTTTCAATTTGCAATTTCAAACAAAAGTCTTTATAGAGACGGACAATAATAAACTCTTTTCCCATCAGTATCAGATCATAACTTACTCACACCAACCAACAAACACAGACATAGTGTCACAGTTGCTGCCGTGTAATTCTCAAGTTGCTTTGCTGTTTTTGCTGTGTTCATGTTGCCCTCATCGTTGACGGCACTAATCAACAATTTAAATCCATTTTCCGGCGCTACCTGCCTGTCCGTCTGCCCGTATGCCTGCTTGTCAGGCTGCTTGCTTGTCGCTGCTAGTAATTTGCTTCACTGCTCATCATTCACACAGACACACACACACACACACTGGCAAACACATGTGTGTATGCTCCAGAGTGTGTGTGTGTGAGGGGAGTATCTTTTGTGCAACCGGATATGCCGCTTTAATGGCTCCAAAAGGAAGTCACGCGTATTTTGTTTATAACCTGGTCTCTGCGCTCCCAACTAAGTCTAATGTTTAAACTTAATGCCTTTAGCAATGTTATTGTTCAGCACCTTCTGACATTCCCTGTGGCAGCAGATATCTCTCTCACTATGTAGGTATGTGTATGTGTGTGAGTGTGTGATTCAGAGCACACACGCAAGCAAACACATTCAAAATCCTGGCGTCAAGCGCGTAAATCACGAACGGATGTGCCTACGTGCCAGGCGTAGCTGTGATGCTCTAAGGCTGTGAGAATGCAAAGCCAGAGTGCTTCAAGCACACACACACACACACATTCACACACGCATAGTCTTTGCTCTATTGGGCATAATTAGTTTCAAATATTTGCGCTGAAGCAAATTTCATTTCATTTCTTCTAACGCAATTCCCCTAATTCGCATTTTAAGTCCCAACTGAAAAGGCTGAAAAAGAAAACGGGCCATAATAAGAGCATCATTGTTATAGATGAGTTACGAGTGTGTAAGTGTGTGTGTGTGTGGGAGTGTGTGATTGAATTTTCAATTAAATCTGGGTGACCTTTGACATTCTCTTTGTGTAGATAAAAGTTTTGTATGCAAAATCATTACATGTGAAAGCACATTAGAGCTAATAGAATGAATAGCTAAAGCTGTTGTTAAGAAATTAAAAGCAATAATGCTAAAAAAAAAACAACATTTTTCATGAAAGACTTTTTATGAAAAGTGATTTAACATAAAAAGTTCATGTACGCACATTAAAATCACAATATATTTCCAACAATATGTCTCAACCGAATAAATTTATTTTTAACCATTGTCTCTAACACGCTCTGCCTCGTTTGGCAATTAATTCTCAGCGTGCTTTTTGTCTTTGTTTCCACTCGTCTCCCACTAACAACTCAGGGCAACCCCATGACAAAATACTTTTAAGAATTATACCCAATATATTATTTTGATGTGAAAGCCTTATTTAAGTTTCATTCACATCAATTAAACTTTTAAAACGATTATTTTATTCATGATTTTTGAATCCAAATGCAGCTTGAGGAATTTGTTTATCAATTTGTAAATCTTGGGGAAACCGCTTTTAGGATATTAAAGTCAGCTGGTAGATACTGAGGACAAAAGAAAATATAAAAGAAACTTCACATAGCAAAAATATTTTACGAATATAAAAATAGTTTTCTCATATTTTAGGTTTCAATACTTCAAAATGTAATCCATTTGTTAATCACAACTCCCTTACTTATCAGAAATAAACGCGTGCATATTGAATTTTGAAAATAAAAACTTTCTTCCTTTAACACTAACACACACATACTCGCACAGACTGTGCTAAGTTTGCGTCCTATAAATATTCAATCAAAGCTACTGAACCACAGATATAAAACTTGGTTTTGTAGTTGGCTGTCCCCTTTCCCTACCTAAACTGCAAACACTAATAAAAACTCTATTAAATACGCATAAATTAAGGCAACGATGAGGCTTTATCTGAAACACAGAGAGAACACATTCAGATACATACACATACATAAATACATACCTGTCTGGATTTACAGCTAGATTTAATATTCCCCTCACTATACCTGTCTCTCCCTTTCTGTCCATCTCTTACTCAACATAAAGTTCATGTGCAAACTTTTATGCCGTTTTGTGGCTTTGGCAATGGCCCCCTTCTATGTGTGTGTGTGGACTGTCTCATTCGCATTCAAATCAAATGAACATATTCACGACTCCAGCCACAAAATGCAATGAATTCAATGCGAAAGTTTTAAAAGGCGAAAGAAGTGAAGTGGGGGAGGGGAGCAGTCACCACACCTGGACCTGACCTGAGCATCAAGTTCTAACCTGCTTTTTGTCTACGTCTCGGATGGTAAGCTGCCGAGCTGCCGAGCTGCCTTAGTCGCATAAAAGTTCAGACAAATTATGCATTAGACAGTTAGTTGGTTAGTAGTTAAGGGCCAAATTAAGGGGCCCCGACACTCAAATTTTGTTGCTGCTGCATAAGAACCGCACATTTTTGGCCGAGTGTCGTAATTTTGCAAGCCCGTCCCCCCAAAAGTACTCAATTGAGAGAGGAAAGTGACACAAACGTTGAAGGACGAATATAATGCTGGTATAAAGTGTCGAGTTTGGAACGAATGTCTCAGCTTCAAGATAGTTGGATTAGTGCTAGCCTTAATGACCGAACGACGAACAAGTTGTGTAAATATTTTGCCAGCAAATTGATAGAAACAGTTTCAAAAAATATGCATCGCTTTTGTTCAACATTTTGCGGCAAACTCGCTTATACGTAAAGTTATACAACTAAAATTGCTGTAACTTGACTAAATTTACAGAAATTGCATTTTAAGCTGAGTAAAAGCCAAAAGTTTATTGATTTTCAAATTTTAAAGACCGGAAATATGTTGTACGTTTTACATTTCTTAGCTGTATATAATAAAAATAATTCACATTGTTTTTCCTTTTACAGTTATCCATTTTAATTAAAATCGCCCTTAACTACAAATTTAAATTCATTTTTCATTGGATAAATAGAAAAAACTTGTCTTAAGTGTTTGTAGTCTTTCCACTCAAACACCTCGTGCTCATAAACACAGGAAATTCGAGAGAATGCTTAAAATGCATGCCACAAGAAAAACAATCTAAATAAATGCAACAATAAAATTGACTAAATAAAATTTTGTTTAAAATTCTTGCAAAGTATCCAACGCTATAATTTAAAGTAACGCATTTAAACACAATAAATTTAACATTCAACTTTAAAAATTCACGTGATAAGTAGTTAAAAACCCGCTCATGGGCGTACAGGAAAGATAAATAACTAATGGTGGTAAGTTACATTTATAATGAATGTAATAGAAAGAATCATTATTTTATAATAATTAATGGTTTCCGGCAAGCTGGGCAAAACTCTTCTCATTATTAGCTTCTACATATTTTCGCATAAATTTATGTTGCAGACGTGCTTTTCCCCATGTCTATGTGCCATATTTGTGCTTCACACTTGATGATGCTCACTAAAAACCAAAACTTGCAGAAATAAAAATCTAAAGAGCTCATAAAACATTTGATGGCAGTCAGTTATTTAGTCAGACCGAGAGAGACAGACAGACAGACGGACGGACAGACAGACAGACAGACCGACCAAATGTGGTGAGATTTCGTGTGTCAAGCGGAAATTGCATTGTTAGCAGCCATCAGTCAAATTATATTTCATAACCGGTATGAATTTGTAAGGGTTAGTTGAGTTGAAGTGTTGTTGTTGGAAGTTGAGGGCACAAGGAAGACAGCAACAAATAACATGCGATATACATTTTAATTTTCACGTAAAACCCTCAAGCACACAACTACAAAATATTTGACACTAAAAAGTTATCAAGAAATTGTGTGCCATTGAAAGGATTTATTACGCTTGTCCTTTTAACAAATTTTGCGCATTATTTACGGGTTTTTTGCCAGCACAAACCGCATACACCCAAATACACACACACACACACACACATTCCAACGCATACAATCAGTCAGCCAAGCATTTATTTATGCCCCTCCCTAAGTCCGGGTTCCATTTCAGTTTTTGTGCAGCTTAAACATTTTTTAAAAGTCACCAACACTCACGCATTTGTCAATTTCTATGAATAGGGGATTGTGGCGGCGGCGGCTTCGGCGGTAAAAAAATAAAGATTTTATATATGTATGTACATGTATGAAAAGCAAAACCCAAATGCCGAGCCGTATGTGTGTGTGCCCCTGAACCCACATGCTGGCTGCCAATCCTTATTGACAGGAGCACTTCCGCCTTGGCAGCCAAAATAGCTGCCAGCGCCATAAATTAAACTCATGTGCCACAAATTTATTTCAGCCAACGCGTATAAATTTATGTATGTGTGTGTTTGTGTGTGCGTAGAAGAGTGTATGTCGAAAACTTCAAAGTGAGAAGAGACTATTATATCGAGTCGAATCCCCAAAAGGCAGGCGCCATATACTTCGATGTAAGCGCTCGCTCTTTCTCTTACAGTTTAGTATACGGTAATTGACATGTAATGCGGTTACGATTGACAACAACAACAACAACAACGACGACGACGACGAAAACTGTTTGGTCTTGCGATTGGCAACAATGTTGCCCACATCCGGTCGCCATTTGGACTTGCCCTTGCGACAGTCCTGTTGTGTGACAAATATCCAGACATTCACTGAGCCAAAAACCACAAAACGCATACGCCCCCGTAAAACTCAGCGACAACTTAAGGCGCACAGTGTCACCAAATTGAATGTTACAGAACAAAATATTTCATTTGATATGAAAAACACAAATTGCTAAGAAGAATTATAACATATATATGTTTATAAATTAATAAAAAAATTAATAATGAACCATAAATTTCAACAGAATATTTATATGTTTCCTACCACTGTAAAACCAAGTCCAGTGACTGCTATAAAAAACAACTCAAATGAAGTGAACCCCATGAAAAATGGCCAAAGTGTGTTTGCCAAGAAATGTTTGGTTTCGTTTTTGCCCAGCCCACATTCACCTGACCATTGAGGCGTACACTTGGCCACCACGGCAATCGAATGTCGTCGCCGCGACAACAACAAAAACAACAACAGAGCAGAGGCAAAAGCAACAGCCACAGGATGCCAGCATAAATCAAAAGGCAAACTTAGTCTCGGAAAAAAGTGGGCTGCTAGAGAAACCATAAGAAATCATTTCTAATCCCAAAAGTTCGTCCATGGCAGCTATCAGCTATGTTGGCCATGAGAAATGTTTTGCTTTCTTGTTACCAATTCGAAACGGGTGTTTGCCAATTTCACTACCAACATTTCCTCGCAAAATACTCATCCTTCATTTACTTGCAGCTACGATGGGAAGTGGTCGACTCTGGCGGTTGTGGTCTAGTCTCGTTTGGTTTTGGTTTTGGTCTGCCCGAGGGAACGCATAAATTGGAGCAACCAATTTAAGGCCTAAAAACCACATTTACCGTTTATATTCAGGCGCTCGAACTTTCTTCTTTTTTTTTCTTTTTGCGCTCAACTTAAATACCAGGACATTGGCTTGCCGCAACGCCTGCTGGGGGGATTTGTGTTGTGTTGTGTTGTGCTCCTCCTCCCACATACACAGTTCCTGTTGGCTTGTCTCGTCGTCATCGTCGTCGTCAGCTCTAGTTTATGGCGCCAGGTAAGCACGTGCAAACATTTGTCGTGGTTATTTCGTTTGGATTTGAATCGCCTTGCCTCATAGTTTACAACCTGCTGATGGGCCCGGACTGTCACTGATAATGCCCGACAGTCGACAGTCGACAGCCGGCAGTCAGCTAGCAGCCCTCACTGGGTCTTAACTTGGCTTTGCGGATTGTTGCGTTAATAGTCCAAGCGATAAGATTTGCTTCACACTGACTGACTGCCTTTGTTATTAAAACGGGTCAATATAGTGGGTGGGTGACAGGGCTATTATTGGCTTTGGCCATTGGCGTTTTATGTGCCTACTTAGTGTAAGTTGTGGCATTTGCTACTGAATCTGATAATAGTTGAATTTAATATTTGGTGTGAATGCAAAGTAGATCAAAAACTAATGGTAGGAAGAGTAAAGAAAAACCTAACTAAATGCATTTACAAGAAGCAAATGAACTTAAGTTGCACTAAGTCAAAGCCAGTTGGCATCAAAGGGCGATTCATATATCTAAAGCACACTGGCAAAGATCAAGTAGTGCCAGGCTATCAAGTGGTGCCAAGTTATTCATTTTACTGACTGGAACCCAGTTAACCCTATGACCTCGCACAGAGCCAAGTATTCACACAACATAAAAGTGGAGCCCACAAAATAGTTGCCAAAACAACTATTGCAGCACATTTGATATGACTCAAAGGCAGCCAGCCTTACTATTTTAAGGACCTTTGTGTGTGTGTGTGTGGATGAGTTTGGGCTTGTATGCAACAACTTTCAGGACATAAATCTCCAAAAATGCCGTGCGTTAAACAGCTGATGTTTTATGGCGTGCTGGAGAGGCCGTCGAACCGCCAGGCTAGAGAAAATTGCATTCTCCTCTTCGTTTTCGTCTTCTTTATTTAATTTTATGTTTTATTTTCCCCTCTCAACTTTGGTACTTGGAATTTCAAATTTTCCTTTGGCACTAGCGTGGTTATACATACGTTTTTTTTTTCGTTTTTTTTTTTTTGCTAGCTGCGCTGGGCAGAAAGAAGCTAGCTTGCTAAACGAACATATTCGTATTCATACATATATGTATGCCCCCGAAAACGGTGCCTTAATTTAAGCATAATAAGTGCTATGTGCTGGTGCTGGTGCTGCTCGGTCACGCTGGCGTATGATGAATATTCATAATGCGAGCAGCATCTTTCTGGCAGCTCAAAAGTTTGAACAAACAAATGAAAAATGAATTTCCTGCTTATGTTTATGCTTGGCATATGTTGAATGCTTCACTCGACTTGCTTGCACTTCGCATATGTCTGTATCTCTATGCCTGTGTGTATGTGTGTGTGTGCAAGTGTGGATGTGTGTAACAAGGCGGACAAAAGCAAAGCGTGAATAAATATTACTCAGACGAGCTGTTGTGCAGCATTCTGTAATGCCAGAAGCAAGTATTTACACCTACAATGCTTCTGCAGCACAATCAAATGTTACAGAAATGTGTAAAAAATGCATTATATGCATAAAAATATTTGTGGGTATGCGAGTGTGTGTGCGCGAGTGTGTGTGTTTTGTGCTTGTATAGCCTGTAACAAAATGGCTGCTGCCATAACAACAGCAACAAGAATAACAATGGCAGCAGCAGAAGCTAGTGTGCCGTCTGCAGTCACACTCATAATGATTATCCATTGAAATGGAAATGCCAGCCAAGGATTTAATATATAATTCCCAATGCGTAAAAAGCGCTGCGAAAACTTTTCACACTACCGCAATAGTAAAGGATGAAGAAGACGCTGAAGATGCAGCAGAAGCAGCAGCAAGCATCTTCGTCAGAATCAGACAAGAATGCATCTCTACAGCATGAATTGCAAGACGAAGAATAGAATTCAATTTAAATAGATTTCCGCTTAGAGGAAATTTAAAAAGTGCTGCAAAAAGGCAATTGTTAACGCAAACTGAAGTTTCCTTTCTTCCCAGAATGAGTGTGTGTGAGTAAGAGTATGGCACGTTGATTGAAAAACTGCTAACTACATACACTTAGTGTACACAAAAAGTAACAGACACACACGCAAATAGAAGTCCACACACACACACACACGAGTGTAAGTAAAGGTATTGCAACAGTCATGCATTGAAATGAGATGAGAAGCCGGAAAAGTAAAAGCAAAAAAGAAAAGAAACTAATGTCTTACACTTAAACTTGATAAGGACGATAACTGAATTCGCTCTACAATTCGATTTACTTAAATTTAAAGTGAGTTTTATTTAAAAATAAACTGTTAAAACTATTCACTTAAGCGCTTAAGTAAACTTTACAATCGAATGTTCCTTGTTACTTATCGAAGGCTACAGTTCTAAAAAAGCGTGTAGGATAGCGTCCGTTTTGCTGTGTTGGCAACGTTCTTACACAAGAACTTGCACAAAGGCAAAATGCTAAGCAAACGTGCGTGCGAAAAAGGTAATTGAAAAATAGTTTCCGTTTCCCATTCCCATTCCCATTCCCATTGCCATTGCCATTTCCACAGCACTGGCACACGATTGCATTTGCTAACTTGGCCATCTCCAATTGCCCGTTGCCACTTTGCCCATTGCCCATTGCCCATTGCCCATTGCCCATTGCTCGTTGCTCGTTGCATTTGAAATGCACTTTAAGATGCTCTAAATGCTTCAACTTGATTCCCACTTCTGTGAAGCTGTAACTCAAATTGTGTTAATTAAATATAAATTGTACAACGAACTGGTATGTGTGACATGTATTGCATTAATTAGAAAGTAACTTGAGCTTAAATAAATGTTTGTCCAGCCCGCTGGCAATAATTTAGTAATAACTTTGCGGTTGACATGCCGGCCACCTGCTGAGATCATATTTTAGTGTCGCCAAATCACAGCAAACAGCAAATACAAATCCTAATGCACACACACACACATAGCGCGACTTGAGCAATAAAACAAAATAGTTAACATTTTGTGACGCCCAAGTCCGAGTCTGAGTCCGAGTTTGATTAATGGCGAATGGAGCGTTTCATTAGAGTGTTGCATACTTTCGAGCGTTATGCTAATGGCCAAACGAAAGCGAAACGTTAAATGTAAATGAAAACTCAACCGAAAAACTTGCATGGCAACTTTTAATTACATTTCACAAGTGTGTGACGTGCGTAGGTGTATGTGTATATATGTGTGTAAAAGTGTGTTGCATTTGCATGTATATGACAAGCCAAAAAAGAGAGAGAGAGAGACTGAAAGAGAAAGATGACGAGAGGAAGTTGAGAGCAGAGCTCGCAAAATGTAAGTAATGACTAAATGCGCACTCTGACAGTTTAACATGACAAAAATGTTCCCTTTTTTCCGCTGAGCTTGATAAATGATATGGGCGACAACGAGACGAGACAAGTCGGGTCGAGTCGAGAAAGAAACAGAGAGAACTAACTACACAATGTTAGCAGCATGTCCCTGAACAGTCCTTGCTGGACTTCACTTTGTTGGCTCGCCTAAGTTATTGCTGTTGCCTTTTTTGTGTGCCAATGTTACACTTTCACTGAGCTTCGTCATATTTATTTGCCTTAGAGTGCCTACTACGCCGGCTTTTCTGGACAAACATTTGAGTGAATAAAGGGGATTTCCGGCATAAATACGCCAACACCTCGTAACACACACACACACACACAAACACTCATTCAAGTACACAATGAATATGAATAAGACTTTGAATGCGAAAAAGCAAAAAAGCCAACCAAAATAAAAAGGAAAAAGCTCCAACAACGCCGCTAAGCTCTGAATGAAATGAAATAGAATGCCTCGAAAGAAGGCAACAAACGAAATAAAAAAAACAGTGAAATAAAAAAGAATAAAACAAACATCGTATTAAAAGGCGAGATTATTATTTATGACTTTGCGGCTGGGGGCAGCTGTTAAGGTTGAACATGTTGTTTGCTCTGCTTTTTATTTTAAGAATTTTTATATACCCTTCACACCATCGCTTCATTAACATGCAAAAATATTTTATAGCTGCAAAAAAAAAGATGTAAAATATCGCACTCCACATGAGAATAGTTTTTTTTAAAACTATTTTTAAAGTTTAAAAGTGAGCAAAAATCTTGTACTATAACAATTCTGTTGGAATTTTCAATATACTTTGAGTGCTTCAGACAATCAGGACAAAAAGAAAATGCCCATTTCGTGGCACTTTAATTGGTGTAGAGCATAATTAATTAACCATTGTTTTTTTGGTCACCCCAAAAAAGGTCTCGAGGCAACAAAATTAATGTGCTCACATTTCTTTTTGTTCCGTGTGGCCCATTGTAGCTGTATTTTAAATATTTAAAAGACAGCAAATGAAATTCTTATTATGCCTCCAACAGCAAGGAGGCCAAGCAGTGCCAAGTGACCAAATAGCGAGGACCCCTGTCAGAAGGGGCGCGGAATGTGTTAAATACGAGATGAAGTCACTGCAGGCTTGCAGGTTGCTGCCCCGCTGACTCTGCAAATTGTAAGTTTCATTGATTTTCGTCACACACTTGGACTCTGTGGGCATCCTTATTCGTATCCGAATCCGTATTCGTATTCGTATCCGTATCCTTGGAACGACAGCATGCCACGGCTGCATTTTAAATGCGCAATGCAGTCGAACCGGCTTGGCCAAATATTTAATAAAAATGTTCTGCCTGTAACTGACCCGCGCTGATGCCCTGTACCTTGCGATACAGGCTTAATATTATTTTAATAATCATTAAATATGGCATGGCATTGCTCCACAAAGAAAATATTTAAACTTATTGATGGTAAATGCAAACAAACTGTTATTTAAATCTTATATTTCTGTAACTGGAATTAAATACTTCAACTCTTTGTGCATCTTGCGATTGGCACTCGACCAATTATTGAGTTCTTTTGCGATCTGCGCTGCGTGCCATCAGCGCCGTGTTGGCAGCACGCATTGTAAAATAGTAGACAAACTCGATGGCGCTAAGGATGCTGGCGCCTAAAAAAAGGCCGAGTATGCCACCAATTGATACAACGATATCCAGATTGGTACGCAGCACCTGACGACGATACTGATCTGTGGGCCAAATGGGCATCATCAGCGTAACATTAGTGTCCCGCGCCTTTCGCTTAATGCTAAGATTAAAGACAATTAGGTGTTGTAAAAGATAAGCAACTAACAGATAGCTCACGTCCCAGGATCCTCAAAGATTGACTTTATATCACCCTCGGTGCAGGAGGGCAAGCAATGGCAGTCGATCGATGGTGAATTATAGCTAAACAGGCGCTTAACATCCTGCTTGACCATTGATACTTTCTCCAAGCACAGATAGCCGGCAAAGTCACAGTCGGGATAGTGCGGTTCCTTGTACGGTGTCATATTGTAAACGGAGCAGTTGCACAACTCCATCTGATACAAACGAGTGCAATCAGTAATGCATGCACTGAAACTGTACGCCTTGTACATGCTATGCGGCTTAACCTCATCGGGAAAGTAGCAATCGCGAGCTACGACTGGAATATCCTTCATACCTGCATCATTGACCATCTCCTCCTTGTGAAACTGCAGCGTCTTGTGTTGACCCTCGAGAACCAGAATGCCTACAGAGGGCAGTGGATGATTTGGCACATCCTCCTCATTGCGCACAGTTACAGACGCTGCACGTGTCAAATGTAAATGCATCACGGGATTACTGCCACGATCTATCATGGCGGGTAACCAATGTTTAGAGCCGGGTATATTATTCTGCAGCGAGTTTAGCAAGAAACAGCTGCCAAATGGGGTTAGCATGGGCTGAAAAAAATTACAGCAATCGAAGGGTTTATCTGACAATCGGCATTCGATAAACAGATCCGAGCAGTTGAAGCCAAACTAAAAGAGTGAATAGGTATTACACATTATTCTTACTGTTATTCTTACTAAAAAACATACCATTGAGGCAAGTTGTCGATAGTTAGTTTTTGGACACTTTGCACACTTTTCACATTCTTCGTAGGGATTACAGCGGTTAAACATGCCCGTTGTATATTGAACAGGAAACAATATAAACGATAAATAGGACTCCACCTCCCAGTTGTAGGGCCCATTTATGTCTGTACCCAAGCTGAAAAAAATTTGTAGAATCTGAAGTCTTATTCAAGTTCATTTTCACCTGCCTTCCCACATAGTCCTCCGCTTCTTTTGAAAGGTCCGTTTTGAAGCGCCACTCGCAAACGCTTATCGATGGAAATTTTAGCATTGAAAACGGCGACAAGCTCTCGTGAACAATGCTAACAGCACGGGAATTAAAGTCACTCTGATACTGATAAATCAAATCAGAGACACCAAGCGTTGACGCAATAATGCAAAACAGCCAAAATATACGCTCCGAAAAATGTAAGCTTTAAAATAATTATAACAATTCATTACCTACATTTTAAGATTCTAAGCTAAACTCACTTGTGATTAGCTATATAAGCAAATCCGGCCATACTGCAATTTTGGCAGTACTCCTTCAAGTAGTCAACAAATCGCCAGCCCAAACCTTTTCTCGCCTGATTTTTGTTCATCTCCCGCGGCAATTTCTCTGCCATGACTGCAATTGTCAATCGCCTGCAAAGTGACTGCAGACTAGCCCAGGCGGTTACGATGTTATATATATAAATGAGAATTTCCTTTCATATCCTGAGCGTTAATTTAATTGCTTGTTCGCTTGCTTGTTTCAACCATTTTGGCCTTGGTCACCTTCTCTCTCTCTCTCTCTTTCTGACTGGCTGTAAACTGGCAGTTTTGGGCTTGGGTTCGCTGCATACGAAAAGCTTTTAATTGGTATTTGTTTTGTGCAGGTGTCGTAATAAGGATTTAAATCGCACAGCCCACACCCACACACACACATACACACTTGTGCATATCTATATATGTGTCGTGTACTCGAGCCACACAAAATTGCTCATTTATTTATGGTTTAAGTACAGGCGACAAATGTGTCAGTTTTACCATAAAAAATAATTAAAATTTATATAAAATAAGATTCGAAAAGTGTACAAAAAATCGTATTAATAAAATACTTAATACATTTTACAATTATATACAAAATTTATTAATGAGTAAGCTTTTGTCACCTGTGAACATTTATATTGCCATAATTCGTAAAACTGTAAGCGAAACAAAACTCCTGCTCAATTACAGCCGGCAGTCAGGTATGGAGCAGCAGCAGCAACGGCAGCAACGGCAACAAATGCAGTAAGCTATAAAGTAAAATGAGTAAATAAGCGACCCATTCACACTTAAACACCCCAAACACCCACACTAACATACTACACCCACACAAACAAAAATACAAACAGAAACCCACACACACACACGCATACACGTTGTGAACGTGAACTCTAAACTCGAAACTTAAACACTCAACGTAAAATGTAGTCGACATGTTTTTGGTGCTTAGAACTCGACGCTAAATTAGAATAATGCAATTACGACTCATTTGCGTTGTTTGGCTGGCTGCTGAATAACACTTAAAAACAATTAGAGTGCTTATTGGAATTTGAAACGCTGCCACATGCAACGTGCTCTGCTCTGCTCTGTTCCATGCTCCATGCTCCATGCCACATTAATGCAATCATTTTAATTATTTATGTGCCAAAACATGCAGTTAAATTGTTTTGGTAATCACAGTGCCTGCCATAAACAATGCTACCTAGTTAGTATTACCAAACACCCACTCAGCAGCATTCCTTTCGCCATTCCGAAAAGGACAAATTTGCTTTACAGTCAGCCAGAATGCTTTATTAGGTGTTTCGTGGCGAATTGCAGAACAAAAGGGTTTAAATATATTTCAATCAATATGTTTGACTTTAATTTTTTTGATTACCACAAAGCAATAAAAATATCGATTATATGATATAAAATATTAATAATATTTTTTATGCTTAACTATTTCATATAAAAATGTGTTGATTAAACAATATATTTCATCAATAGATGGCCTTTACCCTCAATCAATCAATAATAAAACAAAAACACTTATCATTTATTCGCCCCACTCTCTATATAGCGAAATGCTAACTGGTTTTATTTCGATTTGTTTTACTTTTTTTATAACTGTTAAAACGACGCAAGTCACGTTGATTGTTCAATAAAGTTGTTAAATATTTTTCATTTATTTATTGAGCGTGTTTTTTCCTACATTGTTGTTGAAAGCGCCCAAAACAGCAAACGAGACATTTGCATAAAGCCAAAAGAGAAATATTTATGTAACAATAATTAATATAGTTAATACATAAATTGCTACAATTTGTGAAGCATGATGCATTCAATAATGATTTCATTTTGCCTGACTGACAAACAAGAAAATGATTACTCTGCCATTGTATTGCCTTTTGCACACTTTATTGTGCAACAATTGTGTTCTAACAACATTTGTTTTCACATTGTTAATTAACTTTAGTCTGAACTAAATTGATCAATTCGTATTGTCTTCAATCTTAATTGTTGTTCAAAACAGAATGCCTCCCCCCTCAAAGCAATTTCGACTAAGTTCAGCTATGCAGCTAACAATTTGATGGGTTTTGCATTTTGCCAAATATTTGGCACTTGAAGCGACAACATTTCTGCTGTTGCTGCTGCTGTTGTTAGTTGTTGCTACCTATGCAGCCAGGCAGTAGACATGAAAGAGAAAGAGAGAGCGAGTGAGATAGAGAAAGAGTTTCGCTGCACTTTCCGGTCCGATGCCGGGACCCGTAAAAACGGGTCACATTTTTGGCTGTTGGCTTCTGAAGTCAGTTTCAGCTTTGTTCATTTGCATTTCGTTGTTGTTGGTTGCTCGATGCGTGGCACCAACAATTTCGCAGGTGTATCGATAAAATGTCAAGCGCAATAGCAGCCAGCCACAACAACATTTGACAACAACAGACGACAAGGCAATTTAAATACTAACATGTGTATAGAGTATAGCGGAGGAGTACGCCAGGAAGGTTGGGGGAAGGGGGAATGCTGCGGTTGTAGCTGATGTCGACACACAATTAACTTGAAAAATACTCCAAGCCATGTTAAGTGTCAATTAGTTGGCATCATCTAAGCGCCGTGCATACCATATTTATCTAGCTGAAATCAAGTAATATTATTTACACTTTACATAAGATTCAACAACGGTGGATAATCACAGATTTTGGGACAAGCTATCAACTAAATCAAATCTCTAAATATGTTTTTTGGTTTTCCAATCAGAAGTTCAAGAATTTGCAATATTCAATTATTGGCAAAAATCTTTTGCATATAAATAGCATATGGTACGGTTCGCTATTCGTACGTGATTTTTGTTCACATTATTAAAAAAGTTTTTTGCGGCTAAAAAACAGCTTGAACAAAAAACATTTCAAAAACAATCCTTGCAACTTATGGGTCATTAAAAGCAATGTTGTTTTGGTGCCAATCGACGCTGAACTCACATAATTTGCAAACATTTCAACTAATAAATAAAATTGATTTTGGCCAAGCGCAAAAGCAACCAAAAAAGGGCAGCCGCAATAAGCAAAATCGAGAATTAATAAAAATCAAAATGATATAGGTAAAAAACATGAATGCCCAAATATAATATGCAGACACAAACAATAAACGTGGCCAACACAACAACAAAAAATGACAAAACACAAACAACAGCAAATAAATAACAAATCAAATATCTCTGTGTGGAAAAAACAAAAAAAAAAAAAATGAATCGTGTTCAAGTGCCACGTTTTGTCGTCTAAGCGACAGGGCGGCAGCGCCTGCCACAACGTTGTTAGTTGTTGTTGGTTTTGAAAGGGCCATGCCCCTTGGCACAAACCAACCACCCACCCAATGCGTCTCCCCTCCCCCCCACCAATAACGCCCTCTGCAGCCACCTTTACTGTCAGCCTGCCTGCCTAGCTGGCATGCTTGTGAAAACCAAATGTGGTTGTTGTGTTTTTGTGTTTTTACATGCGCTGACAATATTGCAGCAATGTCGTTCAACGTTCAAAGCAAACAAACAAATGCCCAACACAAAACACAAAAAAGCCAAACACTATTAAAGTAATAGGTGACGAGAATGATTGACTAGAATAATATCCTGCAACCAGATATAATGTAAAAATATATTAGTATTTATTTTGTTCATCATATCTATTCAACTTAACTAAGCTTATTTTGTTAATTCTTTCTCAACTTCACTGTTAATTTTGAACCACACTTTCGACATTTACAGGGTAAAGAAACTAAAGCTAAACATTGCGGGGCCAGAATGGGCAAAAATGCTTGTCAGCTTAATGCTAGAATTCAAACAAGGAACCAGTTTGCATGCTACTCGAGCTTAATGCATTAAAGTCGTCCGGAGAAAGACAAGAAAGCAAAGACAAATGCAGATGCAGATGCAATAAAAGGCCAATAACAATGCAATAATCATAACAATAACAAATAACAAAAGCGAACCAAAAACGACACTCCACAATGCTGCTGCTGCTGTAACAGAGGCAACAGTTGCTAGCAATATCAGCGATAAAAGTTGTAACAATTATCATTTGAAAGTGCATTGTTACAGTTGTCAGAAGCGGCGCTCAAGTGGCTGCTACAGCAGCAACGGCAGCAACGGCAGCAACGGCAACAACAATACACAGCAACCGACAGCAACACTGCAGCTCGTGCCGGCAACAACATAAACAACGACAACGACAACAAGCAAGTTGTCGACGTCAGCGCGAGCAATGGAAATGGAAAATTAATATGCAGAAACTGCTGCAATTGCAATTTGTTGTAAAGCGCTTGAAGAAACAATGAGACGAAGAAATATTTTACATATTGCGGCATAAATTTTCATGATTATCGCTGAAGAATATCAATTAGCTTGCCGCTGGCAACGCGTATTTCTATGGCTTACTTTGGTTTGCTTTGCTTTGCTCGCGGGGTTCATTGTTTAATGTGGAGCAGGCGCACATAATGAGTTATAGTATTGTCATTCACATGCGATTAGATTGAATGAATAATGGCTAAGCCGTCGATGCGTTTTCAGTGCGTTGCATCTTGAATAATAAATTGCGGACTTACGTATTCGATGGGCTTAAGAACTGAAAAAAAGTAAACGATATGTAAAGAAAGATAATTTTATTATTTTTTATTTAAAAACACACAGTTTTCATCTTGTACACATTTAAGTACTGAAAAAAAGTAAACAACAGATCATTTTATTATTTTTTATTTGAAAAACACATAATTCTCATCTTGTACACATTGCCATTGTATCATTTGCCTGTTTCTTTAACCCTTATAATCAAGCTGTAGCTTAAACTCATATAACCCTGCTTGAATTTCCATATCAATGGAATTAAAGCAATTAGCTTCGGTACCGAAAATTGTTGCGTGTTTTATTATTGCAGCCCCACATAAATCTTTTCATTAAAGTTCAATTAATCACGAGCTTCCTGTCATAGCGCATAAATCTCATAACGCACAAAGTAGAGCCACAGACAACAGCTAGAGATACAATTACCAATGCAGTCAAGGACACACACACATCCACACACACACAGACATATCCAGAGAAAACAGCCATGCAAGTTATTTGTCACCAGAGTGGTTGGAACACACACACACACACAAGGCCAAACAAATGTGCAATGTGTTGTACTTACAACGAAATTTGCCACGCCTACAGCTTATAACACAGCACTGGCAATCACATCCCCCAAAAACCCACTCCGCCCCCCACCACCACCTCAACCAGAGACAGGTAATAACAGTGTCTGGCAGTAAATATTTGCATGCGAGAGGTGCGCGTGAGAGACACGAACTCAATAAAATACCGAAGGGAATATTATTCAATGACATAAACTCGATAATATATGTTATATTAAATATTTAAGAAATGTGTTTCAATACATAAATAATTTTATATTGAGTAAGACTACATTCTATATCCTGTGCAGCTCGTTGTGTCACGCGACATATGCTCATCTTTAGTCAACACAAATTGCAGTTAGCACCGAGCAGGTGGCAAGGACGTAGCTGCAACATCCGGAGCGTCGCTGAGCTGACCACCAAGTGCTTTCCACTCTGATTACATTTTCAGCAATGCCAACAGAGGACAGAGACAAGGCACCCGAAGTCCGTGGTCAGGTGCAGTGCACGACATAGGCGTGGCGTGGCTCTGTGGCTGTGGCTGTGGGTGGGTGGGGTTTTTGGGGCGTGTTTTGTGTTTCTGCTAGGCAATTAACAAGCAATAAAAGCAAGCAGGCAGTCAGGCAGGCAGGCAGGCAGCAAGCAGCGTTGATAAATGTTTTGTCGCTTAACAAAAGTGCCAGGCATGCAATTAACCAAATAGATTTCACAACGCCCAATTGAATTTAACTGCAGCTTGTAAATTGTAATCCTACCTGATGCGGCGGTTCAGGCACGTCTTTCACCTGAACTTTTGCCAAAAAAAAACCTTTATATATACTACATAAGTTCAATGCACGATTGCACTTTGCATGCCAAATGCGGCAATCAACACCTGAACAACTTTTCGACACGCTCGATTCTGACTTTTATGAATGGAGAACTGAGAATTGAGAACTGAGTCAGCGGCAAGCCGCTAATGCCACAAGCAGGCGGCAGGCAGCAGGCGTGGGTGGTCACCCGACAACACGAAATGCAAATTAACAAGAGCCAAAGCCAAAGCCAAAACACAAGTGCAACCAAAAAGTGTTACACGACTTACGAGCACATTCATTGACTGCAAATCGAAACGTGCGCCCAGCCAGCGTCAGCGTCAAAGTTAACGATTCAACGTTAGCGGCGACGTCAACGTCAACGCCAACGTCAACGCGAACGCCAACGCCAAAGCCATTGACAATTACCAGCTGCTAGCTGGCTGCCTCAGTGCCTGAGTGCCTGAGTGCCTGGCTGACTTTGCTTGGCAAGGTTATGGCCCAGAGCCGCGCAAATATTTGGCATGCCAAACGACAAAAAGGCAGAAACAAAAAACATTGCATTACGCATACGCAACGTACGCCCAAGCAAAAAACTCAAACAAAGAATATTATGAAGTGTGAAAAATAAATTGAAATATGCAGACCAAGCGGCTTACTTATGAGGAGTGCACAATGCACAGTGGTTAAAACTGAATAATTCAATTGTTAAATACTTTAAGATTTGCTGCAATGGATTACTATATAGTCATGTTCTGTGACAGGAAAATGTTTTCTCAAGAATTATCCAATTCCATTAAAAATCTATTAAACTATAATAAAAGCTGTTTATCTCGTTAAAAAAGTTGAATTAAAAGTAACTTTTTTCCAAGTGTTTTACTATAAAAACAATCTAAAGAAAAACATTTAAAATTGATTTCCATTTGCATACAGAGCCATTTTTTTATTTCATATCCACTGTGTACGCATAATGCTATCGCCACCATTATGTTTACAGACACCCCACAGCTTAAAATAATTGCCACCAGCGGGTGGCACAGCACACCACACCGACGACACATATACACTCTGATCGAGTGCCCTATCACCCAACCCATGTTTGTTGTGCTCCAGTGCGCCCCGATGGAAATCTTGAATGGCCAACGCCGCTTAATGTCACACGCATATAAGCGGAATTATGACAAGCATTTTAACGACTGCTACTGATATGCGCCTCTGGGCGGGGCTGGTCGGGGGCGATATAACAACAGCTCCGGCTCCGGCTCCGGCTGCCTGTAAGCCCATAAAAAGCAACGCGAAATTGAAACCAAAACAGCGCCGCTTGCTGTTGGCTGCTGACTGAAATGAAAACGCGACAAACGCATGGCCGATGTACGTGAGATTGCGCCTCTGTTAATTGGCAAAAATTGGCCAAACTTTCGAAAAAGTCGCGCGCGGGTTGGGCAGGTCGGTGGGTTGGTAGGTCGACAGGACCGGGCAAACACTCTCTCTCTCTCAGTGTCAGACATGTACATGTACATGTAAGTATTTATGCGATAATGCGTAAATTTTAATGAAAAGCCAAAAAAGAATGGAGAAAGAAGCAAAACATTTGCTTTGCGGCTCGTAAAGTATGCAAGGAGCAGAGACATTCTCGACGCTGTGTCTCTGCAGCTCTGTGCTCTGTGGTGCTTCTGCTATGCTGTGCAATTGCCTGAAACTTGATTTAATGAAGATTTCCACAAAATGGCGTCAAGCCGTCAAGTGGCTGACATGTGGAAATCTGCGAATTTATGTGTGGCGCACGTGCGTTGTGGTCTAGTCATGAGGTAGCGCTTCTCCTCCTTTCGCCTTTAATTGAGTGTATCTCACGCCAAAGTCCCACCAAAGAGCTGTTAAATGAGACGTGCGGAAATGCAAAGAAAAACAATACTTTGTATTAAAAATTTTTTTTTTTTGAGATAAACATATTAGATAAGTAAGCTTCCGAAGGAAAGCAAAATAAATATGTAAGAAATGAACGGGAGTAAACATACGGTCTTTTTTCGGATATAAAAAAGAAACATTATATAAATAAATAAAAATATGTTTCATGCGAATTCAAATGCAATAAATTAAAGAAATCAAAAACGAGAAATTTTCTAGCTATGGCAGATTGAAACATGGTTCCACAAAGACACAGTAACATAGCATTTTAACTATCTTCGCCTTTTGGGCAGAGTGTTTAACAAGCATCAAACACCAAAACCTATTGTACTTATTCACAATAGCCGCAAGCAGTTTTGTTTGTACTAAGTGCAACGGACTGAACAGACTCAAAGTATCTTCAAGAGTCTTGAACGAGAACAACAATGCCCTTACTCTTAGACAACATTAATGGTAAATGGCTGCTGGCGACTCTTATTCAGTATAGCTTACTGTGTGCTTGGGGTTATTTATTATCGTTTGGAGCGGTATTAGAAACAAGCTAAGCACACTCGTTGCTGCAAGTCAACGCATGCAACTTGACAAGCCACATCTCGGGTTCAACATAAAATACAGTCCTAATCCGTTAAGAGTAACTAGTAAATAGTAAAAGAAAGTGTAAGAAATCTAGACTTTATTTATTCTTTCCATATCCCAAGTAGTAAAATTTGTTATCAAACATTTTCGCTTATGCTAGACAGAAACAGAAAACACCTCATTTACATATTCATGGAATCACATTAAAAACAATGCATTGTTACAACATGGCCACACACAAGCCTTTTCGCGCCAAGATATGCCACAACAAACACCCATAACACAACAAAACACAACATAAGGCAACAAACAAAGCAACAGCTAAACAAACAAACGAACAGCAGCAAGAAACAGTGTTGCATAATTATGCAATATGGTTATGAGTTGAGCTTGGCTGGCTGGATGGCTGGGGGCAATGGGGGGCACGGTTTGTGGATTGTGCCGCCAATCTTTGGCGATTTAACGGCTGATTTGGCGTTTTCTTTTTTAGGCAAATTAAGCGCGAGAGAGAAAAAAAACAGCACAAAAAAACAAAACAAAACACTAGACAAGCGCAAACACGATGCAAAATTATGAACGTGATTAATTCATAGATGGTGGCGCTTAGCCATTGTTTTGGCCATGTTAAAATGCATTGCACGATGCACGACGCGGGGTCCAAGCCCCCGAGGGGCCAGCCATGTCGAGCTGGGCCCCCACCGTTGACATCGCATCGCACCAACAACTGAACTCTGGCCAAAAGCTAAATATGATTATGTGCGCTCGATTTAATCTCTGTCGATTTATAAGCACCACCTCCCCCTTTAGGCCAGACCAAGCCGGACCAAGCTTATAGACGTTTTGCCATACTCGTCTACACACTTGGTTTTTTATACACTTCAAAAGTATATTATTATTTTGTAATGAAGGGGGAAGCATATATACTTGATCAGTACTAAATCGATATAGATATCATTTATCTGTTCCACAAATTCAAGATTTTTAGCAAGATTTTACTCTGAATCAACACAAGTAGTCTTTGTTTGTAGTGTATATAATATTCGGCATACCAATTATAACTTACTTACTAGTTTCTTCTCTTTTTGCAATTTTTTATTGATTTTTAACAATCGACAACGCAATAACCCAGCCATAGCTAACCAACCAACGAACATATGGGACCAGTTGCTTTGGCTGCCAAGCACATTAAAAATGAAGAGATTTTCCTTGAAAATTATGCCAGCATGCTTGTGTGCTTGTGTGTTAGTGTGTTATTTTGGTCAAAACGACTTTGTGCACAAAATTGGAAACCAAAAACATCTACAAAAAAACATGCATAGAGACAAAATGCCACGCAGCAAGAGCGTGAGTAACTCAGACAGACACCCACTTTTATGATACTCGCACTCGCACTCGCACTTCCAGCAACTTCTGCTACGACTGCTGCAAGTAAGTAGTTGGCGGATTACGAGTAGCCACAAAGCAGACAGACTGATAAAGAGTCGACTCCAACAACAGCAACAACAACCACAACAACAACAACGATGACGACAAAAAATTGGCTACTTAATTTGGTAATAACAATAATTACGCCTGACTGACTAAACGCTGACCAGCGGCATCATTGCCTGCCTAACCAAAGACTGGCTACAAAAAAAAAAGCGCCAATTTAATATTGCCGTTAACAGTAATCAATTGACGGTTCATTGAATGCCCTGAGTAGTTTTTTGAGAAGTTAGCCAGCTAAGCCCGCCATAAAGAAACAGTTAGCCAATATGAGCATGACTTTTACTAGACTGCTTAAAATTGTACTTATTGAATGGATATTTAAGGATAGAAAATAATTTTTTTCATGAGTTCGACTATATATACATTTTTGGTCATTGTGTTGATTTCAGAAGATTTCATTCATATTTTATTCAAACCCTTTTCGGACAATTTAATCTTAAAAATGTTCACATTTTTACATTTATATGACAAGTTTTATTTTTGTAAGAGCATTTAATTGTTGGCGTTTTTTGTGTGTCGCGCTTTTCAATTAAAACGTTTAAAGATAATCAATTAATAATTTTTAAGCTACTGTGACAGCACAGCGTCTGTGTGCTTGTGGTTGTGCCTCTTGCTGGTTGCAGGCACCGATTGGTGCGCTGAGTCAGCGCCACGCTCAATTAGGTGCAAAGACATTTTGAGCCGGCATCGGTATCGGCATCAAGTTGTTGCGAAGATTTACAGTAGATTTATTGGCTAGACTTTGGCTTTGGCTGTGGCTAGTGCGACGAGCAAGTAGTTAGCAGTGTCTGGCCTAATTGGCTACTCAGCTGGCGCTCGGAGCACGAAGCTTGAGGCTCGGTGCTTGAATATTGATACTTCTACTTGACAGTAAAAAACGAATTGACTCACACACACACACACACATCGGGAGAAAAACGATTGAATCCGATCTGATTCGAAGTAAACACCGCTGCTGTCTGATAGTTATCGGATTTAATTTTGTGACTGCTCGAAGTCGACGCTGACTATTTTTGGCAAATTTTTCACATTCGAGACTCATAATTCGTGCGATAATATACACAAAATTAGGCAAGTGTCTCGCCAGCGATCCTTTTAAAGCATTCAACAACAAATTCAGTTTCATTACAAAACACAAAATACAAAATACACAAAAAATGAACAATTAAATGAAAACGGAGCACTTTGTTGCGTTTCCCACGCCAATTAGAATTATCGTCATATGTGCGAGATATATTTTCGCTTCAACTACAAAATAATTGGACAACGCAACAAAGAAAACAATTTCCGAAACACAAAAAAAAAAAAAAACCGAAAAACTGTATGTTTTAAAATTCAATTTATGCTGTGCAAATTGCCCCCTCAACGATGCTCTATATATCTCTATAATTTTCATCACAAATTTGCAACAGCAATAAGAGAGATACAAGCTTTGCTTCTTTACGGTACAATTTGTGGCTAACAAAAGTTTTGCCATGAAAATGTGCGTGTGAAAGCCATAAAAAATGAACAGAGTCCAAAATATAATTAATGTGAGCCAAGTTTATCCTGCAGTTTAATTTTTTTCTTTTCGTTTCTTATGACCGTGCCAAGATTGCCCTCTAATCTGTTGCTATCGGAAAGTAAGTATTTTAAATGAAAAGTGATTCGGGCCTCCCTCGCCCGCACACTCTGATGCTCCAGCCCAACAAAGAAAGCAATTAAAAGTCCAATTAGAATATAATTATGCTGCGACCAAAGCGAGGTCAACAATTAGGAAGTGATAAGAGCCCCAAGGTGAGGCCGCAAATAAAGTACATAAATTATCATGGAATTAAGTTGAGAAAATAAAAATTCACAATCAGTAGCTAATAAATCCTTAAAAACGATGCAATAAAAATTAAAACGTATTTCCATAAAAAAAAGTATAACTTTCTAGCATAGCAAACTCGTCATATAAAAGGGTTTTACTTATCCAACTTTGCCGTTTCTGAGTTCATTGTATTTTCAGTCAAGTTAATGTAAACTTATTGTAAAATATTATTTTGTTTTTTTTCTTAAAGATTATTAATTCTGTGAAGTTATTGTTAGCAAAATTTAAAGTGCAACAAAATGACCACATTCTATTACTATCCAAGTCGTGAAGTACAGGAGGAGTTATCCTGCACTGCCAAGGCTCTTGTTGCACCCGGCAAGGGAATTATCTGCGCAGACGAATCGATACACACGATGGGCAAACGGTTCGAAGCGATTGGCTTGGAAAACACTGAGGAGAATCGTCGCCTATATCGTCAGATGCTCTTCACAACAGATCCAAAGATATCGGAAAACGTATCTGGTGTAATCTTGTTTCACGAGACGCTCTACCAGAAGACCGACGCGGGAATACCCTTTCCGGAGTTGCTGCGCAAAAAGGGTATCATTACGGGGATTAAGGTGGACAAGAACTTAGTGCCGCTCTATTGTTCCATGGATGAGACAACCACACAGGGGCTTGATGATCTGCATCTGCGATGTGCCCAATACAGAAAAGATGGTTGCGACTTTGCCAAGTGGCGTTGTGCGATTAAAATCGATAAGACCATACCCTCGTATCAGGCCATCATGGAGAATGCAAATGTTTTGGCTCGCTGTGCTTCCATTTGTCAATCGCAGCGTATGTTACCTATTTTGGAGCCCGAGGTACTACTGACCGGTGAGCATGATCTGGATCGCTGCCAAAAGGTGACGGAAACTGTTTTGTCAGCTGTCTTTAAGGCTCTGCACGATCACCATGTCTATCTCGAGGGTGTCCTTCTGAGACCCAACATGGTGACGGCCGGACAAAGTAGCAATAAACACAATACGTACTCGGAAGTTGGCATGGCAACCATACTGGCTTTACGGCGCACTGTGCCCCCAGCTGTGCCTGGCATATTATTCTTGTCCGGTGGCATGGCAGAGGAGGAGGCCTCATGCAACTTGAATGCCGCCAACAAAGTGCCCCTGTGCAAGCCCTGGGCACTGACTTTCTCCTTTGGACGCGCCATGCAGGCATCGGCATTGCGTTCCTGGGCAGGCAAGAAAGATAACATTAACATGGCCCAAAATGAGCTTATCAAGCGTGCCAAGGTAAGAAGAAGAGAATTTAATTTTTAACTCTTTTTTCTCTAATTCATCTCCATCTCTATTGACTTGCCACAGGCCAACAGTTTGGCAAGTATTGGAAAATATGTACCTGGTTCTATTGATGGCTCAGCCGGAAGTGAGAGATTGATTATCGATGCACATGAAACGTGAGAGCTCTTCCTTCTCCCCTCCCCTCCTTAATGAAAATCAAGAGTCGCCAGTAGCTGACAGCGTTCATGTGGAAGTAACAGTTTATAAGCGACATGTACATATAATTAATATACATATACATGTATCCATTTAACAGCGTTTCGAGGCAATTCGTTTGCTCAACTGCTCCACTGTGGCATCGATGGCCGGCCGCTTGGCCGCTTGGCCGCAGGCCGCATGTTCGATGCCTCGCGTCAACGTTCAACAACTCGAAATATTGTTAACAAGCGTGCAAAAGAGCAAAGAGTAGCGCTGGCAGCAACAGCAGCAACAGCAACAACAGAAACATAACACGATTTCTGTTAACTGCAAAGTGTCGCATTAATCCACGGAGATTACCAAGCCTGGCCACATGGCCAACATGCAGTTAGTGGCACTGTTGCCACTGCTACCGCTGCACTGCAGCTTAATTAACGCAAACGCATGCCAAAAGCCAAGCCGAAGCCGAGTCGAGCCAATCCAAATGGCTATGAGCATGTAAAGCAGCCCAGCCAACTATTCAACTTAATCAGTCGCTTCATTCTTGCTTCTAGTGTGTGTACAATGTGTGCGAGTGTGTGTGTGTGTGAGTGTGTGTGCTTGGTTTGTTGGTAGCTTGACTCAGTGCTCTGGGCCCTGACTCCGACTACGACTCCGACTCTGGCGTCAGTGTCATGTTGTTGGCAAATTAGTCAGACCCACATGGCCCCCCAATGGAAGCACCGGTCGCTGTGGTGGAGACGCAGGCTGGCAATAATTAAAATTAAAGCACTGACTAAGTTATGGACAACTTGCACTCCAAATAGCTGCCCCCGCACAGCCAAGAGCCCATTGCTACACAACAGACACGCACAATTTTAATCATTTCATGCCCATTGGTTAGGGTATCAGAGGCAGCCAGTAACTATTAAAAAAGCATTTATGCATAATAAATAAATTAATAGATAATTAATCAAAAATGCTTGAGATAATAAAGACATATTAATAATCAATATTAAGTACACAAACATTATCAGACTTTATGCAAAGAATAGCATCTGTTAGTCGTTCGGTTCTCGATATCACTTTCATACTTGTTTTCACCTGTCTGACGGTCTGTCTCTCTGTCTCTCCGTCTGTCTGTCTGTTTGTCTGCCTGTGCGACAACTGAGTTTTGTGGTTAATCCAATCGCTGTGGCCCAATCAGGCCAACGTGAGCAGCATGTCATGTTAATTGCGTCGCTCTTGTATTTACGTGTGTGTGTGTGTGTGTGTGTATAAGTGTGAGAGAGTGTAAATTGCCATTATGCTCATGTTTGCTTAATATGTGGCACATACAGCCCACTGAGCAACAAGACGCACGCAACGCGTCAAGCCAATTAAAGCCAAATTATAGCAACGCTTTTTAATGATATGCAGCGTTCTGTACGGCCTTCCGTTTGCACCACCAGCAGACCCACCAGACCCACCAGACCCACCCCGCTCCCAGCATCACCACGCCATCACTCAGACGAGCATTCAATTTGGCGTTGAAGATTTATGGGCGTGCCGCCTGCTAATGTGCCAAACACAAAATAGACCCAATTCCAGTGGAATGATCAAGCCCACAGCTTGTTGTTGGCTGGCTGGCTGGCTGGCGGCACGCGTTAAAGCTTTTAAAAACCCAAGTTGCACAAAGTGTAGATCAAAGCAAAAGTTGCCGAGCCGAGTTGAGTCGACCTGGTTAACGAGCTGCCTAACCAGTGGACTGCAGTGGATTGCGTTTTTTCCAATGCAATGCAAACAAATCGAGGCGACAAGTGGGCGTCAAGTGGACACGCCCTCGTAACTTACTTACATTGTAACAGTGTGGACATTTGTAATCGAAAATTTCCGGCTGGGACAGTGGCGCCAAAGTTTTGTGATTTTAGCGACGGAACAAATCACTCAGCTGTCAAACGCTTGTTGATTAATTTGGTGTTAATAAACGCTCTAACCGCAAATCCTGTCAGTGCCAGTTCAACTCAGACCCAGACCCATACCCAGTCTCAATACCAGTACCAATACCATTACCCGTGTCAGTCCCCGACCACGTCCACCAATTAAAAATGTATTGACCAACTGTAGATGGACCAAACTCGACTGACTAACCCAAACTTGGACATGGAGCGTGAAAACGTTTTGCAGCTGCTGAGGATGCGCCGCTTTGTGTTAATTGAAAGTTTCGGCTGCCCATATAAGTGAGGTAGCCAAAAACTGACACACACACACACACACATAGAGAGAGAGAGACGGACACGCAGACAAAAGTTCGATTTGGTTGTCTGCTGATAGCCAAAAAATGAACAAACTTGCTGCCAACAGCCATAAAAGGCCACACACGCGTCGTCCAAGTTACCTGTCTGGGAAACTGCCAGCAACAGCAACAGAAACAGAAGAAGCAATAGCAGTAGAAGCAGAAGAAGTGTCTTAAAGCCGCTGCTGCTGCAAAATGAAGCCAGCCGCTTTGCTTTCCATTTGCCATATCATTTGCCCAAAGTAAGAGGTGTTTAAAATGCTAATTTGGACAATGGCAAATGTCAACCTAACAAAAAAACTAAAAATAAAAACTAAAACTCAGTTTCAGCTGTTGCCATTGCTAACTTTTTTCTGTTTGCTTCCGCTTGACATAATAACTTTTTCGGATTTTGTTTCCAAAGTAAACATTTCATGTCAAAGTCATTATACTATATTTAACTTAAATTGAATACCTATTAAGCAGCAAAGAACTTCAAGCTATCTCGAACCCAATTTAAATCTTATGGTCTAGCGAAAGATTTTTGTATCTTTAAACTCAAGGACTTAAATATATATGCAGATAAAATGGCAACGTTTAACATGCGCCACTTTGTTTAGAATCGTTTTTAATATGCCTGACTGATGTTGAGTGTATGTAAATAATAATTTTTGGCAACCAGCTGCTGCCATTCCATCAACGCGCTTGGTCAGCTGTCACCACAGCAGCAGCTTCCTGGCCAGCCTGGCCCAGCCACCAGGCACCATTGCAAAAATGTCAAAATGTCAATTCGAAAACGTTTAGGAAAAATCGTTTTGCCCAACCGACCCAACCAACGCCAGCCTGACTGTCAGCCAAATGTTTGTTGTTTGCTTGAGAAAGAAACGCAAAAAAAAAAAAAATAATGGAAAACCAAAAAATAACTGTGGCTATTGACTAGACTAGCCGACAGGCGTGTCACAGTCCACCAGGCAGTCACTCAGTCAGTTTGTTATTGTTGTTGTTGTTTATGAGGGTGCCGAGAAGGAGGAGGAGGGTGAGTTGAGGTAGTTTTTGTTTGGTCAGGTGTAGGCTTGTCTGTCAGTCGTTACATTCGCTTACTTTTCCTTTATGCAAATATGCTGCCAATGATTTTTCAACTTTTATTTTTTACTTTTACTGCCTCTGTCACTGTCTCTGTCTCGGTGTGTAAACAAATTGTGCAATGCGTCGAAAGTGGGGCGCAGCATTGCCAGATAGATGGGCTTTAATAACTGACAGATCTCATAACCCGGAGCCATAGTCAGAGCTGAGTTGAGATGCCGCCTGTCTGGAGGGAAGACCTCACCAGTAGCGTTTGGTTGACAATCGCACGACATTTCTGACAAATGCTGCTGACAAAAACCTTCCTTTTTGTATGCGAAAATGTATTTTTTGGCTGACAAGACGCTCAGACGCTCAGACTCTGTGTGTGTGTGTGTGTGTATAGGCAAAGCATGTTGACAGGCCAAGAAACCACGCCGACATGTTGCAATTTTATGCAATTTTGTTTGCAGCAGTAGCCACAAAGAAAAAAAAAGGTAAGCAACAGTGAAAAAAAAAAACAGCCAAAAAATAAAATAAATTATAGTCGCACAGCTATACGACAAATTCAATAAGATATTTGCAATTTAAATAATGTTAACTGGCATTTTGTAATGTAAATTTGGCTTAAAATCAAATATTTTCGAAATGTTTTAGACAGCTGCCGCAGTTGCATCACATCGCCCAAATGGGGTGGGGTCTGCATAATTATTTGTGTTCATAACAAACAATTGTTTTTAAGATATATATATATATAAATAAAATATTTGTTACTTATGATCTTCTCCTGCCCTTCTTGTATCAACTAAGAATTACGTGCACAAAAGAAGTTCAAATGCAAAATGACTTTTACATCAGGCGGTGCGTAAGAATGTTGAAAATTAAAATATGAATAAACGAAGAGTCTGCACGTACGCCGAAACGAAACAGAGTTAAAAAAAAAATAGGTGGTGAGAGCTGCGCATAAAGCCCGCATATTCATGAACACACATACACAGATACAGACAGGCAGCGAGACCGAGAGACAGACGTAGAGACAGACACCCACAGCAAATAAATTCAATTTACAATGAAAAATGGCAGCGATGATAAAGATGGCGACATGGCCAGGCAGCAGGCAGCAGCAGCAGGCAGCAGCAGCAAGCAGACACACGGGCCAAGCCGAACAGGTGCTGGAAAAATACTTTATTAACATTTTTCACATGCTGCACGTGCAATGGCATCAGCAGCAGCAGCAGAAGCATTATTGACAACGCGGGCCGCGTATTTTGCGCTTTTTAATGAAGTTTCATAAATTTGTGAGAATCGAACGTTAATCAAATAAGGTGCGAGAGAAATCAAAAAGCCTTGTCCCAGGCGCCATAAATGGCCGACGCCGCGAACCGACAAACTCGTCGCAATTGGCCAACAGAACCCGTCAATAAATCAATTAGTGTTATATAAATCAAAATCGCGAGGAGTGAACAGAAAAAAAGCCAAACGAATTGAAGAAGTGGTCGCCAGAGGGCGCTCATTGTGTGTGTGATTGTGATGTTTCTATTTCTGCGGCTTTAATTGATAGCAACAAACGTGGCCTACGGGCACAATTAGCCAAATGACAAAACAAGCAACGGCACATAACTCATGCCACTCATCTGTTGTTGTTGTTGTTATTGTTGCCACGGCCACACATTGTGTGCGTCAAAGGCTGCTGTCAGTTCTGCAGCAGCAGGAGTAGTGTCCACTTTTTGCCCCATTAACCATAATTTCAACGATTCTTTAGGCAACTTCAATTCGCCATGGGTACCAGCAGTAGAATCGTGTGCAACGGGGCGTATGCAAAATGCCAGCAAATGAGGCAAATCGAAAGCAAAGTCATATATATTAGGCGTGAGAAGAAGCCTAATCCGCTCTACTAACTTTGGCTTTAAATCCAATTCAAACTTTATCAACAGCACTGTCCAACAATGTCAAAACAAAAAAAAACATTAATTCGATTTTATACTTAATAAACAAAACATTAATTCCTTTTTTTTCTTCAAGGTTTCTACTTTGATAAATTACTTAAAACCTGCTATTCTATTATTAATATACAAATTAAACTTTATGTTGCCTAGTGTAATTTCTTAAGTTCAACTACTTTGGAAATTGTTTTCTTCACAAATAATTTTGACATTTGACTAATGCTCCGCATTAGTTCTGGCAAAAAATTCTTTATTTAGCTTTTGCCGTTCTCGTTGCTCTACACGGTCGGTACACGGTACACTGTCAAGAAAGGGGAAAGTGGGGAGTGTTGGTGGTTTCTTTGGTTATTTGGGTGGTTGCAAGTCGAAGTTAAGAAGGGGTCTTAGCCAGTCTGTATGCCAAATTTATGTTGCCCACAGAGCCCGTGCACAAGTTTTTGAGTTTTATCTGCTCAAAATTTGTCACAGCAAATAAAAAGTTTTGCCTTTTTCATTTTGCACTCCGCTGTTTCCCCCACATTGCACATGTTTCTTCTCCTCTTTTTATGCCATTTGCTTTTAATCCGAAGAGCAAGAAATAAAGATAAAACTTAAGCCAAAATAAGTTTCTATAAAAGTGTGCAAAAAACGGCAAGTGGCAAGGAACGAAGGCGACGGCGAAGGCGAAGGACGCTGGCAGCAGGACTCAGGGCGAAGGGCGAACAATGCCAACAAGGACAACAAATTTTGAAGTGCAGCAAGACTGCAAAAATAATGAAATGGCAGCAATGCAATTAAATGCTAGCAGCTGCTGATTTGCTGGATTAAGGTGGTGCACACACACACACACACACTCGTACACACACACACAAGGGCAAAGAGGTGCATTGTCGCGAGATAACCTTGTTGCTGGGGGGGGGGGGGGAGGGGGCGAACTAGCAAAAAGTTCTATGTTCCAAACTGGCTAAGGATTATAAAACAACGTTGTCAAATTGCGTTAACGTTAATGTCAACCACTTGCAGAGTTACGTAAATGCTTAGCCAATGCCCATTTGGATTGCAGAGACGTCTTTTGAGCAAACAGGTAGGGCGAATTTAGTTGTCATGAAATCTATAATGAGAGAAAATTAAATGAGTAAATCACAATGAATGTTAGCTTGAGGTAAAACAAGAAACTGCATTCAGAAATAGCTTTTAACAAAGTAAGAACCAGAATTAAGCAACACGCGTGTTACCAAAATCGGATTAAAAAAGTGGCTTAAATTTAATAATGGATGTTCTACTTAATAATTCAATATTCATCAGGAGTAGCACAACCAGGACCACTAACAAAGCGTCCATTTTGTTGGAAAGTGTCGCGACGGACAAAATTGTGTGGCAGCCAAAAGTTTTAAACGCACACAGACGGAAGCACATACACACACACACACACACAGATTAAGATACATCGTTTTTGCATTCATGGAACACATGTTCGCTCTGCATTTGGCTGTCGGTTTTTGAGCGAAGTTTTGCTACAGTTTCGCCCATTGCACATCACATTAAAAGCATTTACGATAGATGGGCAAGACAGCCAGTCGAAAAATGAAAATGTGAGACAAAGACAGCGATAGCGACTGTGACTGTGACTATGACAGTGACAGCGACAGCGACAGAGACAGAGACAAGGCAAGAGAATAAAGTAGACATATGAAATTTCCCCTTGGTCTTACTCAACTTATCTCACAGTCGGTGGAAGTTTTTGTTTTTACTCTGGCGTTAAAATTATTATATAATTTCAACTACTACTTTTGCAAATAACTTAAATTAAAGTTTTTGTGCCTGTGGGGCAAAGACAAACACACAACCGAACACACACACACACACATAAATATATATGTATATACGTGTATGCAGAGACAACCGCCATCTTGTTTTTAGTTTTTGAAAATGTTGAATGCACACCCAAAACAGGCAGACTTCTCAGCCAGGCAGACAAAAACCAGAAATGTTAAAGTTTTTTTTTTTGTTAAAAGCAATAGAAAATAAAATATTTTTAATTGATAAGCATTAGTTCATAAATTTGTTTGAAAAGAAAAACCCAATTCAGCAAAATTTAATAAATCTATGTATTTATATCTGTAATTAAAATTGTGGGCAAACTGCAATTAGAAAACAAGTCTTAAGAGTTTTTCATTAAGAGCAAAAACCCATTAACGAAAATGTAAAGCATAATTATTATACCGAATGCTTTCAGGCTGCTTCTGAGCAATTGCAAAAAGGCCCGCAACGTCAGCATCAATAAACTTTGACGCCAGGCGAAATGTGGAAGGACCTACATAAAGCAGCCGCAGCCACAGAAACAACAGCAGCAACAAAATACACAGTAGAACAAGCTGAAATTATGGCCACACTTTCGATTTTTTGTTGCTCGTTGTTTTTCGATGTTTTTTGTTTTGTTGCAGCCGTTAGCCGCAGGACAAAGCCGAGCGCGATAAGAGCACACAATTGCAACATTCTTGAAACGCAGCCAACACTAACAACAACGCAAGAACAACGAAACGAACAACAACAACATACAACAGGGACCGGGAGAGGGAGAGGCAGAAGGGCTGGAGGGGGTTGTTGAGCATTGTGGGCCATAAACTTGCGACAACGTCTTGTAAAAGTTTTGGCCAGCAGGAGCGACATAGTAGTACTGGGTGTTGGCTATCAGTTGGCCAGAACTTTACTGCTTACGTTCGTCATATTTACGCGTGAGTTGCATTGCAGCATGGCACGGGAGTGGGCTGGGCAGGGGGCAGAGGTGAGCGGGGAATAAGAAGAAGAAGAAGCAAAGAACTTGGTTGAGGTTGCTATCTTGGCCAGGACACATGAAACATGCGACTATTGAGGCAACTGCAGTTTTCCTGACAGTAGCAAAGGCATTGCACGTTGTACGACTCAGGATGAAGACAAGGACGAACCGGAGCTGAAGTCGGAGCCGTTGCATTGCCACTTGTGACAGTTTTAAATTGTCCAACAAGCCACCATGGACAACGCCGCAACAACTGACTGATAAATGTCGCTGGCCAGGCAGCAAATACCAATGCTGAAAACATTTCCTCATTTCCGGTCTGCCCGCCTGCCTCCGTCTCTGCCTTGCGTTGCGAACATTGCAAGGAAAACTTTTAGGCCAAAAGGAAACCCCGAGCGGCGGAAGCATTCGGGGACAATTTTTATGCAAGTCATAGAAATTTACAACGCCCGGTAACAAGAATTGTTAGTTTATAGTGTCAGCAATGGCTAGTACTGAATTTTTGGCTAGAAAATTATATCAACAATATTGTAAATAAAAAAGAAAGGAATATATAAGGATTACATAAGTTTGAAATGAATTTGGTAAGAAATTTATCATAAACATGTGGTTTAATTCTTATACCAATTCTCATTTATATATTTTTTTCGCCAAAACCTAGTGTATTTCAAAGAACATGTCGTGGAAAAATAGCCAAGTTTTACATTTCACTGTCAGCTTATAGCCAAAACTTTCAAGCTCGTTGAATTTTTTGTGGAATTTCTTTGATGCACATATTTAGAATTGGTCGTATTTCGACCGAGGGAAAAAAAGCTGAGCATTTTTTTTTGACTCTGTCGTCTTTTCAAGTTTACTTGTCACCACTGGCAAGTTGGGGTAGATTTTGCTTGGGCAAACTTTTCTAACATTGGCATATGCAATTGGGTTTGCTGCACATCCTGTCGACAGCTTGGACTTGCAAAACTTTTTCTACTGCTGTTAAATGTAGCAGGCACTTTTTAGGCATTTGCCAGAGAGTGGCCCAATGAAGTGAGGCGAGTCGTGGGCAGGGGCAAAGTTTTTAATGAATTTTATAACAGCCGCTGAACCACTGAACCGATCACAACTTAACTTAGCTGTGAGACTAAACTCAGAGCTAAAGCTAAAGCTTTCGATTACGTAAGTTAAAGCACGTTTGAATAGCACGTTGATAAGCGGGAAGGGCAGAGTGCAGGCAGCCAATCACGCTAATCACACTAGACGGCCAGCCGAATGGACAAGGAGGGGCAGAGGCAGAGGCAAACCGTTTTGACTTTGATGCGCTGTCAAAGCTGTTGTGATTGTTGTTGTTGTTGCTGGTGTTGCTGATGTTTGGTGTCGTTGCTGGTGTCGCTGTTGATGTTGGTCTTGGTCTCTGTCTGGTCATTAAATGCAGCACATTAAAGCCGCAGGAGCTGTTGTCGTCGTCAAATGTTGTCTGACAAGCGTTGAGTCAATTACATGGTAATAAACTAATGGCCAATGTCCATCCGTCTATATGTCCATCAGTCTCTCTTATAGTCTGGCCATCAGCAGCAGCAGCAGCAACAACTACAACAGCAGCAGCAACCGCGTGACATGTTCGTTAATTTGCAGCAATTGTTGAACTTTTGGCCAAAAACATGTGCCCACAAGCAACAAAATAATTGGCTCAACGACATGACTTTCTGTTATAAATTCGGAAAAAATGTATATAAATTGTGCCTTTGTTACCTTTGCATAAAGCACAAATATGAGAGAGTGAGTGCAGCAATGAAACTGAATAAAACTGGATATCAAATAACTTTTAATAAGCACAATGTTTATGTATATAGAGATACAAAACGCTTAGGCATGCACACACTTGTTGATGTTCAGCTGATAGTTGGAGCCGGGCGGACATGTACCATGAACGGGACGCTCCTGAACGCAAAGATTCTTCTCGGCACTGTAGCCAGTGGGGCAGCTGGAACCCCAAGCACCGCCGAGCAGCGCCAACAACAGCATCACAAGCCAAGCACAATTGCAGTTCATAGTGTTGTGTTTTGCTGGAATTACCTTGTACCCTTTTGTAAGTAATTGGAGTTAATTAAAAAATAAAAAGGAAAACAACAACACACCAAAGTGTTGCTGGTTCTCACCTGTAACAAGTGCAAAATGCAACTATATAACGCACTGCACTTTGTTGAGCGCTTTTATAGAGACTTTGCTTTGGCAGCTTATCAGCATCGACAGATGTTTACAAGTTGCAACCACTAACTAACTAACTAACAGATCAGATTGGGTCAGCCACTGTTCATTGGGTTAATGTCGCACAAATTGATAATGAAATGTGCGCGAAATAAAGCAAATCAGCGTTTCAAGATTTCAAAACAACATTCAAATGTAGTTTTCAATTACATTTTATTTCACTTAGTTCAACTCATTACTTATTGGCCAAAAACACAAGCGTTCTTATTGATCTTATAGGTGGATCCCGGAGGGCATTCACCGCGAATTGTGCGCTGGGCAGTGCAAAGGCCGCCGTCACTCTTAAAGGGGGCGTTGCATTTGGTAGCCGAAACGACGACAGCAATCATTGCGAAGACGAAGAGACCAAACCACGAGAAGTTCATAATGTAATTAGCTGAAAGAAGTCGAGATGCATAAATAAATAATTGACAAAATGATATTCTTTGTTAAACAGAAATTATATATATAATTTGTAATTGATATATAAAAATAAACTAATAAGATTTCTTTTAAAAAATCGACATAAACAAAATAATTAAATTTCCGATTATCAAACAAATGCTGACCTAGCTAACTAACAGATTATTAATACTAACAGATAATTAAATATAAATAGTTATTATTTCCAATGAACTGATTATAGCATCTAATGCTGCTTCCGCTCACACAATTTTCATTTAATAATTTTCAATTTTAATTTTTTTTTTACCAAAAACACATTATTAGTCTATTGTCTCTACTCACTTTTTGTCGCTGCTTGAGAGATGTAGAAACTAAATTATTTGGACGGCTACCGGCCACTTTTATAGGCAGTGGAGCATAGAGAGCTTATCACGTGTCTTCGAACCTTTGACACAATCAGCGTCGTTTAACAAGAATTGATAAGGCTTGTGCGAAACCCAAGCCAAAAAACTCAATCGAAGGCTTGACATACACACACACATGTGAAGTGCTGCAACAATGAAGGCAACAATTGCCGCTTGAACAAAAGACTATTTTGCATGGACAATCCTGCGCCAATGTAGGCATCAAAAATCGACGAAATCTGAACCAGAAATGTGAACGAGCGGAACCAAATTGTCAGGAGTAAACGATGTCACAGGTGAAATCCTGGAACGCCAGTACAATGGTACGGGCAAAACAATGGACATGCCACGAGAAGTGCGTGGAATGAGGCAGACGCCTCTTGAGCCCGGTGGCCTGTCACTTCCACATTGGACAATGGACATGTGCCTCCAAAAATCTCGAAAGCTCTTCACCTCTCTGCTCCCTGTTCCCTGCTGCTGGCCCACCAAATGCATTGGTCATGCATATGGCATTCAAATACAATTACATTCAGAAGCATTCACTCGGACTGCAAGAAACGGCTCAAAACCAACCAGATATGAAATCATTTTCATGGCTTTTAATACCCTGAGATATGGCATGAAAGGTATTATTATTAAAAGGAATATTCAATATTTGACCAGTTTTTAACTGTTTAAGAGTTTGTTTTATATTATTTGAATTACATTAGAATTGGTTTGATTATCAATAAATTCAATAAAATATGTATATTGAGCTTTATCTCTCTACTCACATCATTTCCGCAGGGTATCAGTTTAATGTGCCAGTGCTGTGAATTCGATTTTCGAATTTTTTCGGCAGCTGCGCATAAATCAAATACTAACGAGCCATAAAGTTTCATTGTCGGTTGGCATTTGAAGTGGCATGCGGGTGAGTTCAATATTTGTATGTTATAGTTTGATTTTGATGTACGACAAACAATTCTTCGCTCTCGCTCCCTCAGTCACCCCTCTATGACCGCTGCAACTTGAAGGTGGCCACTCGAACTAAAGCCGAGCACAGCACAGTGTGCGTCATAATTCACTCAACACTTGGCCAATACGTTCAATGGTTGCGTGTCCAAACATTGGACAACAATGTGGACACAGAAGAGGCAACTTCAACAGCTTTAGACGCTCTGTTTGGGGTCTTTTCGGTTTGATTCAGTTCGGTTCGGTTAGGCTTCATTCAGGTCTGGTCATGCCTTAGCTTTGAATTATTGATGGGCGTATTAAGAAGATTAATGTGATGAGACATGGAATTGAGTTTTGTCGACGACGACGATGACGACGACGACATTGTCGTTGGTCATGTTAATGTCTTCATTGTCGGCTTAAAGCTTTACCTTTACCGTTAGCTGGCTGGCACCTTTACTCCTTCTTCGTTCTCCCTAGTTTGTGGCAGCATTTTTTTGGTTTTTTTGATCGCTCCAATTGAACGCCAACAGCAACAACAACAACATCACGAGCAGCTAGTAGAGCCATAACGTTCATCAACGTTGCCATTTGAGGGTCAGGTCGATTGGTCATTTGGTCGCCTCGCCTCGCCTCGCTTTGCCCACCCCTAACGCCCGCCTCCATCTCTTAAAGTGGTGCTATTTCGATTCTATTCGTTTTTTGTTCCGTAGCGCGTCCATAAGCCATTTTTCTTCCTGATGCACATAAGTTTTAAGCTTTGTGTAATTTATTTTTATAGCCATGTAGTCGACGTAAAGATTGCAAATATGTAGTTGGCGCTTGCATTACTCTATATATGTATATGGGTATGTACTACTATACACATAAAGAAGCAACAAAAAAATAAAAGGAAAAACCTCGTGTCGTTAGTTGCAAATCAAATGCTTGTCATGGAAGCCAAACTAACCCCCTTTCCCGTTCCCGTTCCCGTTTCCATTATGTATGTTCGCAAAGGATTGCATGACTGTTAACTGTGAATTTGCCATGCTGCCACAAGCAAATGGGCACCACCTGAAGGACCATGCATAAGGGCCGTGTCGTTGAAGCAAAACAAATGTTGAACAATGCCAAAGGAAACTTATCTTTAATTCAACAATATAAACAACAGCAGTCGGGTTTTCAAGTCGGGTAACTTAAAGCTGGTATTGGAATTGCAAATACTTGATGTTAGGGTTTAAGTTGTTAATTAAGAATGGCAAATTTAGCTCTCTTTAATAGACCTATTGTTCACGATTTACTTTTAATTTGAATTTTACTTTTCTTTGATTTTTTTCTCTTTTCATCGTCTTTTGCCTATCAATTAGTTTGTGTCTTTCTGGTTTGATATCCCAGCTTGTCTTCTCTATTTGCTTGTAATTTAGCTTTCCGTTTACCAATTAATTTTCGTAAAACTAGCTTCATGATTAACTTCTCGAGTAGCTTCTCGCAGTGCTAAACACTTTTAATTACAAATTTTTTTTATGTAACATCTCAATTAGCCTTTTTCCTTGACTGTTTGCTTCTTCTTGGCTATAGCCTGTCACCTAGATTCTCTTTTGTTAGCTTGTGTCTTCTTTTCTTGGTATTTTCTTTGCCCTTCACTTACTTTCTCGTTTAGCTTTACATCTTGTTTGTCTTCTTCTTGTTTGGTTGCTCGGTTTAACTTTCACTTTGTGTCTCGTTTAGCTTTGTTCTTGCTTCTCCTCTTCGGTAAACATAATTAACATTAATCTTACATAAACGAACATAGTTTGCTAGTAAATCAGAGAATTTTTTACATCGAATTTTTTCCTTATTTTATTTTTCTTTTACAGCTTGTTTGGCTGTATATATACATGCTGCACTTGTTGTTAACGATTGCCGTTGTAATTATTATTGACTGCAGAGTAAAGTTCTTGTTGCACCACCGCACCACCGCACCTCCGCACCACGCCCCGCTGTAAACCACAAAACCAAACAATTTTGTGCCATTGATGCATTTTCTCATTACGTTGCTTATGCTGCCCCGCTGGACGGCGGTTGATGCCAACCTCAGACATTGACTTTGGTGAAACTGTGGCAGGCCTGTGTGTGTGTGTGTGTGTGCCTGGGAGCCATTCCATAATACAGTTAGTCAAAGCCATGGCCACCCTCAGCCCTCAGCTGGGTGTCCTGCGGGTCTAAAAAGCCAACGTCAAGCCCAAAGCTGATGCGAAATGCTGTTTTTATTGCTGCCGCAATGTTTTAACTTTTGTGCCACCGCCACTGCCACCGCCAACCAACCAAGGAACCAACTGTCGCTGTTGCATGTTGCCGCTATTACTGCAGCATTTAACCACTCAGCCAGCCAGGCGATCTCCCACAACACACAGTGGGGCAAATTGGGGGGCAGTGGGACATCTACACAGCCATTGCGAAACGTGCTGAGTTTTCGTAATTAGTGAGACGGAGTGCAGCTTGGCCACGTACTACGAGAGGGGATTGGGGGGATATTCCAGAGGCATAGGGTTCCAAAAGAAGCAGCAACCAGAAATATTACCCTTCACGCCACGCCACACCATCGCTCTCCTAGCCACCGCCACCATTTGGCTGACAGGCAACTGCACGTTTATGTCACTCAGCTGCTGTTGCTTTGGGCCTCTTTGCAGTGTGACATGACAGTGTCTGGTTAGTGTAACTGTGTGCGTGTGTGTTCGACTGTGTGTGTGTGTGTGCTAGTGTATTCCCATCATCTCGTTTGTTGACTTAAGTAAGTTGTTAGTTGCGTTGCGTATGACACACAAGTTGTCGCCTTTAAGCAGCTCCTTTAAGTACTTGTTGCCATTATTAAATCCAACCACATACATAACTCGAAGCCACCATCTGGCTACTCCATTTAAGCATGTGTGGCAGGGATGTTACTTAACCACTGTAAGAACATAGCAAAGCTTTCGCTTCTTTTTTAAAACATATTTTCTATTGTCAATGTTGTAACAAAGAATTAGTTTTACTTCAAAATCTGCTTTTAGTTTTAACAAAAAAAAAATCACTTTAGCCTTTAATAAACAGTTTTTTTTAAGCAATAAATTATGTAACCAACTTTATTTTGGCTAATTAGTTTTCAATATAATATAAAAAGGCATGGTATTATATAAAATGCATGTTAAAGGTCATTGCATATCTCCGAGATACGAAACAAAACCAAACTACAACTAGCTGCAACTACTGTTTATGGCTTTGTCTATAATGTTCTGGCCGAATGCTAACGACATTGGCAACGAACAGCTTTCAGCTTTCAGCCTTCAGCTGGCACGGCCTTAATTTTACTGATTATGGCAGCAGCAGCGCGGCAAACTTTTAGCCATTAAAAGGATTCGTTTTAATGAGTTTGGCAGGACGACAGACAGAGCAGTCAGCCAGCCAAAGTAGAGGCAGGCACTGAGGCAACAAGGTCTCACCCACTTTATCGATGCTTGTGCTGAAAAAAAAAACAAAAAAAGAACTGTCGCTGTTTATCTTTTCTTTTTTTTTTTTGGCAACGCCAAAAAACTGAAAACTGGAACTACAGATAAAGCAGAAAACGAAACAAAATTACCAAAAAAACAATCTGCATTTTGGTGCAATTAACAATTCGTTGAAGTCGAATGGAATCCTCGCAGTTGACTAGTAGTAGTGTAGTGTACTACATAAATCAACGTAAGTACAGTGCGTTAATAAAGTAATTGTCCAAATGTGCGCCCTCATATAAATGCAGACCTGCCTTTTATGGCTGTTAAGTTTTTGGCCAACACCCAGCGACAGGTAGCTGCAATTTTTGGCCAGCGAAGTTCACTTGATTTAAGAAAAAGAGCTGGACAGTCTGTCCAGGTAAATTTAATGAATTGGTAGCGGGCGCTATAAAATCACTTGTACCGCTAATTGAACGGCCGGCACAATTAAAGTTGCCAACTTTCTCGTAACTCACTGATGCATTTATTTTTGTGGTTTTTTTTTTCGTCTGAATTTATATTCTTGTGCTTCTTTTTTTTCAAGTTTTGTGTATGCCAAGAGCAACTGATTGACAGCTGTCATGGCGATAACCGCAGTGGGACTGAAAACTGAGCGCACTGGCAACTGGGAACTGGGAGCTGGGAACTGGCACTGCTGTTGGGATTTACCGATGCAGTTTTTCTGCATAAAATGCAGATACAAACTGTCGCATTGCTCATTTTCTCGCCGCGATCGTTCGTTTTCTTCTTCGCTTGGTTTGGTTTGGCGTCGTCTTGTTAAGGAACTGCTTGTATAATTTTAATATTTCACAATAAATGGGCAACGCCAACGCATTGCAATTGGAGTTGGAGTTGGAGTTCACCTGAGGAAGCCAAAGGCACTTTCTCCCAGTGCGCCAGCGCGTGCATAACGGTTTGTCAATTTGCAATGCCCCAGCCAAGAGAGGATGGACCCATGAAAAATGCATGAAAAAATCGAATGAAGGAAGCGAAAAAAAACCTAAAATAAATAAAGCAATACAATGATGACACTGCTGCAATACTTAATACTTACTGCTGACCGACATAACCGTATTTGGACTTGTTTACTCTTTATGCGCCCCCAAATGAACAAAAGCCGCCAACGCTTGCAGCGTCTTCAACCAGCAACAATCACTGATTGCAGCTTCCTTTCAAAATGAAGTCATTTTTTTTTTGCTCTGTTTGTGTGTGTGTTGCCTTTAAGTGTGGCAAATTAGTTGCAATGAAGAAAAATTGTTAAGTCAGAGCCAAAGAGTAAATCGGATGCCAACTTTTAGCAGTTGATAAACACTTGGAACGAGTTGAGAACTTAATGACAAAGTGTTTTTAAAGTAATTGAGATTGTGGCTTAATTCGAAACGAAAACATAAAGATGCTTAAATTGATGATGAATTTCAGATATTCTATATGTATAAATTTGCATATTGCATCAGAGATTTAAGGCTTGAATTAATATTGATTCATTTGAGATGTGAAAACTTAAATGAATAATTTTAAATAAAACTGAAAATGTGTAAATTTACATCATTAAACTTTAATATATCAGCTTTACACCAAAATCTCTCCCTACTCATAGCCCATAAGGTGTATGGTTGTGGTTGGGCGTGGGGACGGGGGGACGGGGGAGGAAGGCATGATGGCTAATGAAATCGTGCACGAAGCTTTACCTACTATTTTGGCCAATTTGCGGTCGCTTTGCGCATTTGCCTGTAAACCAGTGTTAAATTTGACGTTGGGCAATGCAGATACCTGCAACATGTTAAATATTTGGTAAAATTGCATTTGTGGTTGAAATTTAAATGATGGATTTCGGCTAGAAGAGAATCAATAACTGGGAGAATGGCTGGCTAAATGTTTTTGGTCCGATAAGTGGGCTCCGTTGACGGGCAAATTTATTGCAAATGCTTCACGTAATCAATAATTACAATAATCATATAAAAACACTAATTTCGAACGTTGTAAGCAATTAATAGAACTCAGGAGGAGCGGGTAATGCGCTGATTGTGGGAAGGGGTGAGGCGGGCGGCCTCAGTTACAGTCGAAACTTGCTGGCAGTTAATTAATGCGTGCAATTTCATAAAAGCATAAACGATATATTTAACCGACAATGCCCAAAAGGCACTACAGGCAAAAGAAAAACAAAAAAAAAACAATCAACACACAGACAGGGAAATACTGAGGCAAGCAATAAAATTAATCAAATAATTACGCCGCCCCGAGATGGAAACATGAGAAAGAATGAATGAAAAGAAATGCGCTCTTTACTTATCAGCATCCATAAACAAGACATTAAAAATGGTCAAGAAAATGAGGCAGACTAGCAACCAGGCTAAGGCTAAACAAAACTGGGCCCAGAGTCTGTGACTCTTCGTCTGTGTCGGTTTTTGGCTTAGGTTTGGTTTTTTTTTTTTTTTTTTGCTTTTTTTCACTTGAGCGCAGCGAGGCATTTATCATTTTTAATCGAATGCGGAAACAATGGAGCGCGTCTAAGTGGAGCATTTGATGTGGGTTGCCGGATTGCTACGATTGCCCTGGTCTGGTGGGCGATTTAGCGATTTACTTGGCAAATGGCAGCACACAACCGAAGCCAAGAAGCCAACGAACAACAGAAGCAGCAGCCGCAGTAGCAGTAGCAACAGTAGCAACAGTCGCTGCTCAAAACAAATCTATAATAATTTCTTTTAATTGTTGCGCTATACAAACAAAGGCATAACTGAATCGACATGCAACTGGTAACAGTGTTAGTTGGCCCCAAGAATGAGGGGAGATTATATGAGTTATTGTGCTAAGTCTCATGCCTAAAGCCATAAGTTATTAGAGTTGGGAATGGTTTCCTCTAAAGCTACTCACGTTAATTAAAATGTGTAGGAAATGAAGATTAAAGAAAATTAATTAATAAGTGTGTGGGATTGGGGAAATGAACAAATTCTAATATTCAAATGTGTTTCAGATTTCATAATAGTAACATAAGAAAGCTTATTTTGTGTCTTTTGATATATTTGGTATGCCTTAAAGCTAAAATATATTTTGTTTTTTCCATGTAGATTTCAGATGAAAAAAAATGAATCAGAAACTAGACTAGAACTACTTTGACTATGGTCAAAGCAACTTAATCTGTTAATCGAATCATCTTTTATGATTATAACCTAAAAAATGTACAAAAAAGGAATTTGCTTAAGCGCCAATCGATCAAACTATTAATGAACACAAGCCCACATAAACATTTTGAACTTAAGACAGCGTATTTAGTCGTCGTATTCTTGTGACATTTGCTTGATTTACTAGGCCGATTTGCCATCTCGGTAAACGCAAACTTAATGTAGCAGAAAATTACTTTATATGCACATGGCAGTGCCGCCAGCCGACAGCCGCCAATAGATGGCGCTCCAATTGGCAACCACCTAGTCACAAAACACATACACACACACACGCACACACACACGCGGTAACAATATCAGCAGCCAATCATTGTCGGGACTGCACGAAAATTTAATTTGCTTTAAATTGTTGTTAAATGCGAGCAATTGAAATTTATGCCAATGCTGCAAATAAGCATAACCCAAACGATAATCTCACCGACTTCGCTTCCACAACTCCCCTGGTGCCTTCACCCACTCTCCACTCTCCAGTCACCAGTCAGCAGTCTCCATCGTCTCTCGTCGTCGTCGTCATCAACAATTTAGCCAAGATTCGGCGACGCCGTCTTTCGACGAGTTGGCGCCGTCTGGGGGCGCATGCGCCAATGTCCTTGTGTGCTATTTCCAGTTAAATTTAACATAATAATTTTTGAGAAACACCGCAATTTGCGATTGGCCTCAGTTACTAGCTGTCTGTCTGTCTGTCTGTCTATCTGTCTCCATGTACAAGTTGTCGTTTAATACAGCATAAAATGTCAATTGGGGCTGGCTGGCTGGCTCGCTGACTGGCTTAGACTCTCTTGTCTGTCTGTCTGTCTGTCTGTCGCAGTGGGGCAACCTGTGCGCCCAATAACTTCGCAGTATAATCAAATTCAAAACAAATTTGTGCTGCAAACAGTTCTCAGTACATGCGAAAAAGCGTTAAGCCAACATAAGCAACAAGGCTCGACGGCACCAAACTGGTTTAAAGTTATTGTCCATCTTTTGATTTCTTGGGCCTGTCGTCAACGATGTTGTCGTTGTTGCTGTCTGCTTTGTGGCACTTGCTGCTGCTGCTCTGTGTGTGTTGTTGTTGCTGTTGCTGCTGTTGTTGACTCTTATTGGCTTGTTGGCTCGGTGATTAGTAGGTCAGAGTTTTTCATTTCCAATTGGATATGTTGCACAAGTTAGCACAAGCTTAAAGCTTGCCAACACACAATCTCGCTTACAAGTGTGTGATGGCGGCCTGCCCATATTAGGAAAGGGTACATACAGCTCGCAGCTCACAGCTCACAACTCAAAATAAACATTGACTACGTATGTACTACTACCACTCGTCGTATATGTAACTACAAGGCAATAAGAACTGGCCACAACAACACTATTGATTCATTTCAAATGTTTTCATCGAGTTGTGGGAAAGCGCAACGCACTTTATAGCCAAGGTAGCCAAGGTAGCCAATCGGTCGCGACACACAAAAAATCAACCCAAAAACAAAGACAAAGCATGAACAATGGACAAACTTTTGAATGGGAAAGTTTTTGATAATCCAAACAAAAATATTAATAAACGTCTAATTGAAACTAACTTAAAATCAAAAAGCAGGAAGTGTATAACAAATAAATGTCTATTTAATGTTTAGATAATAATTGTTAAAAATTTGTTTAGCTAAAAAAACAAAATAATTAACATAGGTGTGATATTTGATACCTTGACATGCTATTAAAAACTCCAAGACACGCTAACCATGCTACTTAATTATTATGATCGAGGTATTTATTTATATTTAACTCGAATTATATAATTGACTAGCTGACCCAAACTCAGAAACGAGAGGCTACGCCTGTTCAAGTTTCTTACCTCGCCAATGGCCATATACTTTTTGGGCTAGAAAGAAAGAAAAACAAATAGGAAAACGTGCCAAAAAAAACAACTGTGGGCTTTTGTGGGGGTGGCGCCTAAGAAAAAAACGCTGTTGGCCTCCAGTAACAAAAAAATTCGCACGAGTATTTAGCGCCCAGCTAGCGAATGTAATAATAACAACAATCATTAAAAACGAAATAACTATAAAAATACCAACAACAAAAGCATATAATAATAATAATAATAGACGAATGGCAATCAATTTGAAATTGAAACGCGTTTTGTATTGCTCTCTGGGTAGGTGTCTGTGGACCGTGCGTAGGCCACTTTATCCGTCCGTCTTTTCATTTTTTCATTTTGTTTCTTTCCTTGTTGTCGATTGGCGACAGCAACTGTGAACCTCGAGCTAACAGCTAACAGCCAACAGCCAGCTAGCGCCACAACATTTTGGCCACGCCAATTGACGCTGATTATTTGCAATTACAGGCCGCGAAACCCAAGGCAACATTCGTGATGTGACAAACAAAAACCGCCGACGCTGCTTGATGATCTTTAAAAATACCTGACTTCAGTACGGTATGGTATAATATATATGGTGTATAAAAATAGATGCTGTCATAATTTAATAGCCCTCTTTACACTTAGTTCTTCATATATCATTTTTCATATTTTGGTTTTTTCTAAACTTTTTTGTCATTGCTTTTTGTTTTTTCTGCTTGTTGTTTGACTTGATTGCATTTTAATGTGCGTAACTGCAAATGAATTGCAAGTTGACCAGATCAAAGAGCACACAATTTGTCCAACATTCAAAAGCCTTTTAAAGCGTATCTCCTGTAATTAATCATCTCACAGTTTGGTCAAACATAGTTCACTTGGAATCATTAAGAGTCAAAATGAGAAATGTTTTTATATGCGCACCATTGAATCATACTTAATGCCAATGTGGTTGGGTTATCTTTATCTTATCACAACATTAAGTTTCCTGAACACTTAAGCGATCTTTGATACATTTTTCGTTCATGTTTAACAACTCAACACGTATGCCTAGTCTGACCGACTGATGATATATTTGTTCTGTGTGGTTATTGTACTCAATAATTTATGATGCGTGCCACAGATATCCCAATTTTCAGCGCCTTCGGCCTTAGGTGACTAACTCACCTGTGTGGCACTTACCTTTTTTTTCATTTCAGCTTCTTTATTTATAAAGCAGACACGCACGAATATCGAAAAATATTCTATATACTATTTCGGCCAGAATTTGGCGTTGGCGTTGGCGTTTTGTCAACTTTTTATTTCATTTTGTACGGGGACGCCGCTGACACAGAAACAGAGAAAGAGAGAGAGAGAAAGGGAAGAAGGAGAGCAAGAGAGATGTCACTTTGATGAGCATCAGCATTGACAAGTTACTGAAATTATTGCCGCCTGTCAGTTTGCATACGCATTTATTCTCTCATCAGTGGGTCAACAGAAACGGCAGCCGGACAGGCCAAACAGCCAAAATTTAGCAGCCAGCAGCCACAATCAGCTCATTTTCTCATGCAACAATTATAATTGGGAGTCAGTGGGAGGCCCCACTAATTCAATAGCTTCAAATCAATATTAGTCCGCTTGTTTGGTGCGCCTTCTGATTCTGATTTTGATTCTGATTCTGATTTTGCCTATTGTTATTGCTACTGTTGCTGTGGACACTGATGAGTTAATGCCGCCAGCAGACATTTACCGGGCCAATGGATATTGCACACAATCCGCACCGAGTTGTCCAAAGCATGTCTAGCATATCCGCAACATTTGTATCCTACTTCGTTGTCCATATTGTCATGTTGCTGCTGTCCAAATTCTGTGTTTCTGTGTTTTCTGCGGTCTTTGGAGATTTGCATTGGTTATTAACTGGTGGCAATTGGGGACAGCTTTGTTGTTGTTGCGTTTTGTTTTGTGACAATTTGTAGAATAATTAATTGAAAGCAAATTAATAAAAGCAACAGCAGCCAGGCTGATGACGACAGCTTCTGCTGTGGGGATTACAACTGGCAACAACAACACAACTGATATATAATGTTAAATGACTTAAATGTTGACGGCCAACCAAATAAAAAATAAGCAACAACAACAACAACACGAAAAATGGGCAATCGCAAGTCAAAATCACGTTTCAATGAGCAGCAGACAAACAAAACACAAAATACACACACAGAGAGTCATAGCCATCGCTCACGATTAACTTGGCCAAGATCTGTTGGCGCTTTGACTTTTGCAGCTTGGTCACTTCTCGAACGCGCGCCTTCTCGTCCCATGATTTGTTATGCTTTGTCAGCCAGACACTGAATGCGTATTAATTTTAACACTCGATTAGTTTTAGTTAATAATACAATGTTCTCAATTTTGTTTCGACTATGTATACTTTTATGTCCAGCCATGTAAAAATTAGACAGGAATTAATTCTCAGCTTGTCAGTTCATTTTCGCTGCCATTAGTTAATCTATGTGGATTTTACAACTTATTAATCCGACTCCATAAAAACTCTGATATAAACTCTGTGTATGTGTGTGTTAAGCAATCGTTGTGTGTTTTTATCAAATTTTTAATGCTGCCCAACATAATGATAACACGCCTACAACATATCCATGAGATTAGTCGCTTTGATTTTGTGCTCACTTTGAATGTGTCATTCATCAAAGCGAAATGAAGAAATTTTGTTTAAATACTATATTGCTTACCAAATTTGAGTAGAAGGAAACGTTCAAAGGGCCACATTTGAGTTTTTTGACGTTTCATCATTTGTCAAATTCAACCCAATCGAACAAGTGAATAATTTCATTCAAATACAATATCTGGCAATAAAATCTATGAAATCAAATTAAGTAAACATTTTTATAAGTTTTAACTGCATTATTGTTATAAAAACAATGAACTCATTAACGTCAGATATTTGTTCAACTGCACAACCCACAAGTGTTAGTTGTTAGTTTTACAATGCCATTCATAAAATCCAAAGTCAATTCAAATACCTCACACCACCTACGCATGACCAGGGACAGGGACACTTTTTAGGCGGCCGTCACTTATGCAAATTATTTTGTTTAGTCAAAAAAGAGAAATAATAATGACAACAAGAAAACACCAAATGAAAATGTGTATAAAATTAATTGGAAACAACAAGTTAATCACTCGGCATTTCCGCTCGACAAGTTTCGCCAAGTCAATGCGAGTCAAGTGTTTATCTTGGCCAAAGATACCTAAGACAAAGATCACATTCTCTCGTTTCAAGCTAGCTTCCACTTCCCCAACGTGAACCAATGAATGAATGAACAACGGAATGAATGAATGAGTGGCCCAGAGATTGCAGGTGGTTGCTGTTTGAGTTCAGTTTTCAGCTATTGACGCGTGGGTGGCTGGCTGGCTGGCTGGCTGGCTGGCTGGTTGGCTGCTTTGCGCTGGCAACTCGAGTGTATTTCCGCTTGAAAGCGGCAATAACAATATTTGTAATAATAAATTTACGTAAAATATAAATAAAATCAACGTCGCTAACGCCCCCGCACCGCTATTCAGCGCGACCCAGCGCCAACGCAAAGCGCGAGCGCAGTTAACGGCAACGCCAACAACTTGTCAAGAAGCTTGGCCCAAAGCGATGCTCACAATTAGCCAACAGCAACAACAGCTGAGTATCTATCTATCTATCTGCGACTGAGACTGAGACTGAGAAGACGGCGACGGCGACAGAGATTGGGAATTTGCTTTCTCACCGCTTTCCCAAAGCGAGCCATATATGGCCCGACTTCCTAACCAAGAAAGCACACTACGAATAGTCGAATCGTCGCCCCTCTACCGTATACCCAGCGAATTGGACTCGCGTTTTGTGACCATATTCAGGCAAATGCGATTTGCAAGCTGGTAATTAAAAGCCAAAGCGAGTAGAAAACTCAAATGCGTGTATAGTCTCAGAACAGTCTTTAGAACATTTGCATAAGCAATTTACATCCAGGGGCGTCACTTCAACCAAAAAGGGGTAAATTAAAATAAAAGCTACAAAATGAAATTTACATAAGAATAAATTTTCTAAAAAAAATATTTGTATGGAAAACTGTTTTAAAATATTCAAATAAAAATACATTTAAGCTTAGAAAGAAGCATTTTAACAGTAAAAAACAAATTTGTATTAAAAAAAATGTAAACCAAAAATGCATTATTGAAAGGGAAAAAATGAATTCAAAAATAAAAACTTTAATAAATTTGAATGTGAACAAATATTTTGATAAAAAGCATTAAATGTTCAACAATAAAACCTCTAGACAAAACCCATCTCTCTAAGCCTCTGATCTTTTTTGTAGCATAGAACAAACAAAATACATACATAAAAATAATCAAAATGTGACGTTTGTATTTTTAATTATGGCGCGTTTGGACATGTTCCTGTCTTTGGGACTTGGCTATAGATTAAGTTGTCAGCATATTATGGCCAAATGCTATTGGCCAATTTGTACACTTATCTAAGCATTTAAAGTAGTATGAATTTGTTATTTTTTTTGTTTGTCTTATTTTATGTTTGTGTCTTTTGCCGCCCCACGAAAGCAAAGTCACTCCCCAAAAGAGTGTCACGACTCGCACGCAAATCAAATTAATGTTGCATGCCTTAATTTTTCACTCGCGCGCTGACCTTGCGACATGAACAAATTTATGCAGCTTACTTCAAACAGCTGACTGGAGCTGTGCTGTGTGTTGAAAAATTATAATCAAATTTAATTGTTATCAACATGATTTATTTTATTTCTTGATGTGTGTGGCAGAACAGCAACAAAAAAAAAAACAACGAAAAGACCCAACAATGACGAACTGATCGACACAAAAAATTAACAAAACGACAGACAAAATCAGCTGCTGCTGCTGCTGCGCTTACTGTTTGGGGCAAATCTGTCGTTCAGTCGATTAGTCGATTAGTCGCTCCGTCTTCTTGTCAGCTAGCAATTTATCATAAAGTATCTTGAGTGAATAATATACATACATACATACTTCTACATACACAGATATTCATGAATGTCGTCATACAACTTGTTTTGCCCGCAGGAGCAAATCCACTTTGCAATTACCGATTGTTGCCTGGTTTGCTTACTTATAATTATAAATATTTTTTCTACTTCAATAAATGGCCAGAACAACCCATTGTTGTATAAGTAAAGGAAAAACAATCAACACCAAACGAATCGAATGCAACATCAAAAACATCTCGATTAATTTAAATGCCAATCTAATTGGTAACTGCAATAGTTATTCAAGGAATAACAACAAAGAAAAAATTGTATTTTTTATTATACTTTATTTGCATTTACATGAAAAAAAGTTATTTAAATTCAAATCAAAATCGTATAAAATCGGTTAGTCAGTAAGGTTTTTATCTTGATCAGCATCAACAATCGAGTCGATATCAGTCTGTACATCTTTCTGCCTGTATGAACGCTTCGATTTCAAAAACTATTATAGCTACATATTTGGAACATAACTTTTTCTATGCCATAGGGTAAAGAAGTTTGTTAAAAATAATCGATAACTCTTTTGGTTTGAGATATTCACATGTAATCGAAAACAATAATATGAATTTCAAATAACTTTAGACAAAATAATTACAATTTATTAAATTCATCAAGCATTGATAATGCAAGCATGTCCTAAGTTCATGCTCAAGGGTTCAGGGTATCTCTTAGTCGAGCTCACTTTCTTGTCATCTTAACTGTTAATTGATAATCTCCTCCAAATTAATGCTATCCATGGTTCATAAATCGTTAACAAATTCAAATTAAAAACATGCATAATTAAACTAAAACACATTTAGATAAATAGGAAAAGATTGAAGATAAAACGTTAAGCAAAGCTTTTTTGTTGTAAGGGATCAATTAAATAAAACAACATCAACTTTTGCATAATATTCAACTTAAATGTCAACGATTGACCAATTGTGCACTCAAAATGCTTAACACAATTAAGCTATTTCATTAACATGCCACAGATAAACAAACTAAACGGCTATGCGATCATCATTCTGAATAGTTTGTAGTTTCTATGCCTTAAAGAGATCGGTTCCGAAATCTGAGATGAAAACTTGAAGGCAGTCAGAAAATAAGCATAATGCAATCGTATTTGTGGGCCATAACAATACTTGACTGATATATGAAATGAATGTCAAGCTTTGCAGCGACAGCGGCAGCGGCAGCAACAGCAGCGACATAAATAAAAAATTAGTAATAAATTTAAATAAATAACTGCCTGGCAATATTAGATCATAGCGCTGAGAGCGCTTGTCCAACAAAATAAACAACACAACACAACAGAAAATCTCAGAGAACACTCTCAAATCACATAAAAAAGAGCTCAACTCGAAATGAAAACGAAAATTGAAGCACAAACACCACGAATATTAAAAGTGCAAACGGAAAAAAGTCACTCAAGAGCAAACAGTTTCGAACTGAACCGACTGAACCGACTGAACCGGCCTGCCAACGCAGAGACACCCACACAAGCTGAGTGAAACGAGTGGGTGAGTGAGTGGTGCGAGCGATTGCGATTGCCATTGCGAGCACAACAGAATGAGTGGAGAGCACTAAGCACTAAGAACTGGTTTGCTGTGCTGTGTTGTGCTGTTTTAGCGGGCTTCAATGACGCTACCATCTCGTGTTGGCGTTGGCGTTTGGCGTTTGGCGTTTGGCGTTTTTGGGCGAGCAACGATCTCCGGCGGTGGCAGTGGGTTTAGCGGTTTATTGGTCGGCTCTGGCTCTGGCTCTGCTCTGCTCTGCGCTCCGAGTTTCAATATCCAGCTTCGTAGTCGTATCTGTACGATACAAACGTAAAGTGGTGCTTTTTAATGCCGCATTTCATTCATTGATCGTTTCAATAGCGCGACGCACGCTCAACGCAACAGACAAGTGCCGGTCGGTCAACCGGGTACCCGGAGCGCGTTCTCCACGTTCTATGTGTGTATATGAGTGTATGAGTGTGGGCCAACACCAACACCACCACCAACACCAACTCAATATCAAAACAATAACAACAACATCTGACAACGGACAACAGACAACAGTCTATCTGACAGTCAGTCAATAAGCCTACTCTCCGCTGCGCACTGAGGCTAACGGAGTCAAAGCCAAGTTGCTGTTATCCCAAACATAGACGCACATTGCCTGAGTGGACGACATTGACGTCTGACAACAACATCGAAGACGACGACGACGACGTGAATAGCTGCTGCTCAGTGCATAGCGGACAGGCGCAGCAAGCGGACGCGCAGCACACTAAACAGCACTAAACAGAGACGGCAGAGACGAGACGCACCTTTCTCCAAGCAAAGGCGACGGGAACGGGGAATGGGAACGGGAATGGGAACGGGAGAGACGGTGTATATATTTTAGTGTGCGCCATCTCGGGTTATTGGATACAGATACATAGATACAGACAGCGGCGTACAGCGTACTCACGGATATTTTTAGCAGCCGGCCGCACACAATCTCTCGCACACTCACACGCACACACGCACACAAAGTTGCAGGCACACACACACACTGCTGACACACGCGGCTCGCACGTTTTGGAACAAAAACGTTTGGAAACGAAAAGAAACTGTTCTTCGAGGCTTTTCCGACATACGGTTGCAGCAGTGCGCGCGTTTTATCCAGCAGATACTTTTCAAACTGTAACAAACTTGTCAAAAAACAACAAAAAATAAACGCGAATAAAAACAACAAACTAAAAATACACAAAATAACGGACAATAAATAAAATAACAGAAAAGAAACAAGTTGTGCTCTGTGCAAGTTTGAGGAAATAAAAAAGAATTTATTAGGAAGAAACGAGAAAAAGATAAAACAAAAATCAAAACAAAAATTATTTTCATTGTGTTAATCTGCCAAAAAAATATGCATGAGGCAAGAATTAATTTAAAATAAAGTCGCCCATCGCACACAAGAATAAGGAAAAAAAATAAATTAATCGACAACAAATTCGATGACTAATTAGCTTAGATGATGTGGAATTTAAATTGATTCGGATTCGTTTTCGTATGCCAAAAATGTCTGCGGACTAACTTTAATGAACCAAGAAGCAACTAAATCAAATAACAACAAAATCAAAAGTGTTTTCTTGCTAAAATTACAGAAAAAACAACAGTGCATAAATATACAAAATTATATTAAAGTTTCAACTACTACTACTACTACTACGATTTCAAATCTCAAAACTACAAACAAGCAACTCGCACATTTTTGGATTTATGATATCAAAAAGGTAAATACATATGTTTGTATGTAAATATGTATGTACATATTTCATATTCTGTTGTTGTTGTATCAATAAAAATAGACAAGACACATGAGTAGCAAGAGCAGGCAGCATTCAGCATCTTGAGTGTGGCGGTGAGAGGGGCGGCAGCTGCCTGTTGAGGCAACCTGGGGCGTGCCGCAGCGGCAAGCGACGCATTTATTTGCCCAAGGTGTTGAAAAGTTTTTCGGTCCGTTGGGGTTGCAGTTGGCTTGGCTGTGGGTTTGAGTTTGGGTTGAGGGGGCCAAACAACTTGTCAACAGTTTTCATTAATCGCCCCCCCGCCCGCCTGCCCCAGAGGGAGACCAGACCTTTTGTTTTCTATGCCCTTTATGAACTTTATTGAGTTAAGATACGCGCGCGCTAAAAACAGAACAGAAACTTCTCTACTCAATTGAATAAAATTTGGCAAGAAATTGCCTTAAGACAATAAATTTCAATTACGGCATTTTTGCTGTTACTCAAACACAAATAGTTTGTTCGAGCTGGTGCTATTTAGATCATTATTTACTCGACATTCACCTAAGCTGATCAATCAATATTTGTATATAAAAATTCACTTGATTCCAAAAATGTTCTCAATTATTTTTCGTTCTTGTATTCTCGTTTTCAACTTGTAAACAAACAAAAATTGTTTTTGAAGACTTATAGATAACAAATTTGCTAATGCGATAATTTCAAAATATTTATAGCCATCATTTGTCATACTTCGAAATGAACTGATAATGACTTCCTTTTATCAGATAACTAATGATTTTCTATACATCAAATTGTTTAGATAAAGATGTTGCTTATCTAATCATTTAATTCCCTTTATAGTTTCAATAATCTTAATTTTGGTTTACCGCTCTAAAATTTGTATCGATAAATGATCATTTATTTTTGCCTAACAATGTCCCTGGCACCCTGACCCAAATTGAGTTTGGACATTGGAACAGCTATTTATGTGTTCCCACTATTAAACTGAAGATAGATAAAAACAAATGGGAATTGGCTAAAGACGAAAACCTGTCAGAAATCGTACAAACAAAAATAAGAAGAAAAAACAATTATTAATGGGTAATACAAAACCACACAGTGCTACCAAAATATCTACACACACACACACACAGACAAAGAGCGAACGAATAGTTAGAGGTAACAGAGGACAGAGACTATGCCACCTATGATTGTAAACACAAACATATCACACATACGCAACGTGTGCCAATTTTAATAAACAAACACAACTTAAATGGAAAATCAAACAAACGCAAGCCAACAAAAAACGAGAATACAAGCTACAAAGAAATGGCAACAAATCAACAACAACAAAAGCCATAAAACAAAAATTGAAAGATGCAAAAAAAGCAAAAAGAGAAACAAACAAAATAAAAAAAGAATTTAAATCAGAAGCCAGCCGCAAGCGGACTAAAAATAAAATCAGCCCAACGGCAACATACACGCGAGGCGCTAGTGGAGACACAGACACAGACAAAGGCAAAATCGAAGGAAAAGGTAGTGAAGAAGACGGACGGAACGGAAGACGAAACGAAGACGGGGTATGACTAAAAAGGCGGCCACATGCAACTGGCAACAGCACGAGACAACAGCAGCATCACCAGCATCAGCATCAGCAGCAGCAGCAGCAACACAAACAAGCAACAAAATTCACATCAAGCTCAAGAGGAAGCAGCAGAATCAGAATCAGAATCAGCATCAGATTTTTGATGCTTTCCACAAAATCAAGAGAAAAAAAAAGTATAAGAAAAAGCAAATTAAGAATCACAAATCAAAAAAACAGCGAGAGAAAGAAAAACTTGCATACAATAAAAACTAATTTTAGAGCTGTGGCAAAAACAGAAACAGAAATTCTGAGTCTGTCCGACTTTATAGAGAGATATGCACAAATCGAGGGCAGTTTCATGAATTCAAGTGTTTAATAAAAAACAGACGTAAAGATATTTTTGTTTCTGAAAACGAAAAGTTAGAGGCTTGAAGTTATATATAAAAACTATTTTTGATATCACAGTTTTCACATTTTTTAAACATTTCCATAAATGATTTGTTTGCCAAAACATTGGCAGCTTTCCTCGCATATTTTCTGGGCTTTCTTCTTCTTCTTCTTCAAGCAGACGCTTAATTTTCCATTTAACCGCGCCCGACTTCCCTTCTTCTTCGCTTCTCCACCACATATCCCAACCCATTCCGCTGCCCACCCTTTGTGGAGTGCAGACAAGCGTGCAGAAAAAGTTCTAAATTTAATGGCTACACCTAAAAATGCAGCGACTGCAGTTGCTACGTACACGGGGTGCGGGGTGCGGTGGGCCAGCGGTGGGGAAACGGAACTCGTCAGCAGTTTCAAGTGCACTTTGGATAGACAGCGACTCCCTGTAGCGCCCAAAAGCCAAAACAAAAAAAAAAAATCAAAATACACGGATACAAGCAATACCGAAACTAAAAAAAAACCTCACCCTTTTCATCCCCCCCTTCGCTTGTTGCTTCTGCTGTTGTTGTTGTTGCCCCTTCACGCCTGGACGCACGCATGGCGCGCCTTTTGTCTGCCTTTGTTGTTGCACGAGAAAGAAAGAATTTAATTTACAAAACAAAAAGACAACAACAACACCAGAAAAAGAGATGCATACCGAAGCTTGCACTGAGTAGAGTAGAGAGAAGTAAGTGGCAATGTTCATATGGGAGTCACTGTGCCACTGTGCATTTGCGCAAGCGTATCCAGTAATAATGAAGGCTTGCATATTCACAATGAGTCACAATCTACAATATACATATGGAGATGATAATAAAAGTTAATCTAGTCTATATACATTTTGGCAAACAAATCTGCTAAGCTATGGAATTTTATTGGTGACAAGATAAACATATAACAATAATTTAAGCAAATTTATTTTACACAATAAAGATAACATTTTTAAAGTATGATTTCATAACTAAGATAGTTAAAAAAGTATAAAAAACAGGAGCAAATCGCTATGATTACTGAAACAAATACTCTTTAAAGTTTATACAATGTTTTTACAATCTTTTACAGGAGAACTTGGTCAAAAAAATATTTAATTTGAATTTACTTATTGTAAATCCTGTACTAACTCATTTTTCGTTAACTTTAGATGAAATTTGAGAAGTAAATCAATATGCAATGGATAGTTATACAAGGTATTATGAAATATGCTCAAACAAACTCCTTCCATGATATTCTGTTGTTTGATCTAAAGATTCTTCCAATTAAATGATTTTTAAAATTTCTCGATTAAGATGCAAATCCAACCAACGTCAATAAGCTAATTTTTGCGAATCATTAGCCAAAAATAATCAAAATTGATTACATTCATTTCCGTTTTCCGCTTTCCGTCGTTTCGTTTGCAGTTTGCATATTTGCCACACTTTTGACTCAAAGCAAACACTTTTTACTTCTTCACACTTCACTTTCACAACAAAAAAAAAAAACATTCTAAATTTAATGGATATTGCAACTGGCAGAGTTAAAGTGTATGTTATGGGGCAGGGCAGGGAAGGGCAGGGCCGGGTGTGGGCATTGTGCTAGTCTGCAATTTCAAGTGCATCAACAACAACTCCCAGTGGAGCCCAAATACTGCGCTATATAGTACAAAAATTCAAATAAAAGCGAATAAAAAAAAAAACAACAAACAAACATAGAAACATTTTAGATTGAGTGCAACACAACTCCCCTCGCTCTACCGCCCCTTACTCTTCACTCTTCACACTCCAGCGCACGCACAATGCAGCGCCTTTTGTCTAGTTTTCAGGCGTGGCCAGGGACAGAGTATGTAATAGAGTAATAAGGGAATTGTTATAGAGTACACACACATGTGTGTGTGTGTAAATTGTTTTTGTTGTTGTCTGGCGCACATTTCAATTGGTTTCGCAGTGTGTGTGCAACGCCAGCGAGCGGGTAATTGAAAACTTAAGCAGCTAACAGAAAACAGAAAACAAAACAAAACAAAAACAAAAACAAGGCGCACGCTTCAAAATTTTTGCCAATCAACAACCAAAGCGAGCAGCGAGGAAATGTGTAAAAAGCCAGTGCCGCATCCTGTGGTGCTTCCTGCACATCCTGTGTGGCACGCCCTATTGTAGTGCATGCCACGTTTAGGCTGGCAATGCAACCAGCTGCTGCTACTGTTTGTTGAGCAACATTTATTAGCCGCGAATATCTTTTATCGCATGCAATTTGTTGAGCGAACAACAACAACACACACACACACTCATACACACACGGAACTTGCTAATTTTCACTTCGTTTTGGCGCCACAAAGCACAAACCGCTAGAAAATGGACGAGGTAAAATCCTACTCGTGACGGCATGTCAGGGAATTTTGTAGGCTAGAGCGGGGCAGGTGGAGTAGGACCATCCGTTGCGACTTTTCAATGCTCTTAATTGCACCTTGTTTCTTGCATGTCGCGTAAACTTTTTTGTGCACCTACTTACAATTAAGTTGGTCTAATTGCCTTACTTGTTGGGTATATTAACTTTTCGAACTTTACTGTTAATCATGTAAGGAATCTTTCGAAGAATATTACAGTTGTGTCTTATATTTGTGTAAGAGAGAAAAGAATAAAAATTAAATTATAAAACAGTTTTTTCTTACATACAAATAATAATATTTGCAGATTAATTTCTGCTTATATGAAGTTCTTTATTCATATATCTACAATTTGTAAAATTATCAATCGTATTTGCAAATTTTTAATAAGTTTCTTGAGCCTAAAAAGAAAACTTTTATATATTTCTCAAGTCATTTTTTTAATAAGTGAAGTAGATCATAAAATAGTCGTTAGTTTTATTTCGAGTGAGACTTTTACCTTTCATGTTTCTATTCAACTAACGTCGCGTGGCAAAAATTAATTGCCATGTAAATCACGAGAGCAACAAACAGAAATCAAAGCAGGCACGAAACAGAACAAAGTGAATTCGGTTTTTTGTTAGTGTTTTGCGGAACGTGTTGAAAGTGGCGGCTTTTTGCTAAAAAACCGTTGAAACTTAAACACGAAGATTACATAGCATTGTTTGAGGCATTAGCATTAGTTGCTAGCTTGCAAAGATCTCTCTCTCTCTCTCTATCTCTCTCTCTTTCTCAACGGAAAATGATGAAAAGTGCATATTGCCTATTAGATAGATAGATACAACAACAGTAACTTGTTATAAACCATGGCGCGCTTGGAATGGACAAAGCTATGCAACAAGTGGCATGCAGCACAGCAACAACAACAACGACAACTGAAGTCCAATTGAGACTGGGCCGGGCAACAAGAATCTGTTGCCAATTTTGGCAATCTGCACTAAATTGCCCATTTAAGTGAACCTGAACATCCATCTCACTCTCTTTCGCGATTTCCCCTCTCTCCCGCTCTTTCTGTCTCTCTCTGCGTCCGTGTATCGTACCACGCTGGGGCGATGATTGCAATCAATCTACTAAGATTTACACCTCTGCATAGAGAGTTTTAGCCGGCTATTTATGAGGCCAAGGCACAATCCGCAGCAAACAGCAGCAGCAGCAGCAGCAGACAAGGGCGTTAGCATCGATGCAGAAACACTCGGCATTCTGCTTAGGCGGTGGCAACTATACTCGTTGCTGCCCCTGCCGCTCTTGATGACGCTGTGACGGGCCTCAAGTTACAATTTCATGTAACTTAATTCTTGCATTAAAATGCATTCATTAATAGTAGTTGCCATTTGCCTGGGTCGTTTATTGTTGTTGTTGTTGTTGTTGTTGTTGTTGTTTAAGCCACAACCACAAAAGCAAAATGTAAATAAAAAAAATCGAAAAAAGAAAAACTTGTGGAAAAAGTAATGCAAAATATTTAGTACAGTTGACCTACCACACAGCAGAAAAAAATATTAAAAACAAAAACTTTCTCAAATGTTCAACAACATTGTTTCAAAGTTGATTGTGGGGGAAACATTGAGAGACAACTTTTCCAATGTTCGTTTTAACCCACAATTTCACACATGCAACTGAAATTTTTGGCAAAAACCTTTTGATTGATTGAAAATTTGATCAAGAAGTTTAAACTTTTAAACTCAAAACGCTTTTAATTGAATTAGACATACTATTCTTACTATTTTAAAACGCAATTTAAGAACTACTCACTTCATTGAGTCAATAACTTTAGTATGATGATTTCATTGGCCTTAACTTTTATAGACTCAATTGTTTTCAGCTAGGCCACTAGGCCACGCCCCCCTTTGAGTGTTTTTGTGTCCAAAGCGATTGATTATAGCTTTAAATTTGATAAGCACTCGTCAATTGCGCAGCAGCTTTCAAGTTTTCATCGATTAGCATCTTTTCGTAGCCATTTTATGTACGAAGATCTTGTTGCAAGTGACGCCTTGAGGCAACCATTTTTAGGATTAGCAACGAGCAACGAGTGTCTGGGAACTGTTTATGAGTCAGCCATGGCATGGCTAATGTGTAATTGTATTTGTTTGATTTGCGATTGCGATTGTGCAATGCAGCGAAATAGTTGATAGAAAGAAGAAGAAGAAGAAGAAGAAGAAAACATTGAATGAAGTCCAAATTCGAAATGCTCAACCCTGCCCAAGAATCAAAAATTTGTTTATGACTTTTTGGTTGATGCGTTTTTCGGCTTCACTGGGTTTTACAGCCGACATGAAGGAAGCGCCCACACTACCACCACCACCACCACCACCACCACCATCATCATCAGCAAAAGCACCACTCGAAACCCAATTTGAGCCGCTTACGGAAGTTACGCTCCACTGAGTAGTTGCCCCGTTCAGAAGTTGATTCTGATATTGAGCATTTAGTTTTTTCTATTTTTTGTCATTTTTTTTTTGGGACAATTCAAACAAATTGTTAATTGCTTTTGATTGCTGGGGCGGCACAGCCCACGCCTAAGCCAAGAAAACCGATCAACCCATCAATATAAATTGAAATCCAACAACTGAACGACTTCTTAACTTTCACTTCATTTCATTTCATTCTATTTCATAGATGAAATCCAACACATACGAGCTGCACAACTACGCGGGTCTGGATATGGATTTGGACACGGACACGCCAAAGGATTCGCGGAAGCGAAAAGCCAATTCGGCGAGTAGTCGACGGGGGGAGAAGTACTCGCTACGCCAAAAGCGTCAGAAACGTCAGCCCGGTGAGCAAAGCAATGCAATTGAAGAACATATGCTACCCGAGGAGATCGAACCGAAGGCGGCCAAGAAGTCCACCAAGAATACTTCGAAGACGAAAGCGCCGCCGCTAAGTAAATATCGTCGCAAGACGGCTAATGCCAGGGAACGAACACGCATGCGGGAGATCAATACAGCCTTTGAACAACTGCGTCATTGTGTGCCACAGTCGATTACCGGGGAGGATGCCACAAATGCCAGTGAGAAGCTCACAAAGATCACAACACTCCGGCTGGCCATGAAGTACATTGGCATGCTGAGTGAATCGCTGCAGGATCCCAGCTATGAGAGCGAATTCCTAGTCGAGTGCTTGCATGAGAGCGCAAATCGTGAGGCGCATGTAAGTCTGGACACAGATCCGGAGTTGGAACCGGACCTGGAGCCGGAGCCGGAATTGGAGCCAGCGCCGCCCAAGAAGAAGAGCCAAACGAAGGCCAACAAAAAGACAAATGCCAAGCGACAAGCTAAACAATCCAAGGCCAAGACAACTGGGGCAGCTGCAACAGCAGTAACAACAACTACAACAGCAACAAAAGTAACAACAGCAAGATCACCAGAATCATGTTATGCCTCCTCCTCGGTCGGCTCACCAGCATGTTGTGTGGCCGCCTGTTCACCCAGCTCAGCATATGCATCACTCTCCTCCACCGCCTGCTCTAACTTCAGTTCCAGCTCCTCCACGTCATCCTCATCTTCGAGCAGCAGCAGACGAATGCTGGATGCGGATAGTCTACTGGGTGGCTTGCAGGCACTATCGGAGCTCAATTCGCTACTCATGGAGTCGGACACGGAGTCGCTGCACTGTCTCAACAGTGGCAACAACTATCAACAGGATTTGATCAGCTCCGCCTCGAACTCTGTGCTGGCTGCACGTGGAGATTTACCCATTTCAATGCAATCACCGCTGGACAAGCCGGATGTGGAACTAAGTCTACGTCTGCTGGATCATTCGACGGATTCGTTTGACTTTACCAGCGATCAACAGCCGTCAGCTTGCATTAGTCCCTTGGCAACACTGGATAGCTTTCATCCATTTGCCGATCTGCTGCACAGCGAGTTTCCTGACATTTTTCTCACGTGACCAGCTGCTTAGTTGTATGGTTATTATTAATTATTATAAGTTGTTACTTGCTGCGTTTAAGTTTAACTTAGTTTTTAAACATATATGTGTGTATACTCTAGAGCGCGATAAACCTAACCTCACTTTAGCAATAGCCGCGGAATTCATCGTGTCATAGCAGGCAAGCTGGCATACTTATTATGCACAGTTCTCACAGCAGACAGCCCATGTCCATGTGTGTTTTTTACAATTACAACCAAATTAGTCAATTAAGTAAAGCATTTCTCGCAAGCATTTTTGTTCACACACACACACACACATTTTTTTTATCACAATTTTCGATATTTTAATGTAAATAAAACACAAGAATGTTGTTTAATCTGAAATTATTACATTGTTACATTATTCCATTCCGTCTATTGCTTACAGGAATCTTTTGTGTCCCAGCTAAGCTACACTTTGCTTGTAGCATACAGCATTGGTTTGTATACATTATAAGTTCATTGTGACCGTTATTTACCAGTGGTGCCCGACTGGCAGTCTGCTAATTTGAAAATGAAGTTAACTTAGACGCCTTCTTATCTTAAACATTTTGAATGTGTTTGAACTGTTATTAAATTCAAACATTTTATATTTCAATCTTAAATGTTCCACACAATATCCTGCCTTTATATTGCAAATCAAGACAAGTTTTTATCAAGGTAAAATTTAAATTCAAAGTATTCGCAACAATATGTCCACTTATGAACCCGAGTTAGACTTTCCGGAAGCCTATAAGCTATGTAAACCTTTTATGCTGACCGAAGATAATCTGATAGCTGTACGGAACTCAATGTTGAAGGAAGTAATCGCCGGTTTAGGTCGCGAGTCGCACCCACGTTCATCAGTACCCTGTCACCTTAGTTATGTGCAGCATTTGCCTACGGGGCGAGAGCGTGGACGATTCCTTGCCCTCGAGATGTGGCCAACCAACTGCCGCATTATGTTGGTAAAGTTCAGCAGCGAAAAGGACATCTATATGAGCTCCAAATGTGTGATTGTGCCCCATACGGTTGCCGGATCGCGTAGCACAGCGCTTTTCAATTTCCTAGCCGATAACATTGCGCTATTTGTGAAGGAGAAGAAGGTGGAGAAGGATAATCTGCCCATGGGTATTGCCTTCTCTTTCGCCTTGCAAAAGCTGGCTATAGATGTGGGCATTCTCGTCGCCTGGACAAAGGGCTATGGCGCTCAGGCTGCCATTGGTAAGGATGTGGTGCAGCTGCTCCGTAATGCACTTGCCGAACACAAGGACATATCCGTTCATGTGGACTGCATTGTCAACGTAGCCATTGGCTCCCTTACAGGCCTGAGCTGGTCGAAGAACAATTGCCGAATGGGCATATCTGTGGGCACAAGCGTGAATGCCGCCTATGTGGAGCATATCGATGAGTGTGAACTTTACGAGGGCGACGAAGACTATCCATGGATGCTGATCAACACAGAGTGGAACAACTTTGGCAACAACGGTCATCTTGACTTCATACGAAACGAGTTTGACAAGGCGGCCGATGCTGAGTCGAGCAACCCTGGCGTCAAATACTATGAGAAGTGCTGTAACACCCTGTACATGGGTGAACTGGTACGTCTGATAATTGTGAAGCTTATGAAGAGGGGCGTCATCTTCAAGGCGCACAATCTGGACTATATGGGCATTCAATGGAAAATGGAAATGAAATCTCTGATGGCCATTGACTCTGATCCACCGGGCGTATATGTGCAGGCTCAGCTGGTGTTGGACAAATTCCGCATGCGCAATTGCGAGGAAAAAGATCTGGCTATGCTACGTTTTATAACACAATGTGTGACCACTCGTTCCGCCCAGCTGGTGGCCGCTGGAGTCGCCTGCTTGATAAATCGAATGGGTCATTCCCAACTCTCAATCGCTGTCGATGGTGGCGTTTATCGACTGTATCCCAAATATCAGATTGTGCTCAACAAATACACTAGCATGCTGTCGAATCCATTGTACAAGTTTGAGTATGTCATTGCTCAGGATAGTCCTGGTGTTGGCGCTGCCATTACAGCCGGTTTGGAAACAACGGTCAATTCAAGGATGACCTTTAGGAGTTAGACAGTGATAAATAAACGTCTTCATATTAATACGATTCAGGTTACTTTCGATTTATTTGACTTTTGACGCAGAATACGACAATGTGACATTTTAAATAGGGTTTATTCAAATTCCAAATTATTGTTAGCCAACACTGCGTTCCGGATCATTTGGTAGTGTTTTTGGACCATGCCGCTAAGGGAAGAATATCCGGAGGCCTATGCGATCTGTCAGCAGTTCGATTTAGATGAGACCAAGATGAATGAGATCGTGCTCCGTCTGACCAAGGAAATAAGTATGGGTCTAGCGAAGGATACGCATCCGCGTGCGACAGTTAAGTGTTTTGTCACCTTCGTGCAGGAACTGCCCACAGGCAAGGAGCGTGGCAAGTATCTGGCCCTAGATCTGGGTGGCACCAATTTCCGCGTGTTGCTTGTCAACATCAAAAGCGAAACAGATATCGATATTGACTCACAGAGCTATGTCATTAGCAAAGTACTGCAGGAGGGACCGGGAATAAATCTATTCGATTACATTGCCGAGTGCCTAGCGTCTTTTTGCAAGCAACGTAAAATGGAGAACGATAATGCACCGGTCGGCTTCACTTTCTCCTTTCCCTGCAAGCAGTTGAGCATCGACAATGGCACCCTAGTCGCCTGGACAAAGGGTTTCAAGTGTGAGGGAGTTGAGGGCAAAAATGTGGTCGAACTACTGCGCGAGGCCATCATTCGTCGTGGTGACCTAAAGGTCAAAATTGTGGCCATACTCAATGACACTACGGGAACCCTATTGTCCTGTGCATTTAAGCAACGGAATTGCCGTATAGGAACGATTGTGGGAACTGGATGCAATTCCTGCTATGTCGAGAAGACGGCAAATGCGCAAACCTTTAAAGGCTATAAGACGAGTAAGAAACCAAATATGATTATTAACTGCGAATGGGGTGCGTTTGGCAACAATGGTGTTTTGGACTTTATACGCACTTCCTACGACAAGGCAGTCGACTTGCAATCCTCCAATGCACAGGAACAGATTTTTGAGAAGTGCATCTCGGGCATGTATATGGGTGAGATGGTGCGTCTTATAATTGTGGAACTGATAGAAAAGGGACTCCTATTCAAAGGCCAATCCTCCCAGGCTATATACGAGAAATATAAGTTCGATACCGAATTCATAACGGAAATCGAATCAGATCAACCGTGCCAATATCAACATGCCTACTCGGTTATGGATCAGATAGGCATCCGGATATGCAATGAGAAGGATTTGGCATGTGTTCGCTGCATATGCGAGGCTATATCGACACGATCAGCAAAGCTTGTGGCGTGTGGACTTGTCACCTTGATCAATAAGATGAATGTGAAGGATTTGGCTATAGGTATCGATGGAAGTGTTTGTCGACATCATCCTCATTTCAAGAGGAAGCTTTCGGAAAATATGTGCTTGTTGCTGAAAGGCTCAGCGAAATTCGAACTAGTTTTATCTGAAGATGGTTCGGGACGTGGTGCAGCTTTAATTGCCGCTGTTATCAATAATTGAATCACATTTTACAAATTTATGGAATAAAATTGAAGTTGTTACTATACTAAGTGCATGCAGCACTCAGCTTTTGTCACAGCACAATGTACAATGCGCAGTATTGAGCGTATGTAACGCAAACGGAGCGGCCAGAAATGTTTTGTCAATTAACATAGGTATTTGCCATTAAATAAGTATTTTTTAGTATTTTTGATATATTTTAAGAACGGGGTATTTTCCTAACTTACAGTTGCTGTCACATTGCTTACAAGTCTTGGATCGAAAAAATTTAGAATGTACGTTATTCAATAATTGCACGCACAAAGTGAGAAAACTAATCCCATATTCATAGGTATGCACTATCCAGCTCACTTGTGCGCTCACCAGCGCTGCGCCAGGGCCTCCAAAAGGTTGCTGCCACCCGTCAGGTGTCGCTGAAAGTCGTTTCGGTCGGCTCCACCGTCAAAGATGAGACTTACTTCGAGAAGAACGAGCGCCTCGGTCGCGAGATGTCGCCCCATCTGACCATCTACAAGCCACAGCTCACCTCCATGCTGTCAATCATGCATCGCGGCACCGGCCTCGCCCTCGGCATGGGCGTCTGGGGCCTGGGCTTGGGCGCACTCATCGCCTCCCAAGACATTAGCCACTATGTTACCATGGTGGAGGGACTGCAGCTCAGCGGCGCCACTCTGACGGCAATCAAGTTTATCATTGCCTATCCAGTTGGCTATCACTCTGCCAACGGCATTCGCCATCTGCTGTGGGACACGGGCCGTTTCCTCAAGATTAAGGAGGTCTATTCGACCGGTTATGCAATGGTCGCCGCATCTTTTGTGCTAACTGCCATCTTGGCTCTGCTCTAAACGCGATATCTTCTTCTAATTGTATTCTAGTGACGAACTTGTCTTAAATTTGTTAAATGCAAAATACATGTACAGTTTATTTATACAAATTTGTACATTAACAATTTGCTCTTTGTGTTATGCAACAACTGTCGAGTTGTTTGCTGATTGTCATTGCTTTTGTTGTGTTTTGTTTTGCTGCAATTTGGTTAATACTCTCGTGTTACTCAGTTCAATTTAATAGACAAACAGCAAACAGACAAATACAAACAGCGATCTATTTAATACTCTACCTTTTGCGTGGAGATTATGATTTTCCAATATATATTTGCATACAATGGTTTAAAGGAAATAGTAAACATTAAAAAGAAAGAAGATTCTTATGTTATGTTATAGAATATATAAGTAATATAAATGAATAGAAACAAGCACGGAGCTTACATATATATTTTATATGCTTCCTTCTATGTAAACATTAAGCAATCAAAAAATATATTTTTTAATGATTTAATTCTATTCTTCCGGAAAAGTAAAAGCAAGCATAAATTGTATGTGCCTGAAAGTATGCTACAATTTTAATCCTTAGTCAATGCAACCACCATCTATGTGTCTCTGCTGTGTTTAATTGCTATCCTACACAGCAACCAATTTTAGCCGCCAATTTTTTAGTCTCAGTACCATTTAGCTAATACATCAACCCCTTTTGTGTCTGTTTTGTTTAAACAATTTTTCCCACATAGCAGTTTATGTGACACATTTAGTTAAGAAATTGTTTGTTGTTTTTTTCTGTTTTATTTTTGTGTTTTGCTGTGTACAACATTCATATACAAGAGGCTAAAATATATATCTAAGAACTAATATCACAATTGATTATGTAATTGCTGTATGTTTAGTATGTTTGTTTGTTTGCTGTCAGCTGTTGTTGCTGCTTCTGCTGGTACTGCTTTTGTGCTGCTCTACTGTATGGTGCCGTGCGATGTATTATTGCTATTTGATTGGGAATCATCCGTAAGCTCAAAGTCACAGACCAGCGAAAAATGATCCGAGGGATATCGAAAGCTGGGCGTACGATTTTTGCCAATCTCTTCGCCAGGTGGAAATTCCAGGCAGTTTTTGATCTGCAAACGATTGAAATGACTGTTAAAAAACGAATCTAAATTCAAATAATACTCGCTTAATTACCCTAAGCTGGTCGGGCGTGTAGAAGACATAGTCAATGGTGTGACACACTTCACCATCCTCACGTATTTTCCATGTGGTGTAGGGTGGTTCACGCTTAATTGATTGCGAAACAAATTCATTGACACCTTTGAGGTCTTCAGGGTTCAGTGGTTCCTGTTCCCTTTCACTTTCACTTTCGATTTCCCGTTCCCTTTTCCTTTCCAGCTTTAGATCCGCATAGGCGCTGCCCAATTTGAGCAAATCGCAACCCAAGATCGTTGCATAGACGGGCTCAATGGGTTCAGCATTGAAGTCACCGCAGAGCAGGAGAGGACTATCGCCGGCAAACTGTTTGACAAAGCGAATCAAATCGCGTCCCTGTTCATTACGCAACTTGGCCAGCAGAGCGCCATGACGGGCCTTCAGGTGCGTGGTGCAAACGCAGAACTCCTTGCCCGATTCCTTCAGCTGCAGACGTGTAGCAATGGCCACCTGATTGCTCTGGACTCGCCACACCTCCAGGATGCGCGTATCATAACTAATGAGTTGGAATTTGTCACGCTTGTAGAATATGGCACAGCCGTCTGGTCCATTATTCTGCTCTATGTACAGACAGGGCGAGTCTGGCTTGGGAAAGAAGATGCCATCATAGTTCTGACTGCCTAAAACAGTTTGCAAAAACTTGAAGTGATCCACCTCCTGGAAAGTTTTAAAAATGGAATGGAAATGTTAAAGCGCGACTGCTTGACACTTATTGCTGGTCATAAATAAATACTTGCAGACAAACAACATCCGGCTGATTCTGCAGTATCTCCTGCACAATCAGATACTTGCGATGCTCCCAAGTTAAAGCCTCTTCGGGGCAACGCACAAAGCCATCGTTGTGCTGACCGAGAGCTACGAGATAGAGAAAAAACAGAGATAAAACGAAAATTAATCAATATTAAGATTGTTTTGAGATATTTATGCTTTTGACTTACTTTGTGATAGAATATTCCATTGCAGCAATCGAATTGTCTGTGCGCCGCCATCATTCTGAACAGGAGCACTGCAAACTGTTTGAGAAATGCCATCAAAAAATGTGTCAAACCTTTAAAAGGTCAATTCAAAACTTACCACGCGAAACTGAATTGAGTTGGAGACAGCGCAAACCATCAGTGACATCCTCACAGAGCAGCGTTGGCTTTAGAAAACAGCGGGTGAGCAGCGAGGGTTGCTCGATACCTCCCCCACGCAATTGTTGGACATGCTCCAGCAAGGCGACAGTGCTCAAACCCTTGGGCAACTCCAGGCCATCATCCTGTGAATCGACATTGTTGATTTTGGGCGCCGAGTTGAACGAGCCCATCCTAAATACCAGACAAAATAGCAATAATTCGTTTTTATTTAATTTATGTGAGAAAATTATTTAAAAAATATCAACAAAGAACGTGCTCTGTAAATCTTCTTTTCGATTGTAAATGCAAAAACACAAGGTTTCAAACAGGAAAACTTATAAAAAATACCAAAGTAAAGTAATATTTTATTTTTTTTTTGGAATTTTTCTTTCTTAAAGTAAAACACAGCCCAAAAAGCAGCAACATCAACAATAACCATGATAGCAATAATAACAACATTTTTGTACAGCATATCATAAACAAATGGGATTGAAAGATATAACGCATGTAAATTGTACTCACAACGCATTCGGGTTTCTAAATAGAATTTTACGTAGTATAATGCTGAAAACGAACAAACTATGACTATGCCTTTGGCTCTCATAGAACTTTGCCATTGAACTTTGTACTCTGTAGAAAATATACAATTTCATAAAATAGTTTGTTAAAATTTGATGCATTTGTGGCTTTCAAGTGTTTTGGGTTTGTTCTTGTGATTTTATGTTCGGGGAATGTTAATAGACGATAATAAAATATATAAAACGCAATATAACTCGTTCTTTAGCTAAATAAGATCTTAAATGAGACAGTTAATTGAAGCAAACGCAATTATAATGTTTACACTTCAGGGTGAACATGAAAATTTGCACGAATTTTTAAATGGTTTTCAAATTGATAGTTGATTTATAAAGGGATTAAAATTGTATTATTTCAAAAACTTTTAAATGTTTTTCTCTGTCTTTTTAAATATTTTATATTATTATTTTCTTTTGTTGCAGTTCAATAGGATCGTAAACATTATAATTTGTGAGCTATAAAAAGCAAAATGCCATAAAGTAATTGGTTTTTTTTTTCGCCTTGTCCGATAGCTGGAAAAACAGAGTACAACGTTCGACGCGAACGAACTACACGAATGCACACTTTGTGATGATTTTAACTTCAGTTTGGAGCAGCTTTCACAGCAGCAACTAGTAGAGAACCCGCTTAATGCTACCCAATGCCCACCCACACAAAAAGTTTGCGGACAGAAGCACGCGGCTACAAACTGACAAAAAAAAAGGCGAAAAAAAAAAAATGTGGCTCGGTCAATAGCTTTACAGCTGTTTAGCTGGTTTTCGGTTTTTTTTTTTCAGTTTTCGGTTATTGTTGAAACCAGTTGGGGAGCGCTTTGTCAACGCAATCCATCAATAGAGCGCCAGAGTGCTGAGTGCTTAATATTTCTCCCTCACTTCTCACTGCCGCCCGCCTCCCTCGGTCTTTCGGTCTTTCGGTCTCTCGGTCTGTCTCACCTGGTTAGCATCACCCTTTGGAGGTAGGCCTTGCGATCGTTCTTGCAGGGCGGCTTGTTGGCACGTTTCAATTGCATCGCTTGCTCCATATTGTCAGGATCTGAAGCGTGGTTCGGGTTCGGGTTTGTGTTCGGGTTGATTTGGTTTGATTGGGATTGGGTTTTGCCGAAAAATGTGCGAAGTGCGCTTGTAAGCGACATTTGCGAAACTGAATGGCAACTGAAATGCGGCGTTTTATTAGAGATCAGCCAGCCAGCCAGTCAGCCCAGACAAACACAAACAGACAGACGGACGGACGGACGCACGGACGGAAAGACAGATGGACGGGTAGAGAGAAAGAGAGCAAACACGCATAAACGAGTATTTCAACACACTCACACACACACACACATATACACACACACAAGTGAGATGTATCTGCAAGATACAGAACAAGATCAATACGTTCTACTCACGTGCGTTGCTCAGTTGGGCGGGCGAAAAAAAAGTGAGCAACGTAACAGCAACAACAGCAACAACAACAACAAAAAGAATAAGATACATCGCATACTGACAGCTTGCTAAACATTTATGCGTAGCATTCTTTATGTAGATACATTCAAATGGAGAACTGCATGCCATTGTCTCTCGCTTTCGTTCAATTCGGTTTCGTCGTCAGTCTACGGTCGTCTCGTTTCGTATTGTAATGAAAACAAAAGTATATTTTATCCACACACACTCTAGAGTTGTCTGGGTGGGACATGGCATATGTATCTAACTGATTTATGCCTAAACAAATTTTGGATCGCATGCAAATTTTGTTAGTGCTAGAACCCAAAATGCGCATATTCAGCATATCTGCGGCCATATGCTACATCTGCTGCTACGGCTGCTGCAGGCCAAAGATACAGATACATATCCTATGGACAATTTATACAACAACGCAGTTACATGCCTAATGAGTTGAGGCAGCTGCACACACACACATATACACTTACAACTGACTAGTACATACTGTAGATACTGTATCATTTGTTCTTTGTTCTTATTTTGTTTTGTTTTTACCTGGGTATAGGCACTGCCACACGACGTGCAAACGTCTTGCATGTGATTATCAAACGCGATGATTTCATTATAAACTCCATTTTGTATGCTGGAATTGTTTTTCTTTTGTACTCGCTTAAGAAGATTTTAGATATCTTTTTTTGGAATTGGTTTGATTTGAACTTAGTTTTTGCTAGTTTTTGTCACTAGGTTAAATTAAACCGTTTTATATTTAGTGTCAGTTGGGCAATGTCAAAGAGACGCGGTTCAAGCTGATTTTCCTAAAATAAATAGAACAACAGGGAAAAAGTTTCAGGCATTAGTTGTATTAGTTTTGGGAACCGCTTTTGTTAAACCACTTGCAATGCCTTACAGAGATACAGATACCACACAAAGACTATCATTTGCCACGTGACCAGCTCTTGAAATAGTCAAATTTGCATGATTTGACAATTTAACACGCAGCTGTTGCTGCATTTTTAGTTTCAGATAATAACAATTTTTTGTGTAGTTTGTCGCAGAATGCCAGAAATTGATTACTAAGAAACCAGTTCTAGTTCTATATTCAGATTTAAGCTGTCTCTCTTTTATAAACAAAACCCCACTTATACAAGTTTCGTCGCCTCTAGATTGTATAAGACTCTCATATAAATAAAAAAAAAAGCAATTTATACTCAGATATAGCAAACTGCGCTAAAATGAAGTTGGGATGTACTTGAATTGAGTATTAAGTATGAAATTTTGTGACTGTTTTTAAAAATGTAGAATAAGTCTTAAATGAGTAACGAGTGTAAGTTGCGGAATACTAAAAATTAATAGCAAAAACCCTTTAATATCTTAAAAATATAAACTTTACTTAGTTTAAATATTGAAATAAGTTTGGTAAAGATTTATATTTAGGTTTATCAATGGAAAACTTTGAATTATGCCCTTAATCTAATCATTAACAATCGAATTGGTTCAATTATGTTTTAGATTGTTTGTTCACTTTTTGCTAGCTGATTAGATTTCATTTTGACGACAATTGAGTTATCTTGGAATTGGGCTTACTTTCAAACTTGTAAGAAAGAAAGATACATTTTCTTTTATGTAAAGTCGTTGGTTAGTAAATATTTACAAAACCTACAACATAACCTAGACTCCATTACTACAGACATAAAAAGTGAATATTTATATATATAAAAACAATTATTTATGACTATATTTTGTAAAAGAAGTTATTACCTAAGAGCCATGCAAGTAGATAAAATATAGTAGATTGATATATGTAGCTGCTGATAAATGAAATTATAGCTTTCATTATCTACCAATCACTGTTGTTCCAATTAGTTAACTAAAAACGATAAGACCACAAACAACGGTTGTAATTGTTGTTTATAAACAGATAGTTTTTTTTTTTTGTTTCTGACATAAATTGTGCAAGGTTAGTTATTTATACATATATAATAAATTGTTTGATTGAAACCAAGTGGTTTGAGGCCTGATTGAATGCCTTAAGAACACTTGACACTCTCTGTCAGCATTTTTGGCCATGAACTTGATTTATTAACGCAATATTGCCGCAAGCCAAAACAGCAACAACAACAGTAACAAGTTTTTTTTTTGGCAATACTCTGAAGCACGCCCGCTGTTGTTTACCTCACTCTCTCTCTCTGTCTGTTTCTCTCTCTATGTTGCATGCTCACCTCACAAGATATAACAGCAAATCGCGCGGCAATGGCAACGCTGTCTCATAATCAGAGATTGGCGGCAACGTGTCTCCACCAGCAACAGCAACAGCAACAGCAGTAGTAGCAACCTCGTCGCTGGGTGTGGTCAGCTGCCAGGCTGGTGTCTCGATTTCCATTTCGAGTTTACGTGCGGCCAGACGCTGTTTCATTTGCGTTGTCGAGGTCATTGCCGAGGTCTTGGCCAGCGCTTCCGCAATTTCATATTGCTTGAGGAAATCCTCTCGCAGCTGCTTGGCTGCTGCATCATCATCATCCTTACTGGCCAGACGACAGCCGGTCAGACTCAGCCCGTTGCGACACTCTTCGTTGCACAAACGCTGACACATCTCGTTCACAGCCAAATGGGAGACATTCAAATGCGAAGGTGCATGCCGCATGCAATTGAGGCAGGGCATCTTTGACGCCTTGTTGCCCATTAGTTCAATATCACTGCTCCCGTTTGGTGACGGTGGCTCCTGCAGCTCCTCTGCAATGTCAAAGTAACGTGGCGGTGGTTCATCCACATCCACATTCTCCAGCTCCTCCATCTCCCTGCCGCTGCGGGCTTGATTGCTTTGCGATAGGTTTAGATTGAGAAGCAAAGATGTTACGGGCATTGCTTTGCCCAATGCTGGCTGTCGACGATGGCCGAAACGTTGTTCCTGATTATCCATGCTAAATACACTCTTTTTAATACACTTTTACTCTTTTTATTTCATTGGCCACGCGTCGTATACGTTTTTTTCTCGTTTTCGTTTTCGTTATCGTTTTGTGTTTTGTTTTTGCGCTGCGCGTTTAGAACCGTACGAACATCGAATGTATTATTATTAAACGCGCGTGCGTTGCTTTTCCTTATTTATATATCTTTGGGCCAGCTCTAGCCCGATCGAGGCAATCAAGTGGACGACGCTGCCTCGCTGTCTCGCTACTCATTAATTGAGCCCAGTTGCCGTTGTTGTTGCTGTTGCTGTTGCTTTTGGTGTTGTTGCTGGTGTACAGTCATAAGTACATGATTTTTTTTTGTTTGTTGCTCTCTGTGCGCTCCTCTAGTTAAGGCAAACAAGATTTTTTTTATGCGCGCACTTTCCAAAATGTCAAAACACACACAATTAGCAATAACAAAACAGTTCAAAACATCATTCAAACAAAATTAATAATAAAAAAACTTTTATATTTTATGCTATTTGGTTTGTAAGTGCTTAGAAAATTAATTAGCTTATAATAAATATATTATTAGAATTTACTACGCAAGATTACAAGTTTAACTTTGTTGCCAACTCTGTCAGCCATAAATATTTCAATTAATTAACACATTGTAACTTTTTTTCTCCGAGTCAAAATAAGTCAAACTGACAACAACAATTGGCCCGACCCGGCCCACATGTTTTGGTTGCCATAGTCATACATCTTACTTTACTTTAAGTTGTACTATCAATGCACACATGTCCGATTTACAACTGTAATTAGCTGACTTATGCATATGCAATTTTGTAATGTTACTATGTGAACTAGAACTGGATTATCTTATTTAATCTGTAGCGATTACAGTACGTGGAATATTACATGATTTTGAATTGATTTCATTATAGTAAAATATATAGTAAATATATAATCAACAAATATGGCGAAATATATAATTTGAAGACACAGTTCGTTATAAAAATAAGCATTTTGTTCTTATGCTTTTCACCTCCAAATCAAATTGCAGCTAATAAATTCTCATTGAATTTCACATTTGCCCGTCACGATTAGCATTCATTCAAGAACAAATTAATTGCATTTCATTTCATTTCACTTAACAAATCTAATTGAATAAAATAAAAAATGTGCATTTGTTTCCGCAATATGCAAATTCAAAATGTCTATGAATGTCTAGGGGCTTATTGAAAGTAAATCAAATGGTTAAAATACTTGTCGAAATGTAGTAAATGATGTATGTCGATTAAAGTTAATTCATGACAAGCTCTTTTAACTATTAGCACAAAATTAAATCAAGTCTGACTAGTTTCAATCTCCAATTTTGTTAAATTTTATTTCTTGAAACTAAAAACTTTTGCATACTTTGAGGCAGTTATCAAAATTCGAATTCTTTTAAAATATATGTATGTATTTGCCTATGCCTTACATAAAAATTCGTTTCTTTTCAGCATTACATACCTCAAGGTGATTTTACATTCAATAGATTATTATTTTCTCAGTAGAATATAAGTCAGCTTTAACTTATTGACAACGCTTGTTGCTATATAGAAGATAACACTTTGCTTATTTAATTTTGATTTTTTGTTTTTCTTGGTTTGTTTTGTTTTTTTGGCAATCTAGCACGGAAAGCGACACAATATAAACAAGAGCAGCGTCCGACATTGAGTTTTATATTTATACATGTGTCCCAAAAAGCCACATACTATGTATATATACGATTTTCAATTGTATATATAGTCTAAAACATTCAGTCAGTCGACAACATGTTGAGAAGGTTTCATGAACTTGACAATGAGTCAAGTCAAGTCTCACGTCAGATTCATTGAAAGCATTAGCCTAGAAGGGTTTCAATTGTATGACACCCGTGAACTATTTACATATAATAATCTATAGATCGGTCGATCGTTCTTCACATTATCAAACTTAAGTACTATGTACATTTGCTTAGGGTGATGATGAAGAGAAGGAAAAAAAAAACTACAATGTAGTGAAACCCATGTGACGTGTCGTCGTCTGGTTTTTGTTTTTTTTTTCTTCTGTTGATAACCTTATCAGCAGACGGCAGATATAATAAAATAAGTACTCGACAAGCTGATACTCTATATAATATATATCTAACAAAGTAAATGTTAGGAAATCAACAATGTGGCAAATATGTAACTTTGTTAGTATTTTGTAACAACATATAATAAACCAGGAAGTAAAAGTATTGTAAATTATGGATTAGGAACGACCATAAATTTTGATAAAAGTAAAAATTACACAACAAATCTGCCCTTTAGCTGGTGTAATGTAATGTACATATGTAATGAATGTTTAAGTACCCTTTGTTTAACGAGCGAAACAAAACGAAACGATTACCAGTGAGAAGAAATGAGATTTCGTTATACAACATCAGCATTGGGGCACATGGTCGGACACATATCTACGTGCGGTATTGGAAATAACTGGTTCTATTCCAGCGCAGACTGAAACTGACCGCCTAAAGTTGGTGCTTTAGCCACTTTTCACAGAACTAAACTACTAACTAGATTAGCTGTATTATTTCTTAGAGCGATTGGAGTCTTTCAAGCATTGCAAGTGGTTAGGTTTTGGTTTAGGCAGCGGTTCTTTTGGTTTTGGTTTTGGATTTGGTTTTAGAGTTTGTTTTTTCTTTGGGGAAAAGGGTCAACTCACCATTTTTATGCCTGCACCACGCCACAACACATTATCACAAGTTATATTTGGTATGTAAATATCTTTTTCTTAGACGGACCAAAACCGTTAACAAAATTCACTTTAATTAAATATAGACGCGTTAAAACTGGCCCTTTCCCGTTAAGAGCGGGGCCCTATTGAGCGAAATGCCAGCGATTCAAACGCGCCGTCAAACCGCAAAGAACTAAAAGCAACAATTGCTGCTTTGCGCCATTTATAGGGCAGCCTCTCGATCCACTCTCGCCACATTATCCAACTGATAAGGACACAACCAACAGTCGCGCTCTATATTCTATAGATGCAGTGGGCAAAGAGAATCATTGACGACATGCATATGTACGTATATTTCTGTGTATGCGTATGTGTATTGCACAATCGAACTGTGAGCTAAATGTATACAATATTCTCTCTGTCTCCGAGTGTGACTATCTAACTAACACACTTGACTTAAGTTCAATGGCTCATTCTCTCTCATATTAAACAAATGCTTTCGGAGGTATTAGTTCTTAGACTAGACAGAGGAATTAGTTCTGGAACTAGACGGCGGAAATACCCTTCAAAAGAACAAAAGGATTTTAAAGAATTACTTTTAGCTGCACTTTAGATGGGAAAAGAATCAAATAATGGATATAATTGTCATTAAATAAATATTTATAAAAAAAAAAATAATTAAAATAAACTTTTGGAATCAGTTATAACTTAAAACAAGTAAGAAGGCTCTAGTCGAGAAAGCTCGATAAATAAAGAATTACTTTTAGCTGCACTTGAAATGGGAAAATAATCAAATATTGGATATAATTGTCATTAAATAAATATTTATAAAAAAAAAATAATTAAAATAAAATTTTGGAATTAATTATAACTTAAAACCAGTAAGAAGGCTCTAGTCGAGAAAGCTCGACTAGAAGATACCCCAACCCTTGACCATACAGACGGACAGACGGTCGGGCTGACAGACATACACATATATAGTTGAGTACTTCTGTACCAATGCTTGATGGTTTCATATTTCCGGTATTTCTTAACCGATTTTAATAAAAATTTCACAGATGTTTATTATTTTGTTAATAGTTTTAATCCCCATTTTCAAATTCTCGAGATATTTTTGTTATCGGTTCCATGTGTAAAAAGCTATCGAAAATTTGAAACAAACTTGCTATGCCTAGGGAGTAGAAGATATCAAATCAAAAATCTGAAGTCGATAGCTTTTGTAGTTCGGACATGACGGACATGACTAAACCGATTCGGCTGTTGATGCTGATCAAGAATATATGTATATACTTTATGGGTTCGGAAAAGCTTCCTTCTGCCTGTTACATACTTTTGCACAAAACAACATGGGTTAAGGGTAAAAGTATTAAAAATAATGAAAAAAATAAAAAAAAAGGGAATAAATCATAAACAAATAAAATTTGGTCAAGGACAAATTTAATATTGTATAATATTATACTGTATATACGAATATTTTCTTATGGCATATTTATTGAATATTTAAATCACAATGCTGCAGGCAACAAACACACGTAAACAAAAACAATCCTTATCTAATATTATACTAGAGCCATTTCCCTTAAAGATGTTTGTCGCGTTTGGTCTATTGTTGTTCTAAGGTCTACCATAGCACATATCTTATCAAAAAAAAAACAATAGAATTGGCTTTTGCTGAGAATCACTTGAAATTCGCACATGGTATTTGTCATCGGGCAGTGTTATCGACATATAGAGAGAGCAGAGAGATTACGTAGAAAATCTAGACCACCAGAAGAATTTGGTTTAAGTTGGTTAAATGCGCATATGCGCAGTTTAATCACTAAACTAAACAAAACCTGTACAAAGTAGAAGCTATCTTTAGCATGCCCAATATTATGTACGCTTGAAACAAAGTCTACTTTATTGGGTTCTATAGAAAAAAAAAGATCACACGCAAATGCACTACTTGGAAGCTATATGATAAAGTGCTCCGATCTTGCTCACTTTGACAAATTATCTAGTTGCAACTCAAATAAAACCTCGACAAAAGTTTCAGCTCGATAGCTCAAAATACAAGAATCTCTATGGATTGCATACAAACAGACAGATATTGACTTATCTCTCGATTTTGATCAACAATATAGATACTACGGATTTGTTTCCTTCTATGCGTTACACATTTAATGACAAAACAGGTGAGAAGGCTCTTGTCGAGTAAGCTCGACTAGAAGATACCCTTAACCCTTGACCATACAGACGGACAGACAGGCTGGTCGGGCTGACAGACATACACACGTACGTGTATCAGCGCCTGATGGTTTCATATCTCCGGTGTTTCTTAACCGATTTTAATAAAAACTTCACAGATGTTCATTGTTTTGTTAATAGTTTCAATCCTCATTTTCAAATTTTAGAAATGCTATGCCTAAGAATTAGGAGAGCTCAAATCAAAAATCTGGAGACTCTAGCTGTTGTAGTTCCTGAGATCGATGCTTTCATACATACAGACGGACGGACAGACAAACGGTCATGGCTATATCGGCTGTTTGGCTAATATAATAATATACTTTATGGGGTCGGAGAAGCTTCCTTCTGCCTGCACAAAACCATTATACCATTTTTCATGGGTTAAGGGTATAAAAAGAATTGTTGGGGCGTTGCCTCAATTTTTAGACGAGGTAATCATTTCAAAGCGCAAAATTTTGACCTGTAAGCTGGACAGGACAGGGTCCGGTCCGCACCTTGGGGCATTCATTCTTATGCTGTCCTGGTGTTTTCCCTCCCCCAACCCCCTGCCCACATCGGTAACAATTGGTGTCAGCAAGGTGCGGGCACAGTAAATAATTTTCATTCATTTGTTCATTTTCAACTATTGTCCCTTTTTTGACACTATTAATGAACCCAGCTTAACCCACCTCTGGGCTGTCATTCTATCACTGTGTCACACTGTAATTTTTCTCCTTTCAGCCAGACCGTTTGTTTACCTCATAAATATCGCAGCATTTGACCATTTCTGTGTCCTTAATATAGGTATATAACGATATAATACCACCGTCGTATACAGTTGAGTCGCAGTCAACGACTAAATCATTGAACGTATTATAAGAATTTTATACGATGTATCTAAGTTTTTAACAAATAATTGGTGTTTTAGCTCAAAAGACTCAGATCAGTTTTATATTTCTTAAAATAATCATTGCATTACTTATGTTATGTTTTTTTTTACTTTAAACTTAGAAAAAGAGTAATAAGGGATAATATATAATAATCAGTCTTTCTCGAAGACTGTAGTCCCTGAAGACTTAAGGTTGAACTGAATGTTCTTGTAAACCTCTTGCGGTTAAAATTTGTTTCAAATTATGTACAAACAGAGAATCACTGTATGCGTTAAATGTTTGATTTAGCGTAGCTCTTGTCGATAGTTCTCAACTTCTTGCATTGTAATTGTTGTCACATCTGTTTTTTAAGTTTTTTTTACTTTTGGAATGCTTATCAGAAGTTAATTCAAAATCATTATGTTTTAAATCTCCAAACAAAATTTTAGAATTTTAAATTTTTATGTTTTTGGTCTTAATTAAAAATTTGTTGGTTTTGGAGACACAGATAAAGAAGGATGTTGGAGAGGTTATCCAAGGGTCTCAGTATGAAATCCTGGCCGCAGAAGCATCAGTTGCTTCCAGAAATGTGCAGAATCCTGAGAAGGGGCTATAGTATGGACAGAGCATCGGTCAGTTGCAGTAAGCAAATGCCGCAACGTATAGATCAGTTGGCAAGGCTACAGGAGGACAGTTTCGATGTGCTAGTAATTGGGGGCGGCGCCATTGGCACTGGCTGCGCATTAGAAGCGACAACACGCGGATTCAAAGCAGCTCTGATTGAAGCAGGAGACTTTGGCAACGGGGCTAGCAGCAAGTCGAGTAAATTGATCGAGGGCAGCAATTCCCTGCTGCCCTCGATAATGAAGGGTGCCAAACTAGAGCCGATCTACATGGTGCAGCAGCTGCTTAAGGAGCGTGCCACAATGCTTGCAACAGCACCACATTTGAATCGCGTGCAACCGATGCTTATGCCCATCTACAGTCCACTCCGCCTGTCTGTCTTCTGGCTAGGGCTAAAGATGTATGATGGTATGGCTGGCATGTCGAACTTGCGTGGATCGCATTTCCTCTCCAGAGAGTCAACATTGTGTGAGTTTCCGCTGTTGCGAAAGGAAGGACTAATCGGCTCCCTGGTGTACTACGATGTGCAACTAGACGATGCCAGAATGTGTTTGGCCCTAGCTATGACTGCGATTATAAATGGTGCAACTGTGACCAACTATGCGCGTTTAATAGGCTTACTTCCAAGTGAAAGGGATGAGGTGTGTCGGAGAGTTCTCGTCAATGATTTGCTAACGAATAAAACGTTCACGGTCAACAGCAGAGTTATTATCAACGCAACGGGTGCGGGAATCGATGCGATTAGGAGCTTAGATGACTGCGAGGTGCAGCCCATTGCTCTACCGCGATGGGAGACTCACATTTCACTGCCTAGATATTATGGGTCCTCCAATTACGGATTATTGTGTCCCGATCAGGCGGTGATGATGATGCCCTTTGGGAACAGCACGCTGGTAAGCAGTAAGCTATTGGATGCGCCTGATCGAGGGGAAACGTTAAATGTGGATGAAGTCCGAAACCTGATTAAACAGACTCATTCTGTTTTTGAAGACTCCGTCCAGGTGCATCCGCACCATGTGCTGAGTGCCTGGACAAAAGTCGAGCCAGCTTTCGAGCTGGATGACAATAAGGAGTCCCGTTCTGTCCTTGAGATTAGTAAGAACCAGACGATTACCCTTGCAGGTGGCAGTTGGAACACTTATCGCATGATGGCCGCGGATGCCATTGAAACGGCAATAGTATCCTGTCAATTGGAGCCTCAATCACAATCAAGCGTTACAGAGAATTTATTGCTAGATGGTGCTGATAATTACTCCTATATGTTACCCCTGGAACTTGCGCAGAAATACGGTCTGCCCATGGATGTAGCACAACATCTAACCGACTCGTACGGAAGCAATTCCTATGAGTTGTTATCTAAAGGTTCGCGTTCCCATAGACGCCGCCTGCATGAGAACTTTTCCTACATTGAGGAAGAGGTAGAATATGCTTGCCAACGCGAATATGCATGCCATTTAGTGGATGTGATTGCGAGGAGGCTGCGTGTTGCATTTGTAGATGCTGCTGCAGCTGCAAGGATGCTGCCAACCATATTGGGTATTATGGCCGAGCAGTTGTGCTGGGAACCGCCTAGGCAAACGCAGGAGCTAAGGGCAGCCTATCAGTTCCTTAGGGACCAAATGGGTCTTGGTTATATAGTACAGAGTACGCCGCAAACCTGTAGCTCACGAAATACTATTCAGAAGGAAGCGTTAAGATTTAGCTTAGTGCAACAAGATGCCATCGGCAAAGAAATGAGGTCGTCCGTAAGTACTTCGAGCCTAAGTAATCCGGCTAACGGATTAACCCCATCTGGGGTAATTAGTCCAAGTATTACCGCATCGCTTGGCTCAAGCGAAAATACCTTGATGCGGTCGCAAGTAAGCCCAACTGAATATCAGACGGCAATGATGTGTACAACAGGCTCTATTCCATCCGAATCGAAAGACAAGCAATTACCCCAAAATATAGATGATAATAAGTTGAAACCGCCGACAATAAGTTTTAGTCCTTACATTATTGCTGGCACAGATCCCATGGAATTAAAAACTGCCAGCAATGGAACAAAACCCTCAAAACAACTATCATCGAAAAAAATACCTGCTGCTTCTTTCACTAATCACTTGGGTAGGAAGAAAAGTACCAAACCAACAAGCAATTGTGACACCAATAAAAGTGAGGATGGTAGTTCAAGCAATGCTACTAATTCGAAACAAGTCGATCAACCTTCAAACAACATAAGTCCAACAGCCGACACAAACACAGTCTCTAGCAGTGATCATAAAAACAAAGTCATACTTTTGGGCAGGGCGGGCAACAAAATATACATGAAAACAAACCCCAAAACTTCCCATTCTGGTAGTCCCATCAAATAGACAGTAGGTCTATAATGATATAGTATCTCTAACACAACATTACCTGAACAAAATGTACCATATACGAATGCATTCCTACACGGGCACATTAATCTCATTGGTGTCAGGAGAAGAAGTGTATTTGTGTGTTGAGTGATTTAATCTATGTATATAAAGGAACTACGAACAGAAATGAGAGGAAAATAAATATATAAATCAATTTTTTAATCGTTTGTAGCGTTTAAATCGTCAAAGCGTAATGAAAATTCTATTTGGGATATTTGATAGATATATTTATGGTAAGTACTTGAAGTTTCTAGTGGTATTTTCAAAACTCAATGAAAAATTACTGTTTTTGTTGGTTTTTGTTAAGATATTTTTAATATTTTATTTTGGCTTATTTTAGCTCTTATATCTGTGTTTGCCAACTTTAAAAACAAAATCGTGATATAGTAGGGGAAAAAGAAACAAGTAAGAAGGCTCTAGTCGAGTAAGTTCGACTAAAAGATACCATTAACCCTTGACCATACAGAGGGACAGACGGTCGGGCTGACAGGCATAAACATATGTACGTGTACCACTGTACCAATGCTTGATGACTTCATATCTCCGGTGTTTCTTCACCGATTTTAATAAATATTTCACCGATGTTCAGTGTTTTGTTCATAATTTCAATACTCAATTAAAAATTTTGAAATCCAAGTTTTTTTTGTTATTGATTCCATGTGTATATCGAAAACCTAAAAAGTTATCAAACATTTGAAACAAACTTGATAGCCTAGGGACTTGGAGAGCTCATATCCAAAGCTCATATATGGAGTCTGTAGCGTTTTTAGTTTCTTAGATCGACGCGTTCATACATACGGACAAACGGACGGACGGACAGACGTGCAGACGGACGCACGGACATGTCTAAATCGACTGATGCTGATCAAGAATATAAATATTTTAGGGTCGGAGAAGCTTCCTTCTACCTGTTACATACTTTTGCACAAAACAATTATACCCTTTTTTACCCATTTCATGGATTAGGGTTTAATTATTATAAAATGTTCAAGTGTATAAATACATCCGAGTGCCCGCCGGTCGGTCTATTCAAGGGGAGTCTATCAAGGGTATTAGGTCTAGAGCAGTATTGTAAAACTGATTAGAAATGTCTGCAATGGGGTTTTAATGCTCACTCGGTTAGTGGTCTAGCCACAGACAGCCACAGAGATTAGATAACGAGTCAGTTTTGCTAACGGCCTTGCTGAAGTGGTTGCTGCGTTAACAAACAATTCAGCACATCCTACGTGGCATGCAGCACATTAAACAAAATATATCTCGAGTGTTTTGTAACATCCGAATAACTGTACGTTCCGCTATAGTTTGTTTTGTTGTTTGGATCGCAGTCAAACCTTATCGTATTGGGTAACATAAGCGTGCCACTAACATCAATCTAGAAGCTATTATACATACTTACATACATACAAACGTACATATTTTTGTTTTTGTGTATTTTGGAATTTGAACCTGTTCCCCACTTATCACTAAAAGTGTTTTCTAGTAGCACCAAGTAGATTTCAGTATGAACTCATATTACTGTTTTGTCACTCAATCAACCAAAATAGTCAAATACCCATTTGTCAATTCAGCTGTGTCGAGTTCTTTGAGGATGTATTAACAAACAAAATTAAGTAAGAAATCAGATGTGATTAAGGTTAGAAAATCACTTATTAGGATATTTTTGTCATTAAATGTTACTTTTCTAATATTAAAATATTGATTAAAATAATCTGTTATATCAACTGAAACTACTCAATTCAACTTATCAATTATTATAATCACGACTTCAATCATCATAAGCTTATCGCACTAAATAAGTTCAGTGAACTTATGAATGATACACAACATACTAAGGATACCATTTCGACAACAAAAACTTATTAAAATGATGCAGGCAACGCCCAACAACACAAAGCAGAGGCATGTCATTGTTTATGGACGCTCACTCGCACACCGAGCTGTTATATTAATTAAAAGCCCATTACTGTTGTCATCACTCTAGCACATAAGCACACTAGGGCCAAGAGTTCAGAGAGAACAGTAGCAGCAAATTTGCCACTGGCCTCAAACCCAAACAAACAGTTTGACAACGAAACGCCGCAAAGAGAGCGTGAGCGAAAGAGTGTGAAACAGAAAGGAAAGGCGGCAACCAGCTGCACTCTTGTCTAGCACTCTCACTCTCCGTCTTTGAGTCTGTCTGAGCAGCTCTTTCAGACGCATTGAAATTCAAGTCAAAAACATATTTTTTGTATAATAAACTTAAAATTACAGACAGAAAGCATACACACACACACGCAAAAAGAGAGGGATGTATTTATGAATGTATACATATACATATATATATATACATATATATATCATACCCATGCAGAAAGAAGTAAACAAAATCAAAGAAGAGGTGACCGTTGGAATGGCTTAATGAATGCACAAAGAGAATAAATCCGATGTGGGGGATACCATAAAAGCGGAAAAATCCAATGGTATGCAAATGGTTTTTGCTGCTGCCGCTGTTGATATAGTTGTTGTTGTCCATACTTTTGTGTCTCTTTTGTGTCGTGATTTTGTTTTATCAATATTCAGTTTTTTTTGTTTTTTGGCAGCCGGGGAAGCAGGCGCGCCCAAATCATATTAACGCATTACACAACCAACTTACATAAACTTTCTGATGAACTTATAGAAGGCCACCAAAAGATACACAAGCGTCGAGATTAGTCTCATCTTCGCGTTGTTTTCTTCGCGCTGTTTCAAAAGTCAATATTGAAAATGCACCAGCTACAAAATGCAATGCAAACTAAAGTCTACCAAAGGTTTAACTCCAAACAATTTTACTTTACATAACAAAAATTTGGATTGCAAGTTTTTATTTTTGTGTATTAAATATATTTAATTTTTGATAAAAAAATGTTTGGTTTTTTTTCGAACTTTCGAGGAATATTATGCACACAGCTGAAAATTCACTATCAATGTCATTTCCGCGTCGAACACGTTTTTCACACTAAGCTCACACAAAAAAAGCGGAGACTACGCGCTCTGACTAACGTATGTAGATGTGTGTATGTGGCTCATGGAAACAAGCGCAAGTGAGAGTATCTGCAAGAGAGAGAGAGAGCGAGGGCACGAGAGAGAGAGAAAAAGTGCAATCACAAAGAGCTGGAGCTATGGAGCCGTTGAAAGGAAAAGCATGGGCTAGCTTCGGCTAAAGTTGACGAACTTGAAAAAATAAGCTATGAACTTGCGTATGCCCTTTCAGTTACTAGGTGACTAAAATTACTTACTGAGTATTTTTAAAAGTTATTTTTAGCTTAGGCAAATAAAAGTTTGGATAATGTTTAAGAACTAAAGAGTCTTAAAATAATGATTTCTTAGTAGGATTGTTATTTATTTCACCTTGTGCACTGAACGGCGATTCCACCTGTTTGCGGCAAATGACAAATCAATATGCCTTGAAAGTGTAGCGTATGCAGACGAGTCCACTTGTTGGGAGCGGAGCAATAAACTTTTGTGTGGGCGCATTTAAGAGAGCCAAACATCTGTTGTCTTAAGAGCATATGTAACAAAAGTTTGGTTTGAGGTACGCAAAGAGCAACGGTAGCATTAAAAAGCTCTGTATAAAGCTTTCTTAGCATAGTAACCTCCCCAAGCGCTTTAAAGCTCTCTGCACAGTGACACAAGTGGAGTAGAGACAATTTGAAATCAAAGCTTTGAACAAGCTTTTTAAAAATATGAAAGTAACCAATAAATACATAAACAGGCTTTTAAGCTTAATAAATATTTATTATCTTGTGTATTATATCAAATTATACTATTTATTAAATTAGCAGTTTCGAAATTGGCTTAAGGCTCCATTTGGCTAACAATTCGATGGCATATATTCAAAGGCCGGTCCAACGCGTATTGAGATATTTATGGGCTGATTTAAATAGTCCTTGATGCGTCTACAATAAATCAATATAAACGGAATAGTTATACACTATCTAGGGGGTAAACAACACCAAAACTTGCTTATCTCAGTTAAGAACTAAAAAATAATAATACACTTACTGTTTATCTGCCTCAGTCTCGTAATGCTGATAGCCCTTCCGCCTAGCCGATTTATTCATACGCAATGATCGACGTAATTCTTTTGGCAACGGTTTATTTGTCTTGCGTCTCAAAAAGTCACCAAGCTGCTGGCATTTGGCATTGAATGTCTGCCAGGCCAATCTGAGAAGTCTAGATCCTTTGGCGCCAGCGCCACTCGCATTTGTGGCATTGGCGGCATCGCACAGCTTTGTGCTGGAGACGGCCCACGACGAAGTCATGTTGTTGAGCTGCCTGGGCGCAGACAAAGACTAAAAACTAGAACAAAAGAACAGAAAGAACAGAAAGAAGCAAACAGCAAAAGAATACAACACAATATAAATGGCCAATACAGCTGGCCAGCTGATAAGATTTGCTTAATGCTCTCTCTCTGTGGCCTTTAAAAACAATTGACGACTATCGATGTTTAGACGCAAAATCAAAATGCTCGGCAATAATGAGGTGACTATTTTGCAATATCAATGCCTAATTATCTCCTCGCCCGCCCAACCCCACTATGAAAATCATATTACAATTGAGAGTTCGAATACTATTTGAACACAAACAGAAATTCAATAATTTGCCATCGATGCGAGAGAGAGAAACACACACAAAAAATACTTTTTGTATCCTGTAACTGGTTCTGGTTCTGGACACTAAAACCAAAAACCCAAATGTGCCGTTATGAATTTTTCGCATAGACAATTTTCAATAATATTTCCCAGCCTGCAGACAGCAATTTCACCCAAAAACTTCCACCCTCACTCCATCTACTCTATCTCCCTCTCTCTCATATTGTATATGCGTGCTTAGAGGATATGCCCAATGACAACATGTCCTGTAACAAAATACAAATGGCCAACACCTCTGCCCCCAGTCTATGTCGCTCGCGCGCTATGGCAATTGGTCTGAGCCAGCCACAGCTGCCCCAGACTCGTACCACACACACACATACTGTACACAGTGCCTGCAGCAGATATCTAACAAACAAAATTGCATGTGGTACCACGCAGTTTGCCTACACACACACACACACACACATACACCAGGCCAGGGTCAGCATGAGACTAGACATTGGCGAGGGAAGAGAGGTTTTGGGTTTATTTTGCAGTTTTCAGTCAGAACAGCTTGCATTGTTATAACGAAAATTCGTTTATTGCCATATTGTTGGGCAAGGATTTCAAATTTGTCTTCGAAAATGTTTTCGTTTTGGCCGTCGGCCCAAATTAGTCGCAGCCATGAAAATTGCACCAATAGCCCTCAGAACAGCGTCAGTTGATGACACTTAAAGCCAACAAACAAACACATACGTAGACACATTTACAGCTAAATTGGCCAAATGATTTGATAAACCTAAAACTGCAATTCGTTTGTGATGCCTTTGTAGGGTATTATTATTATTAAATGTGTTATGAATTGTCGGTCGAATGAGATCAGAGGATTAATGAACGATTATAATCTATTTAGGTTTTTTGTTTTTGAATCATTCACGATTTAAGTTTGTGTATAATCAACTTTTTATTGCAAAAAAAAGTATTCGAAATTTTGTAATATAATAAAGGATTTTTAGTCATTAAGTCCTTAATTCCACTAACAAACACGTATGTACATTCAAAACTCCTTTTTTCAAATAGTTTGCAATAAATTTCCCTTAGAATTGTTAAGTTTAACCATAGCTAAAAAACTCTGCTAGAGCAATGCAGTTAAATTGCTGTAGATTTTGTATGTGAATCAGTACAAATGATAAAATCATTAGCCTCACTTGGCTGCCCTAACATGCAACCCCCCCTCTCCCGCCAACCAACAACTCTCTTTGTATGTGTATGTGTATGGTAACTTGAACAACAAGAAAATTGATTGTCTTTGCCGTCTGTTGAAATCTGTTGGCTTCTAGCTACGTTTATTGATAATATGCCGTTGACAGCAGGTAGGTTGTAGTTTGGCTAAGCTGAGAATGCCTTCTGCTTTTCATGCTGTATTAAACCTGGCAAAGGGCATGGTGGCAATTTACCTCAAAATTTGGGAAAACTAGCCGAACATACACACACAGTAACAGATTGTTAGTTGCATTGCATTTAAGATTCCATTTAAATACCAAAAATCAATAACGAATTGAAAATCTTGTATGAACAAGGCAAAAAATACAAACACTTAACTGAGTAAGTACGACTAGTGAATACCTTGCAATAAGCTGAATTTTTACATCATAAATACGAAATATTTAAATAAATATTATAAATATGATTGGAATTCTTAAGTATCAGTTGGGATTACATATTGCATTTTCTCTTCTTCTCTTCTCATTTTATAACTTGTTTATTACTTTTAAGCAACTTTTAAATGTATTTGTATAGCTTACGTGCATTGAAATTTCATATTTTTGTTTGTGTGTCGAGAGATTTATTTAATTTTTAATAATATTCGTATTGGAAAAAGTAACTCTTGCTCTTTACAAATTTTGTTTTTGGCTGTTCTGAACTATTGAAGCTTACACGACCTACGTTTTTTTGGTTTTCTGGTTTTGTGATTTATTCATTTTGTTTTATTTTATTTTATTTTATTTTATTTGCCAGCCTCTATTGCTTTTAAATATTTTGAATATTTTACTCTTCAACAACAACAACAAATTGAAAGCGTTTGTTTACTGTTGCACAAGAAGGTGAAAATGTTTATATCGACTATGGCACATATCAATCAAAATTTTATTAGTTGACCTCAGCTCGCTTTTATTGTTATTTGTTGTTGCATTCGAAGGTTTTTGGATTCGATATTTGCAATGCCAAGCAAATATTTGTGGCAATTACAGTATTAAGTTTTGCTGCAAAGTGAAGTTCGAGTAACAGTTGGTACGAAAATTAAATGTCCCTCTGTGCCCATTTCTGCCCAAAACTAATGTCAATATGCACAGCTTAAAGGCTGCACCAGCTGCTAAATTAGACCAACTCATGCTCAAAAAGAGAGGGTGTGAACAAGAAAAAAGAAAAAGATGAAGAAGCTGCAAAAAGAATATTTTTGTACTTACATACATATATGTATATATGTGTGTGTGTGTATGAGTGTGGAGAAAACTTCAAGGATTCGTTGCACGTTCGCATCTTTAACGCCATATGTTGACTTTTGCTACATTTTTGCGCACACACTCACACACACAGAACACAGAGCCCATGCACATATCCTTTATCTTATATGCGCTATTTTATGCCTTCTAGCAACAACAACAACAACAAAAAAAAACCAACAACAAAAAAATAGTTCGCCGCTGGCCTACTCTTTTCGTTTTCGCATCTTTTATAGTATTTTTGGCTTCTGTATACTCTAACTAATGATGTTGCTTAATTTTATTAAGTATAGTAAAGTGCAATTAAGAGGAGAGTTTTGTGTTATAGAAAGTCTGATTTCCATATGATTTGTATTTATTTGTAGTTTGAGTTGATTTAAGGAAAATTACATTTCTCTAATACTTATTTATGTATTTTATAAAAGATTTAGTTTTATAGTTTAAGAAAAAATAAATAATATGTAAACTCTTAAAGCTGGTTTCTTTGGGTTCACTAGAGTATTGCCTGTTCGTCGTATATATATAATTTCTAGTTATTTTTTTTGTACTTTCAACAGTTTTGGTGTTGCTGCCGCTGCTGCTGTTTTTGTTCGGCTTCCTCTTCTGTTTTTTTTTTTGCCAATAGATTGTGTGCCACACTTTGGCATTTTATAACATAAACTTTCATTTATTTTCGCTCGTCTTTTGCCACATCCTTGTCCCCACATCCTTGTAGTTGCTGTAGTGGTGCCAGTAATGCGACCATGTTGTTCCAATGCTGGCATTGTGTAATGGGGGTAGCCACATATGCTATGGCCACAAACAACTACAAACACACATACTTACACACACACACACACACACACATCCAGAGATAGACTTGTGCATATATAAACGAGTACACAAGAAGTCGTCTGCTGTCTTGACATCTGACTAACAGGGCCCACTTCTTTTTCTTCTTCTTTTACGCCCAAAAACAGTTATTTGCATGCACATCAGCATTGGGCGTATGTACATTTATCTCGCTGACTGTGTCGGCAGCGGTCGCCAAAGTAGGCCGCCAGTTGTTGCTTGATGCGGCAACGATATTAAGCCCAGAAGCCAGCAGTCAGCGGAGCCAGGACCAAAATCTTTTGCTCCTGCTCTTAAACATACCCAAGCCGATACAAGGAAACCCGCTTATGTCTTTGCAACCATTCTTTATTAAAGAATGAAGTGAAAAGATTTTTAGCCAACAATTGTGTTTTTTTTTTGCTTTCCTTTGAAATTTGTTATGTTTAAAAATTTTAATGTTTTCGTTACAGATAAAACTTAATTGTAGAAGCATGAAATGGGTAAAAAAGGGTATAATGGTTTTGTATTACAGAATGTAACAGGCAGAAGGAAGCTTCTTCGACAGTATATACCGAGTCGATATAGCCGTCTGTCTGTCCGTCCAGCCGACCGTAAGTATGCACGCGTTGATCTTAGCAACTACAAAACCTAGAGACTTCAGATTTTAGATATGAGCTCTCCTAATCCCTAGGCATAGCAAGTTTGTTTAACATTTTCGATAACATTTTTGGCTAACGATATACACATGGAATCGATAACATAAAAATCTTGAATTTCAAATTTTAAATTGAGAATTGAAACTATTAACAAACAAGTAAGAAGACTCTAGTCGAGTAAGCTCGACTAGAAGATACTCTTAACCCTTGACCATACAGCCGGACAGATGGTCGGGCTAACAGACATACACATATGGCTGTTCTGTACCAATACTTGATGGTTTCATATCTCCGGTGTTTCTTAACCGATTTTAATGAAATTCATTAATGAAAGTTCATTATTTTGCTTATAGTTTCAATCCTCATTTTCCGTTTTTTGAAATTCAAGACTTTTTTGTTATCGATTACATGTGTATATCGTAAACCTGAAAAGTTATCGAAAATTTGAAACAAACTTGTCATGCCTAGGGATTAGGAGAGCTCATATCCAATATTTGGAGTCTCTAGCTCTTGTAGTTTCTGAGATCGACGCGTTCATACATACAGACGGACGGACAGACGGACGGACGGACGGACAGACAGACGGACATGGCTAAATCGACTCGGCTGTTGATGCTGATCAAGAATATATATACTTTATGGGGTCGGAGAAGCTTCCTTCTCCCTGTTACATACTTTTGCACAAAACCATTATACCCTTTTTTTTACCCATTTCATGGGTTAAGGGTATAAAAAACGAACATCTGTGAAATTTTTTTAAAATCGCTTGAGGAACACCGGAGATATGAAAAAACATCAAGCATTGGCACAATAGTACACGTATGTGAATGTGTCTCAGCCCGACCGCCTGTCCGTCTGTATGGTCAAGGGTTAAGGGTATCTTTTAGTCGAGCTTACTTGACTAGAGCTTTCTTACTTGTTAATATTTGCGAACTGTATTCTTTATTCAATGTTTACTCTAAGCATAAACCAGAGACTGCCTTTTTGTTATGCTTAAACTACAACCGATAGCGATAGACATTGTCCACTTAATATAATATAATGATCTTAGCTTAAATTGGTCTGTTATTTCTAATGACTCACTCACTTCTTACTTACTCTAGACACTCTAAGCAATGCATTTCGTTTTTTGTATGTAATGTCCGCCTCTGGGGTAAACCGTCACCACATCGTTCACCTAGAACTAGCGAAATATGGCCCCACTTTAGGGTGGCGATTTGGATACCCAGAAGTAAAAAATCACAAAAACCTTTTCTCACAAAATAATTATCTTTTGTAATCATTTTTTTTTTTGCTGTAGTGACCAGTGAATTGCCTATTATCCATTTGTGTTAGCTAGAAATTAGGAAAAACTATTACAAATGTTTATGCTTCAGCTTACTGTGGGATGATTTGAAGCTGTCGGTGGTTCGTCGCTCGTTTACCAAATGGGTACTTACTGAATTACCATTGTAAAAGGTAGTGGAGTAGTCGGTAGTTCAGCACGGTGAATCGCCACCACTATCTCGCTATGCTTATGAATTTCTAAGACATTTTCAAACAATACCCACACATTTTCTTAACCTCCAATAGCTTCACCTCAATAGCTTCGCCTCCATAGCTTCATCAATAAAAGCCTCTCAAAAAAGTGTTGACCAATTCTGTAAATATTTTTCTCATTTTGACAACAAATCCATTCGGCACATGTCACTAAGACGGCTTGTTTCAAGAAATGTTAAAAGCTTTAGGGTGTCTAGACCGCCAAATCAATCGGGCAGCTATGCAAGGGAATATTTTTTATTCTCTTCTTTTACAGCCCCCACAATCGGCCGACCATTTGGCTTAAATATTTTATGCAAATTTACAATGTAATACAAATTTCTTCATGTCCACACAAACATTCAAACATATCGCCAAACACACACATACACACACAAAGACAAATAAAAATTGATGCCAATGCCGTTTGTCTTTCAATACATTTCGCCCTCCATCCCGCTTCTACTACCCTAACCATTTAGGCTGTGTTTGTGTGTGAAAGTGCGCTGCCAATGATTTTCAATATGTCGCAACTCTCGGTCCTCGTTCCTTTCGTTATCTACTTGGGCATAGGTATGGGTATGGGTATGGGTATGGGTATTGCAGAGGCATGGGCATGGGGTAAGGTTATCTCTGCTCTCTCCATCCCTTGCCATTGTCACAGCAGCAGCAGCGGCAGGAGCTGAAGCCTGAAACAAATGTCGAGTTAATGCGTTCGCTGACGATGACGACGACGACGACGACGACAACAAACCAATACCAACGACAATGAATGCCGCATGGACATGACCTCAATTGCATTGGCTACACACACACACACACACAAACAGATGGGACATACAAATTGGTTTGATCGACACCAATACCTAAGGGTTGCCATATATATGTTTGTATGTGAGTCTGTGTCTGTCCCAGCGCCCCAATATCCCCAATAACCGTTCCCTTCAATTCTCACACCGCTCGCATCGCACCCGGACAAGGCCAGAGTAACACATTGCCACATCACTGTCATCTTTTAGGCTGACAAGTGCGAGCGCGGCATTACCAGATGACGTCGCCAGTGAGTGAGTGCACCAGAATCAGCAGCTTTACGCCTATTTGCCAACAATCCCATACCCATTCGGTTGCCATTTCATGCCTTATTAATAAGTGTATAATGAGATTTTGCAAGTTTAACAGTTAAACAAATTTAACTCTCTGAAATATAATATTTTTATTTGGTTTTTTTTTCTATTTCATTGCAGTTTTTAGCTTTTCCTTATTTTGTTTATTTTTATCTTAAGTCATCAACACATTTTGGTGCAAGTCAACTTTCTAGCCTGATGGCTTTGATGCTTGATGCTGGAACGTCTGCCCGGTTGCCTGTTCCTGACTGCCTCGGTACTTGGCATTGCCAGGCTGTTTGGGTTCTCATTCTGTTGTGTTTATGATGCACTTAAATTTAATATTTAATTTTTATGTATTTTGACAGAAAATGCAGCAACAAAGTTTTCACATATTATTTGGCACAAGCAATAAGGCAAAGCAAAAGGGCAAGCTGCCATTATTGTTGTTGAATACATAGTACACATGAATATACACTACAAAGATACTTAACAGTTTTTTCAAAAGTGAATAACTACAAATTTTTCTGAAAAATATATCATTTTTAAATTTAAATCAACAAACCTGATTGTTAAATAAATATTGAAAAAGATTTCCCCAACTCTAATTATTTTTCTCTCTGATAAATATTACATATCTTTTACTCAACTAAAGCAACTAAACACTTTATCATATAGTTTCCTTATAATTCATTTCCTCATTTGTTTCATAGCGTAAGGCTTAATCCATAAATCCTAGTTGTAAATTTTTGCAGATTATAGCTTTAGGTCATTTACTTGCACCATTTTTCGCTGATGGACACATTTTGTAGCACACTTTTGTGCGTGTTTGATGTGGTACGTGTGCAGTATGTCTACTTTATGGCGAGCGCTGTCTGGCAGCTTGGTTTAGCTTTGTTTTTGCCTTTTTAATGCCTTACATAATTCCAATCAACAGTTTGTATCAATAAAAAGCATTAGAATTCCCAACAACAAAAACAAGAACAACCCCATCTCCAGGCCACGCGACTTGGACGCTAATGAGGAGAACGCAACAAAAAATAAAGCTACCTGGTAAAGTGGAGGAGTTCGCTTTTCTTGTGCTCTCTTGTTTCCTTTTCCTGTCTATACATATACATATAACATTCGAGTGTCTCGTAAAAATTTCAATTATCTTAAATGATTAACTTTGTTTATTACGCTGGTAGGGATGGCTGGCTGGCGAGATTGTGTAGGTGTTTGCCTCGTCCTGGCTTGGCATCATTTATCAGTTTATGACTTGATTCTATTATTTATTGGTACTCGAAGCGAGGGTGGCTGCAGGCAGAGAGGGGGTTGGAGGCTGTTTCAACGCGTCGCAATTTCAATTATGTGCAAATCGTAAAAAAATAAGGAAAAAAAACCTAGAAAAGGAAGTGCAAGAAAGAATGCGAGAGAGAGAGAGAGAGAGAGACGCCACCTTATGCGCCTTAGATAAAAATCACTTAGTGTGCGTGGCACACACACATAAACACCCACAAACACACACACAAACACATGCATGCAAAGTTTATAGCTAACAAAAATCGTTAATAAATTAAGCGGAAATATATTTTCCCAGCCATTGCTGGAGGTCATTGTTGTTGTTGGTATTATTGTTGGCTGCCGCGCTCCATTTGGTCCTTTTAGAAAATACTCTCTCTCTCTCTCTCTCTTTCTCTCTCTCTCTGGTGTACGTATGTACGTATAATAATGCTTTCGGCTGGGTAATGGTTTTTTAATTTTAGTGTCGTTGAAATTATGGTCGAAACAATAATTTAATAAGTTAATGTCTTCTTCTACTGAATTTCCCCACTCCCCCACTCCATACTCCTTCTCCCCCTCTAGCACTCTCTTTGGTTTTTTTGTTTTTTTTTTCCCTGTTGTCTTGCCAAAGGCAATAGCCGTGGCGTTGGTAGCGTAAACAATTTTCATTTAAGCTGCCAATGCCCCCGCCAACCCCACCATCCCCACCATCCTCACCTCTGTCGCATTCTCGTATGAGGCAACCAACAATTTTCTCGCAGTGGTAACAATGTTATTTATGTGTATACAACTTGTTGTTGTTGCTGGTGCTACTGTTTTTGCGGCCAGCAGGTGCAAAGTTAGCGACGGGAGGGCTCTTGGGGGGGAGTTGTAATAGTCCTTTGTACGCCTGCTGCTGCTTAAATTGTTTTACCCAGCGGGGGGCACCAAGCCATTGCTACTGCTTCTGTTGCTGTTGCTGGTGCTGGATTGTTGCCATAGCCAGTGGCTATTAGCTACCACGGAGAATCACAACTTAAGTAACTGATAAACTTAATGTATATATATATATATATATATAAATATATATACATATAGTATCTGTACATAGAAATAAATGCTAGGATTTGGTTTGCGTTGATTGCAAATGGTTAAGCTGCTCGCTTTATTCGATGCTTCTTCTGCGTTTCTATCCAGCAGCTGCAGCTGGCTTTAAACCTGACCCAAATCAGTTTCAATTCGTCTTAGTTGGTTTGTTTTTAAATCCCAGCCCTAACCCAAAACTGACAGCTTAGAGCGGAGAACCCTTCAAAACTCCTTCAGACACAATTGCTCGCGTGTAATGGCAACAACTTTATGACTTGGGATTTTTTTTCCTCTCTCTCTCTCTCTCTCTCTCTGTCATTTTATTACATATATCTCGTATGTAATTTGATGTTTTATGTTTTTTGGGCACATTTTGAAGGCTTACTGTAGACGGTTCAGGCTAGTCCAGGTTAGCTAGCAATTTTGCATAAATATTTTAGCATTATACTTTACGATTTTCTACGCTGCTCTCTCTCTCTCTCTCTCTCTCTCCCTGTCTCTGTGTGTGATTGTGTTTGGCTTATTTTTTTGGTTGTTGTTGTTGTTGGCCAGACCCAAACAAGAAGAAAACCACACATAGACAGATTGAGGCTGCAGCAAGACAAATAAAATAACATGAGCAAAAAGTAACGAGAATGACGACAAGCCTGACATGCCATGTGTCCTGTATCCATGTCCTGTATCCTGTCGCATGCTATATCTCTGTCTCGCTCTCTTTGTAGGTAGCCTGACATTTTTGGTTGTTGCTTGGTAAAACCTGACACAAAAAAATTTATAGAAAAAGGGGGACAAGCCCGAGAAACAAAAACACAAAACGCAAAACATAACCAATTTGTGTCATCATAATTGTAATTCGTAGTCGGCTGCTGCTGCTGCCGCCATGTCCTGTCACCTGTCTCACTCTAACACACACTCACAGCACACAGCTGTCTCACTCACAGCGGGTGCTGCCAACTTGTCCATTTGTTTTGTTATGCCACAAAAAAAAAAAAAAACAACCGTACTACAAAATTCGCATATATATATTTTTGGGCATAACATATGCAAATTTGTAGACGAACTATAGGTACACATATACATATACATATATATTTTTTGGAAATTTTAGAAAAACTCACATATACATATGCATGTGAGTATACCTGCCATATTGGATGTGAGTGCGTAGTAGGTAAGAGAGGTAAGAGAGAACAAAAATAATGAAAATGTAGCAAGAGGCAGCTATTACTTTTGTTAAATTAATTTGGCAAATTAAAGACAGCCAAAACTAGAAAGAGCAAAAAGGTCAAAAGAAAGAGAGAGAGAGAGGGAGAGGGATAGGAGAATTCGCAACAATAAGCAACTGGTATGCCAGTCATTCAGGCAGTCAGAAAAGAAAAAATAAAAAACAAAAAAAAAAAAAAAAAACACGAAGAATCTAGCAAATAAGTTCAAGTTGAAAAGGTAAAAGGTAACAAAGGTTACCCTTTGGCGCAATCAGTCATGAAATCCATTATGATGATTGTTAAAAGTATTTCATTGTGGCATTCATTGCGCAAATAATCGTGGGCACCGCCAAGTATTTAAAAAGTAATAAAAACATCGCCAAAAATGTTTACAGCTCAAATGATAAAGGTTCCTTCGACCAAAAGAGGGAAACACAGAGAAACTTCTCCTTCTTCTTCTTGGCTGAAAAAAGGAAACCAAAAAAAAAAAAACAAAAAAGGACAACTATGTGAGCATAACAACAACAACAACAAAACATAAAATACAGCACCAAAACAATGCGAAATCAAACAAAAATACAATGAAAAAAAATGTATATATAAAGAGCCATTGCTCAATAACGATGGCAAAGTCAGTAGCAGCTTCCTATATATGAGTGTGTGGGTGTGTGTGTGTGTGTGTGTGACGAAGAAAGAGCAGAAATGGAACTCTCATAGCCATAGCCAAGCAATCAGCGCATAAGCACGCCCTGTAATCAAGCATAGACCCAATGGCAAGGAACTCAACCCGAACCCAGAACCCAAACTGTGGCGCAGCGTGGCAAAATGAAAAGTTTTATAATTAAAATTGGAAAAAGAGAATGAGTGTGGCGCATGTTTTCTCGTACTCACTGTATGTGTGTGTGTGGGTGTGTTGGTGTGTGAGTGTGAGCAGATAAATACAGAACGTTCTTGAAAATTCAATTCAAAAAGACTGAAACAATTAAAAGCCATATAAATTAAAGGTATTTAATACTTTTTGTAAAGTGGAATATGGGAATTCAATATGGGAATATTCATTTATTTATTTGGTTTTTTGGAGGAGAAACTTTTTCCCAGAACACTCCACAGTTGCTGTTGAATGAAGCTTTTCAACATCATTTTCTAATAATAATAGTAATAGCGACGGCTTGGACAGCACTCCTTATAACCCACATACGAGCTCTAAGTGCGGGTGAGTGTGTTCGACATTTCCAATAATGAAGATGGCAACTCTTTTCTTTCCATACTTTCTTCGTTACGTAAGCAATTGACGTCCTGATGTGTAATTGCTGCAGTTAACAACAACAACAACAACAACAGCAACATGCACAGCATAATTGCTTTTGGCACATTCTCAAGTTAGCTTCAGTTACAAAATACATATACAATACCTATACACAACTTGCCGACATCAATCATATCAATCACATATTCGAGTGAATGATAAATTCTACTGCATATTAGTTGACAATTAACATTAATTTGTGTGATAAATACGCAAAATCAATTATTCGGCCAAGCGTCTCTCGTTTCTATTATTGACAATGGACAAAGGGTGGCACAATAACATTTATGGCATTCCATTAAATATGCATTTGTTTCAATTACCTCACAAATCTCACAAATATGTGTGTGTGTGTATGTGTGCGTGTGTGAAAATGTGTCTGTCTCTGTGTGTGTAAAAATGTTGCAAGTTATTTTCATGCTAATTACAAAATCTAAAGGCACAGGCAATTGTGTTGCTGTTGCACTGTAGTACTTGTGCGCCAGTTGAAGATGTATCACTTGGGGCATTTAAATTTTCAAGTTTTAATGCAAAAACCACACAAATACACACACAAAGAGAATCACACACACACACGCACACGCACACTCACTGGCATGCTGACACATATGCATATATGAGACGCAAATTAACTTATGGCAACAATGCGACTCGCAGGCATCGCCCACATCGCCCACATCGTCAGCAACTTCATCATTCCCATCATTATTCTCAGCATTTTCGTCGTCTTCATTGTTGTCGTTGGCTGTCGACGACGACAACACTGGATAATAGCTAGGTATACTACATAGCTCATACACATATATTAACACATATGCAGATGTGTATAGAGTACATGCAATGCAAAAATATATGTATACTCGCCCTCTACATACATATTTTTGTGCATGTGAATGTATGCCGAGTGACACAGTTATTACCCAAATGCCTTGACGACACAGCAAAGTAGTTGAAAATTGCAAACAATAAGGAAGAAATGCAAAAGGCAACGAACTACAAAATGCTCTTTAATTCCATCTAACTAATTATTTTGACTTACTGAAATGAGATGAACATAAAAATGCTTAGACCGAAAATGTTAAAATGTGTATAATTATCAAAATGTTAATGGAAAAATGCAACAAACGATATGCTTGATGGCAATGGAGAGTATAGAGTATAAATTTGTTGCATGCCTACGGGCGTCTCAGGAAATTGTGGCAATTTCGCTAGACTTTTGTGCAACGCAAGTGCGCGCATGCAACTTACTTTTGCTTGTTTTCATTCTTAATTATTAATTAAGAAATAAGCATGACAACCGAAAGGCACCCAGCCCAACCCAACCCAGAAAACCCAAGCACTGCCTGACAATACTTTTTGTTGTTGCTGTTGCATTTGTTGTTGTTTGTTGTTTGGCGTTGTCATTGTAGTTGTTGTTGCTACTGTTACTGTTGTTGTTGTTGAGTGTGGCGTTACTTAAGGCGCTCAATTCACGTGGTTTAATTACCCAGACGGCTGCTTATGCTAGCTGCTGCTGCTGCTGCTGCCAAGCTTCTGACTTGGCATTAAGCATTTCTACTTTGCAGCTTAATGCTAATGGCCATGGCTGGCTAATTGCCAGTTTTGTTAGCCCGCTCAGCTTTTGTTGTGCCAACTCATTTGCTGGCACAGCCATTTGCCGTTTGCCGTTTGCCATTAGAAAACCAATGATTGTCTATGATTTTAAAATCAACCCCTCTCTCTCTCTCACACACACACACACACACACACACTTAAACAATCACAAATCAAGCAATTTTCAATTCAATAAAATGCAAAAATATTGAGCGCAAAAAGAAAAAAGAAGGGAAGTAGAAAAGCTGCGAAGATGCTCATAAAAATGTAAAAATTGTTCAATCAACGAAGCACTTAAAAAGCAAACCACAATGTGTGTGTGAGTGCGTTTGTATGTGTGTTTGTGTGTTAGCAATCCATAGCCAATATGGCTGCGTGTGCGGGTGCGTGTGCGTGTGCGCTCAAACCAACGCACTTCCGGTTTAATTAAACGGAAACTGATTTAATTGCATATTTGATGAGCTGCGAGGTAGCGGCCAAAATGGATGGCTAGGCGCAACACAACCAAAGATCCTTCTTGTAAGCCTCGTTCGTGTTCGTGTTGTTGTTGCTGTTGTTGTCGTAGTTGTTGTTACTGTTACTGTTACTGTTTCTGTCGCCTGGCGCACTTAGTTATGCAACAGTAACAAGAAAACAGCCGCAATGCCAGAGAGGACTATGACTATGTATATGACTTGACGCTTTGAGAGCTTAGCATAAATTGTGATGAATACTAAAAAGGCATTTTATGTATGCCTCACTTAATTACACAACCAAAAAGCCCAAGAACATAGAGACCCAGCAAGAGAGAGAGGTAGAGAGAGAGAGAGAGAGAGAGGGGAAGAGAGAGAGAGGGTGTTGATCTTTGTCGCCTTGCAACTGTGTGAAAATGTAGAAATATCCTTAGCGTCCTTGTCACCCAAAACGAAATAAATAAATAAAATGTTAACGGCACTAAACTCGAACTCGAACTCAGTCAGAGACAGAGATTCTCACATTGTTCATGCGTATAAATAAATATAAACACAAAATGTTGCAATTGCTTGCTATATATTTTATCATCTAAAATAATTTTAAAAATAAAACAATACCATTTCCCAATACACATCAAGCAAGCATATTTAATTTGATTTTAGAAACTTGGCAATTGGTATTTCTTGATTTTATCACTACCAGCATTTTACGCGAAATCTCTTTTTGCGATATAACTTATCGCATAAACATTGCTTTTACTTATTTTGGTGGCTGGTGCTGTGCTTCGCCTTGTCCAAAGATAGTTAATTTTTATTATTTCCTTTTGGCGCCTCCACACACAGCCAATGAAATCGACTTGTGTCCAGTGTTCTTCACTCACTTCTTGGCCCCAACACTCAACACTCAACTGCTGGCTTTTAATTTAATGTTCGCATTTTTATGAACATGTTAATTTGATATTCAATAAACTTGGTTTGATTTTCGGCTTTTAATGGATTATCGCATTTAATGACATGCCGCCCGGCCGCTCGGCCGCCCGCCTGCCACAGCTGCCCCTGCCACACATTTCACGGTTCTGCTGTGTATTTTAATGCTCCATCTTCCCTCCTCTCTCCAAACACTCTCCATTCTACGCTTCGCTGAAGAAGATTACCAAGTCCACGTCTCCTGCTCCTGCCACCCCCTCGCACTATCTACTTGAAACAGTGTAGCTGGGGTGCAAATTGCTGCACAGCTTGTTGGGTTTGTGATTTGTGTGCAAAATGCGTAAGTCTCGATGGCAGAGGTGTGTGTGTATGTAGGGTAGAGGGGAGTGGTGGTAGAAGGGCCAGAGAAAAACTGAGATTGTAAAATGTGAAAAATCTATGCATAAAAGTGCGCTATTAATATTTTGGTTTGCATTCGAGTCAGCTTTTTGAGTTTTTGTTAGCTGCAGCTAATTAGCGTAAAAAAGTTTTTGATGACAAAATCAAAACGAGTGATTTTGAAATAAAAATATTGGAGACTAGAAACTAGACTAAAATAATCAAAACTAGTGAGTTCATTAGTCTGAAAGTATAAAAATATTAATAATATTTCCTTCTTTAAGTAATGTTTACTTCTAAACAAAATCGGATATACAACAATTCAAAATTCTCTCTAAAAATAAGTTGTTTCTTCTCAATTTTTTATTATTATTAAAATTAATTATTTAAATTCTATGCACTGCTAAAAATACTTAAGCATCTTAAAAGACAGACTTAAGTCTGTCGCGTTGTTATGAACAGCTTTTTAGTACTCAACCCATTGGCACATAAAGCCCACCCGATTTTATTCTATAACACTGACAGAGTGGAAGTGAAAATTTACCACAGTGCAGTGTCGCCGTTTTTACCTTTTCACTTTTCACATTTACGCTTTTTACGATTTTGCAGCACATTATTGAGTAATTATGCGGCATCAGACGGAAAGCCATCCATCAGTCAGTCCCAACTTATTATTACGAGTATCTAGTTGCCCATAAGACAGACAGAGAGACAGACAGACAGACAGAACGTCGCCGTCTTTTTCTTTTTGGTGAGTTTGAAGCAATTTTATGAACACTCAAAATGCAAACACATAACATTAACAGACTCATTAACTGCGAACAAAGCAAGTATAATTTGTAGCCCAATAAATTTATATATTCAGTCGTATTCAGTCGTATTCAGTCGCTGACTAGCCATCTCACCCGCTGCGCTGCGCCTTCTCTGATCTGATCCTACTGTTGCTGCCTTAACAACAGCAAATAAGCAGCGCCCAAGAGAGCGGAAGCCACAAAACAGGGGTGAAAAATTCGAAGCTAGATAAAAAGAAATGCGAAACGGCGAGACCAAAAATAGAAACCGGAAAACAAGGTGGCGATGGGGTAGGGTGGCAGGGTGGCTGGGAGGCTGGGCGAAAAGAAAGTATGAAAAAGAAATGCAAGAAAAGAGGGAATCATTTTATTACTTTTGGTGCGGCAACAGATTTCGCTGGCACAAAAATGAATTTAGCATAAATGAAACATTTTTACGAGCTGCCATTACGGGCCAAAGCAACATGACAACAATAAAAACAAACAGAGAACACATAATATACAAAACGAAAACAAAGCAACAGACAACAGACAACAGACAAACAGACTGCAAAAACAACAAAAAGAAAAGAAACAAATATTTGGTCAGACAAGACGCAAATGATGAACAGTCTCATCCAACAATTTATGTATGCGCAACGCGTCCTACATACTTATATATATAAATCTTGAACATAGCATATGTGTGTGAGTGTGTGTGTGTGCAGGACGTATATGTACACTTAGAGAAGTCATGCTTGCAGAAATATAACAAAAAATATATTAAAATATTATCTCAATTGTAAATTATAGAAATAATAAAATTTATAATAATTTTCAACTAATCTAATTTTTGATTTCAAGTAAATTTTTTCTCTAACTGCAACTTGAGAGTATTGTCACAAGCTATGTACACAGCACACACACACCGACACACACATACTGTTCAGCAGATAGCTCTGTGCAATAAAAAACATCATCGAAGCCATTTGTCAAAAACAGCAACAGCCCAAAAGAGAGACAAAACGACAGAGAAAAGAGAGAGAGAGAGAAAGAGAAAGCGAGAAAAGCAACACTTCGTATTTTGTATTCATTGCCAAAAATCACAATAACAGCCGTTTGGAAGGCAGAGTCAGAGGCAGTGTCAAGTTCGCAGCTTTTGGCTCATTGTTACATTGTGCCATGAAGTAGGCAACACACACACACACACACACGCACACTCCGACACACTAACAGTGCTACCAATTTCCCCGTATCAGCCATGAATTCATGGCTGACAATACGCTAACTTGTGTCCAAACACGCGCGTCTACAAAATGCGTCGACCACCAGCAACAGCAACACCAACACCAACTCCGAAACCCACACTACAATCCATGGATCCACGAATTCAGAGGATTCGTGCCAGGGTCTGGGTAATTTTAAAGCGTGCCTGGGACAGACGGGCGATGCTTCGTCGTCGTCTGTGCTGTAAGAAGCAAGCGCATAAATAATCTTGTTGCCTCACGGCTGTTGAAATGGCGTGAAATAATAAAAGCTACGTGAAAGCAATAGCGACCAGGCAAGAATCGCAATCGTAATCGCGCAACGGCGATGGCAATGGCAATGGCAACTGTTACAGTAACAGTTATAACAGGCCAAAGGCCGTTCAGTTTTCAAGCAGATATTGCTATTGCCATTGCTATTGTTGTTGTTGTTGTTGCTGATGTTGTTGGTTGGCAAGTCCAGCTGCAGGCAATGCGGTCGAGTTCAGTGTTGATACTAAGCGAAATCGCGATTTTTAGTGCGCCGCCTGTGAGTATTTTTGCATAGTGCATTAAGTGGATGCCTAGATTGCGTATACGCCGTGTGCCATTGAGAAAGTGAAGTGGTAAAATGCAACAAACTCGACGTAAAATACGAATAGCAAGTTCAAGCGGACTAAATAGAAATGCAATATTAAAGTAAACTAGGTTAAGAGTTCGAGTGCTATGGCAGGTTACTTAACAAAACTAAATAAAATTCTTTAAAAATCAATAACCAAATGTTACTAACATCTGAAAATATCATACTTATCCAAAAAATTGGCTTGAGGAGATGTATAATTAAAAGCTGTCATTCAAAGAATTTGCTACTTAAGACTTCAAGGGAATCCAATTGACATACACGTTCCTATTCCGGGAAACTTTCTCATCCAGCTAATGGAACATAAATGCCAAAAGCTCAAGTGCTAAACATAATCACGGTCACCCTGGATGAGATGGCCTGGAAATACACTACTTGCGTAGGAGACCAAGCTCAGCATCACAGTTTGTAGTTTCAATTTACTTTGTGCTGATTACGTCAAAGACCGAAAATTATTAAAATTTATGCATTACTACTGAGAAATAACAAAATTGACAGCAAAACAGTATGTAAAATATTATAAGATTGTGACACAAGCAGCCGCTTTCACGTGGTAGAGAACTTGAGCTACTTGTAAGTATGCAAGAATATTTAACTAGCTAACAGAAACTTGCAAACTTCGTTTTCTGACTTTCCAGCTGTTTGTTTGCCTGCTTGCTTGGCAACCAGCCTTCTTGCCAGCTTCCCAGCTTGCTAGCTTGCCAGCTTGGCAATGAGCTTGGGCTTATATGGGCATATCAAGCCGCACAATACACAAGCTGATTGAGCTAGCCTTCAATCAAGAACTACACACAAGAGTTGTACTTTTAAAGTTTTCCGAACCCTATTTACCTGTCAGTATGAGCAACAAAATTGTTTATATCTTATATGATTTATGTCTTGGCTGGGTACCAAACAGAGCAACAGAGCATTTGGGCGATTTATGGAAGCTGAGTGGAGGATGGGCAAAACCAAACCACAAAACGCTTCCACAGAAAGCAACAAGGGCCATGAACTACGACCTCAACCCCGTGCCCTTTGGGATTAGAGACAAATTAAAATTGTAATATTTTATTTATGTGAGTTTTGTTGTTGTTGTTGTTGCTGTTGTTGTTATATTGTTGTGGCACAGTCGGTAACTGCTGAGGCAGGACATTCGTCCTGGCACATTGTCATTGGGTTGGAGTTTTGTTGTGCTGGTCTGTGTGTTGGTATTAGGGGTTAATTTGTGTGTTTATTGCAGTTGGCCAAGTTTGCGTTTCTGTTTCTGTATTTGGTCACCGTGGGTGGGCGGCAGATACTTAAATGTATTTACACGCGATACACCAGCACCAACAACAACAGCATAAACAACAACAGCAATAACAACAATAACAAACAATAAGCAACAAAACAGCAAAACGGCAAAACGGCAAACGGCAAATGCCGAACGCAAACGAAAAATTGTAGACTATTTAAGAAATTTATGTGCGGATGTTTCGCCGTCGGGATATTTCCGGTTTATGATGATTATGTTTTGCGCGCTGCTGCCCCCGCACTTGTTCATTCCCTCCAATCCCCAAGACCCCAATGCCATCCATAGTCTGCCTGTCGCCTCTTTCTTGTTGTGCTACGTTTTATTTTCGTTTATTTTTAACAAGCGGATTACTTCTTTGCCAAGTTGTTGTTACTGCTGTTGTTGTTGTTGTTGCTGTTACCGCGTTTTATAACTCTGTCTCTCTATGCAATAGCTTTGAGCCGGAGCTTGGGTCGCATTTTCATTTCTTTTGTTGCTGCCAGCATAATGCATAATAATCATAACAATAATTTCTTTTATTTTTATTCCCCTTCGTTTTTTTATATGTTGACCACAGTTTTTTTTTATGTTTTTTACGCATAATTCTTGTGTGCATTTTAATTATTATTTAAAAAGCATTTTTATGCACTTGGTTACAGATTTTTTCCTCTTTTTTACCTATAACCCTGTTCTTACATAAGGGAGGGGAGCTTTAGATAATGTTGTGTCTGGTAAATGAATACAGTGTTTATTTCTGGCGTCAAACTCTAGTCCGGGAATATAAAATGCGAAATGAATATACATAATAAAGAAGATTAAAAAGAGCTTTTAGGTGTGTTACGGCTGTAGAAAAAGTCTCACACATGCCTTCAACTTTATAAAGCTCATATATGTTCTATAAATTTCCTTCTTTGATTTATCTTTTCTTAATCTGCTTTGTGCGTCTCTCTTGTAGTTTAATCTGTAACCTGAACGCACAAACTATTTCACCACAATCCTCCAGTCAAGTGTACAGAGCTGGTAAATTGTTGGCCTAACCACAGCAAATGCGGCCAACAAAGCCGACAAAGCCGCCCCAAACGGAGCAAACGGAGCGCACCCGCTTCTTAAAATAGGAAACAACTCCAAAATTTGTCGTTTACCAGCAGTAGACAAAAAAGAAGAAACAAGAATAACTGAAAAGAAAAATAAAGAAGTGGAAATTAATTTGCTTGGCAACGTACAAAAAGACGACAAAAGACAAAAGGAAAAGGGAAAAGGGGAAAACACACACAGGCACATACCCGCTTACAATGGATGTATTATTTGTATTTCTTTATACAAATGCGACATCGTCTGGCTTTTATTATGGGTATTCCAGCTCCACGGCGGCAGTATTATATTGTGCGCCTATCATTGTTGTTGCTGCTGCTGTTGTTGGTCAACGGCCGACCACAAAAAGTAATCTCTGAGCATAAACGCATATCCTGGGCTGCAATTATACCGAATGCTGAGCATAATGCGACCACAATTTTCATTACCACACACACACACACACACATGCAGAGACAAACGCACACGCACACGCGGCCCTTTTATTCGGACATGTCACCCCAAATATCACTCGGACAACAAAAATATTGCTAAATCTTTATATTTGCGCATGTGTCAGTTTTTATCTGTGTATGTGTGTGTGTGTGTGTGTGTGTGTGTGTGTGTGTACGGTACATCTAGGGATGGTGTTAAGCTGGGAAAACGCGGCCGAACGACAAAGTCGCGTATAAAGCCAAAAACAATAACTGGGCTTTAACCCGTCGCCTAGCTGCATGCACGCCTCATAAAAGTCTAATTAATTAAAATCGTGCCCGGGCCGCCCATAGGCACTCCGGCAACGTCGACAACGCCGCCAACGCCGACAACGCGACAAACGCCCGCGTCAGTGTGGCTGCCACGTCCGCTAACGCGTCGTATGCGTAATGCGCGCTGGGACTTAGGCGGCAGACGCTAATTAAAAGCCTGCAGCATACAACTTTTCTAACAAACAAGATGTGAAATGAAATGTGTGTCATCGATATCAACAACAAAACCGAAATGCTCTTACCTAAGACAATTTACAAATAAATAATTATAAACTTACAATATAAGTGAATAATTTTAAAGTTTTTTTTCAATATGATAGCAGAAAGATAGAATAAAGATTTAAATATAAATAAAAATCTGTGAGTAAATAACATATATACCATACATTGTTTCATTGAATCTTTACAAAATCAACAACTTAGTCTATATATTCTACTTTTGTCTGGCTTTGAAAAGGTAGCGAAAATCAGCGGATACAATAGAGTTACAAAGCAACTGCTGCTAACATGCTTTTCATGCGAGTTATAAAGTTAATCAGGCCTCAAATGTTATACCAGTGAAAAGCCAAAGCAACCAGCAACAGCAGGAGCAGGAGCAGGAGCAGAAGCAGAAGGAGAAGCAGTTGCCTCAACAGTCGCTGCCCCATTGGAATTGGATTAAAAGTACTTTTAATAAAGTTCTTTGCTGCCATTGATGATATTTATTGCATGCGTTTTTCATGGCCCTACCCAGAGAATGTTAATTAGTTTTTATGATATGCATGTATATGCGTGTGTGTGTGTCCTTTGTGTGTGTGTGTGTGTGTGTGGCGCAATCCAGAGAATCCGAAGAAGGCCTTGCGGGATTATGGCTTATTAAAAGGCTTATGAAAGTCAAAATAAAGTTTACTTAATTTCAGTTAGTTAAGCGCTAATGAAAGCCGCCCACTTGAGCATTGACCAAAAAACTTTTCGCTGCCCTGCCCTGCCCTGCCCAGCCCTACCAAAATGGCTAATAAAAATGGCTTAGCTCAATACACAACGGCCAACTGACACAGACTTGGCAATTTCACAAGAATCTGGTTTCTTCTTTGTTTTGTTTTTTTTGTCATGCATTGGACACTTGCGAGTTTATGGCCAAAGCACATAAATTCAAATGTTACAAAAACATAAAATCAAATAAAAACCTGCAATAAATAACAAATTGACAATACGTTGACTCCATTTTTGTATTTTTGTTAACATGCTAAATTCTCTTAAAGCAATTTTTGTGTGCTTGTGGTTTGTTTTTCAATTACTGCACAGCCCTTTGAAGCTATGAAATTAATTTGCCTGTAGAGTTACTGAGTAAAAGAGTATATAGTACATTCGTGGTTAGATTTCTTGTCACTTCTTCATTTGACATTTGACATCCAAGAATTTCATTTATTTATGGCACACTTGTCGACCTTAAAGAGCTCTCACTGTATTTTCATTGATTATGTGCTTGGTGTCGGCCGCAGCCAAAATATTCACATAACGCTTGAATAAACAGGAATCCTGGGTACCTTTAGCGCTGTTTTGGTCTCCCATCCACGTTTCTGGGTCTTTTACCCTGTAATTGTGAGCGCAATTGTGCGCGCTTTTTTCCCCTGGTTCGAACTGTGCATTTTAATGTTTTCGCCAGTTCTTTTTTATGCTTTGCAGTGAAACCTTTGATAACAAAAATGAAAAAAATACGGCAAAAGAGTTTAAAACATGCTGGGCACGTGCTGATTGATGTAAAATGCGTAATGAGTGCGGTTATACTTATGACAGGGTTGAAAGTGACTCGAAGGGTGATTGGCGGAAAGGGCGGGTGCAAAGGTATAGATAGATAATGACTGCACGATAAAGAAAAGTTTTCTAATTAGAATATACGTGGCAGTTGCCAACTGTAGTACTTCGGATGGTTGACCCTTTTCCGTTTTTATTTTTTTTTTTGCAGCACTTCAATGAGCCAATTAGATGCAATAATATTCATTATGCTCGCACTTTGAAAAGCTTAAAGGTAGATTTTACAAAGTAATACACTGAACAAATATTAAAATACTAAATTCCAGGAAATGCATCACATGATTAGACTTAACTGTAATATGTAATATGTAAAGGCAACCGCGCGGTAAACAATTGTTTGTTCAACTATATTTGGCTTAACCAATTTATGTTAAGTACTTAAAGACAAGTTCAATCAGTTGTTGACAATATAAAATAATAATAAAATAATAGTCAAATAAATAGTAAATATCAATTTACTCTGGTAAAGAAATCCTTTATTTCCTCGGTATATCCAATTGCTATATTCTCTTACAAGTTTATATTTGTAATACAAAATACATATCTATAAAGAAGTGTTAGTATAAAGTTTTATTTTCTCTTTGTACTTTTTTTCATCTTATAATAAAACATTTTGTTTCCATTTTAATAACAAATAATCTAAAATATTTCATTATATATTTGTTGGAGAAAATACAAAAAATTGCGTTTTTTTTTAGGGAAATTTATGTATTATTTTATTAGTTATCTTATCCCAAAGATACACTTTCGTACTGTAAACAATTATCACGTACAGTAGGAATTGATTGCTTGTTTGATTTTAAATGCATACAGATTAGTTTTTACATTTATTGAAATGCAACATTTTATTACTTATAAGCTATCTTTTATTATAAGCTCTTATATTTTAATTGCCTCCGTCAGTTTATTTTACAAAACAATTACTAAAAATATTTCTTCATATCTTATAAAGAGTTTCCTTAAGCTTGTCTAGGTCAATATCTCGGACCTAATATTTATTTTGTTAGCACGTTACTTCTTATCTGTTTTTGACATTTGATTTAACTACTACACATATTATTGTTAAGTAGTACGGGTGAGTAATAGCGCCGTCCCGTTGCTTATCAAATCAGTATCTAAATTGGGAACCAGTTTTAATCAAAATTTGTTGAAACAATTATGTTGTTATTCGCCGTCGCTGGGCAATTTATCAATTGATAACGGATCAAAACAAAAGCAAGAAGCTTATACACCCACAAAATTCTTTCTATCTTGGTGATAAGTATATAATTTCAGCTAAGAAGCGGCACAGTTAGACGCCAATTTAATGGTTTAAAAAAGTAACTAAATAACTTCACACCCAAACAGCTAGTAATCAGTAGAGCTATACCAATGCGACCTAGGAGCACTGATATGAAGTCCAGACTGTAGTACTGGACAAAGGAGACATCCTGTACGGAGAGGCGCATATGTGGCGCACCCTTATGCCGCAATACATATTCCGTCCACCAGACGGCCGTCTGCAGCGGACTCATCGGCTGATCCCGGAGACGTTCAGACATTTGTTGGACCTTAAGCTTATAAGTGGGATTTTCGATCAGCTCCCTAATAGCCTCTGTTGTCGACTCACTGTTCATGGTGGCAATTTCGATAGTTAGCGATACGCCCGCTTGCTTCATGCGTGCCGCATTGCCGAACTGATCGTAGTAGACGGGCAGAAAGAGCATGGGCACTGCATGATAGACACTCTCAATGATGCTTAGGGTGCCACCATGAGTGATGAACAACTTGACATTGGGATGAGCCAACAGTTCCCGCTGCGGAAGCATGGGACTAATGTAAATGTTGTTCGATTTGTAGGGCATTGTTGGATTTTCATATTTCCAGACGACACGTTGTTCCAGCTTGGAAAAGATGGAGAGCAGGGCTTCTGCGAAACCTATTGGCAGCCATTTGAGAGGAATTTGCATGCCCATCGAGAACACAATGACGCCATGTTCTGCCTCATCCACAAAACGCAGGAGGTCAGCATTAATCGGATCGCTTGGTTGCTCCATATGCATTCCAGCCACCTCTATCATATTGGGCACATTGGATCTGGCACGTCCCAAGCTGAAATGCTGATTGATCAGCATCAGTGAGAAGCTATTCCTAATCCTATGAAGAGTCTCAGCGGATTGGTTGAAGTACTGCATATACAGGGGCAATTGGGTGGGAAAAAGTAGAAATCTCTCTAGAAGCCACTCCTCCGTAATATAAATCCAATTGTTCAGCTTATCCAACAAGCCCAAACCAGTCGAGAAGCCGTCCGGTGACATGGGCTCATAAATACTAGGCGCCAAATTTCCAGCCAAAAAATCAATATTCCAAGAAGTGCAAAATGACGAAATACCCACCAGGGCTGCATTATAATGCGCTGCAAATCCATACAAAGCATCCGTTAGTGAAGCCTGGACAATGACCATATCGAAATGTGCGTTTTTATCATTAAGCAATGACTGAACTCCAGGTTCAGACAGTACATATTTGGAGGAGTTGTAATAAAAGTTCGCTGTCATCGATGACTGCTGCCATTTGGTCATTGGAAAAGAATTTATAATATCATTGTCAAAAAAATCTGCAATATAGTAAAAAAACACATACTTATTTTCATCTTTAACTTTGGGCTTTAACAATAATTTTCTCTACCTAACAAGTAAGTTGGCTCTAGACGAGTAATTCTTGCTGATTTACCTTCGTTATCTTTTTTATCCCCGATTTTTATAAACTGCTTTAAAAAAAATTACACAGATTGTAATTATTTGGTTAATGTTTTTAATCGCCGTTTTCAAATTTTCGAAATTCAAGATATTTTTTGTTATCGATTCCATGTGTATATCGTAAGCCGAAAAAGTTATCGATAATTTGAAATTAGCTTGTACAGAGTAGAGATTAGAATAGCTCATGTTCAAAATCTTATAGTATCGATCGATGCGTTCATACATACAGTCAGAGGGAAGGATATACGGTTGTACGAATCGGTACGAATCGGCGGATCAAGAGTATATATATATGTATACTTTATGGGGTCTGCAATGTTTCCTTCTGTTTGTTACATACTTTTACACAAAACCATTATACCTTTCTTTACCCATTTCATGTGTCAAGGGTATAAAAAAAGGTCACTTAGCTTACCTTGCATTAGCTTATCAAGCGCCGGCACACGAATGTGCCGAACACCATCGATGTCTGGAAAATCTTTGACGGCTGATATGATGGTTAGTTGATGGCCTCTGCGGACAAGTGCTTGCATATAGGGCGTCACGAAAATAAAGGGCGAGGGAAAACTGTACGCGAATATGGCTAATATGTTAGCGGCAGGTGCCAGCTGAAAGCACAGGCCAAATAGCAGCAAGGTGCCAAACAGGTGCCCTACCATAATGTCCGCACATTTCAATGCTCTATTCAGTACTGGGCATTATTGAAATTATCGAGTGAGGCTTAGGCTGCGTATAGACAGAGAGAGAGAGGGAGAGTGAGAGAGAGCAATGCTAATCTTATCACTGACATTGCCATTGATAGTTGGCTTATTGGGCCAGTGACTCGTTGGCCATTCTTCTTCGGTTCCAGTTAGATTTCACATGTGCTTTTCGCTGGAACTGTGAAGGGGAGTCTCTTAACAGCAATGCGGCTGCAGCAGCTGCCTGTTGGGGGCATAATTCCTAGTACATTGCTGCTTCTTCTGCCTCTTTTGTGCCACCAAACATGGGCAGCCCGAATACTGTTTGTGTTTCCGTTTGACATGGACTCGCAGTGCAAATTATTGACGCCCTACCTTCAGACCTTGCAGCAGCGAGGTCATAATATAACAGTTATACATGCCTTTCCCTGCGAAATAATGGACCAGTTGCATTCGATATATATAAAAGATCGTTATGGCTCTGTATCGGGTGAGTTGTTTATATTTGGAAAACGGTTATCAGTTTTGGTATACTATCAATTTGTTGTTTATGAAAGATAATAATTAAAACGTAATTTCTGTTATCTATATAAAAACAATATTTACAATTATAATTTTTTTTTCAACATTGTTTTCATCCAAAGAAGATTTCTATGCAGTTGGATGGGAGACGATATCAAATGCAGTTAGTCTGTACGCAGTAAGCAATTTTATGGCCAAAATAAACCTAAATGTGCTAGAAGCTTCAGAGGTGCAGCAACTGATGCGCTCCAATGTGAGTTATGATCTGGTTGTGGTGGAACCATCAAATACAGATGCACTCTTTGGCCTGGCAGCGCATTTCAATGCTATTCTTATAGGACTGTCGACATGTGGATCCGATTGGAATATGGAGGCAAACGTCGGCTACAGGGGATCGCCAATGTTTGAGCCAGTGCAAACACTTGGATTTAAAAAGGGTATAACGCTATTTGAACGACTCCAAAACTGGATGCATATATCCGAGGAGTGGTTTTTGCACCACCTAATCATGCTGCCACCGCTGAGAGCAATGCATTATCACTACTTTGGTCATCTTAAGCAGAGCTTTTCGGAAATACGTGAAAGCTTCTCGTTGATATTACTGAATCAGCACTTCAGCTTGTTCGAATCGCGAGGCAATGTTCCCAGTCTTGTGGAAGTGGCTGGGATGCATATACCCAAGCAGGTGCCAGCACTGCCGCCAAAGATCGCACAATTCATTGACGAGGCGCCGCACGGCGTCATCCTTATGTGCCTGGGTCCAGAACTGAAGAGCAAGGATTTGGACGCAGCAAAGCTGCGTGTGATTGTGGATACCTTGGAGGCTTTGCCACAGCGCATCTTATGGAAGTTTGAGGGCAATGCCAGACCCAATGTTAGCAGTAAGATCTATATGGAAGAGGTACTGCCACAACAGGCCATCCTTGCGCATCCCAATTGCCGTCTGTTCATCAATCACGGCGGCATGCTGAGCATCCTTGAAGCCGCCCATTATGGCAAACCCGTGCTGGGATTACCATATTTCTTCGACCAGTTTCACAATGTAGAGCGTCTCGAGGAAGAGGGAGTGGCCCGGGTGTTGGACCTCAATACGCTGACCAAAGTTGAGTTTAAAACAACAATCAGAGAGATGTTAAACGAGCCTCAATACATGCGCAAAGCTCTGTCATTGTCAGATCGTGTCCGGGATCAGCCAATGCATCCGCTAGACACGGCCGTCTTTTGGACAGAGTATGTACTGCGCCATCGGGGTGCACCCTTCATGCGTGTCTCCTTCACTCACATGAAGCTAATTGACTATTATTACCTGGACAATGTAATCATGATCGTTGGTCGACTCGGTCTGCTTTGTGGCTTGGTTGGCTATGTTTTCTGCAAGTTGTTAAAGTGCATGGAAAGTACTACAGGAATTACCTACTTTATGCGACATTAAGTTTATGCAGTGTAGAAATGTAAATAATTTTCGTTATCTTATCAAAATGCCAATCGCTAATTTAATCACTTTAAACGTTTAAATGATTTTGTACTCCGTAGGTGTTTTATTCACATACCCCATACTATGATATGTAAATCGACAATATTAATCTTTTTAAATGTTCACCTGTTTTTTTTATCAAGTTACAAATCGATTTTAATCGAACTTAACTGTGTGAACTGTAAATATGTATATAAATACACTAATTGTTAGATAAATACTAGGTTAACTGCGAATATGCTCCTTATCTTAAGGTATACAAAATAATATTATTCATTATCATAACATTATCACAAAAACTGTTCGAATAATTTGCACTTAAAATAAAAAAATAAATAAAAAAATATTGAGATTGATAGAAAATATAGCTTTTTGTATTTTATTAAGTTATAAGTTTATATAAGCTGATAATAAAACTATTCAATAAAATATTAGTTTTTTTGTAATATATCTTAAGGTTTAAGTTGATAGTAAAACTATTCAATTAAATATATTATATATTATTGTATTATATTGGACTATTTAATTAACAACAATTTCTTGCAAATACTTTTATTTTTTTACTTTTTGAACTGTATAAAATATTTAAGAACAGTTCAAAAACATATTGAAGCAAGCTCTTTACGTTTTTCACGCAACCCCAAAGAGAGAACTGTTTCTCATTGCCATAAATTGCCAGCAAAAAAGTCTCAGAGAATCTAAAAATTTAATCAAAACACACGCTTTTTACGCTCAATTTAATGCTTGTCCACATACTTTTGTGTCATTGGGTATACCGGTTTATAACATATGCAGCGTACATCAAACTAGTAAAATGAAATGGTTCATTAAAACTAAACACACAAATAGAGAGAGAGAGAGAAAGAGAGAAAAGAGAAAAAGTAAGCTTTAGAAAGAGCGCGGTTGCATAACAACTGAAAAATAAACAATTCTGTTAAAAAGTTAAATAGTTGTCAGACGCGCGCCGATGACGACGCGGCTTGTACTTATTATTTAAGTTGTTCTATAAATAAAATCAAAACAAAACGAAAACAAAACCGAAAAATAGAAACAAAACACATGAGCGTATAAAAGAGAAGTGGGGAAACTACGATACGCTTCGACGATTTGACGAATTTTCGCCCACGACCTTTCATATGGGCAAATCGTAATCGTAATCAAAAAAAAAAAAAAAAAATAACAGCTATAAATTTGTGATAATTAAAAGCAAATTTTGTGTTGTTTTAGTTTTCAGTTGTGAATGAAACACAAAACCATTTGGTTGAATTTTATACATCAAAATGAAGCTGTTTCGTTTTGGCTTATTACTAACGTTGCTTTTTCTGTTTGGCACGGAGATTCAGAGTGCAAACATTTTGGCAGTTTTTCCATTTCCCGGCAAATCGCAATATATTTTTGCAGAACAGTATCTTAAAGAGCTAGCCGCAAGACAACACAATGTAACCGTTATAAACACATTTGGCAGCACACAAAACGAACCCAATTTTAGGGTAATTGGAGCGACAAAAATACACGAACTAATGGCTGGTAAGTGAGTTAGGGGTTTCAAATGTATTTGTTTATGCAATGGTCGCTTGATAATGATAAAAAAAAATTGTAATTTTCCAGCGAAGATTGCACTGATTAATATCTATAGTATATATTTCAATGAGCTGATAAGATATCTTTATTTTGATTAGCCTTCAGCAGTGAAGGGTTTTATGAACCGGCCAGCCAGTGGACAACTCTGGACATGACAACGCAATTTTTGAACATGATGACGAGCTGTTTGCTTGAAGATGCCGCTGTGCAGCAATTGTTGCAATCCGATGATACCTTCGATTTAGTGCTCCTGGAAACTGTGCAGACAGAGGCATTGTTTGGTCTGGCCCAACACTTTAAGGCCTTGACCATGGGCATCTCGTCGTATGGAACTGATCGGCATATAGATGAGTTGATGGGGAATATATCACCGCTGTCGTTTAATCCCATGCTATTGTCCTCGCGCACCGAACGAATGAGCTACGAGCAGCGACTGTGGAATATTTGGGAAGCAAGCATTGGCTGGTTGCATAAGAATTGGGTTCATTTGCCCAGCCAGAAGCAACTCTATGCTCAATACTTTCCCAAGGCCAGTAAGAGCCTGGAGCAGGTACTCGATAGCTTCTCGTTGATGCTACTGGGTCAGCATTTTACGCTTAGCTATCCGCGTCCCTATCTGCCCAATATGATTGAAGTGGGTGGATTGCATTTGCAGAAGAAGCGTGAATCTGAACCGCTGCCAGAAGAACTGTCCAAGTTTGTGACTGAAGCAAGCCATGGTGTCATTTACTTTTCCATGGGCTCAAATGTGAAAAGTGCAGATTTGCCGCCAGGAACGCGACAGGTCTTGTTGCAAGTCTTTGGCAGTCTCAAGCAGCGTGTGCTCTGGAAGTTCGAAGATGATCAGCTGGAGGACAAGCCAGATAATGTGCTTATAAGCAAATGGTTTCCTCAACCCAGCATCCTGGCGCATCCCAACGTGAAGCTCTTTATTACCCATGGTGGTCTGCTCAGCACCATTGAAAGCATCTACTTTGGCAAGCCAGTCCTGGGACTGCCCGTCTTCTATGACCAGCACTTGAATGTGGAGCGTGCCAAGCAGGCGGGCTATGGCCTGGCCTTGAATCTCTGGACAATGACCGCCAGCGAGCTGCACGATCAGATTGTGGAGCTGCTCAGCAACAATAGTTATTCGCGGGCAGTGAAACTCAAGTCGAAACTGTATCGCGATCAGAAAGAAACACCACTCGAACGCGCCATCTGGTGGACGGAGTATGTACTACGGCACAATGGCGCCCCACATCTCCGTGCAGCATCGCGTGATCTAAATTTAGTCCAACTGTACGGGTTGGATACATGGGGGTTAGTCTGTGGCGTCGCCTCTCTAATTGGACTGGCGATTGTGTTTGTGCTCTCGAGTCTATTAAGATTACTACGCTCTATTCTATGTAGACGTTGTAAAAATAATGATAAGCTAAAAAAACAGTAATATATATATACATATAACGAGAAGTCATTGCACTTACTATAATGAGATTAATATTTTTTCGAGTGCTTATATACTAAAAAATGTTTTACATACACATTTATTTATTTAATTTAAAATGTAATTTCTACACTTATTAACATTGAAAAGCTTTATCTGCCTAAAGCCAAAATGAATTTTAACGATGATATTACAAAAATTATATATATTTGTCGCAAATTAAACGAATTAATCAGAGTGTTGTCAGCATTTCATATACAACTGAAACTAAATACAAAACTAAAATGAACAGGGTACCTTTCAATCAATCACGTTGAAAGCACAATTGCGATCACTTTGGAAAATTATTTCATTTTTACTGATGATCATCGTGACAAGCACATTTCTCAGCTCGTACACGCAAAAGCTCACATACGACACTGACCCTCCCCCAATGAAAAAAAGCCTTATAATATATTGGGTAATACACTTACTAGGTTGGGGTGGGTGCGGCGAGGCTGCTGCGAAGCACATACCAATTAACTTAAACGTAAGAGGCAATAAAACAAAAATTGTTATCGCATGCAATGCTATCATTTTAATAAAATAAACACAAAGCTTCACCCTTAACTTAGTCTGGGCGCACAGTTTAGTTTAAAATTTGAAATAGACTCGGGAACACGGTCGCTAAAAAATATGTTCTCGCTTCGTTTGCTTTGTTTTTTACCGATAGTTCTCGTGCTTACCGATTTGATCGAAGGTGCGCACATTCTCGCAATTTTTCCCTATCCGGGTCCTTCGCAGTACATCAATGTAGTTCCCTATTTGAAAGGACTCGCAGCGCGTGGTCACGAAGTAACTTCGGTTAATGCATTTCCTCAAAAGACACCGGTGAAAAACTTCCGGGACATTTACGTGCCCGAAGTGTTTCAATCTTACGAAGGTGTGTTTAAATTATAAATCGAAAAAGTATGTAAGCTAGTAAGAAAGGAAGCTGAAACTTTTATCTGGGTCTTTTTTTGTTGTTTTTCAAGATATATTGGACCACTATATTGTATAGCTGTCATTTGAATGAAGAATCTTTAACAGGATTGTACTATAAAATAAAAAAACATATATTCTTAGTTGTAACTCCTTTTAATTTGTTATTTTGTAAATATCTTCCATACATGTTCAATATGCTCTTCAAAAGTTAAAACGATGACTATCAAAAATTTCTAATGGCATTTTTAAATTTTTTCAGAAATTATTTCCGACCTTGATGTACCAAGAAACTTGTGGCAGGAAAACAATTTTATCAATGAATTCTTTCTCGGTGTGACGAGAACAACATTGCACAATGCCGAGGTGCAGCAATTGCTAAAGCCCGGCAAGCATCACTACGATCTTATCATTGTCGAGGCATTGCGCACGGATGCTCTCTATGGTTTTGCGGCACATTTCGATGCGCCCATTATCGGTGTATCTACCTTCGGCACCGATTGGAATATTGATGAATTGGTGGGCAACACATCACCCGTTTCCTATATCCCACTCGTGACAGCGGGCTTCAGTGATCACATGACCTACTGCGAGCGAGTTCACAATTTTATAGACCAAGCAATAGCGTGGCTCAATTATAAGTTGGTGCATATGCCGACACAGATAAAGCTTTATGAGAAATACTTTCCACATGTCGCCCACAAGAAGCCATTGGTGGAGATAGGCAAGAACTTTTCGTTGATGTTGCTCAATCAGCATTTCTCTTTGAGTTTTCCTCGTCCTTACGTGCCCAACATGATCGAGGTGGGAGGATTGCACATTTCCCACAAGCCAGCGCCATTGCCAAAGGATATTGATGAATTTATTCAGGGAGCTAGCTCGGCTGGTGTTATTTACTTCTCGCTCGGCTCAAACATTAAGAGCAAAGATCTGCCAGACGAACGTCGCCAGATGTTACTGAAGGTGTTTGCCAGTCTGCCCCAACGTGTCCTGTGGAAGTTTGAGGACGATAAACTGCCCAACAAGCCGGCAAATGTATTTATAAGCAAATGGTTTCCCCAACCCGACATACTGGCGCATCCCAGTGTCAAGTTATTCATTACGCATGGCGGTCTCTTGAGTACCATTGAGAGCATACATCATGGCAAGCCGGTGCTGGGTTTGCCATTCTTCTACGATCAATTCCTGAATGTGGGACGTGCCAAGCGGGCGGGTTTCGGTTTGGGTCTGGAGTACAAAACGATGACTGACGATGAGTTCAAACGGGCCATTGAACGTCTAATTGAAGAGCCAGAGTTTGCGGAAAAGGCACAGAAAATGTCGGCTCGTTATCGTGATCAACCCATGAGTCCACAGGAAACGGCCATCTGGTGGACGGAGTATGTCCTGCGGCACCAGGGTGCCGGCCATATGCGTGTTGCAGCTCAGGATTTGAGTTTTGTGGCTTATCACAGTATCGATGTGATTGGCATGTTATTGGGTGTGGCCATTGTAATATTAGTTATAATCTGGCTGACGCTTTCCAAGGTGATTAGCTGTTTCAGAGGTCAACAGGGCACCGACAAACAAAAACTTAAGAATCATTAAGTAAAAAGTTATGTATTAAAAACTTTATTTTAAAAAGTTCAATAGCTTGGCATTTTAAATCTTCTTCGAATCATCATTTATGTTTGCTTAAATAAATGCAAATTTTCCAAAACTTCACAATTATGTATTGGTTAATGTTGGTACTATTGATATTATAAGTACGCACTATGTGACATCCGTGGTTGCGTATAAATAACGCTCATTGCTATGCAGTTCATTATGGTGTGGGTTGCCCAAAAAATATGCGCAAAAATATGCATTAACCGCTGTCCAATCAGTTGCATACGGCAGACGGCGTATGCGTAATATTAAATTGCAGCTCCACTTCCGTTGTATGTATATGTATGTGCGACGGTTATTTCTGGCCGCATCGCCAAATGCGTAATCAAAAATTCATGAGCTATATGTGCTTTTATTTGTTGTTATTGCTGTTTCTGTTGTTGTTGCCGGTCGGTTGGTTGCTGTAGTTGTTATTAGCACTGGCATTTTTGCATAAAAAGCTGCAGCTGGCGTTGTTGGCATGCAAATGTAAATGATTTCATCTGATTAAAGCTGCTCAATGTGCCGCTTGATGGCGATGGTGATAGCGATAGCGTTGACGATGGCGATGCTTTAACCGCCAACCAGACAGAGATAGCATATCCATTAAGTTCCTACTTTGTGTTCGCTGAACTCTTAATGAGTCCTTGATTATTATTAGTTGTGAACTTGTAAAATGTGATTGAAGTAGAACGTTTATATATTTTGTTATAAATACAAAAATGATTCAATATACATTCAAATTTGTGTAAACAGAAATGCTATTAACTCGTTAAAAATTAGTAAATTGTTTATAGTGGTAAAATGTTTTTTGTTTGCCCCATAAAGTTTATATATACATTCTTAACCATTAACAACATTCATATGTCGCTCTCAGAGATAATCACAATGTTTACAATATACGCAAGTAATCCATAATAATAAAATCTTAAAAATGGAAACTGAAGACAAAAAATTATAAATCTATACAATTTTTATTGAAATCGGTTGAGATCTGAATGATTTAAGAGTTCTTCTTCTTCTCTCTTGTTTTTTTATGTGTCCCCTCTTGTTTAGTTTAGTAAGGACAAATAAAAAAAAATATTTCAGCTCTGGATTTCGAGCATTACAATTTGATTGGCATGGCAGTGCCTGCCAGGCAAAAATTTTAACGTCCAATTTCTAGTTGGCCAAAGTGTCAGAAAGTGTGCTGCAGGCCAAGATATTCTGTTTGCAATCTGTGAAAAAATATGTGCCAGCAGCAAATCAGTCGATTCAATGCATTTTCTGTCAGTTAGCTCGTTATTTTCCTTGCAATAAAACTAAAGCGGAGACTCAGCAGGCAGTGTCTGAGATTTGCATTTCCATTGTGTTCGCTTTTTTGTTTTTTGTTTTTTACAACAATTTGGAAAATATTGTGCAGGTGCTAAGAGTGGTTGCTCACTTTGCTGGCATTGCAAATTGCTAGATAGTTTTGGAAAATATGCTGCTAATGCTAGAAAGTTGTCAATCTGCCCTGTGTGAGTCAGTGTTCTGTTGCATTTGTCAAATTCTCGCATCAAGGCTGTGAAATTACTCAAATTGCTTTGTCAGTTAGAGAGAAAAACACAAATTTAATATCATTTTCCATGGATGTTGACATACACCAGATATTCAATGTATTTTGAAATAAAATAGTTTTGTAGCAATTTGTTTTTGACGTTTTTATTCATTCATATTGAAAAGCAAAAAGGATTAATGATAGTTTAAAGAGTTTAAAAGGTTGGATCCGGAAACAGGTTATCCCAAATTTGGTATCGTTCTACATTGATGTTACCGGTTCTTGGAGTCAGATTGTTATCGATTTCCAAGTATCCACAATCTTGAGGATTGTACAAAGGCCAATCAAGATCACGCAAATACTCATCAGTCGCATTATGTGGATCGCTAAATATAATTAATTCGTTTTATTTATTAGCCAACACTCAACACTCAACCGACTCTGTCCAGCTTACCCCTTTCTGGCAAACTCGGTCCACATGCGCGTCATACGCTCAATTAACAAATTCTCGGGATCACTCTGCTTTAAGGGTGGAGCTATGAGTGGTACCTGGAATAAATATAAGAGCTCATCATGGTGAACGGCACCTGTAATAGTTCAATAGTTTAAAGAAAAGATTTTCACTTCTGTCAGCAATTACTTACCAAAAGTTTGATTGGTGTCCGGATGCTTCAAGAAGCTATAACGACCCTTATAGCGGAAGTAATAGGTATAGATGGGTGTATGTGAAGACATAAGTCGCATAAAGCGATGATACTCCACGCCAATCAGGGCATCGCTTAAGAGCCTGCCCAGACCCTGCAACGAACCTGGATTCTCAATGGGTCCGTCACCGAGATACTCTTTTCGCAGTACTGCACTGGCTTCCTTTGAGTGGGGTGTGTCCCGTTCGTAGAGAAGCATAATTGGAGCTAAGTGTTCCCAGTTGGCATTTAGCTTAGCACGTGTGGTCTCATTGCGCAAACTAACTGTAAGGGAATATTAGACATAGCACACAATACTTTTCGCGAAAAACTTACAGAATGCACCGGAAAGGAACTCGAATTCGGTAATGCCCGTTATCAATGGCACCTTGTAGAACTTGCCACTCTGTGCTGTTTTATATGGATGCTCGACAAGAAAACGCTCCTGCCCAAAATCCTGCTCGATGACTGGTAGCCAGTTAAGCACTGGATGCCAGCCAATCTCGAACATGCCAGTGTAGGAACTCACAAAGTCCATCATGGGTTTGGTCCTCAAGCAACTAACCATATCCTTGAGAGGTTGCTCCGGGCATTTTAATAGACGAGCCTGTCGCCTGGCCAGATACATATCCGAATCCTCATAGCCCCACTGTCCATAGGGCGAGGCACTCATGCAAATGCCTCGATGGAACAGACCCCGGGACATTGGCGATAACATGTGGAGGCCGATGCTCAAGCTGCCGGCACTGTAGCCCAACAGTGTTACGGAATTCTTATCTCCACCGAAATGATGAATATGCTGCTGTATCCATCGCAGAGCAAGGACTTGATCTTTAAGACCAGCATTGCCGGGGGCATCCGCACTGCCCGTGGCCAGAAAGCCCAAGCTGCCCAGTCGATAGTTTAGTGATACCAGCACACATTCACGGTCCATTAAATGCGCTGGGCCAGCAAGGTATTTACTCTGACCGGAAAAGACATAAAAGCCACCAGGATGAAGAAACACAATTACGGGTAAGCGAGCCAGGGGATTTAATGTTTTCGTATAGACATTCAAGCGCAGACAATCCTCGGACACATCTGTCATATTATCCCATGGCTGCGGGCACATGGGTCCGTCCACGCTTGCATCAAAAGTTGCCGGCGCCCAGGGCTTAATAGGTAGAGGATTTCGGAAGCGCAGCTCTGCCAGCGGCGGCTCTGCATAACGTATGCCACGGAATGCATGAAACGGCACTCCCAACCTAGAGGTTAAATTGACGCCTCGAATGCGACCGAGATCCAAGTCTAGCTCAATGCCTAGCACTGAGCCGCAGAAGAGCAGACAAGTAAACGCTGCTAGCTTTAACATATTGACTGAAACTGAATGGAATCGAGTGGAAAGTTCCGTTTTTATATAAAATACAGCGGGGTTTTTTTTCAAAAAGCAATTGTGGTTTTTCCCAGAAGTCACTCAATAACTGATCCAAAATAAACCGCACAAAAACATCTGAGATTTACACAGCTGACATACACTGATGTTCAACTATATGCGTACCTCAACAATATTTTAGTGTAATTTATATAGCTGCATTGTAAAATTGAGTTTCTACCAAGCATTTCCGTTACTTTTACGGCGTAAATTAAGTTATGGTTATTAAATTGAGAGGATGAACAAAGGGTACATTTTAGTTCCTGAATGTTTGCTATGATACAAGTTGACGTAAGAGATTCCAGTTTTAAACTCTTTAAGCTTTTGTAAAACAAATTTCAGATTGTGTTTACAAACTTCTGCAAGAGAAAAATATATATTTATGGATTTATTTTATGGCCAGGCACGAAATCCATATAAAAAAACTTTTTTTTAAAACTAAAGCAATGGGAACTCCAAGCTTTAATAGACATATTGGTTGCCGCCTGTCTGTATGGAATACGCAATTTAATAATTGCCTGGTACACTAAATGAATATTTGAAGTATTCTAATTTAGAGAACGCATTGCCATAGCGTATCAACAGGAAGCCCAGAAACAACAGCTACCACAAAAACAACAACAGCAACACAACAACTTGGTTGCTTTTTTTTTTCGCTGACACTTTTTCCATAGTTTTCCATCCTGTTACTTTTTTCTTGTTTTTGTATATTTCTTGCCGTGCAGTTTTAATGCGGCCGCCACCATTACAGCCGCCGACATTTCCGGCGCGGACGCTTATTTTCCAGCGCGGCCATGGCCCAAACAGTTTCAATAAGTTGCGCTAAAACTTTTACACGCCTTTTGCACGCCGCCAACCACCCAAAAAAAAAACGAAAAATAAAATGTAGAAGCCGCCTTTGCGCAACTCTCACCCACATCCCTTCTCCATGCAATGGCTCGACAAAACAAGAGTCGAAAAAAAGGAGAACGGCGAAGAAAATAAAAGCGTTGTTGAGCGTGGGCGTGTGCGGGTATGTGGGCGTGGCCATGGCACTAGTTCTCCTCGGCTAACTGTTGAAAATTTGAACACGCTGATGGGCATTTTTACAACTGAAGCGTTAACTATGTGCAACTAGCCAAAAAAAAAAGATGAAAAAAACAAAATTATTCGGCAGGGTAGTAGCTTGACTTACAGCTACCCTGTAGCGGACTCTAAGATAAATAAATTACACAAATCATAATCAAATTCTGATTTGACAATACTAATAAAGCAACTTTTTCTTTGTATTGTTGAATAAACAGAGCATTTTCATAAGCGTATACACCTCTTTAAGCTTGATGGAAGAAAAAAAATTGAAAAGCGAACCAAAATAGATGAAGCTTTTGGTGCAATTGGGTGGGGCGGGGACAGAGTGTGAACTGAAAATCCTCGATAGCTACACAAAATATTTTCCATTTTATTTTACAGCAAGTTGGCAGCCGTCTGCAAAACCAACCGCAACTCGCAATGAAATTTTGATGAGCTAAAGCAAAAGCGATAGCTAAAGCGTATACATTACAGCTTAAAACATACAGATACCATTAACAAAATAAAATTCAAATACATCTTAATGATTTCGATTCTGACTCAATGACGCTTTACTTTTTGCTGCTTTGTGTGGCGCCCTATAAACAAATTCTGCAGGGCGAGAAATAAACCACGTATAAGCAGCATCAGGCAGTAGAGCACGAAGATAATGCCTCCATAGAGTATCAGCATGGCATCCAGATTGTGATACTGCACAAAGTTGAGATCCTGTGAGGCACTTCGCAAGTATTTAGCACCATTGTGTCTGGACACATGCTCTACCCAGAAGACGGCACGTTCCAGGGGCAACTGAGGCTGATCCTTGTAACGAGCGGACATGTCCTTGACAAGATCCCTGGACTTGGGATCCTCTATAAGCTGCTTAATAGCAGCCGTCAACCGCTCGGATGTCAGCTCCTCATATAAAACAGTCCTGCCATAACCATTCTGTTCGGCACGCGCCATGTTCAAGAACTGATCGCCAAAAATGGGAATGCCCACGAAGGGCTTGCCATGGTAAATGGATTCGGTGGTGCTCAGCAAACCGCCGTGTGTGATAAATAAAATAACATTTTCATGGGCCAAAATATCGTCTTGCGGGAACCAGTCCGAAATAAAGACATTCTCTGGCTTGCCAGGCATATTGGGCTCCTCGAATTTCCACAAAACGCGCTGCTTGAGTTTTGAGAAGGTTTCAATCAACGCTTTGCGCTTCTGCTGCGGCAGATCCCTGCTCTTCAGATTGGAACCCATTGAGAAGTAGATTACACCATGCTTGGCACCCTCAATAAACTTCTCAATGTCCTCGGGCAGAGGCTGACGCTTGCGATTTATGTGCATGCCGCCGACTTCGATCATGTTGGGAGAGTAGGGACGAGGGAAACTCAGCGAGACATGCTGGTTGAGCAGCACCAAAGCTGTATTCTTGCGCGTATCGTAGAAGTCCTGTTTGTTGTTGGGGAAATACTTGATATAGAGCTGCTCCTGTAGAGGCAAATAGTAAAGCTTCATAAACAGATACTCGTAGGTGAGAAAGGCCATATTGATGACACGTTCCGTCAGCGACATATGATCTGAGAATTTGAGCAGGGCATGTGGCACATATGATGGCGGCGAGGGTGAGCCAACCTGAAGAAAATATCAAGTGTTATTGGATGAATAAGTGTTTGTGTCTAAGTGGTTTACCAGATCAGTATTCCAACTGATGGCCCCAAAAGTGCCCAGGCCAATGAGCGGCGCCTTAAAATGTTCCGCTAGACCCAAGTGGGCCTCGTTGAGGAACACTTCAGTGATGACAGCATCGAAAGTTTGATTGGATTGTCGCAGTTCAATTATGGCCGGTTCAGCCAACAATGCCTCAGTTAACCTTATACCTAAAACCATCAAATATATTTTGAAAATAGTGTTTACTGATTAAAAGTTATTGTCTTGTGAACTTACCCATGTCATAGAAACCAATAATTTGTTGAAATATGGGTTCTTTGGACTTTTCCAATAGGTTATCAATGTCACCTGTGAAGTAAATCAAGAAGTTACGCTCAATGCAAATAAATACTTATATAATTAAATATATTAATGGTATCTGTATAGATAAATATATATTCATACTAAGTATTTACTTGTCAACACTTCAAATGCTTTTCGCATTGAGTTTCGATACAGATAATACGAACTTGATAAAATCCGCATGATATTCATTAAATATTATCAAGAATGTTAGAAAATTGAGTGCAAATAGATTAAATGCGGATAAGCAAGCAAAAGCTGCTCTATAACGTTAGCTGTCTAACAAATAACTTGTTAGTTTTATTTGATTTCGACATGACAATGATAATGCTTTGTACTTACTGCCCATAGCTTTTAGGACGTTCGGCACTGGCAGATCATTTATATTCTTAATCGGTTTCTTCAGTGTAAAGGGCGATACAAGAGTCACCTGATGACCAGCTGATGCCAGACCCTTGGCCAGGGCCGAACCCACATTGTAATGTGAACGAGCGCCAGTTGGTAGCACTACCAGATATTTATATGCCCCAACGCAGCTCAGCAGGTATAACAAGACAAGACCTATGAAACCAGTCTTACGAGTTAATTGTGACATTATTTAAAATTCAGCAGTTTTGTAATATTAATAATTATATCATGAAGTTAATTATCGCGAAATTAACAATGATCACACTGACTAAGCAAAAACTTATAAAACTATCTACGAGCGTCGCGTTCTCGTGTTAAACTAACACAATTCTCGCTCGAAGCGCGGTACATATAGTAGCAATGTGCCGGGTTTAACAGCTGCTCGAGCATGCTAGGTCCAGTCACAATGACTTGGCATGTGCGCTACACCAAACACCCAGTTAGAGTGCCTAACCATTTTATTTCATCAGCATGATTAGGCTTTCATCGTAGGTGAGGTACTTCAACAAATTTCACATGACCTTCTGTAGTGGATTGGTTTATCTGGCTGGTCGGTCCACGCGATTGTTGCTTTTATCAATTTTTATTTTGGTTTATTTTGAGTTTTGCTTTGTGTTGTCATTCGCTATTCGATGAGCAGTCGCTGGTTTTTGTTTGCTCATAAAAATATTTGTTTGGTTGCTATTTTGCCGGCACAAATTTGGTAGTCAGTAAAATAAAAATAATCAACATTGTAGATTCTGAGCAAATTCACTTCTACAATTCTAGGCATTGACTGATCGTTGTTGTTCATCTTAATTTGTTTGTATTTTTTTATTCCATTAAACCATGAAATGGGTAAAAATGGGTATAATGTTTTTGTGCAAAAGAATGTAACAGGCAGAAGGTAGCTTCTCCGACCCATTTTTTATATATATATAAATTATATATATTCTTGATCAGCATTAACAGCCGAGTCGATATAGCCATGTCCGTCTGTCCGTCCGTCTGTATGTATGAACCCGTCGATCTCAGAAACTACAAAATCTAGAGTTTTCAGATTTTGGATGTGAGCTCTTCAAATCCCTAGGCATAGCAAATTTTCGATAACTTTTGAGTCTTACGATATGCACATGGATACATCGCACAAAAAAATTTTGAATTTTAAAAATTTGAGAAATGGGGACTGAAACATTTAACACAGCAATGAACATTTATGAAATTTGTATTAAAATCGGTCAAGAAACACCAGAGATATAAAACCATTAAGCATTGGTTTGGTAATACACATACATAAGTATGGTCAAGGGTTAAGGGTATTTTCTAGTCGAGCTTACTCGACTATAGCCTTCAAACTTGTTTTATTAGTATTATTTGTTCCAGCACACTATATTCATATTTCGTGTGTTTTGTTTTTAGCTTATCCGCATCATTCGCTAGTTTCGCTCCCAAACGCATTCAGTTTGTTCTCAAAGAGTCGTAGACTAATTACATTTTTTCTCTTATGTTTCTCTTCGTGTGCTACTGAAAGAGTTTAAAATTCTAAGCTAATTAGAAAATCAAAAGCGTATACAAAATTATTTTTGATTGTCAACTTGTTTCTATATTATGAAGATTTTATTGAGTACTACTAAAAATTAGCCTACAATAGTTACTGAGGTGTTGTCAAAAATTAAATTCTATTCACCTAATTACGTTTCAATTTCTTTTGAGTTTTTTTGGATGTGCCAAAAATTTTGACAACAATGAACTTCAACAGCGCCACCAAAAGGTACAAAAAGGCAAGAAGGCAAATAAAAATTACAAGTAAAACATCAATATTATGATACTGTATAGAGTTTAGATCCTGTGAAGCACTTCTCAAATATCGGGCACCCTTCTGTCTAGACACATGTTCTACCCAATAGACCGCTCGTTCCAGCGGCGTTTCATGCTGATCCCTGAATCTGACGGACATGTCGTGCGCCTGTTGAGTGTAGCTAGAATCACTAACCAATTTATCAATGGTATTCTTAAAGGTCTCTGCTGTGAGATCGGTGAATTTCAATGTTAGTCCATAGCCAGATTTTTGGGCACGTGCCATGTTCATGAACTGATCGCCAAAGAAGGGAATGCCAAGAACGGGCTTGCCATGGTAAATTGATTCGGTTGTGCTAAGCAGACCTCCGTGTGTAATGAACAAGATGACGTTCTTGTGGGCCAATATATCGTCTTGTGGGAACCAGTCCGAAACGAAGACATTCTCTGGCTTACCAACCAAATGGGGCTCCTCGAATTTCCATAGGACGCGCTGCTTTAGCTTGCGGAAGGCTTGGAGAAAAGCCTCACGCGATGCGGGCGGCAAATCTGCGCTCTTCAAGTTGGAACCCAATGAGAAATAAATGACGCCATGCTTGGCTCCCTCAATGAACTCCAGAATGTCCTTTGGCAGTGGCTGTTGCTTGTGATTGATATGCATGCCACCAACCTCAATCATATTGGGCGCATAAGGACGTGGAAAGCCCAGTGAAATGTGATTGTTGAGCAGCACCAGAGCTGTGTTTCTTCTCATCTCATAAAAGTCCTGCTTGTTGTTTGGAAAGTACTTCCTATAGATCTGCTCCTGCTTTGGCAAGCTCACGTAATTCTGAAAGATGCTCTCGTAGAATGTGAAGAGCAGGTTGTAAGCACGTTCATGGAAACTCATTTGATCGCCGAAATGAAGCAGAAAGTTTGGCACATACGACGGAGGCGATGGAGTGCCAACCAGATCTGTTGTCCAGGTGGAGGCACCAAACGTACTAAAGGTTATCAGCGGTGCTTTGAAGTGTTCCGCAAAGCCAAAGTGCGCCTCATTCATAAAGACCTCACAAATGACAGCATCGAAGGTTCGATTTTGATTGAGTAGCGTTTGCACCGAAGGCTCCTCGAATAGTGTTTGAGTCAACTTTCTGCCCATGACATGCATTGCATTTAGTCGAAATATAATTGGAATTTTGGCAACATTCAATATGTTAGCCTTGTGCCCTGAAAAATTAATAAAAATGTTTAAAGTAAACATTGCATTAAAAAGAGTAAATAAATTAAAAAAGTATTTCATAATTTTTCCTTTTAACTATTTTTTATGATATAATACGAAGATATTTGTTTTGCACGTAATATTTTGTAAGACTATCAGACAGCGATTAATTGATAACATATACGTGACTTGCCCAATGTTAAACCCATTAGCACTTACCAGCCATGGCAGATATTGTATTAGGCGTTGATACATCCACATAATTCTTGAGTGGCTTCTTTTGTGGATACGGTGAGATGACGGTGACCTCGTGTCCTGCGGCTACCAGACCTTTGGCCAACGCTTGTCCCACATAGAAATGTGATTTGGATGCCGAATGTGATATCATTAGATAGGAGTAGCCCCAAACATGACCCAAACAAGTCAGCAGGAGTACACACAGGTGCAGCAGTTGCATTTTGAGAAAAAAAAACTATCTAACTATTTTATACTGAAGTGTAGCAAACACTTCAAGACCTGCCCAAGTACTAACAAATTGACAAACTGTGCGGCCTTTTATTGTAGTTCCGCTGTGGGTTATCTGTTTGTTATCTGTTTGTTATATTTAAGAGAGGGGCTACCAGAAAAGAGCGCAAGCACTCCAAATGCGCTCTTTAATGCTTAAAGTATTTGAACATAATTTGATTTTATTTATATTTCGATTTAAGATTAAGTACATCTTCGTTTAGTTAACCTATTCGTAGAGCATTGCTTACGAGAGTAACAAATAGGAATATCATTTACATTCGATGAATTTTAATAAACCATTAACAAACAGAAAAAAGCCCAGAAGAATAGTATCAAAATACACTCCGTTTAAATGAATCCAATTAAGTTGAACGCAAAAATGTCTACAATATTTAATATTAACTTTGCTTACATTTAGCAATTTGTTTTGTAATTCTTGTGCAAAGAACGCATCGCTTGACAGCCTAAAAATATATGCTAATTTAAATAGAAGCTTCCCATATTGGAACCTTATTTGCAAAACTCAGAATAAAGATGGCCAACAAAACAACACATTGTAAAAGGCATCATTGTTATGGCTAAAAGCTATCAGCCTCAAACAAAACACGTGCCCGCTGATTGATTTCGAAATAGAATGTCAACAAAGAAGCGAAACAAACAACATATTTAAATGCAGACGAAGGGAAAGAAAGAATTTAAAAAAAGCATCCGAGCATAAAATTAAACAGAATCACGGTACCATTGAAATCTACACACACGCTCGAGGTGCAAAAGCCCGAAATGAAGGAAATGAAATGCCAAAAAGACAAAGTTTCCGTTTCCCCAGAACACCAAATGCGAAGTGTATATATGTGTGGTTGTGTGTATGTGTGTGTGTGCATTGACATTGAAAAGCAGTGTTGGAAGGAGAAAATGAAGAAAATGTATGAAAATATATGAAAATATACGTTACCGTTGAACCAAAAGTTAGCTATGCACAGAACTTTTCTGATGGCGGGCACTGAAAGTGAAAAGTAAATTTACGCAAAACTCGCCAAAATGCACAGTAAAAATTGTTGAGATATTTCTAACGGAGTGTGAAGTGTGGCGGAGGGAGGAGAGGTGGCAACAACTTGCAAAAGAATATGAAATGACAAAAAAATTCGAAATGAAACGGAAGTTCAAGCTGATTTGTTTGCAGGCAAAGTCCTCGCTACGTCCATATTGGCAGCCATTTTGAAGCGGAAGCGGAAGCTGCGTTTCAATCGTGCGCCTGATGAAGTTACCAGCATCAGCAACAAAAGTAACTTTACACACACACCCGCACATACACACGCAAATGTGCCTCAAGCTTATGTGTAAGCACAAATAAATTTAGCATAACAATACTTGGCAATTTGTGATATAAGCTGGCGTCGTATGTGTATTATGCTTATGATTTCAATATAATGCCCATAAATTCGGGCCAACTTTTAAAGTATATATATATTTGTGTGTGTGTGATGATGTGTATGAGTTGATTGGGAAGTCACATCGTTGTGTCGTATTTGAAGCGTTTGCCGCAAATCTTTAGCTCATTCCATATTCATTGTGATGATTCATGGCCCAGACACTGCGGTTCTTAATGGCGCAGTAACGTAATTAAAAAAGGCATTGCGGCGACAACACTTTTTATTTTGGCTTTTTGTGATATATCACACACACACACATATATATATATATATATACATGTGAATGACAGTTGCAGCTGCACAATAACAATATACTCGAACCGGAGGAGCAGGGATCTCTGCCACAGACCAACGCCAGTCGCCTGTAAAAATGGTCGTGGGGTGGCCATTGACTGCAGCAGCAGCAGCAGCAGCAGCTGGAGCTGGAGCAAGAGCAGGAGCAGAAGTAGCGTGCAAATTGATTGCGATTGTTGAGTTGATTGGCAGGCGAAATATATGCATACGCACACACACACACATATATATATATATACACAAATACAGCATGGCTGCATGCGACACTCACAAACAAAAACGTCGCTTTGTGGTTTTCATTGTATTTGCTTTCATTTTTTCGTATTTAAATTTTTTTAACCATTTAATTTTTGCTTTTCGTTTAAATTAAGTCCGTTTTATTTGTACGTTTTTTGGCTGCTACACTCGTCTGCTATTTGCAGTTTGCTTTTAACAAGCGCAATTCACAAGATGACATATAGGTTCTCTGCTTTGGCAAGAGCCAAAGTTGAAGTGTGTGTTAACATGGTTACAGCATTGCATATTGACTTAAAGCTGAGATAATGAAAAACATTTTTCGCAATAATACTCATTTGATTTTTATATTTCCAAGAAAAAATACTATTAATTTCGATTTACGCATAACGCAATTAAATATTCTGCTTGCCTTAATTTTTTCTTATATATATCTTCTTTGCATACATGCATATATTTTGCTGATGATAAACATAAGCGGGTTGCATAAGATTAATATACGAAGTTCATTAAAAATTTGCAACCAAAACATATATTGAACTGCATAATAATATATTTTTTAATAACACATGCATATGCATTTAATGCCATATGTTGCATCAACGTTAAAAATGATAATAGTAGTTCGATAGCTTCAACTTAAGGCAATAATAAATAAAAACAAGTTGAAAAGTTCCCAGAAATTAACTATAAAATGAACCATTCGGGGGCCAGTTGACATATTAAGTATTTTACATCTGAGCCTCCCAAGTGATGGGGCATCAAATTAGCCTATGGTCATCTTGCCAAAAGTTTTTTATGTCCAACCGAGAATGACCCAAGTCCCAGGATAAGATCAAGCACTTGGCAAGTAGGCTATATTATTTTTTGTTGGTTTGTATGTTGTTTTTATTTCTTTCATTTTGGCGCACTTTGGAATATTAAAATTAATAATAAATGTTGACGGACTTCATTTGTATTAGTGTTTGCGTTCGCTGCTGCTGCTTCTGATGTTACTGCTGTTATACAAATGTGTTATCTTCATTATGAGCAACGCATCTTGTCCCTCGGATGGCAGCACTAATGCATTCATGCCACTTGCCACACTTCCCATTTCCACTACCCCTTATACACTTACTTTCATCGTTTGTTGTGTTTTTTTGAGCAGAGATTTTTATTTTTTTTTTGCCATTTGTGCATTTAACTGTTCTTTTTTGGCATTTTAACTTTCATTGAGTACGTTTTTCTGACAAATTAAATTTTATTTAACTGTTATGCATGAAATTGGTTACGATTTTGCTGCCATTTTTATTTTTCATTGTAACACACACACACACACAGAGAAATAGAGAGCGTGAGAGAGAGAAGTAAACGCAAACAAAAGTAAATAAAAATTGCCGCTAATTTATTTTTAAATTATTTAACAATTTTGAACTGCCTGTCGCTGGCTAACTGCTGGCGCCAAAAAGTGGCGTCCAGAAATTTTTGTACGTCTGCCAGAACAATCTAATTAGATGCTGCCACTAAAACATGAAGACGATTTGAACACAGAAGCTAAAGCTGAAGCTGAAGCTGACGATGATGCCAATGCCGATTTGCTCCATGCCTGCTTCTTTTTTCTTCTTTCTCTCGCTGCTCTGGCAACAGTTGTCGTTTATGGATGCCAAATGGAATTTGGCAAGACCAAGCCCAACTCGGCGGTGAGGGGATTTGTCAAAAAAAAAAAAAAATACGGAAAAAATTGGCTTCAGCAATATGAAAATCTTGACTAATAGTTTTTGCCTATTTGCATAATTGTGCAAAACACATAAATTTCTATGTTTACGGCATTACTTGGAAATACTTTTTCCAAAGTTATAATAATTGCAATTTACTGTGATAGTTTTAACTGTAATAAAAACAAAAGGAGATCTTTTCTTAAAATCTTTTTAGTCTAAACATGCAGTTAAGTTATCCAGTCTACAAACTCCATACGTTTGGAAAAAATTCGATAACAAACGTGCTTAGAGAGTTATGGATGGTCATTAAGTGTATTAAGTATGCAATGACTGTGTGCTTGTGGCATTAATAAATGCATGCAGTGATTGCCTGTTTGGCCATAACGGTCATTTATAATGAAATTATAAAATTTACGCTTGGCGCACTTGTCAGTCGATTGGCTGACTGGACAGGATCAGGATGTGGAGACGAACGGTCTTGACTGGGTCGGCGACTTGCATCAACTCAATTGCCAATTAAAGCGCATCAACATTAATGCTGGCCATGATAATGACGATAACGAGCCGCCGTCGGCCATTGCACGTATGTGCCACCACCAACACCAATACATACATAGTACATACACGTACACGGACAGGATAGGACAGACGAAACGAAAGTGGGTAAAAATGGAGAAGAGAGTGCAAAATAAAGGCAATGTCCATGATTGCCTCTGACTCTTACTCTGACTCTGACTCTGACTCTGACTCTCACTGTGAGCTCTGACGTTGACTACGCGGGCGCTGCTGTGGCGCTGACATGTCGCCCGCAATGTCGTGGTCCTTGTCGTGTCCTGTGCTGCTGATGTTGTTGTTGTTGTTGTTATTATTGTAGTTGTTTCTTGTGCATAGTTGTTGGTCTGACGTCTGACGGTAAATTAAAAAGCATAAAGCTCTCGGACAAGCAAACTGCACATGCAGTGAGAAGCAGCAGCGACAATAGCAGCAGCACCAGCAGCAGCAGCAGCAGCAGAAAAAAATGGCAGCAGCACAAAAATTTATGCACGACTTGCATATTAAACGTGTGTTAATTTTAGAGCAGCCAGCAGCTATGATGCTATCTCGCTTGCCCTCATTCGCTCTCGTCCTCTCTCAGTTGCCTGACTATCGCTGTGTGTTTCTTACAAAGGCGCTGTCAATTTTCATTGCATGGAATGGCGTCCTGTTCAAATGGCGCATGAAACGTCATTCTGAGACGGCCCTGACTGACATTTGTGGTCAACGCTTCCATTTTTGTAGTTGCTGTTGTTGTTGCTGGTGTTGCCACGGTTGGCCTCAAGTGCATACTAGTTTGTATGTTTGTGCCACAGCTAAAAAGTAAGTGAGCTTCACTCGGTGCAGATCTCAGCGTTGCTTGCTCATGCAATTTTCCAGTTCAAGAGCTTAAAACTAAATTAAACTTTATGACTTGCCACGCAGCAAGCGGATTTGCGGCCAACTACAAAAAGGATTACCACATGCCATATGAAGAATAATGTGTGGATGTGGCTCTGAATCGCCGCCGCTATTGTTATACCCAGTGACTTTTGATATACAAATCCCATACTCAATGCTGAGCATATTGCTATCAAGCAACAGAAAAAGTTGTACTGTCAAATAATTCCCACTTGGCAACATCTTCAATATATTTAAGTTCATAAATATGGATACGGATGGAATTATATAAAATTAGGTAAGATGATAAAAAAATAAATATTTTTGTTTAAATCAATATTCAATTGTTTTAAGGGAATTTAATAGTTTTGCTCATCGATATGTTGGGAGCATGTTACATGTTCTGCTTGAATTCTCGAGCTGAACAAATCGGATTATCTGGGTAAGGCAAATGGGCGAACAAACAAATAAATGTAATGAGTTTAAGTGGCAACGACAAAAATTGTCAGCCATTTTATTGAGCAAATATTAAAAATATTACGAATCGTTGGCCATTAGAGGCAGCCGTTGCCCAAGCCCTCCCTCCCCATCTTCTGCAATACGGGATGCTGCCGGATTACAAGCACAAACACAAACAAGAACCGTTAGATATACAGATGCAGACAAACAATCACACAGAGACTCGAATACGAGTAGCAGCAACCACTTAATGCTGATATGTATAAATGTGGCAAGCGAAAGGCAAAAAAAGGAATATATATATATATAACATAGAAGCAAAATGGGGTTGGGGGGTGGGGGTGGGGGTGGATGTAAATAGCATCTATACACACAAAGACATACTGACAAACAGCTAGCAGATAGCAAACTTAATGTAATGGGCAAAAGAGCGAAGAACCAAGAAACCAGCGCGCACAAACATTTGTGCTTCTTGCTACTTGCTGTCCTTTCAGTAGCCCCCTTTACCCCATGCTCCGTCTGCTCCGGCTGCTTAATGCTCAATGCTCATCCTGCCAGCAAACTCGTCCACTGTTGGCTGGACATGTGTTTCCAATGGTTTTTGCGCCAACAGCTCTGCCATTTAAAAACGCACAAAAGTTGGCGCTGGCCACTATGAAAACACACACATACAAAAAGACAGAAAAGAAAACGAACCACAAAGTTTTCAGAAGAAAAACTCAGTTTGGTATTGCAGTTGCAGCGTTTATTTGATTTTTACACACCGATTTTGAGCTATTCTTTTATTAGATTTTCGCTTGACGTTAGCAATTTCGTTGCATTTTTGTTTTTGTTTTCTCTTTTTAGTTGCATTTTTCTGTATGATTTTTATTTTCTTCTTTATCATGTTAGTTGCTACCAGTTGTGAATTTGTGAGATTTGATTTTGAAATTGGCCAGACGAAATGTGAGTCCTATTACAAAAGCCAAAGGGGTATGCTGAAATGTTAAGATTGAATAGCGTAACTGAAGGGAATTGAACTCAATAACAGATAGAGTGCATAAGATAAAGACAAGCCAAGGCGAAAGAAGGGAACTTACATTGTGGTAAGAAATTGGTTTTAAAGCTAAAATTTTAAATATTTAGCGAATATATATTTTAGGCAAAGACTGATATTCTGTAAGAGATTCCCTTGACACCAAAAATGTTGTTAAACTTTAGCAAGCTTTCAACAACTTTCACTTTCCATTGCACTATGAATATTTAATATTGCACCTAACCAAATATTCAACCATTTTCGTCGGCAATTGCAATTTAAACCCATTACACTAATAAATGATATGCCACAGTTTAGCACATTGCCATCGATTTAATACAGTAAGCGCCGTAGATGCCATTGCCTGCATCAAGTTTTGAGATGCACCCATTTCGAGTCAGCAACCAGCAGCGAGCACTTCCCGACTTTATAAGTTTTCTATACCCTGTACTTATAAAATTGTAGAATACTGTGTATATGTCTAATACATAGTTTATTGCATTTTACAAAAGGAAAATAAAAATTTCTCCAAGTTGAAATCAGTTAAAAAAGTATAAAACAATGCAATACAATAATATTATCTGTCAAATATATTCTACAGGATATCTCATTCATGTTCTAACTTTCTTACGCTATGCCGTTAAAGCCATTTCAGAAGAGAGCTGGCAAAAAATTCATATGTTGGTATTGCTGCTGCTTTCAATTGCTTCTGGCACACGATGTTGTCGACATTGCCATCGATGGCTGCTTTCAATATCTAATAATATTGCGCATACGCGCTGTACGCCTGGCACTGAAGTTACTGCTGCTGCTGCTTCACTTACACTGAGTGCGGGTTGGCGCAATAATCAACAGTTATATTATGAATGCAAAAACACATCGAAAGTACACTCCACCACAAACACACACACTCAAACACACAAACACAGATGTGATGGGTTCACAATGCGCATTTTGGTTTAAGGGTTAAGGGAATGAAACACGAGTGTGCTGCCGCCTTTTCCCCTACCCCACCCGCCACATATGACACTCCATCTAAGTGATACGATAAATTTGGGATTTTCTTTGCATTATGTGAAGATTCATCTGAGTTTTTGGCTGCATACAGTTTTGCACGCTTTGGCAAGCTTGAAACTTTTTTAATAATAAATAAAAGTGCTTAACTTAATTCGAGCTGTTCCAAAACGTTCATTCAGTTTCCCGCCATGTATGTGTATTATGGATTTTTTCGTTTATATTTGCCCATTTTCGTTGATACTTTGATTTAGCCCGCCCCGAAGAAGAAAACACTGTGTGTGGAAATAATATTTCGATTATTTTTGTGTTTTTTTGGTTGATTTTTCTCGACGCTGTGCCGTGCCATGCGCATTTTATGTTTCCTGTCTCATTTTGTGGCATTTGTGGCGGCTGTTTACCTCGACGCCGGCCAAAATGCAATCTATGTGTGTTCGTTCGCCAAGTGTTGAGCGTTAGGATTTTTGTTTTATTTGTCTTTGCTTGATTTTTGTTTTTATTCGTGGGATTCGATTTTCTGTTATGTTCCTCTCTGATGCCTCTCGTCATTGGCGTGATTTACGCTTATCGCTGGAGTTAGTGATAATATTATTGATACCTGATGACATGGCACTTACAAAAACAAGTAAGAAGACTCTAGTCGAGTAAGCTCGACTAGAAGATACCCTTAACCCTTGACCATTCAGACGGATAGACGGTCGGGCTAACAGACACACACATATGGCTGTGTACTTCTGTACCGATGCTTCATTGTTTCATATCTCCGGTGTTTCTGAACCGATTTTAATAAAAATTGTACAGATGTTAATTATTTTGCCAATAGTTTCAATCCCCATTTTCCAGTTTACGATTTTCAAGATTTTTTTGTTGTCGATTACATGTGTATATCGTAAACCGGAAAAGTTATCGAAAATTTGAAACAAACTTGTCATGCCTTGGGATTAGGAGAGTTCATATCCAAAATCTGGAGCCTCTAGCTTTTGTTTCTGAGATCGGCCTGCTCATACATACAGACGGACGGGCAGACAGACAGACAGAAGGACATGGCTATATCGACTCGGCTGTTGATGCTGATCAAGAATATATATACTTTATGGGGTCGGAGAAGCCTCCTTCTCCCTGTTACATACATTTGCACAAAACCATTATACCCTTTTTTACCCATTTCATGGGTTAAGGGTATAAAAACCACCAAAAAAGAAAAAAACATATTAAAGAAAAATACATTTGTTTTATTTCAAGTTATTTAATAAATGGGTTTCTCTTGCAGCCGTAGTGAAATGAACTACAAAATCAAAAGTTTTGTTGCCCAATCAGGTTATACAAAAGTCATAAAAAAAACATTAAAAGATAACTTTTGAGACTAGTACTCACAAATACACACACATACACACTCACACACACACACCCACATTCAAATAATAGAGAAAGGCATTGAGTAGAAATACGCTTAAGTGTATGCAAATGACAAACTCTTATTTGAGGGCCGCAACCGATAAAAGTTTCGACTATCTGCAGCTTAGATACTTTTTCGTAAATATTGTTGAGTTTAATTGAAATGCATGTGGGACAATTTCTGCATAGAATGCTACAAAAGCAGCCAGTAAGTAATTCTCTATGTGTGTGTGTGTGTGGTGTGTGTATGAATGTGTGTAAGTTTCTCGGATGATTCAGATAACCATTTCAAAAAATCAAGCTCTATAATTTGGACAAAAACCTAGTCCAACAAGAAGCCTAACAAACTGTTGACTAGAGATGTCACTTTTAAGCTTAGGATAACAAAATAGTTCTTTAGCAGAATATATCAAAAAATATTATAATATTTTAAATAGATAATGCTATTATTTATAGTATATTACTATTGCTTATTTTGATTTAACAATTTATTTGGATTTTCTACCAACATTTTAATAAAATGCAAACAATTTTCTGTTGGAATCTTTTTAACAATATTATCGTATCATCTCTATTAGAAGCCCAAAAGGCTTTTGCTATCTCCATGTAGCTCACATGCCATCATTATGAGTTAATAATTGAACAATTTCAGTTTAGGCAGCACAAATTGCAATGATTTAGAACATACAGAACCATGTATCCAAAACACAGCCCCCTGTTGACTGCCGAACGCATTGGGCGATGGACTTTTGTGCAAATTTCTGTAGAAAAAGAAGCAGTCAATGCAGCAAAAGGAGGAACTGGAAAATATATAGACACACACCCACACACACACATATATATATATATATATACAGAGATACACATATACGTTTGACATTTTGCATTTGCTAGTTGAACTTGTGCTTTGGCATTGGTCGCTGCTGGCAACGGCTTTTTTGTTGGCTCTCTCCCTTTCCTCTCCTTTCCTTTCGTTTTCTGGGTTTTTGTGAATGACTTTTTGGCACTAATTAAAAGTAGCAAATAATTTTCTATGCCAAGTCATACACAGTGTTGCAGATTCAAATATGCTTCAGTGTTTCCTCTCTTCCGCCTGCAACTCTATTTCTGTTTCACTTAGATGGTAGAGTCATAGTTTTAGTTCGTGTTGCTCGTAAAAACGTTCCCATTGTCTATTTGTGCAGGCAAAGGGCTAGTGAATAGGGTATTCAATTTAAGCTTGTGTCGTATGCGGCTTAGTTGGTCTCCCACTTACCAACAGAGTATAATTATAATTGTTCTGCATTGCAGCCAGCTTGCATTTTATATGTAATTTACTTTGATTTAAATCGTTTATTTAACTTCCATAAAAACCAAAAGAGAAGGGAAAAGTTTTTCAGAGATATAATTAGTACAAGTCTCCTTTACTATTTTAAAGCTAAAAGTTGAATTGTTTTTAGAGGAAATTAATCAAAATACATTAAGTTACCAATTTTTTTTTTAAACAAACTTTCATGGCAAGATTTGTCAATCAAACATTTTTTGTTAGTTTTCAGCTGCTTTTTATAGCACACACATATTTCCAAACAATTATTTTATAGATCTTGACAAAAAGTAAAATATATATTATTTTCAACAAACAAATATTATCACAAAATTTTCTCAAGTTTTATGTGAATACAGACTAATTTCAACAATGTCGAAAAGAATATTACCGTCAACAGCAGAGAGACTGCGCAGGTTGTGTAGAGTGACCATTAATCCGGTTATGAATCACGCCTCCATAAGGTGTAAGTCTGGCGGTGTGGCCATGTCCAAGTTTGAAGAGGGTCAAATGTTGCCCTACAAAGCCCTAAGTGAGAAACTGGAATGCGTTGCGAGTCGTCTTAAGCATCCACTAACTTTGTCAGAGAAAGTGCTATACTCGCATCTGGATAATCCCCAAGGTCAGGCAATCAAGCGAGGAGAGTCATATCTACTGCTACGCCCAGATCGTGTGGCAATGCAGGATGCCACCGCTCAGATGGCTCTTTTACAGTTCATTTCCTCGGGCTTGAGCAAAGTGGCCGTTCCTTCCACAGTGCACTGCGATCATTTGATTCAGGCGCAGACGTGTGGCGTGGAAGATCTGAAGCGTTCTAAGGATTTGAACAAAGAGGTTTTTGACTTTCTGGCATCGACTAGTGCCAAGTATGGGTTAGGTTTTTGGAAGCCTGGCAGCGGTATCATTCATCAAATCGTTCTAGAGAATTATGCCTTTCCTGGCCTTCTCATGATTGGAACGGATTCTCACACTCCAAACGGAGGCGGGCTGGGCGGCCTGTGTATTGGTGTGGGGGGTGCCGATGCTGTTGATGTCATGGCCAATATGCCCTGGGAGCTGAAGTGCCCCACTGTGATTGGCGTCCACCTTACGGGCAAGATCGCCGGCTGGACATCACCCAAAGACGTGATTCTAAAGGTAGCCGAGATCCTTACAGTCAAAGGAGGCACGGGCGCCATCATTGAGTACCATGGCCCGGGCGTGGACTCTATATCATGCACTGGACAAGCTACCATTTGCAATATGGGTGCTGAGATTGGGGCAACAACTTCGGTTTTTCCTTTCAACGAGCGCATGGTAAGCTATCTATGTGCAACTGGAAGAGGTGCAATCGCTGCGGAAGCACAGAAGTACGAGAAGAAGCTGCTTACACCGGACAAAGGTTGTAAGTATGACAGGGTGATAGAGATTGACTTAGACAAGCTGACGCCACTGGTGAATGGCCCCTATACTCCCGATCTGGCACATCCCATTGAAAAACTTGGCGAGAACTCGAAGAAGAATGGCTACCCCATGGACATCAAAGTGGGTCTAATTGGCTCGTGCACAAATTCATCCTACGAAGATATGGGTCGCTGTGTCAGCATTATCAAGGATGCCCTCAGCCATGGTCTTAAGGCGAAGATACCGTTTAATGTGACACCCGGCTCAGAGCAGGTTCGTGCCACCATCGAGCGCGACGGTATGATTGAAGTTTTCGAAAAGTTTGGAGCCACTGTGCTGGCCAATGCCTGTGGTCCCTGCATTGGACAGTGGGATCGCAAGGATGTGAAGAAGGGCGAAAAGAATACCATTATGACGTCGTATAATCGAAACTTCACCGGCCGCAACGATGCCAATCCGGCGACACATTCCTTTGTGACTAGTCCGGAGATGACCACGGCACTAGCGATTACGGGTTGCCTAGACTTTAATCCCCTAAAGGACGAGCTGACTGACGCTAAGACTGGTAAAAAGTTTAAGCTGAAACCACCAGTAGGTGACGAGTTGCCTAAAAATGGATTTGATCCCGGTGAGGACACCTATTCTGCTCCACCCAAGGATGGCGCTTCAGTAAAAGTGGAAGTGGATCCCAAATCAAAGCGTCTTCAAGTTCTGAAGCCTTTTGAGAAGTGGGATGGCAAAGATTACATCGATCTAACCGTTCTTATAAAAGTCAAGGGAAAGTGCACCACCGATCACATCTCAGCTGCCGGACCCTGGTTGAAGTATCGCGGTCACTTGGACAACATTTCGAATAACATGTTCATCGGTGCCACTAATGCCGAAAATAACGAGATGAACAAGATCAAGAACCAGCGTAGCAACGAGTGGTCTGGTGTTCCTGAAGTGGCCCGCGACTACATGGCAAACAAGATAAAATGGGTCGCCGTTGGCGAGGATAACTACGGTGAGGGATCGTCTCGCGAACATGCTGCTCTCGAGCCACGTCACTTGGGTGGAGTAGCAATAATCGTAAAGTCCTTTGCTCGCATCCATGAGACCAATCTCAAGAAGCAGGGTTTGTTGGCTCTAACCTTTGTCAACGCCAGTGACTATGACAAGATCCAACCGACCAGCAAAATATCCCTTCTCAATCTTAAGGATATGGCACCTGGTAAGCCCATTGATTGCGAAATCAAGAATGGAGGCAGCGCTGATAAGATACAACTCAACCATTCTTTCAACGGTGAGCAGATTGAATGGTTCAAAGCGGGAAGCGCTCTTAACCGTATGCAGGATGTTATGAAAAAAAAATGATAGGTGCAAATAAACAATGTAAGATTTAAGAAATAAAGATGTTATTACTTATTACTTATGCTCATAAATACTTGGTATATTTTTTTTATTAAATCATTTAATATTATATAACAAGGTCCAATTAGCGCGGACCTCGCGCTGCTGAGAGAAAGTGAGCGAAAAGGTGAGCGTCGCATAGGTCAACGGAACTGATGTTGCCATATAGTGAATCATCAATTCAATTGCGCTGCACTGTCGACTCGAGCTTGACTCTTGACGAGACTCATACCTGCCATTGCCTAACTGACGTCCAGCTACAATACAAGTGGCAAACAGAAAGACAACGCGTCATCTACTACTGAAAGTGTACATATGACAGTGCGGGAGCAGAAAGTTACAGAGACCACAGTGTCAACTGCAAGTGAGGGGGCGCCAAGGAGGAGAGAACATGACTGCATTCTGTGATTGTGTTTGCCACAGTGCGCCGAGTGTCACAATGTATGGAAGCAGGACAGGACAGGACGGGACAGAATGCCGGGACACCTAGGACACAAAGCCGGACAATGGTCAACCTAGAGCCGGTAGTTGACTGCACCACATTAAATTGGTATCGACGTGCCTGTTTGCCACAAAAACCCGTTGACGAGCCCTCGCCTCTGTGGTGGTGGTGGTGGTGATGGGTGGTAACTTGCCACTGGCAACTGGTCATGTAAGTAGGCAGCGACCGTAACAATGCCAAAAATTGATTGGCAACTACTTGACACAAACTCGCCCACAAAGCTTTTCCATATGGCAAACTAAGCTTTGTCATACGTAGTTGGCACAATGTTGACTATGATTTTCTATAATTGATGGATTTCATTTTGCGCCCAGACCAAACAACCTGAATGAACTAAATTGCACTGTTTGAGCCTTGACCAAATGAGTTGTTCCACATTTCGATACACAATTACAAGAAAAACCAAATTAAACAATTAGTGTTTGCCTTTTGGTTCCATATAAAGGTAAGTATGCCCAGTAAGTTGCACTCAATATTGATTAATTGAATTTAGTCTAAATTAGTATTCAATGTTCCATGCGAAATCCGGCAATAAATCTTTAGCCCTTACTTTGGTGATATTTTTTTTGTCGTATACCTTACCTTCAACTGACCCTTTACAGGGTATTTAAAATGTCAAGGCTGTGGAAATTCAAATCTACTTGCTGACATAGGAGTATTGTGTACGCTGCCTTATTAGATTTGTCCCGTTCGCAAATGAAAAATATGCAATTAGCTTACATATATTTGCTTCCACTTTTCCACTCCCATCGATAAACTTGTAAGGAAAGGAAACAAGCGGCGAGCCTTTCTATGCGCTTAAATTATTGCATTTGAGAACTTTTGCAATAAATAATGGAAAACTTATTGCCAGCGATTAAACTTACACATATAAAAAAAAACGAGCTGCAAAAAAGATTAAACTAGGAGCTAGAACCAGTTACAAGCACCTACATATGCGTGAGTATTATTTGAGAGAGTTGCGCTACGAAAAGGCCTTTAAGTTTTTTAACAAGTGTATTAATGTGAATTTTATAAAATAGTGGATAAATTATGTTTTCATTACTCATAAATAGATTTAATTCATTTTTTTAGAGTATTGAGCTATCTAGCTAAGCAGCGCATTTGAGTTTCGTTGAGTTCTTGTCAATGGACGTTTTTCTGGTTGGACGACTTGTTGTCTGATTGGGACGCCAAAGTAAAAGCAGCTGCAGCAGTGGCAAAATGCCTGAAAATTGCTGAGAAAATTTATGTACTGCCCCCCAAGTTGAGTGTGGGCAGCCGTTTGGTCGGCTGTAGTAGTAGTATATCTGGGCGTGGCATTGTGGCCGTGTGGTGTCGGTGTCTGTGGCCAAAGTTGCAACAAAACTGAAACTTTGCACTACACCGAAAAACAAACGATACGAAACGAAACGAAACGAAAAAAAAACACAAAAAACAAAAAACGGAAAACAGACAAAAAAGGAAATGTTAATCCTCGTTTTTGCAGCAGCTAGCGAACAATACGTTTGTTTTTGCTGCTGCTACTACTACTAGTGCGCTCCATGGCTGCAGCCTCAGCACAGCTTGCGGTAAAAGTTTTCAATAATATTCCCGAAAGTCCAGGCCAGACGTCGACTGCGACGATGACGACGGCGACGACGGCGACGGCGACGAAAAGGATGAACAGGACGACAAGAGACAACGAATGGCAACGGAAGTGCCGCCATATTTGGACATATAGCATAGTTTTTGGCGCTCGCTAGCAGCCATATTGCAACAATACTCTCCTTGAATACACATTTATATGTATTCCAAAAGCTGATTTCTCAACCAATTCACAGCTAATTAAGTTCTATTTCAAGCCACCTACTATGAACAACTATGAATGGAGATGTTTTTCGTTTTAGTTATTTGGAACATGTTGATGTGTTCCTTAGATATCAAATAATGATGTGTTATGCAAAGATTAGATTGGAGTTGCATTAAGTAAATTTAAATGTTTCATAAATATAGCAAGAATAAAACTATTGTCTTTAGGCTTGCTATCAAGAATAGCGTAGAATGCAGTTTATGGAATCCTATGTAAATTGAAAAGCTTTAGCTGTTAGTCTAGTATAAGTTCAAGCTGGAACAGGACATCCAGGACACCCACCGATGAGTGCAGCTTTGTTTTAGTGCGCCCCGGCAGACAAATTCAGCATTTCCCGCACGTGGCTTTGGCGATTTCCTTTTGTCCAAACATATTTTACCGCAATTGCGGCACATGAGTTCTAGGTTCATTGAGGCGTAAGTAACTGAGCAGCCTCTGCGTCCAAGCCCAGCTGCATCACCATAATGAAACTAGGCAAGCCCCACCACCACCTCCCACTTTTGTATGTGTATATAAATATGGTGTTTTTTTCAGCCTGGTGCGTCTAACTATATGCCATAACTTGGCTATCCCTATCCTCTTAATTTACCTGGATTTTGTTTTATATTTTCTCCAAAAGCATTTTTTTCCTTCAATACCCTCGAAAATAATGATTAGAGGGCTATGAACAATGTGAGGTTATGCGGTAAGCTTGAAGAAGAGAAGTTTAATGAAGAATCATATGTATAAGGTTTTCTGTTTTTCCAATCATCTTTTGTTAGATACACGTTTTTAAGGGTATCTTTTAGTCGGCAACAGTTGTTTAGTTGTTTTTGTTGTTGTTGTATTCAGTAAGCTCTTTTTATTCTCACTTACTGGCATCGCTGCGCTCCGATGACGTTGCATTAAGGCCAGTTGGTGGTCAACCTAGAACACGTCGTGCACCTGCACCATATTTATATGGCTGCTGACCTGCTGGGCTACCCGCTATCCCCTGCCAAGCCCAGCCCTTCACGGTCCTGCTGCTGCTGTTTCTGCCGCTTTTGTCCGCATTGTTTCCGTCAATAGACGCATTTGTGCGGGTCAGTTGGGCATAAAGAAAGCAAAACCAGAGCCCAGCTCCACCAACTGAGTAGTTGTTGTTGTTGCACCTACAGCAGTTTTCAGCCTGCCCTTGTTGGTTGTTGTGACTGGAGTTGTTGGCCGCACATAATTAGATTTAATTTGCAGCTCTCCCATATAACCTGGTTCAACTTTCAGCCCACGGGACTCAACTGCCCAACTACCTATAAGTTTAATATAAACACACACACACATACAAAAAAAAGAAGGTTTTTGTTGTTCTTGTTGTTGAAAAATGGCTCCATTTAGTGGCACTGCAGCTGGACGAAAATTATAAGCTGCTCGAGGGCTTAAAGAGCGAAATGGAAATTGCTTCGTGGCTGATCTATGCCCATTAAAAGCAGGTTGTAAAGTATGAACTTAAGAGTTGCTTCAGTACTTAAGCTGGCGATTTATTTGTGTTTATTAAGCAACAGCTACTCTAGGCTTCATTTTTGTTACATACTTTCCCAAGTAAATAACCTTTCAGTGTGCAGCACTTAAAAATAAGCAAATTTATCGCTCATCTTTCATTTCTTGCCTTCGACTCCTGACTGACGACTCTCGACTCAAGAAGCCGGGGAAGCTGTGCGGCGCCTGATGTCCATCAGACCTTGCAATAAACCCTTGGTTTTTTATACCACTATCATAATATGTACACAATAATTATTCCCCAGATGGATTATAATGTGAACTTGGCACAGTGGAAACGAACAAACGGCATTCAACAAAAAGAAACGAACGAGAGTAAAAATTGTCTTGAACTGCGCCTCGACGCCTTGTTGAACTGCCGCCGCTAAGGCTGCCCACAAGACTAGACCCAGAACCCAGTATCCACTCGAGCGCAACAAAATAGACATGAAACAGAAACAGGGAAAAAGAGAGAGAAAGGAGGAGAAAAAAAAACGAGTATTGAAATTGAGCTTTAGCAAATACTTGCTTTAAGTAACGGTTTGTTGTTACTTGTTCTTGTTCATATTCTTGATCTTGTTCTTGTTCATGATTCACCTTCAACATGGCGTACATAAATTTAGAGTATATTTGTGGGCGCTATCCTGTCCATTCCGCACTTTATTAAGGCACGCACCGCACTCTGTTGCATACATTACCGTCGAAGTTGCAATGCGCTCATTACACAAAGATGGCATAGCAAGCTCTTCAATTTCAGGTCGAGAAATTAAAATATTTTTTATAACAACAATAAAGATAATTCGTGCATGCACATATAGTTAAAATACCCCATGAAAAATTCATATTAAATATAATGATCTAACAGACAGAAGGAAGCATCACGGACATCTAAAGACATTGGCTTTGAAATATAAGCTTTAATGTGCCATACGTCGATTGCGTTTGTTTTAAATTATTAATACACATATTATCAATAGCACCAAGATCTTAAACTTAATGAAAATAATGAACAATATAATACAAAAAAGATAAATTTTCATTTATAGCGCGTTACGGGCTTAGGGATAAGGCTAAGGGCATCTCTTAGTAGAGCTTTCGCGACATAATCCTTCCTACTTTATATTCATATTTTTATTACCATTAAAAGCTCAGAGAAAGAAAAATATTAAAATAATTAAAAATAAATATACCTTATGTAGAGTATTTTACTTTCAATTTACAAAATTAAATTGAGCTTTCTTTAAGATGGCTTGAGTTGCCTGGCACCCAACACCAAATGCCAAATAACATCTTGGTATTGGGCATTTTTGTGCAAGCCGGAAATTGTGCTTATGCAATGGCCACAGACGTAAGTGCACGGCGCTCTTGTCCATATCCGGACAATTGCAGCGCAGCCAGCTTCAACACTGAGAATGCATTCCAAAAAATGAAAAAGTAATGCACAAGAAACTTATAGAAGTCAAACTCTAAAGTCATCCCCCCCACACACAAACTATATAGACAATGGTGCGTAATTTGTACTGAGTTGTTAAGTAAAACGTAATAGCTGGGAATTGACAAATTCTCCACTGGGAATCTGAATCTGCCTCTGAGTCTAACTTGCTTCAACTCCCAAATACCGACTGCTGCCTGTCAACAGCAATAAAAGTCAATTGTCAGCGTTGTCTGACATTCCGTTTTCTTGTAGTTGTTGTATTTTCTGTTTGTTGTTGTTGCCGTTGCTGCTGCTGTTTCTTTCTCCAAAGTTACAAGAAATATTCAGCATTGCATTTGCAACTGGCAGCGTACGGTTTGCCTGAGCGAATTGCTGGTATGGAACAGCAACAGCAGCACCTGGACCACCTCAACCTGAAACATGCAGCTGTCACTTAACATTTTGTCAAGCGTCAACTGAGCACATTCACATACACATACACACACACACACACAGACACAAACATACACGCACACATGCGCACGCATGCACACACTTAGCTTGAACACTTACCAGCATAGAGAGAGCCATAGAGAGAGAGAGGGGTAGTGGGGAAGAAGGAAGCGAAGTTGGCCATAGTGTGTAGCAGCTATGCTGGAATCAAAATGCATCATAAAACGGAAATGAAAACAAATGAAAAATGATTTTTACTTATGCACAAATTGTTCAAGTTCTTTTTCCCAGTGCCATTCAGTTATTGCCATTTTGCTCAGTTGTTGTAGTTGTCGTCGTTGCTGGGCAGACAACAACTGCAAAAGCTTGTTGCAAGCAAATTGCATTTGCGCTTAAAGCGTCGTCAACATAGCAGCTGTTTCTGCCACACCTTTTATTGCAAGTTTGTACTTACATTTTGAAGTTCTGTTTGTGGCATACAACAGCAGGAAACACAGCATGTTGGCAGTAGGTTGTGACGTGTACGACACTGCTGTCGAGGCTATTCGCGGTCTACTATGCGGTTCCGGCCGCGCTCAGGGAAATTGGGGTGGGATCTTAGGAATAGCCATCAATTATTTATTTTTACACGTTGCATAAATCACAAAAATTCGTAGACCGTAAGGGTGGACCAAAGTCAATTGAATTTAAAATAGGTAGATCACGAAGAACTTGGTGAAACTGTTCTTCGTTCGTTACCCTCCCTACCTGTAGAATCGAATAAACTTTCGATTTTCTACCCTACTACTGCTAGTGCGTGTGAATTACTATGGTGCCCAAATTTACAAGATTTTATTTATAATGGATAAACATGTTTTTTAATAATTCAATTGTTTTTGGAAGCCTTCGTGGCTTAATGTACACTTCATTGTTTAGTTCTTGCTTAATCTATTTTTTTTACATATTATAAATTTATTATATTAAACAATTTATAGAAGGGATTTTCTTTTTTGGCTATGCGCGTTTTTGGATTTTTCTTTCTTATTTTTTTTTGTATGGGGGGGTTTTATTACACTTTACATTACTTTTTATTTCTTTACTTTCTTTTTGTTGTTAGGCGGCTAGGCCGTACTCACGATTTTCCAACGATGTCAGCAGGCCTGTTGACGACGAAGTGTGTTTGTGTATGTATGTGTATAGATGTGTATAGGTGTATAGATGTGTAGGTGTTAGATGTGTAGGTGTAACAAAAAAAAACCAAAACGGCATAGCTTGAAAATAAAATCGTACATTTTATAAGCATAAGGTAAATACTATAATTCTAATAAATTTAATTTCACTCTATCCTCTCGATACACAATATCTGCACCGCTGTGGGCATCGCTCAATCCAAAAACAGTAGACGATATCGCAGGTATGGGGGTTAGGGGGTAGGGGAGCATGCGTGTATTTAACACATGCAACCACTTCTACCAGTTGCGTCTGCGTTCGCCTATATTAGGCCTTATTTATCCTCCTACGGGCTCATGATGCCTCGAATTGAGGACTTAAACGCGTCTCTAATCCTTATACAAAGGGTTTATGTGAGAGGTGTGGGGCCGGTAATTCTGGGATGGTGGCTGGAGGTTATGTACAATGCACCCCCGTCAACCACAAGTTTCACTTGTCTGGAAAAAAAACAACAATACACCTGATTCACGGTCTGACACGATTTGCACAGCTTACCTTTCAAGAAAAAAGGTGGAAAATTCAAATTCACAACAATCTTGGCTGCAGCAATCGGTGCTGGAACAGCCGGGGTCTTTAGTCGTATTTTTAAACGCGAAATCCACGTTGAATTTGCGATGTGATTGGATTGGAAAATTATACGCGTCTTCTTGGTTGCATATGTGCACCGGAAATGCGTTAAGCTGTCGGCACATATGTCGACAGCGCAGCCGAGCAGGCTTGCATGAGCGTCAGCTGATAGTTGCATGCGTATCAGCTGACGGTTAGGGGATGCCAACTTACATGTTACAACTGACTGTTAAAAATTCAAATTTGAATTCAAATTTGAATTTGAATTTTAATACTAATTAATTGTCCAAGTTCGCATCGAACCCTTACACCACCCCCCACAGGTTGGATCGTTACCCACTGGGTGGAGATAAAACCTGGAAAGACCGAAAAGGGTGACGATGGATCGATTACCACAGGTCCTTTGCATGGAATCGTCCTAACTCCTTCCCGTTTAAGTCTTCGATTAAATAAATCGATTGACCAAGCTTTTCTTTAATGCGCGCCTTAGTCCCTACTGGAGCTAATTTTGCACTATAAGTGGCGGCTGCATTACTCAAAGTAAAATTACGCTTGATGACTTCTTGGCCGACTTCAAATGACCGAGGTCGACAACGTAAGTCATACGTATTCTGATTTTTCGTATAGGCTTTTGTTAAGTTCTTTTCGATGTCTGAACGGATATGATGAAACTCATCCGTTCGACTTAGCTGTTGCGTACCATCGCTAAGCGCCTTGAGGTTCCGCAATAACTTATAGTCTTGGCCATGTGTTATCATGTATTGACCGAATACTATGCGATAAGGTGACATTCCAACCGACTGATGAAGGGAATTGCGTAATGCACAATTGACACTGGGTAAATATATGTCCCATTTTCTCTGATCGGTTCGAATGTAGGCTCTTAGAGCTGCGTTTATAGACCGATTTACCCTTTCCGCTGCGTTTGACTGGGGAGCATAAGCTCCGGTGCGTATGTGCTCAATACTAAATTGTGAAATGAAAGTAGAAAAATCATGGCTTTTAAACTGAGAACCATTATCACTCACAATTATTTCGGGCACTCCAAAACATGTAAAAAGCTCATTTCTCAAGTAATCAATTATCACTTGTGAATTAAATTTCTTTACCGCTTTGAGGAACGTGAATTTTGAAAAATGGTCAAGTACTATGAAAATGCCAATATTTCCTTTTTTCGTGCGTGGAAAAGGTCCGATAAAATCAATATAAAGTCTTTGAAACGGTCTCTCGCTAAACACTTGACTACCCATGGGCGGTTTTAAAGCACAGGTAGGATACTTTGTTGTCTTGCATATATCACAATTGCCTATATAGCTACGTACATCAACTACCATTTTAGGCCAAAAGAATCTTCGCCGAATTCGTTCCAAGCATTTGGCTATGCCACAATGACTGGAGGAAGGCTGATCGTGTGATGTACGGATGACTTGTTCCCGCAGTGATTCTGGAACATATAGTTTCCAACAATCATCGTTACTGTTTTCATACATAATACTACGCCGATAAATAAATTTATCTATGACTTTAACATCAGGGGGATTCACTTCCTGATAGTTGTCTCTCAACTTGCTATACTCTTCCGATTGAAAAGCATCTGAACATAAATCTATTTCAGGAAAATTGTCGATCTCGAGGGTGGCAATATCGTCCACCTCTTCGTAACACCGTGAAAGCGCATCAGCTACGACATTGTCACTACCTTTTCGATATTCAATATCGAAGGAAAACCCTTGCAATTTAATTGCCCATCGCGCTAATCTGCCACTCAGATCTGCTTGGCTCATTAACCAACGAAGACTTGCATGGTCGGTAACGACTTTGAAAGATTGACCTTCGATGTACATGCGAAACTTTTTAATCGCTAAGACGACTGCTAAACATTCCAATTCTGTGACAGTATAATTACGCTGAGCTTTGTTTAACTTCTTTGACATATATGCTATTGGTCGTTCACATCCTGACTCATCAACTTGAGCTAGTACCGCTCCTACTCCATACAAAGAAGCATCACATTGTAGAATAAAAGGTTTTTCATAATTCGGATGTATTAAGAACGGCGCAGTACACAACTTGCGCTTGATTTCTACGAACGCAGCTTGAGCTTGGTCATTCCATTCGAATGATTTTCCGCGCAACAGTTCGGTAAGCGGAAAAATTGCAGTTGAATACTGAGATATAAAACGCTGATACCATCCTGTCATCCCTAAAAATCTTCTTAACTGCTTGCGCGTTTTTGGCACGGGGAATTCATCCACAGCTTGAATCTTATCAGGGTTAATATGCAAAGTACCTTCTCCAACGACATAGCCGAGATAATCTACTTTAGTTAAACAAAACTGACTTTTCTTAACGTTTATTGTTAGTCCAGCTTTGCGTAACTGCGTTGAAACAGTACTTAAATGCTTCAAGTGTTCGTCGAAACTTGAGGACATTACTAAAAGATCATCAAGGTATACAAAGACATGGGATTTTAACTGATATGGAATGACTTGGTCCATTAATCGGCACATAGTTTGTGGAGCATTCGTAAGGCCAAACGGCATCCGTTTGAATTGGTATAGGGGTCGATTTGGAATTGTAAACGCTGTTTTTATGCGTGAGTTTACATCTAAACGAATTTGCCAAAAGGCATCTTTTAAATCGATCTTAGATATGCAATGCACTGGAGGAAGTCTACTTATAAGTCCATCAAGACTTGGCATCGGATACGCATCCTTTACAGTAATAGCATTTAATTTTCGCGCATCTAGACAAAATCTAATCTTTCCGGGTTTAACGACGAGTGTGACTGGAGAAGACCATGGGGATGTCGGAGCTTCTTCAATGACGCCTAGTTGTATCATTCGATCAACTTCTTCACATAATAATTTTTCTTTAGCAGGGGACAAAGGATAAAACTTTTGCTTTATTGGTTTGGCATCTGCTGTGTCGATCTCATGCTCAACCAAAAATGTCTCACCAAGACCACTACGTTCCGATGAAGGAAAGTTTTCGATAACCGATTTTAATTGGTCTCTTTGAACTGAATCAAGTTCGTCCTTGCTTGAAATTTCTTCATTGCTGCTTTTGATTTCATTCACCACATATGCAGATTGGATTGAAATGCCAAAGGCTTTCCAGAAATCCATACCGCATATAACATTTTGTTTTATGGACGGTACAATCAAAAATTCAAAATCAATTTTTACAGAATTAAACGCTATAGGTATCCGCACTAAACCTGCCACTACCTGCTTATGACCATCTGCTGTCTGGACCACTCCATTCAATTTCTCGACTTTGATCGGCTCTGAGATAAGGTGTGTAGCCAAGTCTGCGCCAATAACGCTCTTATTAGCACCGCTGTCTAACAGTGCTAAATATGGTTTCCCAAAAACTTCTATCTCAGTAAAGGGTCTAATGTCGCAGGGTTTATTTATAATTGAGGATATTGTGTAGAGATTTAGGCGATGTTTATTACACCAAAAGTTTTTCAGACGCAAGGCAGAACGAGTCTTGTGAACTTTAATATCATCCCCATTTAAGAGGACTGCTTTGCGCTCTCTATACTCAAGCAAACGAACATGATACGGCTTAAAGATCTGAGATTGATCTGACGTTTCAGATAATTTAATAGGTACGTCAGGTAAATAAGGTACGTCTGGTAAATAAGGTACGTCTGGTAAATTTGTTTTATTATCCAAAGCTATTGTCGGATGTTCGTTTTCGGAGCTCGATGAACATCCTTCAAAGAGTTTTCCGATTTGGCTTTGCAATGGCCACAATTGGGCTTATACATATCTAATAGTCCACATCCATAACAGAAAACTCGACGTGGTTTTAAACAGTCATGGTATCTGTGACCTTGCTCTTCACAGTTCCAACATTTTAGTTTCTCGCTTAAGCGAAGTGCACTTATTTCATCAACATTGATATCAGTGTCAGTCAACTCGTCAGTGGCTTCTTCACTCACCACTTCATTGACATAACGCTTCGGCACGTTTGTACGAACGACAGGCTTGGATCGTAAATTTCGAAAGAATTCTTCATGCCTATGACACTCCTTGCGAAGAATTGCAAGACTTGGAGTTTCAACATGAAGAAGTTCATGAATTAAGTCCGGCTTTAAATTATGCCTTACTTCAATTACTAAATCTCTCTCGGACATGGGTTCTCGAAGAGAATCAGCTATTGCTAGCATCGCGTCAAGGAACTCATCAAAAGTTTCACATCCGCTTTGCTTGCGACATCGCAGGACATTTCTTATATCTCGATCCGTTCGTTGGTCTTGGTATCTTTCTCTTAATCGATGGCACAACTCATGCCATCCCATATGACCTACCGTTTTATGTACCCGCCAATAGAATGCAAGGGCTGGGCCTTTAAAAAGTAAATTTCCAAATTGGTTTAAAAGTTCGAAATTGTTCTCAAAATATTGAGAGGTAAGACAATTGACGCGATAGATAAAGTCTTCAATGGGGATGTCATTCGAAGCCCCTGAAAATTGTATTTTCCAATTCGAGATAACATTAGAAATCCTATCCGGACGATCTATCGAATAATTACTGTTGTTATTATTCTCACGAGATGGACCTCGCCTATCTCTCGTGAAGTTTCCTTGCTCACAGCTCATACGTCTCCCACTGATCTGGATGTCATTCTCCCATTCTAGCTGAGGTTCTTCTCGATTCTCTCTAGCCCCAGAAGCCAAGTTTAAACTTTGAATTGCCGAACTAATTTGATCAGCCACAGATGAAGCAATACTACTACGAAAGCTTTCGAAGGAGCTCGTAATAATCTGCTGGATACGACTTTCTGATATTTCTACGTTTTCCACTGCACTATTGCTTGTGTTGACTCCTAGCTGCGAACTGACTGGTTGACGCGAATTTGAAAGGTTACGATTAATGGCTCTCGTAACCGGTCTGCGTGGAGCAGAACCTGTTTGATTGGCGGCAAAAGTACGCCCTCTGCCTCTTATGTTACCGGAATTAGTTCTCGGTCGAGCAGTAATGTTTTCTGAACTCTGCGATACAGTGCACGGCTGCTTGCACTTTGGGCAGTCGTTGTGGTTACGTACCCATTGAGATAAACATCGTTTATGAAAACGATGTCCACAACTGGTTTCCGTAACTACTGTCTCGGCACTAGTGTCGTTACATATGACACATGATACGGCCTCGTTAGCGTTACCAACTAAGGCTACCAAATCTTCAGCACTACGGACCACCGCCATGACTACTGAGTTTGGCTACTAACAGAAATACAAAATAAGCGATACGATATATGCGATACGATAAAAGCGATAGGATATGAGCGATAGGCTCTAGGCGGTAAGATATAAGCGATACGATAAAAGCGATACGATATGAGCGATAGGCTCTAAGATATAAGCGATAGGATATAAGCGGTACGATATAAGCGATAAGATATAAGCGATAAGATATAAGCGATAAGATATATGATTTACGATATGATTTGAAAATGAATTATCTGGGACTTATCCATACTAATTCACATGCACTAACATTTATTTTCTACCTATCTTAAACGGGTCTAATTAAACAAAAACTGGGTATGAATATCAAATTCTAAATTGAAGAGGAACATGCCGAAAATATCCAGCATGAGCAATCTCAATTCAATTAAAACAGATTAGCTTATTTCAAATATATATCCTGGAAAAGAATCGACAAAATCAAGACTAATAATCCGAGACATATATATTTAAAATTGAAAACGGAACGCGAAATAAAATTCAACGTGTTACTAATATCCCTTATCTGTTGGTCTGACTCCGAAAATATTCAGACTGTCAGCTATTCCTAACCAGATAAGAAATATTTTCTGAAACTAACTAAAAATTTTGGATCAAGTTTGATTTGGATGGGAAAGGATTTGGAAAGGGGTGTCGGTAACCTCGGCGGTTATTTTATAATTAAAATACCTCGGGCCCCACGTTGGGCGCCATTTTTGGGTTTATGTGACGTGTACGACACTGCTGTCGAGGCTATTCGCGGTCTACTATGCGGTTCCGGCCGCGCTCAGGGAAATTGGGGTGGGATCTTAGGAATAGCCATCAATTATTTATTTTTACACGTTGCATAAATCACAAAAATTCGTAGACCGTAAGGGAGATGGGTGGACCAAAGTCAATTGAATTTAAAATAGGTAGATCACGAAGAACTTGGTGAAACTGTTCTTCGTTCGTTACCCTCCCTACCTGTAGAATCGAATAAACTTTCGATTTTCTACCCTACTACTGCTAGTGCGTGTGAATTACTATGGTGCCCAAATTTACAAGATTTTATTTATAATGGATAAACATGTTTTTTAATAATTCAATTGTTTTTGGAAGCCTTCGTGGCTTAATGTACACTTCATTGTTTAGTTCTTGCTTAATCTATTTTTTTTACATATTATAAATTTATTATATTAAACAATTTATAGAAGGGATTTTCTTTTTTGGCTATGCGCGTTTTTGGATTTTTCTTTCTTATTTTTTTTTGTATGGGGGGGTTTTATTACACTTTACATTACTTTTTATTTCTTTACTTTCTTTTTGTTGTTAGGCGGCTAGGCCGTACTCACGATTTTCCAACGATGTCAGCAGGCCTGTTGACGACGAAGTGTGTTTGTGTATGTATGTGTATAGATGTGTATAGGTGTATAGATGTGTAGGTGTTAGATGTGTAGGTGTAACAAAAAAAAACCAAAACGGCATAGCTTGAAAATAAAATCGTACATTTTATAAGCATAAGGTAAATACTATAATTCTAATAAATTTAATTTCACTCTATCCTCTCGATACACAATATCTGCACCGCTGTGGGCATCGCTCAATCCAAAAACAGTAGACGATATCGCAGGTATGGGGGTTAGGGGGTAGGGGAGCATGCGTGTATTTAACACATGCAACCACTTCTAACCAGTTGCGTCTGCGTTCGCCTATATTAGGCCTTATTTATCCTCCTACGGGCTCATGATGCCTCGAATTGAGGACTTAAACGCGTCTCTAATCCTTATACAAAGGGTTTATGTGAGAGGTGTGGGGCCGGTAATTCTGGGATGGTGGCTGGAGGTTATGTACAATGCACCCCCGTCAACCACAAGTTTCACTTGTCTGGAAAAAAAACAACAATACACCTGATTCACGGTCTGACACGATTTGCACAGCTTACCTTTCAAGAAAAAAGGTGGAAAATTCAAATTCACAACAATCTTGGCTGCAGCAATCGGTGCTGGAACAGCCGGGGTCTTTAGTCGTATTTTTAAACGCGAAATCCACGTTGAATTTGCGATGTGATTGGATTGGAAAATTATACGCGTCTTCTTGGTTGCATATGTGCACCGGAAATGCGTTAAGCTGTCGGCACATATGTCGACAGCGCAGCCGTGCAGGCTTGCATGAGCGTCAGCTGATAGTTGCATGCGTATCAGCTTGACGGTTAGGGGATGCCAACTTACATGTTACAACTGACTGTTAAAAATTCAAATTTGAATTCAAATTTGAATTTGAATTTTAATACTAATTAATTGTCCAAGTTCGCATCGAACCCTTACAAGGTATAAATGTTTTACAGCTATAATGGCTAACATATGTATATTTTATTATTATTGTTTTTATCAATATTAGTTAAAGGTATTCTTAATTCAAACAGCTCTGTCGAGCAAAAGGAAGCAATCTACTTTAAAAAAAAGACCAACTGCGAACAAGAAACAGGCGCATAGCATATCCCTTTTCATGTTTCTTTGCGCACTTGTGTAGAATGGGTATAAAAATTGTTAACCGAACTGAGGCAACAAACAAACACAAAAAGGTGGTTTATATATATTTCTGCTTCTCGTTTTTTTTTTCGGGTGAAAATAATCAGGCAACTTAATTGAATCAAGCTGTTGGACGCGGTAAAAGCATAATAAGCGACAAAAGAAAAGGCCACAAGAACGCACAACAACTTACAAGAGAAAAAAAAGTAACGAAAAAACAACAACACAATATTTGTGAAAAAGGAGAGAAAATGTGCGCAAGAAGGCAAATAAAATTGAAGTGAAAACAAATAGACCAGGCTCATAGAGGCAAAAAAAAGAGGTAGTGGCATGGGGATCTGTATAATCAAAAGCCCACAACAGCTCGACCTTATTTATAAATTAAGAGTAACAAAAATTTTTCCCGCCGGACATACACTTAAAAATTTTGCAAGCATAAAAGTTTAATAGAGTCTAAAGCACATACATTTTCTTTTTTTCCCCAGCTTGAGTAGACGTTGGAAAAGGAAGCCCAAACAAGGTCCTTTACCATCGCTTAAGCAAATAATTTTTTTTCTTGGGCAACGTTTTTTTCTGAGGAGAGCTTCAGCTTTTATACTTCTGCCCACATTATGGACGATGCCGCACTCCTCTATTGACTCTGACTCTGCTCCTTTTCTTTTCCCTGCCCTGTTTCCGGTTGTGCGTTTTGTTTTTAGACAACTTGTTTGACCTGCACTTCTCACGCACTAATGTTTGGGGAATTTGCCTTGGCCCTTTTGGTGACTTGCTTTAAATATCAAGACAAAACTTAAAGATGTCATCAGAAATGTTCTACGATATACTTTTTTCTTTTCTCTTAAGGATTGGTATTTTTAAAGTGGAATTAAATAAATCAAATCGTATGGTGGTAAGTAATCACTTAAAGTCATAGCAAAGCGCATATAAAGTATGGAAGAAGTTTAATGAAGTCGGGTCAAAACTTCGCTTTGGTAATTGCTAGGATGATGCCCCGGTAGGCGCTACGTAGATTTTCGTAGCATTTAAATGGAACATTGGCATATGGAATTGATGGATGGGAACATGTTCGTGCACTGAAAAAACTATGAAGAGCGACTGCAGAATCAGGACGGGCAAAGGATGGAACTGTCTCTTCACTGACTTAAATATCTGTCCACCATAGAGCCAATCTATTTTAAATAGAAATTACCTTACCCTTTTTGATGGCATTGCGAGGCCTGAACGTGTGTCTTGAAAGTTTGAAGCAACAGTCATCTTTAAGCGATGCTGTTCATAAGTTATGGCGGTCTTCTTAGCACGTTTGCCAGTCTCTTTTTCTCGATCAGTTTATGAGGCTAGGTCGGAAACACGCCTATTTCGTCAGAGGGAATCTTAGTAATTTCACAATGTTATGACGAACAGCCAAAATTATCTACACACCGAGTTATAGTATACTACTTATCGGTGTTGTTATGCTAATAAACATTATCGTTTGGCTTGACCAGTTGCATTGCAAATCCAAAAATGTCATCAGCCAGCAGAGTTCAGTGTGCCCGTAAAGCGCACGAGGCGATAATAGTTTGATTATATCACTTAATCAGCAATACCTAAACTAATTTTAGAGTCACAACCAGACAGCCTGGGTTGTTGTTGCCGGTCAATGGTTGTGGCTACAGCATAATATTATCATATGTCTGGTATCAGACTACAAAATTTTAATGTTGTTGTTAATTTTAAACAAAACTATAAACAACATTTGGTCACATAAACATACTCGACATATATATATATTTTCCAAGTAACTCTTGTCAAATAGCTGACATCATGGTTACAAGCTGCAGACGGTTCATAAATTTTCAATGCCAAACTATTTAATCAGCATTACGCAGCGCTTTTGACTGGCCTATCGTTTCATAAAAGCTTATTTATCAGCAAAAGCTTGAAAACAGCTGAGAGACCACTAGCAGCTTCCATACTAAAAACTAGTTTCTTAAAAGTTAAACACTCAGTCCGTTTCGCGAGATCGAACAATAACTATCACACAAGCACAAAATGAGACGGATAACGTGTATATTGCTGGTCTTGAGCGCGCTTATCGGTCTTGTGCCTAGTGAGACTGAAGGTGCTAAGATCTTGGCCACATTCGCTTTTCCGGGACGCTCTCAATATATTTGGGCCGAGGCCTATTTGAAGGCATTAGCCGCGCGGGGTCATGAGGTTACTGTCATCAATCCTTTTGAAAATAAGCCGGTCAAAAATATGAGATTCATAACAGCACTCAAAATACACGATCATTATGATGGTATAATATAATAATTCGCTTGAAATATAAATGAAGATAATATTAAACAGATTTAATTTACAGAAATGATGAAATCGGTTGTGATGCCGGGATTTTGGCAAAAACAATTGGCATTCAGTAGGCTATTAAACTTAATTACCGATAGCTTTTTGAGCGATGATGGAGTACAGAAGCTGATGAAATCGGGCGAAACATTTGATTTGGTTATTGCCGAAATTCTATACACGGAGGCATTGTATGGCCTCGCTCAACATTTCAATGCAACCCTAATGGGCTTCTCCACCTATGGCAATGATTATAATATTGACGCACTCTTTGGCAACATATCACCATTGTCCTATAGTCCACTCATTACTTCGCCCCGCTCGAATCCGATGAGCTTTTACGATCGGCTTATGAATCATTGGGAGGCTTGGGCGGAGAGTGCAGCCCTTCGGCTAGTACACCATCGCACAATGGAACAGCAATATGCCAAATACTTTCCCAATGCCAAAAAAACAATGGATGAAGTTTTGGATAGTTTCACGGCTGTATTACTGGGTCAACACTTCGCATTGAGCTATCCACGACCCTATCTACCTAATATGATTGAAGTGGGTGGACTTCATATCTCACATAAGCCGAAACCTTTGCCCGAGAACATTAAAGAGTTTATTGAGAATGCTCCAAACGGCGTTATCTACTTTTCACTTGGGTCAAATGTAAGAAGCAAGGATTTACCAGTTGAGACGAGGGAAACACTCTTAAGAGTCTTTAGTGGATTGAAGCAACGTGTAATCTGGAAATTTGAGGACGATCAGCTACCTGGCAAGCCCGAAAATGTCTTCATCGGCAAATGGTTTCCACAGCCCGATATCTTGGCACATCCAAACGTAAAACTCTTCATCACACATGGCGGCCTCCTCAGTACCATTGAGAGCATATATTTTGGCAAGCCAGTGCTGGGATTGCCCGTATTCTATGATCAGTTTATGAATGTTAAGCGTGCCGAACATAGGGGTTTCGGATTGGGTTTGGATTTGCAAAACTTGAAGCAGGAAGAGCTGAAAAAAACTATTCACACACTTTTGACCAACCCGAGGTATGGAGAGGCTTCTGCTAATCTTTCCGAACTGTTTCGCGATCAGCCAGAGACAGCGATGGATCGTGCCTTATGGTGGACTGAGTATGTGTTGCGTCACAAGGAGGCACCTCACTTGCGTGCCCCATCAAGAGAAATGAACTTTATTCAATTGCACAGCTTGGATACTTTGGCGGTGCTCTTGGCGGTGCCTCTTCTAGTGTTGTTCCTCTTGATAACTGTAGTTCGTTGCGTACTTCGTCTGCTTTGTAGTGGAAAGAAAACGAGCGCGAAAAAGCAGAAGAGACATTGATAATTTGTCTAGTGATAACTCATTGTATATACATTTCCTGTTGTTATCAGTTTGTTTAAGTTTGTTTGTTATATATTAACCAGTTTTATCAGTTTTTATTGCATTTGAACCGATTTAAAGTAGGTTAATATTAGTTTTTTGTAAACATTAAATACTTAACAGAAAATAAGTTGATCGTTGACCTTGCGTATGGGTTGATTAAAGTGACCTTTGAATTGTTTGAATGTAATTAATGGAATAAGTGAAATGTTCTTTTTTTAAAACAGCTCGTTAAGGTTGTCGTCGTCCCATTTTTATTTATTTTATTGTTTGTTGTGCGTGAAAGAAAAGTACACAAAAATTAACAGGACAAAACTTTATCTTAATTGCAGACAGGTTTTTTTTTCTCTTGTTTTGTTTGTTGGGTTCTATTGGGTTGCCAATGCTACAACAGATGTGGCTGATCCTGCTGATGTCAGAACATGCCCTAAATCACTGGCAATTTTATCAACTTTAGCCTGAAACGAAATTCAAATGTGGCGCTCGTATATTTTTTTGTCCCCTCTATTTTCTGTACTCTCTTTCTATGTGTGTGTGTGTGTGTGTGTGTGTGTGTATTGCCCCCTCCTATTTGCTCCCTCCTCCACCTTCTTCTCCCGCTGACATTCCTCTGTCCAAGCATCCTGGCGTGCTTTGACTTGAGTGCTTGCTGCTGTTCGCCCCGGCCCAGAGTGTTCTGGGTGTTTGTCTTTTTTGTTCGGCCAACTTTTGCTTTTCGTTTTTCTATTTTTTTTTTTTTTTTTTGAATGTCATTTGTGTGTGAGTGTGCTGGTGTGTGTGTGTGCTGCGCTCGATGCAGCTTCAGGTTCAGCGTACAACTCCAACGTAATTGAATTTTTAATCTCGTTTATAGTCAAGTGATCTCTGGCATATACTGCTACCCCGTGTACAACTGCGCATATTTTACGTGCCTGGCATCGGGGCTCAGGTCCAGTTTCTGGGCACCAGCCAAATACACTACTGTGCAAATAAAGTTGCTTGCCTGCCTGGCCGGCTGCCTGGCTGCCTGGCTGTCATGACCATCGTGGGCCAATTGGGAGCTGGTAGTGAACCGGGCGAAGTGGCAAGGAAGGACATGGCACGAGTTGGCCTCATAATGAGCGTTCGTCGCTATGCTGAATAGTTGCGAAAAGGTAACTTTGCCAAACGACGAGGGGCAGCTGGTTGCAACGGGTTAATATGCACACTAAATTGCATATTCAACTTTTCGACTGTTGTAATAAAATATATTTCATACAAAACACCCACACACACACACAGACACAGTGCTGTGGGGCAGTAAGAGCTTTTGAATTAGCTCTGGACTGAGCAAATGTTTTAATGAACTTGTGCTAGATTATGCACACGGCTGATAATCGGTTGGCCAAGTCCAAGTCTAAGCGCTTGAAAAATGAGCACAGCTAAACTTTAACTGATTGCCGTATTGAGTTTAGCGGTTTTCTGGCAAAGCAAAGCAAAGCAAGGCAGGGCAGGGCAGGGCACGGCACGGCTTAATATATTTTGAGTATATATGCCGTGTCAAAGGTTTGTAAGCGATTGCATCATTAACTTGCTTACGTGACGCTCAAGCAGGCGAAGACGCAGGGTGACGGGTGACGGCAACGTTCAATTAAGGCTTAATTATAAGCAGGCGCAGAGTCAACGCCACCAATGCATACTTTTTTGGCGTGACACAGTTTTGAAGAGCACTGTGTGTGTGTGTGTGTGTGTGTGTGTGTGTGTGGTGGGCTGGTTGCAGTTACTCAATTATTGCAACTTGTGCGACGCTTTTGCTGGGCCATTTTACGCATTTAGCATTTCAACGACCTCAATACCCTTGCTTGGTGCTTATTAAACACGTTTGGCATTAATGGGAGATTGTGAGATGATAACCTGTATTTTACACAGGAACAAATTGTCATAAGGTTTTGGTGAATTAAAAAAACTTTTAGTGAGGACTTCAGTTCTTATACCTTTAACATCAATCAACTAGGATAAAGGTAAAAGGGTATAATAGCTTTGTGTCAAAGTATGTAACAAGCTGAAAGAATCATCTCCAAACAGATTATGAATATGAACTTTGCTATTCTCTAGGCAGCACAAGTTTGTTTTAGAATATTGCGTCGACAACAATAAAATGTGTGTAATAATAATATATTAAATTTTCATTAAAACCGATAGAGAAACACCGGAAAACATTGTACAGTACTTCAGATATAACCATAGGTATAAGGTTAAGGTTTCTTTACTTGTTCTTTATTAAATCCTTTTACATTATTGCCACATTTTCAATACTTAACAACATCTCTCAAGCAATAGGAAAGGTTTTTGATACTTTTCTGAGAATTAGTCAATATATATAGAAATGTCGGCACAATTTATATATGTTGTATGCCAGAAATTGACTCACACATTTCTCATAAATAGCAATTAAATGTTTTGTGGTGACAATTATTCTAGTGAATGGAACACGTTAAAATCCTGTTCGGAATTGTTGCATCTACACAATTTACAGCATTGTAATGTGTTGAATGCCACACAGCTTCTGAGAACATACACAGCCGCATAGAGAATGCTGTGATAAGCATTAGGTAAATGACCAAAGCCGTTGTCTGCCGCATAGCCCAAGTACTAATTAAATATTAAAACGGTTCAAGTAGTCTGTGGCACTGACACTGGGCTTATACAGACACGGTCAGAGGTCATCGATGACGTACATTGTACTTGTGTATTAAGCCAAAGCTCGAATATCGATGGGCAGACATTTTGAGTTTGAGTTGAGTTTGGGTATTGAGCTTCTTCGCATGGAAATTGTTTGATTTTCATTAAAACCACTCAACCGGAATGCTTATCTTAATTATAAGATTTTGCCATAATATTTACATTCGTTGTGGGCAGTCAGTGCGAGTGCATAATGTTGTCATGCCAGTCAGCCAGTCAGCTAGTCAGCCAGTTAGCCAGTTTTGCTCGGCATATAACTATCTGAGCCTAATCCTTATACAATGCAAATGTTTGTGTGATTGCTCAAAATATATACATATACATATATATTGCAAAAGTGTGTGTGTGTGTGTGTGTGTGCACAGTAACGGCTTGAACGGTCAAGGATTGCTCTTTGGTAGCAACGAAAATGCTATCTCATCTTCCCTCACATTTTGGTTTCGGCAATTGTGCTAAATTTTTTAACTGCAATAATTATACGGCAATTAGCAAAATGTTCAATAATGTAGCTATGCTAGGCAGCCGTTACAATTTGACTGCACTCGGTAAACTTCTAATTGCCATTAGCGCACTTTACTTTTTCCCCAGCCATGCGCGTGAAGTGGGCGTAGTGGGCATAGTGGGTGTGGCAGGTAAACTCTCTCTCTCACTCGCTCTCTCTTTTCCTGCATTTTAGCAGCAGTGGCGCGTAATTAGACCGCGCAGTTAGCTGGTGCTGCAGCTGCCGTTACTGTTGGGTTGTTAGTTGTCTGTAATTTAGTACTAATGGCGCACTTAAAGTGCAGGCAATTATTTTTAGACCTATACCACCTATACCAACAACACCTATGTATGTGTATATATATACCCTTATTCCCAGCACTGTTCAAGGGCGAGCGCTCTCCCCTTCCATCACACTTGGCACTCAAAACTGCTGCTCGAGTGGTTTCAATCGCCCGTCCATCCGTTCCTTCTCCTGCCAATCGCACCCGGATTGCCGGATTGGTCGTCAACAGCATCTCCTGCATGGCTTTCTCTCTCTCGCTACATACCCATGCATACATAGTTGAGTAAAGAGTCAGCTCAATGGCAGATAGGATCTTGTAAGTGCATACTTAACAGCGCGACTAACAATGCTTAATACTCTTCAGTTGCCAAGCGATACACAAAATGCCGCATTATGGCAAAAATATCAAGTATTAAGCGTGCTTAATGTAGCAACTGGTTGACTAACGCAAACATACGTTTATTCTTTTCAATCGGTATTGATGTTAGAGCTAACATGTTGATCGCAAAATGTATATTGAACCATGTTATATTCTATATCCGTTAATTATTCATTGTTTTTGTGTCAACTACAAATATGTTAGCTTTTTGCTAGCTTATCTATAAACAAATCACAACACAAGCAAACTTAACATCGTCTGCAAAACGTATTAAAAATATATGGCACACGAAAAAAGCCACAAAAACTTTTATGAAGTAGTGGAAATTTTGCCATTTGAGCGGCTGACTGCGATTTTAGACGGCTTTCAAAAAGCTTAATAAAAAGAATAATAGACAAAAAATATTTCACACTGGATTGGTTGGTTTGTTGGCAAACCTAAAAAGAAGAGAAGAAAAATCAAACCTTGTTGTTTGTTGTTTTGAATTCCCCAAACTGTCAGTCATATAAATCTTATTGAGGAAAACTTTGAAATACTAACACTTTCCCGCTACCCACGCACACACAGCTAAAAATTGTGCAAAATTTGAGTGGTATAGTGTATGGAATGTGTGAGTGTGTGTGTGTGTGTGTGTGTGCGGCTCGCCGACAATCAGTCCATATCTGCGCGTTTATGTGCCAGCTCTCTAGAGACTAATGCCGGGCGCTATCAGAAAAATGCAAAAATCAGCTCGGCTGTTGCAAGTGCCGCAAGTGCTGCAAGGGCTGACACCAAACAACGGGAAAGCAATATGCACTACCAATTTTTTGCCCATCGACTTTCTTCAACAGAAATATGCAAAAAGAACAAAAAAGATACGATTTGTAGAAAGAATAAAAAAACGAGGCGCACAACAAGTTTTGACAAGTTTGTTTGAAGGGCGCATTCGTGGAGGGATGGGGGCGGTTGGGAAACAAAGTGATGTGTGCGGCATGTCTTAATTTGCATAAGCCTCGACTCTGGATTTTTCCCTTTTCCTTCTTTCTTTCGCTTTTTTTTTTTTTTTTAGCGTTTTTATGACAGCGACAATCGATAGTCAGATAAAGCCATAGTGCACTCGTTGTTCAGGGAGCCATCAATCAAAATTTCATATGTCCAATGGCATGCCAGAGTCAGAGGCAGAGGCAGAGGCAAAGGCAGAGTCTTCCTCCAACAGCCAACATGATGCTGTCGACCAGAACCGTAAGCTGGCCCAACAATTGCTGGCTTGCTTAATTAAAATTCATGCGCTTGCTATTTATAAATAACATTTTTGCCACTGTCAGTGGGGATTAATAAAAATCGATAGGCGATAAGGTCGAGGCCATCACAAACTGAAAACATCCTAGCTAACGACAGTATTTAAAACAAATTTATTTTTAACAATCATTGTGATCAATATTCTTTTTAAATTCCAAGCGACCAAGTTTGCTTAGTGATTATATTATATCAGACTATATCGCTTTGATCGATTTACATAATCGATTTTCAGATTTACTTAAACGAATACGATGTTTTGAATCTAGGATAATATTCTCATAGAACAAACACCGGCTTATAGGGAATATGCTTGATTTATTGAGCAATGGCAGAGGCAGAGGCTTATCCCTTATACGACTGGTATTTAGCATTTCTTTGTACATTGTTGTTGTTTTGCTAATAACTGGCACGTTTGAACTTGCTTAAAACTTCAGAGTTCAATATATTTTGCTGTCGCTTTGTTGGTGATTTGACTCGATTCGATTCAGTTCGATCCTTTGCTCATTCTTTTATATTCAATCCATCCGCTTTTGTTGTTGTTCTCGTCGTCGCCGTCGTCGTCGTTGTTGTCGGCGGCGGCATCCAAAGCGCTCATAAATCAAAAAAAGCTGCTGTTTGCTTACGGGCCACACCCACTCTTTTGTATGTCTGAGTGTGAGTCAGTGTGTGTATAAATCACAAAGCATGTCCTTTGCCAATACAAACACAATTGAGCATGCATATGCAACAGCGGGTTGCCCCACAGTGCGGCAGAGATCGAGTAAGCGGGAAGGCGGGCGGGCGAGCGGGCGAGCAAAAAGAATGCAAAGAAGTTGCGTTAAAAAAATTTGATTAAAAAGTTTGTCGCCACCGTTGTGTGTTTGTATGTGTGTGTTATGTACACTGTTATGTGTGTGTGTGTGTGTGTGTGTGTTTGTGTGCCTCGTTATGTGTATCGGTAACTGTCACTGACATACAGGCCACTCCAAAGTAGAGAGAGAAGAGTGGAGTGAAGTGGAGGCTAGCTGATGGCCAGTGGGCATTGTGCTTATCGATATAAAGCCAATGCCATGTGAGCCAGTGTTATAAATCTTTCAAAACCCAAAACAGAACGAGGCTTGAATTCAAGTTATTTTTTTCGTTTTTTTTTTAAGTTGACAACTTAAACAGCACTGTGCTGTCAAGTTTACCCCACATTTTGGCGGCTACTGTTTGCCAAACATTAATAATTAGTAGCACAAGTTTGACAACTTGCCAATAGCAAAATGATTATTGTTTTCTACGACATATTTCACACTTTTAACATCTAATTACACTGATTTTAAAGTATTGCTACGTCGTCTATGTTTTTTTTTTTTTTTTGTTTTTATATTTTTGGGACTGCGTTGAGTTGTTTGAAAATTTTATTTTTAGGGCGCACTAATTGGCAGGTAGAAAGCGCTTGTGGTTTTGTTTTTTGAGGGCACAAGTTGTTTTCGATGTGTCCCACCTGCCGTATGCGCAATTAAAAGTTTTGCACCACTTTTGCTTGTAATTGTCATTTGACAGCAGCTGTAAAATGTGAAATGTGAAACGTTGGTCCCTCTGCCCTATTCTCATTTGTGTTTGGGCTGCAGCTGCAGCTCAAATTAGCTCTGGCAGCTTAACGTGACAACCAAAGTTTAAATTATCTCGTACCCTCTACCCGTTGTTGCTTCCTGCTGCCCAGGCAGCCAGCCAGCTCAGCCCATTATGGCAGTTGCAGCAAGTTCAAGGTTGTGCAAATATTGCCATGCAAATGGCACTTCACAAACGCAATCGCAAACACACACCCACACACACACACCCGCACACGCACCCATTGGTCTGTGGCAAATAGTCTCGTTTGGTGCTAAAATGTATTTTCCTACTCATATCCTACAAAGGAAATAGGTTTTCCGTTGCATTTGTTACCCCTAAAAATAACTTCACACACACACACAGAGAGAGAAAGAGAGTTCCGTAGAGAGACTAAGGGGTTCTTGTGTCCTTGCCAGAAAAAAGCAAATAGGGGCTGGGAAATCACATTGTAAGCAGCAGAAGCTGCAGACGAGAAAAAAATATTGCGTAACAATGGCGACAAAGTTAAATGTCAGCCTAAAACTGAGCAAGGCTAAATGCACTGGTTACAGATTCAGTTGGTGGGAGGAAAGGGAGGGGTGTGTGGAAGTGCGGTTTCTTTTTTGTGGCTTGTTCGACTTGGCACAGGAAAATGTGGGTAAACTTTTAATCCTGGCAATGAGTGAAATACGATGCACAGCAAATACGAGGCTGAAACTGAAACATAAATCACAAAAGTGCAAGACGCATTTTATATTGATAAAGATATAGTTCTGTTAAGGAACAAATAAATATATAAGGATTCGAATGCGAAGTTAAACTTCTGGATATTATTTGATGGCTAATCCTTTTAACCAATATGTTCTTAGCCACTTAATCACCCCGTTCATCACATGGTAGTCATATGTGTAGCCATCTGTGTTCCTGGAACAGTTGTTTTGATTGTCGCCTTGTAAATAAATATGTATATGCTAATCCGTGAATCAAGTTGGGATTCAACTTGGCCCACTGCCAAACAACCTCAATCCCAGCTAGGTGCGTATTTGTCCCTGGGCATATGCATACGAATACTTGTGTGTATTTGCATGCGAGTATTGTAATTGAAATCGCACTGAGACGTGAAATGAAACGTAAAGTCATCGAATCAATTGAAATGAAAATTAAATTAAATGCATACGCTCATACATTCACACTCAGGTCTGTGTGAGTGTGAGTGTGCGAGTGCGTGTGTGTGTGTTATGCCATCTCACAGATCTCAATATATTCAAACACACACACTCGCCGTCACATTCACACACAGCGCCATTCACATTCGCATATTCACATCAACTCAATCTTAATTAAACACAGACACGAATATTGAGCTCCTTGAAGGGCAAAAGCAATCGTTTGACTCTGACTTACAACAGTGAAAGCGCGTACGACGACACCGACGGCATGTTGTGGGGGGTGTGGTGGGAGTGAAGCGCTGGAGCGGTGTGTAGTTATCCTTACAATTTTCGCTTTTCATCGCAACATTTTTATACAGACACCGACAGACTGTATTTGAACCGAGTTTATTGTTGTTTATTGATGTCACAGTAAAAATTTTACTATTAATATCATTTGAAATTTCTTTAAAGAAGGATCACCTTAAAAAAATTATGCACAAAACAGTCAAAACAAAGTGTATTGTAATTATTCAGGTGTCAAATAAATAAGGAGTGAAATAAATGAACATTTTTACAAAGAGTTTTGTTTGTAAATGATTTTAAAATTGATATAGATAATTTGATACAATAGTTTTGACATTTTTGAGTAATTATTCTTAGACGCGATGAAAATATTCTTTTTGACATATGAATAAAATAAGATTCTTGGAAAATTTGTATATGAAAGTAGCTCGAAGTAGTTTTCTGAGCAAATATCCATGCCAATTCTCAACTAAAAACTCAACTTTTAAAACCTTATTATAATTATATTTTAACTGAACATGGCAGACAGACTATGTGTATGATTTATGAGTTGATTGCATATGGATGGATTGATTGATTGATTGATTGATTGAGTGTCTTTGATGTGTATAACGATTCATTTGCTAATTGAGCATAAATTACGCAGCCGAAAAAACCCTAAAGTGCTTTCACTTATTCTGCAAAATGAAATCAAATAAATGTATTGCGCATAGAGAACATTTTTGTGAAATGCCGCATTAAAAAGTGAGTTCAGGGGATGAAGACGAAGCACAGCAAAAGTTGTGTATAAAAAACCACAGACGTTCAACTGAAATGAATTTTATTAAATTGAAGTGAATGCAAAGACTTTCCTATATATACATATGTCTTTATATGTATATATGTGTATGTATTTGTGTCACAGTCGTGCGTTTTATGCGTATTTATTTAGGCAAATGTTAGCAAAAAGAAAGATAGAGACAAAGTGAATCAGAGAAAGCGAGAGATATAGAGCGATAAATCAAATTTTGACTACACAAAAAGCTCAGAAGATTCTATAGAGACAGAAGGCAAAACGGCATTATGTGTTGCTTTTAGCGTTGCATATTTAAATCAGCCGCTCTCAGGCGAAAAGGAAAAATCATAAGTGGCAATATCTAATAATGAGGCCGCAAGTAATATCTCTGCAACTGTCCGTACCGTGCGAGGGTGGAGAAGAAGGATGAGAACCATCAAATCAAATAAGTTCAGCCAATCGTCGCATAAATTTATGACATATGCAAAAGGCAAATGGGCGACCGGGTCCAATGCAAGAGCCAGGTTCTGTCTTCCCACCAGCTCGGGTAATTCCATTATGGGGGCAATCGCATTTCAAATGTGTCCAGCACAATAACAACAACAAAAAAAACAAATTTATATACACATATATGGTATGTTATGGGCAAAAGCCCTGTCCAGTTGGATAAAGAAAAAACTGAAACTAATTTTCCACTTTGCAGCACAATTTAAGCCAATCAACTGACTAAAGCTTTAAATTTAAGCAACGAACATCTTTGGTTCAAGCTGATATTCTCTCGACCTAATGCAGCTGCATTATCCATAAGACTTTTATATTCATCTTAAAGCCTCAGGTGTATTTTTGTATATAAGTTTTCATTTGATAAAGCCAACAGAAAAATAAACGTTAAATCATTTCAAAGTTATGTGTCACTTGAAAAAAATATCTCGTTTTTCCTTAGCTTTAATAAAAATTAAAAATTAAAAAAAAAAGACAAAACCAATTAACAAGGAAGACATGATGTAATAACCGCTGCCGAACGACCGAACGACCGAACGGGTGTGAAAATGGGTTAAAACTTCATAAATTTTGCAGAAAATATGCAGCAGTGTCCAACACTGCCAAAAAAATATGAGAAACAAGAAAAAAAAGGAGACAAGGCAACGTTTGAGATGTATGAGGAATGAAATTTTTTGTGGCGATGCTAACACTAACACTTACACATACCGTCACACATACACATAGAGACATGCACGCACAGGGACATCAATGTCAGGGCGAATAACAAGGCAAAAAGCAGTGCTGCGAAATTGTGAGTTTGGGTAACTGGAAATGGGAAACTGGGAATAGGGGTTGTCAGGAACGTCGCTGCGTTGCCACCAGTTTTGGCGTTTCCTGCAGTCACTCGACTGATTTAAAATGTTACCGTTATTTATACACGTAGCTTGGCTATATAAACAGCAGGAGCTGCTCTTCCAAACACAGTGTGTGTGTATGTGTGAGTGTGTGTGTGTGTGTGTGCGATTTTTGTACATTTTTCATCGTTTACTGTGGAAAGCAAATGCTCTGTAGCTGCAGCTCGACAGCATGCTGCAAGTGACTGACTGCGACTTGGCAGCAACAGCAATAACAAGAAGAGTAACTAAAATAACAACAACTGCAACAACAACAGCAACAGCAACAATAACAATAACAGCTGCGACTTCTCACACACTCACCCCCTCTCACTATCTCTCTATTTGGCTCCTGCTCAGCCACCCGACGCGCGAGCGCTGTCAAAAGAGATTTTTTCAAATTAACTTTTCATATATTTATGTATGTTTAAATTTGAGCTCAACCTTTTTGTCAGTTTGCAGCAACCCATCATGTGAAAACATATATATAAATACACGCACACACACACTTAGCCAGACATACATTAATATTTGTGTGTTGTATATAACCATCTTACATGCTTTATTTTATATAAAGTGTTGGCTTCCCAGCTCGCTTTGCAATTTGTTATTTTCTGCCGAAGCCTTCTGGCGCCTGAATGAATGTGTCATAAACGTTTCAGCTGGAATAAAACACACACAGACACAACAAGATGGAAATATATAAGAACACATTTAACACCAAGTTTTATTTGATATTCTAACTTGTCAGATACCCTGTAAATTAAGAGCCTTTTCAGGCAACCCCAATAGCTTTAATTTTAATATCTAAGAATATTTCTTTTTATAAACGATGTAGAGAATCCAAAAACAATTGATAATTTTGATATATATATCCATATGTATTGTATCTAAGGGGTATTTGATTATGAGTAATTTTATATTTCATTTAACTTGCACAATAAATTGTCATTGCCATCTTTAAAGTGTTATTTTATTTTAATGACACAATAATAATACTCGTAACTGGATCAAAGATAAATTTTTTCCTTAAATCTAAAGTGCAAATGCCAATTTGTAAGCTTTGCGATTTTGGAAGCACAGAGTATCAAAGAAAAACAAAAACACAAAATAGACGCAACGTGCATCAGAACACACATTTTTGCATATGGTTTTTGTAACAACCTCTGGCACTCAGTGAAAAAAAAGGTTGAAGCAAAAAATCCGAAGCTGAACTAAAGCTGACATTTGTGCGTTGGAAAAAGTCAACATTGTGTTGTTACATTTTATTTTGTTTTTGATGTTTCAGTGTTGTTATTTTTTGCTCTTGCTGTCCCTCATACATATTTGAAGCGCTTAACAAAATTTCAGCCATAAATATTAGATAATGCGCTCGGCATGCTAAAAAAGTTTTCGACCTTAGATGGCTTGAATGTTGCCGCCTCGCTGTTGAGAACTTTTAGCAAATTAAGAGAATTTATAAACTCAAATATCTGGTGTAATAAGCGTTAAACGTATAAAATTGGCTCGAAAGTGAAACCTTAGCTCTTGATTTTAATGATTAAATGTAATATTATTTTTTTCCCTTTCTCTTTAGCCTAAAACCAAGCAACCAAGCCATTAGTTAAATGACACAGTAATCCCATGGCAAAAATTACACTTCCATCACACTACCCAAGCAAATTTAATAGCATATAACATATAACACATTTTTTACTAATAGGACGCTCTGTTGCTTATTTACGTTACTTATTCGCGATGTTTTCCATGTAAGTTGAACATATTTAAAACATGAGATAGAGCTAAAATATATATATTATATATTATAAAATATTATATATTATATTATAAAATAAATAAAACAAGTACTTATCCTATCATAGATCCCGTTACTCAAAAAGTCCTCTACAGCGTATGGTATATTTGGCCAATCCCCGCAGTTATGTCCGGCCCCTAATACTACACACTGTTCACTACTCCAAGTCAAAGGACAGCCAGGTTAGCAAAACTAGTCTACTGGAGAAAGCACCTAAGAAGGACAAGGACAGCAAAGATGTCAAAGATGGCAAAGATGGCAAAGATGGCAAAGATGTCAAAGCCGGGAGTGGGGCGGGCCCCAAAATTGAAATGGTGATTATGCCCGCTATGTATCATAATCTCAGCTACGAGGAGATCAATGCGAAACTAGGTCGCGAATTGTCGCCACATCTTAGCATCTATAAGATACAGTTGACGTCGGCGATGTCAATAATGCTGCGCATAACCGGTTTCGTTTTGGGCATGGGCTTCTGGGGAATTGGTTTAATGGGCTTGTTGTGTGACATGGATGTCAATGCGCTTGCCACGAAGGTGGAGGAAATCGAACTTAGTGGTTGCTGTTTGAAATTTCTCAAGTTCATGATAATTATGCCATTTGCCTATCATATGGTGGTTGGGACACGCCATCTTATATTTTATCTGAATTGGTTTCTGAGCAAAAGAGGCATTTATGCATCGGGCTATGTGGCACTGGCATTGACCCTCATTGTGGCAGCTGCTTTGGCCGGTATCGAGCAAGAAGGGACGAAAAAAGTTGAAGAAAAGGCAGACAATAAGAAGAAGAAGAACGGGAAAGTTGAAGACAAGGCAGACAAGAAGAAGAAGAACGAGAAAGTTGAAGAAAGGGCAGACAAGAAGAAAAAGAACGAGAAAGTTGAAGAAAAGGCAGAGAAGAGTCCCAGCAAACTATCACATAAATGGGAAATGCAGAAGGATGTGATAGATATGACTGATAAGAGTGACTAGTAAAGTGAGACCACAAAAGTTTGGATCTTGAAGAGCCTGAACACTGACAACATATCTCACCTATTGACTTTTAAATTTTGTTATAATATTGTTTGGTAATTGAAGAAATTATTTTGTGTATATCTTAATTTGGCATCACATAGCTGCACTAATGATTTTCAACAATAAAACAAGGTTAATCTCCATTGAAATATAAGTAAATTTACTATAAGAAAATGTCTGCAGGTAAATAGTAAAAATAAATAACAGTTCAGCCAAATAAGCATTAAGTTACAGCAATTAAAATCGCTGCCTATTTCTAAGGATATTATCAAAGCATTCCTCTTGTCTGACAATGTCCGAAAATAAAAAGATCATTTAATTTAATGAAACAATCACAAAAATGCGTTTGATAACATGAAAGAGAGAGAGAGAGAGAAAGAGAGAGAATGAAATGTGCGTAGTGCATAATCTACGCTTCATTGAAGCTTGAACATTGAGGTACTTGGAAGTCGCGAGCGTGGTCGGGGAAAAGCCATTAAGTTTATTAAGGAGCTTTAATTAGTTTATAGAGGAACTGGCCATGAACAAGAAGAAAAACGTGTCTACATTTCATTAATTACCAAGCTGTCAGGGCAACCAGCGACCACTTCAAGACTCACTGCTTACCTTTTGATGGGCCTCTCCAGGCACAACACAACACCATAAAACAACACAACAACAATGAAGCCAGCACAATTGGGCTGTTTTTTGGAGGATGGCGAAGAGAAGGTCAGAGGGCCTGAATTGAGAGTGGAGTCGTTGGTTTTGATTGAACACTCGCATCTTAAGTTTTGACGTTAATCTTTGATTAGAGAGCGGGCAGCGGCAATTTTGCTGACACTTCATTATGCGATTTTAATATGAATATGTATGTGTGTGTGTGGGTGTGTATCTATATTAAGTATACAACAATGTCACGAGTCGATTAAATCTCATTTTACTGCAAAGCGTTTGATCTTAATTAGTGTACTTGAATGTTCGTTCGCTCATTCAATCGAGTGTCGGCTTTGCATCAGCATCGGCATTGGCATCAGCGAAAATAACAAAATGTCGCAAATCACCGACGGGTTCAGTGCGCAGGGGCGGGTCGTAGGGGTAATCGCCAGCTCGCTTGATTGGCAGCTCTCCTTCCTTGCGCTTGGCCGCTGCCCCTGCTGTTGCTGTTGTTGCTGTTGTTGCCTTTGCTTTTTGTCTAAGCGGATTCCGCATTCGCATATTAATTGAAGTTTACACGGCGACAAAAAGCAAAGTCGGCTTGTTCACTAATTAAATAGAGTTTGCATTTTCTCATTGCCCGAATATACACAAAACTTTGTTGCAGTGTAGCAAACGTCATGAAAGCAGCAGCAGCCGCGTCAATTGTCAAACACGCGCGCGCTCTTGTTCCAAAAACTTCAGTGTGGGGCAAATATTTTTCAATTAAAATCGCTGCCCCGGCTATTTGCTCAGCACTTTGGCGGCTTGCATAAAAATTTAGTGGTCTCATAGTTGGCCAGCGCTATATCAAGTTTGATTGGAGGGGTGCGTTAAAGAAATGCTTACCATGATGAGCATTTATTGATAGATACATTGTGACATTGAACTCCCAACCCCCCTTAACCCCCTTAAAAGTTAATCAAGGTAAGGCTATAAGAAATTTTAATTAAAATTTCAACAAAAAAATAAATGTTTTAATAGATTTGACTAATGAAGTATTCAAAAGCACTTTGTAAAGATATTATCGATGCAATGAACTAAGTTTTTAGAATGGTCTTTAACTTTGATTTGCTTTTAATGAAGATTTGCTTTCAATTATAATAGGTGTTCTCATTAATCCAAGTTTCATCCAAGTGATGAAAAAAAAACTATCTTTACTAATTAAATAAACCGTTTAACAGTTGAGCACACAGATAGTAGACCGACAAATAATATTAAGCATACGCCATGTAGTGCAAAACATTTCCATTGCAAAAAAAAAACATACATCCTTACAAATATTTGCAACAGTGCTCGCTGCTGCACGTCGTCTGCCTTAATTACCTTAAACTTTTCAAATGCACACACGTGTGTGCGAGTGTGTTTGTGTGTGTGTGCGTGCTTATGCAGGTATGCCTTTAATTTGACTGAACTCGAAGACAAATCGACGCTTAACTTTTTGAGTGCCCGCCACAAATAGTAACCGGAGCATGGTGCAGACATCGTACAGAAACGAAACTAAAACCAAAAACGGTAGCAAGCAGAGTGCTTCTATGGCCAACTGTCGATAATTAGCAACAAAAGTTTTAACTTGAGCTATTAACACGCATTTGCTGCATAATGGGCCTGTCTGGCATAGATTTTGTGGCCATGGCGCTGCTTACCTTTTTGGCTTTGTTTGCCTCGTTCGACTTGGCCACGTGGCGCATTAACTCAAATGCCTGGGCAATAAAGCAATCTTGGCTTGGCTTCAACCAAAAACTTTTCCTTCCTCCTCCTGCTTCCTGCCTCGCCCCGCCTCCTAGCTGCTTGATGGGCAACATTTTCAACAATTGGCACAACAATTGCCGCACACTTGACTGGCGCTGAGTGTTTCATAATTAAAGCCGAACGTAAAAAAGAGAAGAAAAATAACAAGTCAAACTATTCTAGATGATAGAATATAAGACTACAAGATACCCATTTCACAAGACTGAAACACAATAGCCGTTACTGACAATAACTCTTGGTATACATTTCGAGTGTAATTTCTATGTCGACTGAAGGATTTGCATACTTCAATTAGGTGAAAGAGTCTTTCTGTTCCATCCGTTATCATGTACAACTGCATTGTATCCCTATCAACCTATTAACAATATTAGTTACAGGGTAAAACACTCTAGAGAAGCCTTGAACTCATTTCGTGGCTCTGGCTGTGGCTGCATTGCGTGTGGCGGCTTTTGGCAGCATGGCTGAGTTGCAGCCACAATTGTTGCACGCACAGTTCCAGTCAAGTGGAAAAATGGTTGGCAGCCCACCTCCCACCTTCCAGCTCCCAGCCCGCCAACCCGACAAATATACATATACATATGTATATTTACACAGGAGACGCTTGCACACACACACACACAATTTTATTTCATATTTTCGCTTTTGCATGGCCTCTAATTACCTTTTTGCTGGCTTGGCGTGCACGGCCAAACTTTTTGGCCTGATAATTTCTTAATACTCTCGCTCAGTTGATTGCACTTGTGCCACCAAACCAGCTTGAGCACTTCTTGAACTTGGAACAGCTTCATTAGTCCAACTGATTTACGATTAAGTTTTACACTTAAACGATTTGGCCAAAAAGATGTCACTGGTCATAAACTAGAGTTTATGTTTATAGTTCGGAAACATGTGGAGCACTAACTGTTTCCCTTCTGCAAATGCAAGCTTGAAGATTTCCTGTCACAATTTGTGAACAAGCAGCTGTAAATCTGGCTATGAAGTTAAAATTACCAATATTTTTTTTTGGAAAATTCTTTTCGAATAAAACTTCTGCTTTCGAGAGGAAATGTCGCACTCGTTTTGCAATTGGTCGGCATTGGGCCACTTTTGTCGGACGCCCAACAGCAGCAGCAATTGAAGCGCTGCAATTGCACATGTCAATTGGACTGGAGACTGCTGCAGACATAAATCAATAGCTCTCGAACGGCAATGGCAACGGCAACGTCAACGGCAATGGCAAAGGCCAGCTGCGTCCAAAACCACAACATTTCAACCTTAAAAATAAGCCGTTGCAGCTGCTTCCGCTGCTCATAAAGGCATGTCTCCGTTTTGTCAGCAGCAGCACGAATCCGCATTGGGCGCATTGGGCGCATTGGGCGCTTCGGCAAATGTAAGTAATTGCATTAAAGCCAGAAAAATTGCAGGTAGTTAAACTGCCAACTGCAAACTGGCAACTGGCCAGCTGGTTGTGGTGGTAGGTAGGCCCCGGCGTCCGTTGTGTCTAATTGAATTTTTCATCGCCTCGCTCATTTATTAATCCGATTTCAATCGACTTGGAAGTCCCAGGTGTAGCATCGCATTTCCCACCGTATTAATGAGATTCATTAGCTGCATTTAGATTGCCATCACTGAGCCAGAATGAACGTAAATGAAAATGAAAATGCAATTGTAAACAAAAGTCTTTAAGCGGCAGTCAACTCGTATTTCAGTGCACAAAAAGAAACACCCCAAAGGAAGACAGCTTTTTAATTTGGGTCATACGTTCCGGGCAAATGAGTTGCGAGCTTTCAGTTTTCCCAATTACCTTGAATATTATGTACTGTAAACGGTGTATTTTTCTTAGTCTTACTTTAAATTATTGAAAACCTCATTTTTGGTTTTATTTCACTTAAATTCTGTCAAAATTCTCTATTCTGTATTTCTTAATTCTTCCCACGATTTTTAGTGACTGAGTAAAACAAAAAGTGTCTCTTTGCACTGAAAACCTGATTAAATACATGGGAGTAGCAAGCACAAAGAAATATATATATATATTTTACCCCTTTCTTTGCGTCCCACCCATTGTGCCATGTCTATAAATTGGGTCAAATTTTTCAGCTGGGATTTTTTGGGTTCCTGCTGCCTTTTAATTAGCATGTTTATTTGACTTTGTCTGTGTACGAGTGAGAGCGCAAAGTTTGCTTTTAGCTCAGAGGTTGAGGCAGAGAGTCTGAGGCGTTGACTGCCACAGGCGTGCACGATGCGTATGTGTAATTTCTGGTTGTGTGTGCGTGTGCTTGTGAGCTGAGTGTTGATTAAACAAATTGCAAATGAGTTTTGGCTTTTTGTTGTTGCTGTTGGTGTTGCTGTTGTTTTCGGTGTTGTTGGTGTTGTTGATGTTACTGTGTTGCTGTTGCTGTTGCCGTTGTGTTGGTCTAAATAAACAAACAAAGCCATGGGTAAGACATGCACTTGAATAAACTCTTATAAAACTAAATAAATACTCGCACACACATACACAAAAGGGAACTGTAGTTAAATGCACAAATAAAAAGCAAATGCTGACAGAAGGCGTGTCTATCACTCTCTCGCTTTCTCTCTGTGTGTGTGTGTACTGTGCAAATGACAGTGAGTTATTTAAGAAATGCAATTTCAATTAAATATGCAAAATACTCAAAGTCTAATTTAGACAGCCACCCATTTGGGCGAATCGCTTTGCCTCGCTTTGCACTCGCAGCAGCCATTTTGTTGCAAAAACTAGCAGTTAACAGTGCGCAGATACTTAAATATTTATATGAAGAACAGAACCAGCAGCAGCAGCAGCAGCAGCTACTACAATACTAAAAATAACAATGACTGCAACAAAAGTTTGTAATCAACAATTTGCATATTTGCTTTGGCAATGGCAAAAACTCAGCCGCCATCACCTTGCGCTCACTTTGTTTTCTTTTTTGGAAGCCTTTTTGTTGTATTTAAATGGTGTAAGCTTGCTGTTGGAAAATAGGGTATATATTTTGATTCTAATTTCAATTATATATCTCTAATATATTTATAACATTTTTTCAAAAATCATTCGGGACGAAAAAGTTTCAGAATTCAAATAAATGACTAAAAGCAAATGAGTTTAAGTTCTTAAAACAGAGTATTGATCAGTCTGCACTTATTCTTGACTTTTCTATAGTTTTGGTAGTTTCCAGTACCAAATTCAACGTTGCCTTGCTTTGTATTTTGTTGTACTTTACGTACTTTTATTTTTTAGCTGCTTTTTCGCTCTTGCAGTTGTTTTTGCTGCACTTTGCACCGTTGTTGTTTGGCTGGCTGTTTTTTAGCAGGCATTTAAGCATTTGGCAAGCATGAAACTTACTTCATTTGCGTTTATGGGATTTACGCTCTAATAACTTTAACCAGAGGTCATCTCGCTCTACAAAACCACAATAACAATAATAATAATAAAAATATACTTATGTAAAATCGTTCAGAAATTTTCTTGTTCATTAAAGTGAAAATCCAGAATTTGTAGGCGTATCTTAGCTGAATGCATGTTTGGACCACTAAGCAGTTGCCTGGCCATGGCCACAACTATACCGCCTGGCCAATGCCACATTCATTCAGTGGCTCTTTAGCGTTTGTTGACTGGATAATTATGTAGTGCGTGCGAGATTTATGAGCGACCGACGGCTTGCTGCGTATGGAGCCAGTCAGTCTTGCGAGCCCACGAGGATTTAGGTGAAAAGACAGGGATTTTCGGCGTAGTTGGCATTGACTCTGCTGCATGTGCTCCAAATAAATTGACTGTCTGTGCCACTGTGTGTGTGCGTGTTTGTGTGTGCGTGTTTGTGTGTGTGTGTGTGTGTGTGTGTGTGAGTCTGGGGGCTGAGCGCAGAGCAAACAATGAAGCATCCACAAACCTGACACTAAATAAGCAGACTTGTGTAGGTGCAAATGTGGCACTGTACATGCGTACATGCGTATATGTGTGTATCGCTATCTGTATGTGTGTATGTGTGTGTGTGTGTGTATGTGAGTATGCGTGTACAATATTCAATATTGCAGACACAACAACAGCCTGGGCCTCAGTTCGTAAGGTACGCGCGTGCCTTGAAATTAAATGTCGTTATAAGTAGGCATTTATATACAAAGCAAGACAGCGGGCCCGTATACACTCATACACACACATATACATACATATATTCAATACGTATATGGCACATATTCATTTACAGAGTCGATTGTCGACAGTCAGCAAGTCAGGCAGCAGTTTCAGTTTCTCAGTTCTCAGGGTTTTTTTGTGCCTGAAGTTTGTCTTTTATCACACACAAAGCAAATATTGAAAGAAAAATAAAAACGCAAGCCAAATAATACAACAGAAAATTCAAAAGGAAACGAAAAACCACACGAAGACGCAAAAAGATGATCAGAAAATGCTGAAACTGTCACTTTGAGAGCGTGTTCAACGAATTCTTGCAATCGTTTCTTAATTTCGTTAATTTAACTGTGATAATTAATAAGTAGAGGAATTCATCATAGCACTGAAGGAACGAAGAATACAGCTTTAATGGATTAAATGAGTTCGTATCGATCGAAAACAGACTTTGTTTCTCAGGAGTATACAAAGAAAAACTTATAAAAATAAATAATAAAGAAATTAAAAGAAGGCAAACATCAAGAAAAACATTTTCACCAAATATTTCATTAGAAAATCATGCAAAAAACCTTTACCGCCATTCACTGGCTGCTTCATTTGCTTTTGGAAAAGTCCTTCGTCCTGAAGTTAAAGCAACATTTCAAGTGTATTTTACAGCTGCTGGTGCTGGTGCTGCTGCTGTTGAGCACAACATTTAGACAATTTATATGCCACTCTCAAGACTTTAGTTCTTCATTAAATACAACCCAATTACATTTTGCCAACGCATACAGATAACACCAAGCACACAAACACCATACACACACATATACTAATACACACACATTGAAGACTCTACACTCATCTAATTATTCTCTCAATTATAAATCCTCCCCCAACTTTGCCATTCAATCCATCATTCTGTGGCTAAACGCTCCAGAGCATCAAGTGTTGTTTTTGTGTGTGTGTGTGTATGTGTATACATATATGTGGGGGGACGGTATGTGGGTGTATGTGACTGTGTGTATGTGTAGTAACAACGCATTGGAATTGCAAACAGGCAGCAGGCAGAGCATCATTACAAACTGAACTGTAAGCGTTTACAATCGATGGCAAAGCAAATCATTGTCATTACGTGGGCGTAACCACACGCACACCCAATAAACACACACACACACATAGAGAGTTAGCGAGAGAGAGACGGAGAAAATGAGAAAGAGAGAGAAGTATAATGAAGAAGACTAAAGCAATTTCCGTACAAGTTTGTGGGGCCCTGCGTGGCTAGGCAATAAGTTTGTATTATAGTATTGAGTGCGTGCATTGCACCAGTAATGAGCTTTAATCATAATTGATTTACTGCATCTGACTAGCTACCCAGTGTGCACTGTTGTCATCAATGCTATTCAAGCGAAACTCTCAATACTAGTACCAAACTCCAGAGCCCAAAACCGAAAATCCAATACGCTATACCCAATACCGTATACCAATAACCATCACATGAACCACAAGAGCGATTTATGCTCGGCAATAAACTGCAACCAGACAAATTATGCTATAGCGCGAACGCTGACTTGATGGCAGAGTTCATTTTTCAAAAACTCCCCGAAAAATATAGCAACGAAAAAAAAGAGGAAAAGCGACAGGGGCAGAGGGAAAAAAGGAAAGTTGTGCCGCTTTGCAACTCAACACTCGGGGTATTGACTTATAGCCATGGCAGGCAGTCAGCTAAAGAACAAATGGCCTCGCCCGTACAAAGCACCGAAAAGTTTCTTTTCCTTTTCTGTGTGAAGTAGGCCAAAAACGAGTAATGCGAGAATATGCAAATATTTTCAACAGACCCGAAAAACTTTTGCACAATCGCAAGTTATTCGAATCTGTTGCCACTTGTCGTTCTCAGCACTTAACAACAGTTTAAAATCAATTGCATTATTGATATGTCCTAGATGAACTTGCCAGGATTCGCCAATGCATAAGCGAAGCTTTTCCAAAGAAGTAGCATTTGATTGAGAGTGACCACAAAAAAGCTGACTAAGAACTTACAACTGTGAATGGAGCGAAAAAGCAAAAATCGATGGCGAAAAGTCAGCCAAGAACCAGAAGGTAAGAAACTAAAGTTTTCAACAAATCAATAAGTGAAGTGAGAAGTGTAAAGACTCTTTACGAAACCAAAAATTAAAGCGAGAATTGAAAGAGCAGATATAAAAGTAGAGCATGAAGTGAAAGACTAAATGAGTTGCCAAAATATAAAGGAAGGAAATGTAAAAACGCAGCTCAAGGAGAATATAAAGTCAGACACGTAGAAAAACTTGTAACATTCTCCCACAAAAAAAATAAACTTTGTCGCACGAGAAACTCAAATGAAGTTGTCAACTCGTCATGTATCTATCTGTGGTACCTGAATGAAAAAGTTTTGTAAGCGGTATTGATTGATGCCGAATACATTTCAAAGATGAGTGGCAAGAAGTTAAAAGTGAAGTCAACGCAAGCAATTCATTTACTCAGCTACAGAATCACTGATTAGCCATTTAGTTATGCGACGTTATAAAGATAAGTAAGTCAGTTGGTGTCTGGTTGAGTCTGGTGTGAGTTTGACTTGGTCTGTCCATTCATTAGCAGTGTCAGCTTTCTCGGCGATGTCCTTCGCTTAGTTAGAGTAATATGCAAATTTCTGTATCTGAAGATGAAGAAGAGCTGTTGCTTTTGCTTTTGCTGCACTTTAACAGCTTGAAGGCTCGCTCTCACAATCTTTGCTGCAATTGAAGTCTTGGAACCGGCACCGGCACCGGCACCGGCTCCAGCTCCGGCTTTGGCTTTGTTTGCTTAATAAATTTGCTCGGGCAAAGACAATTTCAAATTCTTCCAGCAATTGGCAAACAGCAGCAGCAGCCACAGTCACATTCACAGTCAAAGCTCGAGGCCCCTGGCCAGCTATTGCCAGCTGTAGTAACTGTAATAGCAACAGTAATAGCAGCAGCTAAGGGATCCGGTAGAGGACAATGGAAACCAATTAACAGTCGCCATTGTTTCAGTTGGTAATTCAACTAAATTGCATGGCCGGTTGCCGGTTGCACTCTTCTTAAGCAAATCTACAGACGCTAGAGCTAGCTGTAGCTCCCTGGAGTTTAAAAGTTGAGCTGCTTTATTGCCACAAAATGTGCGATATGGACACGAGCGAGGAGTTTGGCATTTGTAAGTATGATGTGGTTGTTTCATATCGTGTGTTTAATAACTATAACTAGCTTGAATGACAGAAAATTTGGATTTATTAATGATGACAAGCCAACATATAAGTTTTACCAGAACAATAATCCCAAGCAAAAGGCTAATATGGTCAGGAGGTGGCTGCTTTAAAACTGTGAAAAGGAGTTCGATACAGCTGCACAAAGCCCAGACCTCAATCCAATTGAAAATCTGTGGGCCTATCTGAAAAAACGTACTGCCAAGCGCCATCCGAAAAATAAGAATGATCTCAAGGCGGTAATCTTGGAGGAATGGCAAGTTATTCCATTGGAATACGTCCAAAATCGAATAAAATCGATGAAAAGGCGACTGGAAGCGGTTATGAAAGCCAACGGTAGACAAAACATTAATTATAGCTTATAACTAAAAACTGATAGAAAGATTAACATTGTGTAGACCTTTATTGGCAGTTGAATTTTGTGCCTTTGTTAGTATTTTTAATGTTTCTTTTTTAATGTTTATGTTTTTTAAGTTTTGTTTAATAGGTTTAAGAAATAATTAACTGAATAACTTATAAGAAATATAAAATAATTTAAAAGCAACAACCAGTGTCTAAAGTCTAAGGTGAAAATATCAAAATTTTTCACTGTATGTAAACACTTAATTGGCAAACTGAATTTCAATGATTTTATTTATCTGCTGCAAGTTGATTTCATATAACTATCGCATAACACTTATAGGTAGAGAACTGATCAGGGCTACCACAACTATCGGCTTACTAAAAGTACAGTGATCAGAGTTATTACTGATGAGAATTATCAGAGGATTCCAGCGAATTCGATTAGAGAGAGTAATAAAATATTCTTCATTTAAAATAGAAAATAGAAGATTGATTACGAACTAGACGGGAACTCAACAAGTGCGACACACGCTCAATAAAATATCAGTAATATAGTATCAATAATATATTAGAGAATACGCTTTTCGAATTATGTGAGCATCAATATATATAAGTTAGATAGTGTCAATCTTATTTTATATATGGTATAGAATTAAGTTAAATAATGTAAATTTTGTTTTATATATGAAATAGAATTGGACACCTTAGTTGCGAAATTGTTTACTTGAACGGATGTCGAGTAGTCAGCGGAAAGCAAAGCTCAACGATCCAAGTCGGTAAACTTTAGCGTTCAGCTGAGGTGGTGAAGATGACACCACTTGCAGCGGAAGAATGCCGTACCACACCCAGCGAACACGGCATATTTGCGTGGCCGCTATGAATGAGAATTTAAGCGCTCAGCGATTCGCAGGAGCGTCAGCATTTTTATCAATATAAGAGTTTTCATTATTTGTTCAATTGTAGTCTTTCAGTCAGTCTAAAAAAGCCTTTGAATAAACCAGATGTATCATCAACCCATAACTTCGAAGTGTCTTCCTTTTAGTTCTCACAACAAACCATAAGTGCTAAATACACTTACTATCAACCCAACAGCATTTATTAATGCAATATCAAACTTACAAGCTTCGTAGAAGTAAACATAAATAAATAAGTATAATAAACTTATTAATTTATACACTCGCATACTTATAAATATAAAATATATGCATGTCAAAAAATAATTTTTTTTCAGATTGCTTATGTATTTAGCAAAAGTAGAATATATCGAAGAATATTGAAGAAAAAAATCCTCAATGTAAACTTGCTTTGTTTATTGGTCTGCATGTGTGCATTCTGGTAAGTTCAAGGACCAGTCATTCCGATGAACTCTGTAATCTCGTTTAAGTCAGGAGAGTCGCGCGTTCGGCGATGGCATGTTGAGATTCGCACGCACTAGAGCTCGTTGCTAGGAGCCCATAGAACCCTGACCAGTTAGTCAAGGTGCTAATCAACAGATGCAGGACGATGACGATGATGACGACGTTGGCGACATGAAACCATTTGGGCGCGACTGCTGCCCAAATTAGCTATGGACCAATGGTGCGGGTCAACAAATGGCGCAACTGCATGCGCTGCCAGAGACACAACTTCAAATGCGAAACTTTTTTTTGACATCAACGACGTTGGCTAGCCACACAGCCTGGCAACTTTTCATTAGCATGGGCTCTAGGAGAGACCACAGGAGGCGGAGACCCAGTTACTCCACACACACAGTCACAGCAGGTAACAACAAGTAGCAAGTACAAGCGATGTCCCTGCGGAATTGGGAAAACATTTTCATTGGTTTCCTTGGTTGCTGGCGTCGCATTTGAAGCGCGTCGAAAATGCATTTACTGCGCGGTCGACGCCGACGACGACGTTTTCCAGGCTATTTCATTATCTTTCAGTGTATGTATGTGTGAGATTTGTCTGGGTATGTGTGTGTGTGTTTGTGTGCGTGCTTCAGCCTGTTTGCTTGGATAAACGATGTAATCCAGTTGAAATGGAACTTTTCACATTTAACTGCACACATGCAACGTCCACGATAAAAGGCAGACAAAGAAGCATCAGGAGTCCAGAGTGTCCGGACTTTTCACCGATAATGAAAACTTAAATCATTGTAGGCACAGACTGTATGCCGCTACGGGACCAAACACTCTCAAGACACAATATGACTTTCGTAATGCTCTAAAAACTTTTGATTTGACAAAGTCAAGTTGCAACTAAGAAAACTAAAAATAGTTCAGTGATAATCTTTCAAGACTCGCCCTAGTTACACATCAATTCACAAAGTCTATTATTTTAAATCCTGACCGCATTAAAGTCTGAAAAAGGTTTTAGTTTTCATCAATACTGATGACACACAAAAATTTGATTGAGTCGTTGCAGACGCTGCCATTATTCGCATAATACCCGCGTTGAAGATAGTGCATAGCAAATGCAACTGAGGCAGCTGTTGGCTGCAACTCACTCTCTCTCTCGCCCACTCTCTCTCTTTCTCTCTCTCACTCTCTCTGGCTCTACGTTTTCGGGGAGGGGCACTGTCTGTGTGGAGTGCAAAGTGTTTTCGTTTCGTTTCGTTTTCGTGGTTCGTTGCGTGCCAAATCCATGAGCGTACGATGGCCGCAAAAAGTTGTCCTGGACAGAATGGCCAGGACGAGCTGCGTCAACCTTTAGTAGCCTTTTGATGACTTTTCGCCGACGACGACGATGAGGACGATAGCATTTCTCGTTGCTGTTGTTGTTGTTGCTGCTGATGTAAAACCACAATTGTTGTTGTCGTTGTTGCTGTTGCTGTTATTGTTGTAGCAGCACGCCCCATTGTTCTTGTTGGTGTCGTTGATGGGCGTTCAAATGAAAACTTTTCCAATTATTGCGGTGAGCCACCAAGAGAGAGAAAAGTGACCAAAAAGAAACCAAAGAAAAAAAAATACAAAAAAATACAAAAAAAGAAAAAAAAAATTAAAGAAGAGAAAAGAATCAGTGGCAGACAAACAACTAAATGAGCATCAAATCGAACTCGTGCGGCGCATAATGAGCGTTTTGGTATTTTTCTGTGTATATGTATGTGTGTATTTGTGTGTGTGTTTTGGTTTGTACGGCGCGAACGAGCTGTGTCGTTCGATTCGCGGCAACACCCAGGTCATTAATCTAATTTGTAGGCCCTAACTGTGGAATTTAAAATGGATGTCGCACTGCACAAGGTGTATAAGTACATCGATCAAATTATTCTGCAGCAGCCGCCGCCGCCGACCGTTAATGATGATGATACCTAACTGCTTAACTGCCTAACCGGCAAACGCTAAACAACAGCTTCAACAACAACAACAACAATGCGGAACATTGACATTGACACGTTAAGCTGCCCCTCCTCACACACAGACACACATACAGAGAACACACAGCAAGAGATTGCAATGCCAAAGGCACAAACAAAAACAATGGCGTATACGCAATGCCGCTAATGCTTGCCGGAAGTGACGCCATATTGTTTTTAGTGCTTTTGTCATTTACTGACTGCTGTAGCTGTTGTTTTTGTTGTTGTTGCCTGCTAGCTAGCTGATGTTGTGACCGCCAAGCCGAACAATGACTGAGCGTCTTTTTTTCCTCTTTTTTATCTTAACGCTTCATGAATGGGAACAAAAATGTTGGTAAATGTTCGTAGGTATACATATATTGCTTTAGCTTAAGATTGAATCGTTTTTCGCTGGAAATTCTTTAGCGTTTTTCATTATTGCATTCAATCACAAATTGATTAATAATTGTCGTCATCGTTTTCGTCATTTGGCGGCCAACACTTTCTGGCCCCGAGTATGTATGTGTATGTGTATGTATAAAAGTTTAATTAAACTTTAAGCGCGCTACCTTTCAGTCATTCCTCGTCTCTCACTCTTTCGCTCACACTTTGCGTCTCGCGTCTCTTATGTGTCGATTAATTACACGTCTTTGCTCTTTTGCAAAGTTTAATTAGTTTCGCTTTTAATTGACAGTTGAAAAACTTCAGGCAGCAGGCTGGCATTTGACATGTGCTGTGTGAGTGTGAATGTGTGTGTGGGTGGGTGTGTACATATGGTCATGTATACATATTTGTGTGGTTGAGTGTATAAATTATGGAAAAGATTTTCTGTTTATTGTATTTATTGCTGTTTTCGTACCGTCTAATTTAAAATCAATTTGATATATAAATTTAAATAACAATTTCAAGTTGATAATTTAACAGCAATTTCTTTAACGTATATTCTTCCCCAATCGTTGCGTAAAAAGTCAATGAAATTCACATTATTTGCACTTTGTCTTCATTGTGCAGAAAATGAACAAACCCGAGGAGCAAAAACCAACTTATTGACTAGAGACAGACGAGCGAAAGAGAGAGAGAGAGAGTTAGTGAGGAAGCGGTAAAAGTAAATGTAACTGTTTCTTGTTGCGTAAGTCAACAGTCGCAATGTTGTGTTAATGTTGGCTATATGTTTTCTTAGTGTCCTGTGGCTCTATTTGTTGCCACGTGTGTGTATGTGTGTGTGTGTGGATGTCCTGTCATTTGTTGACCAAATAAGTACATGGCAAGCAATTTGTATTTGCTTAACTTTGTCCAGAGTCGAAGACAGAGATAGAGAGAGAGCGAGCGTGAGTGAAGAGTGGAGAGTCGACACACGCACCGAATCCAAAAACCAAAGGACTTAACTAATTTCATATTAAAACATCGTTTTGCATGCAGGAGCAGCATCAGCAGTGAAGAGCAATCACCACCTCTCACCCTGCTTCTATCACCAACTCTCTCTTTCTCTTTCTCTATCTCTCTCTCATTCTCTTTCTCCCTCCTTAACCAGCAACAGCAACACAACAACATTCTGCACGTTGGCACTTTGAAGCGACTCTAATGAATTTGATGCCCGAAAATTCTTTGGCCTTGGCTTCGGGGCAGTTATTGTCATATGTGTATGTCCTTTTGTGTATGTGTGTGTGTGTGTGTGGGTTTCTGGTGCTTGTGTTTGTCCTGTCTGTGTCTGGGAGCCACATAATTGTCAAACTCATTCTGCACAGCTGTCAGCCCGTGGGTCCGTTCCGAACTAAACTCGGTTGTGGTTTGGTTTTGGTGCGTATGGCATTGCAATTAACATTTATGGCATTTTCTCCTTTTTTTTCGCTTCTTGTTTTTGTTCCCTCTGTCGGACTTAGTTGTCATGCCGCTTAGTGCTTAAAGCAAATCAAAGTCACATCGGTAATCCAATGAGCTGGCATTTCATTTTTTGATAAATTGTATATATAAACTAGTATATACATATACATATACATATAAATATATATATATATATATATATATATATATGAACAGTGAAAGTGAATTACAAATGGGTAAGGGCTCAGCTCTCTGTGCGTCGATGCGTGATTGCAGGAGAAAAGAAAGGAAAAGGGGGTTGGGGGCGCAGAAAATGCTGAAAAACCGAATTATCGACATAAAAATTTTTTGTGCTCATTATTGAGGCCAAAAGGACATCACATAAATTTGATGCGCTGTCCCTTTTTTTTGCGCCCGAGTATCAGGAAATTGTCGGGCAGACATTTTGGGCTTCGCTCAAGCGCGCCTAATCAAAAGATAAATTCCCAAAGACATTTACTTAATACACACGGCTTATACATGGGTAGTTACAGTCCGCAACAAATTTTCAAATATATTACATTAAAGCAATATTGATGAGTGAGGTCATTGAGCCCAACCAAAAAATGATATAATAACCATATTTGCACAAAATGTTGCTTAGAATTGCATATTTGAAACATTTAAATTGATAAAATGCCATCTCATGCATTAGAATATATAATAACCCTTTGTTTACTTCAAAAAACTTTATCTCATATTTATAAATTTTGTTTCTCAAAATAGTTTAAAATATAAGTTTCACAGACTTAAGGGCTTTTAGTACTTAAATTAGCTCTACCACACCCTTTGGTGTGCCTTATGCATTTCCAATCGGATATCCTTTGACATGCCTTTGCTTCGTTGTAATTTGCCTTGATTTGAACTTACGACTTGATTTTGTGTGTCTCTCTTTTTCTGTTTTTCTTGTTGTATCTCATTTTATTTGACCAAATGTGCTGTGGTTGCGCCGGCTGCGTTTTGCTGGTTGCCAGTTTGTCTGTCCTGTCTGCCACGCCCACTTGCCCACTTTGCACACTTTTCAGTGGGCACGCGTCATTATTATGCCATGCACAGTTATGTGTCTGACCCAAAAATATGTAAAAAGACCCGCGTAAAAATCCTTTTCTGTGTTTTTTTCTATTTTTTCGTTTGGCCTGGCAAATCGTCCAATCTGAATCCGCCATCCCTTTTTGACGTCATATAAAATTCAACTTTTTTACTGAATTTTTGAGTCCATCTGCGTATGTGCATGTGTGCGTGTGTGAGTTTGAGTGTGAATTTTATGCTGCTGCCTAATGTCAACTTAAGGCACACTCAGGCAGCGGCTCAATTTCGCTTTATGTTAATTTAAACATGTGCCGGTATGCGCATAAAATATGAACAGCTTTCCAACCTTCCCCTCTGTTTCTTTCTTTCATTCGTTTCCCCCGCTGCCCTTCGGAGACCCTTTGTATATCCTGTTAGCTAGCTGACCGCTCCAGCTATTTGTTCTTGTACTTTTTGGGTCAAGTTAGTTTGTAGTGTGTGTGTGTTTGTGTGTGTTGGTGGGGGCTAAGATTTTCATTTTTACTTTTATATCTTCACCCCCTCAGTGCATGACCCCCCGCCATCAGCCAGTGACCTTTCCACCTCTTCTCGTCTGGTCACATATGTAGCAACTGATTTTTTGTTACGCTTCTTCTTTTCTCATGGCTTTATGCTCTTTGGGTTATACTTTCATGTGTGTGTATATATTTTTCTGATTTCATGTTGTTGACTTTTTGTTGCATTGCCCACGCACACACGCACACACACACACACACGCACACAGATAAATATGCGTATTTGCTTAGATTCTATGTATTTGTTAGCAGTTGGTTTTTTTGACTAAGGTGATTTAATGGCTTCCACCTTATATATATATTAGTCAGTTTAGAATGAGCAGAGCATTTAAAGCTGTCAAAAATGCTGTTTAATACTTTAAGTTGTTATAATCTGATTTATAGGTAAATAATTAATTCCATAAAGTATTAAATAAGTTTTTTCTCAATTTTATTAGCACTTAAAGTCAACAATAAGGGCTTGACAATTTTGAAAAAGAAAATGTTAATTTTTAACATCTTCTTTCATCCACGACTGTAGCGTATTTTGAAACCGCCCCAAGCCGAGAGCCGCACAAAAAAGAAATACCCAAACAGCAACTCAATTTCTTTTTCATTTGTCAGTTAAATATGAGATTAGTGCTTGTACGCACAGCACAAACAGACAGACAGACAGCCGCAACAACAACTTCTTCCTTGATACCAAATTATGTTTGGTTACATGATTTTGTGTGTTGCTGCTGTTTTCGGCTTCGGCGTCGACTTTTTATACCCTTAACCCATGAAATGGGTAAAAAAGGGTATAATGGTTTTGTGCAAATGTATGTAACAGGCAGAAGGAAGCTTCTCCGACCCCAGAAAGTATATATATTCTTGATCAGCATCAAAAGCCGAGTCGATCGCCATGTCCGTCTGTCTGTCTGTCCGTCCGTCCGTCTGTATGTATGAACGCATCGATCTCAGAAACTATAAAAGCTCGACACTGCAGATTTGGGATATGAGCTCTCCGAATCCCTAGGCATAGCAAGTTTGATTAAAATATTCGATAACTTCTCCGGTTTACGATATACACATGTAATCGATAACAAAAAAATCTTGAATTTCAAAAAATTTAAAATGGGGATTGAAATAATAAACAAAATAATGAACATCTGTGAAATTTTTATTAAAATCGGTTAAGAAAAACTGGAGATATGAAGCCATCAAGCATTGGCACAGTAGTACACGTACATATGTGTATGTCTGTTAGCTCGACCGTCTGTCCGTCCGTATGGTCAAGGGTTAAGGGTATCTTCTAGTCGAGCGTACTCGACTAGAGCCTTCTTACTTGTTCGTTTTTGGGTTTCACATGCGCTGCAAATTTTCATTTTTCTTCATATATGTACATACATATATGTCTAGATATGTATATATATTTTTTTTATTCGGCTAGGGGCCACATTTGTTGTTCAAATGTTTTTGCCATTTAAGTAAATTGAAATGTTTGTTAATGTATGTATGTGGGTGTGTTTTTGTGTGTGTGTGTGTTTTGGTCAGGCTGCTTTGCTTTTTATCTTAAAATCATTTTAATTAGAAGCTCTCTTTTTGTGCAATCTCCCCAAAAATGGTACATTTTAATTAAATTTTTTACTCAAATCAAACGGTTTGGATGTTCTATTATACGGATATGGTCAGAGGCAGTCTGATTATCCCAAAAATGCCTCACAGTGCATTTACACTGAGGTCGCGTTAGGACTTAAGGCTTATGAAAATTTTAGTATTTGATATACAGAATGTGTCCGTTTAATTTGAATTTAGAGAATTTAGCTCGCGCCACAAGAGCGCCGCTAATTTACCGATTTATTTGGTCAAATAACTAATCGCGGCCACTAAAATCAGCTGATTGCAAATCAAAATACATTTAATTTTAATTTGATGTCGGACAGAAACAAAAGCAGCGGGTGACTGGCCTAGAAAAGTTTAGTGAAAATGTTGCACTGATAGAAAAAAAGTGATTAAACTAAATTCGATTGTTATTGAATTTCATTACTGTTTAAGTACGGCTTAAATATGAATTAAGTTTGAAAAACTTAAGTAAAATAAGAAAACTCTTAAAATAAGAATAAGTAAGCTTAAGCTAAATTTAATTCGAAATCGAAAATCAAAATAAGTACTATCAAGTAAAAGGGCTTTAGTCGCGTAAGCTCGACTAAAAGGTACCCTTAACCCTTGATCGTACAGACGGTCGGGCTGAGAGACATACATATACGTGTACCACTGTACTAGTGCTTGATGGTTTCATATCTCCAGTGTTTCTCAGACTTTATCTTTTTTTGTTAATAGTTTCAATCGCCATTTTCAAGTTTTCAAAACTCAAGATATTTTTGTTATCGATTCCATGTGTATATCGAAAACTGGAAATGTTATCGAACATTTCAAACAAAATTGTAAAAAGGGTATACAAAAAATGCAGTATACAAACTTTAATCGTTTTCCATAAAACAAAATCTTTTCCATAGCCAAACAAAATATAAGAAAAATAGTTAGAAAAATACTTGATTATTTTGATCAGTGTAAGTATTAACCAAGTGTTATTTAAGCTGTTGTTTATCGGGTTGAAGCTGATTTCTCTACACTTGGTGCAGCTCTGAAGAGCAATTGGCAATTGCCATAAATTTGCAAAAGCCCCAAAAGAGATTGCACAATGAAAATTGGCCACAAAATGTTGCACCATTGGAGGCAGCCTAACGCATTGACTGCCCATTGATCCCCCTTCTCTCCCGTTACCATTTTGTGGCATCGAAAATGCAAAAATTCACGGCACTTTTGTAGGTCAGTCGAAACGCTTTCATGGAAACCAGCGCCAGCGCCAATCGGAATGCGATCAACGTTCGCCATTTAAAACACTGCTTTTAACACACACTGCACACACACACACATACATGCACACACAAATATACGCTCTTAATGCGTCTAATTGTATTGGTAATGCACATGAAGGCATTTAATTATGGCCCAGTTTACGTGTGCCCATGTGTGTGAGTGTCCGTGTCCGTGTGTGTCCGATTGTGTGTGCGTGTGTGTGTGTTGTCCTGTCCTGTCTCTGGTGTGATTAGCATATACAAATTGCCACACTGTCATTTGTTACACACAATTCAACTGTGTGGGGAGCTGCGAATGCAACAACAACAACAAAATCGCTATAACAATGCATTGCAATGTCAGCTGCATTTAATTTATTTGCATGCCACAACAACAACAACAGCAGCGGCAACAACAACACTCAGCGTTTGCCGTTTGCATTTTGGCTTATTGCCCAAAAAATATTATCAGTACATCAAATATTTATTGTGCAGCCTTGAAGAAATATATATATAGCTTAAACAAACTAAAAAAAACGAGGCAAGGCGTGAATCATGAATTATTGTCATATTTCCAATATATCAACAACAAAATACAGTTGAAATGATATGCTTAAAAACCTGCAAAACTGTTTACACAAATACGAATTCCGAACCATAAAAGTAATCCGTAAAAATGTATTTAACCTCTGAAATGAAAATAATACCGTAACAGCATATTTACATTCATTTAAATGCATATCCAATTTTTTGTTATTCAAATTATTTTTTTCAATTAATAAAATAAAATCAACAGCTCTATAACTGGTTCAATTTCGGCGTTTATATTTTTTTTTCAAGCTTAAACCAAACATGTCACTTTTTTTAAGGTTGGTCAGAAGCGTTTTTTCTCAACTTTTAATGTAGTATTATTTTATAGAACAAATCAAAGGCATATTAATACACTTATTGAACATTTCATGGTTTCAGGTTTTTGTGGTTTTGTATGTAGCAGATTTAGAGAAGAATAAATGTTTTTGGTCAAAATCAACAGCTGAGTCGATCTACCCAGGTTCGTCCGTCATCTTTCTGTCTGTATGAATGAACGCATCGATTTCGGATACCATGACTCATTCAGAGTCAAACTTAGAATGTTCTCCTCTGTACTCTAGGCACAACAAGTTTGTAAATTACCGATAACATTTCCGGCATCCGTTAAATCCATGTAAACGACAGTAACAAACTTCAGGACTTAAAGAACTTTAAACTTGACCCAAAAACTAGAGGCAATATATTCATAATCTGTGAATTTCATCAAAATTGCTTGAGATACACCATAGATATCTGCTTAGGGTATCTACAAGTCGAGCTTACTCAACTAGAATCTTCTTACTTGGTACGTAACTTAGTTATTTTAAAGAAAGAAAGGTTTTGTCCTATCTATTTATGCAATTTTTATTATATTTGAATATTTTCTTTATATATAGAATTCACATTCCAGACTTGCTTTCTAAATGTTGAAAAGGAATAGTCTTAGTATGCAAACTAGAAAGTTATTATAAGATAAGTTCAAACAAAGTAAAACAGTTGCACTTTGCTTCAATTGTTTCTTACACATTTTATTGAACCATTTTTAAGAGAGAGAAAATTGCGAAAATGCCAATCAAATTGACAAATGACAAAATTAAAAGTAAACAAGAGCAAAAAAAAACAAAACAAAATGTTTTTCTATAGCTGACTGAAGTTGTTCGAAGTTGCTGGTATCTGGATTGATATAGCTAATGAACAAACCGAAGCGTCTACCATTTATAAAACTTTTGTTGCTTTCAAATTAATCGATTTAATTGAAGACTGCACAATGCCAGCGACAGTCAAAGCAAAACTTTCGGTTGGGCCAAACTTATTTCTAGTTTATTTACAATTGAAATTCGCAGGGAGCAGGTGCTGAGCCAGTTGAAGGCAGACAAAAAGAATGCAATGAAAACAATCAGCTGTAAGTTATTTGTGTCTGTCTCTTTGTGTGTGTGTGTGTGTGTGTGTGTGTGTGGGAGTTGGGGAGCGCAAGGAGTTGTAGCTGGAACTGTTATTGCTACGGGTAACCTGACGATGCCCCGTAGCATTGAAAGTGCACAAAATGTTGCACATTGTAGATAATTGAGTGGATGGCAAAGTTGCCCCCAGGCGTAACGCGAAGTTCGTCGTTGGTGGGTGGTGGGGAAGGGGTTTTAGTCATCTCTGCCGCTTTGCAAGTTGGATGGTTACCTGCAAAATGTAAATAACTAACAATGCCTCTGGCATCCAAGAAAGCTTCCATCGCTGTCGCTTTGTAAATAGTTCTTGCCTGCAAGTGAAAAGCAAACACATTTAGTTTTGAGTGCAAATCGAGTTTGAATTCGCTTAAAGCTACTCCTGCAGCTTTTACAGCTGCTGCTGCTGCTGCACAAGTCAGCTGCACAGATAGAGCAAGAGATCACATTTATGTCCATTACTTTAATATGCAACTAGAAACAAAATGAGCTTCTTGTCAGAGCTTGATTCTTTTGCAGCGATGTCATTGAGCTAATAAAAGTTTTAAATAGTTTGCATGCCTCCAACTGTGGCTTTGCTTTGATGAAATCAACAACTGCACATGGAGAAAACAATGGAAATGCTGGTTTGTATTATTCTTTATAAACTTATTTTGTGTAAGAAAAATGTGCGTTTAATGCCTGAAATAAACTTTAACTTCTCCTCTTTAGGGTCTTAGGTAAACTCTCTTCAACTATTTGGATTTTTTACCCTCAGAGTTACACAAAAAAAAAATAAATAGCTATTAAATATCTTTGTGAAAGGCCTAGAAGCGACATATTCAATTAAATATGCAGAATAAGATAAGTTCAACCAAAAATTGTTGACAAGCAGCAGCGACAAGTTGCAAGCTTGCATCTTAAGTCGGCAAACACAACTAATTTCATATGCCTTGTAGCCAATTTGAACTGCAGCAAAAAGAGCAACTGCAAGAGCGCAACAAAAGCAGCTTTCCAACTTGTGACAGGGAAAATAATGTGGGCGAAACAATGAATTATGCACTTGGAAATAAGTTTGGCGATGCGCAATTGGAACTCCATGGCGGGCTGGCTGGTTGGCTGGCTGGAAAGCTAAAACCGGCAGCCATAACCGAAACCAGCCAGCAAATCACTCATAAATGGCCAAGAGAGCATATGGCCAGTGGGCCAAAACACATTTGGCCTTATGCCGCAATTTCGCATCCCACCACACTCCCCCGGCACGCCTGCCTTGTTTTGCGAAAGTTTTGCGCTGGCAATTTGCAAATAGACGCACAGACAACAACAAATTTAGTGCCATTTAATGTTGCAAAATGCGTGCATGGCTCATAATAATTCATAAGCAACATTTTGCGATGGCAGCTAGTGTGAATGTGTGTGTGCGCGAGTGTGCGACTATGCGTATGTGTGTGTGTGTCTGCATTATATGTATATTGTACAATCAACGCGTTAAGTTGAAAGTAATGCATCAAAATTGTGTGCAGCCAGTCAGGCAATAACAACAACAACAAGAACAACAACAACTAAAGCAATAACTTGAACGGGAACAACTCCCAACAGTTGTTGCAAGTGCCCCACAAAAAAAAAACATGGCTGACACAGATGGAGTGCAGCACGAAAGTCAAGAGCTGTAGTCGACTTAAAAACACAACGGAAGCTTGTCAAATCGTGATCTTTGGCAAAGCAACTACAAGAACACATAGAATATAATGTATATGTAATGTTGGCTTGGCTTCAAAATTTAACTACGTATGTGTTCGGATTTTTCATAAAGACAACGAACTTAAGGCTCGTAATAGTGAAAAACGTAACTTAAAAATTATTTCTGTAGTTTGTTTTTATTAATATTTTAAAGTTTCCACAAACATCACTTGTTGACTCTTTTTGTTATATTCTTCTCTTGTTACTCAACATTGAAAACAATTTTAACATTGAAAATTGTGTCGCTTGCCCGTTTTTAACTTAACTGTTGACCCAATACAATACGGCGGCCAACGCCACTTTTGCGCAGTTGCAGTCCATCACAATTTTTAATTACAATAAAGTCACTTTGCAAGTTGCCCGTACATGAAAAACAAGAAATTGGGGAAAAAATTGGGCATTGGGGAATCCCAAAAAATATGATGAAAGAGAAAAAAGAGTTGTGGTCCGCATAAAAGTGAAATTATAATTAATAAATCCATCATCATATTGTGTGCTCGAATGCTTGTGTGACCCCAAACGACACCGCACACCCTGTGTGCACCCCTGTGCGCACCCCTCTGGCACCCTGTGGCTGCAATAAAATGTGAGAAATTTGCATAGCCTGCTTGCAGGCGTTTCATGCATCAGATGTGCTATGAATTTTAATGCAATTTTAAGCTACAGCTACTAGAAAAAACATCATCAACAACAATAAGAAAAACACGACCTCAGTCGAAAATAAAACAAATCAAAATAAAAATGCAACGCTGACAATGGCGAATTGAATGCGTTTTTATCGAAAGTTGCACAAGGCAACTGGTACTGAAACTGCAACAACTACTCCAATAATTGTGTATGACTGTGTGTGTGCGTTTGTGTGTGTGTGAGAAGACATTGAGTTCTTGACGCTGTCGCTGACATTTTGCATTACATAAGCGTATTTATGCAAATGTGTTGTGAACTTTTCTACCCACGAGCTGTTGTTGATGTTGTTTTTGCTGTAGCTGTTGCTGTTGCTGCTGTTATTGTGTTATGCTTGTTGCCCACTTACTGACTGACTGACTGGATGAGAAACATGGCTCGCCTTGTTTATTTTTTTTTTTTTTTGCTGGGGGAGGGGTAGGGGCAACCTTTATTATTTTGGTGGTGTTGTTGTCGATGCGCCATATTTGCATGCATTTTAAATGACTCGGATATCAATTTTGACATATCACTTGACAGCTTAAAAAGGTTTATGTATTTATACAAACGAACAGACGAAACATTGTGTGTGTGCGCGTGTGTGTGTGTGTGTGTGTGTGTGCGTGTGTAGAGTAAGATGGAATCAGCACGACGAGACATCAACAGAAAGACAGCGACAGAGAGTGTGTGAGAGAGAGAGAGAGAAACTGAAAGATAGATACGAATCGAATGCAAAACAGTAAGCTCGTTTAAAAATCCCGTATTAACATAAAGGTCGTCAAGTGTGTGAATATAAAAGCTGAAAGCAGACTCGCATACATATCTTCAAGCTTTCAAGGTGTTTTTTCACGTTGTACGATATACAACCAAAGATTTGAAAGATTTGATTATAATAATATACATTAAAACATTTTCAATTTTAATGCACTTTGATGTAAGTTTTTATGCAAAGCATTTGAAAAATGTAATTAATTAATATTTGTATAAATTGAGATTGTTAAATTCCTACAGGATATCTTTTCGTCTAGCAGTTAAACGCCTTCTCGCGTGCGCCTATTTATTTGTTGTGTACTTGGACATGTATAAAAAAAGCGTATTTTAAATTTATTGCTTCATTAAAGCTTAATACCCCAAGGCATGTGTACATATGTGTATGTGTGTGTGTGTGCGTGTGTATATATTTGTATATTTGGATTGTTTTTTATGTGTACGCATATGTGTGTGTGTATGTGTCAGGTAAAATATTAACGAGCTGGGAATTCAGTTTTCCGTTGTTTGGATGGTGCTGTTTATTGTTGTTGTTGTTAATGTTGTTGTTATTGCGTGTGTGTGTGGGTGTATTTTTTTTTTTTGTTTTGACATTGTTGTTATTGTTGTGTGCGGCTTTAAGCGCTGACCAATTCATTTAAAACGCATTTTGAATTAGCCCGCAGATAATAAATTCTATTATTGAATAATTAATAAACAAATGCACAGCAAACTTTTGGCCTGATGTTATATCAAAATTCAATTATGGGTTGTACTAAAATGGTCTTAAATCAGGCAAATTATTCCTTCAACTGAGTCGAAGTACTTCCAGTCTCAAAAATGAGGGATTATCAGACTTGTATTAAGTGTAAAAGTCTTCTATCAATAATCAAACAATCATTTTAAAGTACAATGAAATTCAAATTCATCCCTCATCAATTTTAAAAACGACTGAAATGAAGAATACCGAGACTACAAAACTTACTTTCATTGAGTTTTTCGAAATCAGTATAAGTATCTATGTTTTCTATTCTAGGAAACACTTGATTATTTGTTGTAGTGTATGAATAAATTAATACAAAAACACGTGTATGTGTGTGTTCTGGTGTTATACTTATTGTTTTTATTGTAACAAATTGTAAAATGCATGTTATTTAAATGCTTTACAGGCTCTAAGCATTGCAAAGTGCCAGTAAAATGATAGTTTTATTGTAAAGTTAATTGCATTATGCACAGAAAGTGAGAGAGAGAGAGAGAGAAAATGAGAGAATTGGGTGAGATTTGCATGATTTATGTGTTTAAATGCATTAAATCTGAAAAATGAATTTTTTTATTTTGATTTGTTTGGTTTGATCGCTTATAAAATAATCATTTCTACAACTCGTTATTAAATTATGCTTATCATTTTTAATCACTGTCGGCAAATTAAGCTGTCATAATGTAAACTTAATACCGACAGCTTTAAGAGTTGAGCTTAACCTAAAAACCAAAGTCCAAGCTTCAGTTGCCCCGTTCAGTGGCCAAAATCCAAAGTAAATAATTAAATTTGCTGTGCAAATAAAAGTTCAAGTGGTCGTCTTCGTACAGCTCAAATGTCCGTTGCTCATCTGCGTGTCTCAAGGCACTCAGCCTGACAGACAACAACAATAAGAACATGAAGTACAACCCTCAAACCGATTGTCTACAATGTCAAAGACAGGAGAAAACCTTATAGCCCATCTCTGTCTTACTTCACATTCTGTCTTTCATTCTCTGTTGCTTTCGTTTGGCATTCAGTAAAATTGCTTTGATTAGCGTATAAATCAACAGTGCAAAAATCGTAGCATACTTTCCAGCGTCCCCAGTTTTTATTTATCTCGCTCTCGCCGTCTGTCTTTCTGTTGCTTTCTTCCACTTGCAAGCAGACTGTTTAAATTAAATTTATGCGCCATTTCAAGTTGTTTACAAGTTGGCAGCACTTGATAGAGTAGGGGAGTGGGGAGGGGGAAGACAAAGGAGCCAAGTTAATGCAATTGCTTCTGCTGGCCGGGCTAAAACAGCCTCAAGATTCGCACTTGAAAAGTGCATGAAAAGGTCAAGACGTCTGCAGAGATGAGTCAATTTTCATATGCCTCAAGTCAACGGGAATCGTCTCTCTGAGATTCAGTCTCTGTCTCAGTCTCTGTCGCTTGTATATTATGTGCTGCACATAATAATAAAACTATAAATTAAATTAACTCATAAAAATTCCGTGTGCATAAAAACCGAAGAACAGTCCGAATAATAACTGCGTGTTGCTGCTGTCGTTGTTGTTGTTGTTGTTGCCGGCAAGGGGCTATCTATCTATTCTGTGTGCTAGCCGTCGTTCCAAACTGCCCGCCAGAGGCCATTCCATTTCATTTTCGGGTTTCCGTCGCCCGTTTCTTTTCATCCCATCACCCATCACCCCACTCTAGTGCCCTTTTATGGGCATACATATAGGCGCTTTGGCTTGTAAGTAGCATGTAAGTCAGCTCGCTGAGCACATGATTTAAATTCTTGTGAGCACGCCAAACCAAATGGACACTGGGACACAGACACTTGGCCAGTCGTCGGAATATATCTATATATGTGTGTGTTGTTGTATATATATAAAAAGCGTCAGCGTGCATATTTGATTTGATTTCATTGCCAGCCACGCCCCGCAGCGTAGCAATGAGAACGCGATGTGCCTGTAAATATTTATTAATGCTGTGAAAGTTTTCCGTTCTTCTCTTTTTTCTCGGGCTTAAGTAGATGCGATTTGTTGCTAGGGGGAAGACGGCTTTGATTTTATAGCATGCCCAGTTGAAATAAGATCAATAAAAACCGACGTTGAACGAGTGGAAAAAGGAGCGTAAGAGTTTTATATATTATTTTTATTGACTGTAGATTTACTAAACTTAAATTTTGCGGTTTTACTTATAGGAATATGTAATCTGAACACCATTGCAAGCATTAGATTATTATTATAAGTAGAACAGCTGGCTCAAATCATCTTCTTTTCATATGGCGAGCCCTTAGACGTTTTCTCAGTTCCTTAATCACCAATTTTCTAATTCTTATACGCAAGCTTGCGAGCATTATTTCATCGTGATTCTCCTTGAATTTGTGCTGACGACTTGCAATAATTTTCTTTACTTTCGCCAGTCTCTCACGTTTGCTATAGCTTGGCTGAACTAAACGCTGCGCCATATCCGAATCTAAAATCAAATATCATTTTCAAAAATAATATCTCAAACAGAACATATTAGAAAAGTAATATGATTTCTAAATCAGAGCCATAGGGGCAGGCAAATGATATTCAAAGTTTAATAAACATTTGCAACAGAGCAATACAAAAACAACAACGACGAACAACAAATAACAACACTGGGCGACAAACAATAACACTAACACAAGTTGGTGCCAGTGATGATGACGTTTAAAGCAATTACAAGAGGCCAAATGAAAACTGAACAATTCAGCTATTTCCCCGCTACCCTTCTCTCTCTCTCTCTCTCGCTCTCTCTCTCCGTTCTAACATATACCCCTTGTAACTGCAATGTGCATACAAATGCAAATTGCGCTCTGGCATACGTTGCGTATACGTAACGCCAAATACCAACGCCACGAGCAAAACAAAAGCAAGAACAAAAAATATACAAAAACAACAACAACAGCAGCAACAACAATGGCAAAACATTTTCACATTGCGTGAACAAAATAGTTTTGTATTGCGGTTGTTTTTAGTGGCTCAGCAGCGGGCGTCGGGTGGTTGCTCAGCGACTAAACGACAACTGGAACAACAGTACCAACAACAACAATTGGCAATTACACCGAAGTAGTCGTACTCCACAGCAAGGACACCAACACAACAACAGCAGTAGTGCTTACCCCACCACCTCACCACCTCTCAACCATGCAAACATCAGCGCCACAAGCAACGCTGGCAAAGTATTCGACTATGCCATAACTGCACGAACTGCAAGAGTTCCGTGCTGCAAAATGCAGTTTCTTACGCGAGTTTAACAAATGCATAACACTCTTCAATGGGAGTAGAGAAATTAAGACAGATGAAGAAGTCTGAATACTCTTACGACAGCTTTATATGCAGAGGAATGTTCAGATTTTTTGTAAGAAAATGCTGACGAAAATGTCTAAATAATTAATTCATAAAATGAATATTATGCGATAAAAACTTTTTTATTGCATCAGAACACTTAAACGTGGGTAAAGTGGGTAATGTTACGAGACGCATTATCTGTGATATAAATTAAGCTAAAATTCACATAGGGAAAAAAAATGCATATAAAGAACTATTCATAAAAAATAATAGAACGCATTTCCGCGAAGGTATGTAGGAAAATTATAGGAGAGCATTTTTTCAGCTCTTTTTGTATGAATATTTAAGCTTCTTGTGTAGATATATAAGCTCCAAAGCTTTTCCAGCTAATGCGTTTTAGGTAGTAAAATAAGGTTGCTTTATAATCTCAGTCTAAAAACTGTGATACGCGTAATACCTTCCATCAACGTTATGGTAATGTGATGAATTTTTCAATTTAATATTTTTAAATCAGTTTGATTATTTTATAACATTTTTCAACGCAAAAGTAGGTAGAGCCATGTTTATTTACTTAATTGTTAAAGCTAACGAAATTACCTGAGAAATTTCCTTTTTGCACGCAGAACATTAAGTGATTCATATAAATGGTTTGCGTGCAGCAAAATGCAGGTGCTAATCAAAGGATGCCAAACGCAGTAGTCGCACCAACAGTAGCAAAAAAAGAATCAACACAAAATAACAACGAACAGTAACAAAATCCATAGCAATGTAGAGAAATACAATTTGAAACGTTGTGAGTCCATTAGCTTGCAATGCCACGCATCAAATCATAATCATTTCAAAGTAAACCGAAATTGACTTGCGCAAAATGAGAAGAAACCGAAAAGCAAATAAGAAACGACCGAATTGCGGAGTAAGCAAACAATGAGATGACCTATAATAAAGTTAATGAATAACAGGCATTATGTGAATAGACAATATTCATATACTTAGAGACTCTTGCTTTAGTATGTATAATATATAGTAATAATGAAATATTCATATATTTTAGATCTTTAACTTTAGTTCTGACATGCCTTTAAGCGCCTGCTAACAGCAAGAGTATACAACTACAGTCAGCTATCGTATATAAATAAGCTGGCATAATAATAGAAACAGGCAACGCAGTAATGGGAAGAGGAGGGATAAATGGAAAGAGAAAGTAGCTCGAAACTCGAATTCCATTTGTGTGCATTTCAGTTTGTGTTTAAATCAAGAACTGGATATAGTATATATGCGTTACCCCCGCCCACTCCGGTGGCTGGCTGGTGCGAGAGATCTCGACAATCATTCAGGCTGACAGGATGTGCGCTTGAGTGCGCTGATTGTGAGTCGAAAACAAAATACAAATACCAATACATGTGGCCAAGGACATAGTCCCCAGCTCCGCATCGGAGCTCGAGCCTGTTGGTGGGTCAGCGCCAGGCATCTCCGATTGCCTTTCCTGTGGCTGCAACTTGAGGACACACTTTGCTAATTGAATTTATGCCATGGCGCCAAGCTGACAACTTCCGTGCGACAACATCCATTCCCCTACTACTACTAGCAACAGTTGGCGGCAAACGTGTTAATGCAGCAACACACACACACACACACTTACAAAAAAGGTACATAAAAATGACATAGAGCTCTGCCTTGCCTTGCCTTGCCACCACATCCGTGCTGCTCATTAAGCATATGGCAACATAACGTACCAGCAACAAGGTGTAAATACGTTTGTCCCAACTCATATTTGTGTTCGAGTTCTTGTTATTGTTGCTGTTGTGGTGGTGGTGTCTGCGACTGTGATACTTTTTTTTTTATTTTTGTACGCCAGCAAAGCGAAAATTAAAAAGCACAAACTTGCGACTCCTTTTCTTTCGCTGCGTCTATCTGCCACGAATCCTTTCTGTTTGCCTTGCGTTTTTGTTGTCCTTGTATGTACATATGTATGCTTATCCTTGTTCTCGCTGTCTGCCCTGACAGTTTAAATGCCTGTTGTTTGCGTGGGGGCGTGAAGTTTGGGGGTGTGTCATGGGCAGAGGGGTGTATCCAGTGCCAGTGGTAAGTAATAGCTGCCATTTGCTGCCAGACTGCGGTCTGCAGCCTCCTTTCTTCCATCATGCTTCCTTTTCATAAACCATTCCATTGCCACATACTGCATGTACTCACACACCCACATACAAACACAACACACAAGACAAAATACATATACAATTTGAATGAATTCCATGTAATTACAAATGTTAAGCTGGCTTGTGTTGGGGAAAGAAAATATGAAATGGGCTGACTACATATGTGAATATTTTTTCCTTCATTAGAACTATTCGCACAGAGAGCAAACTGTAAATATACACATAAATATATATATATATTGAGTAGGGGGTGGCACTTAAAGCTCCCATCTGACTTAAAAGTGTTTAAAGCGAGAGAAGTTAATAAAATTTTCAAGCATCTGTCAATTTATGCGGCTCAGATTTCAAAGACGACAACAAAGTGCCAAATGATCAACTTTCAACGGCTGAGTATCAAAATTTTGTGTACGAGAGTATAAAACTAAAAGCTTTGCGATTTTATTATTGTTTGAAACCGGTTTTCTTTGATGGTCGTATGTTATATATAGAGCTAAAGCTCACAAATATATCAAAGCAGCAGCAAGAAAAATATATTTAAATATAGAGAATATGCATTGGAAATGAACAAGAGAGACATTTTTTTATAAATTGCCTTAACAGTTTTAAATATTTAATAACGCTTATCATACCTTACCATCAAAAAAATCTTTACAGCTTAATATTTTCTTAAATAAACATGTATGAATACAAATTGGTTACTAATGCCTAATTCTGTATACATTTCCTACTACCATAAGTAAGAGAGAGAGAAAATTGATGAAGTGATACTGCACAATTTGTGAGCATCGATATTCTGCTGAATATTTTTGCAATTAGGTCGCCGCACACAAAATGCAACGAGCCAAGCGCAAAAGGTGCAATAATTCACGATAATGCCGGAATAAATGGGGGTAGGGATGGGGCACTTTCTCTATAACACAATCGCAGCTAATAATAAATTAATTGTGCAATTGCATTTGGGTGTTATTGGGCAATTGATTACTTTTTTGGCGCCGCACCGTTGCGAGCTTGCACTTATTATTTATGGATGATGGCACTGCCCCATCCCCAACCCAACCCACCCCACCACACACAATTCCCAGTCGACATCCGACAAATCCAATCAGCAGTGTGCGCTGCTTTAACTTGTACAGTCTTAGCTGCTTTACCAAAATTTTCGTCACATCTCACAAGAATGGGTATCACGGTATCGTCGTGGGTTTTTGCCAACTAACCCACTAATTAAAACTAAGTGGCGGGCGTTGAAAAACGCGTTCCAACCTCTATTAACCCAGCGACGCCCAATTACACTTTCGCTTAATTTTTTAGCTCCTCGTGCGCCTCGTTGTGGCACACAGGCACCCAAGCACCCAGGGCCCCAAAAATTTGACATTTTGACAGCGTGGCAAGTTTACAAGCAGCAGCAACAAGCAGCAACAACCAACAACAGGAACATCAACATCAACAGCAACAACACGCATTACGCATACGCCGCATTGGGGGCGCCGGATTCTAATTTGTTTACGGGCATTAGGCCAAAATTTTAACTGCGCCCCCGGAAAACACTAAAACCTGAGGTGAGAAATACGTGTGCTTGAATGTTTGTATGTATGTATGTAGAATATACATGTATGTGTTGTTGTGTAAAAGCAGGTTTTTCAAATAAATAGAAAACTGTAATGGAGCTCTTCTTGTTAAGAGCTGTGTAGTTTAAAAGGTTTATTAGGGGGCCAAGCGATGCTTGTTTCAAATGAGTTTAGCTTTAGTAATGTTAACAATTTACATATACACAAAATATATGTACATACTTATAAATGTTGAAACTAGTGCTTAAACACGTGTTAATACTTAATACTATTTATAATTAATACTATTTATATTGATATCATTATAAAAAATAATAATTTTTGGAAGGATTGAAATATTTTATAACATAAGAATAAATTTAAATTAAAGTACTCTCCAGTAACCAGAAACACTGGAGATAATTGCGTTTTTATACTCTTTTTATTATTAAGCCTAAATCGATTTAGTTAGAACATAAAAGTTAAGCTCCAAGGCATGCTAGTTGATTATGAAGATTATCTGCAATATACAAATCTAATAGTTCCGATATCTTTGAATTGGTTAGATGTTATCGAGCAGAAAATTTAACTGCAACTGCCTGTTGTTAGTTGTCGATAAAGTTTACGTTTTTGCTACTGAAAATTCATCGTTTGGATGAAGAAACGAAATGAAAGTAAACATAAGCAACTGAGATTTTCTCAATTCGAACAAGAATTTGGCCAAAGAGAGTTTGAAGAAAGAACAATAATTTTCCATAGCCAACTAAATTTACTCGAACTGTTCAGTTGTAAAAATACGGTTGTATTAACATTTTGCGTTGTCATCTGCTTTGTTCTTACAACTAGTATTTAAAACTCAAATACACATAAGCCCACACAGATACACACACATACATACACTCTGTAACATATAAAGATACCCAAACATTAACTCACAACATTTAAGTATGCACGCTGTCACCTTGTGCGTTTGTATTCTGACAAATGGCGCACGTTTTACATATGTATAGTTGTTGCCACCCCCCCTTCCCCCGTCGCTTCCCCTTTCCCAGCAACATACACTCTAAACTTACATACACATTGTGTGTAGATGTAACACAAAATGCCGCAAACGTGTGCGTGGCAAATTTGTAAAGTGCAGAATTTATGCGTAATGTGAGGGCGTTACTCCAAACCCAAACCCAGACCCGGGCCCAGAACCTATCCAGTCTTAGTCTCCCCGCCTATACCATATCACATTCTTTCTGCCAAGCCCCCTTCTTCGACCGCGTCCCCCCCCCCCCTGTCATGGCCTTAAAGTGAGTGCCGCTGCTGCGGCTTACAAGTTTGAAGAGGCATGGTAACGACGTCGCGGCGTCGCCGTTGGCAGCGAAGTGCCAAAAAGTTGCAGTTAACGGCAACCCAAAAATATATAACTGTCTAGCCTTTATGTGTGTGTGTGTGTGTGCGTGAGTGTATATCTATGGATGTGTGTAACTCTGTGTGTGTGTGTGTGTTTGAGTGTGCGTTTAATTTTCTCGCCAAACTAAAATGTTTTTGGTAGCAGCAGCTAACATCGAAGTTTTTCTTTCTGTATTTTCTTCTTTTTTTTTCTCCTTTTCGCACGCGCTTCATGCAAATATTTGGCAGCACTATGCCAACCAAATGACTGCAAAAGGTTAGCAAAATAGCTTCATACGCGCCGCGTGAGCGCAACAAAAGCTACGCAAATACACATACACATTGTGTGTAGACTGTGTGTGTGTGTGTGAACTTGGATTTTGGTAAAATTCATTAAAGTTTATGATTGCGTATGTTTCAACAGTTTTACAGCGTCCCGCCCACAAACATATACACATAAATACATATGTAAGTTTCGGTGTGTGTGTGTGGGTGAGTGATACAGATAATAACAACACCAACAGCAACAACAACAACAATGTCGATATCTGACTTTTGGGGCCTGCCTTTTTACGCTTAATGTGTTAAAACTAATTTAAATTTATTTCATTCGTGTAAATTTGCCAAGATGCTGCTGCGGCAGGCAGAACAACATTTTTCGGGTCTCGCTCTCTGTCATGGTTCCTTTCATTTCTCACACACACGCACACACACCACCTTTCCCTGCTCTCTCTCTTTCTCTACATATATATATATATATATGCTTTAGTCTCAGCGTTCAAGGGGTTAATAAATAAATTACGTATACGTGCACATAAATTGTTGATTTTGGGCAAAGCTAAAGTTCACACTGCCAAAAGGCTTGGTGGGGTCAGGGGTAAATTAAGACAGCGTGAGAGAGAGAGAGAGGGAGATGGGTAAGCTGCTCATGATTGGCAGCTATTTGTGTGCTGAATGTGCCGTTAAATTAGCCAAATTACAATGAGATTGAAATTCTTTGCTTATTTGCTTAGTTTGTGGCGAAGTCAAACAAAAACAAACCAACAAAAAAAAACCAGCTATGAATTTTTCAATGTGTCACTTTTGCTTGTACGCCAACCAACACGCCCATTGTTTTCCTTTCTCTTCGCTGTTCTTCTTTTCTTTTCTGCTAAAACGCCTACTACGCCTGCTGTTGCCGCATTTCTAATTTACGACCAAAGCGGCAAGAGCATATACTAACAAATGGCTTGGAATATGCATAAATGTTGTATCAGCAACAACAAGAAAAGTAACTAAACTCTTTTCGTTGTTCGCAGGATGCCAAGCTAAGACAAAGAGCTGAGCAAAAGTTTAATGTCTCGAACTAAACCAATTCGGCTATGGCAAAAATTTGATCAATTATTGCTTCAAGGGTATAGAACCTAAACGGAATGAGTATTACTTTGTAATTGTTATCCCTTCACTTCATTTTATATCTAAGATAGAATTTATTAATATTCAAGCTCCCTTTAAATAATAAGTTGAAAAGAAGTAGTGAAGGCTCTAATCGAGTAAGCTTGGCAAGGAGATATCCTGAACCACTGACCTTTCAAACACGCTCGGCCGCCAAACTAAGAGCTGAACAAAAGACGAAAGTGTTATCAGTGGTACAGTTGCTTCAAAAGTGTCGGTCATAATCGCGGATTGAATATTATTTTTGTATTTTTATTCCCTTCACTTCACTGAATGTCTAGCCAAAACTCAAGCATTTATTTGATTTAACAGGATTTTTTCTTACAAAATTTACTTTAAAAACAACTTAGAAGATACCCTTAAAACCTTGACCTTACACATTCGCTCATGCCTGTACCAATGCTTGATGATTAAACTTCAATCTTTTATATCTCTGGTGTTTCCTAATCCATTTATATAGTTTATTGGTCCAGTGTATACAAATTTCTTAGTTGTTTAATACAAGAAAGAATTTACTTTTGAATTCATATTATATCTATCGCTTTTCAATTAACATTCTTTTACAAAACTAATCAGGAATCTGTAATATTTATATTTTAGTTATTCCAAATAATTCTATTTTAGCTTTTTAAAAAAGCTTGTCCGAAAATTGTTGTTGCTGACACTGACCAAACTTTTAGTCAAAAATATCTGATGTATGTATTATGGGCGTATTTCCGGTTTTTCTTTTTGTGTATCGTGCAACGCAGAAAATGCGCACTCAAATGCTTAACTATGCAAATAAAGCATTGAAATTTCGGTTGCGTTGGCAATTTAATTAAATATGAGGTAAATACATTTGTCTGTCTACCATAAAAGGGGACATGCACAAAAACTGCATGCGACAGAAGGCAGACACGATAGCTCGTTGAGTGGGCGAGACGAGGTGAGGGGGAGTGACAGACAGAGGTCGGAGACAAACAAGCGGAGCAAACAGACAAACTAGTTAAAGTGTATATGAGCGGCAAGTTGTTGTTGATGGGTAAGGGGTAAGGGGTAAGGGGTAAAGGGTGGCAACTGAATAGTCTGTTTGGCAGACAAGCCACGGGCAAAAAGCAATAGCAAAAGCCGGCTGCAAAGCAAAAGGCAGCAAGCGAGTCAAGTGGCAAGTTGGTCGAGAAGGGGTATGGAGGTGGTAAAATGGGGGCGTGACCCCAAATGACACAGACAGTTAAGTGAAAGCGTTGAGCGTTGACACGCAATACGCCAACAACAACACCAACAACAGCAACAACACCAACAACAATAACAAAAACTGTAACTGTAACAACAACAATAACAAGATACAGTAAAGCCTGCCATGTTTTTTGGCCAGACTGAGTTCCGTTTCACATTTAATTTCATTTGGCAACTTTGTCGTGTGCGTTTTTGTGTTCTTTTCCCCTCAGAGCCCTCGCCCCCTTTGAGCTTTTGTTTTTAAATCGAATTGTACAAATTGCAAATTGTAAACATGCAATAAATTAAACAACTTGCAAATTAAATGAAATTTTACACACACACACGCACACTACAAGCGAGAGTATGAATGAATGGAATGGTATTGGAATGGAATGGTTGTTTTTAGCCACTGCAGATTGCCAGCTGTGTGCTAATGAAATTTATGTAAATTATTACAGCCTACCAAAACATGCTCGTCGCATTGGCCAGGCTTAAAGTGTGGGCGTGGTTAGCCCATCCCAGCTCAGCCCAGCCCAGCCTAGTGAAGAGGAGGCACAACGTTTGTTTGGTTGGCCCTTAGCAAGAAGACGCATTAAAACTAATGCTGATGCGACGTCTGAGAGATCGCAAAGATGAACACTCACACACACACACACACGATGCGAAGGAGCAGGTGGTGGTGTCATGAGCGAAGGGGTAGTTTGGCAGTGTGAGTGACAAACAGTCTTAGAAGGAAGCTTATGGACAAGTCCATAAGGCCGCCCGTTAACACCTTGTAGCAGCCACGTCCACGTTGCCTAATGCCAAAGCTCAGAGCCATTGCCACAAACTGTGTCAGCAAAGCAATTTTTGATACCCTAGACATTGGTTGACGAAAGGGACTGCTAGACTACATAACAAACGAAACATTGATGTAAAATGCGAGTCTTATTAATGATAATTCGCTATTTTATTTCAATAAACTATTAATATATTTCATAAATAACATAAATCTTATATGAAAGCCCAACCTATCTTGCTTTTGGGATACAGGATATTTAATAGTGAGTCACTTGCATTGCTTGTACGAAAAAATGTTACTTGTTTCTGTGTGTGCAAGCGCCAAGATGCTACAACCTTCTACAAGTACGGTAAACCCCAGGCGCACATACACACTGCGATGCTAACAGTCTGGAGTTGAGGTCCTGGCACTGAGACTGTCCCAAGGGGGGCGACAAACAACAGCGCGAGCGGAGGGCGGTGAAGGCGCACACAACTGTCTGGGCATGTAGGCACCGTGGGTGAGTCAATACATGTCTGTGTCTGTGTGTGTGTGTGTGTGTGGAAGAGAGCGAGAGAGGGAGAGAGCGAGTGTATTTGTGCTATGTAAACGTGTTTTTTGACAGTAATAGTTTGTAATATAAATTCACACCAGCACGCCAATGCCAAACGCAAACGTAGAGAACCCCAAAAGCAACCCAAACAGCTACTCGCCTCGCCTCGCATCCCCCTCTCTTTCCCAATCTCTCTCGCACACACACACACATACAGACAACAAAGTATTTTGCTACGTGTAACAAAAAAGCCATTTAAGCATTTTGAGGTTGGCGTCGCCGCCAGCAACAGCGACGCCAGCTGTGCTGCCTGCCTTTCTTAACTTACCTTTCGATGGGGTAAGAGTATGCATTTGTATGGTGGTAGGGACGAGGGGGGGTGTGTGAGTTGGTTTTACGAGTATAACCTCACAATTTTATAGCGCACACTCTATGTTGTGTGTGGGTAGATGGGTGGTGGAGTATATGTTATATCCCTGATCCCTTTTAATATATAGCCGAGTGTGTGTTACCTTTTGAGCCAAACTTTTTTATGGCTTTAATGCCGCACAAAACAATTTTATATAAATTAAACTAATAGAGCTGCTGCCAAAGTGTTTTTTTTTTTGTTGGTCTTTGCTTTGGTAAAGAGTAGAAGTAGTAGTTGGTTTTTTGGGTGTTGGTCGGTTGTTAACCTTGCTCTTCTTTTATGACACACACACACGGCAAACCGAAAACCGCAAACCGAGAAACTCCATAACTCGCAATTTATTCCATTTGCTGCATAATTGAAAATTCTTTGCAAGCGGCTGCTTACGGCCACGAGCTTATTTTTATTTACATTTTTCACAAGTGATTGCCTTAAACACAGAAACCCAAACAGCACTCTACTCGGTATTTGTATGAGATGGTCAACAGTTTGGTTTTCTGGGGTTCAGTCGGTTCGGTGTTCGGTTTTCGGTTCGGTGTGGCTCCCATTGTTGATGATGCACATTTCATGTTAATGCAATTAAGTTTTAATTGTTGAATTGTTGATCTTAACGCATGATTTCATTTTTATGCGCATTAATGCGAATCGCTTGCCCAACCAATGTCGTCATGCTCATTTTGTTGTTGTTGTTGTTGTTGGTGTTGGTGTTGGTGTTGGTGTTGGTGTTGCAATTGCTGCTCCTGCTGTTGCTGTTGCGACGTTGGACACATCGTTGTCATTGTAATTGCGCCTCGATAAACATTGCAGTTAAATGTCGCATTTATTGTAATTACACAATTTTGTTGCAATCATTTTTAATATGCACGCAGCACATCTGTATCAGTTTTTGTTTGCTTTAATCAACTTGATTAAAGTCGCTGACACATAATAATAAAATTATGAGACGCCTTTTGTGCAAATCCAACAATTATTATATTATTATTGTAGCTCTTCTTTTGTTTTAAGCTCCTCCCCACTCACATACCAAAACACACGCACACACACACTCGCACGCATCTGACAAATTGACAGACAATGAACGATTTATGGTTGAGAATTAATTGCCATTTATTATTTAATTTCTTAAGTGGCAAAAGCAATTTAGTCAGGCAAATATATAAATATTTTAATATTAAATAAAAATTGCTTAACGGCAAAAGTATTCTTTAAAGTCATATTTTTAAGTACACCCACAATAAAATCTTAAAACAAGTTCAAGTATATTTTTGGATAACCACTAATCAATCCTCAATATATAAATTGGCAATTAATCATTGTCAACAGCAACTCAATATTTTGAACATTGCCCTAATTACAATTCTGTGTGCTGCAATTTGTAACCTTTATTTAAAAGTTGTGCAAAATTTAACATTTTGACTGTAACACTTTGTGCTTATGCGATATGGTGCTTCATAAATTTTCCTGGAATTTGTCATAAAACAGAAGCATTTTTAATAAAAAACTTACCGCACACGCACACACACACACACACACGTACTCATGTGGCACACGCACACAACTCGAGACTTTGACAAGTTTTCTCCCACAACCGCAGAGTGATTTTGAGTACTTGTTTTGGCTGGAAACCTGCAAACTCTGGCAACCTCACACACATTTTTAATACTCTGCATTAGGGCATTATAATTTTGTTAGAAACAGCTGATAACTAAAACTGATTATAGTTGAAGATTAAGGTTCTCCAAACTATCTTTTATTCATATTCAAATCTTTAGTTATCTAAACATCTAATCGGAAAACTGAAACTGAACTTTTATAGGGTCATGTCGAGTTCGGTGTACTGACAATAGTTATAATAATTTTTGTTGTTGTTGTCGTTTTTGTATTTTGGTCGGCCTTCTTTGCTGCTGCCGCATGCAGCAAAGTCAAAGTTTTCAATCACATGTCAAGCGTCGAGAGTTGACTTGGGTGCGAGGCACGTCGCCTGTTGGCTTTTTCGACAGTTGTCGCACAAGCCTCATAAATGTAACAGCAGCCGCACACACCTCACTCCACCTCACTCCGCACTCTTGTACATAACGCTCTTTACATTTTAACCACAGCTCAGAAAACCTTTGCCTGCCACAATTTATGTTTTCAGGCAGTTAAAAGTAGTTGTTTGCATATGGACAGAAAAGTGTCGAGTACGAATATTTTTGGACAGCTCCAACTCCAACTAGTATTAGTATTGTGGTTATGGGGCATAAAGATTTGCTTAGCAAGTGATTAATTGTGTGGGCAGCGCAAAACAGCTGCCTGAATAATTAAAATTTCGGACAAAAATCACAAGCAAATCAGTTTTGTGCTCGAACATCAACAACAACCAACAACCCAAGCCCAGAAATCGAAATATGGGTTCCAGTTGAAATCATCATTAAAATGTTGGCCCAAATTAGTGTTGAAATAAAACAATTTTTGGCCTATTCGGTTACTGTAATGTGGCTATTGTTTTTCATTTTTATTTTGGGTCATTTTACGGTTCGGCGCATGCCAATGGACATAAAACCCAACTAAAAAAACAACACGATTCCAGCATTGTAGAAATTAATTTTAAATGTTTTTGTGAATTTTCATCAAATAACCCTTTTTATTTTGTGAAGTAAACATTTTATGCTTTTAGCTCCGCTTACTGATTGAGATTTGGGTAATCATAAATTGACTAAACTTGTTGAAAATAATGAGGGAAAGAAAGCAAATATAAAATGCATAAATGAAGTATTAGTGTGTGAAGGCAGCAATTATCTTCATCAGTTTGCCCAATAGCCCTTCTTAACTAAGGACTATATTTGCAAAGCAACATTTCGAGATTTCGAGAGAAGCCGATGAATAACCCATGGAACCGCATTCGGAATTTATTAGCTGCTGAACTGATTGCAGTTACGATTGTTGCAGCTTGTAATGAGCAGCCATCAGTTGCATAATTAAGGGGCAGTACTTGAAAAATGTTATGTTAGGCAGAGCCAGAGAGAAGGTTGTATGTTGACCAATACTGTGCTGTTCTTGCTGTTGTTGTTGTTGTTGTTGTGTGTGGTAAGTTAATACAAATCAAATAATCAAGTAACTTCAGGCGCTATCACTGTATGAAGGACTGCAATGTTTCAATGCTGTGCTCTGTGTTTGCCTTGGTCAGTTAGTGCGTGTTGTCTTGTCGGCTGTTTTGGCAAATATGGCAGGCATAATCATTAGTTAGGCACTCGGTTGTGGATTTTACTTATGTACATACTACCTACGTAGAGGTAGGGTCATACAAAGACAATATGAAAGCCATCAATGCGTAAACCAACAATTGCAGGCCAAACACAGTTCAAAACACTAAAAGCTCTTGTTGCCTGCCTACACACACACACACACACTGGCAGATACAAACAGAGAGACTGACAGATAGTGGAGGCAGTGCTGTGTGTATGCTGCATATCCTAGCCATTAGGTTGTGCTTATCTAAGTAAGTTAATATGCCATTTGAATGTTGTGATTGGACTTGTCTGCCTTTAAACCCAAGCAATCATTCCCAGACGCAAATGAATTGTAATTAATTAAAGTTTGCTTAGATCGTGCCGAGCACTTGCCACAAATCATGACAAATGTGGGTATACTTTTTGGTGCCACGATGATCCTAACTGATTACTATTGTTGTTCTTGTTACTGTTGTTCCTGTTGTTGACCACGGCAAAGTCAAATGTTTATTAGTCAGCGGTTAAGCAAATTTTGATGTTGTTTCATCTGCATGTTTCGAAGAAGCCTCCGTGTAATTATTCTTGTTGCTTCTGTTGTCAGTGTACTGTATCTGTACTGTATCTGTCTGCAGGTCTCTTTGCTCGGCTCCAGTGTGTGTCTGTGTGTTTGTCAAAAGTGTTGCTTGAAACAAATTGCAGCTGCTTGTTATAACATATATTGTTTTTGTTAAATACACAGCAATATTGATGCATTGATATGCACTCAAGTTTATTGAAATTTGATTTGTATTAATTTAATGCAATTGAACTCCCGTCCAATGTATATTGTGTATTTTTATCATACCATCTCTTCTCCATATTCATATCTAAACTCACAAGTGTAGTTCCATTGTTGTGTATTTGCATTTGCATTTATTCCAATTCAATTACAATGCAATCTTAAATCGAGTCTTTTTGATTGCTGTTTCTAATGTAATTTTGCTACGAGCTTTAAAGAAACTTTTCTCTTTTTCAAAGGCAATCACCATCTAATTATCAGGATCGATTGCTGAATTGAATTCAAATCATTGTGGATTGTGATTGTTATCATTGTCAAAGGGTAACAAATTATTCTCCAATAAAATACAAAACAATATATTTCTACAAAACGAATTTTATTTCTTAAACTTAAATGGCATTTATTTGTGTTATTATTATTTTTTATTATTATTGGACGTAGATGTACTAACGGACAGTACATTCAAGTGGCCCAACGATACCAAGCACCGGCTTGTTAACGCGCGGACCCTAGCACGTAGCAACCCACCTCCCGCCCGTCCGACCGAGGGGCGCACCGCGTAGCGTGCGGTTACGAAGATCGCGAACAAATAGACAAATGAGACAAGACAAGTTTTTTTAGGGAACAAATAGAAATAGCACTATGTATTAAGTGGGAAAGATCATTATATGTATCACATAAGATCCGAAAGGGGTTATGGATAGCATAGTTAGAGTAACAGGGTGGAAGAGCTAAAGGTACAAAATTTCTAGTGTATCTAATAGGAACTGCAAAGTTAATTTGGTTGATTAATATTAAAGAATCTATTTCACCATTTATTAAGTTATGGAGAAAAGTTACTGCTAGCATAGTTCTACGGTTAGAAAGAGAAGGAAGATTTATTAGTAAAAGTCTACTGTTATAGGAAGGTAAGTTTAGAGAGTTATCCCAGTTAAGGCCCCGAAGAGCAAAAAGCAAGAATTGTTTTTGCACCGATTCTAATCTGTCCTGATGAATCCTGTATTTGGGATACCAAATACAAGATCCATATTCCAGAATCGGTCGCACAAGAGACACATACAAGGTTTTTGTTAGGTAGGGGTCGTCGAATTCCTTCGACCAGCGCTTAATGAACCCCAAGGCACTTGATGCTCGATTAGCAATTGAAGAAATATGCTTGTTCCCATCTTCTATCGTATTTAAAAGCTTAGTTTTTGTGTGAAAGAGTAGAAAACATCCATTTAAACTTTCACATATTTAATATTATTAGGATGCGGAGTGACAGTAAACTCCGTGTTTGTAATTATGTTGCAGGTGCTTAAAAAGCACGCAAGTCTTTTTCCTACTTACTTTGAAGCGGCATGCTGTCGATGAAAGTTTGCGCTGGTGCTCATATTTGTTGCTTCACGGCAAACACTTAACTGCCAAAGTTCAAGTGAAAAGTTACCAAACTACATATGTCTAGGGGTGCGAGGGATGTCAGTTTACCATTGACCTCATATAATTTTTGGCAACCCGAGAAACCGAAAAATTTGAAGGTGCTAGATGAAATTTCAACATCTGTGCTTAAATGTTTTTAAAGTTTAGTATATGTGTGTGTGTGTGGCCAACATTGTTGTCTCTCACCCATAAAGGCATAATCTAACATTTGCCGGGCTCTGTCTACCCGACCATCAGGTAACAACTGAGCGGGGGCCAAGGCATCATCATAAACGTTTATTACACCCATAAATAGGTGAGAAATTACCGTTTGTTTGGCCAGTAAGCAGCTTGCCTCTGCAATATTGTTGCGCACGTCTTGCCATTTGTGCTTTTCTTCTTCTTCAACCACCTCCTCTCTCCTCTCGTCTTATTCGTCATCGTTGGGTTTTTTCTTAATTATTTCTTGCGGTTCTCTTGTTGGGCAAACGTCAAAGGTGAGATGCTTAAATTTTCCAAGTGCTGTTCGCCAAATAGTTTTCTACCACAGCCAGAGAATTGGCAACTTTGTTGTTCCCTGGCGCTTTTACGAAATTTTCGAAAATATTTGCAATTAAAATTTGCTTATACTCACTCCGAGCGCAACAAAGTTGTCTTCGGCAACAGCAATGGTAACCAAAGCAAAGTAATTAAATTTTCTTTAATTTAAGCAACATTGTCATCGAAACGGATGATGTAAGAGAATGCAATATAACAATATCGATATTTATCGATAAGTCGTGTTACCGTTTAATTTTCTAAAAGATTACGTTTTTTAAAGCATTCTCGTTGATTTTGTTCTTTATTTTCGTTGATGTTTTTCGCACTCTACTCATTTAATTAGGCATATTTTTTATATATTTCATTCACTAATGAACTAATTTAGTGTTGGCTAATATAAATAAGCACATTAGTCGACTGTCAACACTTTTTCGCTGAGGCGTTTCATAAAAATATATCAAAGTGCGTGAGTATTTTCCCTTTTTTATATACTCTAAACCCATGAAATAGGTAAAAAAGGGTATAATGGTTTTGTGCACAAGTATGTAACGGGCAAAATAAAGCTTACCCAACCCCATAATGTATATATATATTTTTAATCGCCATCAGCCGAGCCGATATAGCAATGTACGTCTGTCCGTCTGTCCGCCCGTATGAATGGACGCGTTTATTCCAGGAACTACAAAAGCTGGAGACTCCAGATTTTGGATATGGGCTCATCTAATCCCTAGGTATAGCAAGATTGTTTCAAATTCTTGATAACATTTCTAGTTTACGATATACACTTAAATAAGGATTGAAACTATTAACAAAACAATGAACATCTATGAAATTTTTATTAAAATCGGTTAAGAAACACCGGAGATATGAAGCCATCAAACATTGGCACAGTAGTACACGTATATATTTGTATGTCTGCCACCCCGACGGACAAACGTCCGTCTGTATGGTCAAGGGCTAAGGGTATCTTCTAGTCGAGCTTACTCGATTAGAGCCTTCTTACTTGTTTTCTTCTACTTCTTCTCCCCATTCCACAACACTTTTCGCGGCACATTTGCAGCGAGCATAGATTTTTCACACTAGTGGATTAGCAGCGTTTGCATTCAGTTGGTTGTAGAAAAGGGCGGTGGTGTGGTGTGTGGAGGGGTCGGTGGGAGGGGGCGTGACAACTTGACAAATGCTCGGTAATTTGTTGCGACGTAAATTTGAATGGAAGCGCCTTGATTGCCACTTGAGACATTTGTGAGGCAACAGCTGCCTGCGAATGAGAACTTTTTCTCTCTCTCTCCCTCTATCTAGACCTCTCACTCTTACTCTTACTCTCTTCCTGTTCTTTTGCTTTTACTCTGTCAGTGTCGTCGCCGTCTTTTGTATGTTCCGGCGTGTTCCGACTGGCTTCTGTTAGCTACTTACTCAATTTTCCGACCACGCCGGAAATGCAAATTATAATGATATATTGGCTGTGAAAAAAAATGCGCGACAGCCGCTACTGAAAAAGGAGAGCGGCAACAATTTTACCGTACGCCTAATGGCAGATCTGCCTATTAGACACTGGAGATGAATGGGTGGGTTTTCTTTTTTCCCATGAGCATGTGACACATAGATAAAAAATCACACAAAGGTGGAAAAGCTAACAAATAACAAGGAAAAGTTTGCAAGAAAAATGGTAACGTACATACAAATATGTGCAGACAATAATAATCGATTATTATCGATATCAAAAATATTACATCATAAATTCATGAATTATTGGTGTTCTCCTCAATCTTATTATTAGGGTATCTGAAAGCTTTGACTTCACTATCTTCTCAATTCTCGATTCTCGCTTATTGCTTTTGTTTCAGTTGACGCCGTCGTGGCTTAGGATTACCGCTAACGGTAATAAATAGACCTGCCACGCGTGTGTAATTTAGGAGGGGACTCAAAGTCGGAAACATTACGGCGCCGTCAAGGGAGATTTGTGGATGAGAACGTCGCGACGACGACAGACGAACGTTGACAGTAATGAAATTATGACATTGCTAATAACAGAGTATTTTCGACGGTCTGCAGCTTAAAGTTGTCTTCTTCAAAATTCGCTCCCTGCTGCGCCTGGTCCAAGGTCCTGGTCCTAAAATATGATTAGCTGGCATTTAGCTTGTTCCCTGCGCCAAGAAAAGACAAAAAAAACCCTTTTCAGAAGCCGTCTTCGTCGAATTTCAAGCGAATTTTTTGCGCCTGTTGTTGTAATTTATTTTAATTAAACTTTGCGCTGATGAAATGGCGTTGATTAGACTTGAAAGACGTGCGCACACAAAGCACCAGCACCAAAGGCAGACCGTACAGAGAGGTAAAATAAAATAAATAATATGCAATACAATGGAAGGAAACTCGAATTGATTGCCAGGATAAAGTAAAGGAATAAAAGTAGCTGAGCAATTTTCCATGAAGTGCAGCAAACAAACTGCACTTTCTTTTGATTTATTATTGCTTTGGCAGCAACCAGAGAACTTAGAAAGGGGAGCCAAAAATATCTAGAAATTTAAATATTATTTAAGCTTAATGGAATATAAAGTATAGTTTAATTTAAGGTGCCATAGTATATGCAAATAAAACTCAACCTTACTCACAATAAATATGCTTATTTGCATATATAAACGTGCTCTAACTATTCTCAAATTGTTGCACACATTTAGAAAACTATACATGTGCACACAGAGCAATCTGTGCTTACCTACATTTGAATTGATTCCCCTTTTGTTCACAGTGCTCCTCAACTCGCAACAACAATGACATCTGTCGGAAGCTGCTGTCTTGTTGACACGTCTTTGACTACAACATTTATATGTGCATTCGTATGTGTGTGTGTGTGACAACAGAAGCTATCGATTGGCCAAATGCATGCGGAACCATCATCATCAGTTGATGATTATGTTGATGAAGAGCAGCGAAGATGCTCCTGATGATGAAGCTGCTGTTCCTGCTGCTGCTGTTGCTGCTGCTGATGGAAGCGGACGCGATTCGTTTGAAGTGGTAGCTTTCTCGCCAACATGCTGAGTGCTGCAATAAATCACTGTGGGCCATTTTCCTTAGATGTGACAGTAGTTGCCCACTAATGGGGAAACACAATTAAGGTTTTGAATATATCTTTGCCAAGAGAAAAAATATTTATTTATTTAAAGTTTGTTTTATATAATGTTGATTACATTTATAAAAGTATACATTCATTAATTTGAGTGTTTACTGTACTTGTCACTGGTGGCTGCACCACCTTCAGTTCGTCTTTGTCTGCTTCTTCGTCTCTGTCTCAGTCTCCATCTCCGTCTCTGTGTCTGTATGGCTTTTTCGTTGTCACTGCGTCGTTGCTCATGTCTTTTGCTATTATTTCGCTTGACATTGTGCTTGTCTTTCATGATGTTGTTGCAAGGGGCGTCGCTGTGCATTTGTGTTAGTGCGCGCATAAAGCAGCTGCCTCAGTTACTGCAGCCTGCAGCCTGCAGCCATCGCATCGCAGTCATAGTCGCTGCTGTTGCAGTCGCTGCTCTAAGCCGACATTGAGTTACATGCAACAAAAGTATTTTGACAAGTGAACATGCGCCCGACCGCCCGGCCCGTGCAGACCAGGCCAGGCCAGGCCAAAATCCAAGCTGAAACTGAATCGAAAGCTAAAACTGCAGCTGCACTTTCCAGTCAGAGAGAGAGAGAGAGAGAGAGAGAGAGAGCGGGAGCGCTCGAGTCATACAATATGCGGGCAAGTTCTTTCATGTCCGACATGACAACACCGAGAGTTATGGACCCACTTGCCATATGCGATTGTCTATCATTCCACACACTCCCCGCTCTCCATCTCTCACACACTCTCTCTCTCTCTCTCTGAGTGGGTGTGCGTGTGTGTTGGTTGAGTTGTGGCATGTATGAAGATAAGTAACTGGTAGCATCTTGTCTAGTTAAACTACTTCCACTCTAAAAGGTTTCGCCCATACACAGAACATGAACATGGGTAATATTCATTAAGTAATTTAAGCGAGAGTCTTTAAATATCATTTGGCTGCCCAATCAATGCCAGATCTGTAATGATTTTAACCCTAAAAAAAAATTAAATAAAAATGTATCTATTATTCGCTTTGATGCTTTGTAATCTGTAGAGGAATGCCGAAATGATGTTTTCTTATAATAAAAATCCTTGTATTAATAAGAAGCCTCGCACAGATATATATGTCAGTCAGCTCAGGGTTTTTATATTTTATTTGTAGACCTTGTCTTGTGCTTATTCGTTGACAAACTACAAATTATGTAGACTTTGACTGTATACTACGGTGGGGGAAGTATATTGTACACGTAGTATTTTGCATATTGCGGCAATATTAATGCACTTCGCTTTGCCACAACAGTTGAGATCATTAATCTTTCTTAGCAGCAGTAGCTGAGGCAGTGGCACCGGCACCGGCCAACCAAGGCCAAGGACCTGGTGTGGACCTGTCAAGGAAACCGCAGTCGCAGGACGTGCTCCAGCTTTAGTTACTTAGGCACCACGATTTGCAAGCAAATTCCAGGAATTCCTTGAATGTTGTCACCTGCAAAAAACAACAAACAAACAAAAAAAAAAAACAATAGAAAAAATAAAAAGAAAATCATGACAATGATTAGCAGTGGGGCTAACTGCTGCTGACCAGATTGCTATACACAGTTCCTCTCTTTAGGATTTTTTGTTTTATTGTGGCCAATTGTCAGTGTGAACAACTTTGTTTGCCTTTGGCTATGATAAATGGCAACAGACTGTACTCTGTGACATTAGCTATAGGTCAGTTATTGGATATATGTACGTATGTATTTGTATCTGTGTTTGTATGTTTGTGTGTGTGTGTGTCGAGCCACATCAGGCATATAAGTTGTTTGATTTGATTGATTGCTTGTGGACTTTGCCAAATTTGTTTGATTTGTTGTGCAACTTTAAAGCTATTCATCTCTGTGCTACAATATGAGAATGTTTTTATCAAAAAAAAAAAGTAGATACAGGCGCATACACAAAACACACGTCGCCCATTAAATGGCAGAGACCACATACAGGTTTCTGTTTATTTTATTTTTTTTCTTTTGGTTTTTTTTTTTTGTGTATGCCAGAAGCGCCACACGCAGCTCCTTTCAAGCTCGGGACCGAGCGCTGGCTGGCACCACATAAGTAAATATGAAAAGATCATAAATTTTCATTCAATTTAATGCCTCAGCAAACAATTTTTATAGTCAAGGCAAGAAACTGTCAGTTTGGTAAGGGCGCTCTCCCGCTTTTCCGTTTTCCTATCCCTTGCCACACAGTGCAGTCTGTTTGTCTGCCGAGCTCTGAGGCTGAGCTCCTTGGCAGCTGTTTTAACAGCTTGTTTTCTACCCCGCCTTTATAATGCTCGTACTCGTACTTATACACTCATATGTACTATATATATAAATTGATATATATATATATATATATATTTGGTTATCTATGCTTTATTCATGTGGGCGTAGCCATTCCAGAGATGACGGCATAAATACGTGGCTCTATGCAAAAATTGTCTGGCAAAGCAATTCCCGTTGCTTTTGTGCTCCAAAACTATTTATTTGAATCGTGCAAAAATGGGTTTCTTGCTCTTTAAAGCAGCGAAATAAATTTTCTTTTGGATTGTATGAATTATTACATATTTTACAAGTGCTAAGCATTTCGTGTAAATTGATATCTGGTGTGCACACATACTTAAGAAACATTCAGTTTTGTGTTACATCTGTCAGTGCTTTATTGGCGGTTCTGTATTTCATTACGGAAAACATTTACTTTCTAATATCTTGTATGGAACAGAACGCAAAGAGTGTATTGGATTTTGCGATATATCTATTTTGATTTAAGTGTGAAGCCAACTTTTTCGGACAACCTCAAGCTAGATACTTCAAACTTCGCCATTATCTTAGTTCATGAATTGGAGCGCTACATCCTCTGGGTGGCTGGGAAATCGATAAGAAGTCAATACCCTCGATGTGCAAATCGAAAAAACCAAATGGTTGGGAAGATAGCTGATGATCTTCACAAAAAGTGTTACCAAATTTTGTGAAAAGACAACTAAGGTTACCCTAACTTTACTACCCGTTTTTGTACTGCTGTTAGAGTACTCAAACGACATTTACATTCGATTTATTTTATCGTTCTCACGTTGCTACTTTTGTAAGTCTGTTTAATAATTGTACAAAACAAAAAGAAAGACAACAAATATTTCAAATGAACGCAGGCTAACTAACTTAAAATTGTACAATTAAAATACTAGACGCATTGTGGCACGCAAGATTTATGGCAACATTAATTAATATGCCTGCCAAATTAATGTAAAAGTGTCGGCTGAAAAATATGCAACATTCTTCATGTAACCGTGTTAGCTCCGAGTCTTTTATGGAGAGTGGCGTAATGGTCATTTGTGGATTTCTAGCGTCTGCCTGTGGCAGCATCTTTGCTCGCTGCTGCTGCTCATAAATCACAAAATTAATCCTTCTTGAGTTTATTAGCGGGAATTGACGTGTCTCGTTATCTGTATGCCCAAGCGACCGACCGACCGAGTGTACCCAACACAGTTACTTACTTGCCAAGCAGATTCAGAGCGAGAAACAGGGCCACAGCGAGCGCCAGTAGACAATTGGGGTCATAAATTATGCGTGCATTGATGCTGTCTCAGCAACGCTTTGTCTATGCTTAACAAACTTTTTGGCCCAATTCGCCAGTGTCCATCTAACGCTAGCTAGCTATTATCAAAGCGCTGTTAATGGCCAAGAAGCTGGCTCGGACACGTTTTCGTTTAACGTTTTGCATTTATATTTGAACTTGACGGCTGTGGTTCATTGCACAGCCTTAAACCTGGCTGATAAAATGCAAATCGAACAGAAGAGTCTAACACCTGTCTAGACGTGTTGTCTATTACCAAAAGGCAGCAGCAGGTGGTAATCACTTATCAGTTGTCAAAAGTTTATGGCCAATATTCGAAGTAAAAACAAAACTCAATGCCTCGAATGTAAATTATCTCAGTGTGTCGTCTCTCTGTACTCAGAACTCAGTACTCAGTCAAGTGCTTATGACCTCTACTATTTATGGGCAATTTAAAAAAGGAAACTAAATATCGTAAATTTGGACTGCCTATGAATACAAAATAGAATTTTATATTCTTAAAGTACAATAGTTGAATGCTGAAAGCTTAATATATTTTATCTTAATGTATATTTTTAAGTATTCATATCAAAACCTCTTAAGCAGTTATTGTTGAAATTGGATGAAAACCTTTTGAATACAAAACAATTGCAATTGTATAGCAATTCTGAGTATTCGCAAACGTTAAGTGCCACTCGACACTCGACAGAGTTACATATTGTAAAGATATTTTCATATTTCTTACACATTTGCAAAAGACTTCGTCTTCCCGGTAAGGCGTAATAAGCTCTAATGATATAATTTACTTACGACTAAATAAAAATGTCTCTTCTTTTGGTGCAAGCACAAAAAAAGAAAAACAGACTACGCTGAAGCTGTTGCAGAGGAAAAGGCAAAGGCAGAAGAATCACAAACAAAGCCATCGAAGCGTTAATGGCTCCATGTACAAATAACAAATTGAATTTCAGCGGCGAATTATTTTCGAAAATGATTTCAATGTGATCAACGGTCCATGGCAGTCAGTTTAAAGTACGAACAAGCTGCCGGACATGGACGAGGGCAAGGACGAGAGCAAATAATTTTAGTCACAAGCAAGCAAAAAGTAACCGAGTCCCAGTATCAACTCGACTTGGAGTAACTTTTTAACAGTTGTTCTTCTCGTTCTCGTTCTTGTTGCTGTTGCTGTTGTTACGCATCCCAGTCACGTGTTGCCACAACAACCGCCAAAATTGTCAACAGCGAAAAATTGGGCGGGCGTGAGTGTGGGCGCGCGTGTTTTACACTGACTCTTTGTGTGTGTGTGCTTGTGTGTGTGTGTGGAAGGGGCGTGGTCGACTACAAATGAGCATGAAAAGCAGTACAAAGAAATTTCCGGTAGTTAAAGCGTTGCCTCCGCTCTCCCTTTTATATACATTTCTTCTTTTTTTTTCATCTTGTGTATAGCATATTTTCCCAAGCTCCTTGTTGTCCTTTCTACATAAAAAAAATCAAAAAAAAAAAAAAAAACAAATGTAAGAATTCAAGGGAATAGCTAATGAAATAAGCACTGCAAGGCAGCGGCTGCTTTTGTGCCTGGGCAGGCTCTAGGCGTGGCAGTACCACCCCCCGCCCCCCACCACACCACACACTCCCATTACACCCACCCGAAAAATCAGCAAGCTGAAGTGTACACATTTCGTGGCCGCAAAAGGAAGTCATAAAAATATATACGAATGTAAATAAATAATAAATAATATGCAAATGTAATAAACAAAGCTATGATGAAGACAAACAACAACAACAACAACAACAGCAACAGCAATAAAAATAATATTTTAGAATAAATTAGCATGCATTCTTGACCGCATCGCAACATAAAGCTTTTAATGCATTGAAAAATGCTTAAAAATTATCTTTCTACCAGCTGACACTGCTCCAACTTAAAAAGAGAGCTTACTATTCTATTTCTAACCACCTACTATCACAATTTATGCAGGTATTTTTTTTCCTTCGTTTTTGGGTGTGATTTTTTCGCACTTGTGGCTGGCTGTCAAAATCACAGAAACTCAACGAACCAAAAACTTGAATTATATGTATATATATATGTATATATTTATATATGTATTCCAAGCCCATGTCCAATAACTAAATGTGCTATGCGTGTTCACTTCTGGATGTGGGGACGTTGCCAAGTTATGCAAAATGGACACACATAGAACTACTGGGAGTACGACGCCAACGAAGCCAACGACGCCAACGACGACGACGACGCATGCCATGCAAATGCTGGCAAAACAGATTTTTTAACCAGCTATTTTTCGGCATTTTTTCATTTCTTTTGGTCTATATTTAATGCGAGCAAGCCAAAACGTTTAGCTACACATACATTTCTTGGCAGGACGATGGCCAAAAACTGTCTGCCCTGCTTGGCTAGTTAGTCCTCTACCAAATTGGCTGCCAGCCAGCTTATGTAGATTTCAGCAAGCCAAACACGTGCCCAAATTTTTCGTGTAGTTTCAGTTTTCAGTTTTCAGTTCTGTCTGGGTTAGAAAACACGCTGAGCAGGAAGGGGAGAGAAAAAAGAAGGACGTAGTTGGCGTTAGGATTGTCCTATGGCAGTGATGAAGCCTACACCAACTTGGCCGTGCCATATTTTTTTAGATTTACATAATTATATGTATGATTTATAGATTTAAGAGTGTGTAACTATGGAGCGGTGTGTTTAATTTATTAGTTTGTTATTCTTGTCTATAACTTTTGCGCATAATTAACTTAAGTTCAACATGGAATATCTATAAAAATAGAACAGAAACTTTAATAAGCGTGCGATATAAGCGATATAATCTGTTTTGGTTGACAAAATATTGCATTGGTGTACAGATTAAAAAATACTGTTGAAAAAACATTTATCGGCCATAAATTGATTTGATTGATTGTATTTAAAGGCAATAGGCTTATTGATATATCCTGGACTCTGGCTTATCATGCTTCTAATTAATAAAATAATTTAAATATTGTTATAAATGCAGAAAAATTGCAGACATTTGCCGTGGATATAAATAATACAGAAAGAGGAAGAAAAAAATTTAAATGCAAATAAAAAGAAATATTAATCACAGCTCATGCCAACGCAATAATTTCAATTTGCTCGCCAATGTGACAGCGACAACAAAAGCAAACAAAAACAGGAGCAGATGAAAAGCATAAAATACACACACACACACACTCAGTCACACACACCATCACACATATATACATACATACAGTCATATACACGGGCAGCAGCTGCATTGCATATGCAACATGTTCAACTGAAGCCAATGACCACGCCCCTCAGAGTTACCCACTGCACAGCCCCCCACCACCGCTACCCCTCAGGCGCACCCCTCTTGCGTTCTCTCCTTAACGCTTGTCGCTGCTATTGAGATAAGAAAATTTATTGGCTGCGCATGTTCTTTGTGACAGATTTCGATTTATGTGCCTTTTATATGTTTGGCATGAGCATTTTTTATTTAAATTTCCTTTTGTCTACCAGCCACCGATGGCATTTCTGTAGTCGTCCGTTTCCATTTCATTTCTGCTTTAAGTGGCTATCCTTTAAATGTAGCCAGTAATGAGAGAACACCGTTGCTCAAGTCCTCTTAAGCCATTATTAATGAGCGCCAATTGAAAAAGCTGGCCAATTGTGAAAGCGGCAATTTTCCGAGGTGCGAATCAAGACTGCAAAATATCCATTGAAACTATCTTAAAGACGAAAAGAAAACTATGTGCATCAAAATTAAGTTTGGCTGCAAATTGACAGTTAAAAGGTATAAAAGTATAAAAATAAATAAAAGTGCCATGTGTTAACTAAAACTTTAAGGTTGAAAAAATGTTCCTTAAAAATGTCTCTAAAATATTTTATTGCATTAAGCAAACATATTAACTTATCATGACTAACTACACAGTATACATGGATAGCGGCATTGATCCTGTGTCCAAGTTGGTAAAAAGGAGCAAATTGAAAGAACTGTGCATGTGGTTAAAGCCCATTTGGCTTCTGCTTTTGCCAACCATGTGCTCTTCGATTTGCACTTTGTCAGCCTGAGACCGAACTGTGCAATGAATGGTAGGGCAATGGCACAAGGCAAGTGGCAAGTGGCAGGAAGAGTCGAGAGAGTAGAAAGGAAATTGTGCAGCAGACACTCGGTTCGGGTTCTGGTTCTTACAATCCCATTTAATGCTGCAATCAGCTTTGCTTTTTGAGCCTTCTGCTACTTTGCACTGTGTCTGTTTCTGTTCTTGGCTTAATGTAAATCATACGCCCCGTGGCCAATGCTGCCACTGCTTCCACTGCTGCCACTGCTTGTTGCATGCTTCAATATGCACGCCGAGAGCGCATCAATTTGGCTTTATAGAATCAGAATAGCTCTTTAAGCCGTTTTAGGAAATTCATCTCTGCAAGCATTCATTTTTAGCTTGACCTTTGCCCTATTTATGCTCTACAGGATTACATTTTGTTTAATTGCTGTAAAAATGAAACACTTTTAATGGCATGCTTAAAAAGGGCAAATTTTATAAATGGAGCAAGCTACGCTGTTATTAATTAGCATTGCAATTAAGAAAAAAAAAATTTTATAAAGTTAGGCAGGTGACATTTAAATTAACATTTTCATTCTCAGTTCCAGTTTTCCCCCATTTTTAATTTACATTTTCCCTTTGCTCGTTTTCTTTTCCTTGTCTCCGTCTCCATGGCTTTCATTGACCATAACCGTTTGCACTTTTATATGGAGTGACATTCGTACTGTTTATTTATGCCGTTTGACTTTCACTAGGAGGACGAATGCTGAAGCGAGTTTTTTACTTACACCTTGCACTTTTCTTTGGGGCCACACGTCAGTCGTCGAAGTTTTGTAAAAGTTTGTTTGTCATAAATGAAAAGCTGCCTGCCGCATGGCTCTGCAAAAGTGAAAACAAAAACGCAAACAAAACACAAAAAAGAAAAACATTTACAACGAAACCAAACAAACTGCAAAACTGACGAGCGCAAAAGTAATGAAAAGCCAGCCATAGTAGTAGGCAAAGCAAAAACAAGGAGCAACTCAGAAGATGGAAAAAAATGGCAAGTAACTTTTCTTGAAAAGTGAAAAGCAACCAAATTACAAACGCAAGTCAAGTCTTTCACAAGTTCGTTCCAAATACTCGTCGAGTCTCAGAGAGTGTAATTGAGGGAGCAGCAAGAGACAGAAAGAGAGAAAGTGCCACGTTAAAAGGGATCAAAGTTGGCTTGTGGCTTGCCGTTCGTCGTAATTTAATTAAAGACCTTTGCTTTTCAGGCCCCCACCCACACCCTAACACACGCTTACACTCACACACACACACTGAGATGACCAGCTGACCAGGGTAACCGGTCAACTGAGTGACTGACTGACTGACTGACAAACCCACTTAGCCAGCCAACATACATCCAAGCATCCAACTGTCCTGCCGTCCGTTCTTGTACCTCACTCGCACTCACTCATTGCCTGTCCGTTCATCAAGTGGGTCTGTTTGCTTGATTTTTTTTTTGTTTTTTGTGCCTTTGCTCTGCGTCTTACAGTTTCAATTTCAATTTTACAGCCATCAAGTTGACTCTTCACTGTTGTTTTTTTTCCGACTTCAGTTATTTGATTGTTCTTGCTTGCTTGGGTTTCTCCGTTTTTCTGTTGTTGGCCCAATCTTTGTATCATATAAAGTAGGCTGGTTGACTTTTGGGACATCTTAATTTACATTGAATTAGTCATATTGCCAATTCGCCGGCTCAAAAGATTACCTAAGTGACATTTAAGTTCTTGCTTCATTTTGATTTGATTAATGTCTCAGATGACCTTTGTATTAGGTCAATGTTTTGCAAGTTTTCATTATTTGATTGTTTGTATATAAAATTTCTTTATTCTTTTTTATTTATTTTGAATGACTTGAAGTAAAAAATACTCGTAAATTATTTGCAATTTTATATTAGATTTATTCAAGTTTTTTTAAGATATAATTTAATATTCCGAGTAAGTGCGCTCAGCTAATTTTCTATTTGTACTGCCTTTGAATTATGCCTGATGAACAATTAAGTTTGAATGATGTGAGGCGACTTTTGTTTAGAACAACCTTGATAAGCCAAAAAGCACTTTCTAATTACACAAATGGCAGAATACTGTTAGCCCTCAGATTGTACGTTTGTCACTGGTGTAAAGTGTTAAAAACAAGACGTAGACAGCTCTGACAGCTTTTGGCATTACGCAAACAATTGTGACAATTGGCCAAGTTTTCTCTCTCTTGACTCTTTGTGCTCATGTTGCTGTTTTCATTGGCCGCTCAAGTGCATTGTTTTTTGCTGTTGCTGTTTATATGTTAGACTTTTTTATTTTTAGTACCCACGCGCCCTCTCTCTACCACACACACACACAAACATAGACACATTCGTTGTCTTTACGTGAGCTTTGCATTTTCATTTTGGCATTGGCCGAGAACGTTTTTCTTTGCCTTTGCCTTCATCTCTTGGCCCGGCATTCGTTTCAATTAAGCAAATCCCCTTAAGTGCCAGGGCGTGTACGTGCAGGAGGTGGGGAGGGGGGAGAGGTGTAGGCTAGATCCCCTTTCGACCACTTTGTCAACATAGACTGGCGAATCCGACAAGGACAATACCAATGATTCTATGAGTCGAGAGTCCTCCTACACTCCCCTCCCCAACCTAACCAACGAGGACTGGCTGCGTTTAACAATTAAAGGGCTGCACTTGAAATGCCGTCACGTATACGCCGCGTAAACAACACGCTAGCCGGCTGCTAGTGAGAGGCAAATCAAAACCCGCACCCATACACACACACACACAGAGACAAAGAGTGTGTATGGAGGGGCAGAAGCCATGCAGACTGCAGACTTTGGTTGGCCGTTGAGTGTTTGATGTGTGTCCCGCATATGGCATCGACATCGACATCTACATCCACATCCGCATCGAGGCGCTCTGTATTTGCATATATGCGGGCATTGCTTGCGCCTCAAAGTATGCAAAGCGTCACAGCTGCATTGCAGTTTAAAGCTGCACACACATACAGACGCCAACACACCCACCCACACAAACTGATACATACACACAAAGTAGAACTAAACACCGCGGATTTGATGATGTGACGTTGAGTAAAGATGATGGATTCATCAGCGTATGCAAAATGCTGTCACACGCTTTGTCGTCGTCAGTCGACAGTCGACAGTCGTCGTTCTTGGTCTCATTCTCATTCTCATTCTTGTTCCTCGTTTCCCCCGTCACTCTGCCAGCTCATCAACATCAACATCATAGTCAAGTATGATGCCAACTCCGACGCGATGATAAACGAACGTGATTTTGTTGTTGGCTCTATATTTTTTTTTTTTCTCTATCCCCCTCTTTTTGGCTTTTCTGACCAAATCTGCATCCGTCGCTTGTCGCTTGTCGTCCCGCATTGCATTAGTTTTAGTGTGCGGCGCATAATGAAAATTTCATGTAAATGAGCATAAAATATCTTTTTCATTTCATTCCGAGTCAGTCAGCCAGGCAGCAAGCAGCACAAGCAGCAGCGACCGACGAGACAAATGCCAGCTTATGAATTAAAATGCCTTATGATGCTGATTTTCATTTCCATATTTTTATGATTCTTTATATAACTGTATCAGCAATCTGTTCTCGTTTCAAGTTACCTGCGTACAAGTTTGCCGTTGTTATGGTTGGCCATCATTGGTGACTGATAATTGTGTTTAGTCTGTGATTTATTCGTAAGACAAATAAAGTAAACTTTTCTTTTTTTTTCTGGTTGATGCTAAAATAAATTTTTAATGAAAATAATTACGTAAAAAGATTGAAGTTTTGTTGCAAAGAAAGATCGGTTAAAGCAACATAATATCTTACTTTTTTTTCTGGTATTAATACCAAGAGCACTTGTAGCACGTGTAAGTTGAGCTTATTTCTTGGCACTTTGTGTATGCCAACGCCCAAGGGGGACTTGCCAGCGAGTGGCTGGGATTGAGGTAGAGAGAGAGAGAGAGAGTAAGAGAGAGAGCTACGGGGAGAATGATGTCTCCTCTCGCTGTTTACGTCTGTCTTGTGTCGAAGTACTTGAGCAGCCTTGTAAATGCAAAAGCAACCACTTGATAATGAGCATGTCGCAATAATACCTAGAGCGGACATCACGCCCCCGCTTGTGCTGACCTCTGGGCGGCCATTTAATCACTAATTACATGCACCGCTGCCATGGCGAACAATCAGCCAGGCAGTCACCTGGGGTCATAATTAGTGTAAGCAAATGTAGAAAAGAAATCTTAGACCAAGCTAAAGACGAAGCAAAGGCAAAAACAGAAAAGCCAAAGAGAAATAGAAAGAGCAGAAAAAAAATATATAGAAAAACGTGCCATAGAAAAAAGTGGTGATGAAGAAAACCCAAGACTCAAACTGTGCAGAAAGTTGCGGCTACAACAAATAGATGTCTCATAGTTGTTGTTGTCAATGTTGTTATTGCTGTCGCTGGTGGTTGCTCACAGCCTCTTCACAGCGCATTTGCTGGCCAAAAGGTGTGAAAACACAAACAGTTAGCTGCTGCTGCATCTTTGGCATTTATCGCCTTTGTGCCTTTGCCCTTTGCGCCCTTTGCGCCCCATGCGAGACTGTAATTAAAATTAATTGGAGGCATCTCTCTTGCGGTCAAGCTGCGCTGAACTGAGCGTTGAGCGCGCTAAATTAACGCCACAGTCCGGCTAAAAAAAGAATACAATCCTAATGAAATTTTTGTTTTTTGTTTTTGCTGTGCGCTCTAAAATTCATACTCTATTTCCGTCCACGAACACGCTTTATTTTGTCTTGTGGTTGTTTACTTTGCCGCACGAAAACTTGAGCGCAAGTATCCCAAAAGCGCACTAAACAAAACAGTCAATAAATTGTTTACATGGCAAATTGATCCCAGGCGTGCATTAGATGAGAAAAAATGAGTTGACTTTGAGTGAAAACAACAACAGCAACAGCAACATTGAGAAACGATGTTGCCGCACAAACATTACAACTATAAAAGTAAGAACAAGAAGGCGAAGGCGAAGGCAAATTCTAGTTTTGGCGCTGTTCTGGACATTTGGGGCATTCATAAATATCTAGTTCTATGTCTACTTCTGGTGCTGCTCCTGGGCAGTGGAAGCAAACACATTCGTATTAAATCTTAGTCCGCTTGGCTATTTAAATGACGGAGGGTAAGTGTTACAGGAGTGAAAAAAGGGTATATAGAATGAATATAAAAATCGATTTTTTTTTTCTATGTACAATACATACTATGTGACTAAGCCATTTTCAGCAGCTGCAGCTGCAACATTGCATATTTGATTCATAAAAATTACAAGAGAACGAAAAACTGCTTGTTTCAGCGGCAATACAGTGCGTATGCGTATTTTTAATTGATTGCCAACTTCCGCAGCTGGTCGTATGTGCATTAAAATGCACTGTTAGCCGCAACTTTTGCAGTTTTGCGCAATATTTAATTAATTACCAATTAATGTGTTACACACCGCAGAGGCATTAATTTCATACGCCGCGTTGCACAGCCGCAGACGAGGCCATGGCAACAAGCAACAACTGCAGCTGCAGCCACCGCAGCGCCAATTGGATGCATGTAAATCTATCAGGGAGCATTGATTATTATCGATTTCTTATTAACGCTCATTTACCTGTAAATGTGTGTGTGTGGTTGATTGCACTTAGGCCGTCAGCGTATATAGACATTTTGGTGGGTGTGCACATAAATATGTGGGTCAAGCTGTGAAAATGTTTGTATTTGTGTTTGGCTTGAACCGACTGCAATGCAATGAACTTTGAATTTGATGGTTTTGCTTACAACTACAGCATTGATGGAACAAAAAGATCTTTAGAAACTTGTTGCTGAAAATTTAGAAAAATAAGTTATTTACAAACACTTTTTCAATAATGCTTCACTATTAATGAAATGATTCAATCAAGTATAATCATATTTATATAAAGCTATGACATCAAAACTAGCTTGTTCCTGTCTGCGAATAGTTTGAACAACCTTGTTCCTCAATTGCGCAATTAAAGACAGGAAAACCTGTCAGTTCATTCAAAAAATTCACTTTTTCTGCCTTTCGACTTGTGTCACGCGATAAGTTTTTAACATTTGCCCTTGAAGTGGTGCTTGCCCCATTGGACAAAACACAATGACTGTTCGACTTTTGATGCGCCCTAAACCATTTGTTGTTCGAAGGCAATGCGATGGTGGGAAGGGGGGAATTCAATGTCAACCGCAAGCCAACAAGTAGTGCATTCTAGTGCTAAAGGCCGTGTGCATTAGCGTCATCGCTATTTTAGAAGCCCTTAGCTCCATTGGTACTGCCATTTGCACTTGTCATCTGCACGCCCTGCACGCCCTGCACTCAGAAATCTAGCTCGAACCCAAAACTTGCAATTGCTTGGCCAAACTAATGACAGACTGCAAACAATTTCCCATTTGGCTCAAAATGGCCTTGAAATGTCCTGAGTTTTACCTAGGACAGGCAAGCCCCAAAGATAAAGTCAACTGGTTCTTGGTTCTTGGCACAAGCTGCATTTTTGTAAATACTGTTATACCCTTTACGTATTATTAATGAGTTAGAAAGTTTTGTCAAAAGACAACTTTTAAAACCACATTTAAACTCTTTAAATCCGCAATTTATGCTTTTTCCCAATAGTAGAACAGAAAGAGCAAATTCATCAATAGTAAATTCTTATATATTCTTGTTTTTTCTATGCTCAGGGCATCTTGTAGTCGTGTCACTGACATCTGTGGAGTGTTATTCTTTTCGGGTATTTGTGTCATTGCATATTTAGTGAGCTGGCAGCGCGTTTTATTTTTGGCTCGACATTCCCTGTTCATACAGCTGCATGCTCAAGATGCTTATTGCTGCCTCAGTTTCAGTTGCAGCTGCTGCATATTTGCAATAGCATTCGTAGCGGCTGTGATGCCGCACATATTTTGTGTGTATATGTGTGACAGTGTGTGTTTGTTTTGTTTTGCTTGTTTTGCAGAGCAAAAGTTCAAATATATTTCATATTTTACGTTTGCTCTGGGAGTCACTCACTAACTCTCCACTTTCTGCATCCAAATTTTGTCTCCGTTGTGTCTGTGGCGTATACGTAATATGCACTTTCTGCAGAGTGCAATAAAATGTTTTGCGCTTAACTTTTCTACTGCCTCGCCAGCATCGGCAAAGTTTGCGAAATACTTTTGCTCATTGTTATTGTCGAGTTTTTAGTTATATTTGCACTTTTGTTTCGCCTTAGTTTTCTATGGCATACTTGTAATACTCGTAATACGTATATTGTCCAAAACTGTCGCCTAACGCCCCATTAGACACTTTGGCAACGCTCGCAATAAATGATTGCCAGCTGGCAGATCAACTTTCAGCTGCGACTTTCGACACAAAGTAGATCAAGTTGGTGCGGAGAATTGATGAAAGCGTTTTCATATCGTAATCAAAATTTATGAGAGCTAAGTTGAAATTTGAAATTTATATCGAATATATCGAAAATATATTTATTTTTAAATGCTTAAAACTTTTCTTCGTTCAGAAAAACTTCACTCTTTATTGAGTTTGTTTTGATAAGATAGGTCAACAAATTGTTTCAATCATGTTTGCCCTTAGCTGGTTGGACAAATTGTTAACCATGTTCAGTTGGCAGGAGCCGCATGACAAATGTTTGCTGTCAAACTCTGGATGCCATAAAACTCGAAATGTGGTCGCCTCCTCTGTAAACTAATAAGACATGATGCAGCGGAGATGAGAAACGAAACGAACAGAGACGAAAGAGACGCCAGCTAACAGGAACTTCTTTGCAGTTGTTGGCTAATAGATCATTAGTTAGCCAGTTGTTGTGAGAGATGTAGCGTGTATTTTCTTTTTTTTTGGGGTGCTGGTCATGTTATTTGAATATTTATTGCATGCATAAATGTTATTTATGGCCCAACATTTGTCAGCTGAGCTGAGCTGGGCAAAGCCTCCGTGCAGAGCTCGACGCTTTTTAAGGCCCAACAATTCGGCTGCGTTCCTGCTGTCATATGCGTGATATTAATTATGTCCCTCCAAGCTAAAGAGCCCGTTGGGGTGCGTTGTTAACTTCAAACACATCTTGATGGTGGGCGGCGATGTATCTATATACATATACATATACAACTGCTGCTAAACTTGATGGCTGATGATTACGCTGATGACATTGTTGTCAGCAATCTGCGATGTGCCCATCATTGTCAGCGTGCTGCAAAAATGCAAAAATAATTCATGGCTGATAGGACGACGGCAGCATCAGCATCAGCAACCAAACAAAAGCAGCTAAAGTCAAAGAGCGATGCCAGCCAGTATAAAAAATGCACGCAAAAAAGCGGAGCACCAACAGCGAGTTGAGAGTACATTGACAGTTGACAGCAGAAAAAGTGAGGGGGACAGTATGGGAGGGAGGAAGCCTGGGAGTGAGTTGAAAGTTAGACTATATATGCATACGTGCTGGGTTGTTGGTTGTCTTTGCTCTTTCTGCTGCTACTGCTGCTGCTGCTGCTTTGCAAAATTGCTTGTTTACTTCAAAGCGTACAATTCTTGTAGCATCAGCTGCGTCAAGGCACAAAACAATGCTGTCACTTGGGCGTCGCTGACACACAACAGCAACAGCAAAAGCAGCAGCAACAGCAGCAATAGCAATAATAACAATAAGAGCAACGACGGAAACAACAAACAATAAGCAAATGTCTTCTGGCCATGTTTATCTTGACTAGTAAATACCCTGTAGATAATCCACATAATATTCATATTCATATAATATATAAGCGTAAGCTTATTCCACAGCTTGCACAGTTTGCTGTTTCACAGTTTCTAAAGCAACCCCTTCTTAGATTTCCAAAGAGAAAAGCGTAAAATAACAACAATGACTCCGGCTCTGGCACGGCACAGAGTGGGTGTTGAGTGCATTTTTCAGTCGCTCCATGCACATGAGCCGCTGCTTGAGATTTGCTTTTTTCACAGCACAGCACAGCGCGCCTTGTGTGGCTGGGGGTGGCGGATATTGTAGCGGAAATTGATTGAAAGTTGCTGCTGCTAAAAAATAATGGTAATGAGATTGTTTGGCATCGAAGCTGATACGACACACTAGCCAAAGTCGAAGAAAACAGAAACGATGTCATTTACCTGCACAACAAACCCATTCAGCTCAAAAAAAAATCCATTAGTAATTATACATATTCTACATATTTTCTTCAATATGCTCCACATGTTGTTGTTGTTGATGTTGTTGTTATTGTTGATGCACTGCCAAATGTTATAAATACGAGGGTATTATGTGTTCAGGGTTTAATGCATGTGCTCTCCGGAAAACGTTGCATGCGTTGGATAACAAATGGCCAGCAGATATCAATGGATGAGTTACGCCATTCTTGCCAAGCAAGCACCAAAGCATTTGGCAGTTGCTCTTCCTCTCCCCATGACAGTGATGTACAGCTGCAACACTCACCGATTGTAGCTGTACACCAATTTGAAGTGCAACTCTGAAACTGATTTCTCAATATACATATTGGAAGAGAAGTTATTTGACTTTACTGTTCGAAATTGGAGAAGGTAGCTGCGATAGTCAAACCTTTTTGATGTCAGTGAAACGGAACATGAAGACAATGCATTTAATATTAACGATAGATATGGTCTACCCCACGTATTCCGACATTCGTGTTGACACAATCATTACGCGTCATTATACATTGCCACAAAGTTGGCGAAATATTTTTTCTGTAGCTCTAAACGCTGTTGTGTACTCGAAACAGGACATTAAAGAGCAATCAAAAATAAACAGAGTACACACAAACACACACACATACTAACACTTACAAACATACGAACACAGTTAATTGAGCGTAGATTTCAAATTTTAATTTGAAATCAGTCGCCTGTAAAAACATCAAAGCTGGCACATAAATTACGGGTAGACATATGAGAAGATGAGATGGCCAAGAAGTAATGTCTGGAATGTGATATATGAGTAGAGTGCAACTGCGGCTGGCCGGCCTGCAACAGCGAACGAGCGATGTTCCTTTTTGGCCGGAAACTCGTTATATGTATGTTTTTGCTGCAATGATTTCTCTTTGTATTATTCTCTTTTCCCCCCTCTCTTACGCTCTCCTTCACCCTCTTCAATTGATGCTGTCTTGCAGTGTGTCAATTTTGGATTTTTCCTTCTTTTTTTTTTAATTTCGGCCAGTGTGACAAAGTAACGCACCAGATGGAAAGTCGTAAAGCAAGAAAGAGGGTAAAAGTATGAGAAGAAAAGAGAGAGAGAGAGCGAGTAAGTGAAGTGAAGTAGTAGCATGAAAAGTTGTCAAACATCACCATTTGGCATTGTCGTTGCCATTGCTTTTGGTTTTCAAGCCACACAAATCTAAGTGATGTCTGTGCCTGCTCTGCTCTGCTTTTCATGTCTTTAGATCTACGCCTTTAGATCTCCGCCACTATATATATATATATGGAAAAAAAGATGGCAACATGGCAAAAAAAGCCAAATGTAAGAAATGTTCTTACATGTCTCGCTTTATACACACACACACACACACAACCACAATTTATACATATATACTAGATAACTCATACGCCATGTTTGCACAGACAGATAGAGAGGCATACACACACAGCGAGAGAGGGAAACGTCGTCCTTGTTGTCGTCGTCGACGTCGCTAGCTAGCTGTCCTCGCTGTGTCCATTTGAGTGCACAATTTGAAAAGGCTATTTGGCTCCGGCTGCCCTTGAGGCAAAAATGCAGCAACCGCGACGTAAGACGTTGTTAATGTTGTTGCTGCTGCTGCTGCTGCTGCTGCTGCTGATGTTTTTGGGGCGACAGCCCTTCCCCACACCCCATGGCGATGGCAACGTTGCATTGTCAATTTGCGTGTGTGTGCTGTAAGATTGTTGCCAAATGCCAACTGGCCCTAAATGGCCAAATTGTTGCAACAAAATATATTTCAGCAGCCTTCTGCCGACAAGGTTGTACTTGCCTTATTCGATTGTGTCATTCAAGCGCTAGTCCTTGACTGCAACGACAACAAATTGCCAGAGATTAGGCAGCAGCATAAAATGTGACTGAGTAAATACAAAACACTCGTTGCATGATTTCTTTGAAATTTTTTGAATTTATTTTTTTTTAATTTCTTTATTTTTTTTTTTTTTGTGGGGTTTTTTTTTTTCTCCAGTTTGTTTATTGTATTCCTTGTATTTTGGTTGGGGGACTTCTTCTTTTTTCGATTTCTCATATATCGCCTTGGATGCAATTTTTTTTTGTCAAGTGCTTAAAATATCATACATTTAAATCTTTTTTGTTTTCCGGCGACTTTTTCAGTTTTTTATAACTATTGACTTTACATTTAATTTAAATTAATTTATTATCAATTAGCTAAACTGAATTTTTCATCGTGGAACGCTTACATACACTTAGTCCATATCTGATTAATTTTGTTTGAGAGACACTTTCAAAATACACTTATTTGTATACGCAATAGTTTTTCGCTCTTTCGCTATGAAATCGTCTCGACAAACAGTATTTCCAACAGTTTTGTGTTTTCTTTACAAATTAGCCTAAAAAGTTCAAAGATCTTATGGAGTATTAATTTTTAACGCAAATTTAAAGTTGCAACAATGAATGTACAGGGTGCTTGAATTTATATATTTATAGATTTATATTAGATATAAACTTTAATATAATACACATTTATATATATTAAAAATGCCATTTACATGTTTTTTTTTTTCTTTTTTTTTTTTTTTTTGTTGCATTGCCTAACAAAATGCTATTTGAAGTATTTTTTTTTAGTCTTTTGAGTTGTAACTTTGAATATGCAACTAATATACATTTACTAAAAATTTTGTTTTAAACTTTCACTATTTACATTTATTATGAGCTACTAAACATTTATGCTAAACTAATTGCAGCTAATTTGCATATGTATGTGTTTGTTTTCTCTTTAATTGTAATTTGTTTATATATATACGTAATTGCCAAGAATTTCTTTATTTTTTGTGTATCTTTGTCAGTGAGCTTTCTAGTTGATTTAAATTATTGCTAAATTGCATATTGAGCTTAGTTGCTATTAATTGTTTTTACTTACACACATAAATATGTATATGCAGACATACAGACATATATATATAATTTGATATAAACATTTACAAACATTTACTAAGTGAAATTAGAAAGTATTTGCGTTCTCTTTTAAAATTTGATTTTTGTAATAAAAATATTGAGATTTTCTTTTTTGTTTTTTTTGGTTTTTGGTTTTTGCTGTCTGCGGCAGTTATGTTTTAGTACTTACTGTAAGGAAGGAACCTTTTTGTGATGCACTTTTAATTAGAATTATTTGATGCTGTTGTAGAGTATGCAAAATAAAGAATTTTAGTTCAGTGTATGTCAGTTGACCATAACTTTAATGAAAGTTTGTTGGTTTTTTGGTTATTTTATTATGTGGCATTTCGAATAGCAAATTTGTGTATCAATTTTTTTGACTTTCAGTTTGTGAAATGCAAAATAATAGTAGTTTGATTATTTTTATTATACTTCGTTGTTGTTTAATAAAGTTTGAAAAACTGTGCATTGATATCTCTGCCCTTAAAATGTTATTTTGTCATTAATCAAAGTTTATTTCACAATTTGTTGCATTTTTATCAATTTTATGGTTTGCTCTCAGATATTTGTATGCATTGACATTTATAATTACATAGATTTATCATTTATATACTTACTTTACTCCGTAAATGGGAAACTGGCAAACGGCATATTGCCTTTTATTAATGTAGATTATTTCCTTTTTGTTTTAGATTTTTGTGTAATATTTGTAGTTGTTGTTCGTTTTATACAGTTTACAGTTTAATAATTTTAAGCTTTCAATTCATTTTGGCAACGCACTTAGCCTAGACACAAACCTCAAAGAGCTCACATTCATTCTCACACACCTCCAGACAAGAACCGGACTGTGCTGACTGTGCTAACTGTGCTTAGACGCAGCTCTCCTGCTGTGAATACATTAGAGGCGTGCGTACTGTGACTATTTCGCGCGAATAGGACTTGCCCACGCCAGAGAGCCCGGACAGTGAGCTACTGGGACTGGTTATGGCTGCCGTTGAGGCCAACCCGCTGCTGTTGCTCGAGACGAGCATTTGGCCATGTGCCATCTGCTGTTGTTGTTGCTGCTGCTGTTGATGCTGCTGGTAGGATGGTGGCATAGGCATGTTGCCAGCTGGATGATGCTGCAACTGTTGATGCATCATTTGCATCATGGATGCTGAGTTGTGCGGCTGTTGCTGCAGCTGTTGCTGCTGGTGATTATGCGGCAGTGTGTGATAGCCGCCCGGATGCGAGGGTAACGTATACATTTGAACCGCGCCCGGCGACACGGTCGATGGTGTGCCCTGCGAACCTGGCGATGAGACACATGGCCCAAAGGCCGCACCGGCCGCAGTGTCCACCTGCATGGCAGCGGCAGCAGCGCCGGTTCGTGTCTTATATGCATCTATCTGAGCGTATATCGTTGGCTCCTCGAAATAATCGTATGTGGGCGGTGGTGCATGCTGATGCGGATGCTGCAGACCGCCCGCATTTGGCTTGTGGCGCTGCAGAGTCGCCGTTGCCGGTATGGTCGGCAACAGTTTTCTCATACTCGAGCCATGTGGCAAAGTGCCACCCACAACTGGCTGCTGCTGCTGCTGTTGCTGCTGCTGCTGGGACGTCGACTGCAACTGTGGCTGCTGCTGAGCTGGGATTTGGCCAGGTTGACTCTTCTTGGAGCTACTGCATGCGGCGCTGTTAAGTGAAAGCTCCGCATAGTGCAGCTCATCGTCCTGCACAAGAGAAATAGATTTCAAGGCACATTATAATAATAATAAGATAATAAGATAATAAAACGAATAGTATACGTATATATAGTTTGTTTCATAGTTCCAACTAACAATGTTACCAACTTAATGATGTTTGACAGTTTTGGCCTTGTGCTAACGATAACTTACCTTGCTGCTCTGGTAAGCGCCGCTGTCCGTTGAGCAGCCAGCGCTGACGCTGACGCCAGCTGTGGCGCCCGGTTTGCAGCTGATTTCCGCCTCGCTGGTTGTCGAAAGATGTCCCGATGGCGTTTGTGTTGCTGATTTTTGTTTATATTCGCCATCAACTAAATTGAAGCAAAAGCGAGAGAGAAACAGAAAGGGAGAAAGTTGGCTTACTAAAAAGTTTTTAGCTTCTTGTTGCTGCTTTTGTTGCTAAGTGGGGCAAAGGAAAAAGTTTTTACGGCCCAACCAGGCTGTGCTCTGCCCATTATATACCCTGGCAGATGGTAAATCAAATATATAATGTAAAACTAATAACTAATAATAAATACTAGTTTCTTAGTCTTTAAAATTTCTCCGTTATTATATTCTACATTTGTACATATTGTGCTAAAACCTTTATTTAATTTGCCTTTTGAAGTACTTAAACTTGCTGTCATTAAATAAGTTAAAATAATCGATTCAATATTATCTTTAAAATTGTATATAATAAGAACTCATAATGAAACGTTAAAACTAAGAGTATACAATATTCGATAGAGCTAGAGATATAGCTAGCGATTTTTTCTTGTTCGCTTAAATCGGTTGGGCGCAACGTTCAATTTTCTTTTCAGCATCTTTTAGCTTTTACCATGAGATTGCTGTACGTTTAGAAAATTGATTAAATTGTTGAGCTGTGTGAGCTATTGCTGCCGCTGCTGCTGCTCCTGCTGATTCCTTGATTGCCATTAATCAAGCCAAAACGTGTGCACTGGCTAAAATCTGTATAAAATTAAAGTGCTGCATGCCGCAGGGCACGTTGGTTGGCAACTTAGAAAGGGAGACAGGGAAGGAGGCGAACCTCTCGACTGCAGACATATGAGCAAACAAAAACAAGTAGAAGCAGGTCTGGCCTGACTGCCAGCAATTAGCTGTCATTTAAATATTTCAACACTGGCACAAAAATGCAGCAACAACCCTGGAACCTCCCACACATACTGTTAGAGGCAAGTGTGTGTTTGTTTGTTTGTTTGTTTGTGTTGCCTGTTTGTCCTTAAGCCCTTTTTGTCAACGTCCATAAATTACACACACACCCACACCCAAACACACACACATTGGGAGCTCATTCATCTTGAGGCAAACAGGAACTAGAAATTGCAATAGCAATCGCACTTACCCTCATTGTAGGGTACGACATCGGGATTCTTCTCATCGTACATCTCCTCGGAGTGGCTCAATGGCAATGAGATTTTATCCTTAATTTGCAAATTGCCTGGACGTGAGAATTTCGCATTCGAATGTGCGAACTTCTGTTGCTGTTGATGCTGATGCTTGTGTGAGCGTAGCTTCAATGCCGCAATGGTGCCGATGCCAATGCAGACCAGAGCCACCAGAATGCCCACAAAGATGCCAATGGATAGAATGGGTGTCAGCTCAAAGCTGTTCGCTCCCTGCGCGCTGCCCTTGTACGAGGTCAATGCAACTGTTGGGAAACAAAGAAAAGAGAGAAAAGCATATGAAAATCAGGTTCAATTCGAAGTCATTTTAATGCCCAATTAGACAAAGCCTCAGCTAAGCTGTCGCCCAAAACAATTGGCCATTAATAAGCCGGCTGAATGCTAATTTCTAAAAAAAATACACTATGTGCAGTGGGAGCATTTTTATTTGGCAAGTTATGAACTGTTTATGATTTTATATCAAAGTTTTCTTGAAGTCTTTCATTTTGGAGTGCTTTAAAATTATATTAAAAAACAAATCGTACTCAATGGATAAGACATTTTTAAACTTTTAGCTTGAATTCTCATCTTTTGCTACAACTTTTCTATATATTAAATTAAAATATAGAAAAATTAAAATAAATTTAAGGGTATCAAATCTTCATCGTTTACGTATTTCTTCTCGCTTTTTGTTTAACTCATCATAATTTCTCATTTTCTTTTTTTCTGCACTTTTGTTGTATTACGACTTTATGAAAAATTAAAACGACGACTCAAGTTGTTTACCCAAAAACGTGTCTGTCTCTGCCAAGTACCGCACCGGTCCACCCCTCAAGACATTGGCCAACCATTGGAAAAAAAGAGAAACTCTTCTAAACTTTGCTTTACGGCATTTTGCCTCAGCTAATTAGTATTACAATTTGCCTTTGCCTCGACGTCTCTCGTTTCTCGTTTCGTGTCAGGCGAAAACGTCCTAAAGACAATTCATTAATGTTAATCATTTTATATAATTTCTTTCTTTCCCTAACACTACTTTGGTGCTTGCATAATTTTGTTCATTACTTTTCTTTCTTTTCTTGCGTTGTTTTGTTGGTGGGTTGGGTAACTGCAAGACAAAAGTTTTCTGTGTAGCACCAAGGAAATTTACAATTCATTGAGCAGTTTAACGTAATTAAATTGCGAGACGGAATTACAATTTAAGAAATTTCGTGCCTTACTTAGGATTCACCTTCATCAAGTACTGTGTGTGGAAGAAAAACCGTATTCAAAGTTATGCAACTTTCCAGATTGTGATTCTCTTTGTCTTTTCTGTGCCGATAAGTACTATTTGCGAGTACGCAAAACATTAACATAAAAAATTCATAAAATGCCAAATACACATATAGAGCATTAAAAATTCATAAGTCTTTGCCAACTACTCTCCCATTTGACTCCATTCACTTACCAGTTTGTTTTTCGGCGGCCTTGAGAGTGTAGCCATCGACGGCCACCGCTTCACTACGTCCTCGTCCATTGACCGCATAGATATAGATTCGAAATAGACGTCCTGCGTCTAGGCCGCTCACACTGAAAACTGCAAACTTGGCGCTAATGTTGGCCTGCAGCAGTCCACTATGCTGATCAAAGATTTCCATAAGGAACCATTGACGCATTCCGCCATCGAAACCTGTAATTTACATATATATGTATACGATGTTTCAGTTTTTTAAATATAAAATATCTTAAATTTCGTAGTTTAACCCTGAAGTGAAATTTAAAGAACTTGTCTTTAAGTTTTGTGCTTAAAGCTAGCAAAGTGTTTATTTTATTGTCTGCAAAGTTTAGGCAGCGCTTTTTCAAATCCCTTCTCAATTGCACATTCGCAACTAAACACCGTAATTAAATGATTAAGACTTGAATACACTCCTTGTTATTTTGGGTATTTTCAATGTAAATGTTTTGTTTTGTTGTGTTTTGGCTAGCCCACGTGCCAACCACTCCCACTCCCTCCACCTTCAGCCTCCGCTCAAGGTTGTCGCAAGTGGAGTTAACAAAAATACTTGAAGTAATCTAAAGCTACATTTTAAATGCCATTTAATAACACCACAAAAGAACTGGACGACCACTTGAGAGAGGAAGATTGCGTGCACCCCAGCTCCCACTCTCCCTGCCACTTGCAAATGTGTGGCACCCTTTGCCGAAAAATAAGCGGCTAAAGTTGTTGTTGCTGCTCAAATGGTACTTCGTTCTAGACACAAAAGTCGGCTTAAAACACTTGCGAAAAATGTTAAAATATTTTGTAATAAAGGCGGCGCTTGAAAAGGTTGCTAACCCAACCCCCACCACCCACTCACCACCGCCCAACTAATACTTCAGCTTGGTGGTGAGTGGGTTTGCCCGAAGGATAAATTTTTGTGTAAAATGTTTTATATGTTGCTATGAATTTAGCTGGGCATTGTTGTACTTATTATATTTGGCCGGCTGCTGTTGCTGCTGTTCTTCTCGGTTCTGTTCGGTTCTGTTCTTTTTTGTTGTGTTATGTCGTAGTTGTAGGAGGTCGCCGGCACAAAGGCTACATTGGGATGGGTGGTTGGCCCGAGCACGGAAATAGAGTCAAAAGAATGTGCTTCGCCTTTGCTTCAAAGGGCCTTTGTGTGTGGCAGCACATCATTGTTTGTGGCCAGGGGTCGGTCGTTGCTGTTGTGAAACGACGCCAAGCCAGGCCAGGCCAGGCCATATAGCCAAAGCATTTTGTGCGCACTTTAAAACGCTTAGCTAATGAAATTTGCCGCAGCATTGGGCCAAGTAAGCAAGCCAGCAAGCAGACCAGCCAGCAACATGCCAGCCCAACAAAAACTTCATTGTAATGGGTTAATTTTATTTACTTGGACAAGGCAACAATGGAAATTGCGCAAGTTGAGTAAAAATAATAAAGCAACGGCAACGGCAGCAGCAGCGAGCAGCGCACAAAATGTTATAAACTGAAATTTTATTATATTAAACCGACGCTTGATGAGTTTGGTTAGTTGCTTGCCTGCCTGCCAGCCAGCCAGCTAGCCTGCCAGCCTGCCAGCCACGTTGCTTTGTTTTGCCAAAGAAAAGAGTCAGAGAGAGAGAGAGAGAGAGGGAGTTGACCAAGAGGCAGCCGTCCTCAAGTTGTCTGGCGAGCAACAGCAACAGCAGCAACGGCAGCAGCAGCATAGAGCATTGAATTGAATTCGAGGCAAGTTCTCTTCCTCGTTTTCTTCGTCCTTGCAAGTTGGCCAACCTGCGTGCTGGCTTATTAAAGTCGAAACGTGCAGCGATCGCAGCTTAAGTTAAGTTATTATGAAAAAAAAGAACAAACAAAAAACACACAAGCATGCAAGAAGAGAAGGGATGGGAAGACGAGGGAGAGTTTGAAACAACCGAGTTTTTCCTGCGGGTGGACGACGTCACGTCATTTGCTTTACTGTAAAGTGCAATATAAAAAGTATCGCATTTTTTGCTTTTGCTGTTGGTGTTGGCGTTGCTGTTGCTGTTGCTTTGGGTGCTGCTGCTGCTTACCAAGTTGCGTTAAAGTTTTAATGATGCTGATGACTATGATAATAATGTGGAGCCACTAAATTAGCAGGGATGTGGGGTGCAAATGTCTGTGAAATGTTGTACATAAAATGCTTAAAGAGGCGAGGCTTAAAGCTTTTGCTTTGACTATGTAATCCACAACCAACAGCAAGTTGAAAATTGAGAAAGTTTTCTTTTAATATCACTTTCTTATAAACTTTAAAGTTTAATCACAAAACAAAATGCTTATGAATGCTTTACTAAAAATTAAGCGAAGTAAATTTAATAAATTCAATAGAAACTTATAAATATATATTTTTTTAAATGTTAAGTTTTAGGTAAGCTGGATTTACAAGAAATAATTAAGTATTCCCTCTCAAAAAATAAGCAATATAAATATTTTACAATATTTTAAAAGCTTGTTGACTGGTGGAGTAGAAATTAATTCTTATAAGCTATATTTTTTCATATTCGGCAAGCTAAAATGTATTACAAGAGAATTTGCTTCGGACAAACGACATTTAGCAGCGCTAAAGCTAAGGAAACGCGATCGACAAGCTAAGGAAAGGCGGGGCACAAAGTAACGGGGAATGCGCTATTAAGTATGCAGTTATTATGCGCTTTTTGTTGCACTTTCAGCAGCCGCCTCGTTATGCTTCTGTTCTTGCTTCTGTTTCTGTTAACGTTTCCCTTCTTCTTTATGTTGTTGTTGTTGTTGTTACTGTTGCTGTTGTTGGTACTCGCTTTGCTTTGCACTCGAGAGCGTTTCGAGGACTGCATAAATGCATCATAAACTCGACTCTTAAAGTCGCAATTTGCGAGGACATTTCTCGACTGATGTTGTCCCCCTAGTCACCCGCCTTCTCTTCTCTTCTCACCTCTCCTCTGATCTCCTCTGTCAACTGTTTCTTGTGTCTGCTAATATGCAACGCTGCGATGCTGAACTTTGAACCCGACGCAGAGCGCTGTAACAATTTGTGCTGCTTATTTTGCGCTTTGCGCTATCTTTTGCATTTCCTTAGCGCATAAAATATGCGAATTGAATTTGTATTTAAAGTTTTCGACTCTAGCTTGTTGTAGTAGTTTTACTTTTACTTTTTAACTGCCAAGCACAAGTTGCATAACAGCCCAAAAACATTTTGAATGTACAAATTTGTGCTTAACTTTTGGCACTCACTGTGTCTTAATGCTGGCCACTTCTCCTCCCTACAACTTCACTTCTACTTCATCATTTTATGCTTGTGCCTTATTTATTTTTGGGATGAAAATGCGAGCCAAGAGTTTTGGCCTTTGGAATGTTTTAGCAACATTTTGCCAAGCGTTTTTGCCCTTCTTCTTCTTTTCCTCCTTATTCGTCCTCTTCTGCTTTCGGCAAACTACTGCAATCTGCTTTGGAACTAAAGCATTCTGTATATGGACACTGCTACTATCTCTCTCAGCGTGTTGCCTTTCCTAGTTTTATGCTTTCATTGCATTTTTATTATTCGGCTTCTCTACTAGTACTAGTACCATCTCGAAGGAAGTTGCATACACACACACTCAAGCACACATACAGAGAAAGCTTCACATTCGCAATCGCATTCGCATTCGCCTGCTGCCAAAGTGCACTTAAGTTGCTCATGTATTTTAAATGAGTCTGAAAAGCGCTGCAGGAAACACAACATAATATACACATGTACCAAGATTTCCACTTGCCACCACCAGCAACACCATGCTTCAGTCCAAAAGCTCTCGTCTGGCCATTTAACTAGCCATGCAGCAGCATATTGCTTGAGTTGTGGCTAACATATACTTTTTACACACATTCATTTCATATATGAACCCATATATATATATATTTGTTCTGTTTGTTTTCTTTTTCTTTTTGAGCATTGATTGGCTCATCAGCTCAATTATAAAAGCTGATAAATTGTCGAGGCCATTTTGGTTGCCGTTTAATGCTGACTGGCTGACTCGCTGGTTGGCTACACTCACCTTCAAGGCAATAAACCTCCAGTGAATCGGACGTTTGATTGACCACGGTACAATTGGTAGGCGCTTCCGGTTTGCCAGCAGCTATCAAATGGAATACACAGGGCTCTTTTTGTTGGCCCACATTGTTGTCTGCCCAGCACATGATGGTGCCAAAGTCCATTTCCTGCAAGGAAACAATTATTTTACAAAAATATTATTACAACTTTCATTAAATAGCCTGCCTTTTCAGAGGATAATTAAACAAAAACTTCGCTCCATCATCATTTATTTCAGTTAATTATGCAAACTAATTTGATGTTGATTCAAACAGTTAATGGTTGTGAAATTGTGAAATGCTATTGTTGTTATTGTGAAACCGTAAAATGAGCTTGATGTATTAAATTAATAAATAAATAAGGCCGTTAAAGTAGCCGTCGTTTACTTGTTCTGACTTGGTGGCGTATGCGTAATGTGTGTGCTTGTCAGCCCGCCTGATTGATCGCAGCTGTCAATAAGTCTTTCATTAATATAATTTCATGTCAATACACTCACACATACTAGCGTAAGTGTGTGGGAGGAGGGAGGGAGGAGCGTATCTCAACAAGAAGAAGTTTTCCCAACTTGCCAGTAAAAACAAATGAAGCATTTTGTGGCTGCCTATTTGGGCACATACACATACACATATATGTCTTTGAGTCTGTGATTGGTAGTGGGGTGGCCAAAAGAAAACTATGTTAACATGGATTTAATGTATGCCATGTGTCCAGGCATGTAGAACCTGATAAGTGGCCACGCCTGCGGGCCCATTGTTGATTCTTTTCCGTTTGTGTTTTTCTCTCTGTATTTGTGAATTTGTTTGTGTTGTGTCAAATGTTGTGCTAATGAAATCCTCTAACTATATTACGGTCAAATGAACAACAACATTCGAGACGATTGATTTGTTTGCACACACACACAAACAAACAGAACTTAGTTGGGTTGTGTGTGTCTGTGTGTGTCTATTTACCTTGAGAATTGTAAGCTGGAAAAATAAGCACATTTAATCAGCGCTAGGCGTCTTGAACTCATTAAAATTTAAAATCACTTTCCACCAGCGCCCAGTACGCTTCGAAATGTCAACGCAATTGCAGCTTATTTATCAGCCGTAGGGCGTACTTATTTTAAACCCCAATCCTCAACGAACAGTTTTCAGTTTCCTCTTCTATTTGCCACCCGTCTTAAGTCAAGTCAAAAGAGGGCGTTCTTGGCATTTTAATTAAGGCAGAAAAAACAAAAAAGGAAAACACAAACGAAAACAAGTTGGGAGGCTTCTAAGGAGAAATGTTGACTACGAGATACCCTCTGCAAAATTTGAAGTCTATAGCTCTATGAAGTCTATAGGATGACTATGTGAAGAAGTTTCCTTCTGTTACATATTCTTCCACATAAGCATTATACCTCGTTTAACCATTTTATGGGTTCGAGAGTATTAAAACGGCACAGGACAAATGGCAAAAGGAGAAACGTTCAAAGTTTTCCTCAATTTGAGGGCGGCAAAAGGAAGAAAAATGTATGACAAAAGTGAAAAGTGTCTAGAAAAACTATGGGAAAACTTTGAAGAAGTCTTAATAAAAAGTAAATGCGCTGATTGCGGTCATAGATGAAAGTAAGTAATTGGATGTCCATGAATGGAGACATAAAACATATCTAAAGAAATTTAATTTAAATATTGAAAATCTATTATAGAACTAAGCCAAGTTTCCTTTAAAGAATTTGCCACACTTTCTCTCAAACACATTCGTATTGTCAAACAGCAACAAACAAACAATTGACATCTTTAGCAATAATAATTAATTATTGAACAAGCCAAGTTATGGCTAATTCGAAATATTTTACAGTGAAAGTGTTGAAAGTGTAATGTGCAAGCTATGCCCGTTTATGTCAGGTGCATACAAATGCAAAGTATTTATGCAAATTTATGACATATTAATGAAAATGAAAATGCATACACACTCATATATGTATGTATGCACTCTCATAACGTATGGTATTTAACAAAGTGTTGTCACAAAGGCGGCAACAGCTGCCAACACTGTGTATCAACACTTTCACACACATCTATGTATATGTATGTGTGTGTATGTGTGTATGTAACCTCAAGCTACAGCTCAGACTGCATTTTAAGTAATAATAAATTTTGAGCGCACGCATAGAAAATGTCTGAAAACTGTTGGCAGAATAATGCACACACACACACAAACACACATACAGTAAAGAGCATGGCATATTTTTTAGGGCCAAGTCTATGCTGTTGTTGCTGCTTCTACTTCTGCTGCTGCTTCTGTTGCAACTGTCAGCCGAGAAGATGCTTAATAAATTTACACTTGCCACAGAGAGCTTTACCAAAAATGTTACATTCTCTTCTTTTATTTTGTATGTGTGTGTGTGTGTGTATGTGTTGTTTGTATAAATTTATGCCCAAATATATGCATATGCATATGTACATATTTATTATCATTATACTCAGTTGTTTATATTATTTTAATGTTGCCGCAACTGAACGCAAATATTATTACAGTTGTACAAGCTGGCAGCGCACAGCCAACAATAACAAATTCCTAAATTGTTGCAGGGATAAGAACCTACACACACGCACACTCACACTCACACACACACACACACAAATTTATTTAATTTTGCTTAAGGCCAGAGTCTGTGATTTTTCGCCCATCTTCGGTTTCGGTTTTTGTTTCGGATCTCCTGCCTGACTGCCTGCCTGCCTGCACTTTTATTGCATTCTTGTCTAGTGCTGACAGCACGAAAAATAAATGTTATTATTTATGTATTTTAATTAAAATTTGAACATTTCAGTGACATTTTAATGAGTTTTTCGGACAACGCTCTCAGTGAGCGAAATTTTCGACAAATTTTGCGAGCTATTTTCATATGAGTTGTGTCTACGTATGTTTGAGTGTGTGTGCGGTGTGTGTGTGTGGGTTTGCAACGAAAAATGTCTAGCAGAAGACAAGCTCAAATGTCCACACACACACAGACAGAGATAGAGACAGAGACAGAGAAAAAGTGAGGGAGAAAGAGAAATGCCAAAGCATGGCGAAAAATTAATGAGCTGTTGGCTGTTGCCTGCCTTTGAGCAAATCACACAGAAAATAAAATGAAGAAAAATATCAAAAAAATAATATGAAAGAAAAATCAGCTCAAAGGACGACAATGACAGCAACGTCGCTTGAGCAGCAACTGCGGAAACCGGAAACAGCATATATGACAACAGAACGGAAGGGATTTTTCATATTCAATTGAGCTAAATGATTTATGTATGTGTGTGTTTGTGTGTGTGAGTCCTAGTCTTTAAGTGTATGAGAGTGTAAAAGTGTGTGTGTTAATGTGTGCGGGTGCAATCAGCGTGGTTCGTCTGTTTGTGAACGGAACTTATTTGAATGCCGTTTGAGTAGGAACATTTTTCGTTTGACAACCGAAATGTGAACCTACTGCCCAGTCAGTCTATGGACAAACAAATAATGTTAGGTAGCTTGGAGGGGTTTTGATGTGGTTAATGCCTTTAAACTGGGTCACATAAGCAACTAATGGCCAATCCTTTAGCTTTTGCTGGCGCTGCATTTGCTGACAGATATTTTAGTTGTTCTTCCTGCACCTGCTTGCTTTCGCCGTATAATGACAGCTATTTTGGCTTAAAAGCACATGGCACGTTTCTATTTAGTCAGAAAATAAGTGAAGATAAAACCAGTATAAAGAACCGTCAAAATTTTTGAAGTAATTGAAAGATTTCATGATCAGATAATGGCCAAATAAAGTATTCACATTTCTTTTCATACGGAACAACTTTCATATAGAATATGTTTTTGGATATATTTAAAAATTTTTAGCTAAAACTTTGAGTTCTCAACATCAGCTTAGTTCAAACGAATGTTTAAGGACTTATTTGGCAAAAAGCGAAAAACGAAGTCCCGTTTAATCACAATCTGTTAGCCGTTTCATATTTGGGCAAATCACTTGACTCGCCATCAGAAAATAGCCTTAAGCCAAACCAATTGTCTGGACCATGATTGCCACATAGCATATTCCGTTTTGTTTTGGGCAGACCATAAAAGTTAACAAAAGCAGCAGATGCCGCAGTTGCAATTGGAAAACCATTGAAAAAGAGGGGAATGAAAGAGGAAATGCGGCGCTTTTGGTTACAAATTTTTGGCTCATTGATAGGAAACGCAGCTCATTGATGGCCAACTTAGCAGCTCAATTGCCAGGGACGAAGTAAAAGTGCAAAACGTCAAAATGCAATCGAAATAGCAATCGCAATTGCAATTCCAATTCGAATTCGCATAGAGGCTATATCGATGACGATAACGTTTGCCAATTTGCACGGAAATGCTGGCCAATTGTCCAGTCAACGAGCAGGAGGTAGACGACTACGACCAGTCAATTGATGTTGTTGGCTCATGTTGTCTCTCTTAAAGCCAAACAAAGAACAATAAAAAAAGGCGAGTAGTGGCTTTAATAATATTAACTAACCCCTGGCCTTTGTTGTTATTCCCATTATTGCTGCCAATGGCATCGCTTTTTAATTAGAAAGTAGCACTAATAGAATTTTTAATTAAAAATTGCTCATGCTCTGGCCAAAACCTACCACCCACCACCCCCACCGACTCTGATCTAACTCCCTTTGTGCCATCCCCACGGCTTTTTGTCTGACCGTGTTGGTTTTACATTTTGTTTGACAACGTGACACGCACACGAGCCACAATAACAACAACAACAACAACAACAATGAGAACGAGAACGAGCTGTTAATTAAAATTTGCCATTTAATTGGAAGAGAGCTGGAGTCAGAGCTACTGCCTGCTTCCATTTAGACAAATGTCAAATATGTCAATAACAATTTCACATAAAAAAACATGAAATTAAATTGTAAAACCAGCCGAAAATCCCGCCCCAAACTGTATACCACATCAAAGTCTGAGTGTGTGTGTGTGTGTGTGAAGCACTTAACCCAAGCACACACACACACACACATCTACTCACATACTGGCATATGGCACATATGTGATGTTGTTCCCATGTTTAGCATTTAATGCCATGTAGTTTGTCATTTTCATAATGCAAACGGAACACGAAACAGACAGACAGATAGACGACAGACACCAACATGTACATGTGTGGATGTGGGTAAGTGTGAGTGTCGCATTGGGCGTGTTCAGTGACATCCATGTGTTGGGTCATCAATTGGGTCACGTAAATTTCAATACATGACGACATCTATCAAAACCCGTTTGTATCCAGTCAGTATCTGTATCAGTAACGGTATAGAGCGTCAATGGGCTTTGAACTTTACTTACCTTTACCGGCGTATAGGTCAGCGTTGAGCCCTGAGCAGAATGGGGACGAAAGCCGCTTTGCGGCATATCGAAAGTCTCGGCGGTGTTGTTGAACGACCACTTGAAGTTCTCGGGCGGCGGAAAGGCATCCACTTCACAAACGATTTCAGCCGCCTCGCTGCGAGCAACGCCATAGATTTTCTTTTGATCGGGCCGGCAAATTGGTTTATCTAAAGAAAGAGAGAGAGAGAGAGAGAGTGAGAGATGGAGATGAAGATGAAGAACGAGAGCAAAAGCAAAAGTTATCAAACTTTGATGTTTTCGAGTGCATTTTGCTGTACGTCGGCTAGTGCTGATGCCGTTGCCGTTGCTGCTGCTGCTGCTCCTGCAAATCAATAATCGCATTGCCTGCCCCCAAAACTTAATGCAATAAAGCCCCAACAGTTCGAGTGCATATTCTCTTCCCCCCACCCCACCCGTCTGGTTGAAAGCCTGGATGGCTGACTAGTGAGTGCTAGCTTGGGTTTTTGTTTTGCATGCGCCTGAAAACCGCACTCAAATCCTAAGTAGAAAACTTTGCAAGCAAAAAGCACTAAGGCTATAGAAAGAAACACACACAGAGAGAAAGAGAGAGTAGGAAGAGAGTGGAAACAACACGAAGTTCTTTTTGCATCCAATGCAACCGCATGAAGGCTTCATCTTCTTCATCGTTCTTGCCCGTCCATTCAAGCAACTAACTAAACACAGTCCAAAACAGCAACTGAAACAAAGCTGAAAGCTGTGCGAACAGCAAAAAAAAAACCAACGAAAACAACGAAACAAACGTTAAGTAAAAGAAAAACTTGGACGAAATGCAACGAAAGTTTTCAGCCCAAGAAAAACTCAATTTCTTCTAATCCTTGGACAGGCGAATCTCCAACTGCAGCTGCATTCAACATTGGAGCACAATTTATTGTACGATTTGACAACACCGAATTTTTGTTTTTTGTTATTTTTTTTCGCTGTTCTCGGCTAAAGCCAAAAGCAAGCTGTAAACAAATTGTACATGAACGGGCATCAAAACATCGAAGAACCAAGCGACAGGCATTCGGTTACAGATTGGGTTTTTCTGCTTGGGCTCCAATCCAATCCACAGTAGAGTGGTGAAGTGAAGTGGTTCTACCACAGTTTTCGGTTGACGGAAAAAACACAAAAACGATTGTTGCAAAGTGTTGAATAAAAGCAGGTGGATGGGGGGCGAAGGGGCGGATGCTTAACACTAAAACAAAAAAAAAACATACAGCATTAGGAAAAAACTTGACTAAAGTTAAAGGAAATGGCACAGGAAATAAAGGCATAAGGCAACTACAACAACAATAGAGAAGGAAAAACCCTACAAAATTGAGATGGGAATACAGATGATGTGGTAAATCTCTTGAAAAAGGAGAAAGTAATTAACAGAAGGCTGACTTTTTTTTACGGATTTTGGCATGGCACGCAAATTGAGCAGAAAATTTGGGTAAATGGGACTAAATCTTGGGGTAAAGGCTAACTCTTGAGTGTGGGGACGCAGTATATGGGGTGAAATTTAACACAAAACGAATTGTTGCTTAGATTAAATAATTTTATGGAATAATAAATTGATGGTAAGCAAAAGTAAAGAAATTTATCAAATGAACCATTTAAAATAACAAATGTCAGGAATAATTGAATTTTTTTTTTATTTTATTCCCTATTTTTTAAAAAGTAATTATTTTCTGATTGTTTTCATTTTGGACGTTGAAACTACAACTAAATCAAATTGAGTCTGCAACACAAAGCAGTTGAAATTGAACAAAATAAAATCCTATATTGATCACAATTTGTGTTAGACCACGTAAAGAGGTTTCCCTTGTTGTTAGATAAATGATAAAAAGCAATCGGAAATGCGCTCATTCAATAGGAAAATAACTAAATGCCAACAAAAGGCCGGAAGCCAAGAAAAGGGCTTTGTGCTGTGGCCCTTATGGCACATACCTGACCAAGAGCAGCAGCACAAGCAGCAGCAAGTTGGCCAACTGACTAGTTAACTAGCTGCCTTGCTGCCTGCCTAGCTTCTCTGTTATAGGCCAAGTTTTACTTATTGTGTGCTTGGTTACCAGAAATCAAAGTTGGCAACCGCAAGAGTGCGCTTAGGCCAAGATGGCAAACGGCTGAAACCGAAACCAAGCCGAAGCCAAAGTCGAGCTGCAGTTCTTATTTGCACAAAAGATACACCCAGACACGACTCAGGACACACAAAAGCCATTCGAGCACGACACAATACCGGGGGCGTATACGCAATAAAAGTGCAAGAGGCCCAGCCGCACGAGCTCACAATGCGTCATAACCAATACCACCACCACCACCAGTACTACCACACGACCACTCAATAATGATGGCTTTTTGTGTGTCAAAAGGTTCTCGGCAAAAGCCTAAACAGTGCAGCCCAAAGCAAAGCAAGCAACAAGAAAAAATAATACAATAAAATGGCAATATCGTTGGCCTAACGGGATTCAGATTCGATTTAAAAGCCAGTTGGCATTTAAGAGCAGCGAGAATGTTTGTTAATGGCTCAAAGCCAACGCCTTTTGCCATGTGCTAAAAGAATGATGGCCCAATCCAACCATTCAACGCGTTCGCTTTTTTATGATTCAAACCACAATAACAATGCAAATCGAAACAAAACAAACACATGCACACATATTTCAAATGTGGGACAAGCTTTAAATGTTGCGCATACGCAGCGTTGCACAGAACAGCACAGCAATAACTTTCAAGTTTCCCTTTTTTTGTGTTTATTTCTCTCTGTGTTTTTTTTTAGTGAAGTGCCAAATAAAACTCAACACGTGCCCTATAAAACTTGACATGTGAATGCGCTCGCAATTGTTGACAACAACAGAAAGAACTCGCAATCAATTTAATGAAATCCAAAATAAATGGAGCACACTCTTTGTTTATATCAACTCGTATTCCTAGTCTGAACTTGCACAGTCGTGACAAATCCATTGAGCACTTGAATCTGTACTTACACATAACTTTCAGCTCGACAATGTTGGAGTCACCGTCACCCTCCACATTGGAAGCGGTGCAAGTGTAGTTTCCGGCCTGATGACGTGTAACACCCTGTAACGCCAGATCTCCGCTGCTCACAATGACACCAGCACGCTGATTATGTTGAATGATTTGGTGCTGCAAGTATATATATAATCATTAGTCATTATTTATCAGTTATGTATGTGTATGTGTTTATGCATTACGGTGTTATTATTATACTTTTCACTAATGAGCTTCTATTGTTTCTGTCTGTTTCTGTGTCTGTCATTCACACAAGTACGTACTCTCAACATTCACTGCTAATGAAAGAAATGTGATGAAATGGCTGCAGCGTTTTTTTAAAGGCGATTAGCGAACATGGCAAAGGTACGTCAATTAGCTGGCATTACGTATACGCAGCATATGCAAGCAACGCATTACATCTGAAGAGTTGTAAGCTGCTTATGCACTAAACTATTCACATTCAACCAAAATGCAAATCCAGTCAAGCTAATTAATTTGCCTTTTTAATTTTGCTTTCGCTAGGAAATGTAAAATATTTAACAGTGAAAAGTTCCCAGATACGAGTATGAACATTTTTATAATACTTTACGCAGTTAGAATAGTTATGAGCGTTTCAAAGAAAATGCCTTAGATTTTATTGCAATTTGTTTCTAGTCGTAAATCTCAAATAGGCTGAAGCATCAGCTGGGTAAGTAAACGAAATTGCAATTCAACCCTAGACATCTGGTCACGCCTTTAGGCGCAAGGTCAACGGCGCCGCCATTTATTATATCCACAACCCTCTAAAAATTCAGTCGCTCATAGACGCGAAGCTCATACGCGCGCGGGCTTCATTAGAGCGTATTGGACGTCCAGTGTGTGTGGAACGTGTTTGGCATTATAAAAATGCTGAAAATCAGCCAATATTTACTTTAATTTCCAACGCACAGAGTCACTTTTGACCCCAACGTTATACAGACTAACACATTTATGGTGCTGGCCAAGCCTTATTGCTTCTTTGGTTGTTGTTGTTGTTGTTTTTGTGTCGCTCCCAATGTGCCGACACTCGACAAGATTTTGACGCATTTCCCCAGAGCCTTGTGCCATTTAGCAGCAGAACAAATTCGCACTTTGGCCTGCAACAACAACGGCAACAACAACAGCAACAAAAGTAACGAAAGCAATAACAACGACATAGCGATATAAATAAAAATGTGTGTATATAAATTGTCGACAAAAGTCAAAATGCCAAAACAACAGCAGCAAACGAACAAAAGCCGCTATGACCTTAGCACATAAGCATAAGTATAAACAACAACAATATAAATAAAGAGCGAGAATGAGAGACAGAGTGAGTGAGAATATGTGCAAATAGCATACAATAAGCTAGCGTGGCAGAGTGGGAGAGGGGAAAGGAACAATGCAATGTGGCAACACTTTGATAATAGTGTTGCCTACGTTTCTCCAAGAACTGGGCCACAACTATGTATGACTCTCGTCTGACTGTATGTATGTGTCTATTTGTGGCGAGTCTTTGTACGAGTGTGTGTGTGTGTGTGTGCCGTCGCATCTTTTGTCTGGCATCAGCTCTTTGCTTGCCGGTCCAAACAATGCTAACAATGACAGTGGGCTTTGGCACCGTGGGGTCGTCACTTAGCTAAATATTTACGCCACACACATAGTATTGTCTACTTATTTATTATATGTGCTGTGCGACTGTTTCTCCTTCGAAATCGAAATGCTCTTTGACTGTTTGCACTTTAGATAATTATTTCCCCTTCTGAGCGAACAACCAACTGGGCGTATGCTTTATATATATAATGAGCGTACTTTTAAGTCCAAACGCGCAATTCGGGTCGTCGTGTCAGCAGGCCTCAAGGCAGCATACAAATACAAAGAGTAGTCATGACCTTGAAGCCTGCTTAGCGCAAAGCGCACCCTCCCAGCAGCCTTTACTATTCCCGTAGGGTTCTTAAATAGCCCCCAAAATGTGTTGTGCCAGCCATTTGCTGAGCTCAGCTCGACCCAAGGCGTTGCTGTCGTTGTTATTGTTATAGTTGTCGCTCTTGTTGCTTTCGTTGTTGTCATAAAACAAATAAAAATGTCGCCAGGCACACAAAAGTAAATAAAGTTCAAGGTTGTCACACAGAACCAGAAACAAACACACACAGAAAAAAAATACGAAAATAAAAGTAAATAAATACACACCACCAACAAAAAACAGCAGAAAGAAGTGGGTTTTGCTTCGTTTGGCCTGAGTTGAGGATTATTTTAAATAGTTGAAGGCACATCCGTTGCAGCTTTTCCGCACTGGCATTTCCGCCAGGTTCATTCGTTGCCTGCCTGCCAGTCGCACAACCCTTTTGCCGTTTCACGACCCCCGCCACCCGCTACCCCTTTCCCGAACACACCCACTCAGTCAGCCCACTGTCAATGCTAATGGCGCATTTTATGCGTTACCATTTTGTTTGTCTGTGTACAAAGACAAGCGCCTTGACATGTTTGTATTCGTGTGTTGGTATTTGTGTTTGCTTGCCACTCGCTGCTGCTACAGTTGCCGTTGCCGTTACCGTTGCTGCTGCTGTGTCTGTTTCAGCATACCCGGCTATAATAAATACCCAATTAGTGTTGACCATTTGTTTAATGGTATGCCTGATTGCGTTGGCGTCTTGCCACTGCCAACACAGTTGCACATTTGTTTTCTATTTAAACTAGATTAAAACCAAACTCTGCTTCGGCAAAATGTTAACAAAAACTTATGCTTTTCTATCTCATCAATTTTCTTCAATGGCAACTGAAATGCTTACAAAAGTTTAAAAATTGGAGCAAAGCGTTTGTCGGTGTGAATTGAAGTGTTGCCATCTTGAGATCTAATCAAATTTTCCGTTAACGCTTGGTACTTTAGCACTTTCATTAGCACAAATAGAAACAGTTACACACACAATAACACACGCACACACACTCATTCGCCCACACAATTTGTGATGTCTTAAATAACTTTTGCCGCCAGCAGCATTCAGAAGTCGGTTTTGCGTTTTTACCCTCTGCTCAACGAGTTCTTTTCGGTTGCGTTGGCAACGTCTTCCATCAAAGTTGTGTTTCCAGCTTCTTAATGAGCTTGCAAAAGTTTACCGCATACACACACACATACGCAAAACTTACACACACACATACACTGGCATAGAAGGGGATAAAAGTTTTGCATGCTATATGTCTGCAAGTTTAATAAAACTAATTGTTAATTTAATTTGCCAGTTCGTCGTTAATTGTTGGCATGCATAATTGAATAATAACTGACAAAGACGAAGCGACAACAAGGACAACACAATATTATTCAGTTGTCCTATGTCATTGCTTATAGACACAAACACACACACGCACACACACACACACAAATGCCAGTTGGTGTTTTTGTTGTTGTTGCCAAGCTTAAAGCCTTAATGACCGCAACAATTTCACAGTTAACGTTGCACAAAATACCTTGAGGTTAAGGGATTCTACCTTAATTAGTAGAAAATGCATTCAATGTATATATTTGTAGTTAAATAGTTATAGCCAACAACTGAAAAGGGTCTTGAGTAAGCACAATTTGCCACAAAAGTGTATTTAATTTAATTCGTATTTTAATTGCATTCAAATTGTTGTTGCCAATTAACAATTGACTAGTAACGAACGACTATCTCAACACCACACGCTTGACTTGTTTTCGACATTGTCCTTGGCTTTTGTTTTTGTTTTGTGATTTGTGCTTTGTGCTCGTGGCACACAAAACGTAGTTAGTTTTAGCATTAAGCCTTGAACTCATTACGCATACGCCATGTGAGGCACAAGCAGACAAAGTGACAATAGATGCATAAACCCACTGTATCGCTTTCCTCTCTACCTCGCACTCTTGTTCTCTGTCTTTCACTTGTCTCACTATTCCGTTTCCGTTTCATTTCCGTCTTTTTTCAGCTTGGCACTCAACTTTTATTGTTATGACGTTGAGCAAGTCAATTGGCTGGTAACTAACTAACTGTTTAGTTTTCTAGTTAGCTCCGTCAACATGGACATGAGCTTGCAGTTTGCATGTATGTGTGACTTTTCCACTGAGTGTGCTTGAGTGTGTAAACAATTTTTATTTTGCTGAAAATGAGAATGCAAATACCTCTTAATATCCCATCGTTGCTTTTATGCATTTCTGCAATGGTTCTGGATATTTGTAAAATCTCAAAAAAAAACTATTTCTCGCTTTACCTCGAATTATGTCATTCACATATTTCTCTCATTTCAGCTCATTTGCATTTTATGTTTGTCTGCACATTGATTGACAACAAGTTTTTATTCTTGTTCTCTTTCATTTTGACATCCTTTTTTGGTTATGTTTGTTGTTTTGCTTTGGCAAAATACTGTTTATTTTTGGATATACTTCTTGCTACCTTGTTCTATCAAGTCAATTGCCATGCCCGCTTGTTCTGTTTGCGCTGGTGAACTTCAAGTTCTTTGTACATTTTTGTTTTCAGGCGACTTTTGTGTGTGTGCTTGTGTGTTTGTGTGTCTTCTGCTTATGGAACACAAAAAGTTTTTGGCCTTTGTTGTTGTGTTTATTTATTATAATCATTTGGCAAAGTTATGCTTGATTGTTGTTGTTGTTTGTATTTTTGTTGCTCCGTCTTTTAATGAATTCAATTAGCATTCATATTATTCATACACTTGATTCACTTGCTCTGAGTCTGGCGCATTGAATAACATTTATTTGCTTGTTGTTTCTACTATGTTCAGCCCGTGCTCTTCTCGTTGTTATCTTCTGTTTTTACTTATGCAAGTCGTCTAAAGTTTTCTCCGTATGTGTGTAAGTGTGTGTTTGCTACTTGTAAAACTAATAAACAAATGATTTGGTCACGCAAACTTCTCGAACGCTTGAAGTGGCCGACATAAGCCGACTCTTTTTGGCCACTTGACTCAATTACCTTAAAATAATTGGCCAATAATTCAGTAAAAATGACCACTTTATTTTGGTTTCATCATAATTTAGTGGCCCTCTGTCCTATACAACCCCAACACACACACACACACACACACACACACATAGACGCACATAGACAAACCCATACACACCCCCATTAAGACACACACATCAAGCACGCCATTGCCTGGGGAATTGCCGGAAGTACAAGCATCGTATATTCACAATTGTCTTCCGCAGGATTCAAGTACATTTGAAGGTCAATCTATTTCGAGCAGCTCTACTTCTGCCAAAAAAGAAAATATAGATAAGTAGAATGGAGTCGAAAGCAACCCTTTTTATTTGTTTTGAAAAAAAATTGCTTACGTGCAACTTGAGCTTTATACACTTTTAAATAAATAATAAACAATTTTTTTAAGCAATTTCAATAAGCTACAGTTTAGAAATAGATTATCTCTTACTCACACACACACACTTGAACTCGTCTCTGATGTTAGTCAATAAATCTTGATAAATTATGGATTTGAAAAGTGTTTTCGCTTTGCTACTTATACTTACATTATGCTTCCAGACAACTTTATAAGCAGCAGGATTTGCATGCACTTTACACTCGAAATAAACATCATCGCCTTCCTCGATATCCTCCGGATTTAGATTTGAGCCCAGATCCAGTTGTAAGGTGGGTATAACTGCAACAAAAGATACCAACACAAACGAACATGACTTACGGTACATAAGTTTATATATACTTATTCGAATTTGCATTTGGTTTTCTAATGCTTATGTATGCCGGTCGGGCTTTTCTTGGACTTGGCCCAGCCTATCAAATGCAATTTGTTGCTTTCTTTCTTACCGTGAGCCAAGTCTAGAGAACAATCCAAGACAAAAAAGAGAATAAACTAAAGTAAACGTAAGTAAAAAGAAACAACGCCCAAAACACAGAAACAAAAACGAGAAAAAAACGGAAATGGGGTTAATCTGCGCTTATCTGTGATTAGTGTCGCTTCTGCCTGCTCTCCCTACACCCGCTGTCTCTTTCGCACTATTTTTTTCCTTTCTGCCAGCACCTTCCCTGGATTCTTATTATTCAGCTTTGCTGCTGCTGCTGTAGCCTTGTAGTTTGGTCTTGGGATGTGCTTACTGTTTTCTTGGCCACGTTGTATAAACAAGTTTCTTTAAGCCGATTTCACTCTTTGCAAAGACTTGTTAATGAAAATGAAAATCGCTCGCCTAAACCAAGCGAATGACAGCTAGCTACAGAATTTGAGAAGGAAACGAAACGAAACGAAACGAAGCGACGGTAAAACGACAACCGAAGCAACAAAAAGAGACGACACAGACAAAAGTTGTTTGCATAATTTAAAAACCTCATTTTTAAGACTGCTGCTCTGCCTGCTCAACAAGTTCATTAACGGTTGACTTTAAGCCCAGTTTGTAGCCCAAAAACACAATAGTCGTCCATGGCCGCCATGGCTGCCATTGTGAAAAAGTAGAGTGAAAAGTAGCTGGCCAACTGGATAGCTAGCTAGCTGGCCACCACACTGTTGCGGTTAGATGGGCTTAAGTGGTAATAACTGTCACTGGCCAAGCTGGACAGTAGCAGAAGAAGCAACAGCAGCAGCAGCAGCCCGAAACTAGCCAACTTTAGTTGGCTAATGCATTTTATGGCACACACACACAGACACACAAAGAGTCCAACTGCAACAGCAGCACAAAAGCAAAGCAAACCCGAGCCCGTAACTGCAGCTTAACGTAACGACTTTTGAATGCCGCCGCCACATTTTGTAGCAGACGTTGGCCAATGTGCTATAACCTTTTCCTGACCCTCTTATGTCTCTTTGTATGAGTGCGTGTGTGTGTGTGTGTGTGAGAGTGAGTGTATGAAGCCTGTCATTGTCTGTTGGGTAAAAAGTTGAACAACTGCTCGTTAGCAGCCCTTAAATTGATTCCATTTGCTTTGGCTGCTGCTGGCACTGCTCCTCCTCCTCCTCCTCCTGCCACTGCAGACCGTATAAATTACATTAACTGTAAAGTATTTGTGTACCGACCCGACCCGGCCAAGTAAAACTGAGAAAAATTGGCTTAGAGTAAAATTAATTGCAACTGGCAGATGTGCAGCAGCGCAAATAGTTTTGAAAATAATGCTCATTTAAACTAACTCCAAACTCCTGCGGTGCAGATAATGCATTATGATGCCTCTCAAATGTTATATTTTTCGAAAAGAATTTTTAAGTAGAATTATTAACTGTTGTTTAAAAACTATGTGCAAAATATATGTATGCATTTGTGTGGTTTTTTTTTTGAACCAACGTAATTAAAAATTGTAACTTTTGCACAAAACTCAATTTACCTCTTCAATGACCATTCATATTTTTTCAGTTCAGTTCACCCTGTCAGCACATGTTTGAAGTCAGCTTAAGCGGAACTCCACTGTTAGTTATTGCCTTGGACATAGTCCGTCTTTTTTCCACCTTGTGACCCCGTTTCGGAAATCTGCTGCGTCATTACATTTATTGCGGATATGACTTTAATTTTTAGTGGTTTCCGTTTCATTTAATTTTTAATGTTAATGCATGTTGATTGTGCGGAAAATTAAATCTTTTGCTTAGCTTTCGCTTCTGACATCTTGCGTTTTCGGGTCAAGCAATGGCTCGGTACACAATGGCAGCACAATGTCTCTCAAAATTTAAGAGATAACTTCGTTTTTATGACAATTTTTATATAATGCGGAATAATGAGACAATTATTATTGGCTCCTCACGCAAGTGCAGGGAACTTTTCAATTTTCCTCCGACCAAACAACCAAACAAGCGGGCACGCTTAAAGAAGACACAAAAATCTTGCTCGGGAAATCACAGGAAGAAGAGGGGAGAAGACGAAAATATTTTAAGCACGCTATAAACATGTAAATGAGCATGGAAATTGAAATTGTTATCTAATTTTTTATATCAGCAAGCGACGCGCGTCAAATTGAGAGTCTGCCAGTTGGCGGCACCCACGCAGAGAGCGGTCCCCTACAGCTGTGTCTCAGTTGCTACTGAAAGGAGTAAAAAGTATCCATGGCAATGGGTAGGGTAGCTCTTTGGATAATAGACGTGGCAACTGTTTGCCTAACGACAACGACAACGTTCGCAAATTTCTTGAGACTATTGAAACATAAAGGCTACACACATACATACACATACACAATACACACACGTACTTAGTAAGTGTGTGTGGGGGAACTATGTGTATCTTGGGTCAAAGTCTTTGACAGTGGCAGCCACTATGCCAAAGAGCCACTCTCATACATGAAGAGAGGCAGCGTATTGAGCGCAAGTTGCCTTTTTAATATGTCCTTACCATAGAAATTTTATTAACAAACTTTCAGAGCACATTGTTGACTTGGCCCATAAAACAAACGTTTGACATTCAAGCTCCGAAAGCCGCGGAAAAATAGCAAAAGAGCAAGAAAACAAAAAGACAAAAAAGATAAAGAAAAAAAAATAAGCCAAAAAGAATGAAAATGAAAATCCCCTCATGTCTACGAAATTTATATGCAAATCAGTATTGATTCCGAGGACACGGGTGATAAGCGCTTGGCACACTTTATGGCATGTCGAACCCCCTTATACACACACACACACAAACACACTCGTATACACACACCAGCTAGTTTATGTGCCACTGACAGCCATAAAACAAAGCGTGTGTTCAACATGCGCGTAATTATTTGACAGAAGGAGGATAGCTAGCTGCTAGCTACGAGCTACGAGCTTCACTCATGTCTGTTGCGAGCTAGTTTTATTGACTTTGCCTTGAACCGGGGCCCAGGTTATCCATATCTCATTCATATATGAATTGAATATTATGTGAGTAAAAGCAGGTCAAGCGACTGTCACTCATTTGCATCTACACTCTACTTCTATCTGACATTTAAAATGAAAATAAGATATTAAACTAATGTTGGCAATATTGATGAACAGAGAAGTACCTTAAGCTGTTAGCTTGGCTATAAACTTGAAACTTGGGTTAATTTTTTTTTATTTTTAAACACAATTTTCACTTACAAAACACATTCAGCTTCATTGCGGTCTCTCGTATTCCATTGCGTACCAGCTCGTTGGTGGCACGGCAGGATAACGCTTTACCATGATCCTCCCTGGTTGGGGTGATTGACAGAACGGAAGTGCTGGCATTCCCATCCTCCGATACCTGCAAGGAAGTAAGGTGTTGGATTTTGTTGCCGTTGTCGGTCACTTGGAATGAGGGAACAGTCTGTCATTCAGTCAGTCAGTCACTCACCTTCTGGCTGTGGCCATGCATCTCTAGGTTGCCCATCCACCAGGTAATCTTTGCTGGTGGCCTCGATCCAATTGCCTGGCATTCAATCTCGTATTTACGGTCAGCCGACATTGGCTGATTGTTGAAGCTGATTTCGACCAGAAGGGGACGTACTGCAATGAAATGAATGTATGTGCATACATTAATATTTATAGTTAATTTATGTGTTTAAATGCCGTTTATATATATTTTTTGTGCCCTGTTGTTTGTATTTTCACCGTTAGCGTTGCATACTTTTTTTTTATTTGTTCATTTTTGTCTGTTTATTTATTCAAATTGTGTGTGAAAAATCGAAAACGCAATGAAAATGGACAAGCAATGCAATTAAAATTAATTGCAACGCATTACGATTGCTGCACTCGTTGAACACATGTACTGTGGTGCATACCAACAACAACAATAACAACAATATTATCACGGTGTGTGTAACAACAATGAATGTATTTTTTATATGCAGAAAAGCGCTTAACAGTAAATAGCATAGAGAATCGATATGAGAATTTAAATATGTATGTTTTAGGGTAGCCCGTAAGTTACGCTTACAATTGAAGGGTTACTTGATTTTTATTTCGATTATTGCACATTGATTGCTTTAAGATAGCTGCACTAAAGAAATATACTTGACCTATATTGAAACTAATTTTCGAGTTTCGGTAACAGATTGAAAAAGTCTCACTCACGTTCACAATCAATAAAAGGTTGACCAAAAGCACAGAAAACTGAAAATATGACATACACGTACTGAAAATAATGGTGAGAACATTGCAAGCTGCTTGGCACGTTTGGTATAAATGAATTAAGTTAGGGTTGGCTGCTAATCAAAGCCAATATTGTTGTAATGCAAATACTATACAAAATGAAACTTTACATATATATTGTACATAAATAGCTCATTAAAATGGTTTTACTAAACATACATACATGGAGGACAATAATAATGGTTATGCGCTGTCCATTGAAGTTCAATTATTTGGCCGTCACATTTATTGAAAATCAAAACAAATAATATATATGTATGTATCTTCAATAAACATCTATATATATACAAACATATGCATATTTGGCGCATAATTTGAAATCTTGTTAATATTTATTGCGGCTGCAAATTGTTTACATGCCATATTAAAAACACACACATACACAACAGTTCACCAACATATGTGCGTGTTGTCTTTGCGTGTGTGTGTGTGTGTGTGTATAGACATATATTTGCTAAAACCGTTCATAAAATAAATATAAACACGGTCACGTAATGCGGCCAGGTTCATTATCGAGTTTACACATTGTTGCCATAATATAAATACTGAATACAAATTTATTTCTTTTTGCTTGTTTTTATTTGGTCTTTTTCTATTTTTTTTGTTTATGTTCATATAGTTTTCCTGCTTTGATGTAATTAAATATTGTATAGAATTGCTTAATACTCTATCGAGAGATAAATATACCAAGTTACAGACTTATTGAGGCATATTTAAATTAATATTTTATCCAACTAAAAGGATGTCATGTTTTTTTAAATTTAAGGTAATTTATGTTGAAATCTTAACTAAATCAAGCGTTTTTCTGATTTTTTCCGACTTTCACACAAACCAAAGTGTTATGGTTGTTGTTGCATTAACTGCGGTTGGCCGCGTATTTTATGCATTAATTTAAAGGCATGACATTTCAGTTGAGCCAATATGCAATAATGTAAAGCAAAATACGAAAAATGGTTTAAAAAAAATATGAGAAAAACATTGTGTAAAATAGCCAACAATATTTTATTTATTTAAACCGCATTCATTTTTTTTTTTTTTATGATATTCGCATACATATGGATGTATGGTATGTATATATGGTAAGCGTGTTTTTACTATATTCTTATTGTTGTTTTTTTTATTGAAATAACACTTGTGTGTGTGTGGGTTTTGCTGTTACACTTGATTGTAATTAAATTAATTATGGCCATTTACATTGGAAAAGCATTTAAATGTTTAATTAAACGCACTACAAAAACAAAAAGAGTAACGTATTCAATCCCTGAGTATGATTATTTATGCAAGCGATCGTTTTAAATAATTTAAAATTTAAATTCCAAACGATGGCGCCAGGCCAAGTATTAAGTAAATATTTAAATGTGACAAGTTTTTTCGTGTTTTTTCTTCTTCTTTTTTTGTTAAAAATATCTGTCACGGATTGATAATGTTGGTGTATTTTTGGAAAACTTTATGTTCAGCAATTGAGTTCTTTATTCTTATGTGTACGCCAGAAATACATAAATCATGTACTTGGTAATTGACAGTCTATATGAGTGGTTATTTTTAAAATTTCATTGCTTATAGTTTCCAATTCCATTCCGTTCGGACAAGTTACTTAAATTAAGCGCTAATGAGTTTGATATGCTTACCGCTGTTACTTGACGATGCTCGTGTGAGATTCGTGGCAGTCGTAATCTAATTGTTAGTGGCCATAAAATTACCTAATTAAGGTCATACTTATTATTCAAAACAATTTTTGCCTGCCTGCGACACGCACACACAGAGCTTCAATAGCAATACAAAAATTTTGAAGGACCACGCAACAATGTTTCATTTCTACTCTCTCTCTCTGTCTCTCTCTCTCTCTCTCTCTCTCTCACTGTGGCTATGTCTATCTCGCTTCTGTTTGAGACAAGTTCAAGGACTGTGTCATAAAATTCACATTGCTTGGAATACTTAGGAATTTGTGTACACACATACACACACACACACATTGCCTCTTGTTTGGCTGTTTGTTGTTGTCATATTAATTAACACAATTCGAAAAGTCAATGGACTGTGGTTTTTTTTGTTTTTGTTGTTGCCTTTGTTTACCACATTCACGAGCTATGTACATTACCCAATAATTTCAGGGCTCTTATTATTGACGTGTTAAATTTTATGCCGTCTAAGTGCGATATTCCTGAAGCACGTGCACAGACACTCTTACGCCCACACACACAGACACTCGCACACATGAGTGTGTGTGTGTGTGTAGGGCTCAATAATATCAAATATGCGCATCACCATCTGTTGTCGCAAAAACATTTTTACTTTTATTAGCCCAAGCCTAAGTAAAAATTGACAGCAATTGCTTTTCCTTTTTTGGCGAGCGGCACTGCGTCGGCATAGAGCGGGAGGCGAAATGAAGTGTGAGGGAGTGTGAGGGAGGCGCGACGCTAAAGTACCATAAAATTCAATGGCCAATCTTTAGCTGTTAGCGCAATGCCTGGGGCATAATATTTGGCAATGGCAATGGCGGGGAGTAGGCGTGGAAGCAAAAGCAATGCAACAGAACCTGCTTCTGCCCGTGCGTTTGGGTATTGTTTTGGCAGAAAGTTTCTATATTTATTTGGCAAAATAACGACACTTTACATAAAATTATTATTAATAGAAGGCCATTCAAAAATGCCAAGGCGCGACAATAGAATTTGCATTTGTAGGCGCTTAGCCCAGCTAATGAAACCATAAAAGTCAAAACAAAACAAAAAACTTTAAGCTACATGCTATAAACATAACAATAATTAATAATGAAATATTTGTGTAAAATCAACACGTTAAAAACTAGCCATATTCAACATATTTTAACAAGTCAAATTAAATCGATTTTAAGATATGTTACCCACTCAGTTTCACGAAAAATTTGTGTGCGAATAAAACAAGTTTGGAAATCAATTAAAATTAATGTTATGCCATATGCTCAATGAAAACTCAATTGATGCCTCGCAGATTATGAAAAACTTAATCCGGCTGCACAATGCAAACAAACAAAGTGGAGGAATAATAAGAAAATGGTAAATGGAAAATCGAAAATAGTTGGCAAACTGCACAAAAGCAAAATTCACATCAGCATTTTGCATTTAACACAGTTCACTGTCTGCATCAAAGCGAGTAAATACTAATAAGGCTTACAGGATCAAAGCCTGAACTCCACACTCACACACACACTCACACACACACACACACACGCGCACATAAACTTACAAAAGTTCAGACACACTCACTCACAAATTGGCTGCAATTTAATTCAATTTTACAATTTGCAATGCAATTCAGTGTCGCGCGAAAGGCCAATTAAAAAAATGTTCACAAAATAATAAATCCGTTTCCAAATGCACTTTCACACAAGGAATGTATGTATGTGTGTGCGTCTGCGTGTGTGTTGGTGTTGGTGTGCGTTAAATGCACACGACGAATGTTTTCCCGAAACAAAATATGTCCAAAGGCGATGGCAGTAAATGCATGAACAGGACGTTCATGTTGCTATTGAACAGCCGATTTCAAAACTGCATTTGTTATGGCTGCCTTTTTTTGTTGTGTTGTGTTGTGTTTTGTATTTGTTATTTCTCTTTTTGTTATATTTGCATAAGCCATTTTATTATCTATTATGTTTTTCTCGCTTTTTTTTCGTTTATGTTTTTGTGTGTTGTAGTTGTTGCCGTGAATGGGTTTTATCTGCACAGCTATTTGTTAAAACTTTTATCGCAACACTTAAAACCATTCTGTGAGTCGGGTCAGCAGCAACAGCAACAGCACATACATACACATACAAAAAACGCATTGTGAATAAACTGTTTGCCAAATCGTTTTTAGCACCATATTTTGTGCTTTTGTTGTTGTTTTTGTTGCTGGCATATCTGAGAACGCTTGAAACCCAATTGGAAATTTTCAATTTAATGCATAGTTGAAAGTTACTCAATTCAAACTTCAGTCGCCATATCAAATCAGAGCAACTCAATTCGAATTCGAATCACAAGCAAAGTTTAAGGTATATTCATACATATATAACATATACAGAGATATACATATATATTTGTCTGGGCAATACTCACGATAGAGCTCAATCGTTATGTTGGTGGCCACATATTTCTTATGGAAATTGCTCGCCTGGCACGTGTAGACCGCATGCTGGTGGATGCGTGACAAGTTACGCACCACCAATTTGCTGTTGATGGTGCCATCGTATGTGTAATCGACAACGCTGTTCTGAAGTTGTCCATTCATCAGCCAGGTGACAGTTGGCGGTGGTGAGCCTGTGAATATTCAAAGGAAAACAAACATGTGTACAAACAAATGAGTATGCTTTAAAATTGCTATAATTTAAACTGGGATTATTATTATCGAGACACAAAAAATGTGAATTGTTAAATGTCGAATAGTGATTGTGTCTGTAGCTGTTGTTGTATAATTTGGGTCAATCACTGAATCGTGCTATTACTTTAATGTTAATAGTATGCTTTTAAGCTAGTAAATATTTGAAACTATAATTCTGTGAATTCAACAACAACATTGCTGAGCAACTTCCATTAATTTTAATGGTATTTTCATTTAAATACTAACGTCTGACAAATAATGCATATATTTAAGAAAATTCTTGAATATTTTACTATAATTACTCATAGATTGGGGTCAGTTAGTTTTCGCTAATATAGTCTAATGCTTGTTAGCAAGACGTTATCAACTTTGTTGTTGCCTTTTTTTGCTCTCACTGGCACTTAAGTCAACACACATTACTCATACGCAGCGTGTGGCACTTGGCCAGTCTTAACGACTTCAACTTAATCAAGCACTGAAATTAGCTTTTGTGTGCGTATATGAGCGCACATTAATTTAATAGCTGCGGGTTGGCCAGATCTACAAGACGTAGTCATAGCACTGAAAATAATATATAACTACACTGCACAAAAGGTAGCTCAACTCAAGGATTTGTTTTTGTTAGTGAGACTAACAGTGTGAGCACTTGCTGTGTTCTCTGCCATTATTATGACATTTGTGTGGAAGTGTTTTAGCCTAAGCTGAACAATTATTAACAAGTACTTCAGATCTTGAAATTGTTTAGAGTTGAACTTGAAAAACAAAAAACTAAATATTCCAGACATTTTCAAGAGTGTAGCCAAGTTGTAAAAATGTATAATATATTTTTATTATTATGTGTTTTGTGTCAACTTAGAAATTTACTTTATTTTCGAATTATGGCAAACTAGATTCGTTGTTTCTGTTCTGTTTCTGTTTTGTGTTTTTGCCCATATGCCATTAAGTCCACCTGGAAATTCAACAAAACTAACTGCACTTGATACCTATGAAAAATGCGACACACACAAATAAACGCACATTACTTTGATTAATAACTGCCATTTGGTTGAGTTTTATGTTGTTTATGAAAATGCTTCCCACACACACACACTCAACGCTCTATGAATGCACACTCGCACATGTGTATGTGTGTTTTGGGGTCGCTACATTTGTCTATATCAATCTATGTGTGTGTGTGTATCTGTGTGTGTGTGTGTGTGTGTGAGTTGGTAGATTAGCGCATATGTAGCAAGCGGCTTAATGGTCGCAAGTGATTTATTAGCCTCGCAGAAACAAACAAAGAGAAAGAGAGAGAGAAAAACAAACAAGCGAAAAAATTTGCAAACAAGCCAAATTTGATTTGGCAATGCAATTTTTTGTTTTATTCAGTTTGAATTTTTCATTTTCCCGAGCTTTAAACAACTTTTTCACTACAAATTGCAATTGTTGGCCACGTGTTTTGCTGCCTTGGGGCAATGTGCGTGCAATTCTCCCATAAATTTAAGTTATTTGCCTCGCTCACTTTCGTTCTACAACTTTCACTCACTCTCTCTCTCTCTCCTGGCAGAGAAATTTAATTAGCATCTAGACATTTGCCGCCTTAACACCCACTCACCAACAACTCCCTGCTAGTAAAAGGCAACCCCGTTTGCCATTGTCTTTTATGTCGACCATTTGGCGTGTTTATTGCTTGGCTTAACTTTTGCTTTCACTTTAAAGTCGCACACAGCCATGCACAGCGTTTCTAATGTCAACACTAGGTGCTAACACACACACACACAAATGCATATGTGTTGTTCACATATTGGTAGAAATACATATGTGCTCTACATGTGCCTTTTGCTTTTGGCCCTTCAGCTGCCTTGCACTGCAGTGTGAACAAATACACACAAAGTTGCAGTGTTTGATGTACTTTGCTGTTTTTTCTCTAGAAATACCCTATATCTGATTGTGATGTGACAATAAGATCAGAAAAATTTAAAAAAGTAATTGTATTATTTTTCGATGACTTCAAATATTTTATGTTTTCAATTCAAGTTTACTAAATAAAATGAAAATTAACTTCAGTTTGCTCTTACATATCAGAGTATCCCCAAGTCATGTTAACTCCTTTGTCTCACTAAGCTTTCATTCGGTTTTCTTCATCATCTATTATTCTTTTTGCAAGTGCAACGCCATTTTTAGAGCAGTCTAAAACGGGTTTTTGTGCCAGCAGCGACATTTTAACATTGCTTTGTCACGCCCAGTCTAAGTACGCCACCCTCTCTCTCTCCCTCACTCCCCCTGCTAGCCCTAATGAGCAGCCGCATTCAAATGCGTGCTAGTTTGTTTATTTTTTTTTTGTGTGTAGTACTTGTACTTTTAAACTGACTTTGGGCCAACTTAAAGCCGTAGCATACTTTTGAGCGCAAGCAAACATTCGCTAATGCATGAGTCGGCTGGCTGAATTCTCGTTGCTCATTGTGCTATTTGCACATTTGGAGTAAGGAAGGGGGGCGGGGGAAGAGTTACTCACATCTGTGTGTGTGTTTGTTTGGACTTGCCTTAGTTATGCAATGCTGAAATATTTGCTTGTTTAGTTTTGCATATCTTTGCATCTTTTGCATCTGCTATGTTCATGTGTAAGTGTGTGTGGGAGTTTGTTTGCGTCTGTATGGGTGATACATACTGCCGCAGCGGCAGCAAGCACACAAAGTGCAGGCAAACACAACACAAAAAAAAAATATGTATGTCTAAGATAAAAACAACTACAACAACAATAACAACTACCATTACTGCTGCTGCTGCTGATAGTTACAAAAATGCTCAAATCACATAAATATTTTTTATGCTGTTGTCTTTTCTACACTTTCAGCAGTTGCCCTCCCACTCACTCGCCCTCTTTCTCTCTCTTGTACTCTCTTGCTTTTAGTTTGTGTGTCTGGTGTTTGGCATTTGGCATTTGGCATTCTGTGCCCAACGAACGACCATTGAGGAAGCTGTAAAATAAATTTAAAGACTGCTGCTAGCTGCTGCTTTAAAAAGCCAAACAGCAAACAAAAACAGGAACCAACTTGCATTCAATCTCTTCTTGAATTGCCAAGTTGTCGTTTGTTCCAACCAGTGCACGGGCAGGGGCACTGGCAGGGGACAAAGAACTTGAGAGTGGGGGAAGTGGTTTGTGAGTGTTACCGCATTTTGTTGGAACAATAACAGACTTCTTCTGCATGGGGTCGAAAACTTTGCTTTGGCTGCGGCGCATGAATCTTAATGCTAGTTTTCAGCTAACTAAAGAATTCCTAACTAACAAAACAGAACCAACAATAATAGAGTTGTGATCACTTTAATGTGCAGAAATACAAAAACACTTAAAGTAAGTGCAATCAATCAAGTTAGTCAAATCTGATTGTAATAATTATCAAACATTCGTCTGTGTTGTTGGTATAATCTCAACAAGCTCGAATCTGAAACTTTAACACGAACTACGAATAATAATTAGTTTAAGTACTGATTTTATGGACTTCGCTTTTGATAACTTTTTGTAGAAACTGCTGCCTATAAAAAGGCAAACGGCCCCAAAAAATATGTCTATGAAAAAGATGCCACATTCAAAGGCCTTCGCAGTAAGTACAAATTGAGTAAAAAATTATGCAAAACCAGCAACTACAACAACAACAACAACCAGAAGAGCTGCAACAAAATTTGTGGCATGCATTTTACAGCACAAAAATTCTTTTTTTTCAACTTCTAGTTTTTAGTTTCCCTTCGCTTTGTGGTAAACAATTTCTTGCCTGGTTCGCCGTATTGTTACATTTCCGTGCTCAAATATGGGGAGAGCAAAAAAGAAAAAACACACAACAGGGGAAAAATTTTAATAAAAATGCACACAATTTTGTAGCCAACAACCTGGCCACATCAACAACAACAACAACAATCAACAAGAGAAAGAAAACGATGGCAATAACAGCACCAGTAGAAAAAAAAAACGAAAAGAAACATTTTTACTGTGTCAGCCGCGCACTTTGGCAAAAGCGGAAAACGCCTGCACTTCCGTTTGCCACACACACACTAACATACAATCCTTTGTTGTTTTTGTTTTCCTTGGCAACTATGGGAAGAATATGTGTGTTGGAGCCGTTTTGAGCGAGCGAAAGAAGCCGCGTGTTAAATTCATGACGTGCCAAAAATGTAGGTAACTCGAAATATTATGCATTAGTAGTCAAGCCAAGCCAAGGCAAGGCGAGGCGAGGCGAGGCAAGGCGACTCCTTTACCTGACGTTGCGCCATCTAGTCACAATGCTGAGTGCTAAGCCACAAGATGCCTTATGGCTTATATATATATTTGCTTGGGTGGTAAGGGTAATTTTTACTGCCCTCACAGATTGTGCGGCTTTATAACTTTATTTTTGTTGGACTCTCTGTTGGCGTGTCGCGCTCATTTGCAACTGTTGCCAACTGGCGAACACCGCCCACTGCCCACCACCCCTTATTGCTGGCTGCAATAAAATTTAGTGCTACTTTGTCGATTTCACACACCCTTAATCTACCAGCGAACGTAGCCAACACAAATTACTTGGCATAGGCGCACATTCATTGCCATTCTCATTCTCATTCCCATACCCATACCCATTCCATCATCAACACAACTGAACTCAACTTCGCCACTTTGACTTACTTCTGCTGATTGCAATTCTTTAAGTGGCAAGTATTCTTTTTTTTTCTTCGTTTTTATAACCCACACAATTGCAATTTTTGTAATGGTCTTTGCATGTTGAGCGCCGGTTTCGAATTCGAGCTCGTTCTCTTTGTCCTGTCTTTTCTGATTGCCTGCTGAGCATAATGCCAGCATATTGCCAGTAATTTATTTCCGCTTTCTGTTTAGTATTTAATTGCATTCATTTTCAAATTGACACATAATTTTGGGCAATGAATAATACAAATGTAACTGGGTCAACTAACTGGTTGGCAACGTTACAAATTCACATCCCCATAGTGATTGGGAGTGTTATATAAACATTTATGCAAAACTATCAATCTATAGGCAAAAAATAAAAGAAATTTTTTTTGACTTTTTAGAATTTTGGTCTAGGTATATATGATTATTGACAATGTTTCAAACTAAAACCAAAGCCAGCACTTAAAATTTGATAAAACTAAATAATTTAAACATAAATGCCAGCATGCATTACGAAATAAAAGTATTATTTGAAACAAATTTGAAACAAATCAAATATTCGATTCGATTCATTAATATTTATACAGTTTCCACTCACTGCTCATTTAAATTCAGTTTTAGGCCAACAATACAAACGGTTTTCAGTTTAGCTGTCAACAGGCTTGACCAACGTTTGCCGGGCAACGTTTGGACAAGTTTAAGGCAGAGTTCACCCACACCCCATTTTCCCAAAAAAATCAACCCTTTGCAACCCTTGCGTTCTCTCAGCCACACACACACACATACATTTGTTCTTATATGTATGGTCGTACATTTAGCAACAATTCTTGGCCCCGTTTAATTGGCACATACAACTGTTTGAGTGCCCAATTCCTTTTTTTGTGGTTGTTGACGAGTGGGTTGTCGGTGGAGTGGGAGTGGAAGTGAAAGATGAGGTGGGTGGGGCTGTCAACCCGTTAGACCAAGAGCCCGCCCCAGCAGTAGCCCAGTTACCAGTTGCCAGTTGCCAGTTGCCCGTTGCCAGTTGTTGGAGTGCAGTTTTCTTTAGCTGGTGATTTATTTTATGTCAACGTTGACATGTCAAACCATTTAAAGTGGTTTCGCTTCCGTTTTGGGCCAGAGAGTTTCACCAGTCCGCAGCGATAAAGCACGCGATTGCCGTTCACTTGTTCACTTTATTGTTGTTGCTGTTGTTGTTGTTGTTGTTGCTAGTGTTGAGTGTGACATACTTACTGTAAGTGTAAGCCATTGTTGTGTGTGCTCCGGCTTGAAACACAAGGCTCTGGTATTGCCACACAATGCCCAGCGTTCAGTTTTCTTTCACACTGTCGCCTGTTTTTTTCTTTCTTTTCTTCCTTTTTTTTTTGGCTTTCATTATCAACAATTGACTTAAGTGTTATGTGTACATATGTATGCATGTATGTGTATGTGTGTTGTAAGTTACTGTTGTCAGCTTGTCGGCAATGTTTTCGATGCTGGCAAATGCCTGTTGACTGCCTACCAGCCTGCCTGCCTGCCTGCCTTCCATGGCCACCCACGCCCTGCCTTATTTTATTTGCTTAACAATTGTTTGAAAGGCTGCTCAAAGGCTGCTTTTTCATTCTTTGCATTTTAACCCACACCTCAGAGTGCCTTGGTAATTTTTAATCCTTTTGTATACTTCGTATATTTGAGAAATTGACTTTGGCGTTTTCTCTTTGCCATTTGCCGTTTGCCGTTTGCTGTTCGTTTTCAATTGGCTTTTTGTTCGTTGACTTTTGTTGTCGCTGGCGCCTTACAATCCAACGTTATTTACCTTATTTATTATTTGTTGTTTATGCCGTCGCTCATTGTTTGTTTGTTTGCCAATCCCAACCGCTCTCCCTTTCCACCCAACCCCACCCCCACATTTCCATAACAATCCGAAAATCAAGCGAATTGTTTTTCATTTCTCAAACCGATTTTAATTTCTGGTAAAGTTTCTTGCACGAATATTATTTATGCTTTAACGATGCTTATAAACTTTAATTGCATTTCATAAAGCCACAGACGAAGTTCTTTATCGGTTCCTCAAGTAGATAGATACGATTACTCACCGCCATAGACAACACAGGTGACTTCCAGACTGCCGCCCTCTTCGTAAGGGCCCGCACGGGAATCGATCCGCATTCGCCGCTCATTGTAAATGTTTGGCTGCTGTGGGGGAACTATAAAAAAGGACAGAAGGGAAAAACCGAAATAAGTTTCATTATGACATTTTCATTGGCAGTCAATTAAAGGCTAGGCGTTGACCCAATTTGATATTATAAAACATTCGTTAGCCACAAATCACAAATAATTTGTGAATTTAACAATATCAAAGGGAATGAACTAATACTATTTTATTCTGCTGCATAGATAAAATGTGTAAATATTTACAAATACACATTTTCGCATATTAATGTGAATGTTTTTGCGGTAAGCCAAAGCATGATTTAAACTAATTTATATGCAAAAAAATACATTAAATAAAAATATCCAATAAGTACTAATGGCTTTTTTGTTGTTGTTGCCACATTTTGACGTGTAATATAAATACTTCATACATATGTAATGTATATATGAGTTTTTCGAAACTTTCGAAAGAGTGGCAGTTGGGGAACTAATATTAATTTTATTAAGCAGTAACTTCTGAAATCATTTCATGATTTGCAGGGCGTAATTGTTTAGCATGACTAAAATATGTTAAGCTCTAAATGACGACGCCATTATTGCATTAAATTTTACTAAAAAATTAGTCTGGCATATATTAATTAACGTATGGTTATAAATTCAAACTCATTATGTTGTTGAAAATGGTTACAAAACCAATATATACAAATATAAATCATATAAATAACTAAACAATGTAATATATAAATAACTACAAAATGCTATTTCATTACCCTTCAAAATACACCTTGTCTTTTTATATAACCCCATCAAAAAAAGGAAAAAAAAGTAAATCAATATTATGTATACGCACCGACAACTTCCAAATTGACATTGCTGTTTCTGGTCTGCGATAGCTTAAAGTCCACACGACAGCGAAAGTTGCCCGCATCCTTTTCCTACATTGTGTCGGGCAGACGCAGGCACAAGAATAAAAATTCAATTATGGAATGTTGTATTGTTGACACTTTAGCTTTGGCTTTGGCTTTGGCCATGGCTATTTGGGTTTGGGTTTGCTTACCTTAACCGGATTTATAATCAATTCCGCTGGCTCCTTGTGCGTACGAAAGACAGCGCGATCCTCAAGCACCTCCTCATCTCTCCAATGGGAGGGTGTGCCTGCGTGGGCGCCACGTGTGTCATAGCTGTCAAGTGTATGTATTGTGTGATAGAAGCGACAGCAATAAGTCTAAAGTTCTGATTGAAGTTGAATTTTAAAACCACACTGAACTTACCTATAGATTGGCAAATTGTTTTTATACCAAACGACCAGCAACACTTTGTCATCTGGCAAACTGGAGCCCACATCGCATTTGATTTGTGCCGAATTATTGACAAGCACGCGCAAAATTTCACCATCTACAAGAGTAAAAACATTGAATATCGACAAGATTAGTTGAATACTGGAAATACTCATTTCTAAAATTAATGTTCATAATGCTCACTTAATGCTAAATTAAAATCATTTAGTTCTTTGTCGTATTTATGAAAACTCGTGACAAATGTGATAACTGTTTATATCGTTGACCACGTTCTGTGACCATTTCCATTTCCTAAATGCGCGTTAAGCAGAAGCAAAGCTGACAATTGTGGTGCTCTCGCTGAAATAGTTTCATGCGCTTAATGCAGCCACACACACACACACACACACTCACACACACATACACATTTATATATTTGGCTAAGCTTTAAAATATCGATCAAATGGCCGGGGACTGACCAAAACAAAATTGATATAGAAAAAAAAAATGGTGAAAAAATAGGGGATAGAAAAAAGGCGGCGAAACAAAATCACAACATCCATAGTGGCGACCACATAATGCGCCAATGTGCCACAAAAACCCGGCCAAAGCCGCCGCACGTGAGGGAAGCTGGATGAGGTGATTACCCAGCCGCATGCGGATTACAAAATGGCTGCCATTTTCATGTTTTTTCCACACGCGCTACATTTGTGTCCCTATGTGTGTGTGTGTGTGTGTGTGTGTGGTGAAAATGCAATGCGTATAGCATGATGAAAAAAAAAAATAACAAGGCAAAATGCCAGCAACCGCAACAAGAACTACAACTGCGAACTTGCGAGTGGGAAATAGAATGAAGCAAACGGCTAGAAAGCTCTATTGTTTCTAATTTTGCACTTGTGTGCGCAATAACACTGCCAAAGCCTACGCATACCACACTATAACACTCCCACCCACACAGATACACATACCCACATAAAAATAGAGACAAACACTTATAGTTGTCGCAGTGTAATGCCCGGCAGGCGCTGTGTCACTTTGTCCACAAACAAACGACGACCACATGATAAATAATCGATAAATTATGTGGACACATGTTTAATCTAGCATGAAATGGAATCATTTCCCTTCAATTTGTTGTTAGCCAACAGCCAAGCTGCCCAGCAACACCAGCAAAAACAACAACAAGAACATTAGCAACCATACACACAACAGATGTGCATTAGAGGGCATCGAAAAAGTAGGGAGAGTTGTAAATGGCGAGAGGTAGACAGAGACAGAGGCAGTGGCAGGGGGCAGGAGACAGGAGGCATGCCTATTTAAATACAAATATTGAGCAGATTATTAATGAAAGCGAATATTTTGTCTGCGTTGCAGGCAAGCTCAAAAGTGCGCTTTGGGTTTTGATGGTAAACAGAATTATCGCGCATACCGCGACACACACACAAAAGTATTATGTCAGAAAGCTTGTGTCCCACTTTGCCGAACATAGCAATTACATTTGATACCCCCGGAACCCCACACAATGATAGATAGATATATCATTTGCTTAATTGCAAACGGGGCAAAGATAGCTTCAAGTATGTCTCTAAGAAACAGCACAAATTTGTTAATTAATATTTTATTTAATTAATATTTTATTTAATTAGCAGACAGTATATCAAGTCACAAGCAAAATGTTGCCAAAGATGACACTTGAACTTGCCTTATATACATGAGCGTTTGTTTACAGAGACACACACACATGTGCATATAACCGGAATTATGACGAGTATAATTCATTAATTAAACATAAAGCTAGACATAATTGAGCGATGAAAATGCCATAATGGACGTAAATCGGGTAAAACTAAACAAAAATATTGATTTTAGGCTTAAGTAATTATCCAAGTGCAATAATTATAAGCAATTAAATCCATAATTATATTTTAAGTTTAAGACGCTCTGGAATCACTAGCTTATACATGTTAATTAATGGTACAATCTATGCTGTGCCACATTACTTGCCATCAGTCTATCTTAAACTAATTCTTCTTCTTCTTACTTTTTGTCTGCTTTGCCCAGTTACAACTTTTGTGCCAGCTAACTCTAAAGTGCCACTAATTACATTTATCTCTCAGTCTGTATATCTTACACTGTCCCTCTCTCTCTCTGTCTCTGTCTCACTCCTTCTCTGTGTCTCTGTCTCTATCTGTCTGTCTGTCTGCCGGTCGTTTTGCTTTGGTTTATCTTCATGCTGTACAAGGATACAACAATGACAACGACAATAGCTCCCAAGTAGTGACTGCCAGTTACAAAGAACCACTTGCTCTTGGTATTGTTGTTGTGTTTGTGTTGTTATTGTGTTTGTTACGCTTTTATATTTGTGCACTATTGTTGTTGCTGGCTGCTTTAATGTAATTGAAAATTTTCTAATTGACACTTGTCACTGGGAAAAAACATTTTGCAGAACTTCATTTTGACGCATTTACACACACATTTATTTCAATTTCCCTAAACAACAAAAGCAGCAACAGCACCCCTCACCGATAACAACAACACCAACACCAACACCAACAGCAACAATAGCAACAGCAACAGCAAACACGCATAAAAATACAAACAAAATAAAGTTGTAGCACAATGCCGCTTGCCTGACAATTCTACATGAAGCGCTGCTTGGAATTTATTGCACTGGCTCCACGCGGACCACAATAGAGGAATACAGGCGAGCTGACTGAGACGCAGAACAAAAAAATACTAGTGTTCACCCTCACAGAGCAACACCACACGGCAACAGCAGCTACGACTGACTGGCAGTCAGGTGGGTAAGTAATCTGGCCATGGCCATACCCTCATTCTCATTCTTGTCCACCTGCTCTCGTCCACCGCAGTCTCTGCTGAATGGGCGATGCAACTAAATACAAAAACCACGTGACAATGTTTTCAGAGCAGTAGTAGCAACTGTAGCAGGGCTGTGCACCTCAAATGGGATTTGTGAGTAGAGAGAAAACAGAAAAAAAAAAGGAGAAAAAAAGATAAGAACGAGAAGGAGGAAAAGCAAACATAGCCTTGTCTATGGTCTATTGGGTGTTGCTTGCACAGCTGCCGGCAAGCAGAAAGCAACTTTGTGTCGCATTTGCCACATGGCAGGAATAAAAACCGCATTCGCCTGCAACAAGCCGTGCAACAGTAGCAGCAGCAACAGAAGCAGCAGCAGCACACAAAAAAAGAGAAAGGGACACTAAACGAACAGTTGATATTGGATAACTAGGCAAATGTGTGATAAGTTTGCTTTACACAAATTCGAAATGCTTAAAGGCAGTCAGTGTGTGTGTTTGTGTGTTTGACACTTAAAATAATGGAATGTTGGTAAGCTAATAGTTTAAAATTGTATTTTTGATTCTTCATATATCCAGAAATTACTGCTTTTGAAGCATTAATTTATTCTAATTTTTCTGACGATTTAATTACTTCAATACTTCAGCTGCAGACAATTGACGGCAGCTGCCAGTTTGAGCTGCAGCTAACTAGGGCTGCATTGTAATGATAACGTCAAGAAGTTTTGGCAAAGCTTCAAAACAAACTTTTGCAGTAGACACAAAATCAAAGTTGAATGCAGGCCAACAAGCAAATCGTAATAAAAATATATAAAATATATATATTAATAGTACAAATGCAAGTTGCAAATATCAATGTGACTGACATATCCAGCGCAACAATGATGAACGATGTATGAATTAAAAATCAATTGAGTAAACTTTTGCAGAGATAGACAGAAACCAGACAGACAACGACTTAACCGCAAAGACCACAAACACACATATACGCACACACACACACACACAAACACACTAGTTACGGATCGGTGAAGCAACGCGCCAGGTTGAAGGGAATTCTCTTTGATAGCTCACGGACATCGTTAGCACAAATTGTTGTTGAGTTAACAAGAGCTGTGCTAATGCCAAATGACGGAAAGGAAACTTCAACAAAAATCACGACAGTAGAGAAATGAAGGTAAGCCATAAAAAAATTAAATTAGCCAGCATTGTGGAGCAGATGGAAATCGAAGTTGACTTGAATTGTTTTACTCCTCTGGGCAATAACATATTTAGTCTCTCTCTCCCTCTGTATAAAGTCTGATAAGCTGGCGCATAAATCACAATTTGGTTGGGGCTGTAAAGTATGCTGCGATCGCGACACGTTTGCCAAGTTGCGGGCCAAATTGTTGGCCAAGTTTATTAAACGTCTCGCGACTTTGGCAATAATTTCGATTTTGGGGCATGCAATAAATTTGCTTTAATGTGCAATTTATGGGACACCATTTAATTAGTTTCTCAGTTGCTCAGGCCCCGCTCCAAATTGATGTTGACAGAGATTATTGGCTGGGCACGTAATGCCCGTGTATCTGTCTTCTCCACATCTCCCTCCCGTCGCCCTCACTCTTTGTAGCTCCTCTGGCTGCGCTTGGAGTACGCTTTGCTAATGGTCCAAAGTTGCCACTGGCATCTACTTTATTTGTACGTGTCGCTGGGTTGGCTGCCGGCTTCCCGGCCATAACTTCCGCTTTACGCCCATTGACCTCGTCAACATTTATCTAACGGCTAAATGCCCCACATGTGTGCCACACTGACAGATCTCCCCTCTATCGCTATCTATCTCTCTCTTTCACTATATGTGTCTGTCTAAAAGTTTTTGGTTTTCTGTGTTCTGTTTTCTCTTATTGTTTTTGTTTTGCCTTCTCCAACTTGGCCAAGTTATTTGTGGATTGTAGTTGTAGTTGGACCCGACATTTGTTGTCTTTGTGTTAGTTATGATTATTGTCGTGTTTATTGCGATTGCTGAAAAGCCTTTATCAACATTAATTGCCGGAAAATTTTTATGCACGGCCACAAGTGACACTTTGCCTAATGCCCAATACCAAATACGAAATACCAATTGCCATCAATTGTCTTGGCCTATTGACGCAAGATATTTGTGACCAAACCGAATGTTGTCAAGAGGCATTAATTAATAGTTCAAAGCCCAACTATCGATCGATATGATTTACATTATTCAAATGCTAAATCGTGTACATTTTAATGGGCCACCCGGCAGTGCTCGCAATTTAAGCGTACGCCGGAGAGAGGGGTTTGATATTTTTCTCTTTTTTGTGCTCAACACTTGACTCATAAAGTATTCAAGCCAATGCGGGAACACAAAGAACTTTGTTGTAACTATGTTGGAAAGGGGAGGGGTTGGGAGGTAGCAGGAAACAATTAGTGGCATAGTGTGTACAAAGGAACACAAAGTAAACGGACGTTTAATACATGGACATAATTAAAACTTTTAATTGACTTATTTTCTTGCTATACTTCATTACTTTTCGAGCGGGCGGAGCCGTCGCTTAAAATCCGTAAATATTAATATAAAGTTTTTAACAAGTTTTTAATTAAATGTTGCAACAAAAATATTATTTGTTGATCAATGCTTTCATCGAAATAGTAGAAAAGCAATATGTCAATAACACAACACACAAAATTGTAACATTTCATTTAATTTTTCTTAATATTTATGTTTGTATTGACATTATGCCATTCTTTCCACTTCAAGAAGAACTTCTTGTTCAACCCCAAATTCAATTTTCGTTCCCCCTTTCAGCCACTTGTGCACAGCTTTTGCAGTTCCCAGTAACTTGTACAGCTACCCCAGTAAAAATATATTAATGTTTCAGAGTGCTTTGCTATGCTATAATATAACAAAAAAAAAAAAAAAAACGAGAAAGAAAACTATTACAACATGCAAATTATAATTGCACCATTAAAAATTGCATATTAAATGCGACACAACAAAAGAAACTACAACAACGAGAACAGCATGAAGGCATTAGCTGAAACAAGCGATGGGAATGTGTAAGTCAACGCCAAACTGTAACACGAACCGCATTAGGCAATCCAACAACACTTTAAGCCCAAAATGTAACAGCAACAACAAAAACAAGCAGTCAAAAGTCCTGGCAAATAGTTTAAAACATGATTTTACATAGTGCACAGCACGCACAAGAAAACAGTTCTGAGCTGCAGCTGCAGCTGTGTGTGTGTGTGTGTGGTAGTTGTTGTTGTTATTGTTGGTTTAGTGCCAGCAGGCAACAAAGCCTTGGCCCATAAATTATTCATTGATTAGCAACAAATGCCATTAAACATGCACCCAAAGTGCTTTGCCTGCAGCCAACTAGCAACAGGAGATTTGTGGGTGTGTGTGTGTGTGTGATTAAGTGTATGTGTGTGTATGTCACGCACTTTAAACTGTCATTTGTTTGGCGGCTGCCTTTTTGAAATTGCCCAATTGTTGGCTACGCCTAATGCTGCCCTTGCTCCTTGCCCCTTGCCACTTGACCATTCCAAAACAACTGTTCAACTGCCTAAAATCGTGCTATAAATTTTGCGACTGCTACTGGCATGGCTATCAAAAAGCGCTAAACGGCTTACACTTTGCGAATATTTTGGTCCAAAAACCCTAACGTCCGTAACCAACACGCCCCCATCCTTCCCCCCTCCCTCACCAACAACCACCCAATGTCCACGCGCGACAATAACAGTTAATGCTGCCGCTGCCGCTACTGCTGCTGTTGCCACAACCAAGGCCATGGAAACTTCTCAAATCACTTTTACATTTCGTTACAATACACTACATTCCATTAAAATGTGAATTTTTATATGAATTTGTGAAACAACATTAAAAATCAAAACGAGAGACAATTTTTTTTTCGGTTAACTTGGTTTAGCTTTCAGCCAACTAAGCTGGTGCATTTTTGTAATAATAATGAAAATAAAATTGAATTCCAAAGAGTATTAAAAGTGCGTTATAAATATGTATGTGTTTTTCTTGTTATTGCCGCTCGCCATTTTATTTTGCGTTGAATTTTAATTTAAATGTTTTTGGCAGCCTTTTGGTTGCTTCCAACGGACAAAAAAAAACACGTCAAAAAATGAGAAAAAAAAAAGAAAATGTTGCACGTCAACGGGTTTTAAGCGCTGATTTTATGCGGAATTTTCTAGAGCAGGGGATGAGCCATTGGGGGGCGGCTTTCAAGTTAAAGGGCTTGATAAAAATCTAAAAAAAAAAACAGAAGCGGTGAGCAAAAGCGAACATTTTTCAATGGCATTTCCATTTTGTTCTTTTCGTACTTCCCTGTGTGTGTGTGTGTGTGGGTCATATAGGTGACCCTGAGCTGTGGTTTTTTTATACATACACAAACTTAGGTCAGTAGATGTGGGGCTGCAAAAAAAGAACTTACACACACACACAGATACACACATGAGGTCGGACAGGACACACACACACACATGAGTTATGCAGCTGGTGCTTTGTGTGCGGCTTTTAATTTGCTTAATTTTGCGCTTAGCCACAGCAGCAGCAGCAGCGGCAACAGCAGAAACTGGCAGCAGCTGTGTTGGCGGCCACTTTGCCACAACTGGCAGCCATTTCTACAGTAGCCCCTTTTCAATTTCAATGTGAAAGGCTTTCATCAAGGCTCTCCCTCACACTCTGTTTCCCCTGCGCTCTCTTTATCACTGTGCGCTGATTGTGGCTAATGTGGCAACAGCTGTTGGCCATTTTTAAATGGAATTTTGCGGCTGCCCAAATTCGTCTCTGCCTTTGTACTCAGCACAGCATTGATAAATCGCACTTATTAAGGTGCTTGAACTTCAGTGTATCCCAAGCTAACTATGTCACACACACAAACAAACAAACAAACACACACACAGGCACACACACGCAAGAGCAGCCTCTTAACTACTTAAGCAACGTGCAAGCGTCAGGTGACATTGGGCAAAAGTAACACAAATCTGACAAGCAACGGCTGTGCATTTCCAAGCTCCAGCACACCTGCAAAAGCCTGACCCAGATGTAACAATAGAAGCCACGACTCACTTTAAGCCTATAGTTTATTATATGCTCCGACAAAAAAGGTTGCTTAGAATGACTCCTTTAAAGAATTGGCTTCAATTTTAAGATAATATTTTTGTACTTTAAAATTGTAATACTTTGATTTAAATTGAATATACATTTTTGTATTTTCAGGTTTATTTTTGTATAATCATTTATAAAAATGTTATATAATTGGTTTTAGATAACTTCAACAGAGAGTTCATAAATTTAAATGTGATCCCAAAGGCTTTGAATGCTTTGCACTTCTGTCTAATTTTGGCATGCGTTTGTTTGGCTTAAACATGGAATTGAATAGCACTCAAAAAGGTCAATATGAGTACGCCATAAGCATTTATCACCGCATGACCGCTGGCCAAATCGCTTCATAGGGATTGTTGGTTCACTTTGCATGCACAAGTACTATTGGGCAGTATAGTGCCATAACCATAACCGTATCGTATTTTGATGTAATCGCACACACACACACACACACATACACATAATACACATGCCGCAGACACAAAACATACACATATACCCAAACGTACCCTCTCTCTCTATGTGGCAGGGCTCTCGGCAATGTGTGGCAGCTTCCCAGCTCTACGCCCAAAATTGATTTCATTAATATTTCAAAAGGCTTGCCTCACGCACATGCATATGCACATACTCATACACATACATACAACTCAAAAGGGTGTCGCTTGATGGCTGGAGTGGGAAAAGGGTGTTATGGTGAGGAGGGGAGGGGGGGAATGTATTGGTATGTGCAGCTTGGCGGCTTGTTCGCGGTGTCTGCGTATCAATTAACTTGCCTAACACTTTGTTGTGGTTGTTGTGCCATGCCCAAAAAAGCAGGCAATGCCCCACATTTGATTAAAAATCTGAAAAAATATAATTAAAGCGCTCTATAACGTATACGCCGGGGAGGCACAGCACACACACAGAGAGCAGTGAGTTGCCATCAGGTTGGAATTTTAATTGACAATTTTACGCGTTGTTTATTGTTATTACAAAAAAGCCAATAAGTTGGTTTCGGTATTGTTATGTATATTCATTTTTGGTTTGTGAAAATTGCCAAAATTGGTTTAGTTATTCGTTTAATCACGTTCTGTGGTTGATCCGCAAAAAAAAATCAATTTAAAGAGCCGAAAGCAACCGCAACTTACAGTGTGAGAGTCAAGCGGCAAGAGCACGGAAACATTTCGTTACAGAGTCGTTTTCGCTGACCTTGCAAAAGCCGCTCAGACAGATTTCCAGTGGCATTTCAAATTCGCTTACGCGGCAAATGTAGACCCCAAAACTTATGCAAAGGAAAACGACAAGTTCAACGCACCAAAAGGACACCAAAACCAGACAGCAAAAGCCAAGTAAATGCCAGCATGTGTATTCGTATGTGTGTGTGTTAGTCTTGTCTTGTGTTTGACTTTCGGCTTGCAGCTAAATTGTTATCAGGTCGTATTTTAATAATGGCCAGCTTAAAGTGTAGGACAAGAAAAATGTTTACCAACAAAGAAGCAGACAACAAAAGAAGCCCAGACAAAATGTACGAAAATCATTAAAAATTCTACAGATAAAACCAACGAGAGATGGACAGACATATCTTTATGGCTAGGTGACTCCCATCTAGACCATATACACATATACCGAGTATTTAGTTCAGGTTAAATTAATATGTCTGCAGATACAAACACACAAGCGGAAAGATGAAGACGGCCCAGGGAAACGACAGGCAACTTCTGGCCAAGATATATGGCATATCTACTTGAATGTAAAGGTAGGTAAGTTGCAAAAAAGTATATACTAATATTCGTATTCAAGAGATAGAAGAAGGAAGCAATGGAAACATGAGAGCACCTTATGTGTGTTTGTGCTAGGGTATCTGCTCTCTCTCTCTCTCTCTTACTGTTAGCTGATGATGATGACGACTTATGTCACTCGAGTGTAATTTACAAGCACTAGAAAAACTGCACGCAACCAAGGGTGCAGCTGCAATGGCAATGAACAGTGAAAGAGAGAGAGCAAGCCGGATGAAACTGAAGTGCTCGAGTGCTCAAAAGTCTTGCCATGATGCTAATGAAGTGTGTCAAGGAACAAGTATGTATATACATACATACATATATTCATAACTATATTTATGCACACTCGTCTCTTTGGCAACCATTAAAAATGCTAAAGTAGCATTTGTTGTTGTTCTCCATGCAACACAAGGATATGTATTGTTGCATGCAACAGCTGAAATCAGCTAGTTGCTGCTTGACTTGCTGTAAATATCAAAATTACATAGTCGCAAAGTGGTAAGTGAGCTGAAAATACATCAAAGCTTCACTTGAAACAGGCAAAACACAAAACACATTAAGACCACAATGAATACGAATTGTTATAATGAGAAATTTTAATGAGAGTCCGAACGCAGCAAAGGCAACATCTGCTCAATTGTATAAATAACATAAATTGTTCCTGCCTGCGTGATCCAGCTGTTGCCCACTCGTTCCTTCCGCCTTTGGAAATAAATTTAATTGTGTATATTATTACAATTATAGAGAATAATGTTATTACGAAATTAATATTTAGCACCACAGTTGTGCAACTTCGTAGCTTACACTGTTGTTGTGTTTCTTCATTCTTGGACGCCCGCTGCTTATTGAACTCCAATACAAGCATAAACTCAATAAATCCTTGCAGAATGTTTAATTATTCAAATCGAGCATAGAAATTTAATATATGTATATTTCGAGAATACAATCAAATTGTTCTGAGAAATCCATATATGACTTGCATAATTGAAATCAATTGAATAACTTATTATTGACTTTAAAAATACTGACAAAAGTTTGTTTCTAACTTCAACATATGCAAAGATGTCTGAGAAATATTTTAATATCTACTCAAATACTTGACAAATAGTCATGATCATATTGTTATTAATTCATATGTTTATAGCTTAGTTTATTTCTGAGTAATCTATAGCTAAATATGTCAACTGACAACAGGAAATGTTTCTTATGATGGTTGATTAAATACAGTATCTAAACTTGACCATCAATTATGGCTGCCACTTAGCTCAGACCAAAAAAAAAACACGACGACTTGAACAGGCTCCGCAAATAGGCTCTCAGTTATCAAAAGAGAATGAAGGAAAACCCAAGGAAAAAATAAAATTGAGGCACAACAAGAGGAAGATTGAGCCGATTTCCACGAAATACACACAGACACAGACACACACGTACACGTACTCAGCGGAAAAAAGAAATGTAATACACAAAAATAAGTGTGTTGGAAAATTTATTTCATCAATTTAGAAGTAAATTGTTTGGAGAATACAACACAAGAGCAGTAACAACAGCAACAACAACAACAACAGCATTGGCACGACTATAAACAGCTTAACTAATACAAGCATACACACACAAACACACACACAGGAAACACACACTAAGCACTGATACATAAAATAAAACCGGAAAGTTGTATGGGACAGAAAATAAAATCGCCTTGCGAGTAGAATTTGCTGTTGCCATTGCTGTTGCTCATGAGGCTGCCAAGAGAAATCGATTAGGTTTAAATCGGTTGTTAAAGCAGCTAGCTCGAAATAGGTAAATACATAAATGATATACGAGCCAGAGTCAGACTCTGACTTCGAGTAGCAGAGACAAATGGCAAACTGCTGTTGCAGCAGCAACAACAACAGCAGCAGCAGCAACAGCAACTTTAGCCGCATATTACGCATACGCGGCGTGGGCAAGCAGCAAATAGCAGACCGAGTTCATGGCCAAGCTCAGCTTGCACAGCTTTTTGCCAGATAAACGCAGTTGTTGTAGCTGTTGCAGCCGAGTACATGTGTAAATTACGAGTTTCGCACAAAAGTTGCAGCAGCAAGAACACCAACACCAACAACAACAAGGACAGCTAGCAGAATGGCTGTCAGGCAGTTGCCCTTGCTGCTACAAATACAAACATATATATGGAGGAGAGATACACAAATACATACATGCTACGAAAGTGGCTAAAAGTGTACGTAAAAATGCATGATATATGGTAAATGTTTTGTGGCATTTTTGGCTTAGTTTGCAGCTCTTAACTGACGCTTGTAGTAGTAGTAGATGCCAGAGTAACTCTCTCTCTCTCTCCCTGTCTCCTCTTTCTGGTACTGCTGCTTCCGTTCCCACTGTGCTCTTAGCTGTATCTGCAGGCAAGCATAATGCATACAAATTGTGGCATTTTGTGTGTGTGTTGGTCTGCATTTAAGCATTGAACATGACATTTAACGATTGTCATTGATAAGGACATTTTGCTGCAGTGTATTCTCTCTTTCTCTCTCCGCCCCCCCTGTTCGTATATGTGTGAAAGCATAAAGTTGTGTAGTGCTTCAAGTTCAGCCAGATGGGATTGTTTGTTGCCTTGACTGTTCAAAATGCATGACGGGTCGAGAATGGGAGCAAAGCTTAAATATGCATAATTTATAGAGCTTAAGCAAAAAGTGAGTGAGCATTTTAAACTAAAGATTTGCAGCCACTTAAAAGATTCCCAATTTATGTTTTTTTTTGCACCACCTGCTTGTTTGGCTGCTGGCTGTTTAACTGGCCCAAGGCCAAAGCAGCAACAATTGGCCAACTCAGTTGGCTTGCACATAAATCAGGCTGAAAATTGAGCCGCAAGAATAAATATGCACATAAATATACTCTGCCAGCCAAAGCCGCACAAAATCTTTAATAAAAAAAGCAGCGGGCAACCCGCAACTCGACTCGACAACTTCTGGGTAATAGAAATTGTAAACTAAAATTGAATTATCTTTTTGACCGAGCCACAATTTAAAAATTACTCGCTCGGAAAATTCAATCAGTAAACGGGCAGCCAAAAACAACGACAACAAAAAAAGAAACACGAAACGAGCTCACCTTTCATCCCAACTTGACGCCCACTCTCTTTAAGTGTGGCTCGCAAGTAAATAAATAAAATAAAACAGCAGCAATTGCGGCTGAAAGCAATTTTTGTACACACAAACACACCCACAAGCAGAACAAAAAAAAAAAAATGAAAATGAAAATAAAAGCACCTTTAAGAGTCAGCTAAAAATGCTTAAGATGCCGCCAAGTCGACGCCAAAGAGCAAAAAAATATATATATATATACTATATATATACAATGTACACAACTTCTTTTCTACCCGTTTTAGCCTTTGTGAAAGCTTCAAGGAATTTCGGTCGGCTCATGGCACATACTGGTTATGTTGACTTAAGCTTTAAGCTGCTCAACTGAAGCGCGTAACGGCAATTTCTGCCTGTTGTTTGCCAACGCTTTGCCGCCGCAGGCCAATCGCACGCATTAGCACCGCTAAGCAGGCAATGCAAAAGCAACGCAAGAAAACTCACAACACAAAACAAAAAAAATTACGAGAATCATTTTATGAACGCAGTGTTGAGTACGAGTAAGGTCCACATAACAGGAATGCCTAGTGGAATAAGAATTTCTTGATCATCTTATATAATACAGGGCTAATTTTATGTATGTTGAAATGGTACAAGGAATACCAGCTAGTGAACAGGGAGAAACTTCGGGTTTATACAAGTTTAAACATATATTTTATGGTAAAGACATATAAAATTGGGAAACCTGAGTAATATTGAAACTTTTTAGAGATAAGTGACTTGTCAATGGTTACATCAGCTGTGTTTGATCTCACCAAATTCTTGTGTGTAAAGATTTCTTTCCTTTTACTTAAGTAACTTAAGTATCTTTAGGAATCGTTAATCTGTTTTAATTTTGTTTGCTTTCGTTTTTCCTATAGGTATACAATATTTCATTAACTGTTCCTGCTCCCCTTATCATTTCATAGCTAAAGCGTAGACAGAGAGAGTGCAAATGAAATCTCTGGCATTGCATGTTAAATGTTTGTTAGTTTATTTTGCACTTATATTTTAGCACCTTTACGAATACCGCCGCACGCATAGCAAACAATAAATACATGTTTATTAATCGAAACGTTGTTGTTTTCGCTTCGTACAATGTGGTACATGAGAATTCGTACGTTCAGAAATGTTTCTTCGAGTTTCGTGCTCCATACCTGACAAAAAGGACAACGACATTTGTCGAACAGTCGAAAGTTCGTTTGCTTGCTTTTCCCGTCGTCTTAGTTCTGATGATGCGCTGATATCTCAGGCAAAACAACTTTTTTTGCGTATGAAAATCTCATAGAGTTGGGTTTTTAAGCGCACTTAATCCTGCTTATTTCTACCGCAACAGCAAACACGTGGGGCAAGCAGCATGGAGCAACCGAATGCGCGGCGGGTGAGGGAAGTTAAAGTGTATGTGTGCTTGCATTGCTAAGCTGTAGCTCGATCCCGAAAAGGTATGCCACACACACATACACTCTCGCTCAAATTCATTATATAAGCAATGTCGAGTAATGGCTTTGTCTGTAAGTAGCTTGTGATTGAATTGAGCCACGAGCTAGAAACCCAACCCAAACCAACTGACAACATCTCATTTGGCTCACACGCACACACCTGACAATTGTCGTTTCCACTGCGTGTGTAAATTTATCTGTGTGTGTGTGTGTGTGTTGGCTGAAATGAAAAATGAAATCAAAGCATTTAAAGCGTCACATTCGCTGGCATTGCTACTGCTACTGCTACTGCTACTGCCTGGAACAGCGTGTACCCCTTTTATGCAGCGCTCTTTGGCGCCACCATGGGATTAGCGCTTGATCCTTGTTATTTATGTGTTATACACCCACACCCACACCCACACTCACACACACACGAAACGCCCGTGGAAATGTGCACACACTGAAACCTTTTCAATTATTTTTGTTAGCGTTGCTTAGGTTTTTCGTATGTATGTTTGTATGTATATGTGAGTGAGTGTTTGGTCGAGGTGATTGTTTTGCACCCAACTTTCTATTGTAGTACTTCTCCCCCTCCATGTTTGTACACATGGCAACCTGAGAGCAATTCATTCCAGGTGTAACTGTGTGTGCGTGCGTTTGTTACACTAAAATGGGTTAGAAATTTAAGCTCGTACTCATACATATCTTCGTGAATAGCTCTTCTTTTAGCTTACACAAAACATGCATCATATTTGGAAGCTAATTAGTTAATTCACTTTGCAACTAAAAACACGAATGAAATCGAAATAAATCGAAATGCCATATGGATGTATGATTTTTACCAACATATTTTAAAAAAAATAGCTCTTTAGCATAAATTGTTTTTTCTTTTTCTATTATAAGAAATTATTAAATATTTTAATTTACTCAAAAACTTTGAAAGTAAGTTAAACCTTTATTATTGTCCTCATTACCTTTTCGCCCACCCTCCATATTATGACAACATTTCAATTGCACTGTCGCCGTTGACAATTACATGTAAAGTGCAGCAGTTGTCGCCTAAAAGCATTTTGTTGTAACTATTTTGCAGGCGCACATTCATATACATTTATACAAACAAATAAACAGTTAAATAGGTGGAACATTAATGTCTTGGGTAAACAATTTTAATTTCTGTATGCAGCTCAGGGGCGCAGAGTTTTGCATTTATAATTGACACACAGACACACAGACAGTGTTGTTATTGGTGTTCCGGGTGTTTGGTGGTGTTGGCGGTATTGGTGGTATCGGTGGTGTGGGTTCAGTCGAGTGCGACATGCAAACCACACTTGTATGCGATTCGATAAGAGACGACAAACGATGGCGCATGCCAGTGTCAGTTGCCTCGAACCGAAACTGCTGGCAAATTATGGTAAAACATACAGCGACGTTGGCTAATAGCCGTGCCTTTCGGCCCCCAAGCTGGGTTGTGCTGGGCTGGGCTGGTATTGTGGTAGGCGATGGTGCATACAAAACGAGGGCTTGGCATGCTACACTGAAAGACAGTCAGACAGTCAGATAGACAAGAAGACAGACAGCAGTATACAAGCTGGCAGGGGGTTGCTAGTGTTGTTTGGAGGAGGGGCGGCGAAGGCGTGTCGTCTGGATTGCATGCCGTTTGGCAGACAATGCAAGTGACAGTTTATGGTATGCAGGTATGCAATGCATTTTATTTGCTTTCGATTAGTCTGGCAGTGTTGTTCTGTTTGTTAGCCTTGTTTATTGCGACTAATTTCGTGTTAAGAAATTTGCAAATAGCAGAAAAGCTTTGACAACGTCTATCCAGCACGTCGTATACTGATTAATGCACAACAGCCGGATATATATCGGATACGTTTCCGGTTCCTGCTCCCGTTTCGGTTGCTGCTGCTTCTGTTTCTGCTTGTGTAACTTTGTTTTGCTTTGTTGCTGCTGATACTGAGCGCTTTTTAATATCTAGCCAAGAGTTTGGGATCCTGTTTATTCATTTTTTCTGTTGTTTTTTTTTTGTTTCCCTTTTGCCTGCTGACTCTGACTGTCAGCCTGTCAGCAACAGCTGTTGTCGATTTAAATATGCAGCACTCACACGATGAACTTGAATTTTAAATGCTGCCGCACCGCAAATAACATGTTGTATGTGGTCATTAAATGTCAGTTGAACAAAAACAAAATCCGCTCGCTCGCACACAAACTACATATTAATATACCCCAAAGGCACCCCCAATGTAAAGGCAAACTCCATAACTGTCTGTCAGTTTGATGTCTGCCCCACACGACCGTTAAGCTATCAAAGTTGAGCAGCATATTTAAGGTCGTACATTTGTTTATGCCATATTCAGTATTTTTTTCCTTTTATGAAAATATTTATTACACAAGTTTGTAGGGGCGAAACGTAAGTTTAGTTTATTTAACGCATTGTTTTTTCCCTTTTGACAGCTTAAGACAGCTATGTTAATCCATTTTTAATGCTCTTTAATGTCTTCCTTTTCTTCTCTTAAGTTAAATACTCAAAATAAAATGTTAAATTGTTATTTTATAGTCTTAAAGCGCAAATTAACACATATCGAACACATTTAAATCGTTTTATTTTAGAAAGAAAATAAAGTAAGCGATGCATAGTCGATGATGGGTGGCAAGTCTCAAACTACGTAAACTACGTGCGTACGTACCACTGAAAAACTATAAAATCCAATATCAACAAGCACGCAGCAGAAAGGTGCGCACTTGATGATATTGTCACGTTTTGGCTGGTCGCAACAAAACAAAAAACAAGGAAATACATAAAATGAAAGCGAAATAACAAAATGAGAAACGCTTGCAGGTGTCGTCGCACGCTGCGTATGCACTATTTGGGTACAGAGCAGAGCAGAGAGTAGTAGGTGGAAAAATTGCTTTGGCGAATGGAGGCCAAAGCCAAATAAACATTATTTTTTGTTACTTGTCGGTTGGTTATCAACAATCATGCTAAAAGCCATGTGCAGGTGTGTCTGCCACTGTATGTGCTTATTTATGTGTTAGTATGCGAATGTGTGTGAGTGTTTTGTGTGTGTATGAATGGCATATGTAACCATGTTTGCATGTCCAGATTCAGATTAAAAATTATGCTTTGTTTGCCAACTGTCAGCACAAAAAACAGCAGCGACAACGAATACCAAAAAAAATAACACAACACAAAACTTTTTCTGGCCTACAATGACAACAAACCCAAACAAAAGATGCCGAAAAACTTTTCGCAGCGACTCTCTGTGTGTGTGTGTGTGTATGTGGGTGGGTTTATGGGTGTGTCAGTAAGCTAGTGTGTGTTTGAGTTAGTGTGCCTTACCTTGCAGTGAAAAATATGTGTCAGCTGATGGCCGTCATCGTCGTTATGCCATATAAAATAATAATGGGGATTTCTCTGTCTTTCTCACTTGACTCAGGAGGCAGGACCCATCATTATCATCTTTTTTATTTTGTTTCGTACCAATCAGCTTTTTTCTTTATTTCTCTCTCTCTCTCTCTTTCTGTTTTTTGGTCGTTTTACAAGGTGAAGTTTATTTTGTAAACATGCCACTAAAAGTTTTCCACTTTCCTCAAAAATACTCAAACCAAATGCCAACACCAGCGACAACGTGTCGCGTTCTCGTTCTGTCCCCAGTCACCTATCTCTATTTTCTCTCTCTCTCTCTCTCACTCTCTCGGTCTCTCCACGCCCATTTCACTATGTATGTATGTATGTTTTTTTAGTTAATTTAAAAAGTTTTTCGGTTGCTTCTGCTTCTTTACTTTTTTTACTTCTTTTTTCTTTTTCGGTTTTTTGTTTGATTTGCAGCAGTCAGAAAATTGGTAAACGATTCGTCGCAATTCTCTTCAACTTCTTTCATTTGCTTTTTCTGCTACTCTCCACTCTTCTTGATGTACAACATTTTGAAGTTGTGGTTGTGCTTGGTGCTTGGCCTGGGAAATGTGACATTTGTGCGCCTTTTATTTTGTCAAGGAATTGCTTTTACAGTTTTTGGTTCGTTTACTCTGCTTTTGGCTGCTATTGCTACTGCTTCTGCTTCTGCTTCTGCTGCTGCTTCAACTCTAAAATGTTTCTTTTATTTATATGCTGTCACTGAAATTGAATTAGAAATCGCATGTTATGCCAGCTGCCTCAGGTATACTCTATCCATCTATCTATCTATTTTTTTATTGGTATCTGTCTCTATAGATATCTCTGGCTGCTGGCTGCTGACTGCTGTATGCTTGTTTGTGGAATGTGGTGTTGTTTTATTAAGCTCTAAAACATTTGGCAATGATGTGGTCAACGTCATGTAGCCAAATCAAATATATAACACAATCAGTGTGATTGTGTATCTGTGTGGCATCAGGCATTTTGTTAGTCGATTGTTCGTCATGGATTTTATGATGATTCTATATATGTTTAAAATAGAGTTTGTGTCAAGTTTAAATTTGAAATGTTTCAGAGTTCAATTAAGAGTGGCTTCTATGATTGAGTGCCGTATGCTTCAGGGACATTTCGTTTTTAATAAAATATTAACTATGCTAAAAGTAAAAGCTGAATATCTCTTAATGCCACGTTTTTTATTATATTACTAACTACAGCTTAAACAATATTAAAACCATTTTTGCAAAATTTAAGACCTGGCATTCACTTGAAAAGGCTAAAGCAAAAATGCTTTATATGCGAATCATTTGAAAATGTCACAAGCTTCAACTGCAACTCACACTGCTGCACGTTGAGTGTGCGCTTTAATTAGATTTCATTTAGAGCTGGTTGGCAAGAGGCAGGCAAGCAGCAGCTGCTGGCTGTCCTTTTTGCTAGGTGGCCAGACTGCCGCCTTTCGCCTGCTGTCTGCCAACCTAAACACTGACACCGACACCGACACCAACACCAACACGGACATGGACAGGTACAGCGATAGAGACTGGGGCAGAGAGTCACAGGAACAGACACAGACGAACGTGGCCTGTTGACAAGAACGTTTGTGTCTCTGTTGACTAGCGCTCGAAGCAGGTCTGTGCTGCATGTCCTGGTTCTGGTTCTGTTTCTGGTTCTGGCTCTGGTATCTGGTATCTGGGAAACGCAAAAATTTGTGCGCTTTTTGCGTGAAAAATGATGGAAAATAATTTGCCAACGTTGGAGGACTTAAAGCAAGCTCTAAGTGGAGCTCGGACGTGCGTTTGACGTGGCCATTTGGAGCACCTTTTTGTGCCAAGGGGACGACGCCATCGCCAACGCCAACGTTGGTTGGTTGGTTGGTTGGTTACCTGCTTCTGTTTACATTTTGCCGTTTTGAGCTCTCCCTCTCAATGGTAACGCTGCCTCTGCTTTGTTCGTGTGTATTTAGGTGAAATTTATTTTACTAATTATTATGTAAGCGCGCGAGCTACAAGCGTTTCCGTAATGAAATTAAAGCGTTTTTCTCCAACCAAAAAAACGAAGGGAAAAATATTAAATGCGCAGCAGCTTAAATCAGACACCAGACCAACTAGTGTAGTATATATTTTACACTGACACCTGAAAACTGACACTATATGATATTATTATTTGAGTAACTTAATTTATCTTCAGTTCATTTCATTTTTGTAAATTCCCTCGGTGCTAAATGAAAATGTGAACAGCGCAATAAATTTATACATGTAAACGAAAATAAGAGATCAACAACAAAATGCGAGCACAAATTTTTATATAGCACCCTGGGGATAATCAACAGCAGCAGCAGCAACAGCAGAAACAACAGCAACAGAAGCTAATGTAAAGTCCAACACAGAAACATAAAAAACGAGAATTTATGCAGCTTGACAAAAGTGGCCACCGCAGGGATACAGTCAGGAGGGGGTCTGGACCATTGGGCGCAAATGAAGCAGGTGACGCCGGTGACGCAGGTGACGCTTCTGGATTTGTGACTACGAAACAACAAATGAATAAATATAAAAAAAATAACAACAACAACAACAATATTCAAACAATAACAACAAGAGCTATAAACAAGCGGAGCGCACATGTCGTATATCTGAACAACCATCCATTCAAGGGGAAAAAACAAAGTTAATAATGAAGTTGTATAAATTGCATAATTTTATATTTATTAATATAACATTTTCGCACAACTCAACGTTCGTTTACACAAAAAGTAAATGAAAAAACAGCAACAAAAACGATTACCGCATTTTTAAACTCGGCCAATAAAAAAAAAAACACAGAGTGTTGTACAACAACGCACCAACTGTAAAATGCAGATAAATGTTGCATTTAATAATAACCACCAATAATGTAGTACTTCAACTATTTGTTGTTTTATTTATTTTCCGCTTTAAGGAATGTGCAGAATTTTTTAATTGAGAAATCGCTCATGAGCAACAAAAAATGAACGCAATCATTCCAAGAATTGCGGCGAAAGTAAACGAGGGAGAGAAGTGCAACAAACTATTTCCCTTTTATTGATTGTGGATTGTGAATGTTAACACTGAAAAGCTACTTTACTTAGAGCCAACTTATATGGTTATTGTTGAAATCGTAATCCAACTCCATTTATTTATTATGTGCGAAAAAACATAAAAGGTTAAAACAAATCAAATGAATGAAAGTACTCCCAAAGTTATGGCACAAACATTTTTCACGCAATTTCCAGATCATATTAAAAGATATTTTATACAGATTATTTTTTTAAGCGCATCACATTCACTTATGTACATCAAAATTTTGTTGTTGTTGTTGTTGCAGTTGTTGTTAAAAGCTTGCCAAGCAACATTTCCATCTTCTTCTAAGGCTTTGTTTATGCTTCACCAAAAACAAAACAAAGAGCTTCTACCAAACAAAAGTTTCAAATGAGCAATTAAAATTTTATGATTCAGCTGCATAATTAAATTTAAATTTAAATTTAAAAATAGCCGGATTCCGAGAACATTGAAAAAATAAAAAAAAACATTCAGTATACACAAATATTAAATGCAACCAAAGGGATAATGCAGAAGTAAAGCAAATATATGTGCCTTAAATTAAAACAAAAATCAATTAAATTCTGTACTTTGTATATACACAGCGAATGTATACGCACACACACACGAACAAACACATACAAATCGAATGTAAAACAATTTTAATAAATAATTTTAATTAAAATGTTGTAAATATCAAGGTAAACTATGAACAATATTATATGGAACATTTTTAATTTCAAATACCCTGTAGTTAAGTATTGAACAGTTTTATGTATTTGTGAAAATAGATCAGATGGTATTATATGAGAGTCCATATTTATATTAGCATTCTATTCAATTCAGTTTCGAAATGCAAAAAAATAATTGTGAAATATGTATACACACAAAAGTTAAAAGTATAATATTTTGTTTTTAGAATTAAACAAAAATTAAATATATATGTGTGTTTATTTTGTGGGTGTATGCTTACCTGGCTTATATCCATCGCCATGCTCGTGCGTCTCGATTCCGCTTAGTTGCAGGGTGCCAATGATGATGAGGCACAAAATGAGTGATGTGCATTTCAGTGGCTGCTTCATGTTGGACCCAATTTCGTTTAGGCGTGTGTATGTTTGTGATTATTTACTTTTTTTGTTGTATATATATTTTTATTTCTGTCACTGTGCCAAATGGCGAATTTCAAATGTAACACGTAAATTCTCTATGTCGCTTGTGGTATGTGTGCACTGTACAGGTGGAGAGCGGCCAAACATGAGGCATAAAAAATGCAAATAAATTTGCTTCGGTTTATGCAAACATCATTTCAAATATGCACACGCACACATACTAACGCGCAAAATGATTTGCTGGCTTTTTGCGTGTGTGCTGGTGACAATTTTTGTGCTTGTTTTTGTTTTTTTTTTTATGTATATATATATATATATTTATATATGTATGTACGTTTTATTTTCTTTGCTTGAATCCTTTTTGTTGTTGTTCTTGTTGCTGTTGTAATTTTTTCACTTAATTAAAAACTTTTGCGCTGAACGTAAATTCGTTTTAATATTTACAAACAGTAGCCCTTTTTCAGTTGGGCTTTGTTCTTCTTGTTGTTGTTGTTTTTGTTTGAGTGTTTTTTATTTGTTGTTGTTTTTGTTGTTATATATGTATGTATGTATGATTTTTGTTTTTGTCAAAACACATAACCGTTAAGATGAATTTTTAATGAAATTTGCTGAGGCGACGAAGCAACTTTAGTGGTGTGCCTTACACACACTCACACACTTAAACGCACACACATATATAGTGTTATGTGTGCGTATGTTTATGTTTATAAATATTTAAAATAAAGCGCGCACGTGTTGCACATTTTACGCTGCTTTCCACTCGCACTCGCACTGGCAATGGCACTCGCACTCCACGTAGCTGCTTAAAATTTAATTTTAAATCCTTTTGCCATGTTGACACTGGAATTATGTTGTGCCACAGTGCCACCAAATGTTGCTGCTGTTGTTGTTGTTGTTTTTGTTCCTCTTACTGCTGCTGCTGCAATTAAACAATATAAAAACAGAGATTCATGTGGTTAGTCCAGAAATTTCTGTTTGTTACACATTGGGGATTTGAGCTATAAATAAATGGTAATACATTTTGCCGGCCATTACATAATGCCAAAAGCGAGACGAGCATGGGCCCAGACTTGATGTCAATCAATAATGATAGATTAGCTCAGTCCGGCCATCACACACACACACACAACGCTCGTAAATTATATACAAGCCAGCCAAAAGCAAATGAATAGCCCCGAAAAAACTTTCTGCACAGCCGTATTAATTGAGTCAGTCAAGAGTTTGTGGCATGGCAGATATGTGATGGCCGATGGTAGATGGTTGGGCATAGTGTGTGTGGACTAACGGCACGTGCCTTGTAAACATGCCATATGTAGTTATCCCAGTTATACGCAATCGAAATGTCAATAGGTTCATATACTCTCTCATACATACTCTTGTAGTTGTTGTTGGCTTCTTGGCAAGCCCTCTTCTGCCTTGCCAACAACTACTACGACTGCGACTACGACTACAGGTAATTGACAAAGGAGTCATGAAAACTTTGACTTGAAAGTTTCGCCACGTTTTTTGTTTAACACGCAGCTCGAACAAGCTGATAAACTTGCATGACATTCCAGCGACTGCCACGTCGCAACCTCAAGTTCGCCCCCAAGAGCACCCAAGCCAAGCTACCTACCAACTTGAAACGAAGCGTCGTCTTCAACGTCTTGGTCCTCGTTCTCGTCCTTGTCAGGTGGCTGGCATACAGCCCACAATCAGTTAGTCGTCCCCATCAAGTTGTTGCCTTGACTAAGTTTGCATTGGGTAATTAAGAGCTGTGCAAGTGTTTATTGAGAGAGAGAGATTGCGATTGGAGCTGCGAACTTGTGCTAAGTAGTTGTTAGTTGCTAACTAGCATCAAACTAGTGCTACTCATTTGCTAGTACGAGCTTGCTGCATTGCCAAAACTTTAACCAAAGCCACACGAATATAATATTTAACGCAATAATCTAAAGCCCCAAAGCGATTAACAACTGCTTTTTGTAGTTGGTTGCTTAAAAATCCTTGAGCTGATTATATCTTAAAGTTTCATTAGAAATAATCTTCTTCTCCTAACTTTCTTGTTAAAATCGTTGTGAACATTTTTGTATGTACAGATTAATTTCTTACTCATAGCTAAACTGAAAACAACTTATTTCAACAATGAAAATGATTGTTATGGAATCGCGTGCTTAGCAATTGAAAGCTAATCTAGCTCAAGAGCTCTGTTATTATCGCTAATTAAGCAAACATTTTAACTATAAATCAAACTTACAACAAGGCATATAAGTTGTAATTTATAGTTCAAAGAACCTTCATATTAAACATATGACAAGGTTTACTAGCACCATATAAAGTCAACCGATTGCCCAGCAATTTGATGCTTAATAATCTATAATTACTTTCACAAAGCAATCATCCAAAATGTCAATCTTTGACTGAAATATACCGATAGTAACCGCACCACAGATAGATGGACAACATTGGATCGCACCCAACTTAACTTAAAACATCGAAATATCGAAAAAAGGACGTGCAACAAGGCGAGACGAAATAAAATATTAAAGTATATCATAAAAAACTAATATTAAATGCATTTTGTATTGACAAATTTAAAGCAATTGCTAGTCACTGAACTCATTACAAAACGCCTACCAAAGTCAACAAATGGCACATTAGACATTTTGCACACATTAGCAAAAAGCCCAGGCAAAAACTTGGCGGCACCAAAAACCATTCAATTATTCCAACAATATGCACACATTTCAACCAACCAACCAACTACAAAAACACAACCAAAACCAACAATAATAATAATAACAAGAGCTAAAAAAGCAAAACGATATTCATAAAACTATTGCAACGAGTGCCCTGCCTAACAAATAAAGCAACACAAATAAAAGTGGAGAATTGAAATGAATGAACAGGCAACAGCAGAAGTGAGTGCAATGAAAATCGGGTGAATGTTCTTCTTGCTGCTGTTTCAATGATAGTTTTTTTTTCCTATTGCTATAAAGTCGCCGGGCTGCCTCAACTCAACTTAAGTTTGAGTGTGGTTGTGAGTGTTTTTTTTTCTTTTTTTTATGTGAATGCCTTGTGGCGTTTAGCGTATAAATTGAGCGCAGCAATTTTATTTAAATGTGCACAATAAACTTAGTTCATGACCGCGCAAGCATTTTGGTTCTGATATGGTGTCATCTGTCTTTCTCGCTCTCTCTCCCTCTCTTGCTCTCGCTCGTTCATTCTCTCTTTGCACTTCCATGTCTCTGTCTCATCGTCTAAATCACATTAAAATTGCCGGCATAATGCATAATGCAAGACCTTTAGCCAGGCCACCACAACTTAACACAGCTGCTATGGCTTTTACTATGCTAGCAGTCATGCCGGAAGTTAAACATACACACACACACAGAGAGAAACACTCACATACATGCACACACGCCCGCACATAGTTTAGCTTTGTTGTTAGCCGTTTGACAATTGAATTCAAATGAATTGCGGTTGACTTCTATAACAAAGCAAAGTCAGCGACATAGCAAAAAGTTACCATATAGAACAGAACAGAACAGAACAGAATAGAACAGAACAGAACAGTGCAGAGCAACCGAGAATAGCGAAAAGCTAAGGAAAGTTTTGTTAAAAAATTGCGAAATCAATAAGCGCAGAGACAACGACGAAACGAGTAAGACAAAGACAGAGTATGTGTGTGTGTGTGCGAGCGAGACGGTATGCAAGCGGGAATACAACGGTAATTTAGTCGCTTGACATGCTTTTCAAACTGACAAATGTTGCGATTTGTCATTGGTTTTTCGTACTTCTGACGTTGTCTTGTTGAGGTTTTTGCCTTTTGTACACCAACCACCCCACCCCGATCCCGAGCACCTCTCCAACACCACTCCATTCACTGAATTACATTTGCATGCGATTTATTTCGTTTTTTGTTTCAGTTTTTAACTGCAGCAGAAACCATTTTAAACACAGGTTGAACCCGTTTTGGGAAAAGTCCTTCTATTCCATTTGATGTTTATTTAAAGCAAACGTTTAATTCCTTGCTATATAGAAATAATTTAATAAAAAATAATCCGGAAGCGCTGCTGCAGAGATTTTCTTTATTGATTTCTCTCTGTCACAAAGAGTTTGTTGCGTTAAAGTTTACTGCATTACAAGAGTCTACCCTTGGGGCCACTTTAATTAAATGCGGCCCGCATGGCCTTCATTCACAGTAACCAATGCGCGTTCGTTCGTTCGTTCGTTCGCCCGCTCCCACCGCCCACAGTGCCTGCAGCATACCATTTTAAGCAATATTTTAAAAGCCTGTCTCTTGAATATTTCATGTTTTATATTTACAACGCCCCACGCCACGTTCTTCTCTCTCAACTCAAGCATTTCGTCCAACAAGATGAAAAAAACTTCGGAATACGAACGAAAAGCGAAAAAACTGCAAAAAATTGAGTGCAGTAGGGAAGAGAACGCGTCGAGAAAAATATCCCGAAACTCAGCTGCAAATGTTGCACCTGCAGCTGCAGTTGAAACAATTTCCTTTTTGTTCGCTTTTTCGCTGCTGCCTCAATTTCCGGCAAAAGGCCGACAAGGCTTATCCGTTGCCGCTAGCTGGCCTACCATGTTTGCGTGGTGCCCACTGCCACCCCCCTCATTCATTTTGGCTATACGCTCAAGTGAACTTCACTAAATAATACAAAATGTGCTCTCAACACACACACACACACACACATACAGAGGACCCAAAAAAAGGAGCTACAAGAAATTTGACCAAAATCGTTGCGTTCGAAATATTTCAGTACCTCGGTTGTGTTTTTTTTTTATTATTATTATTTTCTGAAGAAATGTATTTTAAATTGCATTTTTAATATTAAGCACGCGCGCGGTGCACAGCGTCGATGGGCATGGCAGCGACCTAAATATTTGCAATGTTGTTAAATTAAAAAAAGAAAGTTACAGTCTGCGTTGCAAATGGATAGGTGGCATGGTGGGTGGGGAGGTAACAGAAACGCAATGAAATCAACAACTGCCGACGGCAAAGGGTCGCATTATAAAAATGGCGACAAACGACCGGAAATGGTTGCGGCAAAAAGTCACCACACACACACACAAACACAGAGTGAGAGAGATAGAGAAAAACATATATGCACACATATGAGTATGGTATGGTATAATATAAAAAAAGAGCTAACCAGCCGGCTCAGCAACGTCCTGACGCTGACTTCCTACCCGGTTTAAATATAGTCAGGCCAAAGCCAACGCCAACAAGTCGTCGACAAACGACAAACGCCAAACGCACGCCAACAAATGCGCGGCTGTAGGGGAAGTTGGATAAGTTGGGCGGTGGTGATGATGGTGGTGGGGAGAGGTGTGCGAGGCTTCTGCGACAATAAGGGCGCATCTATTGCTGGCCCATATAATGAACCAGCAGCACCATGGCCGCCGCGACATGGTCGTTGCTCATTTCCAGGTCTACGTAATTTGTCCATAATTTGTCTGCGTCTTCCACACAGACACACACACATACTGGCAGGCACGACTGGCTCGGAAAGAGGGTAGAAATTAGTGGGGGGATGGGTGACAGTGTGTGTATGCGTGTGTGTCTGTGTCTCTGAGTTTATCTATGGCGCACTTAGACGCTATTTATGTCTTTTTATTTTTATAATATGCATCCGAGCGCAACTTTGGGTTTTTGTTGTTGATAACGCCACAACGAAAAAAAGCAACACTTGAATCACAATCATGAGTTTGTTACAATATTGGTATAACATAAAAATATCTACGTACAGAGATCAACAGATGCGGAAATGGCAAGAACGAGAGTCTAGCTGATTAGCGACACGTACGTGGTCAGGTGTATATCTGTATAAATATGTCCCAGTTTTTGGCCATTAATCTAAGCTGCTCAGAATGCTTCCATGTCTGGCGTGCGAACAACGTGCTAACAACATTTTTGTACAGGTGTGTGTGTGTGTGCTTGTGTGTGAGACTAATTAAAATGGACACGAGTTAATCATGTTGATTGTTTTCACTGATTGATTGATTGTTACAATTTCAGATAGCTGTCATGCAAACTGTGCGCATTCATTTAATCGCTTCTTGTGTTGTTCGACGTGTTTTTGGCCATTGTCGCTGATGTTGTTGTTGTTGCTGTTGTTGTTATTTAGGACATTTTTGGCCGAAAAGAAATGACATAGAAAAGTGATGTGTCGTTGGAATCTGTGCATAATGTTTGGCATGGTATTTCATTAAAGATTTATTTTGTCAAATATAATAACATATTTAAAGAATAACCAGAATGAAGTTGAAATACAGTAAACAATTATCAATTAAATAATAGCTGTTTTCATGTAATCAAATTTCCCATGACACAATTATACACTAAATAATGAAAATCTCTCGTTTAATTTGCACATTATGCATGTAATTTAATAATAAATATTCTCAAATGATTTGTTCTTTAATTGCCTTTGACTTTCTGCACACAATGTTTAGCAACGAAATTAGAAATTGATTTATGACAAAATATGGAGACAGCATATCAAAACAAATAAATAACCCAAAAATGTAGTTTAGAATACAATTTTTATGTGTGCTTGGCATTTATTTATTGCATTTACCGCAAAAATAATCACAATTTAAATAGCCATAAATTAAGTTTGCTTAAATTTGACAGCAAGCAACATTAACTTGTTTTTATATGTACATTTAAATATATTCATGGGGCTGGCTGGCTGGCTTGTTTCTCTCTCTGTTTCTTGTTGACATCGTGCTGTGAAAACAAGTATAATAAAAACAATAACATCAGCGTCAAACAGTAAAAGCAGCAAGCAGCAGGAGCAACAGCTGCAATGACAACAACTCTTGGCATTGCAGTCACACACACAGTTTCTCACACCCTTGGAGTCACTCACATACCTATGCAAACAGCAGATGTTGCTTTCGTCGTCGCAGCAGCCGTCGCCCACATAAGTATGCTGCACTTTTTGTATTATAATTTTGCAATAACAAGCAAAACTTGCACAACGAAACGTGAACGCTCCAGTTGTTTTGTTTAAATCTCTGCATGTGTGCGTGCGCGTCTTTTTCTCTCTCTCTCTCTCTCTCAGTGTGTGTGTGTGTGTTTGTATGTGCAGCAGCTGCAGTTCGCACCCGTTTTACCCGTCACATCGTTCATAATTGAAAATGTTTTGCTTTAATTAACTGACGCGCATTTTTTATGTGCATCCAACCATCTGCAGTTAGTCATTTCATCTTTCCCTTACGCTCCCTTTTCACACTGCACGCTCCTTTTGTCTCTTTTCCGTAGGATAGGCCTGCAACGGTGTATGCCACTTGTATTGGTTGGGTTAAACGTTTTGCTCTTTTAGCTCGACTCGCCCATTGATTTTGATAGGTTTTTGTGCCTTTTTCGTTATTATTATTATGACTGAAGCGCGCTTTATTGTCACGCGGTCGCCGCCTGCCACAAAACGTTCTTCATGTGCTGGCCGCATCAAATTTATATTTACAACGCAAGAGGCAAACGGTATGAAAGTCGAGACAGAAGCACAAGTCAGACAAAGCCAGATCAGAGCAACACCCAAGTCAAGACACCAGAAACAATGCGGCATGTCGCAACGGAAACGGAAGCTGGAGTTTGAGTGCTTGAGTGTGTGTATGTGTGTGTCTGTATCAAAATGCTTTGGGTTATATGAAGACATAAACATAAAAGTGTTTTATAATAAAGCAAAGCGTGAAATAATTCACAGCACAGTGCTAAGAGAGTCGGCACAGTGGCGCACAGGCCAAGCTGACAATTTTTATAGTCTTCTACTTACAAACACACATACACATACACACACACACTGCGAGAGACGTACATACATACGTATACACTTACAGGCTGACAATGATGTTAAATAAAATATTGTTTATATGCCAACAGCCAACATAATAAATGGCCAGAGCCAGCAATGGACTCATAAAGCGCACGTTAGTCAACGCCATCAAACAAACACCTAGGACATTATTAAAGCCATAGAAACTGCCAGTATACGTAATACGTATACGTATAAGTAACATAACCATAAGAGTTTTGTTCTTTATACAGAAAATGACAATCATGACAGATGTGCTTTGTTGAATGTGCAGCAGTTGTTTTCTTTTATGGACTTTAATATTTTCTTCTTTTTTCGCAATGTGTTAAAAATGTGAGTAAACATTATATTATATATGTATATATAAAAACTAAATCGATATTGTGTACAAGGTTGTTAAGTTTATACATAAACATATATTCTGTTAAAAATAAATTGCAAAAGCCATGAGGAATGTCCTTTGGTTGAGAAAATTTATTCTTATTAATTCCAGACCTTATCTATCTAATTTTATAAATTTCAGTTCATAATCCGTTTAACTAAGATTTGTTTACAAGTGAGCCTCTAGTGCAGTTTCAAATCCCAATTCTCTGCATAAGCCCACAATTAATGGTTGTACCTTTTTTTTATTTATAAATACTAAGCCCATTCGCGCTCACTTTCGTTGTCAAACTAATATCTTTATTATTCACTTATTACTCAGGGACAAATTGTACAGCTGACCTAGTTGAAGCACAGTCCAGAATACTGTGCTCCTGTCATGTAATGTGTCAGACAGCTGCTGCTATGGCCAAGGACTTGGTTATGGACAGGACTCCACCAGAGAAGCAAAGAGCAGGCTACACCCGCAAAAAATGCCGAAAAAAGGAAAAGTTTTGTGCCACTGTGTGTGTGTGTGTGTGTGTATGTTCTGGCGTTTAGTTTGGAAAATTGCTAATTTATTATTTTGCGCATTTAAATATTTTAAGTGTCCCGCAGGATTTGAGCTCACATGCTTACATATACATATAAGGCAAAACTTGCAAGGACACTAAAAACAAAAAAATGTTTCGCTAGCATGGCCTCTGCTGTGTCCTGAGTTTTGTGTCCTTCGCCCTGTGACAGCAGCTGAACTAGCAGCGCAGGCTGCGAACAGAAGCTGAAGCAAGCAGCAGCAGGAGCAGCAGCCACGTTACAAGTTAATATAATTTTAATGAAAATTAACATGAAGCCTGGCACTTTTTGCCCCACACACGCTTTAATTTCCCAAAAGACACAAGGCAACACATACAGACATGTATGTGTGTGTGCGTGAGTGTGTGTGTGTGTGTGTGTGAAGAGGAGAGTTGGGACATGTGTTAGTGCTGGCTTATTACACATACGCTCCGTGTTAAGCGCATAGTTGAGCAGTAGCCTGCCGTTTAAGCTGCTTTCATTCTCATTTTACTTGCTCTCTCTCTCTCTCTTTGCTAGTCTCTCTTTTGCACTGTTTTTGTTTTCTCTTTGTGCTTTTTTGTTAATTTGTTGTTGCGGCTGCACGTTTAAACAGTTGTGACAAGTGCGTTCTCGTGTTGGGATTTACGCAACTAATTTTTCGCAAAAGCCAAGGCAAAATGCCAAAAAATTCCTTTTTTGACTTTGATTTATAATAGCTAAAGCGTCCATGACCCCGCCCACACACAAACACACTGCCTCACCGCAGTTGGCAACGTGCAACAATGTTGTTACTGCTTGTGGGCGTTGTGAGGCAACAATAGCAACAGCAACAGCAACAGAAATGAAACATGTTATATGCCTTTGAAACTTAGCACGCGCTTTTAGGCTCAAATTTTGCATTTCTGCACACAGAACCACAAAGGGAAACACATTTGAGGCTGTCAAATGCTTAAGTTTCAATATGTCGCTGCACTCTGATGATTGTCTTTTAGTATTACTCCGACAAAGGCACAACTATGTATTATTTGCCTAAACAGTATCCTGTTGCAATACGGCCCCAAATCTATTCCAAAATTTATTTGTGGCCGTACAAATGGTGACTGCAATCGGTGGGCAAATCAAATGAAAATGACCACCATCATTAATTACAGTTAGTTAGTGGCAAAACAGCGAGTGAGAGAGCGAGAGCTTCACATAATCGATATGTAAATGCCAACGCTTACTAATGGCCATTTGGGGTCAGTTCATCTCGCAAACAACAAATGTCAATTTGTCTTAACGCAGTTCCGAACATTACTCTCATGCCAGCCCAAAGCGTTCGAAGCTTCCCCAATGGTCAGTCAAAAGAATAGCAAAAATCTCTATGACACTCGTTTGACATATGTTCATCAGTCGACGGGTAACAGTAAAATTATGCGAACAGATTGTTTGTGTGATTTCTGAACGGACACGGACAATGGATAACTTACAGTTCAGACAGTTTCAATTTATTTTTTGTAGACAACTTATAATAATTTTTGTTTATTGAACAAGCTCACGAATAAAACTTTCGAGGAAATGAAAGGTAAGCCAAACAAATGAAATTGTTTGTCAAAATATGTATTTTGTAAGCAAAATCCATAAGAAGATTAATGAATACACTATGATACTACGTTACTACGTTAGTTTTGTTTCAATTGGCATGCCCAATAAAGCTATTTCTTTGCAACATTTAAAAAATTACATATTTTTTTACATTTTTGCAAAAAGCTTAAAAAATTGTATTCTTATATTATATATTATGTGTTGATTAATTTTAATCACTTAAGCCACAATTTTAATAACTGTATTTTTGTCTCATAAGCAATGTATTGAGCCCATAGTGCACACCATTCTGGCAATCAATGTCAATTAGTTAATACATTTGTGCACAGTTTTATCTGCAATCGCTAATAAATAAATTCCATGACCTTTGGCATTTTTGCAAACAGCTCAAATGGTTGTGTATGTGTGTATGTGTTTGTATAACCGTGCGCGAGTGTGTGTGTGTGTAGTCTACTGTCTGTAAGCATAGCAAATAGAACGCATAGCTTTAACACAACATCAAATAGCGCACAACAAAACAAAAAAACAGAAAAAGTACATTGAATATTATCCCAGTCCCGATATTTCTCTGCAACATCAGCTCCTTGACTATTTCTATTGCTGTTGCTTCTGTTGCTGGCATCTTTTACTATCGCTGCGTCTTTTATTTTTAGTGTTTTTTTTTATTAGCTTTGTCTTTCAATCTGTCTCACTGTCTGTTATGTGTCCTTTATTTTATTTGTTTCCTATCCTGCCCTTCCTCTCTCTCTCTCTCTCTCTCTCTCTCTCTATCAGCAACTGCTGCCAGCGACACAACACAACAAAATCGATTTTTATTTGCCAAACGGAGGGGAAGGGGAAATCTTCACAGTTTGTTTGCCGCTCTTGTTGTCGAAGATATTAAATCGTTTACTTTAGCAGCCAGTTTGGCTTAGTTCGTTTGCAGCATTTGCAATGATTTGGCTTGATTGAATGGTTCGAGGAGCCTGCCGTTTAATTATAAATTATTTATATGTCAATGCTGCTACTGACGACTGATTACATAATTATATCTAAATATACATAGAATAGCTAGAAAGATATTCATTAGCAGATGTTCGAGACCCTCACCCCACAAAAAAGAAAACTTGTCTAATTACTGCTTGAAATCATTTTTTTTGATTTCATTGATTTTGCAATTATGTAAAAAGAACACCAAAAACTTTTGCCCATTAAATTTAAATAATTTAACTTTTGGATCGCATAGCGTATCTTTAAATTATAATTAATGGACGTGGTATTCGTAGCCCACTCAACCTGGTTGCGCTGGCAACCGAGGGAGAAAGATGTTTGCAAATTGAAGATTTCCTACTACACTTGTAATTAAGTTCCGCCTAAGACTAATGAGCTTAACGTTTGCTACTGACACACACACACACACACACAAGCATATAGATGCAAACAAGCACAGATACACATCAAAAATTACAAACAAACATATGTATATGCAAAATGAGAGACAGAGAGCAAGACAACAGCGAATGCTGCAAATTGTTGCTTTTGTCATATGTCAAAGCTGCTAAAATGGCCGCCGGATGAATGCTGAACATGATAGCAGCAGTGGCAGTGGCAGCGGCAGCGGCAGCGGCAGCGGCAGCGGCAGCGGCACGGCAGTAAAGGCTGCTTGGCCTGAAGTTGCAAGAACTTCAGCCTTGATTGGGCATAGACAACAGCAACAGCAGCAACAGCAACAAAAAAGTGCCGCCATCAAAAACAGCGTGACATATCAGGCGCTATCTAATACAGCAACCCACACTGTACCCCCTACTAGTACATACTAGCTAGATATGTATGTATATGTCAGCTTTTGCAATGCCCCGCAGCGACAAGTTGCTTTTTTGGCATGGTACGGTGCGGAACGGAAAGGGGTGGGGAGGGAAAGGTAGGTGTTTGGCGTTTTTGCTTTTGGTTTAGCACTCAACGTTAGCCCACTTTAGGAGCTGTTGTATTCGTCAGCTTTTGTTTCTGCCAAAGCGCAAAAATGGAGCACACGGCAGATTTAGATGCTGATATGCATGCAGGTGTGTATACATATGTGTGTACGATGTGTGCGGGTGTGTTTGTGAGTGCTGGTGTGTAAAGTGCCTGCCTAACCAATTTGTGCGCCCATACAAACTAATGTGCTTTGATGTAGCTGCTGCTCCTGCCAGTGCCGCTGCTGCTGCTGCTGCTGCCGACGACACGGTCTAACAAGCGCTTGAGTCTCGCACAAAAAGCATTTTTTGTGACAGCAAAAGAGAGCCACAAAGACATCGATCACATTAAGCAAACAAATTCACTTTTTTCCAGTGTGTCTGTGTGTGTGTGTGGCTTTAGAAAATGATTCAAATCGACAATGGCACAATAAAGAAATGTGTCACACGATATACACACACATATACATATGTATGTATTACTGTGTATATATATTCTTATTTTATGTTGCCTGTTTTGGCGCATTGCGCATACGTCGCATGTGCCGCGGCTGAACGAGTGCAATAGGTGCGTGTGCGAGTGCGACTGCTTCTGTGTGTGTGTGAATCAATCATTATGCCGAAAATTGAATTATTGATTCGATTAAAGCGCACCTCAAAGCGCACCCAAACAAACAAACACACACACACACAGTCACACTCAGGCAACACTCAAGCAGCAAATAAATAAATAAGCAGTGGCGAGCATGCGGGGAATTGTAAAGCTTTTGCCAGTTTAGCAGGCCTGACGATCAAATCACCTACACACAAACACACACACTCAGGATGCGTACTCTTACATGGGCATTACAGTTACATTTACCGTTTACTTATGTAGCGCCACGCAGGCATATTAAAGGGCCACAAATCGTTTCAAGCGCTCAATATGCAAACACATTGCCATTCTCAGCTTGCCAAACGACGTTCCTGCTTCTCTGAGTGGATACGTGCGTGTGTGTGTCCTCTGTGCAACGCAAAGCGCTTAATCGTCTATATTATTTCATACGCACACACACACACACCCACACACACACGCACATACACACATAAACCAATCAACTGAATAGTAGCATTAAAGCTTATGCTCGCACCATACATCGATTATAGTCACTTATTTATGTTTTCTTATTTTTCTACTTCTTTTTTTGTGCTCTCTTTGCGGCATTTTCGTTGTGCTTGATTTATGGCATATCGTATTTGTATATACCCTTAATGGTCAACAAGGCATTTTAACTTCTATGATAACTAATTTGATTGGTTTGAAGAGCAATTGATCAAATTATAAGGCTTAAAATATTATTTCTAGCATTTTATTTATGAAAAATACTAAGCATATTATTATCATCTATATATCATCTTATTATATTTTACTCAAAACTTTTTAAAGCCCATTCATTTGTAAGAGTTTCAAACAATTCGGTGTCTGTGGAATAGGATTTTTGTATGTTTCTTGCTTATGCTGCTTTTATAAACAGCTATGGGCTGTGGCGTTGCAGGAAATGGTTCCATGTGCTCGCCGCCATTTTGTGTGCGCAATTAAGCGTTTGATGTGCGCTTTTTCGTTTGAAAATTAGGCAGAAGCAACAGCACACAAATAACGGCAACGGCAGCAGCAGCAGCTGAAGCGCGAATGCGATTTGCCCAAAGGCAACCGAATATCTTTCATAAATAATTTATGCGATTTGTATTCAACATTTTTTGTATTAATGTCAGTGCATCAGGCGCCATTTGTGTGTGTGCGTGGGATCGTATGTTTGTTTGCTAGCAGATGAATGACTTAATTTATAGTTTTATCTGAGATTTTAAATCAATTTCAAAATGGCTTTTCATTAGAAAATCTAAGTTCCAAAATGACAGCCATATTATTATGTGGCTTATAAATTCAGCTGGCTTTGCTCCGTCTATATTTGTGTGTATTTGTCAGCGTATGTGTGTGTGTGTCTTTAGGAGCGATTAGTGTCGAGCAAAAAGCTTCTGGAGTATGGCTATACACATGCTCGATGAAAGGCAACAATACTTAGTAAGGGATTTTAAATAAAATGTACGGATTTTAGTCCTCAGCTGCATTTTGTTTGTAGCAATTGGGTAAATACGTAATTCACATAAAATATGTATTTATACATTTGAAACTAAATGTGAGTTAAGTTATGTAAAAAGCTGTCTAGCTTATGCTTAAAACTTATAATCATTATATTTATGCAATTGCAAACATAAATGAAAATAAATAAATAATTGATACGCTAATATTATGAAAAACATATATTTAATTATTAACAACTACTTAATGCTTATTAAAAAAACAAACTACATCAATAAGCTCTTAACCCAACTAACAAAAACAAATATAAGCTATAAGTAGCTAACCAGAAACATATTTTATGGCTTTTAAATAATATGCATTACAACTTTGCACTGGCAGAAAGAACAGGAAGCAATTCAACTGCACTTGGATAAAACTATGCACATATATAAACACAGTCAAGTATATAGATACTATATATATATTGTGACTGCACTCACTTTGTATTTTACACTCTTATTCTTTTTCTCTCGCTTATTTTTAGATGCTGTCATAAACGCTGCTCGACAACTAAGCAACAAATAGCGTTAGGATTCTGAACTCTTGCACCTGTGCTGCAAACTATGCTATGTGCCACATACAGTTTTCCCTTGTCCTTGTTCGCCATTTCTCTATAGCATTATATATATATATATATATATATATATATATGTATATCCAAAGTAAATATGATAAATCACCATACTCTGCTGCTGTTGCTGCTGTCCGTGACAAATGACGCAGAGCCACGTGCTAAAGCCCCTGAGAAGCTGCTGTAGTGGAATTTTTGTGCTTCACATGCCGCACGTATACAATAATCGATTAGATTTGATGCATGCCAACTGTGTAAAACAGGTATACAAATACATATGCACACACACACACAGACACCCTTACACAGCACTATACAGTACAAGTAGAGACCATGGCCATGCATATATAATACTTATATATCAGCATGTTTATGTCTCCTAAATGTGTAGCATAAATATTCATTTTTATGGCAAAGACAAGGGCACCTCTTCTCAATGTATAAGTGTGTCAGTATATATGCGACTGTAAGTGTGTATGTGTGTGTGCGCTATGCAGTCAAAATGGCGGCAGCTTGCTGTGCTCATTGCGGCGGAAACGGAAGTGCTTAAGCAGTAAGCAGAAATCATAAACGAAAATCACGTAATGCTTTTGTGTAAGTGTACGTGTATCTGTATGTGTGTGTGTAACTGTGAGTGTATTTGAGTGTATGTGGTAGCAAAGCTGCTTGCTACTTGCCGCTCAAGTGGCAGGTGTTGCTGCAATGATTTTCAATTTTACGCGTGAAAGTCATGCGCTAATTTTGTTGTTTGCCATTTCGCCAGTTTGCCTATTCATTGTCATTTGCCGCTACTCCCACCTTCCCCACACCCCGTCCACAGCCATCCCCTACCCGACAGCAATTGACATTAATGACACTCCAATTTAGCCTAATTGAGTTGCCAGCTGGGCTTTACAAAGTTTTTTTAATTAATCGAATAATTGGATACCCTTGCAACGTGCTTAGCGTCGTGTCTTTGCATGCATGCATGCTTTGCTGGGCTAGGCCCAACAATCTTGACCTTCAGCTGCAGCTTTGAAAGAGAAGCCGTTGTGATAAGGTCGTCTCTTTTAACGAGCATATCACACAGTGCGTTTCCCTCTTCACACCCCCCTCTCTTGCTTACTCGCTCATTCGTTGTATGAAACGACATTTGCCCGGTTGTAGTTTTTGGTTTAGGCCCCAGGAAAAATGCGTTGAAAATATAAAAGTCACGTAACTGACTATCGTTTCCGGTTACGTCGCACACGCGCTTACAACACTCACACACACACACACACACACAATTTACTTAGTTGCGGCTTAAGCATTTGTTTGCATTTTGGGCGCTTTGATTGTCCTTCGATTTTTGCTAGCACACTAAGAAATTCGTATGTGTGTGTGTGTGTGAAAGGTTTTGGCAAGATTTTGTGGTTTTAGTTTTCTTTTTATATACAAACGCTCATGTATGGAAGCAAATTCTATTCATTGGTATTAGTGAGCAAATGACTTTATTTATATGCAATATTGAAAGTTGCCGGAGCAACCAACCAAATTATTTACATACATATAGAATATAACTATAACTAAGTATAGGCTTAGTTTTTGTGCCAAACATGTGCTTTAAGCTTTTGGTTTTCAGCTTTCACAAATTGTATGCAAAGTGCCCCAAAAAGTATGCTTGTAAACATTTTTGAGTGCCTTGCTACATAAATTACCAACTATAAGTTATGGCTGTCTAGACAACATATTAACTGTTAATTATGGCCAGAGTAAAAGCCACTCAGGAAAAATATAGTTAAAAAAAAATTAACTCAAAAAAAATATGTTGAAAATTTGTTACAAAAAGGTTTAACGACTTTCCACCAGCTGTGTGGCAGCAAAATGGCTAGGCAAATAATTTTACACACACATATATACATATTTATACAAATGCATGAGGCAAACAGAACAGAACTTTTACCATTGGCAATGCCGGCAAAACAGTCAACAGTCAACTTCTACTTCATTTTGATGGCGCGCTAAATTGCGCAAAAAATATAAAAAGGAATATCAAAAGGCAGGCAACAGTATCAGCAGCAGGCCAAAATGATGTGCTTACCAGTCAACACACATAGAAGCACACACACATGCATACATATGTATTTGTATGAATGTGTAGAACTTGCTGCGTGTGCTGGCATCATTTTCATATATGAGGCGCAAACTTTTTGTATGCTCGTCACATAAGCATAGCCTAAGCAGACGCCCTGAACAAAAATAAGCAGAAAGAAAAAAGGGGGCGTGGCAAGGGGTCGCTGACATGCAACGCGCTTTCAATTTCAGCATGTCTATCAGTATATGCGTGCGTTTGCGTTTGTTTGTTTGTCTGTGTGGGTGTGTGTCTAGGAAATCTTAAAGCGCAGACAGGAAATATGTGTGTTTTTTTTGTCTGTACTATTTTTTTGTATATATGTTTTTAAACCCAGAGGCTTTGCCATAAGTTCGGTATACCCTTTCTAAGTAAGATGCTTTAAGTGCATTTACAAACTTTTTCCTTGCCAATATTTATTTTTTATTATAGGATTTTCAAAAGAAAACTGATAGTTTTTAGCTAAGAAAAACCGTACAATTTTTTGCGCGTAAGTTAAATTTTATGAGCTCACTTTTACTACAAAATCTTAACTCACTCTTGATTAGTGAAGTAAGCGTAGTTTTTGGGTTCAGCACATTAAAAAATCTTGTTAATTTTTCTTATTTACAGCAGGGTATTTCATTTTCTTAAACCCACCAAAAAAAAACCAAACCTTATTGCTGTTCTTTGGTAGCTTTGTATACGTCATCAACATCATGACTAGACTTATGCAATGTTGATTATCATTTGTGGCTTCTGGTGTTTGCTTTGCGTAAATCCTTTTCTTTTTATTTTTGCGCACACTCACACACACACTAGTGTGTTGATGTGCTTCGTCCTTGCACGACTTTGCTGCTGCATACTTTTGGGCTCGACTCGTTTTTAGTTTTTTACGTGTGTTTGCTTTTAATAGCCATCTGTTTGCCTTGCTGTCAGCGTTTTATGCGTGACAAACAAACACACACTTATACACAAACACCAACACACACTCTTTCCCACACACACACACACAGCACTTGGGACGCAGAAGTTTGCGTGACTGTTGCGCAAAATATGCAAAAAAAAAAAAAAATTTAACAACAAAAATGCCAAAAAAAAAAAACAATAGAAAACTTTATGCACATTCGCCTTGAAAATGAGTAGCTGAAAACGAAAATATTAAATAGAAAGAGAAAGCAATATATTATAAAGCAATGCTGATTAAAGAGTTAAGCGACTGTCACGCCACTTTCCGTTAGGTTCCACGAACCCACATAAGTATATATTTGTTTACTAACCAAATGTTTGCTAGGCTTTCTTCATATGACACATGGATACCATTTACACACACACGTACACAGTTACTTCATCAAGTCCTCTGGCATTTGTGTCAGTTGTTGTTGTCGCTGTTGGTGTTGGTGTTACGCCTTTGATTTTCATATTTGTGTTTGCTCAAAATGTCAAAGATGTCAAATTAATTTTCATAGCACTTCGGTTTGCTTTTTAGATAACTGAATGGCATTTTTATTCTCTCATTTCCTATGACAACTCGCCACAGCAAACCTATTTATTTGAGTTTGGCGGTAAGCGACTAAAACTTTTCTTATATATTTTAATTTGCATTCACTGGGAAACACTTGATAAGATTTTAATTACCATTAGAAACTAATCTATTAGTATATTTGGTTTTTCCAATCAATATAGAAAATTAAAAACCCAAACTCCAAGAAGAAACAATACAGACAGTGACTATCACACTACACAGAAATGAAATCTGTTTTATAGGCAAATAAACTTTCAATAACAACGTTAATAATCAGACAAAACACGTGCAATAGTGCGGTTCATGACCAATATATTGAATTATTTATGAGGGGTCATAATGAAATTTGGACGAAATGTATGCTAATCGCACACATATGAACTATATGCATATTAATGGGTGTGTGTGTGTGTTTGTAAGGATAATCAAACACACACCTCGTCAACTTAAAAGGTATACAAACAATTAGATTAAGTAGCGATTTCAAACCCGAGCCAGAACCATTAATCAATGAGTCCAGAGGTTGAGATTGTGGGTTGAGTACCAAAAAATAAACACACACCCACACACACATTTATATATATTATTTGTGCGTACTCTAGATTCGATTTGTTAATTGTTGTTATTAGTATGTGACAGCGGGTGTCAAGCAACAACTGGCACAAATAAATATCGTTTACAAGCGAGCAAACAACAAATTATATAGAAAATCAAGGACCGACCCGACCCGAACCGACCAGGCAATCAAATGTACATCAGGCGAAAATTATACAGTCAAAGCAATATGGCAATATTGAAGCAAAGATCTTAAGCGAAACAACACGTGGCATTAAAAGCACGGCTAACTGACAGAAAAGAAAGCAAATGGCTTCAACACAATGCTTCAAGAGCACACAGAACGAAACCAAAACAAAAAAAAATCTACCGCCAGTCGGGCCAAGCGGAAACGGAAATACGTAAGCAGGGTGGAATGAATAAGAACAGCAAACAAAAGAGTAAAAAAGAAACCAAGGAGTAAAAGAAATGAAGTTGCAGTGTGGAAACTGCAGCACCAGCGGCAGCTGCTTCTTATACATCAGTTAAGTACATATTTTATTCTGCTTTTTTTTTTGTATCATACTTAAATATAAGCAATGGCTATTATTTTAAGTTGACCACGCGCTAGCTGATTTAATTTCAGGCTATTATGCGCCCACAATGCCAACGGTAAATGTAGAAAAGAAGAGCGTACCAACAGAAACGCAGAACGGCAAGAGCACACTAAAAGAAATCGGAGCAACAGACCGACAATAAAAAAAAAAGAAGTGAGTTTTACAAAACAGTGCTGCATTTTCTTTTTCTTCTTGATGATGTGTTTTTCCGCGTTAACTATCAGCATACTCTGCACTTAATAGATGTAAAATAAATCCCTAAGAAAAAGATAATTATTATACAAATTTAAATTAAACATATGAAACGCATTATCTATTTTTAAATCATAAATATTTTATATAAAATAAAAAGAAAATTCCTTTAATGAAAATTTTATATCAGCTTTTAGTAAAATCGGTTTAACAAAGTGCAGTAAGAATTTTTATTAAAGCTAAATCATGTACAGTGTGTTTTGTATACAAATAAAAATAATAAAAAAAAGAAAATGCGGTTGACCAGTGTTGTTTGTTAGCAAAAACTTGGACTAAAAGCTGGCCAAGAGTTTGTTGCCATTGCTGCTGCTGTTGCTGCTGCTGGCTGAGTTTTGTTGTTGTAGTTGTGCTGTTGCATCTCTTGCTTGTTTTTGTTGGTCGCAGATTTGGGTCGAGAGCAACTGAATGAGTTCACGTTTTACAGTTGCTGCTGCTACTGATGCTGGGTTAACTGCTCCTGTCGGCATTTTGTGCTCTTTTCTACTTATTATTTTTACTTATTTTCATTTTCATGGCTGCTTTTGTTTTTAGTGGTTGCTGCGTTGTTGCTGTTGTTGTTTTTCTTGCCTGAGTCAACATTAAGGATAGGGCTGGCGATGCGAGTTAATTTCCCAAAGCCTCGAAGCGCTGTTGATTGTTGATTGGCAAGCAACAGAAGAATTTGAATTACCATCGAGCCTGACGACGACGACTGCATGCAGTAAACCCAAAAGAAAACCAATTTTGCCAATTTAAGGCAATGACAAGCTATTACTCTTAATCCATGAGTAATCGAACCACAAGCAATTCGAGAGCGAGAAATGTCTAAAGACCAAAACGATTTCGAGAATTACAGCAGCAGCAAAAAAGCAACAGCAAGCCAAAAGTAGATGTAATGTCAAATACGTAAAATTGCCTCAATGAGGAAATGAGAGAAGCTCTTTTAAGCTTTGTGTTTATTGCAGATTTAATAATAGAACGATATGTATTCAATGTCGTAACAAGCAAATAAAAAGAGTTTTGAGAACTAATGTACATAATTTTCAAGTTCTACAGTAAATGTTTCTTCAAATATGTGTTAAAGCATTTTATTTGTTTTAGCCACAACTATTTCACATAAAACATTAAGACATTGACATCTCAATCAATCAGCCGTAAGCAATCAAGAATTGAAGTCCCAAAGAGACAAGATGACTCATTTTGTGAATCACAACTTTTTTTGGCTTACTCCCTGCGCTCTTTTGCCAATCTCTCGGTAAATACAAAAGTCTACATAAACTTGAATTAAACAGATAACACAGCGCTGCCTACACACACAAAAAACGAATCGAAATAAATATATCTCTATTGAAATTGTAGAACATGCAAACTGTCTAGACTGAAATCAAATGCTGCAAATGAAAAAGTGCCGCCAGAGAAGCCAACGACACGGATTATACTCATTATAAGCCCAACTACAATAAAAGCGCAGAGATTTCGACCCTCAATGCAATCCGCACTGATTATACCCCCTAAGCAAAATCTCTCCCCTTGAGCACCCTTGCAGTACCTCTCACCTGCTATCTGATACTTTACGTTACAAGCGCAATCACAAACCAAGAATCGCAATTCGCAAATATATATGTGTGTGTGTTTGTATTTAGGCATTTGAAACCTGATTAGCCAAGCACTTCAAGTGCCGCCTGGTTGAGGTTCGAATGAGATTCGAGGAGGCTATGTCATTCGTCTTTCAAGCCAACACAAGAGTGGGCGAGTGGGTGAGTGGGCGAGTGAGTGAGTAAGCCAATTGCCACACACCCTCACTTTTTAGCCAACACACACCTCATGTGCCGAGGAAGCAAGTGGTAACAGCACACCAGTACACAAGGCTGCTGTGTGAAATTTATTGTTTCAAAGTTAATGCCACTTGATGGATTATTTGCTTATATCTGCCACTTTGATTTCTGTTGCTGTTTACCGAACGCCATTCGCTCTTTCATGTTTCGCATTTTCTTTTTTGCTTCGATTGGCTGTTTGTTGTAATGTGATATGTAGCCGGGGCGAGCAATTGACTTTTAAGGCATTCACAAGTGCGCTGCTCAGTCTCAGTCTCAGCATTTCAGGCAAAGTCCGTTAAGCAGCTAAGCATTTTAGCAGTCAAGTGGCTAAGCAGCGTGCATAGAGACAGATAGAGCTGATTTTCAAGTATCGATTATGAAGCTCATCTGCTATTCAAATTAATTGTGAAACTTTTCGTTTTCGGTCAGCATGCGTGTCGTCGTCGTCGTCGTCTTCAGAAAGGACATAAATCTTACTCTCTCGACACATCCTATTTGAGCTGTCCTCGTTCATCGTCCTCGAGGCTTGTCAACAATAGCTTTGTGTGGAGAGAGTGAGAAAGAGAGAGCAAGTGAAAGTTTTTGTGTGCCACGACAATATTTACATGCTGCATTAAGCTTGCTTTCAAGTTATGGGGCCAGTCGCTTCGTTCCACTTGGGTGCAAAACTTTAAGCCTCAACTCAACTCAACTCGACTCGACTTGACTGAAACTCCCTTTATTGCTCTGCTCTAAAAACTCTTTTGGTCTGCTTTGTGTTAAAGTTGCGCATACGCCAGGTTGTCCTTTGGCCAGTTATGTGATTTATGTGCAAGTTTTGGCGTTCTTAAGCTGGCGCTATTTTAATAATTTAAGCAGCAAAATCAGAGAAGACTACGACTACGACTACGATGACGATGACGATGATGCTGCGTATCCTGCCGTGGATGCCAGCATGTTTTGGCCCTAACGCTGGCGTCCTGCCAAACCACGTTGCGCTGACTGAGCCGAAAAAAATGCAAAAATATCCTCAGCATGTTGACAATGGCACCGAACACAAAGCGCATTTGGTAAGCGCCTGCAGCAATGCAAACACCACAGCACATGGGTGTGTGTGTGTATTGTGTGTGGGTGTGTGTGTGTGTTCTCAGCAAAAGTGAAATAGCAACAATATATGTACATAGATGGCGAGCCACACACATCCCAAACACAACCAACTGGCAGAGCGCAACTTTCATGTAAAGAAAGAAAAAAGAAATAAAAATAAAAATAAAAAGTAGGTTATGCACAGACAGCATTTTAATATGATTTTCATGGCTTACTTTTTGGGGTTCAGAGGCTGCTGTCGACAGACAAACTCACAGCTCACGCATATAAGAAGAAAATCCATAGGAATTTACTCGTTTGACTTGATTCACTGACTCAATGACTGACTGACTGAATGGCACAGAAAAAGCACACACGAGTTGCGTATTGTGTACCAAAGATAATCAAAAGCAAAAGGATTAAAATGATTCGACCTCATCAAGAGAACACAACAACGATGATTGTTTTCTTTTCGATATTTGATACGAGTATTTTATATTTAAGATACTATATTAAAGTCTTATTTAATGCTTTTTGCTTGTGAAACTGTAGGCAAAACATTGTAAAAATTTTATGCATTGTTCTCCAGGGTCAGTCAAGCAAAGTAGCTAAAAGTAGGACAAGGGTTTGCAACAAAGAATTTTATTTCAGGTAGCTTTTAAATTTGAGACAACGACAAATAGATTTTAAGTTCTTGTAGCTTTTGATTTTGTTTTCATTTACTCACATTTCAGATATTCCTTAGAAACATTAACTAATGTCTCTAGATACAATTGTAAAGCAAAAAACAATTTACGAAATCGTTGAAAAAGTGAACAAGTTCCCGATGCGAAACATTTAACTTTAGTTTAAAAATGCATTTACTTAGAATTATAATAATAATCATTTACATATATATCACTTTTATTGCTCTTTAAAAGCTAATGTTTGAGTTTTGAACGAACTTGGTTTTCTTAGATATTTAGTTATTGTTAAACTATTCCCCAGAAGCACCGATTAGTACATTTTTTATTGCATATCGAGAGCAATCAAAAAATACTAATTGAGAATGCAATGCACGTTTGCGCAAACTTTAAGGAACTTCTACTATAATAATAAAGTGCAAAAGAAAAACCAAAAGCATTTAACCCACACACACGATTTCTGTCGAGCTGTTCAACACTCAATTCAGAGCTAATCTTTTCTAGTATGTTTCACTTTGGTATAGTAGTATTTTCCCATACACTTATTGAGAAAGATGTCGATTTTGTGTAGGGAGGATAATTCAGCATATTTAAGTAGCTGAAAATGTACAATGTTTATATAAGTGTATATTGTATGCATGCACTTACACAGGACGACGCGTTGTATCCTTTCCAGTGGCGCTTACTCCGCTTACTTTTTGGTTGTACGCCGGGGTTTTTCGTTTTGGTTTTTTTTTTCTTCTACATATAAAATGTGTATATATTTTATTTTTTGTTTTTGGGCGCTTTTTACGGCCTTTGTAATAAAACCAGCCCGAGGGACGCTTGACGTTGCTCTTGTCGCTGTTGTTGTTGTTGTTATACTTGGTGCTGACGCTGGTGCCGCTGCTGCTGCTGCTGGTGTTGCTCTTGTTGATATTGCTTTACTTGCTGCTTCTATTTTTGTTGTTGTTGGTTTTGAGGGCGTGTGAGCTTTGAGCAAGTTTTATGCAACAAACGAGAAGCACGCATCATCAATTGGACAGGCGGTGTGGCAGTATGGGTGCATGGGGTGTATGTGGCGGCGGTGGGGGTATTGAGGCAAACAATTGAGCAAAAAATATGGCAAACAGTATTTGGCGTCTAAAAGAAAGACCGACAGAGTAAGCGAGAGCGAGAGAGATAGAATCCGCGCGGAGGCAGGAACAGAGAATTGCCTTTGGCCTTATTTAAAGTAGCGAATCGCGAGCGAAGCGAACTTTATTTATGACTCAATAATGTGTATTTTGATTTATGCATTGTGGGTGTGCCCCACACACTCACTTCCACACATACTAGCATTGACACACATACACACTCTCTCGCACACTCGCACACACGTTGAGCCAGTTATTGTTGTTGCCTGAAGCGAGCGACGGACGCAATTTGCATAACAACAAAACACAATGAAGAAAAGTGTAAGCTATAAGCCAAAAGAATTGTTTTGCTTTTGCACGTGCAACTTTTCTTGCCACACACACACTAACACACATATACACTCGCACTCACACACGTGCGACAATTAATCACTGTGGTTATTAATGAATTTGTAGCACTGATTTAGCGCACTCGATTAACAGATTTATTTTTCTGTACTTTTTTTTGGGTGCGTTCTTTCACACACACATGTGTCGTTTGATCGGTAAACGCTTAACGGTAAAAACACAGACGCAACGACGACCACGACAGGTTTAGACACGTTGGGTCTCTGTGTGTGCTTGCTTTAGGTGAGCGGTTTAACACGGCACGACGGACGACGCAGTAGCGCGCACACGACAACTACACAAATCCACGACCTTTTCAGTACTAAAGCGTCTTTCATTCATTGCCATTCGTGCATTTCGAACGGAACGGAATCGGAACGAAGCGCGGCAGCCGCTTTGGCTTGGCTTTGGCATCGCCCTCGACACACACACAGACACACACTTGTACACGCCACTCGTATTTCGACTTAGCTTCGTCGGTTCGCGCGCAAGTTCGAAAATCCCGATGAAGCCACAATGCGATTCGCATCTCGTTTGTGTGTGTGTGAGTGTGGGTGGGATTGAGAGCAACAAGAGTTAAGTTTGAGTTGAGATGGCGTTCGTAAGTGTGCCACACGCTATACGTTGCTGCTGCTGCTGCTCCTGCTGCAACTTGACGAAACTTTGATACCAGTATTCTATGATTTCGTCCTGTGGAGTTGATGGTGTGTTGTGTTTGTGGATCGCAAGCTTCAATGACAGCTTTGAGTGACAATTGAATGCAGCCGGTCAGAAGTGATCAATCAACTTTTATGTATGGCAAAATAATTTTGTATAAGTATTTCTATTGAATGTCTTAAAAAAATAAATCATAAGATTACTTCGGCTCTTAGAATGTACTTGAGCTGCTTTCTTTAGATTTCTTGGCTTAGCTATAGATTTAGATACGTAATAAAACAAATTAAGTGAATGATCGGAACCTCTTTAAATTTGCTTACAAAGAAATCGAGCGTAATTAAACTAGTCTGAATCGGTATAAAATTACAAATGAAAAGTTTTGAAAGTTCCTAGCTCTATATTTCAAAAATTAGTTAATTAAGAGATTTTTTTCCATTTGTTGTTATCTCGAAGAACTGTGGCCTACCTCAACTTGAACTCTATTCGCTTATTACACACAGAATCCACCACGCACTCTTGTGGAACCTATTGCACACCACACACCACAATCTCTTGCTTTCACTCCCAGTACTCTCGCCCGCAACTCTTTGTCACAATGAGAGCAACCAAAACAGTCGGCAGCTGCAACTTGTCCGTTCACAAGTCGAAAATTATGTTGTATGCTGCACCAAAAAAATAACATCAAAGAAAACCGTTCAAAAACGCGACCTTACCCAAGAAAAACTTAATTCGACAAATAGTTAATAAAACTTAAGCAATATTAACTAAACCTTAATACTGCCCAATCTTCACTTTGGTCAGGTTCAAGACTAATCGTAACATATCTGAAGATTATTCGGGTTCCCTGTAAATGCTCCCCCTCCTCATGTAAGCCCCTATTTATTTACTACCTCACACAGCATTCGCTCTGCAGCCTTAGTAACTAAGCCACCCATTCATTAATAAGATTTTCTTTATGCTTTTCGAAATGCTGTGCGAAAAAAAGGGCACAAGTTGAAAAACTACCGTACTATGTACTTACGACGGTCCGCCCGTTACAACAGTAGGCTAGCTTAGAGCAACACACAACCGAACAGCCGAAGTGCGAGAGACGAGAGACGAGCGCTCACACGAGTTATAATTACGCTCTCTTTGCGTTTTCGAACTCGCACATGCGCCTGACGGTTAATGTGGATGTCAACTGTGTGGATTGTATTCTTTCTTTTAAAACTGGCAACTTTTGAGCGCTGTGTAACGGTTTAACTCTTATACCACTCAAAGCAAAGCTCAAATAACTTGCCTTAAAGAGTGAGTTTTAGCCTTTTTAGGCATTTCATTACTGAGTGGTAAATGTAATTAAATATATGAAAAGCGCAGTTAAGTAACATTAATTCAAGAATTTAGCTTCATTTGCTGCTTGTGAAGTTAAATTTCAAACTATTTTCACTTAAAATGGCATGCTTTTTGCACAAAAGTAGCGTTGTATAAACATACATTAACTAAAACTAGTCAAAAATTCCACATGGTGGAACAGTGAACAGTGAACAGTGTATATATGTATCCGTTTATAGTATATATGTATATAGCGAGCAGTCCACGTCGTGTGGCGACTGATGAGTCTATGGCTTCAGCTACAGCTGCAAAATCCCGACGCTCAACCGCTAAGCATGGCATTTCATCAGCCCAGGCACAAAGCAAAGCGTTAGGTGAGGGGCAGGAGCTGGGGGCAGATTCATCAGTAGCAGAAAAAAACGCAATCCGCCCATCGCAAACTATCCACCAGCTATGTCGAAGTTCATATACCTATTCAGGCTCCCTTGGGTTAAAAAAGTTTGTTCTTGGGCTTTACAGTTTTTGTTATTTTGGACCTTAATAGATATTTCAGATTGAATAAATATACAAAACAATTTAAAGTTTATCTAAAATTGTTAATACTAAGGTAGATGCTAAACTTTTGCTCAGTCGAAAAAAAGTTTTACAAACGTTATCTATAATCGCATAAATTTAATTAATATCGATATAAAAGCATTTAACTTGAAGAAGAAGAAAATATGATCCTAATTCCAAAAAAAGGTTAACTATTCCAAAAGCTATCTGAACACTTTGCCATTTCTACCAAGACTAATGATAATGCTTAGAGGATATTCTAAAAAAGTCAAGCACTCTTATTTAAAAGCACTCTTCCTTGATACTGTTACCATGGCTGGTGCTGGTGTGAGCTAAAGGAAGTGCACTAAGTGCAGTGACCAAATAACTGGCAAAAGTCTCGGCTGTCGGAGTCTGAGTTCGGAGTCCAGTGTCCCGAATCCCGAATACTGATCCAGTAGCGCCGGAAGTGGCACTGCTGTTGCACATGACTTTATAGCTTTTACGTTAGCTGTCGTGGATGTTGTTGTTTTGATAGTTGTTGCAGTTGCTTTTGTTTTTGTTGTTGTTGTTGTTGTTGATAGCGACAGTTTGGCTGCAGAGCGAAAGTTGCATTAAATTTAAATCATGAGGCGGCGGTTTTTGTGGCTAGCAACTGACGCTCGTCTGCGAGTGATAAACTGAACGAATGAACAAATGACAAGCTGCCAAACGGACTAACTGACTGACAAACCGACTCGATTCGACTCGACTCGTCTGGCTGACGAGCTGAGAAAGTTAACGGCTAAGCGCTGTTAAACATGTTGCCATTAAAAAGTTTGGACTTCAATTCACTGGCTTTTTGCCATACAAATTGCATTTAACTACACACAAAGTACGCAGTTTAAGATGCCCTGTTGAAGTGTGTTTAACGGGAGTATAGGCGAGTTGAGGCTAGTAACATGAACGGAATAAAGATTTGAAATATATAAAAATATATAACGGTTTTAGCAAGCATTACAAGTTGTGCAAAAAGAGACGTTAGATATGAAATTATGATTTAAGTTTCAACTTAATTTTGTGCTCAAATCTACAACAATTGTAATATAAATATAATGTATAAGGTCTTCTAAAATTTTGAATAATTTTTTTTACTACTGGGCATCTGGTATTCGGTGATTTGTGCATTCTTGTGTGTGGGCTCTACTTCGATACGTGCATTTTGTGCATCAAACTGACAATTACATAATCGTACTTTTGATACATTATCATAGAGGAGAGGCACGTGCATATCCATGTTTGTACATATGTCTTTTTGCGGTGAATATATATATATACGTATTTATATACGTGCGGTGTGTGTTTGTGGCTGGCAACTAATTAATCAGCTTGCGTAATCAATGCGTAATGATGCAACAACAGCAGCAGCAACAGCAAAAGCAACAACAGCGAACGGCGCAACGCAACTCGCCATTTAAATGGTCCATAATTAAATCAAACACTCAATTAAACCAAGCACAATTAGAACAACGGTTGAAATGTTTTTGGCTTATTGATGAAGTGCTAATGCATCGTACCTTATACATACATACATACCTATACATATTCATATGTTAGTGTTATATACACCTTAATGATTATAATCCAAATAATATTTAGTTAGATTCCAAATGTTAATTCAATTCTGACCTTTTGTTGCTTTCTATTATCAACTTATTTTTCATAGACCACATTCATTAATTAATCAAACTACAAATAGCAACCGCAACACATCAAACTAGCCAAGACATTGGACTGACCACTCCAGCAAAACAACCACCCACCCGGTCCCCAGCTCCCATACTTTAGTTTTTGTGGCATGACCAAAAACCCTGCAGTTCTCAAAGGACCTTAGACGTGTGCTGCGTTAAAAAGTTATAATTTAATTATTAAGCTTCTATTGAAAGTTATTTATATGAAGCTTGGCAAATAACACACACACACCTTAAAAACATACATATATATACTATGTAGAGAGACGGTGGTGGATGGATGGACTTGGAGCGTGAGTCAATTCTTTGGTCAGAACAGCGAAAGATTTTTCTTGACTCTTTGTTTTACCAATCCTTCATTAAAGGCAAAAAAAAAAAGATTTAACAATAATGTAAAAAAATCAAGTATACGTCAAAAAATATTAAAAATGGAAAAATAAATTATCTTAACAATATTTTAAAACTACGTTAGGATACAAATCGTCCGAAAACCAAAAATGACATTATATTCGATAATATGTAATATATTTAGAGAATAATTTATTTCTAATCAAAAACAATCGCCTAATTTATAAATGAATAAAAACAATATTACCAATATTAAAATATGTGTGTTTAATATTTAATTTAAAACTTTAGTTTCGTTTAGTTTTTAAAAGTGTTGTAGACATTTTTTATGGTCAAACTTAAGTTGTTTTTTTTTTCATTGCAAATCGTTTGAGAGATACGCTTCAAACGCTGAAGTTTGCTGAAGCATAAAGAAGCATTAACAATAGCTGGACAACTCTGTCGCCTCTGGCCATAGATGGTGGTGGCAACTGTGCTTTAAAACAACAGCAGCAGCCAAGCAACTTCTTGTTGCCGCATCGGAACTGCCAAGCAGCGATCCATCCATGCACGAGGTGTAGCAAGCAAGTCCTTGCAATGCCAGAAAAACAAAAAAAGAAAACAAAGTTTTGGTGCACGTGTGTGTATTTTTCGCCTGCTGCTGTTGCTACTATTGCTGCTGTTGTTGTTAGCAGTTAGTCGTTGCAGACTCATTCGTTGATAGGTGGGCTGCCTGGCTGACTGGCTTGCTGAAATATTAAAAGTCCAGGCAGCAGCAACAACAGTTGGCAAAAAGAATGAAAGCGCAAAAAAAGAATTTGCCAAAGCCTGGGCTGCCCCATGTCGCACGTCGTCACTTAAGCAAAACGAAAAGTTTGCAGCTAGCAGTTCTTGCAACCCGCAACTTGCTACTTGCAACGCGCAATTCGCAGCTCTCTGTTTGGTTGTCAGTCAAAACTCTCTGTCTCTCTCTCTCTCTCTCTCTCTCACCCGCCTGTACTCTTTGTTTAAAGCAACAACAGAAAAACAAGTGCTAAACGTTGCAGTCGAACGCAAGCCGACTTCAAAATACTCTGATACCAGATCTGCCTATGATGTAAGAGATATCAAATCTGATGACCGTATCGTAAAGAATATATTTACTTTATGTAGTCAGGGATGATTCGTTACATTATTTTTCAGTAAACCATTATACCCTTTTCACACTTGAAACTAGTACATACGGGCAACTACGATGCAGCGCAGGGACACGCGTTAAGCTAAGCTAAAGTTTTGTCACACCCACACACACACACACCATCACATACTCAGCTGCGACGCACATTTAACATAAACAAACTACGTCCTTAGTTACTATAAATTTTTTTTCATCTTGCAGCCACGACTTTTCATTTGTTTTTTCTTACAACATTTTTTTTTGGCTTTTTTCCCCGGCCGCAAAACGTGTTCCGAAAATTAACAACAAAATTCTTTAGCCATGCCGCAAACTAAAAACTCTGCAATACTTTTTCAGGGTTAACGGTTTGGTAACGAACTATTTAAGCTTGCAAAAAAACAAAAAAAATATATATCTTTACTATCTTCCCTTAATTTTGAAACGAAAATCTTAATTAGCAAATAAAAGCCAAGCTGTATTAAGCACTAAAGCTAAAAATTCTTTTTGACCGAGTAATAATTCTATATTTACGTCAAAACAAAGAATATGAATATACAATTTTATATTTTATATATATCTTTATAATTTTCAATCACTTTTCTAATGAATTCACAACGTAAGGTTTATATTAAGAATATCAAATAAAATAAATCTTAACTTATGTCTTTTAAATTTTATTATGTGCGAATTCAAGATACAAATAAAAATGGAACCCTAAAGGGAAGGCAGTAAAATCTAATAAATATAAATCAATATCTTCTATTTATATGTACATATAAAAACTCATAATGGGATAGCTTAAAGTGTCTTAGTTTTCAAGGCTATGCCAAAAAGAGACAAAAACATCGATATCAACATTTCCCGCAACACAATAAATTGCTCTAAAATGCCCAAAAGCAAATCGACATTTTAAAAAATTGTGAATATGCAAAACGACTAAAAAGGCAGTGAGGGAGTACGATTACAATACGATACCAAAACATGCAGCACTTACAAACAGACAGAGAGAATGATACAAAGAAGGATAGAGAAAAATAGACATGGGTAGAGGGGAGAGGAGGGTCAGAGCGTAAGTCATGTATGTGAGATACATGCACGTATCTCAATATGTGTATTCATTAAATTTGTATAAACAAATACGGATGGCAAAAATGCTGTGCAACGAGTCGGCGTCTCGCGCTGTTGCCATTATCCCGACAAATATATGGATGGGGAGGGCCAACATAGGGTAGAACAACGAGCAAAAGAGAGAGAAAAGAGTGTGAGCTATCTCTCTATGCTATATTATTCCTTTTCTTATTCTTACCTACCTTATGTGCGTGTGTGTGAGTATTTTTGTGTTTGTTTGTAGGTGTATACTCAGCCCAAAATAAGCAAAATGGTTGCCTGAAAAAACAAGTAACAGTTTTGTTAAGCCAACAATGAAACAACAACGAACGAAGAAGCAACAACCAGCAACGTAAAAACGAAAAAAGAATGAAAAAGAAAAACCAACCAAAAACAACAACAAATCCACACTTTGCCTTATGTTTGTTGATTTTTCTGCTCGTTTTTTCGTTTGCTCGAATACCAACAGCAACGAATTTACAATTTCAATGTGGGCATGTGAATAACAGATAGGAAGATACCTACAAACATACCGTACATACAAACATACACACCAGACAAAATACCTTAGCCCCAAGCAGCAAAAGTAGCATCAGCAGCAGCAGCAGCAGCATAAGCAGCGGAATAGAAAGATTCAGAAACGGAAACGCTGGCTACACCTACAAATGTTTTAGCACCCAAAAAACTTTTAGCTGCCCAACAGTAGTTGTGTGTTGTACTCGGGATGCAGCTGGCTAGAGTTTTATGGTCGCCAAGTTGACGACGCCACCGACGAAGACGACGACGACAACAAAAGAAACTCCTTGGCTAGAAGAAGTTATCGATGTTGCACTTTAGAGTGGTAAGTTATAACCAACACGAAGATACGAAGATGACTCCCGGTGAAACTTTTTAACTTGCACTTACTTCTATTTTGCAAAAAGATTACGCAACAGCGTTAAAAGCTAATGGCTTAACTGGATTGTAGAGGGCACGGGAAGAAATGCAATAATATCTTGTGTATACATTTTGAAATAAAATATTAACATTTTATTTACTTTCTACATTCTCTACATACATTTCCAATTCCACAACACAAAATTTCAATTTTATTGGTATGTTGCATTAAGCCCTTACTCGAAATCAATAACAATTATAAGTAAGTGTTAAGAGGCGTTTGGGCGTGTGTTTTGTAGCTGTTATCGAATTGTCACCCCAATCAGGTGGCTATTTATTCATTAGACTTAATTATCTGTGCTGGGTGCTGAGTGCAGCAACAAATGGTAATCAAATGTAATTAAACGCAAGATTAACTCTAATTGTAATGAATTAAATGCAATGTCACTTTGGGAAAGGCAGCTCAACTCACGCAGCGGTTAAACATCAAAGGTGCAATTAACTATTAACAGTTTATCCAAAAATCTTAAAACACACAGCATAGCACAGGTGTGAGTGTAAGTATATGTGTGTGTGTGCTTAACTGTGAGCTGATTAAGGCCTGGTTAAGACCTCGGCTCGACTGAATGAGCTGAATGTCAAATTTGCCATTGCATGCAGGCCGGAATGCAAGTATTGCATGTATTAAGGCATTGAGCACACCCAATTCCATTTGCATAATCAATGCATATTTGGTGGCAGCCATAAATTAACAAATAGATTTTAATTGCATACTTTTGGGCGTCGCTGCAATCCCACATACAAATTAATAATTCATTAATTCGCATTAATTGTCGCGCTCTGCTCAACTGCAACTGCAACAGCAACAGCAACAGCGGCAACAAAATCAAAAACCCACAACGAATAGCCCAGCCAGAATAAATTCCATATGCTTATTGGCTCAACAACTTTGCCCCACTCACCCCCACCCTCTCCCACAACAACACCCGCACACCCTTCGCAATGCACCATCATAATCCTGGGCGCACGGTCGGAAATTAATTGGAGCCTTTGTTGTTGTTGTTGTTGCGGCTAGCAGACAAAAAAAAAAAAAAAAAAAACAATTATTGAAAGAATTAAAGTAGTAAATTTATGCGAAAATCGTTAATATTTATTGCAATTGATTTCTTTTCTCTTTCATTTTGTATATATTTATTAATGTAAACAAATGCGATTTGACAATGTCTGTGCAGCATTTGTTGCTTATTGTAATCGGTAGAGAGATAAAACTGTCTTAGTTGCAGTCTATATAATTATATCTATGAGTCTGCAGAGAAATTACCACAAATCAATGATTAATTATTTAATTCATTAATTACATTTCAAAATGTCACATTATTCTTGGGACAAGAAAATACCAAGTCCCATGAAAATCTCTGTTATTTTGACAAATCTCTCATTGTTAAAAGTTTGAATAATTCAAAACTATGACACCAATTAAAACAACATTTAATAGTGTGAGATAGTTTTAAGACCAACCTTTTTATCAATGCATATTCATACAAAGTTGTCTTCAGAAATCGACACTTTTAATAGGGTTTTTCTTTGGTCTTCGTATAATTTATTTGCCAGGTGCAAGAAGCAGGTGAAGGAAGTGTTTGCAACGAAGATGTCCTTGTATAAATAACGTTTAAAGCGGTCTGCCAACTTAACGCTGCACAAAACAAACAAGCGCCACGCATGAGGACACATACTGGCACACACACACACACATATACACATTTATTGACAGGATGCGTGGTAGCTGCGTTCCATGAATTCAATAAATTTTAATGCAATTTAAATTGCATTCTCTTGTGAAAACATACAATGCGTAGCGCGTCTACACACGTACTCACACACACACACATCAACACACAACACACACACACCCACACACTTAAATACAGATAGTCCACACGCACACTTTGTAAGAGAGACAGAGACTGCGACGCGTGTGCATATTATGCTGCAAGTGGATGCATCGCAATGCGTTAATTGGTGACCACGCCCCGATTGTCAGAGCGCGCAATACGAGTAGAAGGCGAACTGCAGGGTGCCCCGGTCCGGTCCGGTCCAAGTCCGGATAGTGAAAGGATATCGCAGGAAACGACCACCAACACACACACAGGCCGCTGCTATCTTGCTATCTTGCAATGCTGACGTTTATATTGTTTCAACTGCCATTCACATTTATAGTTGGCACTCACATACACACACTATTGCCCTGTACCCTGTCACGGCGTGGCGCATCCCTTTTCACTTCGCTTCACTGTACACTATTCAAACATCAAACGCAACAAGAAACTGTTGCATTTGTGCCGCAGGCGGCAATGCGGCCATGCAATTATATGCAGCCGACAATCATTAAGTTGTCGGCACTATCTAAATCAAAGTGTAACCCAATATTTGGATTTGCATTAATAACTGTAGGTCTTATGATATGAACGCACACAGCTTAGTGTTTAACAAGAAGAGAACAAACATGCTTTAAATCTCAAATTTTAATGTGAAACTAGTTTATGTTTTAGTAATGTCATGAAATGTCATGTGTCAGTATCACGAACTGATTCGATATAACAATATCAGTCTCTCTGTCTGTTACTATGCAAACTAGTCTCTCGTTTGCATAGTTTCAATGTACATTTTTTCGCAAAAATATTATTCGGGTTAAAGGCTAAAAACAAAACAAAACAAAACATTGAAAGAAAAATATGTGAAAATGTATTTTATTTTTCAGTAAATTGTTTCCAGCTTAATGTTAACCGATACTCTCTTAGTTAACACATAATTGGCAAATGAAAGTGCAGCATAAAATTAATTTTCGTTTTTCCAAAAATATTCAATCGCTATCGATGTGTGTTTGTGTGTGTTAAACACGTTTTTGTAATCATTGGAATTGTAATGCTGATTTAAAGTCGCACTAATCGCATCACGTACAAATGCCAATGCACACACAAACACACACAACACACAAACTTACTTGTGTGTATGTATGTTTTTTGTGTATTATCATTTCCCTTATCAAATACATATAGACCAAAATTGGAAAACCACATGCATTTTGGCTTTAGTGTAAACATGAAAATTTACAGCGGAAAATCGCAAGCGACCATGCAAGCGAGGGCAGGAAAATAAAATCAACAAATGAACGCAAACGCTGACAATTTGTTGATGGTTATTTTTCGGCAAATGCCGACTATTGCTAAAAATTAATTTCTAATGTTATGTCAATGCATTTGTGCAACGCCCACGCCAGCTCATGCCAACTCGTAATGTATATCGTACGTGCGTGCGTTCGTGTATGTGTAAATTAAAATAATTTTAATTACGTTTGTGCATAAAATTGCGAATTGCAACATCGCCAAACGCTCAAAATGTGAAACGCCCATAATTATGCAATGATTATTCGTGGCGCACATCCGCCAGGTTTGAGGTGGTTAGCCGGACTCGGACTAGGAATCGGACTCGGTTGGATCGTCGACTGTAAATCGACCTGATTTCGAATTATTTTCTAAGCCCCAGCATTTTAGCAAATTGTTACAAACACCGTGTGTGTGTGTGTGTGTGTGAATGTGAATGTGTGTGTGCGAGATAACCAGTGACATGTCAAAGGCGACAAAGCATAACGAAATTAATTGTGCGCATTAAAAGGGATTGCGCAAACATTAAAAGGGATTGCATACAACAACAAAAACAAGAAAAACAACAACAACAACGCGTACAGAAAAACATTTAATTGCCACAGAAAAACCAAATGCGATAATAAGCGTTTCAATTTTACGCTAGTTTTAAGCTGCCCTTTTATATATATTTGTTTTTGCCTGGTCGCCAGGTTGTTAATATTTTATTTGTAATGTAAATGATAAACCTTAATGCATTAAGTTGTCATCAAATATAAAAATGTATCTACAACTAAACTTATTCCCCCAAATAACATTCCCAGTATTTCAAATCGGTATACAACTTTTAAAAATCTACTTCAACTGTTTCGGATACTTAACAACCATAAAACACTTACTTGAGTGCAATCAAAGCTACAATTATTATGCTTATTATTATTATGAAAGGTGCTTGTAGCATTAAGCGGCTAATAACACTTTTAGTGTGGCGCCTGTAGCTATTATATATTTATACTTTTAGCTTTATCTTCTTTCTGTTTCTATATACGTATATACATATATATATTTCAGTACACTTAATTTAAATATGTGCATAACTTTCTGGCAAGAAAGCCAAGCAGCCGCAGCTTTTTGAGCACCTGCAGCAGCATCAGCAGCATCCTTGAAAAGAGCCAGAACAGCACACAAAGCATTCTCTCTGCTATGCTCTGGGAGTCCCCTACATGGTGGGCAACGACCGACCCGGCCACAAGCTGCATATTTCACATATACTACACTATACTATATATGAAATACTAAACTTTAGCACTATAGCTGAAAAAAAAAGAAAACAAAATACAAAAAGAGAAAAGGAGAAAAAAATAAATAAGCGCTCGCTTCCAGAAAAATGAAAATGCTAAACAAAGAAAATAAAAGCGAGCGCCGCCACGAAAAATGAGCACAAGGCAAAAAACTAAAAAGAAAAATGCCGCACAGCGTGTGCGAGAGAGAGAGAGTGGGTGGGTGAAAAGGCGGCCAGAGAGTAGTCGTATTATTTTGTATTACAGCGACTCTATAGCTGACCCCAGAGCTCAGCTTGTATTGCAATTTTTCAATTTCAAAAACAATTTTGCTCTACCAACATACGTGTGGTCAAAGATAAGCTCTGTAAATATATATATACACATATATACATATATAAAATGGAAACAAAAAAACGCTCAAAAAACGAGACAACAAGAACCACAAAAAACGCTATAAAACCAAAACGGCTGCAAACCAAAGCGAACCGCAGCTCAAGCAGCTACTACAGCAGATCAAAAATGGCCAAAGCCAGAAAGGCACACACACACAAACATATATGTACACAAAAATAGGATGACCAAAAATAAAAATGTTTTGTGAGCGGGATGGAGAGAGAGTGGGAAATGATATTGTGCAAAGGCCGGCAGCAGCATGCAGCGGGACATGCCACACAATGAATTGTGTTGTCCAGCATTTAGTATAATACATGTATGTATGTATATACATATTTATATGTATAGAAAGAAAAGCGACGTGCTGTGCACCATCAGCAGGGAGGGTTGGGGTCAGCAAGGCTCAATTGACCTGCTGTGGGTGATGTGGGGATGACGTGTGGGGTGTGGGTGGGTGGAGGGTGCAGATAACTTGGCCACTTCATCTCTTTATGAACCATCTTTTGATTTAGCTTAAACGCTTCAGTTGAGCATTTTTAGAAACCTCAACATAATAAATAAATAAAGGGCATTTACATGTGCTTTGCCCATATCAAAACGAAAGCTAACTGAAAGCTCATCTTATATCAATCAAACTTGTTTATATCCAACATAAAAATCTATCATCTTATAGAACAATGCCTTCAAAAATATAACTTTTAAACACTTAAGTTAACCTTTAGATTATTTGATGTTTACACAAGTCTACCAGGCAATTCACGTAAGAACTGAACCATTTACTACTCTCAATTTATTATTATCTTTCACTCTCGCTACGAGACTAGATTATAGTGCTCAAAATTATTCTCAACAAAATCGATTTTCAATAGCTGCCACATCAGCGCAAAATACGTGTAACTTACCCAAAATAACATTCGCACACCATGAATGCAAAAACCCAAAGTGTGTAAAAACAAATTGTTGTGCATTTTGAAACTGTGAAGCGAACGCGCAACAATAAAAACCAAAAGCCAAGACATAACTTCAGCTTGCTGCTGCAACGATAACAATTATTGGAGCGACTGCTGCAGTTGCCACGCCCTGACCGCACGCACAAATACAGCAGCAACATCAGCAGCAGTGACAACAACAAGAAACACATCAAAGGCAAAAGCAACTTACCACACACATCATCTAGTGTATTAATGCTTGTGCTTGTGGCTGACGCAATGCGTCTAAGTTATTATGGGCGTAATTGTGGTCGTAGAGTGTGTTGTGTTCAGCTGCAATTGCAACTTAAATGTCAACTATGACGGGCTTGCATTAAGCGTGAAAAGCGGTACCAAAATTCCTGTGTTCCTCTGTGACAGTTGGGAATTCGATTCTGTACGGAATATGTTTGTGCGTGTGTGTGTGAGTGTGCGAGTGTGTGTTTGGCAAATTTCATAGAATTTAGGAGCAGAATGTGTAAAACAATACAGCAAATACCTGAAGCGTATTCTTGGGTATAATAGAAATATTTCGTTCACCGAAATATATTTATTAAATCGTAAAGAGAAATAGTTCAACTCTTTGGTAAACCAAGCACCTTAGCAAATAACTTAAATGCAAATCAGTAGCTAGCTAGCTTTTCTTATAGTGAGTTTTTGATATGCTAACCAAATGTATTCAACTAAAAACTCAATTTGTTACAGTTCAAATTGCTGCATTTTGTGGCGTGGCAACACAGTGCGTATGCTTAATGTGGCTTTACCAAATACCAAATCGCAGCCAAGTAAATTGACAAAAGCTGCACAGGCAGCACTTCCTCTCTCTCTCTCTCTCACTCTCCATCTCTCTCTGTCTCTCTCGCTCTCTGTCGTTCTCGATATGCGAGGCAGTCGACAGTCGGCGGCGGCAACAGCAATAACACAAACCGCAAATCCCAAAGCCGCTATAACATTTCTCAAACATTGCCATAGAGCTAGGCGAGGCATGGCGAGGCGACACGAGACGTAGCAAGGCCAAGCCGCATAAGCCGCTAACAGCCACAAGCCAAGCCAAGCCGATCCAAGCCGAGCCAAGCCAAGCAAAGCAAACAAAAGCTTTGCAATAGGAGCAGGCAGCACAATAAAAAGAAAAATATACATACACACACACACTAACACACACTAACACAAACACATACATAGTTGGGAGAAAATGGCAAATGCGAAATTCTAGCAAGCCAAAAGCAAATCAAAGCAAATGCAACACTCAATTGCTATTATCGACAACGCACAAAACAACAACAACAACAACAACAACAACAGCAACAATTGCTACTGCTCCAGCTGCCTTTTCAGAACAGTAAATTGGCATTTCCCTTAAGAAAATAGAAAATCGCAGCACGCAAGCAAGAGCCCCAATACGCTATCTGCCTTCCTTTTCTTCGGGTTTTTTATATGAATGAACAAAAAATAGAAAAAAAGGAGAAAACCACACCGCGTAATTGAGTGCAACTTATTGCTTTGTGCACTTGGTGCATTTATGCTTGGGGTGCATTTCCCACATTTTTTGTTCGTTGGGAGGGTTGCTTGTTCTTTTGCGCTTTGTGTGTGCAAATCTGCGGAAATGCAATGAAAATGTAATGAAAACGCCAATGAAATTTTGGTTGCGTCCAACATTTTCCGAAAAAGCTCATTGATTTCGCCAAAGAAACAAACCGACCGACTGTTGGTTTTCAACTCAAATATCAATAGGCCCGCCGTTCTGTGATACTTCTTTCCATCTCTTCTCCTCTCTTCTCTTTTCCTCTCGCACAAACACATCGGCCACAGAAAGCCACTAACTACAGATTTACAGCTCGAGGCGACTGTCAGCCAGACAAGCAAATCCGAGTTCATTTCAATGTTGCAATCCAATGGCACAGCTCAAAATATCACCCAATGTGGCGAAATTGCAATTTTGTAGACAAATGAAATGATTTCCTTTTTGGGGACTAAACTGCATAACCAAAAGAAGAACCAATTGCAATTGCCCTGCAATTCAAGGTGAACTGCCTTCGGAAGATTTCAAGTAAAAATTAATTTCAATGATTTTTAATTTCTGTAAAATATGAAATTACCTGACTTAATTGTTTGAGTAAAGTAATGGTAATGTACTATCATTTAAGGTTTTCTGTTCGTTAAAAGTAATTTTAATATAATCTCTTCATTTCTTTACCCTTAAAGGGTCAAAAAGGATATATTGGTTTTGTGCAAAAGTATGTAACAGGCAAAATTAAGTTTCTTCTATATATATATATTCTTGATCAGCATCAACAGCCAAGTGCATATAGCCATGTCTGTCTGTCCGCCCGTATGTATGAACGCGTCGATCTCAGAAGCTACAAAAGTTATACCCTTCAGATTATGGATATGAGCTCTCCTAATCCATAGCAAGATTGTTTCAAATTTTCGATAACTTTTCATGATTACGATATTCACATGTTATCGATAACAAAATAATCTTGATTTCGAAAATTTAAAATGAGGATTGAAACTATTAGCAAAACAATGAACATCTGTGAAAGTTTTATTAAAATTTGTTCAGAAACACGGGAGATATGAAACCATTAAGCATTGCTACAACGGTACACGTATGTGTATATCTGTCAGCCCGACCGTCTGTCCTTCTGTATAGTCAAGGGTTAAAGGTATCTTCTAGTCGATCGTACCCGACTAGAGCTTTCTTACTTGTTTTACTACTTCACTCAACTTCATTTAATTTGTCAATTTTTGAATATTTTAAAGCGCATTTAGCACAATTCATAGCATATATGGGGCACTCCTTAGCACGTCAGCAGCTGCTATCTGAAGCCTACGTTACAGAGAAAAAAAAACAAGTAAGCAAAAAAAAAAAACATGCAGAAAAATGAGTTAAGCAGCTCACGACTTGTCTCGCTTAAAAGCAAACGCAAAATAAAATATAAAAAAACGCAAAAAAAAGGGAGAACTTGAGCTTTTTTAATTTGAAAAAATTGTCAAGCATCAAAATACTTTTAGAGGCAGCCGGCAAGAACATTCTACACATTCTACTGGCAAGGGCAGCCAAGTTGTAGAAATCGTTGCCACCTGCCTTTGGCAGAATCCGCGTGCTGTGCGTGCAAATAAATCAAATAAATTATGAAAAGCAAATGGTAAAGTAAAGTGAGAGAAATGACATTCGTCGCTTGCGTTCGCTGTTGGCCTATTCATACGATGCTGCTGCTGCTTCTTACAAAAAGAGTACAATTCTGTTACCAACCAGAGCAGAGCACAAAAAAAATGAAGGGGGTAGACGGAGAAGAGCAACAACAGCAATGTAGTTACAGCAGCAGCATAAAAAGTACCAACAGTAACAACAAATAGCAAACAGTAACATCATAATCAGCAACACACAAAAAAAAGAAGAAAAATATTAATGGAGTTTTCATGTTTATAATGTCATTAGCTCACAAATGCTGCGGATGCTGTGAAAACAGCTGCTTACGTTATTGTTTTTGTTGTTGTCGTCGTTGCTGTCGTTGCACATGTGCCATGATTCTCTGCCACATATTTTGTATGTGATTTTTTTTTTCATTCGGTACTGCTGCTACCGCTGCTGTTGCTGCTGCTCTTTACGCTCACAAAGAGAAGCCCATAAACATGCAACTCGCACACTTATACACACACACACACATTCAGGGACAGTCTCGCAGCCTTACACATAGACACACATCTATAAATGTGTGAACACTAATGTGCACATTATGTTGAGGCACATTATGCGAGTTGCCGTTACCGAAGCCAAAGGCACAACACACACAGTGAGCAAAAGTATTTGGAGGGAACTTGGTGTCCCTTCCCCATTCCCGCTTCCCTCTGATGCTGCTGCCCACCAGACCATGCACGATGAGTTAGTTGTGGACCAAGGGGGCGTAACCAGTTAGCTTACAACACACATATACACACACGCACAGCAAGTAAAAACCCTTTAACTCATTTGTTTTGCTTAACACAGCAACGAGCAACAAGCAGCAAGCAGCTGCCAAAGGCAATGCAAGAAGAGTCTTCGCTACTTATATACGGGAATAAAAGGTGGTGGTGGTGGTGGGTGTGGTAGTTGGGGGTGGAGGAGGTGGAGTGGGTTAAAAGTGCTTGACTTGGGATAGGGTTAGGGGCACTCACCCTGTTGGTGCTTTAAAACAAGAGGCGTGTGAAATAACGTTTAGCTTGACGTGCTGGTTCTCGCAAAAACCAAGCTAGCGCCAAAGATTTTTCTCTATGAAAGTGTAAGACCCAATAGAAAATTGGCTGCAACATATGAAAGTCACGTTGCTGTAAGAAGAAACAAAATATATACAATTTTTATGTCATTACAGTGCTCCCCAAAAACATTATTTTGATACGTTTTTACTACAAAATAAATGGTAAAAAAAAAAATCATAATAAATATAATTTCTCGGTCAAACCTTAAATTGTTTAATTTAAACTGTAATAAGAAATGTTTTCAAATTGTGCATAAAATCAGTTCTATATAATAAATATATCCTAAGAAAATAATCAAGCAGATTTTCAATCGCCCTTCTTATAAGAATTTAAATGTTACGACATATTTTCGTATTACTATAATATAGAAAAAATCATTGCGAACCATGTGAACTCGTAACGCCAAGTGCTTTTTGTACTTTCCTGTTGCAAATTTCCTATTGGGTATTTTGGTGAACTAAAAAAATAGTATTGTTGTGCAGTGAAATATGTTAACATGCGGTTGGGCAACAGCATTCATGTGGGTTCCGCTTATTTGTACTTAACTATATTATATACACATACATACACATATATATATATATATATATATGTATAAATATTATGAATAATATAAACTTAATGACTTGACACTTTTTTGCATGTGGGTGTGTAAATATCACACACATACAATTTATATGCGTTGTGCGTCTGCACTGCGTCTTTGGACTTGATATATAAAAATAATATTCACGGCATTTATGAGGCACAGCTTACATATTAACAACTTCATTGTGCTACGAAGTAAATTGTCTGGCATAACAGAATTTGTGCTAATTCATGAAAACCCTGGCAACCAAAAAAGGAAACCCTTTCCCCACCAAGTTCACAAAGGCTTTTGGCTCCCTTGACTCTAGTCAATGCGTCGTTGTGCCTTTTGTCTACTTTATAATGATAACATTTTCATGTTTTACAATGCTGTAATTTTTTAATGCGCTCAATGTGAGTCCCCAACAGCAGCAGCAGCAGCAGCAGGAGCAACAAACATCATACTTACATATACAATTCAAACTCTCATACATGTGTGTGTGTGTGGTTAACGGTATTTTCTCTTGGTCTCTTTTGGTTTTTATACTGTCAGTTAAACGTTTTTAATGTGTCACGGTTCATTCATTAATTTTAAGTAGTTTTCAAAACTATTCAGCGCAACAATCTCTCATTGTGGCTCGCCAGATTTTGTTGTCTGTGTGTGTTTGTATATGTGTGTTTAAGTGTATATTGTGCCTTATTGTGTGTGTGTCCTTGTTGCTGTCAGAGTTCAACACATTTTGCTTGCCTTTCCATAACAACTTCACGTTTTGTTTTTTTTACACGCGACTTAAATGCATTATTAAAGAGCTCAATCAACACTAACCGGAAACGGAAGCGAACTCTCTCTCCCTCTCACTTTCTTTGTGTGTGTGTGTGTGTCTTACAACCCACTCTCGTACGTTTTTGGGGCATGGCCAAAGTTATACGGAGTGCAACTGGAGCGTCGCGCCGTTTACACCCGTATTTAGTTTGCCTTTGTTTGAGGCCGACAAAGTTAGCGCATTTCATTTATTCATGTTTTCTTGGACCGTCCGAGGCCGTCCTGGCTAGCTCCAGCTCCAGCACTCGTCCTTCTGCTTTCATTCGTTTTTCCTTTTGCGTCGCTGACGTCGCCACGCAGCAAGTCCGCTGCTAAATGTAATTTTCCGATGTTAAATCCTGTTTTTCAAAACTTGTTTCCAAAGTGCAAAGGAAGTCAACTTGAGCGCAACAAGCACACAAAAAACACAAAAAGGAAACAAAACACAGTTGAAGTACAGAGAGAAAAAACTAAAAAAAACTGTCGCTGCATAAAATGATATAAAAAACTTTTCACTGGTCACTCGTTGAAGCCGCTTCTGTACCAATCACTGAGACCAAAACACGAAACTGTAGGGCAGTCTTTGGTCGACTCGGTCGAATCAAATAACCGCACAGCATCTTAACGTTAGTTTCTTCTTCTACAAAATTTAATCTACAAGCATAAACTGGCAAACAAAAGCACGCCAGACAACAACAATTATGTGCTGTTGCTGACAAGCCAACAACGCGGCAACATCTCTGACTGAGGCCTGTCCTGAAATCGGAAGTGTGTAGCATTTCTTGTCTTGAAGTCGCTCGCCTTCACTTCACTTCACCTCACCTTGCCTCCCATACCCAACGGAGTAGCAGACATAAAGCATAAGTTATTAAGGAAGCGGCGACAATGAAGTTAATGAACCAATGAACCACTGTTGTAGACAATCAACTGAACTGAAGTACTTGTTGTTTCAATCTAATTATAAAATATATATATAGAAAATATCAATATTAATAAATTTTGTGGAATGGCAAGTGAACTTTGCTGCGTAAGTTTGTCATTTAAGATTATTAACACAAAAACTTGAAGTAAACATAGTCATACTCTCAGATCAGAACTAGCTTGTTTTTCTTGTGTTTTGATAAACACAAAAATAGGAGAGAAAGTCTTGATCTGAGAGTCTCAATATGTAAATTTCTATCCAAATCAGGTTTTTTTGCGATAATCTCAAAAAACAGATGTGGACAGTTCTTGTTTGATTTTTGAGTTTTTATCGAACTGATCTAATAAAGAGAAACTTATCGCGGATTCAGCGACCCCAAAAACATATTGGAAATATCGGGTTGCTCCAGATCAGAACTTTTCTTTTGATCTTATAAAAAAATATAATAAATGGTTTCGTGCAAATGTAATAGAAGAAGAAAGCCACTCCGACCCCATAAACTTTATATGTCCGTCTGTCTGATCGCTTCGATATCAGAAACTATAAGAACTAGCGACTCCAATATTAGGAATAAGGTTCCGGTTGCCGATATACTCGTAAACAATAACATTAAAAACAAAAAAAAAAAAAGGAAAACATGGTCATTTATTTTAAGACTATAGAAAATGAAATTTTGTGAAATTATTTTATTAAAATCGTTGGGAAAATAGCGGAGAAGTTGAAAATTTAAACTTAATCAACGACACCAATGCTCGTTGTGTACGTTCCCAGTCCACTAGAGTCTACTTAATTATTTGTTATGCTGTTGTGTCATCAATGTCAATTATCAACATATACATTCATTAAACAAATATTAAAAAAAAATTCTTAAAAATTTCACATTAAACTGTATCTGATATAAATTTTATCTGAAGCTGCAGAGAATAGTGATATATTTCTTTGATATCATTTAATCAATTAGTTGTTCAAACGCAACGGCCTTCTATAATTACAGTAATTGGATATTGTGTGTCAATGCAATTTAAATCAAAGTCAAAGCCCACCCATTTTACAAATTTTTATCTCAAGTTTATAATAAACACTCTGGCAACGCCCAACTAATTACAACTTCTTATGTCCCAAAACACATTTACTTTAATTAAGTTATGTCCCGGCCAGCCCGACCAGTCCCCCTCCCTTCCAGTTGCTGCTTTCAAAATGACAAATGTTCCGGCAAACGCCTACCAAAAACAAAAAAAAAAACTTTACAGCATGGCAAGCAGGTCATAGTTTTTATTTGAGGATTCACTTTGTTTAATGCCGAGGACCAGAGCCGCCCCGCCTACCACCGCATTCTCTGTGTTTTAACCCCTTTGCCCTGAACGCTTGCCAGCAAAACAAATTTACGGCATTGCCTTTAGTTGTTCTCTCGTTATTGTTGTTATTGTTGTAATGGCTAGTGTTGCTGTTGTTTTTGTTGCTTTTGGCCCTGGTGCACACATTTCAAATGTACATAATAATTCACACGCTCTTTCGCTTCCTTGCTCGCCATAAAAGTGAGTGGTGGTTTTTTGGGGTTTTCTTTTTTTGGTTGTTGGTGTTGGACGCACAAATCTACGCCAAAAGTAAAGTCATAAGAAAATGCATAAAACATGCCGACGTCGACGTCGTTCTTGTCGTTGTCGTCGTCGTCGCCGTCGTCGTCGTTGTCAACGTCGCCAACACTTCAGCTGCCAGCAGGCAAAAACTTTTCTCATCATCAACCACAAACAAAAGCCAACAATAGAAGGCGAAGGGACAGTGAGAACACAACAACAAAAAACAAGAAAACGAAATAAAAATTCAAAATACAGAAACCGAAAACCATGCCTTCAAGTGGAGTCCGAAACAGCCCCTCGGGCCAGTTGGCAAACATAAATTGCTGCAGGGCAACAGCAGCAACAGCAACAGCAGAAACAGCAGCAGCAGCAGAAACAGTTACAGCGACAGCGAGAACCAAAACACTGGCAGCATAGGCAATCCTGTGATACAAGGACCGCGCTAAGCCACAACAACTTTGCAGCAATTAAGCTTTGGTCTGGCTGCCATTGGACTGGGCAGGAACGAGAGCAGAAGCAGAAGCAGTAGCAGGAGCAAGAGCAAGAGCGAGAGCAGAGCAAATAATTTTTAATTGTGCTGCACAATGCTGTAAAATTAATTCATCTTTTTCACACTCAAATAAATTGCTGTTGACGCGACGCCAACGCTGACAACAACTAGAACAACAACAACAGGAGCGGAAGTTGTTGTCGCCGTCTGCTGAAGAGCGTAAATAATTACTTTTTCTTTGTGCTGTTGCCAAAACAGTTGCAATTGCTTTCGCCATCTCTCTGTGTGCAAAAAAAAACCCTAAACACACCTCAACCCTTTCTTCTGCTCACTTGCTTCTCCATCTTCTTCTTCATCGTTTCGGTTCGTTTGGTTGTCAGTTTGCAAAGCGCAGGCAGCTGAGTGCAATCGTGGCGCATACATGGCGGATACGTAACGTGGGTCGCCCTGCAATTTGTTTAATATATTTACGCCCATTGCTTGTTGCCAGCTCTCAACTCTCTCGCACAGAACATGACGGCAAAAACAAACAGTTTGCCGTATACAATTTATATTTAATTATGCGCAAATTAGTCGCATATACACTTACACACACTCACACACGCAGACACAGACACACACACACACCCAGACAAAAAGGGGCCGGGCAAAAAGTTGCAAACTGAAAACTGTTGGCACATGACAAACACTCACAAGTTTTTTGTGCCCCTCATCGTCGTCGTAGTAGTAGTTGTTATATGTAAGTACAAAATGCGGGCGAGTGCAATGAATGCGCCACATTCAACTTCTTTCGAGTTGTTCTTTCGTTTCTTTTGTTGTCCTGTTTTTTGCCGCGCCCTTTCGTGTCTGATTTTCTTGTAATTTACACTAATTTCCTGTGCATCTGCATTGTTTCACATTTACAACGGGCGAACATTGTGCATATAGAATTGTGAGTGGAAAATATTTTCAACACAATTTCTAATATCCAAAAAATAGCTGAGAATGAATGATTTGAATTTGTTTTTTTGCAAATCTATGCCAAAATATAAAACTAAACAGACAGCTTTTAAAGGCATTCCATTGAAAATATGAATTTCATGCGCTGCTTATTGAAATGCTTGCCTTAAGCTGCCTTTGTCTAACCTCTAAGCGCTGCCCGGGGCAACACATCAAGCTTTGAAGGCCAAACAACACAACCAATATTCAACATCCATTCAAACAACCATCCAACACTTTCGCTTCAATGCACCGGCAGCAGCAACTGGTTTTAGCGGCTGGGTCCGCTCTCATGTCCAGGCACGTGGCTGGATGTAAATCGATTGGCTGGCTCTTGTGTAAGTATTTCGAATGAATTAGGACAATGACGGTAGGAAACTGAAATGATTGTCTTCATATTAAAACGAGACTGAATTGCATGGGATAAAAGTATTTTCCGTATTCCGGAGCTTATTTGAGTCAAAAGCTTCTTAACTTGATTATATAGTGAACCACACTGGAAAGTTTTGTTTGTCGCTAAGCAGGTCTTTTAAAATGCAATAGAGTGTTTTAAGCTGAGTACTCTATTTTTGAACTGATTGAACTGAGTTACGAATAATTGGAAAATTTGAATTTTAATTTTGGCTCTCAAAATTTCACGAAAAATAAATTATGTACCTTATTTGTTTATCTAAATACTAATAATATTTCATTTATTTTTGTAATTTTTTGCCACCTTACTAAAATGGATAACTATATTTGCTTTAAATTTTTAAATTTAAAATTCATTTTTTCATTTAATTTAAAGCTTACCAAATTAAAAAAAAATATGATAAGCTTTGTTTGTTAATAAATAATGTTTTTTACTATAAAACCACACTCAAAGATGTTCAAAGCAAACTTTAATGGAATTATTTCTAAATCAATAAACAACCAAACTCAAATCTTAAGTCAAGTGCTTAGAATGCTGCATTTGAGAGTTTCCATATTGAGTTAGAGCTCTTTCAATTTCCTTTCGATAGAGAGTTCAAACAGAAGTTTAACCGATAACTTCAACTACAAGCTCAAGAAACTTTCGTACTCAAATAGTTGCCCAGCATTTACCTGTAAAACTTCAAAATCCACACACACACACACACACATACACACGCACACATAGTGCAGCCAATATTTGCACACTCATTAAATGTCGTTGGGGGCCAACCGCCCCCCGCGTCGCCCAAATGCCCGCAGAATTTATGCCAAACCGTGCCTGCTTCTACAAACTGCATGCATCCATAATTAACTTGTTGTACTGCTCTCCTCGTCTGCCCTTAAAAAGGAGGTGAATACAAGGCGAGCAGGTATTTAGCAGCGGGCGAGACTTTTATTGCTTGCTGCCAACCTGCGGCTGTTCCTGTTGCTGTTTCTGTTGCCGTTGCTGTTGCCTCGGGGCCGATGTGCACACACACCGAACGCTGCAGAAAATTTTCAACAATAATTTATGAATGGAACACGTGGAAGCCCCGGCAATGTTATGCAAATACGAGCAACGGGACAGCAGCAGCAGCAGCAGCAGCAACTGCTCCCAAACGGAGGCCATTTTTAATTTGCGCATGGTGAATATGAGTACGAGAGCGAGTACCTCCTGCCTATTGGCACAAATGTACAAATTATGTGAATATGTGAATGTAAATATGAATGAAATTTTGTTGGCAGCCACACGGCCGCTGACACAGACAGCCACGTCAAAAGGCATCGTCTAGCAAAACTCTGACGAGCCCGATGAGACCCTAACAGGCTCACCCCGACCTAGGTACTTATTTCCATGTAGGTGCAGTCGCATGCACGCCAGCTCTAGTGTGTGGAGAGTAAAATAAACAACAGCAACAACAGCGACAGCAACAACAGTTCAAATTAAGCAACAATGAAACGCTTGAAATGTCTGTGACCTTTGGCAAAGGTCCCCTTTTTGCATGCTTTGGCTCGGTTCGGTTCAAAGGCGCGCTCGTTCCTTGCACTCGCCTTGTCGCCGGGTAGACACCCCTGGGAATAATTCGGTTTACATTATTGCTATCCAGACGCATTATACAAATGAACAACGCGTTTGTAAGAAAACAAAAGACTTTCATATGTCACAAGACTTAATACATATGTCATTAATTCAGCGTTAAACTGATAAATGCAAATTGGACACAAAATGACAGCAAGACCATTAATTGTGCTTATGCCAAATGGAGGTTGACAAGAAGTCTCTTATTGTTTGTAGAGTACGTAAAGTCTTTTTTCATAATTTTACTTCATTGAACTAATATTAATACACATATGTATATGTTAATTTCTATAAAATAACCGTTTGATCTATAAGCAAAATAATCATTTGGGTATTTTTATTTCTTTACTTTGTTCTCTTTTTTGATCGCCCACACCTAAATGAATTATGAAGCATTGCAGCGCATATGAAAGCATGTGAGGTTCAACTAATACTGATTTATTTATATGTTTATGTAATAGCATAAATGTTATCGCTGGCGAACAATACCGAAAAGCTGACAAGGACAACGAGGGCGACGTAACTACCCTCAAAAAGGCTAAACCTGCGCCATGGGTCATTTATAACGATTGCCCAAACACTTTGACCGGGGCGTTACATAATAATAAAATAGAAAAATGCTCGAGTCGATGGGGTGCGTGAGGGAGGTGGAGAGGATTGCTATGGCAACGACAAAACATCCTTTTTCACTTTTCATGTTGCATCATTTAATATGCGGCACATTTGAAAGCTTTATCTTAAGCGGCCATTGTAAGAGCATCGAGTATTTATCATCAATCAACACACGGCCTGCTACACACACACACACACACACATAGTTATATCCACCCACGCACACACACACACACATGACCATTTATGACTTTTGCTGACAGTTAACGGATGCGCATCTTCAAGACTGCATTCTACAGCTGGACTTCTTGAATCTTCCGACGTCTTCGGCCGACCCTTTGCCACTGTTGATTGATGAATCGCACATGTAAATTAATTTGCTGCCGTTTTCTTAATTTCTTTTTGCTTGTCAGGCTTATTTGGGGCTGATTCCGTGACGTTCCCTCATCTCATTGTCAGTTGCCGACATTTGTAAGCCGCTTAATTGCTTTATTTCGCTGCCTTTGACTACTGCTGCTACTGTTGCTGCTGCTTCTTATGTACTCTTATACCATACCCCATGTAGCATGTACCATTGCGTCCTGTTGTTATGCCCAACCCTCCTACTGATGCTCTTTAGAAATCCAACTCAATTGCCTTTTTCCATGAAACTCTGTACAAATTCTATTTTTATGGCATAGCAAAAGAATTGTACAAACTTTTTTGGCCAATGCGATGTGATGTGCCAACTGCATTTGGACTACCAAATAAGAGAGCATATTCAATAATTGAATGGATTTGCAGAGAGTAAAATATTCAGAAATAAAGTTGATTTTTTTCTTCAAAGTATATTCTGATTAAAGTTTATATGTGCTTCAATTCATTAAAGGAAAACACAATCCAAAACCTGTGCGATTCCATCCTTGTCTCGAGTAGTAGTTCATAGAGCAACTAAAAGTCGCAATGTTCTATGGAAATGTTTCTGTTTCCTTGTTATTTATATGCTGCCTTTCTATGATATATTTAAAAGCATTTGCCGCCACGCAGCACAATTGTGAAGCAATGTGTGTGGCTGGGCTTAACGTTGATAAGTATCTACGTATCTGCGAGTACGACTACATATGTACATACATATACATATGTATATGACTAGGCCACCCCCAGTCCCCCACAATGGAGAGTATTTTTATATGGTACATTGAAGTTAATATGATTTACATTTACAATTGGTTGTGTTGCTGTCAAACGACCTCGAATAACAACTGCCATTAAAGATCAATCAAAAGCGTTTATCCTTGATTATTTGTCATTATCCTTTTGGTGTACAAGCCGCAGCAACAACTGAGCCCTAATCTCCGCATAAAAGTTGAGCATTCCACTGCCGCCAGTCGGTTTGGCATGGGGTGGAATGGGCTGGTAGGGGGGGGTGGACTGTTAGAGTAGGCAGTCCTTTATTTATTTTGCACATTTCAAATGCGGACTCTACACGCGCGTGATAAATGACATTAATCCGCCATGTTCAGCGATTCTGACTGAGAGAGGGGGCAGGGGTAGGAGGAGGAGGAGTCAACTCTCCAGGAAACTCAAGACTGCCCGCTAGCCTAGGCCTATTATCCTGTCGTTGTGTCTTTGCCTTTCCATGAGCCATTCATGCGCAAACTGTATTTGTTTTGTTAATAGTCCAAGACTCAAAGTCTGGCCAACTGATAAGACAAGTGGCTTTGACGCTTTAATAAATAGGCACAGGTATGCCAAAGCATTTACTCTACTCCCCCCTCCCTGTCTTTAGTTGGCCAGTTGCCCATTAATATTCATTAGGGGGTGCTGCCCGGAGACTCATATGCGCCTCAAAAGCACACAAAAGCTTGCAAATCATGTGTGATGCAGGTGTTCCCAGAACTAGTTTCGCTAACAAATCTACAAGGTTTCGACGTTATAAGCAAGTTGACAATTGAATATTTATTATTATACTGAAATAAATCAAGATTAAACAATTATATGTTAGTCAAGGGTTTAAGAAGCGAATTCGATTTTGATGTGAATTTGTTTTAAGCAACCTTTGCGCATAAATTGATTTCACATAAAACTGGTTGGGTTAACATAGTAGGTGGGTGGGTGGGTGGTAGCCATGCCCTGTCGTCTCCCTAGTCGACCTCACCTTTGAAGCTTTACATGCTGCTTCAGTGTTTCGCCTTCGCCTTCGCATTTTGACGACTTTGTCCGCGACTTGGCAATCATTAATTTATCAATCTTCGAGCGCTTTGGGAGCGCATGAAAATTTTTTAGCTGCCAGCTCACGACTTCTTTTTATGTGCTTTTTTATTATGATTATTTCTTTCTTTCCCTTCCACGAAAAAACAAAAAAATCACATACGACGACGCGACGACTACGACGACGATGGTGGTTATAATGTGCGTGGATCGCACACCCTATTTGGGACTTGAGTTGAACTGAGTTCGGTTGTGTGTGTGTATTCGTGTTTGGGCAAAGAGAAATAACAGTGGGCGCTTGTTGCTGCTGACTGCCAAAATAAAGTCAAAAATCAAATGTTTTTGATATCGACTTTGACAGCTTCATGACAGCGCTCAATAAATTTTGATAACGCTGCAGAAAAGAGTCGATGTCGATGGTGGCGACGGTGGTAGCCGAATCAAGATATTGAAAAGGCACGGCAAAAATCAAAGAAATCACAGTAGCCTCCTGCCACAAGCATACAAACACACACACACATTCGCAAAAGACACGAGGCACATAAAAAAGCTAAACAAAGTTTCGCACAAAAAAGAAACTTGCTGACAGCTCAGCTCAGCTCATCTCAACACAGCACATCTTAGTTTTGTGTGTATCTGTATATTTGTGTGTGAGAGAGAGATTTCTGTGCATGTGTGTGTGTGTGTGTGACATTTTGGGGTTTTGTGCGCTAAGCCTTTAGGTGTTTATGGCACACACAGACAGCGAGAGAGAGAGCAAACGCGTAATTGCTTAGCGGCAAAATGCCATTGAATAATAAACAAGCCAGCCAAAACTTACTGACAGCAACAGCAACATTCGGTTGTTGTTTATGAGCAATTAATATGCTGGCCTTGTGTACCAAAACCAAACAATAACAACAATAACAACATCAACAACCAATAACAACCAACAACAATGTCAAGCACAATGAATAACAGGCCATTGAATGCATGCCCAGTGTTGTGAGTGTTTGGAGAGAAAACGCGGTTTAGCAACTGATAAGCATGTTGTCATCAATTATGGCCTAATGATAGTTCATCTTTGGAGTAAATGCAATTTCCTTAGCATAATTATTAGGGGATTTGTTTCATAATTGATTCGAGCACTTAAGGCAATGTGTCGATAACCAACTTTTGATTATACATGACATAGATAATCCATACATGTATGCGTAATATGTCGCTTGTGCAAAAGTAATCAATTAGCTATAAAACTGCTTACAAACTATGGATTATGACAAACAAATTATCTCTTACATTATTTACTGTTCAAACACTCGCCGAGTAAAACATGTTCAAAATTGTAAATGTCATTCATTCAAAGCGCATCATTCAATTGATTGTTCATTTATTCATAGGCTTATCACAGTGAATTATAAATTGCATTGAAATGCTGTGCGCCCAAATTAATTCACATTGACAAGTTTGCGTTCATCTAACTTTCAACTACCAGTGCCAGTGCCAGTGCCAGGACCTGACTCTAAGCTGAATCCTCACAAAAGCAATCATATACCAGACATCAAAAATGAAATCCAAACACTAAGCCAAAGTGCGCGTAATTTTATTTATTTATTGATAATTTGCAGCTCTGTCATACGAAATTTACACACACACACACATACATACACAATCGTACACACACACACACACGCAGACAGAGAGAACATATTTTATATCTATCAACAGTACCACAAACAATTTTTACGCGTATTTAGGCGCTTTGGGGTTTTGAGCTGCGGATTTGTTGTTTGTCGATTGGCATATTTTATGCCATCGAGTGGCAGATATAATAAAAAGTGTGATTTAACTTTGATGGATGACAAATGCGAGTCTGCCTTTTGATCAGCCCGATAATGCCTGACACTGGCAGACACCCTCCCCCCTCCCTCCCGACACTCCAAACCACAACGCAAATATTTTCATCTCACAAAAAATACACACAAAATATTTATCTATCAAAAAGAAAATTACGCCAAGGGAGGGCCACAAAAAAAAAACGAAAGGCAAGGAAAAAACGTTTATTCATTGCACTTAATGAAATTTTTGTTTGATTGAGTTCTGTCGTCCCTCTAATTACATCTACCCTACCACACTCCCGCCTCCATCAGCTATTTTCGCAGCCATTTTGCCATTTTGGTGCTGCGTACGACGTGATGTATGCGTAATATGCGCAAATGTAATTTAATAGATGCTAAAACAAAACAACAACAAAAAACATATTTATGCACAAATAGCGGCACGTAGTCGTACATTTGCCTATACGGATGCCAATTTGTTTATAAGTGCACGTCAATTTTGATCGTTTACATCACGAAACAACGTTCCACATTTAAAAGTACCTTATACGCATACTATTTATGAATAATGGAGCGGCGGAAGTTTACATGAGTGTATATATTTTTGTACTTTTATAAATATGTTTATATATAAATCTATTTATTTTAGTTGCAAATGGTAGCACGTCGCGAGTGTATTATTCACTTTAGACGCAGCTCTTAACGCACTTTACGATGCCCTACACTCAAGAGGTTTCGTTGTTGAACTTGGACATTGAATAAATGTTTTTATAAGATTATTGTATATATGCTTATATTAATTAAAATATGCAGATTAACTTGTTAACTGATTTGTTCAAGATTATATACCTTAATAAATATAATCCCTCTTTCATTCTTAGTCAAACATAGCGCATTCAATCTTCAGGTAGACCAAAACACTGCACAAAACTGTGCCTCAATACCTGCTCTTCCTTTCACACAGGACAACAACATTAGCAAAAAGCAACAACAACAACAACAACAACGAAGTCATTTGACATACGCTTACAGAACACACACATTACGCAAAGGAAATTATTTTTTTCTACCTTTCACCTTCGCATTTTTCTTGCTGCTGCTGCCGCTGCTGCTGTTGCACGCTTAAAATGTAAAACACGTTGAAAGAGTTGACAACTCAAATGCTGCTGGCTCCCCAAGCAGCTCTCCAGAGTTCCAAGGCTTAGTTCAGCTCCCCACCAATTTCCCAAAGCAACTCACAAATACGGCCAAGTCATTTATATGCAAGTCAAGCGTTTGCCAAACTTTATGTGAAAAATTGACGCCGGCTACAAAGCTGAAGCTGAAGCAGCACCACCACCACCACCAGCAACAGCACCACCAGATGAATGTGTATGTGTAAAAGGGGTTGCAAACGATACGATGGAATGGGTAAGGGCGGTGGGGTTTGCAAAAGTGATGACAACATGCACGTGCATGCATTTAAAAATGTACCTTGTGCCGTGTGTGCGTTTTAATTTTACCCCAAATAGCTAAACATAATTTATAAAACATACTTCTGTAGTTGTCAGCACAAAGCACAAAGGAAAATATGGAAATGGATAGATTACATGGCAGAGCATTAGTGGGTCACAATGCACATGAGAGATACTTGTGAATGGGAGGCAATTACACGTGCCGACTAAAATGCTCGTCCATGCTCCATTTTGGGCTGCCAAAACATTTATGACCTTGGAGTGTCATCATCCACTGACGACTCTCACTGATCATGTTAAAGTTACACTACTAGGACAAAGCGGATACTTTAACTTGTAACTGTTACAGTTTACAGTGGGGGAACATGATATTGAATTTTAAGCCAAAAGAAAGAATTTCTTCAGAAGAAGGCCTTTGCATTGGACAAAAACGGTTCATGGCTTGCATATTAAAGAAGCCAACGAAGTTGCCACGTGCAACTGGGTTTCTGAGTCAACACTCGACAGCGTGTGGCGGCTATTAATCCCGCACACACATTTAACACCAAAACATTGGGGTCTCGGGATGGGGTTTGGGTATTGTATCCGAGCTGGGTCCGAACATAAGGTAAATTGTGCACATTTTGACACATCATTTGACACCGGGTGTCAACCTGTGCGCCCGTAACACAAATGAAAAGTTACCCGCCCCCAGAGCGGGTGTAAAACTTGTGTGGGACTTATATTAAGCATAGCATCAGGCAGCAGCCTAGTTGCAAGTTGGGCGGGCAACTGGCAACTGGCAGCTGGCAAATGGCAGCAGCAACACAGACAAAACCCATCAAAGGCCCGATGAGCCCTGATAAGTAGAAGCCTGGCCAGCGGCAACATTTTGGGTCAGTGCCAAAGTTTTGTGCCGCTCGAAAGCTGCTTGCTGCTAGCTCTTATTTGCTATTTGCTGCCCGGTTCTTGTAGTTGTAGTAGTACACTCTGAAAATTACATTTTATAAATAGCTGTAGTTACGGGCCGCACTGGTTTTATTTTTGGCCTTCCCAGAAAAACACATTGTACAGACTGTAAATTTCTGATGAGCAGCAGAAGCAGTGGCTAATGAATATTTTGCGTTAGCCTTTACAATTTTTTGCTATACATTTTACTCAAAATAATTAAATTGCCTTTCGCCAGCGTCTTTGCTTTCGGCTGGCGCATCTTCTTAACATCCAGCGCACAACAAAAAAAAAAAGGTTTCTTTTAGCTGATAATGATTTTTTAAGGTAAATTGATATTCTTCTTTTCTACTAATTGGAATTTCAAATATAAAATTTTCTGTTAATTACGCTATGTAGCTTAAAAATACTTTAGCTTTTTCAACCTTCTAACAATGGAGTGAAAACTAAAGCAAAACAAAAAAAAATCGCAGCTCTTTGAACATTGTTTTATGGTAATTAATCTGTGGCCAGACGATGTTTTGACCAGTTAAGATCTCCTTAAATATATTTCTGAGAATGATTTCCTTAAGCCAAATCTTCAACCTTAAAAATAAATGTCTGGAATATTGTCCTTTAATCATTTTTGATAGATTAAAAATGTATTTGATTTGTTTACCTTAGCAGATTGCTGTTTAAAATTATAAATTGTGTTTGCTATCTTTTTAAACATTTCTGACTACCAACACATGAAAGTGGGAAATTTCGTATTTTTATTTTTATTTTCAAGACCAACTCTTCCTTGTACACACATGCATGTGTGTGTATGTGTGTGAAAGCTATACTACATATAGCTTGATTCCAAATGGTTATTAACTGTTGCATACTTTACGATACGATACTCTCTATTGGTGCTGCTACGTTTGCTTGCTACACTTGCCAACACTGCCCTCTTCACCCCTCAAAAAAAACTCTATCGCAGTCAGTGGCTCTGTTCATATATCAAAAAAGTTATTCAAAGCCGCGGCGCGCACTGGTGCCTCACATGGCCAACGTTGATTTATTTAAAGTAAGCAAAAGTTATGCCAAAAACGCCATAAGAATGGTAAATTATGTATGTGCATGGTGGGCGTGGCCCATACACACACACATACACACCGCTTACACCTGGGAAATAAGCAAAGTTTATATAGAAAACGACGACGACGACGACGACGTATAGCTCAGCAAGAAAAATGAAAGCATTGATTAATGCACTCTCTGACCCTATCATTTAATTAGCAACACAGCCAGAGACAACACCACAACGGACCACTCTCAACTGATCAACTTACTACATATATGATATGGGTTGACGTGGTAGGATTGGCGGTGGGCTTTGTGGGTTTCCATCATTAATGCGCTGACCCATTTGGACACATTCGGGATTGAAGCACCTTAAGGTATGCAGTGCAAACATTTGAATTGCCAGAGGCAAAACAAGCAACACATCGCGTCCTAGTTATTAGCACTAAGTTGCCATCAATTTAAGCAAACTAATCTGCTGACGAGGCCGACTGACTGCCTGGCTGCCTAACTGATGCTATTGCTATAGCTAAAGCTGCTGCTCTGCCCAGGCATAACATAAACACGTATTTGCACAGGTAGACTACTAGCTAGTCCACGCCCTTCACATGACACAGCAGCAGCAGCAACGACACCAACAACAAGAACAACATGAATGTCAAAACACACACACATTGCTTTCAAACTGAAGCAGCAACATCACAGAGTCACAACAGACAGAACGACGGTTTGACAAAACGACCTCCAAAACACAGCAACTCTGTATATGTATGTGTGTGTGTGTGGGCGGGCATTTGCCACATATATGGAAAAGTTTGCGAGGTCAGAGCGTAACGCGATGCCAAAATTAACCTGCAAGTGCAGCAGCCGCAACAGCAACATCAGCAGCCGGGAAATCATTTCTGGGCATTGTAAACTGCCAGGCAGGACATCAGGTCCCACAGGCAACACACACAACACAGCAGCAACATCACCAACATCACCAACAGCAACAGTAGCAACAACTATCGTCGTCGTCGTCATTTAAGTTGATCCAATGACATCAAATTGACATTTTATGCGCCAATTTTAAAATGGTGCCACGGTGCTACAGCGAAACTCTAATTATGTGGCCAGGGACGCGCAAACAGTTTAGTTTAGAACAGAGCAGTCCAACCTCCGCCCCCTTCTTCCCACCACGCCAACACAAGTTAACAATGGGCGTTGCGACATTTAAGAGTCAAATTTTTCGTTTAGCTGCAGTTCATTGTAAGCTGCTGTAGTTGAAGACTACTACTACATTTTAAATCACACAATCAAGCGAACAGACAAAAGCAGAAAAGTTAAATTGATTTTGTGCTTACACAAAATATTGCCAAGTACTTTTACACCATGTATTTAAATAGGTTCACTCTTAGCTGATGCAATTAAAAGCTCTTTACTTTTATTGCTAGCGTACGTGTAAAAGCTCAAAATTTGTTTTTCTGTACGTGTGAAAGCATGAGCAAAAGCTTATTTGTCAAGCAACATTGATCTTATGAGAAAAGAGCTAACATCGGAAAAATAAATAAAACAAATGTTGTGAGACTCTCCTGCAAATAATATTGAATTTCTGTAAACAAAAGAAACAATTCTCTTTAGTGCTGCAAAATATTTGTTTCGTCAACTAATAGTGTGCAATAATTAACTTGCAGGAATTTTATGTATTTGTCATACATACAAATACATATATTTGTGTTGACTATCATTAGCCCAATCCCCAATTGAGGTTAAAGCACAAATCTACGCATAATTAGCAGCCTGGGCAGTGTCAGAGCAGAGAACAGTGCACAGCTGGATTCAAGTTCAGCATCATTAGCCAGCAGTAAAAAGGCCAACTATTATTATGGCATTAATTTGTGGGCCACACACAAAACGGATACAGTAACAAACAAACAATAGCAGCAGCAACAGCAGCAGCGGCGGGAGTGGCGGCGGCAACATGACAAGCAACAATTGCGAAAGCGAAAGAAAATTAAAAGCAACTTTCCCAAGCGACTTGCTAGCAGCAATCTAATAACAACATGTTGTCCAACCTCCACACACATACACACGCACACGCACACACCCTTCAGATGAGAGTGTTGCATGGTGTATTGGTGTATGTGTGAGCGTAATTACATGACACTTGACGCTAAGCAATTTGTTAGCAAAAACTGTCGCAACAATAAAAAAGAACTACCAGAGCAACACAGCAGCGAGAAACGCAGTCAAACAAAAGTCAGAATTAAATAAAACTTAATGACAACGAGCAAGTAAACCAATGACAACGACAACAACAACACCAAGAAAAAATGTGTTAATATGTGTGTGTGTGTGTCGCTCTTGCTGTTGCAGCAACAACTGAGACAAAACAGCCTGGCCTAGCCAACTCCCCATAGATGTCAAAAAGGCACAGCTCAAATTGCAGGCCAGGCGACCCCCACAAGTAAACCTCCAACGCCAAACATCCGGCCACCTTCTTGACATGCAGTAACTAAGCTATGCGACATATATGACCAGGCCTACACCCAGTGAGACCAAGTCAAATAAGCTGACAACACAGCAGAGACACAACTGTCAACAGTTGGGAGCACGCGTTCTGACAGCACCTCAGTGACAACTATTTGGGAAGTGTTCCCGAAAACGTCAACCAAGTATTTTTTCCCATTTGTCAACTGCTAATATCTAGAAATACTATATACATTTTATAAACCTTAAGCTAAGTTAATTATAATCGGTTTTTTTTCGAAATGAAAATCATATTTTCTTGAAAGCCGAGCTTTGAGTTGGCTTCTTCACAGCAAGCATTTTAGTGTAAGCTAATATTTAAGACGCTTCACATTTTACTCGTATTGCGTTTTGAATAAAAAAAAATTTCCATTGTATAAAACTTTTCAATTCAGTTAAACATTTAACAAAAAATTTACAATTAACTAGTTTCAACTACATTCGCAGATCATTATGTTGCCGCATTAATAAGCCGGCATTCAAAAACTTGTTGAACGCTTTTTGCAAACTGTGAAAGTCGCCTAAAAGTCGGCAGCAGTTGTTAGCAATTTTTTTCGCATGTTTGCATGCCACTCGAAAGCATCGCTGTTGTTGCTGTTGCTGTCGTTGTCGTTGTAACTGACAGGCATTTCCACACACAGACACACACATGAGTGTGTGTGTGTGGATGCAGAAGTAACCCATCCAAAAAGCGCCTTCTACCCATGTGTGTGTGAGTGTTTTGAAACGACTAATATTGTTTCACAGTATTCACTTTAGTTCAATTTTTGTAGCGCTTTTTTGCTGCTCATGACGTTGATGAGTTGTTGCTGTCTAAGTGTCAAGCGACGCGTCAAACTTTAAACTACAAGCTAACACCCCCTCAAATGAATTGTAGTTCACTTTCGGTCCCCATTCACCCACCGAGCGTAAAGTGTGGGAGGTGTGAAATGGTATTTGGGCGTGCTGTCAGCACATTAATTTTTCGCCCGACTCCTACTCCGGACTCGCACTCGCACTCGCAAACATGGAACTAATCAGGGATCTGCGCTTGCTTTGACAGCACTTCCGTCGAGCGAAAAAAAAACTCTTGACTGATACAAAGGTGTCTGGCTTTGTCTAAAGCCAAAAACAAAACTAAACTATGAGGCAGTCGAGCTTGTCTAGACTTTGGTTGCCACTCCCGGCCAAGCAGTGACAATTGTTGGTGGTTGGAGGAGGTTAGAGGAGAAAAAACATTCAGCCCTTTCTCACACAAGTGGCATGCTACACGACATACGACACACGACAGCAACGACACTCGTTGTCAAGTGATAGTGAAATGAAGTACTCTACCAGATAGAGAAAGGGAGACAATTTTGGGTGCACAATAAAGTTACATGACCGCATTTATCATACGCCCACAGCTACTGTTAGGCAATGCAAAGCAATTCACTGCTGCTTCCTATTTTTTTCGTGTGTGTGTGAGTGTGTGTGTGTGTGGTGTGGTGTTCAAAGTGCATTTGGCAAATTGCAAAGTGATTGACAACAACACCGAAAGACACTAGGCAAACCACACAAAACGGCAGCAACAGCAGGCTAAAAGCGTGCAACACTTAAACTCAACTCAACTCAAGCGGCCACTTTCTTATTGTTCTTGTTGTTGTTGTTGACCCCGGCAGAAGCAACAGCAGCAGCAGCAGCAAAAGGGAGACTGATCCAAAACCTTTTTGGGCTTGCAGCTTGTTGCTCTGAGTGATTGCATTGAGATTAGACGCGAGCCTTGGGCCAAAGTTCTTCACTGCTGCTGTTGTATGCAACAAAGTCCATAGAAGTGTTGCAGTTTTGCAAATTTTGTGCAACACGAACAGAATAGAACAGAACAGAAGATGCTGGGCAGACAGCAGCTGCCTGAGAGTACCATGTATGTGTGTATGAATGTATGTATATATAGAACTGCATTTGAGCCCTGCCTGCTGTCTATTCTGTTGTTGTCTTAATAATGCATTGACAAGCTCCGTACGTGTTTGTGAGTGGCATGAGGCAAGTCGAAAGGTATAACACACGCACGAGTTGCTTGAACTGTTTGTATGGAGAAAAAAAATGGTAAAACAATGAATGTTTTCAAAACTCTTGTAAGACAGTCAAATTGATTGAAGTAACATGTCTCAAGATTGCATATAATATTAATCTTAAAACAACAAGCTTTAACCAAGAAAAAATGAAATCATTAAAACTTATATGGCAACCCTCTAGTGTCGCAGCCAAAGGTACATTGAACTGCATGCAACTGCTCATCTGGAGTTCAGGGCAGAGCCATTCAATTTGCTTTTCTGTACCTTTAGTACAGTGCAGTTCAGTTGAGTTCAGTTGAGTTGAGTTGAGTTGGGTAAAGTTGAGCTCAGTTACTGGGCAACTGGGTCAACTGTAACCCTAACTGCAGCTGTACCAATTTTACCGAAGCTTTCAACTTAAAGCCTGCCAAAGTATATACCATATAATATAATCAAATATTTATTATAATGGCAAAGGGAAGAGCAGCTGAAAAGACGCAAAAGATGCAGCAGGTTGGCAAACGGACTGACGAGTGAGGCAGTCAGGCAGTCAGGGCTGGTAAGTAAGTGAGGAGGGTAATGTATGGGTAATGAGTGCTTTCACTTGGTCGCCGATGTGTCCGTTTCTGTTTCCGTTGCACATGCCGTATGAGCAATATGACAAATGAGCCAACTCTTATTGAATTATTACAAACATTAATGCATCACTTGCCATTGCAATGTATGTATGGGGGTGGGATATTTCTTGCTGTTCAAGTCAATATATATTCTTTCTTCTTTTTGTTTTTCTTTTTCGGGTTTTTGATTTTGGCAACTGTCATAACGCGCCAGTTGTCAAGAAAAAGTGAACTGAAAGTGCTGCTGTCTCACGTTGTCATATGAAAAATGAACGCGACTATTATCGTAATTGACCTCAACCGACTACAGCACGACTACAATGCCGAGAATTCGTATGCGACTGTGAAAGGGGGCATAGTTGGCTGTTGGGCAGAAACCACATTGTCAACTTTTCCATAAGGCATATAAATAATGTGGTTCAAAGCCCTCGCAGAAACTAATTAACTAAATGCAAAGCAACGAACCGAACTAGAAAATGACAAACGACTTATAACTTTGATATTGTTTCATAATAGACACATATCATTAGTTTGTCTACAAATATATTATATATATATCAACAGAGCAACAACTTACTCAAAAAAAATATATATAAAAACTTTATAAATATGTATATATATTTATATTATATTATACATAGTTTGCTCTCGACTCCATAAAATTGCAACAAATTTGACATCTGCTAATATATAATAAGTTGCATTCTAGTCGTTTTTTTTCTCATGGTACCGCTAGGAAAAATGGAAAACTCTCTAGCACTCGGGCCATAGCATTATATTGTTATTTTATGCACAGACTCTGCTGGCATGGCTTTGCACCACTATGGATGTTGTGTGTGGGGGAGGTAACTGAGTGGGTGGGTCAGGGTTCTAACTGGAGCAGAGACCAAACTAAGCAACTAAGGCCATTTGCCAGCTACAGATACGTTGCAAAATGCATTTTCTGCTGCCATTAGATAGACCAAATTATTGGACAAAAGCAGACCGCAAAAACAAAAGACCCTCACAGAAAGTGTCCAAGAAGTATTCACGAATTTCAAATGCACTTAGGCAAATAAAATATTTAATATATCTAAAACAAAAACACACCAAAAACTAGTTTGCTTATGTTGATGATATGTTGTTGTAAAATATCATTTATAGCTTGCAATAGAAAACATTTTTGTTATTGAATCTATAATTTTAAATCTTTTAAAATCGAATGTGCGAGCTAAACGCTTTTCGTAAACTCTTTTATTGTATTATAAATGTTACCTGACTATTCCGATAATCTCTTTACCCAATCAGATTTTGGGGCAGTGTATTAAAAGCCGAAAAATAAAATCCTTTTGGCTGACTACTGTCAAGGTAGCTGAAACACTCTGAGACTCTCTCAATTCTAGCTATGGTCTTAGTCCCAGGCTGTGCAGCTGTTGCAAATTTTTATGTCGCGTGGACACATTGTGGGCGTTGAGAGGGAGAGGGAGAGCGAGAGCGAGAGGAAGACGTTGTGTTGAGTAGGGTAGGTTAGGTTAGGGTGTGATAGCCTCTACCACTACCACTAAAACTGCGACAACTTTTACCTTGCCACATAAAAGTAGCACAAGACCAGTTGCAGCAACAACAACAACAAAATCTAGTTTAAAGCGCATATAACTTTAATGCTTTTACCTTTATGTCTAGCACTTTTATTACCCATCACAAATACAGCTACAACAAGTGCAACGGCAAAAAGAAAGAAAATTCCATTTTGAGTTGGCAAAGTCGTCCTAAGACATGGCTGGACCCAGTTCCCAGTATCCCCACCCCCACCCTCCCAACCCCCGCAACTTAATTGAAAAATTCTAGAGTTTCCTCATTCCATTCGCATCATAATTGAAAATATTTTTGTGCTAAATTCTGTGGCTACTGTCGACGCCGGCATTGAGGCTGATGCTGATGCTGAGCCCAGAACCTAAACCCTAAAACCCGATGCTGTCACCAGGCAATTCTATTGTAGGGCCATTGGATTTCAGTATTCCATTGGCTAACCCAACCACCGTTTGCCACCTCTCTACCAACTCTCTACCATGAGATTGCGCATTGACCGACTTATCAGAAAGGTGAGCGGCAATCTGATTTCATGTACTTTGAATATTTCTGATTTTAAAGCGATTGGCAAAAATGTGAGGCATTGTGGAAAATACAATTAAGTAATTGTTTGAATATTGATTTTCAACAATATGCTAGTAAAATGTCCTTGATGAGAATGATAGCCAACATAGCTTGAAGAGTTTTAAGAGCAGCGAAGCAAAAAGTTATTCATGAAACATAACAATTATGCCACGTTCAGTAAACGTTTTTTGGTTATTTCACTTTTTAATTTGTGGTGGTGTGAAATATTGAGGTAAAAGTTGAATTATTCTCAGAATGTATGTACAGAATCATGGAGTGCAGGTCCAAAGGCCTCACATAATTGCTATCCATTTAAGCAACGCCCGCTTTTGGCTTTTGGCTTTGGCTTTGTTGCTTTTGATATTTATGAGTGGCGCACGACATCTAAGAACTCCCAACTCTGAGGCAGCACAGCACAGCACAACCCAACCAACCGACCACAAACAAGTTTTAATGCACAACTTTTTAGATTTCCGTCATAATTTCTTTGCTTGCCTTATAAAGATTGGTGCGCATATGTGTGTGTTAGTGTGGAAGTGTTAAAGTGAGCGAGTGTGTGTGTGTGTGTGTGGAAGTACGAGCGCGTATAGAAACGACTCCATTACCACCATAAAGCATGAAGCATAAAGCATATACTTTAGCCAACAATAAACTCAACTTTATGCACTTTCAATCCCACCAACTTGTATGCACAGATTTAACTGCTATGCCACACCGTCTTCTTCGCTCCAACTATATGAGCCTTAGCTGGCCCGTTGTCTTAGCTGAGCACTCGATTATACACTTGAATAGGGAGTAGTGCTGCCTTTATGACTTAGAGAAGTGTTTTTTAATTCAAATCATAATCATATTATTAAGCATATAAATTAATTGCTCGTTCCTATTTGCAGCTTAGGTTTTTGGCATTGAAGATAAAACTTAGATACAGTATTGATAGAAAATTTATTTTATTACTTAACAGGTTATAATTTAAAGTGTATACCATATTCATAATAATTTACTCAATAAAATCTTTCCCTCTTAGTGTCTGCTTCTAATGGAGTTTCCTCTGTTACATTCACACACATGCACACCCACACACACACACACACACACACACACACACATATATATATATATATACTTACACATGCAAAAGTTTTTTGGGGTTTTCGTGACGATAAGAAGCAGCAAACGAGACGCCGACTTCCTGGCAACCAAAATTTATGCATGCTACATAATTTTGGGCTCTATTACTTTTTAGTTGGACAGCGGCGAGAATAAAAACAAAAAAAAAAGGAGAAGTAGTCTTAGCGCCAAACTCGAATGCAATTCAATTTGATGTCAGCTTTAAAAAACGATGGGGCAAACAAATCACCCAACAAAATCAAATAACTATAATTTACCTGGCGAGCTTTATCGCGATTGAGTTGCCAGGCTGACACTGCTGCTGCCGTTTCTACTTCTCCTAATATTCTGCAGTCGCAAAACTAAAGCACTTCGACTGATTAATTTATTGAAAACGACGTGCGACGCAAAACGCGCAAGCTGCAAATAAAACACAAAAAAAAATTACGGAAAAAACAACAAACAGTGAAAACAAAGAGTGTAAGACAAAAATCTCTGACGAAGGACTCAGGACACAGGACAAGGGACAAGGGACACAGGACAATGGCTGAAGAGTCATAGAGTCAAGGAAGTAGAAGATGAAGTCGGTACAGAAAAAAGCCAGCAACAGCAGATGCTGCTTCCGCTTTGCGTTTCACATCCGTTTTGGCCAGCGAAATGCCCGAGATGCTTAAATTGTGATAAACTAATAAAGCGACAAACATTTGCAAGGACGCCATCGCCGTCGCCGTCAGGATATTTACTTTTTACAAGCTACCTGGCTGGCGCACACAGCATAAAAATTCAAATTGAAAATGAAAATGTTCGAATCGAGCGCCGGTTCCACACACAGATCACAGCAAACAGATAGCAGCAGCAGCAGCCAGTCTCAGGTTGAGAGGTAGACCCTCATCACCGTCAACTGCCTTAGAGGCAGCCAGCAATGGTAAAATTGCTATCCCATTCCCCACGTACACACCAACACACACACACACACACAATCCCATCTCCAGTCAGGTGCTATAAATTGTGCCTTGAGCCTGGCCACGCAATTTAAATAGCAGGCAGGTAGTTTTTATATGTACCACAGTTCTCTTTTTGCCCTGCAGTTTGTAAATATTTAAGGGACTCTCTACCACACAACAACAAAAAATAAAAAAGAATAAAAGAAAGAAAGTCGAGAGTCTGAGAGAGAGCAGCATCAAAAAAAAGGTGCAAAGTGTCGCCTTAAGCGACTGGCAATCTGTTTTGCATTAATTCATAAGCCGCTTGCGCCCGACAGGCCAAGGCAATTCGCTCTCTTCTCATCTCGCTCTTGCACACTGTGTGGCTCTCGACTCTTGAGCTGCACTCTTAACTCCGTGGGCCCAACGGCCTTGTCAATATTTTTGCTCGCCCACATCTTATTTTTATGCGTAACTCACTTGCAGCGGCATAACTTTAATGCCAAGTGCTAGAGAGCCCAACTGTTTGTACTTCATTTGCCTTGCATTAAGCCCACGTCCTTCGTCCTTCGTCCTCTGACTGACTGACTGACTCTGTGCTCCCGCCCTCGCTCACACTTGCTCCTTGGCAGCTCATCCTTAAGTGCAGTCGAGGTCGTGAGATGAACGGACTGGACTGGATGATCGTAACGCTGGGCGAACGATGGGCGAAAATGTTTACTTAGGCTCAATGCTTTTTAAGTAAGTAGCTGCTTGTTGTGCCACTTGCTACTTGCTACTAGCTAGTTGTTGCTTCTTGTGGCTGCTCTCGGCTGTTTAGCTTTCACTTTGCCGCATTAGTTTTTTTCTCTGTATTATTCTTATTTTTTCTGTTGGCAAAGTCGTATACTTAATACGCCAGCTGTCCTTCGAACGAAAGTTGTGCCAGTGGCAAGTCAGTCGACCTTTCGTCGTTGGCCATTTGGCTAAGGATAAGCCCCAAGTGCATAAGTTATATGGCCCAAAGGCGTCACATTTAAAGGCTGCGCTTAACCATATTGAAAACACGAAAACGCTTAAACAACCAAAAATTTTAGACATCTGTCTCAATAACTAATAGAAAATAAATACAAAATGAGTTAATATGAAAATTTTTTAGAGATTTTTATATTTAAAGTTGATTTTCAAAAATGGTAAAAGTATTTAATTAAGTTTACCCATAGCACAAAATATATTTGATGAAATTTTATATATTTCTTAAGAAAGTAAATTAACTTAGCTACGTTTTTCAGAAGCGTAGCCAATCGAATGAACAGATCCTTCGAACTGTGTGTCATTTCCGTGCAGCAGCAGAAATAATTCAGCACAATATCTTTATCTTGTGGAGTTTTCTGTTAGATCATTTCCATCACATCATTACGCCCCTTTTATGCTTGCTCGTACTTAATCTTAATGCTTGCTTACGCCTTAAAGCTGAAAAATTACGCATACGGCACGACCCTCGCTATCTCCCCACGCAAGTCAACATACGAGCACAACCCAAAAAGCATTCTTAAAAATTTGCTTACATGGCAAATTTCTCTTAGGGCTGTCTTTAACAGCAACTTATTGTCAATTTTGTTGATAACAGACTGTTAAATCCAAGCACATACATACCACTAACCCACAAACAGACACACACACACACACACACACAAACGGCGAGAGAGAGAGAAAACCACACACAGACGGGGCAACAACTTGCTCATCACTTGAGCGGAAGTGTTGGCAAATGCAGTGATTTTCAATCTCAATGCGACATTTTGATTATTTCCATGTTAGCGTGTGAGCAAAACCAGAATACGAAAAAAAAAACTGAATGCGATGACACTGACATACACTCACACACTTGCACACACACTTGCTCACACTCCACACACTCGCACACACATATGACATCTGCAGCAAGTGTCAGGGCTCGGCGCACGTTTGCCGCACCGGAAGCGACGCTTGTGCAAGACGGAAATTACTTTATGCTACACACAATGTCATCGATGCCGCATAAGCATCACAGATACGACAGATTTAAAGAATGACTGGGAGAGTGAGAGAGAACATGAGTGAGCAAGAAAATGAGACTTAGAGAGCGAGAGGCATAGAAGGAAGGGATATCGGTACAGCCCATGCGATTTCTTTCCGTTGGTGATTGCAAATTGTGCAACATTCAGCGGCATCTTTTTCGTGGCAACGTCATTCGGTCAGCATAAACTGAATGTGTGTGTGGGAGAAAGGGGGGTACGGGTTTTTGGTGGCAAGGCCGGAATTCAAATGCACAGCACGAAGCAGACTTGAGTGCGTGAGGGTCTCAAATGAATTTAATTAGAAAATTTTGCGCTTCTTATCGCGGGCGCAAGTTGAGCCAACTTGCAACTTGCAACTTGAAACTTGCTGCTTGTGGCCAAAAAACTTTACGCATTCCTCTCCCTATCGGCATTTCTCTCTCTCTCTCTATCTTTCTCTCTTACACACACTCTCTCTCTCGCTCTTTGGCTAACGCAACAAGAAATAATAATAACCGCTTTGAGTGCAAGTATTTTTCTTAATTTCCAGCATAGTAAGGAGTTTGTGAGCTCGTTAGTTTCGCAACAAGGGTCAAAACTGATGTTGCCAATATTAAGAGCTAAAAGCTAAAGCGTGATTTTTAATTGAATTTCGCTTTAAAATAGTGTTAATAATTTTGATTTTTAATAAAGCAAAAGTTTTATTTTCGATAATTTTTTAATTATTAATTCTTTTATGAATATTTTTACTTAATGTATTCATAGGAATTTTGATGAACCTAATAGCCCCCAAAATAATGGAAAAACCTTTAATAAATCACCATTCCGTTTCTTGAGGTTTGAACAAAAAAATGTTATTCTTACTTTACAAGAATAAATTTTCCCTACAAACAACTTTCGCAATATTTTAGCTTATGCCCACATGTGCTTAAGAAAAGTAATGGGCTAACCCTTAAGAATGCCACGGTTCATAAATGTCGGCAATTGTCTCGCACGTTTTGCATTCACAAATTTACAAATGGCGGAGCCCAAAAAGTTTACTTTGAATTACAAAATAAATCAGCAGCAATGTGACTTTTTAATGTTGCATTGTTGTCCTAACACACACACACACAGACACACACACACACCGAAACACACAAGCACACATTTGTAAATGTATGCAAGAGGGAGCTAACAGAAAATAAAAACAGTTTATAGAAAGCAAAGCAAGCGGCAGAAAGAAAAAGTTGTCGCTGCTTATTTTTTATACAAATTGATGTTGTGTTTGACAGTTGAAACTTGCAACAAAAACGACGCCAAATAAATAAATAAAAACAGTCACGGCCAGGCCAACAAAACACACACACACAGAGTCAACAACAACAAACATTGCAAGCGGTACGAAAGGGCGTTTAAAAGGCGATAGGTTGGTGGGGGGGAGTGGTGGAGTGGGAGGGGTAGGGTTGCCAATGGCAACCAGCGTAAAAAAGCGCTCGAAAAATGTTTTAAAATTTACACACAGTTAAATGTAAAAGTTTTATTTTCGTTAGCAAATGAATTTTCTGTTCTGTAGTGTTGTGTTTTGCAAGTTGTTTGCCATTGTGCCAACCGTTAGACAGCCAAGTCAACTTGCAACTGCAACTGCACCACAAACTACAGCAATTGAGCCAACGCCAACGCCCAAGTCCAAGCCCAACATTTATACCTCAACAACAACAAAAACTAAAATGTGTTGGTAGTCAATTTGGTTAAATTTCGGTTTTTTTTTGTATTCTTTATATTTTGCCAGCCATTTGATAAAACACAAAAGTTGCTACTATTTGCAGCAAGTGTGTTGTTTTTTTTGTTTGCCATTGCTGTGTGAACTCTCTGGAGTGGTGTGGACCCACACTTCCGCTCCGATTGTTGTCGAATAAGAGTTTTATGCTATCATGAAATAAACAGACAGTTAGTCAGAAGTTGGCCAAATCTCAAGTATTTATGGTCAGCAAACTGTGCAGCGTACTCGTTTTAGCTATTTTGTATGCATTGCTCATACGCCGCATGTAACTGGGAGTAGCTCATAGCTAGCTCTATGAGCATGTATGTTTATGCACAAACAAACTGCTGTGTGAATGGCTCTCTATTGAATTATAGAATCAAGTGTGGATTACAGGCACATACAAACCGAATTATAGAGATATTATACTGTAAATCTTCAAGAAATGTCTTGTTGAATGTTTTGTAGAAGAAGTTATTATTGAAGCAAAACCTTTAAGCAAAGTACTTCACATTTATTATATATCAAGAAAAAGAAAAGAAAAAAAAGTGGAATCTATGTAAGTTGACTTGGAATTAATGACAATAATTCCAAGAGCAATCAGTTTTTATAACTAAGCATAAGTCGTCCTAGTCCTTTGCTCGCCCATTTTCTTAACTTATATGAATAATTATGAAAATCAGAACATGCTCTTAGGCATTATTAAGTCACATAATGGAGGGAATAAATCAGAAAGAACCCAGCACTAATTGAATGCAGCCCACACAAAGTTTTACGCAAGCCACATCAATTTTGCCAGCCTATGTGCGACACTCTGCTGCCTGCTTCAAATGGTGGGTGGGTTACCGGAACTATTTGGTCCTTTTTTGTTTTGTTGCCAAAGTGCAACTAAATTAACTAATTTTTCAGCATAAGCCACTGCTGACCGAAGAGCAGCCCAGCAGCCCAGCAGCCCGGTTGAAGAGCTTCAAAATACACAGGAGGAGTCAACAACAAAGCTGCCAAGCGTGAAATTGCAACATCAAAAAGTCCCAAAATACGAAAAATACTAACTTGAACTCAGGCACTAAAACTATAATACAATTTACTTAAAATAGTAAACGGGCTACCCCAAGTGCACAAAGGAGCACTAAACAGCTTGTGGCAGACACACGCACACACTCACACACACACACACACACACGCACGTACAACATGAGAGTGTCATATGTAAATTCTCCCCTGACGCCATTGACAAAGACACTTGAATGCAAAAAAAAAACAAGAAGAGAAGGAAAACACACACACACACACACATGCATATAAGCCGGAACAGGCATACTATAAACTCAATGTATACATTTAGGCGCACAGCGCTATAAATTGTAAAACACTTTCGGCCAGCGGGAAAACTCTAAAGCACACACACACACCCAACACACACAAACTTGCTCTGTCAGCCATATCAAAAACAGAGAAACAGAGGGAGATGAAGAGAGAGAGAAAAATAACCAAGCTAAAACTTATCTGTGTGTGAGTGCGGTCTTTCCCGGGCTGCTTCTCAGCGCCGTTGCCTGCAATGACCCTAATAACTGTGTACGGGCATGTTAAGTGTCAGCGGCGACATGCCACTGTCATCTGTGTGTGTATGTGTGTGTGAGCTGGTATGGTATAGCTATGTGAGTGTGTGTGTGTGTTGCAATATATTGTCTATATTTCTTGTCAGCAAATAAAGCGACAAATAAATAAAGCTGCTAAAAAGTTCGGACGAATGAAAAATCAACGACTGAGAGCACACACTATCCAGCCATGCTAAAAATGTCAAATTGCGCCTAAAAGCAGACCGCAATATTTTGTAGTCGTTTCTTCCGTTCTTTCCCCCTCAAAAAAAAAAAACGAAAAAGAACAAGCCAAACTATTCCCAGCCTCCCATTTTATCCATTTTTTTTTTCTTGTGCTGTGTTGTTTTGTCTCTCTTTCTTCTTCTATTCCACGCTGCGCTGTTTTGTGTGTTTCGTTACTCGGCAACTTTTTCCATTTACTTTGGCTCATGCATTTTTCAAAGCACAAACGGCAAATTGTTTCTCTTTTACTCTTAACTTAAACCCCACCGCCAGGCGCCAGGCGCCAGCCGCCAGCCTCCAGCCGCGTCCCCCTGGTTTGTTTAAGTGTTATTTATCTTTGGCTCCCACGACATTACCCTAGTTTGCTCTTAAGGAAACCCGGACTCGTGTCGAGTTGAGTTGAATTGAGTTGAGTTGCGTCGCGTCGCGTCGAGTCAAGTCAAGTCTCGTGTGTCTCGGGGGTTAGCTGCCGCGTAATGCACGACTGGGACTGGGACTGGAACTGTAAATGGGCGTGGAACGCCGGTGGGCGTGGCGTCCCTAACTGTACTAACGCACGTTGCCATCTCTCAATTGTCCAGTTGAACAAATATTAACTTTGTACGACTTCGTCTATTCTTCTTTTATGTTCTTATTGTTTTGCATTCGGTTTCGGTTTCTTGCTTTCTGGCAGCAGCACAAAAACAAAGATTTCTCTGGTCAATTGTCAAAGTTTCTATACTTTATTGCGACTGCTCGGTTAATTGTATTTGCGACCAATGAAAAGTTAATTGCTAAAAGCAACTGCATAACAGCCAGCAGTTTGTCACCGACTTATTGATGATGATTGCATTAAAGCCAACAATGCAGCACGTCCACAAAACTGCCCAGAAACCACTAACCGTCATCAATGTGATACGCACATTTTTTTCGTCCGTGTCGTTCGTCCATGGCATCCCATGGATCCACGGATCACACAGTCTCTATCTCTCTCACAGTGGACATCCATTTGCATTGCACAAACGTTTCCATTTTCAGGCTTTCCTCTTTGACAGTCGGCAGTTCAGTTGCTGTCGCGTTTTTTGTTTCAATTTCGTTTCGTTAGATTTTGGCCAGAGCTTTATTTGGCTTAGAGCAGACGAATGCGTATGCCACTGATTCAAAGTTGAGTTTATTGTACGGCAAAATCGTCAATTCCATTAAAGTTGAAGCTTTAAGGGCTGCAGTAAAGCAACAAAATCATTAAAAACTATAGTTTTAAAATAAATATTTCGTCTCGCTTTTAAATTTCAATTCAAAATCAAAATCACAAAAACCATTCAAAGCTACTTAGTGCAGTTCAAATGACCCCAAAAATTTGGCTCAAACCACACACAAACTCAAAACATACCAACAAACCTGAATTAAGCTTTATTATCCAATACTTGGGAAATTTGTGTGCGTGTATGGAGTTGCAACCCTTTTTGTACTGCTTTATCCCCAAAGGCATTTCCTATTATAGTTTATGACCGAAAAGCTGCCCCATATAAAAAGCAAATTACAGTATGAACCAAAATAAAAAAAACTGAAAATGAAAAGAGCTGCACAAACGAGCTTAACAGACGCCACAAGGCAAATCTAATAAATTGTATTACAACAATGTCATAAAATTGTTCTCGTTATATATATATATATATAAATTTATATATAAACATATCGCGTGTTACACGAACAGAATAGAACATGTATGTATGCGAAATATTTTGTAATTTATGCGAAAATACGCATATTTAAGTCAAATGTAAATATTTAAGTTGCACATGAAATTGGATGCCCTGTAAATGTCTGATAGAGTCATGCAAAAACCTGCTATAAAATGCCAAAAAAAAAATAAAAAAATCAAACCACAACAAATATAAAAAAAAAACCGAAAAAATAGAAATGTATGTATACATTTTTAGCGATAAAAAATAAATACATATACATATATCTAGATGACAGGTTGTAAAAAATAACATTGCGCGATATTTGTATTTATTCAACAAAACAGACTGGCGACGGGGCAAAACTTAGAAAGAAAACAACACCACAACAAAAATACGAAACAAAACAACCACAACAACAATATAAATACAAACAATGTCAAAAAAAGAAAAAATACACAGAAAATACCAAAAAGTCGCAAAGACATAAAGACGCTGATCCTTTGTTTGTCTATATGCGTGTTCTGTGTGTAAGAGTATTTGCGTTGGTGTATAGGTAAGACTATATTTATATTTTTATTTGTCTGCCTGACATTTTGTTTGTTTTATTGACAAAGAAAAATACAAAATACTACTATTCGCATGTATTTGGTTTGCTTTGCGCTTATCCAGCATCTGTTTTTTTTTACTTTTTTACTAAGTGTTTTGACATATTTTTGTACTTTTTACTTTTTGATGTGAATACGCTTATTTTTTATGTGCTTTTGTGTTGGTTTTGCCATTGCTCTGACAAGATGCAGATGCCTTCGATTAAACTTCTTTTTGCTGCTTGAAATAAATATTTTGTAATTAAGTTAAAAATAGTAAATAAATATAAAATAAGTCTTTGTTCAAAAGCTTGTTACATTTCAAATACATTCAAATATTTACCAAAATACAAGTTATTAAAAAACTTGTCACAACCTGGATTTTGACAAAGCTTGTCAGAAAGTAATGTACACATAGCAAATATGCATTTTCCCTTATACATACATATACACATTGCCAAAAGCCAATAAACCTCTTTGTGCAATTTCAATTTACAGCATTGCCGTACATCATGATTGATTTCATTTGCTGCGTTTTCTCATACATTCATACATACATACATATAGATATGTTAATATGTAAATGCAAAATGGAAAATTCGATTGCAAAATTTGATTGCAGCTGAAACACACGGCTTAAGTAATTGATATTTAGCTGCATCTAAGGGCAGTTAATAAATGCCGTAAAACCCAAAATGTTAAAATGCTGCAAGTTTGATATGGTTAAAAGCTGGTTGGACAACAATGCACCAAAATGCCCCGCTAGCAACCCAAAAACATCGTCATAGACTACTCGTTTGGTACTACAATGAAAATAAAGCGTTACCATACACAGCATCAATTGAAACTCAAGCGTCGAACGGCTGCCAAATCTTGTACACACACACAGCCACAACACTCGCACACCTTTTCAATGTATCTACACATTTTCATGTAGCTCCATGTTTGTATTACTCTATCTGTGTGTGTGTGTGTGTCTCTGTGGCTGTGTGCGCACTTTTCAATAAATCGTTCAGTGCTACAATAACACGAACTACTCTACTCTGCACCCCGAAAAGTAGGCAACATGCGCTGGGTGTGCACCAAGTACACTCAAAACAAAATATGCTCGAGAGTTTTTGAGTATCCTCGTATTCATTGAAAATTGTTACATTTTCTGATATTCCATCGATTATTATAAATAAGTTTAGAAATTATACTTAATACATTTCCTTTTATTTTTATTTCCAAACTTTTCGCTTTTAGCGGTATTAACAGTGTACATGAATGGCTAAAATAGATGGCCGAAACGTGCAGGTAACATGATTTTGAGCGCGTTTCAAGTGGCTAGCCGCAACCACCTCGTCCCGATCGGCTCTATCTAACAGCAGCATCAGTAGCTGCAGATGGAGCTGGAGCTGGAGCAGTAGCATTTGCAAAACAGCACAACGGCCCAAATGCAGTTTGCATTTTCCGGCTTAAAGAGATTTTCATTGCAATAACCTGACCCGAAATGCAAACTTTGTCTACCCCTCTACCGCTCCTCCCGTATATCCCGCCCTTCAAGTTCGGCCTGCAGCGGGCCAATATACAACTCACCCGTTTTCAATTGCCAACTAACTGCCAGTTCACCAAAACACACCCATACACTCGCATAGATACTGTTAGTTGAATAGATAGCAATATATATATATATGTGTATATATATGTAAAACTACATACATACATAGATGATGGTACGATAGACAGGTCCTGCATATTGAGTTCATTCATTCAATCAATATTTAGCCGCTGAAATCGCGATTTACGCGCATATTGCGCCAATAACAAATGAAAAGTGCCCGACTGACGCAACGAGCGAGCAAAGATTTATCTTTTGAGCGCAGCTTGCACAACGCGCTACAGTGGCTTTTCCATATATTCTTTTTTTAAATCAATTTTTATTTTCGCGTTTCTTTCTATATTACACTATTTGGCTTGCTGCTCTCGGTGCATTTGGAGCTATGCGAGAGTTTTGTGCGATGTCAATAATTGAAACTAATTCAAGTGATGCGATAGAGAAATGGAGCAGCATGAAATGCAAGTTAAAAGAGAGAGATTTTGATTTTAAGAGTTAACTTGTTTTCATGCATTTTACGTGGAATGGTGTAAAAGTGTATGGAAATATATGGAGAAATGCAATTTATTAATTTCACTTAAGGAATAATTACTATAGATTTTAAAGACTTTTGAGCTTTTTGCTCTTTTTTAAAGATAAACAAAGCGACATTAATATACATATTATTTTGCCTTAGTTTCCGTCATTCACATAATATTCACAAACCAGCTTACTTTCTGCAAAGACTTGCTTTAAAATTATGAATACATTATCGAAACTCAATTATCGAAGTTTCTGCAAGTTAATTACTTTACCGACGTGAATCTCATGCATAAAAAATAGTTAAAAGTTTCAAACATACTACTATAAAGGATAAAACTATCTTTGGTATGCCGAATATTATATGCACTTGAAGTAAAATCAACATACTCTGTTTATAGTTAAATCTTGTAAACGCAACCATATGAAATAGTCGCAATCTCGCTTACTTATACATTATAATCTAACTGCAACAAAAAGAAGAGCTTCACAATAGTTTGAGCTTATTAACTGAGGGCAAAGCATGAATACATATATTTTTTGGAGTCAAATATGCTTTACTCTATGTGTTACCCATTTCATGACAAAACTAATATACTCTTGTCAAGTGTATAAAAATATAACTTTTATTTTTAAACCTATTAGCAAACGTTTGGTCTGACAAAATTTTCGTTTCGTTGCGACCAAATTATTGCAACGCTATTTGAACTAATAACTCAATTAATAACTCATTTTGGCCATGCGCAACAGGAAGAGTGGCAAAAGCAGCAGTTGGCCATCAAATGCAATTTGTGCCAAAACAACAACAAACATACGTCCACACCCACACCCACACCCACACGCACACACTCCAATAAAAAAAATCACAGTTAACAACCAATGGCAATGCCCACAAAATACTGGTTGTTGGTCGTGTTGCAGTACTTGTTCTTGTTGTTGTTGCTATTGTTGCTATTGTTGTTTTAGTAGGCGTACGTCATTTGCCTAGCGAGCTTTTAAAAAAACACAACTTATATGACTAACCAGCGAGTATAATCTGAAGTGTGGAAAAGAGCAGTACAATCCAGATACAACCAAAAAATAACCAGAAAATAACCCAAAAAAACCCTATAATTTGATTACACACAAAAAGCTGGACGGGTGCAAAAACAGCAACTGCAGCGACGACAGAAGCGACAACATTGTAATTCAATTTCAGGCACAGCAAGTACACACAAGTAACAACAATAACAACAACAGTACCGCAAAAAAACCACTTAACAAGTGAAATAACAAAAAAAAACATAGCTGCTAATGAAAGTAACGATGTCCGAGTTAAACAGAGAGAGCAAGAGAGACCTAGGGTGTAAGAGCAGAGGAAAAACATTCAGAATGCCCACATAAAACAAGCAGAAAATATATAACTTTTACAGTCAGAAAAAATGTATGATAAATAAGCAAATCCATGGTTAATTCAACTATTTTAAAGTATAAAATTAACTTAAAATATAATCATGTTAAATTGAGAACGTTTCAATATTGATAAACAAAAATATTTGACATAATTATTATATATATTCAGTGTTTAACTTAATCATTTTTGTTTTACCATGGTCTAAATGATTCAAAATGCTTAAAATATAAATAAGTTAAAATGATGAATTTGACCGATTTCCAAATATGATTTGGGACTTAAACATGGTCAAAGATTTTTGTATACGAAGGCTAGATGCCTGCTCTTTAATTATAATACGAATAACACTCATTTTTATTAAGTATGTTAACTGTTAACTATTGAATCGACTATTTATTACTACTATTTAAATATTAATTTGTGAATATGCGTGGTACATGGATTAAATATGAATTTGAATTAAATATGTTTCATAATCATTTTTCTGTTTAAACTAACTACTTTTCATATTTTAAAACCGCACTGTTAATCAATGTTAATTTTTAAGGTGGATTTATTATCAGGTGTAGACATTCAAGAAGACATTTTTAATTAGTTTAAAGAAAAGCAAAAACAAAAGAAAGCTTGGGGAATATTGCACTCTTAAATACCTATTGATGTACATATCTGACAAAAAACACATCTCAATTAGAACATTATCAAATAAAAATTGTCACAAATCCATTGTCGCAGACAAGATTTTACTTAAATACTATTTGCTTAAAACTTTTTACCAAAATTACCGCATACAAGTGGAGATGGATTGATGGAGGTGGTGGGTGAGTGGGCGGTGCTTCTAATATTCTTGAGGCGTATGTAAATTGGCTGTTAAATTCTTGGCGCAACTTCCTGTCAAACAGTTGGCTTTTTGACAAACCAACTGAAATGGCATATATGTAAATGGTAGCGAGAAGGAAAAAGAAGCTGAGGTGGAGGTGGAGAAGGACAAGAGGAAGGGTGCCCAGAGGCGAGCCGTGATATAGAGGCGAGGCGTTTGTGTGATGTGGTTTGGGAGTGCCGCAGGAAACGGAAATGCGCATTTACACGTAACATTAACTGCTGTGCCAGTAGCTCGGCCAGAAAACCCACAGCAAAGCAAACAAAAAACCAGAAAACCGAAAAACGGAAAATCAACAAACAAACAGTCAGTCCTACGCCCCTGCATCCCCCACCTTTCTCTCTCTCTCTTTGCCGATTGCGGGCTCATATGGTAATGGTAAAAGCATTAAGGTGTACCCGAACTGCCAAAACTGACGAACTCCCAATGATTTAGCCGTGTGTGAAGTTATGCGCTAAGCGATGCTAACAATGACGATGGCATCTTCAATATTTGCATAAATCCTTCAAGGCATCCACCTCTCTGCGCCCCCCTTTCGTGCTACAAATACTACAAAAAATATTCAAGCGGCAGCAAGTGCGGGCGTTACATCGTTTTCGTCTAATGTCTAATGCGGCGTATGCGTAATGTGAGCAATGCTCTTCTCAAAATTCAACTTGAAAAGCACTCACATCTTGGAGTTGTCGCTCATTTTAATGGCATTCGTGAACTGGTTCACCATATGAACATATTTCGAAAGTCAATTCTTAATACTCATTGTCAATCATATGTAAAAGTATTACTTTTGAAGCGATTTTTAATCCCTGACTGAAGTAAGATAACAAGCTAAGGAACTGCATGGAACTACCTTTTAGATGTTTTCGATTCCCTATTTCGCTATTTCTTTCTCTTTTATTTGCAGCTCTTTCAGTTTTTGCTTTCCTCTGCTCAGCTTTACACTTGGTCGTTGCCTTTTGCTCATTATAACACGCCGCGGAGGCGGGCTATTAATCATGAGCTTATTGAGGCATAAACGCGTTGAGCCACACCGCCCACGTCTTTGGCATTTGACGCCCAGGGTGTGTGGCCTCAAACCAGCTCAGCTGGATTGCGGTTTCTTGTTGTTGTTGTTGTCGTTGTTCCTGCAGCGTTGTTCTTGTTGGAGCGCTTTAATAATTATTCATTTGATTTAAAGTCTGTGCGGAATACGGGACAACTGCTGTTCTTGTTGCTGTTGCCGTTACTGCTGCCGCTGCTGCTGCTGCTGCTGCATCTTGAGTTATTGTTCGCACACCTGTTTGACGAGTTGACACTGGAAAGTCACTAACAGCAAATCACACACACACACACATATATACATACATACATAAAAGAAACGAAAACACTCACAACCGCAAATTTACATAACGCCCGAAGCTGCCATTGTCATCTTATATGGCCAAGCAAAGCTTACAATGCGGCTCTCTCTTCCTATATCCCCTTTCTTCGTATGCTGGCTGGCTGGCAAGCCAAACAAAAGCTGTCAAAGTATCTCATGACAGCAGCCATACACACACACACACACACACATGGGCATATAAACACACACACGCGCACACACATAGTGCACTTACTGACACACATGCAGAGCAATCACTCATGCCGACGGTCTAAGGAATAGAGAGCACTGTGGGAATCAGCTCCATTTTTTATGCTAAAAATGTTTTGAAAAATATGTAATTTTGATAAGTTAAAAGTAATTTTTACTTATTTTATTATAAGCTTGAATTATTATTGAATCAGTTTTTTATTGAAAGGAACTCTTTTGACAATATTTTCACCCACAAAATTCGATGTTTCCTTCGATAGTTCACAGCAAGGAGCAGACATTGGGCCGACTCTTGATAAGTGCCCCCGTTGGGTGCTTTTTACATATAAGCGCCATGCATTTATGTTTATTCAAGTGTTAGCCTGCCAATGTCTATGTGAGGTGGTATATATGTGTGTGTACAAAAACTACCTATTTAAGTACACGTACATACACACCTACAACACACACACACACGCCCACAAGCAAACACGAACGCAGCATTTGGCATATAATGATTTATCGACAATTGTTGCCAACGCGCGTTCGCCAAACACTTAGCCCTCAATTTGTTTGTCTCGCTGGAAGGTAAACGCACTTACAGATAACAAGCACTGTCACACAATAATGGCCCACAATACACACACACCCAGACAGCCATTGCAAATTCAGTTTCAATGGCAACATTCAAGAACTTTAGCTTTTGTAATTGTCTCGGTTGTTGTTTCGCTTAAGGAGAACCAACAAGGTAAATCTACGACAAACAAATTAATTGTAACGTTTTTAACTGGAACTGACTTAGCTTAGCGTTGACTTATTATATAAGGAATTAAGCATGTGTTTTACTCGCCAAAAAAAAAACAAATAATATTTCTTTTAATCATTCAAACAATTTCTCTCAAAAACATTAAGTGATTGTTTCGATTTTGTCACGCAAAAATATTATTTGGCTTTTTTATGAATTAACTTTCCACTTTCAACACCTTCAAAAGCTATTTAGGTCAGCAAAGACCTTATTGATAAGGCTTTCCAGTGACAAAGGACACCGGAAAATAATATAAACATATATTGTGTACAAGTATGTATCATGTGCAACACTTTTGCAATTTTGAAAAAAAAAAAAAAAATAAAGTTATGGTTCATATATAAATATACAATATACTGTATGCATATATACCTTGCCCCATAAATCGTTGAAACTTGCTACATTACGCATACGCCATGTTGCTCTTCTTTGTTATTGTTGTTGTTGTGCGCATAAAATGTCTATAAAAACGCTTAAAATGTGTGAACCCCAAGCTTGAGACTACCGTGGGACAAAAGTTTGTTTCACAAAAGTTCTTGTCTTGCATGTGTGAGGTAGTGTGCGTGTGCGTGTGTGTGTAAAGTTCGGCCACTTAATAGACTAACACTTTCATAAAGAGAGATGTGGGCGTGGCTGGGTCTTAATTTTCAATATTTTGTAGCATGCTGCAAACTTTTTCAGTAACTTTTTCACGCATAATATCATAATTAATTAATGTACAAACAAAAAAAAAACAATGTCAGGCGCACCGAGAGTACTTAAAGAAGGCTGCCTTATCTTCTTATTCATCTGCTTCTTCAAAGGCGGTCAAAGGCGGTTGCAAAGGCGGCAGTTGAATTTATTTATGTGGCCTGCGCTTGCAATTAGTGTGGCAGGCAAAAGTACTCGGCGCTGTCGGGCAGCTGTTAATTTATCGTTTGTTATGTTTAAAATACAAATACAAAAAAAAACATATATAAAATACATACATAAATATATATATGTCTGTATGTATGTATTAAAAAAGAATTACGCTAGTAGCCACAGCCATTAAGGGGCCATTGTGTTAAATATTTTCGCAAGCAGACAAAAATATTTGCTAGCTAAGAAAATGTAGAATGCATGCATGAGTGTGTGTGTGTGTGTGTAAGTGTAAGTGTAAGTGTGTGTTACTTTTAAGCCATTTCCCTTTTGGTTTTTGTACTCTTTGCTTCGCTTTGCTTTGCTTTGCTTTAAAGCAGCTCTAACATTATTGTGGCACATTAATCACATGGCAGGAAGCTGCCTTCCACTCCACTGCCACCACCGCCTTGCCCTCCTACCAAACGAACGAGCCATCAGCGTGTGCCAGGCAGGCACTGAAAGCAAGAGTGTTTTACTGTACTGTCAAGTGCCTAAAAGCATACCACAAAATAAATGACCCGGCACGGTATTGGAAAATTAATATGCAATTAAATAAAATTAGCAAAATGTGCGGCAAATTGATAATATGACTAATATTTAATGGCAAGTCAATTTGTTTACCCACTAAAAACTATACACACTTAATGCACGTACTTGTTTGTTGGTATTGGTGTTGGTATTTTCGTATTAGTGTGGGTTCAAACAATTGAACCCACCGATTTGTTTGCCATCAATAATTATGCGTAAATTATGCACAGCCAAATGCAAATAGTAAACAAACAGCTGCACTTAAATTTTGACAAACAGAATATTTAATACCCTATGACAGGGGGATGAACATTTCTTTATAATATACAAAGAGAGTTGGTTTTAGGTATAAACAGCCATTTTTTATACATACTCTTATAAAGCGTTTTTATTTGCAAAAGTTAAGAAAATGTCCAACATTTATATTAAAATTCCTTTTGATTTGACTAATTTAATATACTTCAATTTGGTAATCGAGCAGTTAAATGTTCTATGTAATATTATTATGCTAATAAACTGTCTCTGTGCCGAAGTTCATTATTATTTTTGGAAGTTTTGTATTTTTTAATTTTCAACATGGCAGCGGAAGTGATAAAATTCATACACAATTCATATTCGTTGAACTGCATAAAAATCAGAAAATGTAATCACAAATACAACAAGTAATAACAAGGCCTTACTGTAAGTTTGATCAACTAGTGAATACCCCTTTTTTAGGGTGACCCTAAAGCTTTTTATATGTATACTAAGATATAAGAAAGAACATAGTTCGATAGCTTGTTATACCCTGTAGTCTCTCAGCAACTAGGGTATAGATATCTGTACACATTTTATGAATTTCAGTTGAATACTATTAGGGAACATTAAAAATTTAGCTAGCAGCTTATTGAATTTAATTATAAAAATGAAAAATGTTTGCACAACTCGACTAACTTTTAAATAGTATATGCATTTAGAGTTATATGGATACATTTATCTGTGTGTATCTGTGTGTTAAGCATGTGATTATGAGCGAATTTTATAATATTAATTCGATTTTATTGCAATCTAGATGCGAGATGCGAGATGCGAATTGCGAGTTTTGTATTTGTTGTTGGGTGTTCTGCAATGTAACAGATAATTGAATTAATTTTTATTGCGAATTGCATAGGTTTTGCATAATTGAATATTAAATGTCATTTAATAAAGAGAAACGTAGTAACATTGTTAAAGCTTAAATACAATAACAAGAGAATGCTAGACAAAAAAAAACAAACACGTATTTTGAAAGATTTTTTTGCGCAATCCTCTTAAATATTTAGTATTTTGAAAAATGTTCAAATGCTATAAGCTTTGGACAATTACAAAACATTGGTAAGCTGGTGGCAAAACGCTTTGACAAACATTTTGCACGATTTTTCATTCAAGTCTGACATTGAAAATTGCATTTGGTGGAAAAGCAGCATATTGTTATAGAGCTTTTGCGATTATTAAACTTTTACGGTGCTATTTTTTATTGTTGACCGTGATATTGTAAATCATAAGCCGGATGCGCTGCGTCTGTAGTGGCATTATAATGCTTCCACAGAAACGTCTCTAACACACACACACACACACTCACACTCAAACACTAACACACATACATATGCATAAATCGTATTTACAATCGTATGTGGCAACGTTATGAGGACATAAAAAATATGCATCGCATATATGTACATATATCGCGGCGCGAGCTTTAAGCTGTATATTTATTTATTTATTTGTTACTAGCAAACAAAAGGAGTTTACGTCATTTTATATTCTTCATATGGCATGATTCCACTTCCACTTTCCTATTTTTGCTTTTTCCACTGAGCAATGTTCGCAAAGGGGTTATGTAAATTTTATGAAATCCATTAAGTCAACTTGTTTTTAGAAATATTTTTTCTATGGCTGCCTTTTACTATTATGCATGATCGACATATGAAACTGGTATTGGGATGTAAAAAAAATTGGATAGGTTTGCCATTATTTTCGTTCATACCAACTTGGTACGAACTTTAATCAAGTTTTTAAAGAGTTTTAGCCATAAGTCAAATTATGCAAAACTGCACATTCATGCTATAAACAGGTATGAAATTGATGTTAAAAGTTCGAGTGTTGACAACTTATTGCATTAGAACTGTTTGTAGCAGCTGCTACAACTGCTTGACGATTTTTGTACCTGCCTCGTAATCTCTATCCAGAACACGTTGCAACTTTAATTTAATCACCATATAAAATATGCAGCAAATGGAAAATGCTGTTATTCAATTTGCTGCTGAATGAAGTGATGTCTGTGTGTTTGCGTGTGCGTGTGTGTGTGTGTGTGGGTGTATATATGTTTGTGCCTGTTGCAGTGAGCGGTGGCATGGTGGCAATGATAAGTGAGTGAGTTGGAGGCCACTTGCAATGAGAGGCATGTCGTGCCGGTTTTTCGGGGTGCGTGCCATGGCTATACCATGGGTTGCCCCGGCCATGTTGCACGGCCAACATGTTTACGGCGGTGCGTGCAGCAAGTTGATGCATGTTTATTTTCCGACTACCGAATGCTACTGTGGAATGCAGCATCGATACAGCATACATGCTATATGAGCATCGATACATACACACACATACATACACATTGTTCAGTGATATATACAGGTTATAAAATCTGTCGCCTTTTTTTGCATTGCTTTTGAATGCTTTCCCTCCCCCACCCAAAATAAAGATATGTCTTTTTCATAATGCATTTTTAATATAGCCCACACACCCACAGACAGATTGACAATTTTTCGGTTTGGTTCGGTTCGGTTTACGGTTACCCTTTTTTTGCATATCACTTACTTACATACTCTATCAATCGAGTACTTAAATTTTATTATGAAATGTTAAGCAAAATATTTTGATATATTTCTTATATTCTTTTGATCAGCTAGAATGTCAGTTCTTAACTCAATATATATTTAAAAAATTCAAATGAATTCTCACTTTTTCCTGAAAGAGTATGTATATATTCGTTTTGCCTTGGAAGCAAACGTGTTTTTTTATTACAACTTTCCCCTTTTTATGCGCTTTTTTGTCCTCCTGCCGCGTATTTATTTATAAACAATCAGTTGGCCTCATTGAGCTGTGTAATAGTGCACGAAGCAAAACCAAACAAACCCAAACAAGAAAAACTATGGTAAATTATTTAAAACGGTTTTCGGATTTATGTCTGTTTTTCATGCATTTTTTATTTTAAGCAGTTTAGTTGCAAATTCCACTCTGTGTTAAGGGTTAAGTAAATAGATTTTACTTATTGTTTATTTGGCACGAATAAGATATTAAACTTCAGCATAATTCGAACGAATTATTGAAATCGAATTTTGTAAACAAAGTTAAACAAAAATGTATACATTTTCATGGACAAGTGCACAAATGCATTTAAGCAAAGAGCTGGCAAATCATTAAGCACAACAGCTTTATTTTCTTTTCACTATTTGCACAAATCAATGAGATTAATAACAAGATTTTACGCACTCAAATCAAAAATATTTCACAAATAATTTAATTACAATATGCATTTCACTGGATTAATTGCAAACAATGTGTTTATATATTGATTGAAAGCTTTTTAATTGCGGCAAAATTGCATATTAAAAATATCTTTAATAAATTTAATGAGTTTTTCGGCTAAATAAGCATTATTGATAGCAATATGAGGCACGCCCCACTGTCCTAATGCCGTTAGATTGACAGACTGACGGACTAGATGACCGACCTTTAGTTGGCCACAACACAAGGATTTCTCTTTCTTTCTGAGAAAAGGGCACATTAATAATTTTTAGCAGCTATTTGCTTACCAATATCAAGTTGCAAGTCATTTTTCATGGCCTGCCAGCCAACTAATGATTATGAACAGTTTTCCAGGGATATGTAAAGATGTATGTATATACTTCTTCAATAGTGAAATGAAATGAAAGAGAGAGTGAGTGAGCCTTGGGGTTAGCTCAGCGGCTGTTCATGCAGAAAATTATATGCATAAAACAAGTGATTATGTTGTCGAGAGCGCTTGCTATTATTAGGACTGTAAAAATGGCATAAAAATGGCAGAACAAGCGACAAAAGCTTCGTCCTGGCCCAGTCGAGCGTTCGACTAGAAAAATTACAAGTCAACGGCAACAACAACAACAACAAAAACAACAACAACAACAACAGTGGCGTGTAATAAAAAAAAAACATTAAATCGTGAAAAGATTGCATAAAGATACCCTTCAAACAAATCGAATATAAGCTTAGCATTTTCAACTGTATTGGCAGTGAAAACAAAAATTGGTAGAGCATCTAAATAAAGAAAAACTTTTTTTCATTCTTTCTTTCAATTTTAACCAAAACTTTAATAAATTTCTTTATTTCCTACACCTAAAAAATTATAAAAAATATGTGTTTTACTAAGATTATAAGTGAGCAAGATTGTAAAAACTACAGAATGGATTTCAATTTCAACTTTACAATAAAATAGCTTATATATCAGAATAACATATATATAGGCAACATATAGGCTACAACGTTTCAAGATATTGTGTCTTGGAGTTTCTATGTGCTCTTAGTGGGAGACGTGTAACAACACAAACAAACTGTAGAAATATTATTATAATTTGCTTAACTATATATATATTTTGATTCTAAGTCTTTTTAGGTCGAAACTTGTTTCCAACGTTTTTCGGAATCCTTAATATACCCAGTTTGCCGAATTGCTACAGATTTACAGGGTATAACAAGTACAACGAGTGCCGCTAAACAGCCTTCAACAATAAGTGCAAGTCAAGCATAAGACTTGGACTTAGCCAGGTTAGTTGCGGGCGCTGGGTAAGTACTAAGGCAGGCAGCTAGGCAGGCAGTCAGGTGCACAAACTGGGCGTGGCTTTAACATCCGCTTAATGGTAAAAGTTTTTTTTTTTTTGTTGCTTTTGATGTTGTTGCTGTTGTTTTGCATGCGGACTGGCTGAACGAGCGCTTTAATAATGTAACCCCAAAATGTGGGTCAGCAGTCGCTTTATGGAAAGTCATTTCGATGTTGCAACGAAATGTTGAGCGAAAAAGTCGCGCTCTGGCAATTATAACACGACCATATGTTGCAACCAGAACTAAGAGCTTGTGGCAGCTGCAGGTGCATTTTCCACTCCGACTCTGACTTCCTCTTTTGGTAGTTTTTTTTTTTTTTTTGTATTTTTTTTTTGTTTTTATTATTATTGTAGCAGTTGCGGTTGCTGTGTTGCATTTGTGTTGGGGTTGTAACCTGTTAATGTGCTGCACTTAAAATTTATACCATGAAATGCTACAGCAGACAACTTTAACATGTTGTTGTTGCAACTTACTTCTGTTTAATTTTTTTTATATTTTATTTATTTTCTTTTTTTTGGCTTATTTGTTGCTGTGAGTGTAGTGTAGTGTAGTGTAGTATAGTGTGTTCTACTTTTTTTCGTAAGGGTCGCCTTAAGTGCTCTACAGAAGCCACAGGACTTCACACGCTGGCAAATGTGTGTATGTGAGTGTGTGTTTGTGCGCTTGTGTGTTTGCGTGTATGTATGTGTGTGTGTGTGTTTATGTGTGGAGTGCACAGCTCGCTGCATAGCTGCGGTCAACCGCCACAGGTGCCATTTATAATTCAGCCACAATTTTAATTATGTTGGTAACTCTGAAGCAACAGCAGCAGCAGCAGCAGTAGCAGCAGTGCGAACACCCTTCTTAGTTTTTGCGGTCAAACACATTGCGTATGCGTAATCTTAAAGCTCATTATATATACATGTATATAGATAGACGGTGCAATGGCAAGCAGTTAGCCAATTTGATTGAGTGTCACAAATGCGCTTAACTTCACATAAGGCTTAGTTTTTCTCCATTACTCAACTCACTCTATAAGGGTGCTGCAACTGATTTGCGTGTGTGCGTAGCGGCTTAGTTGTTGGCATTAGCATTTACATGTCTTCCGAGTGCCCAGCTAATGGATAGCTTATAGCTGAAGGGATCACAACTTCGCTTTGACAGCAACAGAATTGACAAGCTGCATATGACTGATTCAGCTGTGTTTGAGATAAGCAGGAAAAAAAAAAGAAAAGTAGAAAACTATTTACTTCAACTTGAAGTTATTTCTAGATAATATCTTAAGCTTCATCACATATGTGAACAAAATTTGTTTTCAACGTGTTTACTCACAAACTGCGTTTGAACATCGTCAAAAATATAGTTTCTTCTTCTAAAGGGTGAATACCCTTAGGTTTCAGCATTTCTAAACTTATTCTTCTTTTAGCATGTGTTTGCATGTTCTTTACAGTTGGTACTGCCAAAAAGCGTCAGCCAATTAGAAAAAACTGCAAGCCACTAAAACTTTACCAAAAACAACATTGCTCGCGTTTGCCCATCATCCGGTTTTTGTTTTTTGTAATATTCGCCATAACTTTTCGCTTTATATGAGCCATAAAAAAGCGCCTGGCTGAAGTTTTTTCTCTTTTGTTTTTAGTTTTATGACAGCGTGCCTACCACACACCACATTCTGAAAGAGAAGAATGGTAAGTATGAAAGAAAGAAAGAGTTGCTTGCCGCATGCTAAATTTAAAATCGTTAAAGGACCATCAAGAAATGCGCTTTGTTGTGCTTTGAATTGAGCTCTTCAGTTGTAATGTTTTTCGTTGTTTTTTTCTTTTTCTCCTTCTTCGTCTTCTTCTTTTGGCTCATAATCATCATAAGTAATCTAAATTCACAGCTATGGCCATTGTCTCTCTCCATCTTCTTCTTCTTCTTCATCCTCGTACGTTGTTTCGGTTGCTTTTGCTCTTGAGTGCATTGTAAAAGTGCAAAATTTTATAGTCGACTTTTTGGCAGCGCCACTGAAACTAAATCGTGTTATGCTTGCTGCCTGGTTTTGCTTCTAGTCAAATGTATTGCACATGAATGGAAATGACTTCTGACTCCATCTCTAATATACTCACAGAGAAAGAGAGATACACATAGAGAGAGAGGGAAGTACTTGCTGCTCATTGTAATTTACATTTATGGCTATTGTAATTATAATTGTTTTCCGGCAAGGCAACCCGCTGTTTTACACACACACCCACACACTCAGACTTCAAAATGTCTGCAAGGGGTACATAAATATTATTGTGTGGTGTCTATTGTCGTATTATGTATACGTGGCCTAGCTTTGCCTTTTTTGTTTTTTATTAATTAATTTTTATATTTGTGTTGTGGCATTTCATAATATTATGCTAGACTCGAAGTAATTTTTTTTTGTCGATTTTTTTTGCAAGATATTGTTTTTATTACTGCATCAATTTTTATTATTGCATTAAATTAAATCATGCACATCAAGATTGATTTAATTAGCATTGAATGGCATGAAAAATTGGTAATTGAAATCACTTTTTTTTGTGACAATAATGGGTTTATTAATTAATTTTGTACAACTATAAAAAATGGGACCTTTTTATAGAAATTGTAATTATTTTACTTTGTTTTTTACAAGTGCTTCATCACCGGTTATTGTGTGATTGTGATTAAGTTGATATTATATCTATTTTGAGCTTAAAGATATGTATAAAATCTTATAATATTATTGCACTTTATTGCTTTTCTAATTTATTTTTGATAATATATGATAAATTTTATATGCATAGCCATTGAAAAACAATTTATTTTGCAGTTATTTGATTTATTTTTGATATGCCCCAAAATTCTTTCCCCATTTTATTAGAAAAATATGTACATTGCCTGATAATTGCATGTAGAGTATCTATATAAAAATAGCAAAATAATTTATTATGCTTTCAAGTTGAGTGGGCCATATAATATTTATTTAAAAGCCACATACCTAAATGCAGTCATTTATTAGCTTCCCAAAAGTATATAGAGGTGTTCCACAGACAGAGTAAAATAATATTTATACTGAGTAAATTTATTGAATGGAGTTGAAAAGTTGTTAGCTGAGATTACTTTGAATATGCAATGTTTTTTAATTAACACAACGTTTAACATTGGCAAGCCAATAGATTTGGTTGGCAATTTATTAGGCAAATATTTGGAAATAAATTACTTGACAAGAATAAGAACAAGACCACAATAAACACACAACAATACCATAAAGTGAACAAACATGCATAAGTACAATAACAAACACAACGTTCAAGGTAAAATAGTACTTGGTTTCAAACTCGAACGGACTTGTTAGTTGCAGCTTACAAATTCAAACAGAAAATGTAGTCTTACACTTTGGTAAACATTCTTAAATACATTTGTAACAAACTTGTGTTTTAACTACAACATCAGACAAAACAACATTCGCACACTCTTTTCACGGTAGCTGACAAACAAGTTAACTGAAAAGAAGTTTGTTTAAGTTTTCTTATACTTTATTCAAATTGAAAAGCATTTGCTTAAATTATTTGATTAAACCAGTCGAATTAAAGAGCTTAGCTTAAATACTTTACTCTTAGGCTTATATCGATGGAAATGTTAATCGTGAGCCGGAGTGCTCAAAATCTAAATCCCAAATTGTTTTAAATCCAATTTTGAAACGACGATAATCCAACTTTATTAAGCTTGCAAATATTTTGTGCTCCACAGACTTGAACAATCTAGAACAACGATAAGCTGGCTAACACGTAGCTTTTGCACAAGTTTCGCATGGGATTCGGTTGGCCAACATTTTAGCCATTTATAATATTTGTCAGGAGCAACAGCAACAGCAACAGCAACGGCAACGGCAACAGCAACGGATAGCAAGAACTCCAAACATTTCAATGCCGCTCGATTCTGAGGAAATTTCACTTGAAATTCGTTTGCCATTCCGAGTGTCGACTGCTTTTGAGCTTTTTGTACATTGTTAAATGTTGTTTACCTGCCTGAATTTTGCTACGCATTGTTCCTGCTGCTGCTGCTGCTGCTGCTGCTGCTTTTGTTGTCCTGTTTACATTGGCATTGCAGTCCATTCAGCATATGGACCTGGTCGCAACGGAATGCGAACAGCAAATACCCAGCAGCTGGATTTTATTATACCAAAAAGGTGAATGCATGAAAACCAAAATACTCGCTTCATTTTAGCGTTAATGGAATTTTGATGCAGTGTTCAATAAATCTGCCGACAAAATGTTACAAATTGCAGTGGAAATTAATTATCAAGCTGAAAGTTTGTTAGATAATTTATTTACACTTAAGTACTAGTATAACTACAAAATATCGTTTTTACACCTTACCTTTGAAAATGTTTTCCAAAAGTATTTATAATGAGCTTAGCTCTTAAACAAATATCACGATAATTGTTCACAAAATCCCTGGAGTCACATTATTGTCGGCTACTTAATTAGTTGTTGTTTTCGATTGCTCACGCCCCCAGCTGCTGACACGCCCACAAGTGGAGGGAAAAACGCGAGTTTCACCTTTATATGAATATATATTTTTCGATACATTTTGCATTGAACAGGGGAAATGTTAAGTTTAATTTAATTGCCACAACAAAAGGCCAAATGGCCAAATGGCCAAAAGGAGCAACAATGTGGCCCAAGGCACACAAACAGAGGACACACCCATTTACACACACGTACGCAGACACGCGGACACACACACACATATCCTTTGTAGATATTTGTCATTATTCAGCCACACGCATTGCTATCATTATTGTTTCGCACATTTGTCGCTGTTATTGTTGCTATTGTACAGGATATATACATATGTTTATGTAGTACATAACCCATGCATATTGGCCAGACATTTCATGTTTCTCTCTGGCAATACATGTTAATAATTGTATACTCACACAAATACACATGCACACATACGTACGTACGCTATGGCAATTATTATTGCGCCGCATTTTTGGCGTTTGTTGGCTTAAACGTAACCACACATTTGGGGAAATTATTGTTAATATGCAGCTGCGTACCAGCCTTAATATAGTACAACGTCAGCTCCCAAACCGCCAAGCCGCCAAACCGCCACGCTTATCGTTCACAAACCGAGAGTTTGATGCCTTTGCCACCTGGCAATAAGGTTTATACACAGTTTAAAGCGGTTTCAAATTATGCCGCACTTCATGCATGCCTGCTGAATCTTTCAGATTATAGGCATTATAATTTGCTATGCTCATATTCCATGAGCTGTACAACAATTAATATATTAAACAATACAACAATAAATATATAATATTAAATATCTGCTAACAAGTCAAAGTTCTTCTTCAACAACAGTTCTTTCACAATGATGAAACTTTTGTGATTAAGGTCGCGGATTTTCTACGAATGAAAACTGGATTTGAATCCAAAAGTTTGTTGCTTAAAGCAATGCTTACTTTAATAGACTAATGCTGACACTTAATAGTGGGCAATTGAAATTCAAATATCAATAGATAATTAGCATAATAATACTGCTTAGCAAAATGCACATTCACACACATACATACACCCACACACCCACACGTACACAGGAAGAGGAAAATGCAGGCGCCCAAAGCTACTAAAAATAATAGAAGGCAATATGGAACTTGGTAGTATGGAATAGCGCAGCGTATAAAATTTATTACACATATACACACACATACACTAGCACACTAGCACAGTTACACTTACATGGACTCACATTAGCGTTTGCTATCAACTGTATAGCATTTTGCACGAGCTTCTCTATATGGCCATGAAACACTTTGGCACAAATTTGAATTTTATTTGCTACTTCCTGCGTTGTATTGTTTGAGTACTCGTAGTTGTAGCTGCTGTTTTGCATGTATGTATGTGTGTGTGTGTGGCTGTTGGAGTTGCATACATTCATACGTGTATTATTGTTAGCCTTGCGGCACTTTGCTTTTACTTTTTAACCATGCAGCACCAAGTGAAAACTTATAAATACGTCATGCTGCTAATGTGGCATAATTTCGCATAAAACTAAAGGAATAAAACTCCATGCGAACATTATGAACAATACAACAATACGACCTGAGCGTAAGAGAGTAGGATCCAAGCAAACTCAACTCATAAATAAGTACATTACCCATATGGATTAATGGGTGTGGCAGTCAAAATGCAAAAGCACATAAGTTATGCAGTATTTATGACACCTTTAATCAGCTTTAATAAACAAAAATCTTGGAGATATTCAAATACAAAGTATATAAATAATAAATATGTATAGAATGTATATTATTTTTGCATTTCACACAGTGTATCATTTCAACTTTAGATCAAATCATCACACACATTAATTCTACCATTTCACATGCCAGTCAATACGATTACGATTACAATAAATACCCATAGGAATGACCTTTGTACCCACTTGCTAATGTTACGTACGAATATTGTGGGAATATCACCTATCAAACAGTCAAACAGATACACCATAAATTGAGTTATGCAAAGTTCAGCTATCAAATTCAATGTGTGCCATAAATTTAGACGCACAAATTGCATTTGATTCGTTCGTGTAAAGGCGAACAACGTGAAATATTTGTGAACAAATTAAGCGCTAAAAAGTTGGCAAGCAAATGGGCCAAAATGTTGTTAGGCTTAAAAATTCACTTTGACTTGCGTCGTTTCCTGCAGCTAAATCACTAATTAAAAACCGTTGACCGTGATAATGTTTACACGCACATCCAGCGACCAAAAAAAAAACACAAACAAACAAACAAGAATGAAAACCTATAGGGTGAACCGTCAACGGGTTGTGAAAAAGACATACTGACTACTGAAAGATTAGCCCTGGAATGGCCCTATGTGCGTAAGCATGTTTGTTTGTATAATATATGTATATTTTAGGACTGTTAATGTATGTAAATGTTTTAATTGAAAAGTGTTAGCAATTGCGTAAACCTAAAAATTAAGTACAAACAATTTCATAATCTGTATTTTTGAGAAATGTGTTATGCATATGTAGAAATTGGTCTGGCAACGCTACTCAGCCAGAATAATCGGTAGTAGCGATAGCTACCAAGCAGCTAGGTGAGGCTCGGCGACAGATCTGATCAAAAGTCCAAGGTGAAAATGCTGCTTGGATAAGGGTCGAACGAAGTTGCAAAACATCACTCACATCAACAAGAGAGCTTTAGACGCACTACTGTAAAAATGGATCTGGCAACGCCGCTCGGTCAGAGTAATAGAAGAACCGATAACTATCGAGCAGCTCAGTGAATCTTGGCAGCTCTGATCGAGAGTACGCGGGAAAAGGGCTGCTTTGGAATAAACGATGAAAATACACTATACTTTTTATTTGCGTTCTTAATAATTCTTACAAATCTACAAATAAATTTATTATAATAAAAACAAAAAATTTACAAATGAAACTCGTAATTTCATATACATAAGTATGTATATAGTCGCACCTATTTTTAAACCATTTTAACGCTTGCGAACACAATCAATAAAACGGCAAATTTACAGCCCGAAGTCAACTAACTAATAACCAGTATATGAACACTGAATCTGTGCACTTCATAAACAAAATTGACCACACACACTTTGCAGTCAAATTATTACATGACCATCAGCATTTCACTACAACAATTGGAGAGCCCAAAGCGAAGTGCGCACTTTTTATATGGACTTTCAATTAAATCGTTGAAAAAAACACATATATCTATACATATATGTCGCTTATGAGTTTTCACAACTGCAGAAAAAAGGTAAAAAAAAAGAAATTGAAATGAAATTGAAAATGAATTTGCCAAATAACATAAGGCACTGTAAAGGACATTTCGTTCATAAAAAATTAATATATATATATGTATATATTTTTCAACTATATATTTTTTTCTTTGAGCTATCTAACTCGCACAATTGAATTGAAATGGCTTTTCATATGTATTTCAATTTTCAAATCTTACTCTTTTCATATTATTTCCGCACATTTATTTCGGTTTTTTCGTTTTGGTTGAGGGTTCCGTTTGGTAATTTGCACAAACTGAGCGCTGAAATTCGCTGACAAATTACTAATTGAAAGCTCGCGAGCTCAACATTGTGCATGGGTTTGGGGAAGTGAGTTGGTGGGCTGGTGGGCCGGTGGGTGGGCGTGGTCCATTATACCCACAATGCACCCAATATGCAGTGACCTGCAAGGTCCAGGTTTATTTTGCCCAAATGCGACGACATGTGTATGCCATGTGTGTATGTATGTACGTGTGCGTGTGTGTGTGTGTGTGTGTGGGTGTGTGTGAGTTGAACCGAATGCCAAATGCTAGGCATAGCGAATAGTGAGAAGCTAAACACACACATACATAGATTTGTATGTGGCTATATCAGCGGTTGTGCCCATGGATGCAAATGCTGTTTGTCGGGCTCAAGGCTGACGTTCGCTTTTCGCTTGCCCCTTGCCCTCAACAATTGAACGCCTCCCGCCTTTCCGCAGCAACCAACTGTTTGCCTGCCTGCCTGCCTGCCTGCCCGGATGACTGGCTGCCCGGCTGACTGATTTATATGCAAAACGCGGCGAGAACAGTTTTTCAATTAAATTCGTTTGAGTTGTCGTCGCGGATTTCAATTTGAAAGCTGCCATATAATTTATTAGCATTAGCCGCACAACGACTTGAGCCCCGTTGCAAAAATCAGACAAAAAAAAAAACCAACCACAACAACAGCAACAGCAATAGCAGAAAGAGAAAAAGAAATAACAAAACGAATATAATGAAAGCAGAGCTTCATCAAATGCGGCTCAATCCAATAACACAGTGAATGAAATTGTGACAAATTTGCTTTTCACTTTGGAAAATTAAAAACGCTCGCATAAAATATACACGCCGAGCAAAATTTTCATTCATCATCACAAAATATCGCATGATGCGTTCTTCTTTAAACAATGCTCTAACTCGGTGAGAGGTATATAGACTATGGTATGAATATTATAATATTCTCGATTATCTAGACGTTCTTAACAAATATATCTCTACTGTGATTTTGCATCACATATTAGTCACTTTCTAATAGAAATAACTTTATAATTAATAATTAAATAATGTGCACTATATAGAGCACTCAATGGCTGGCTTGACTTCAATGAAATTCCATTTCTTGCATTCACAATTTTTTATTTTTTTTTTGACAATATTTTTCCTTTTTTTCTGGCGTTGACTTGGCAAACTTAAATCCAAGGCATTTGATATTGATTTACTTAAAAGGCAATATCAGTTTGCAAAAGCAGCAGTATCAAAACCCTTAGCCTCTCAGACCAGAGCAAAAGAAATGGAGAGTTGCGAGAAAGAGAAAGAGGGGGGGGGAGATGGGAGATGACAAGGATGGCAAGGATGGCAAGGATGGCGTCGTCCCCCTAATATTGAGAAATGTGAAAATTGTACAATGAAAATTGGAGTGAAATTAAACTAAAGCCCGAAGGCGATAATGTCGCTTAGGATGAGAGATGCCAGACAAAGTCTTTTTGGTAACAGAGCCAGGGACAGGCTGTCCGGCTGAATGACTACTGCCTGACTTGTTGGCATTTATTTTAAGGGGGAGAGAAGGCGTGTGTGTGTGTGTGTGTGGCAACCACCGCAACAGAACGTAACGCAACGCAACGCAACTTTGGGACACTTAAGCGACATCGTTGTCAAGTACTTTCATCTATGTATGTTTGTCTGTGTCTGGTGGTCGAGTGAAGGAAGGGACGGGGCGGGGCGAGTCGGGGAGAGTGGTATGTTTCAAGGCCCCATGCCTTTCTAATGAGACAAAAATTGCGATTTGAATGCAAATAACTGCAGGGCTGCTCCAGACGGACAACAATTACATGGCATTGAAGTGGACTTGGGCGATAGGGTGACAACTCTGCTTGTACAGCATTTTCTCTCTCTCTCTCCCTGTCTCTGTGTCTCACACTCTCTCACAGTCCCTGTCATCCATTTTAAAATCTTAGAAAATGCAAATGCAAAAAGCATTTTTGGGCTTTGCTTTTGTGCGACGACGACGACGACGACGAGAACGACGACGCCTGTTGGCATTTAAATTAAGTTCTTCGAGTGGACCTGCGGAGCATGGAATGTTGAATGGAATGAGAGAGAGTTCCATCCAGGCCACATAATTTTTTGTGGGCGGCAGCAGCCAGGTAACAGCCAGGTCTGTTTGCATTTAATTAAATACCAATATTTGAATCAATTTGCATTCAATGTGATAAATGCGAGAGGCATGGCACGACTAATCAACTGTGGAAGTTAACATTTCTTCATTTCTCTCGACTCCGGCATATTTGTATTCTATTAATTTGGTCATTGACAAAGTTATTTACTCAAGAGCTGTGACTCAAGAATTCGGCATTTACTAACCTGGCCTGGCCTGGCCTGACCTGACCAGAAAGTTGGCTTTATGATTCATGATGCTGCCAAACTATGCCGAGTATTTCAGGACTTTGACTTCCACAACAAATCTTGGTCAATTTGATTGCGTTTTGGTTTTGTTCAAGGTATGGAATTTTGTTAACAATGTGCTAGAGAAATGGTATTTTTATGTGGTTAAGTAGTATTAAATGTATTTGTATATACTAACACTTAATAGTTCAATTCAATTTTTTGATAATTTGGCTATAGTTTAGTATTTTTCGGTCGAGTTTAACCAAACGACAAGCGATGGCGATTTGTTTGCCGCATTATTTGGAAATTGAATTATTAATGTTTCCACAGTTTACTTTCACAATTCATGGTATGCTGACAAATTAATTGAGCTCGCATTTCAATTAAATTTTCTCACTTTATAGCAAACGTAAATGGCAAATCATGGGCAATATGGCACATTAGCTTCTGATAAAGGTGTGCTATATATTTTAAACCATTACAACTTAAGCAAAACGATTAAGCTTAACTTTTTAACGAAAATGAATTGCTATTCGTTTTTTCTTTAATTTGATTTAAATTTCAATTCGTTGTAATTTCGAACAAATCAAATTGAAATCTTTTTTTGCCAACTAATTATTTGCATATATGTAATTCTGTTTCACTGTGTTTGTGCAAGAAAAACCAATCAATTATTTATTGCACACATATATACATATTTTTCACAGCACTTTTCGAAGTAAAAATAATTGTTAGTTTATTGCAAATTCGTTTGGATGGGCGCCATATTTTGATTTGATTAAAAGTGAACAATTTTGACAAGTTAACGTTCATAAATATAAATCAATTTGAAGTGAGTTTGGTCAGTTTGGGTATACACGAAGTAACAATACCCTGTACTAATACAGTTATACCCTCTGTTTACTGGGTATATATTTTAGTCGAGTAAAGTTCTTACTTAGTTCAGACTTTTGTCAGATTTGTTAATTTTAGTTAAATCACTCACAAAGCACTTTAATTATATTTTAAAGTTACATTAACACACATTAATAATATATGTATGTGTATATTTTTATGTCTGCAACAGAGGTGTTAATTTGTATAAAGTTTTTTTTGTGTTATTCTGTTAAGCCCATATTTTATTGTATTTGGAATTGCTGTTATTGCTGCAATAAGATAATAACAATGATTATCAAACAACATGTTAAAGCATTTATTGGTTTGCTGCCACATAATATAATTATGTTGATAATCGTGCATTAATGCCTGATTTATTTACACGTTGAGCAATACATAAAAAAGAAATTTATATATTGAAAAAAAAAAACAAAACAAAACTTTAACACAGGAAAAATTCAAACAAATTGCAGGTACCCATTATATGGATAAAAAGGGATATAATGGTTGTGCGCCTTCTAACTAGTTTTCAACAGAGTTTGTTTATTGGTTGAACAACATGTGGCAAGTGTTTTATGTAAAAGTTTCAATACATAAAACAGTTTCAACTGAAAACATATGTTCTTTCTCATTAAAAAAAAAAAGGAAAAAGATAGAAATTGATCACCAACAACCACTACCAAATGGGTTAGAAAATAAAAATGTTGCTTTAGGTAATTATATATTGCGTATACGCACTGTGCACAAAACAAACTCATTCCTAGGCAAATGAGGTGGGTGTACAAAAGTGTGTGGGTGTACGTGTGTATATAACGTTATGAACTGTGCACAAATTGTTTGGTCTTTTGCTCAAGTTGGCTTTAGCACTTAAGCATGGCATAAGCTTTGTTGTGGCCTGTGGAGCACACTGGTCAATGCTTTGGCATTTCTTCAAAAAGCCATTGGCTTTGCTTATAAAATAATGTTCTCACCACAAGCGTTTGCTGTGGCTTGTTTGCCAATACGCCAGCATAGCAGAAGGCGCATCAATCCAACCATCTACCAGCTAGCCAATCTCTCGATACTAATATCTCTATGTAAGTAATCGCTGCAGCTGCTGTTGCATTTGAGCGCTAGATGAATTTCTTCACAAGCTGTGACGCAATTCATGCGAACGTGTCTCAATAACAAAATTAACAGAAATTGCAACATATTGTTGCATGTGGTCATGCTGCGTGTGTGTGTGTGTGTGTGTGCGTTTGTGTTTGTGTTTGTTACTACAAGGTGGACGGCACGTGCGTTTGTGGTCAGCGCCACAATAAATTGTAAGAAAAATCAACGTGACGGTCAGTCAGCAACAGTGTCCAAGAAGAGTCAGTTTCAAAAAACAAAAAAATAAAACATTTTGACAACAGGCAACATTTTACTACACATACAAATTGTGTCTTTCTGAATTTGATAAATTAAATATTTAAGGTAACTTATTTTCTAACTGAAGTTAACTCAACTTGAACTTAGCAAACAATATGTCAACCTCGAAAAACAAAAACAAATGGAATATATAAATATATATCAATCTGTCGATTTTGTACAAATAGCCTGACATTTTATTTTTGACAGTGTAGCTAACCCACAATCAGCAACAACTTCAAATGCAACTTCTGCACAATGCGGCACAGCTGGAGCTCCACCACCAATGGCCAACAGCCAACTGTGGCAACAACAAACAAAAATGCTTAATGAAGCGACTGCCTGCCCCAGAGCATAGCGAACAGTGGCAGCAACACTGACAAAAGGGTCGCCAATCTTTGGCAACTGTTGCCCGCCCAAACCCTTGACTGAGCTCGTTTTACGCCCATTCACACTGACAGTCCAATAGAGAGAGAGAGACACACAGAGACAGAGACAGAAAGAGCGACGAAATAGTTCTCTAAACAGAGGGAGTGGGGGGTTTTACTGTACCACACATGTGACCATTGAATCATCAGCAATAGAAATAGAAATAGAAATAGAAAAGCAAAAACGTACGTGCAAAAATTTGTGCGCTTGATTAAATTTGGAGTCCACCAAATGGTGTGGCAAAAGCAAAAGGCGACTCCGTGACCAGTGATGATGGCATGAATGCCACAAGTGTTGGCTACAGTTGGAAGACAATCAGGCGGCAATTTAAAACCATTTTCACTGTGGGTAAGCCCTCGCACTGCCCCGTCCCGTCCCGTTCCGCCCATAGCCCCCAGGCACCACCTGCTGCTGCTCCGGAAGTCAGTCAGACAGGCAGACAGACAAAGAGACAGACAGGCAGAGCAGCAAACTGAAACAGTTGCAGTTAACTTCTGCTCGATTAGTTTTGATTTGGTTATTCGGCATTAGGCAATATGCTTTTCACTTTACCCATTTTCTTTCATTTTTCCCCATTGTTGACTTTGTTCTTTTGCCTTCTGTCGACACAACCAAATAAACTAATTTTCAACGTCTTCACAGAGACAGCTGCTCAGAGTGTTCCTATATCAACTTGCCACGTGCACTAAATTGTTAATAATACTGATCAATTCATGTACGAAAAGTTATATTCTGAATTTCTTACTTTAAAAATCAAATTCTCAAACTACGTTCCTTTATATAAAGTTACAGATAAAATAGCTATAAAATTGTATCATTTATTGACAATTTATTATTTAGTTTTATTAAAATACTTGACTTTACGTGCGTGTTGGCCAGTTGCTGTCACATCTGGCTAATAGTTAATATCAGTAAGTGGCACGTTTGTAATTCCATAGAACAAGCAACATGACTGCGTATTGCGTATTATATAATATAAAACAATTTTATATTACATTTCGTTAGTGAAATGTTTGGCAAGAATTAAGACATTAAAGTTCTGAAGTTTCCAAGGGGCACCGTGCCTTGTCCACGTGCGTCAAGGCGACCCTTAACACCTTTCATAATTTGACACAAAACCAGAGCGAGAACCAGAGCCAGCTGCAGAGAACTCGATCGTTTGTCGCGCGTGTTGTTTGGTGCCCGAATGAAAGGCATTACACTTCCGCTAAATGTCGCTATTATTTAACAATTTTGTTTATGTATGCTACCCATGCAGAGGGCCTCACCACGGTGGGTGGGAGCCATTTGAATCCTCATGCACACACATACCCTATATGAAAATATAATTTATGGTTACTCAGACTACGACTACGCCAAAAAATGAAAGGGAGGGGAGGTGTGTAAAAAACTAAATTGTCGTCGTCGTCGTCGTCATCGTCGTCAACTCGAAACAAAAAAGTAGGAAAACAATTACAGCTGACTTAACACTTCCGTTGCTTGTTGGCAACATAACAAAAAAAATGCCGCACACGTTTATCCTCCACAATGTTGAAGTAGGTGGTGGGCATGTGGCATGTGGCATGGAGACGTCAACGCATTGCATTGCGCTCCCTTTCAAGCACTTGAAATTGTAATTTAACACGTACAAAATACACCTCTTTGTGTTTTGTAGCCAGATCCTTCAGCTTGATGGGGCCCAGGCACACCAGTTACACACTTGTTGACCCTAAGAATGAGATGAGAATTATCAGTGCCTCACCAACGGGTGGTTACAAACGCAATTAATTTTGTTTTGTATAACATTTTATTGGTTTCATTGCGTTCAAAAAATCAAATGTCAAAATGAACTCGCAAGTAAAATTCTCCAAAAATAATTTTGCTGAATAATATTATAAAGCACCTTAACATAGTTATCAATTTGAATGGTTTGATTTGTGCGACTTACAACTAAATTGTTCACATTGCAGAGGTCTTTGAAAATAAAACCTTAATTGATACGGTCACAATTTATATCTGATCGATAAGTACATATTCGATTTTCTATAGACCTTAAAGCTTATAGATCAAAGCATTTGTTCGTACGTACAATATATTAGAAAGTAAATTTATTAAATGTGGTGCGAGAAATAAATAAGAATAATAAATAAATTGTTCAAGATGGGGGGAATTGATGAAGTGGCAAAAGAAAAAAACAAAAATCATACACAGTTGGCTGTCAAAAATATAATAACATATATTAGATATATTATTCGATAGACTTTTGAAAAGTCAATTGTATTTTGGTAATCTCAACTCAAAAAAAAATTATTCGTTACGTTTTCATTCGACAAATTTTGTGTTTCGATATTTGTGTACATTTCGTTTAACTAATTTCTAATTTTCGAATACATTTGTTCATAAGTCTAGTCATGTTTTGAATATTTGAAATTGGCCAATAAGCTAACTACTATCTGGTAGAAAATGAAAGTCTGTTGCTACCACGCCTTTTGCAAAGGTGCGAACACAAAATTGGCTTCAATATAAAAAAGTCTAACCAACTACACAAAGGCAAAGTAATTGCTGATTATTTAGTGCTAAATTGCTTTTCTGTGTCTTATTAGCTAATGCAAACTTATCAAAAAGCTAAATCATGTAAAATATATGTATATATATTACATATCTGTATGCGTGTATATTTTATGCGTTGTTTTACAGTGATTGGCTTTGTAAATACGTTTTCTTTAGGTGAAAAGCTAATGGCATTGATCGTTTAGTTTCCATTCGAGATTCAATTTGTAACATTTGTTTGAGAAACACACAAATCGAGTAGTGTTTTATGTTTTGTTGTAATGGGTTCTAAAGCATTCTAAAGTAAAAACCTGAAGCATTTCGAGGCAAGGCTTAGATATAACTGGGCGGCATAAACTACATTTGGGCCTTTCGGCTCGAGGTTTGAGGCTCACTTTGGTGACTCAGGCGGTGCATTGGCATTGCCAAAGAGCTCTTCGTATGAGGGAGCTGCAAGAGAAGAGGTTGAGTGAAATTTCTTTGCAACTTTTCAGCTTTTTGCATAACATACGCAATGCCTGGACGGCCTGGTCAGCGGGACGACGATGCCCCATGAATGATCTGGATGCCGCTGAGGTGGATGGCAATTGGGTATATCCGCCGCCGGCTGGAGGTTGTGCAGCAGTTGATGTCGCCGGCTGGTGATGAACGGGCTGTGGCATTGTCAGCAGCGTATAGTGCGGCGAGTCGGGCAAAGGATACGGTGGTAACTGTGGCGGTGGATAGGATTGCACCATCAATGGGCTGGAAGAGTAAGGCATGTAGGGTACATTGGAGTTGCTGCGCAAACTGGCGCGTGCCGAGGGGCTGCCATACTGTGAGGATTGCGAGGATTGTGACGTGTACGACAGCTCCAGACCACCAACGGCCGGACTTAGCGTGGAATCCGATGTGGTTGAATTCAGGGAGCTGCATTCGCTGTACTGCGAAGAATGCGAGGGCGAACCAATGGAAGAGTCTAACGCTGGATAGACAGATAGTGTAGACGTAGGCTCAAATGGATTGCCAGGTGCAGCGGCAGCGGTATCATCCGGCCCAGGTGGCCCATCGTCGGGTCGCGGTGGCAGCGATGGACGAATTGAGCTCAGCCTGTTCGAAACATCCTGCGAATAGACCTTAAACGGCAAATTAAGCACCAAATTCTTGAAAAAACCACGCAGCACTGCCTCAACGCGCAGTTCATACGATATGGTTATGACGCCACTGAACTGCTCATCTGTTGGCTGCGCCGTGTCCGGTATAAGCAGCTCATGGGCAAAGCTCCGCTCGCTCTTTTTCACTACAGATCCCGTCTCCTTGTTGGCAATTGCAATGCATTCGACTTTTTGCACGCGTAACGGCACATGGCTATAATATGTGACATATTGTAAAATGCTGAGCAGAGAAAAAAAAGGTATTAGCAAAAGGTTAAAAAAGGTGGCAACACGGTTAATACTTACTTGAAGCGCAGTTTCTCTACATTGGTTGTGCTATTGTTCATAACGGTAACACAGATGCGCAACGGTTCACCACGCACTGCAAAATTCTCGGGCAGCAGGGCCACCATGGTAATGGGTCGTGTACCAAACAGACTAATGGTCTTCGTGATTTGCTTCTCTAGCGGTGTGGGATTTCTGCGAAAGGTCGAGGGCAGCGGCACATTCTTCACAACCGTAAATGGGATGGTATGACGTTCGTCAAAGGTCCAGGGTCTTTGGATGAGGATCCGCATTTTGTATTTGATGCTGCCATAACTGCCTCTGAAACTAGAGGGCAATTGACGACCGAGTGCAACGTTAAAGATATATGTGTGCTCGCCGGGTGACAGCTCTAGACCCCGTGGCTCAAATTCGGGAAGCGGAGTTTCGCTATGCTCGTAAATCTCTTTGCTGGTATAGAATAAGCTGCGTGTGTACTCATTATTGTTTGAGTTTTTTCGCAAGATTTCCATCCATTTGCATTTACCCTTGCCAGTTACTTGGATTTTGATAGCTGAGGGAATTAATATTATATTATTTATAACATTTTATATAATAATTAATTAATATAATTGAAAATACAAATTCGTTAGTCTATGTTTAAAGTTTGAATTCTAAAAGAGGCGACCTCTAACGAAATGCTTGCGTACTAATGCACCATGGTTTGTGACTGGGCTATGCGGTATCGCCAACTACATAGCAACTATCGCCTTGTTAATATATCGAAACCAATGTATACGTGAATTTATCAAAATATGAGTGTTGCCACATATTCGCTAAGCTGAAAACACGACTCTTTCCTGCTGGCATTGTACAAAATATTAAAATATTTCATTTAATTGGCTGTGTTAAATTGGACAAGTAATTGTTGAAAAAAACCAGGTAAAAAAACTCGTGTTGTGGTTGCGATTCTGCACGTGCAATTGCGGCAAAGCACAAAACACTGTATTTGTATAGTTATTGGAGAGCCGATAATTTTTTCTTGCGTATCTATTCTTAAACATTTCTTTTTTTTGCACTTCAGGACGCCAGACAGTGAAATTTGCAATGAATTAGTATTTGACAAACATGAATGCCAATTATATATCACAAGCCTTGTGCTACCATGGCCAGCCACTGCAAAAGATTTGGGACGATGAAAGAGGCGTTGACGATTTGCGACGCCTCAATTTAACGCAGCCCAACTACAGTGTCTACCAGGAGCGACAAAAATATTTTACTTTTCAGGAGCGTGCGAAACGCTTAAAAATCCATCAGTTTCTGGCACGAAAAGCAAGCGATTTGTATGACCGTCAGCTGGTGGGTCATGTTATGGAGGAATCATGGCAAACGCAAATGAGCAACTGCATCGCTTCACAACCTCCGATGGAGTTCTACTTAAATGTAAAGGACAAACGCAAAGCCTATGCATATCGCATTGGCGCACTCAAACAGGGTGATATCGTGTTTGCCACTGTGCAAAAAGTAATGTCGAATGCCAATCGCCTTGTGGTCAAACCATTGTGCACGGCAGAACCCTTACACTTCTACCTGGCGGATGTACCCATCAAGGTTTGTAAAACAAATCAACTAGCTGAACGTTGTGGATGTGCACACATTAGGATTATTGAAGATCTGTAAATTAATGATGATCTACGTTTGCATTTGTGTGTTTAGGCAATCATATTGCAGGAACAATGGGGACCACTACCGCTGGACAAACAGGGTACACCACGCCCATTTGCCGCTAATGATTTTATACGTTGTGAAGTCTGCAGCGTATCGGCAGATGTGGAACGCTTAACTCTGGGCATGGTGGGCCTATATAATAAGGACCCTGATGTTAAGCTGGGACTTTGTGATCTAACTGACTTTCCCAACTACTATCGGTATGATTTTATGATAATTAATCGGATACGTTTACTTATAAAAACTTCTTAGCCCAATACATAATCTGGATCCATTGACGGCACCTCACTACGAAGATCAGTTGAACGCGGCGCTTGAGCTTGAGAATCCTAACTATGATGTGCTATTCCAGCTAAATGGCTTGCAGCCCAACGAGAATCTAACATTAATGAGCAGTATCAAAGGTGGCTTTCCCGACGCAGACTATGCGCCGGAGTTGCGACAAAAACAAGCCTCACAGTGGGCATTTCGGTAAGTTTCCCTGCTCTAATCACGGCTGGTCGTTTCGGTCTGGCAAAAGACAACGTGCATGATAAGAAACAATATATGAGACTATGTTTATGCCGTAGTTGATCGATACTACAAACACCGCTGTTGTCTAAGAGTTTATTGAATGGCCAGCAGCCAGCTGTGATTGGATTCCAATAGTATGTAAGATAAGCATCCATATATGTATGTATAACTGTCCGTATATATATATCCATTGCACAACAAACAAAACCAATTTTCAAAAAAATCAGCTCCGTGGCTGATGGCATTGAGCACTTTAAGAATGGCCAACAAGTTGAGGCCTTTCAGTGTCTGAACAAGGCCCTAAACATTGATCCGCGCAATGTCGAAGGGTTGGTGGCGCGCGGCGCACTTTACGCGAATCGTGGCAGTTTCTTGAAGGGTCTGAAAGACTTTGAAAAGGCGCTAATGTTGAATAAGTACCATGTGAATGCGCGTAAATATATGGGCGAAACACTCGTAGCACTTGGACGCAGCTATGAGGAGGAGAATCGCATACCTGATGCTATCAAGGCGTATACCGATTGCCTTAATCTATTGCCACAACATGAACAGGCGCGCATTTCGCTGGATGCACTGCAACAGCTGCGACCAACTTCCATTCCCGGCACTAGCTCCGCCGTGTTGGCCCTGCAGCAGCGTGGCTCTGATCTACTGAATTTGCCCGGCACTGGTACCGCCGCTCCTATTACAGTTGCCTCCTCGGACGATTCAACCTCATCCAGCGGTAGTGAGAATGAGAACGATAGCGAGGAGCAGTGTAAGTGTCAAGCTGCACCTTAACTGATTTAACCTCCAACCAACCTATTTTATTTTTTAGCCGGCAAAATACGTTCTACCTTGCCCGTTGAGCAGGATAAACGCGCCGTAAGCGATGCTCTTTCAGCCAACGAATTTAAGCTGGACGACGATGAGACAATGAGCAGTGTACGTCGACTGTTGCGTGAAGCCAGCAAACACAAAAAATCAAAGAAGAAAGGCAAAAAGAAGAAGGACAAGGAAAAGGATAAGGATAAAAAGGAACGCAAGAAGTCCAAATCAAAGTCGGTTGAAACTGGTAATGCATTTACAGCCACAGACGCTGCTTTGGAAATGCTCAAGAAAATTGACTATGCGGAGGCTTTCAGGTAACTGCGTGTGTCTTCTATTAAACTTGTCAATTCAAAAAAGATCATAAAATTTTTAAATAGAGTAAAATGATGATCTAGTTTAACTGACTTGTTTTTAAGTAACCGCATATAACTTTCAAATATCCTTTGCGCTCTTCCATGCATAACGAATTAGCCGGAATAAGTATGCTGAGTGAGTTGCTTTTATTTGTTGTGCCCATATTACACGTTTTTTTTTTGTTTTTGCTAACAACCTTTGCAGGCTCATGAGTAGCAGCAGCAACGATGCACAGCTCAAGTCACAACTGCAAAACTATTTCAAGAGTAAACAGCGCTCGGAATCGCCACCGCCCCCACCACCAGCCGTACCCGCCGCGAGTATACGCAAACAGCCCATAGCTGCAGCTCATAACCTGATGATGGGACCAAGCACTTCGAAGTATGCAGCTGCTGCGGTTGCCCATGTGAATGATGAAAAGCCGCCGCCAGCGCCCAAGTTCCATCAACATCAACAACAGCAGGAAATGCCACAGCAAAAGCTTTCATTTCAAATTAAGAAGCGTCCGCTGCAAATGGACAAATTTGGTTTATTGCGTTTGGCAACGCCGCTAAGTTCGCGATCTCGAAGTCGCAGTCGCTCGCCCAGGCGTCGCAGTCGTAGCCGCTCTCGCAATAGACGCCCCTTAAGGCGATCGCGCAGTCGCAGCAGGAGCAGTAGACGAAGCAGTCGATCCCATCACTCCAGATCACGCAGACGGCGTAGCCCAACTCGCAGTCCGAGTCGCAGTCGAACCCGAACCCCTTCTCGCAGTCGTAGTAGGAGTAGAAGTTATTCGCCAACGTGGTCTGGGGGACGCTTTAGAGGAGGTCGTGGATATAGGCAACGCTTTAATCATCGGGACCGGCGATCGCGCTCACGTTCCTTTGGACGCGGACGCCGCACACCATCGCCGTTTGTGCCGCGACGCACACCCTCCCCGGCCGCACGCCACCGACGCACACGATCTCGCAGCATCAGTCCGCGACGCCACCAGCCGGCCCGTTTTAATCCGCGCGGACGAGGCCGCGGGCGAGGACGTTTTCAGCATCGCTATACTTATGACATCCGTTTCAATGGACGGCGTTCTAGTCGTGAGAACAGTGTTAGCCCACCGGGCGACGGACCGACAATTGAAGAGGTGGACGAAATGATCAGAGAAGCACAAAAGGAACGCAAGCAAGGCATCATGGGAAGTGATAAGGACATAGTAAAAGAAGGCCACAAACACAACCAGTGACACCGCTTAGAAACTAAGTTAAGGCACATCCAATGTTAAGGTTTTTTATAAATAGTCCTAAAAAATACTTATTAACCATTGCAAATGTAATTGACATCTCTGAAAAACCCCTTTCCCCCTACCAACGCAACCAAGAACACCAAAATAAAGAAGCTTGCGAAGCATTTTCTGCATGACATCATGCATTACATTAACAAATGCTATTTTACATTACAACTTTTTTTGCAAATTCGAAACAAAAATTCTTTATTGTATTAAAAAAAAATATATATATCAACAAATGATCGCGGTCTTAAAAAGTTGAATATTTTTCGTATCCTGTATAAATGGTAAGTGAGGATAAGTACAAATAAATATTTAAACCAAAATTAGTCACATATGTTTTTTTTTTTAGGAAATATTAGACAAAGCATCATTATTTTGACAAACCTGCATGATGTTTTCAATTGCTAAAAAAAATAAATCGACATTCGGAAGAGGATTCCATGATCCAGTAACGAGAAGCAAAAATTAATCGCATATATTTTAAAATATTTTTAGAAAACTTTATAATACTTTTATTATACAGCAAAATATAGATATAGTATCGACCCGTTTTAAGTGTTTGTTTACAGGGTAGTTGGTGGACCTACTAATGATATCAACAGTTGATTGTTGTTTTCAATTGTTAATTGCTTGCATACCGAAATAAACATATACACTTACATACGCACACATGTAATTCTATTTATATCGAAGCGTGTGCTTTGCGCCTCTCTCAAAGCATTACAATCACAACCACAACAAACAAATGTAGATTACTTAAACCGGCTATTCACAATAGTTTACGCTCTCTTACGCACCAATACCACAGCACGCCACAACACAAAGAGAACCAGAGAGCTTACTGCCTGCTATGTATTGGTGACACATATGGTGCAGTTGTCTCGTCTAACTAAAAATCATACGAGCAGAGCGCATAAAAAGTCTGGACGCTTAACGAAGTTCAAACTCAGTCCGAGATAAAATGTCCCCCCTCAATTCAGTTGATATTTGCCTGCCGGTAGCAGCAGAAGCGCAACTTTGGAGGAGCATATTAGGGGGGAATGTTTGTGTCCCATTGTGTGCCTTCTGCTTGTTTGTGTACATACATACATATATTACTAGTGTAAACGATTTTGATTAAGAATAACATACGCACAAAGTTATTGTAAAACCAAACTCGAATAAGCAGGTAGTCATCGCAGACATACTTGGCCGAATATTATAACACGCGATATACTAAAAAAAAAAGTGTTTTTAGGTAAGTAAGTTTATTTTTTTAGCGTTTCAAATTTATATAAGCGCTGTATTCGCCAAGTAAGAACTTAGAAATAACGTGGAAAGTAACAAACGAGAAATGCAAGAAAAATAGCGAATACAAAATGTAAAGTGCAGAGCAAAACAACACGCGGCGGCATTGGCTTTTGTTTGGACTTTGAACGATAAGAGCGCACCCACAGCAAAAACAAAGACAAAGAACTTGGAAAAAAAGCCACGCTTGTGGTTGTTGTTGCTACTGCGCTACACTTTTGTTACCATGTGGAGCATATGAACACTAATATGCCGTATGTGTTGAAGAAGGTGAATGAAATGAAAGATAATACAAATTATTATTTATAATCGTTTGCTAGTTCACCGCTATCTTTTAATAGCCTGATAAATATTGTTGTTTCGATAGTACAGTGGCCAAGTGCAAATAAAAAGGCTTCGATTCGAAATTTTTAATTCGAAAACTTGCATTGCATTTGTAATAATATTATTGCCTTGCAAACTTTCTGGTAATCAAGGCATTTATCACACAGATATTTTACTTTAGTAACAAATAAAAATAAACAAAAACCTCTAGATTGTTATCAAAATCATTAAAATGTACTCATATATCTGTTACTTTAATTCTCTTGCAGCGTAAACTGAACGAAAATCCCGCAAATAAAATGTATACAAAAATATTTCGTGCTGTGATAATCGGCGCCCCTGGCTCCGGTAAAGGCACCATCTCGGAGCGCATTGTAAAAACGTTTGGCTTTCTGCACATCGCATCGGGCGATATTCTTCGCCAGAATATCATCAACGGCACGGATTTGGGCAAAAAAGCACAACGATACATTGCTGCTGGCCAACTGGTTCCCGATGATATCGTGACAAAGACAATGCTGGGCCGGATTACCGAGGTGGGAAACAAGTCGTACATTTTGGATGGTTTTCCTCGCAATAGCGCTCAAGCGGAAATTTTGGCGACTCGTGAGCAAGTCGACGCTGTTATCACTTTAGACATTCCACATGATGTAATCATCGAGCGTGTGAAACATCGCTGGATACATGCACCTTCTGGTCGGGTGTACAATACAGGTTTCAACGATCCCAAAGTTTTCGGCAAGGACGATAAGACAGGCGAACCACTAACCCAGCGTGAGGATGATAAGCCCGAGGTGGTAGCAAAGCGTTTGCAGCTCTACGATGACCTGATGGGCCCTGTATTAGCCTGGTATGGTCAACGTGGTCTGTTAACCACTTTCAAGGGACGTGAAACCAAAGAAATTTGGCCGCGTGTCGAGCGCTTCCTCAAAGACAAAGTCAACAAGAGTTAGGAAAATAAGGGTATTAAGGCAGCTAGAGACAAAATTCCATTATGGTCACAAAACACAAAAGCTATTATATCCCTAGGCAGCTGTTGCTAATGTGTTCAATTAAGGTCAAATGTTTACAAACATATACGTATTAAGTGTATATTATGGAGTATGGGATTCTGATCATTGTAACTAATCAAATGTAATTGCGAAGCCTTACAAAACGAAAAACGAATCAATAAGTAAAATGTTTCTGGATAGCTTTTTTTTTGGCGACACCGCAAACCATCCGAAAAATGTTACCAATAAAAATGTATTGTTTTGATATGAATATTAGGTAGTCAACATTTATATACATATGTATTTGTATAAACGCTTCTAAATAGGTGCTCTGATAATAAATCGTATTTTATATTGCCTACTGATAACGTTACTGCTTTTTTTTTTTTCCACGGAGCCGTAATAGATATGGCGAAAACTATATTTGGAGTAACAAGCTAACTTAAAAAGCAACACTTGACTTCCAAACAGAAGGTTTTTCGCTCTATGGCTTCGAACATAAATGCCCTGCATGTTGGCGTGTAGCGCCCAAAAGCTGTCAAGTGTGTGGCGCTCTCAAAATATTCTAACACACACACGCGCAATTGCGAATTGAGCACACCAAAGGACGCTACAGTGAGAGCTCGCCCTCTCTGAGAGAATTCAGTTACTTTGCAAGCGGTTGTGGGGTTTGTTTTGGTTTTGATATATTTTAAAAACAGATGCGTTCGACAACTGAACAAATTAATGGCAATCAAATTAGAATTGATGTTTTTTAATGCCAGCTAATGCATTGATACTGACAGCTGAAAAAACAGCATATTCTTAACATTGCTTAATACAAATTTGCTTTTTATTTTCAGTTTAAATAGGTCATATGTTATGCACTATTATTAAAGTAAATTTCAAGACTGCTCAAATTATACAAACTTCTATTAAATATTTTATTAGCAGACAATGCTGTACAATTAGATGTACACTCTTTTTTCGACTGCACTGTTTTTTGAGAGTAAAGCTCTCTTTGTGCTCTACCCATCATTGCGGCATTAGCACACACACGCACACATGGTTGGAATACGCGACACAACACCGATCTGCCTCGCACCCCTTCACATATTATGTGAACCCGTGCGTAGTACTTCCTGAATCAAATGACCCCACCAAGCAAGAAGAGCAATTGCTGAATGCAAGTGAGCACTTATCGATGAATGATGCCAATTTTAAGAATTCCCAACTTGTAATACCACATAACAATGTATATACATATATGTTAGAAATAGCTGCGGCTGCTGACTTTCGCAATGTTGTAGTTGCTGATGTTCTCAATTGAGATCTTCTTTGTTTATGCCAATGCGGGCATAACGAATACCACGATGACTATGGGTAAAAAAATATTCACTACTAACAGCAAATTCAGGTCTGACAAAGCCTGAGTCACCCGTGATGCAAGCCCAGCTTGCGAAATACCAAACAATAACAGTAACTATTAATTTCAATTTACCTCGTATTTTGGTACGCTTGGTCAGATTCATCCAAATCTCGCCGCGAATGACCTGACCGCCATAGAAAATGCGTTCTGGATTGTCCAGTCGAATGCATAGTCGTTCGCTTTCCATGCTGCTGCTCTCATTAAATACTCATCCAAAAATAACATACAAACAACACATTTGAGTAGCCGCTCTTGTATCACTGTGCAGAATGTACAACTAAAACTTTTGGCCACTTTACATCTACAACACCGATTGTTAAGGCATCCACTTTAACTGACAACATTTAGCTTGAGATTTGAACAATTAGGAGCACGCTTTTTTGTTTTAAATACATTATCCACGGCGAATATTTCAATAATTCATGCAAAGTAATTGGAATCGTTGTTGCTTTTGTTTTACCTTGCAACACGATAACAATAGTCGATAACTCTGAAAAAATCAGCTGTTGCTAAATACAACGGCGTTGCCACCTTATCATTATGTGTCGCGCTAAAGCTTTTGTTTAAATTGCGATAAGCAACTCAGCTTATACGCCGAATATTGAATACATGTTTCTGGCATGCTATAAAAAACTATTTCTTGAATGTGTACTTCCCCGCCTCTACATATGCGACCAAATGACTTTTGCACGCACACAATCAAAGCTCCATGCTTGAGAGCGAATCATAATTTATTAATCGGCTTTTGCTTCAGTATTAATTTGCCGCTGCTCGTGTTCGGTATTTGTTGTTGCATCGCATCAGTGGTTACTGTGGCCTCACACTGAGTGTGTGCCTTTCTGTGTTTTGCGACGTTTGTTACTATCAATATAACAAACATACCATACATTAAGAAGCAGATATCCTGACACTGCCTATCACCAAGGCGCAGCTATAAACATACTACATACTAATAACTAAAGATGAGCAGCAAAGTGAATTTCAGCTTTGATAGCATCTTGGGCGTCTACTATGCTGGTCAGGTCGTATCCGGCACAGCTGAGCTCATTACTGACCGTCCAAAAACCATTCGCTGTAAGTTAAAAGATATAAATTATATTCCATTGTGCTTCTGAATAGCATGACGTCATGTTGCCCCCTTCCTCCAATCCAATTCCATTGCGTACATAGGAAAAAAGAGCTTGTGGGGCAGACGCTTCTTTAGTATTCGAGCCGTCATAGTTGTTGTTTTTGTTTTTGTATATCTTTTGTTATTGTGCCGGTGGCTTGTGTTCATACAGATTTCATGTGTCGGCCATTTGATATTGTTGCGAGAGTGAAATAAAAACAAAACTAGTTTTTCTTCGAATTGATATGCCTGTTGTTTATAATGTGTATTGGCAATTTCAGTCGATTTGTGCTGATCTTTGAGTTGTAAGCAAACAATTTACTATATCAACAGAAAATTTAAAGGAAGTTCTCAGACTCTGTATTTTGACTAAATGCCCAAGTTCTTATGTTTTCTTCCTTAAATATCTTTGGTATCTACTTTTGCGCAGAATTACATCATCGATAACTCTAAACTAACTTAGTTCTAAGCGCACTAACGCACGCTGGTAAAAACACCAAAAATAAGTTAACAATAAGAATAATTATGCTTCAAACTGGTTTGCTAATGGGCCACAAAAATAACGTATTATTGAGTCAAAAGTCAGCGGCATGTCTGTTCAAATTAAATTAATCGCAATTGAACTTGACTGCAATGCACCGTAATCTGTAGACAACCCACATACAAAGCTGAATAGTATTACAATGAAATTAAGCCAATTACTCTCATGGCCCCCATATATAAATATATGTTTTTCTGTTCTTTTCCCAGCTATATATATAACCGTAAACGGTTTCGGGGAGACTCGCTGGCAGGAGAGCGTTGAGAAGACCGGAGATGATGGCAAAGTAGTTAAGGTACTGGAAACGCACACCTCCACAGAGATCTACTATAGCAGCGATAAGTATGTATACGGTCAGAGCGGCGGTTCGCAGCTCGAACTGCCTAAGGGCAAGTTCGTGTTTCCCTTCCAAGCCACCATACCGCCACAGGCGCCCACTTCGTTTAATGGAACGCATGGTCAGATTAAGCATGAGGTGACCTTGACTATAGATCGAGCTGTGCGATATAATAATACATTCAAGCAATGCTTTACGGTAATATTACCCAACGACTTAAACATTAAGCGGGAACACACGGTAGGTTTGCTATTATTATAATAGTTGTATTTAACTAGCTAATTTATTTTCATATACTATATATGTATTAATATAGCAACCCTTGAAGCGCATTGAAGAGAAATCCTTTTGGTGGGGTTCCATATTTGGTGGCAATAAACCTATGATACTGGATGTGAGCACATCGTTTAGCGCTTATGTGCCTGGCCAGAAGATACATTTTCACCTTGTCCTGGACAATCAATCGGATGTGCAGTGTCAGGACGTGAAAGTGCGTCTCTTCAAGAATGTCACGTATCGCGGCAAGTCCGGTGATAAGGAGCAGATTAAAACAACAGAGGCACGCATTGCCGATAAGCACTGTGGAGAGGTAGATAAGCATAACAAGGCACAATTCGATGAGTATTTGCTGATTCCACCAACAACACCGACCACTCTTGGGGAGCGTGATCCGATTCGGGTTAGCTACACTCTGCGCTTTATAGCGAAGACGTTTCGTTTGCATGGCGGCGGCGATATGGTAGTCGATTTTCCACTAGTAATAGGCACAGTGCCGTTGTTGGGCTCCGCAGAGGATAAGGGTCCGGGCCAGAAGTCAAGCAGCTTAAATGGCAACTTACAAACTTTGTGTAAGTTCTATAAAATAAATGATTAATACAATTTTGAATATATTCCACTATTTGCGCAGCTGCACCCAACTTCCAGGAGGATGTGTGCACGGAACACTTTGAGTCGAACACGTTTAAGCCACGTTATCCAGTTTACTTGTTCAATGGACTGGCAACAAATGCAAATGGTAATAGCGCTGCTTTATCACCTGTGCCAAGTCTTTATCCAAAAGCTGAGGATACAACGCCGCCACATCCAGTGCATTATACACAAAATCCTGTTTCACCAGCTCCACAACCGCCGGCTGCTGAATATCATAAGAAGCCGCCATATCCCGTACAGGCGCCTGCAACTGGACCAACCGCTGGGAATAATTTTGAGGTGCTTGGCTTTAGTATACCACCGGGTTATCAGCCAACGCCTAGTGCACCAGCAGATGCCTCCACCAATATTGGCTGGAAGTAGTGATAAGTTATGTATTTAATTTTTGGATACGTTTTTTTTAATGATTTTTTGATAAACATATTTTCCCGCACTTGCCCAGCGGCAACGCAATGTAAAATTATCGATATTATATATGTATATTAATATATACATATATAAGTTAAGTAGCGTCAGTCTTATTTTATATATGGAATAGAATTAAGTTAAATGTCAATTTTGTTTTATATATGAAATATAATTCGACAACTTAGATGCGAAATTGTTTACTTGAACGGATGTCGGGTAGTCAGCGGAAAGCAAAGCTCAACGATCCAAGTTGGTAAACTTTAGCGTTCAGCTGAGGTGGCGAAGATAACACCACTTGCAGCGGATGATTGCCGTAACATAGCCGGCGAACACGGCTTATTTACGTGGCCGCTATGAATAAGAATTTAAGCGCTCAGCGATTCCCACGAACGTCAGCATTTTGATCAATATAAGAGTTTTCATTATTTGTCAAATTGTAGTCATTAAGTCTGTCTAAAATAGCCTTTGAATAAACTAGATGTACCATTAACCCATCAATTCGAAGTGTCTTCCTTTTAGTACTCACAACAAACCATAAGTGCTAAATACACTAAATATCAACCCAACAGCATTCATTAATGTAATATCAAACCATACTTTGTAGAAGTAAACATAAATAAATAAGTATAATAAACTTATTAATTTATATATATGTATGCACAATCAGTGTTTATTTCTTGAGCAGCGCGCATGTCTAGCATTTGTCAGTCTATGACAATTGCACCACACAGAAAACGACAAAACGTAAACCGCTGTTAATAACATATCGGCAAATGTTAAAATTTTTGGGTGCCCACAGCTATTAGCTAAACACAAGCAACAGCTGATTTGGCCATGCACTTGACGTAACTTAAGGCCGAAAGTTTTGTTTTCAATGTTTGTATTGCCGAAAAGTGTTTTCAAAACCGGTTTCGCATAAACTGCAGCAAAATCAAAGAGAGACAATATACAGTTATTACACACACGAGCGCACAGCAAAAGAAAGTTTTGACGCAATCGCATGGCCGTTACTTGTAATTTGTAATGAAGAAGCGTTGTGCTGCCAAACAGTTAGCGCTGCACTCTGGCAGCGGACAGTCGAAATTTTTGACAAGCTCGCGGATATTTTGAATATCTTGTAAAGGTGAGGTGTTCGCTTAATATGCATAACAAATGCAACGGCTTTATCTTGGCATGCTTTAACAGCAGCATCAGACTTGGCAACAGTAAAACCAAGCAACAAAAACAACAACTGAAGTGAAATCGCTGATAAAGACGACCTCCTTGAATGAATCGAATGAATGAAACTTAAAACTTGAAATATATTTAGACTATGTCGAAATTGCGCTCACAGGCCAGCATAGCCGATAGAAAACATTAGAAAAACAAACGACTAAAAGGCGCTGTGCTTGACATGACTACTTGTAAGTTTGGCCTACGATCTATGATCTTCATCTCAATGCGCAATTAACATACCCTCACAAAAGGTATTCAAATGTCACAACATTTATGAAACTGAAGTGGAATGTATGCATACTTGTTTAAATATCAGCACTTCAAACAATCGGTCTAAAATAGAATTAGTGCTTAAAAAACACTCTTATTTTTCTTTTAAAACTCAACTGAAGTTTTCAGTAGCAGACTATTTTTCTTGTTTCTTAGAGCATTAAATCTTCGGCAGCATGAAGATAACTGTTCCTGCTTGTTTCACACATTAATTTGGCAATCATTTGATGACAGCGCAAACAATTTGAAGTGAGCGCGGGGCGCACCTTGAATAATTTACAATTTTTTTTTCAATAGAGCGACGACATAGCTTAAAACTATTTTGTTTGTCTAACAACAAATAAATGCCGATGTTAATGTTGTTGTTGTTTTTTGTATGATTTACAGTAATGCCATTGAAGACGCAGCCGCAGCAATAAAAGTGAAATCAGCGCGAAAACACTTGCACACACAAACGCGGTGTTACACAAAGACGCACGCACACTAACAGAGCCATTGACATCGATACAGGCGGCCGAAAAGACAGCGATCGATATGACGCCGGCCGTAACAAGCACCAATGGTACCGCCCCAGCGTCAGGTACGCCCACAGCGGCAGCGGTCAGTCCACGGCGCAAGCACAGCACACGAGAGCAACTCCATCAGATTGTTGCTGGTGGCATGTCGGCCGCAATTACGCGATCCACCTGCCAGCCTCTAGATGTGCTCAAGATACGTTTTCAGCTGCAAGTGGAACCACTGGGAGCTACAGCTCAAAAGCTGATTATTCAGCCAGCCGGAACACGTTCTGTTATAGAAGCGGCACAGTCGTCCAAATACACATCCATTACTCAGGCGGTGCGCACCATTTATCGCGAAGAGGGTCTTTTGGCCTTCTGGAAGGGTCACAATCCTGCCCAGGTGCTAAGCATTATGTACGGCATCTGTCAGTTCTGGACGTATGAACAACTAAGCCTATTGGCTAAACAAACGAATTACCTCAAGGATCACACGCATCAATCCAATTTTATATGTGGCGCTGCAGCTGGTGCTGCAGCAGTCATCATTTCCACACCACTGGATGTCATACGGACGCGCCTTATTGCGCAGGACACTAGCAAAGGATATCGGTAAGAAAGATATTTAATTTAAGCATAATAAACGTTTCATATATATTATTGTTGTCTTTGCTTGTTTTTTGCAGCAATGCAACGCGTGCCGTTAGTGCGATTGTGCGGCAAGAGGGACCTCGTGGCATGTACCGGGGCTTGTCCTCGGCGCTGCTGCAGATTGCACCACTGATGGGCACCAATTTTATGGCCTATCGCTTATTTAGTGAGTCGGCATGCAACTTCTTTGAGGTGGAGGATCGCAGCAAGTTGCCGACATGGACGCTTCTGGTCCTAGGCGCCTCATCGGGCATGCTGTCGAAGACAATTGTGTACCCATTTGATTTAATCAAGAAGCGTCTGCAAATCCAAGGCTTCGAACGAAATCGTCAGACTTTCGGACAGACCCTGCAATGCAATGGCGTTTGGGATTGTCTGCAGCAGACGGTGCGGCAGGAGGGCGTACGGGGTCTGTACAAGGGTGTGGCGCCCACGTTGCTAAAGTCAAGCCTGACGACGGCCTTGTACTTTAGCATTTACGACAAGCTGAAGCAAGTACGCTTCTAGTACTACGTGCTGCCGCAACTTTCTATTTAGTTCTAAGTAGTGGGAAAAAATATTGCACAGAATCTATTTTTTATATGAAATTTACAATCAAAACATTGTAAATGATATTAAGCATAGTTTATCTGTTCATTAATTATCATATTTTTAAGTTCGGTTTTGTTTTATTGTAATATGTATCTGATAATATTATATTAACTTAAAACTATGCACAAAACGAAGAAGTAATTCAAACTGTTATATATTATTTAAAAGCAGCTTTATTTGATGTTATTTCTGGAATTTGTTTAGATATTTTAATATTGTTAACTATTCACACTTCAGTCATTCTATTTTTAGTTACGAACCAAACTCAGAAACATGTTTTTTTTTGGGTATTTCATAATTTCATACTGTTTATTATTGCGATAAGTTTTGAATACTCTATGCAGATTTTCCTTTGATTTGATTTAAACTTGGTAACACTGTTTGACGAGCTTTTGCTCATTGTGAAATAAACTGCTTTATAAAAAAAAGGTTCATATTATTTAGTTGGTCAACAGCGGTTTTATGTTTATTGTTCAACTAGTATTTGTTTGTTTACTAAGTATAAAAAATGTATTCACAGACGGTCTTAGTACCGCCAGCTGAGGAACATCCTTTAAAGGAAGTACAAATTGTGGCATTTCACTATTTTGACTGTCATTTCAAAGAACTTGTCAAATGGATTGATTTGCTTGATAAGTTGGCACTGGAGTATGCAGATCGTATCACATTTAAAACTCAAGATATCAAAACTATATCAACATTTCACAAATCGTTAAATGCTGCGGATTTTGGCAGTTTTCGGTATAATGTTCCACCTCGACTTTATGGCACCGATAGGGATAATCACATATATACCATGCAAATGTTTTTCAACTACAAATATATTAGAGACTTTTGTGAAAAGCTACTTGAGGGCAAAATGTTTCAGGCTCTTGTCTTGGAATCACTGCCAGAATTACAATTACCGCCACAAAATATGTATTACCTCAGAGACAAATACAGTAAGGACTTCTTTATTGTGTTTTACGATCCCGCCAGCTATTATTGGACAATACAATTGAGAAAACTGCGAAAGCTATCCAAGCTGCTGGCCAATGAAGATGTGATCGTTGTTATTGTCAACAAAGCACAAAACTATCTGGGCATTGATGTCGAGAGATGGTCGAAACTGGATAGTTTTCAAAGCACCATCACATTTGCAACGGATCGTACAGATGGCTGGAATTCTAAATATAAGGGAAGGCTTGATAGCACACGAGACTATCTGAACTACATTGCACAGGGCAGAGTTCCTGAGCTTAGGGAATACGATGGTCAAGGTCAACCCAGAATTCCGAATGATAATACACTCTGCGATATTCGCTATTTATTTACGTTTTTTTTCTTATAAATATAATTTGCGGAGTCTCATATTAAAATACATATACTATGTATATACGACTAAATATCTAATTACTTTAATATGGGAAAACAAAACGGTAGGTAATAACTTTGACAAACACTATTTGCCATCTATATAACGGGTAGTTTTAAACTTGAGACAATAACATTTAGATTTTAAGAGTTCCGTTCGTCAAAAAAAGTAACGAAAGCTCCCACTGATTGCATCAGATAATGTAAAAGCTTTGCTATGAGTCAAACAGCCCGCACAATTATTTGTCAGTATTACTTTATCGGTTGACTACAAGCATGAGCAAGTTTCGTTACTTTAAAGATGATATGTGCGGAGACAATCCGCCACCAATTAACTACAAAAATTGGTTGTCGCCGCTGCAGGCCGAGCGACTTAAACGCCTGGGAACATGTACCTCACTTTTGAAATTTCATATGGAGAAGCGACCAATGATTATAACGCTGCATTTGTTCGCCGACGACTTAGATGGATTAAGGCGTTGGGTAGATTTGATCTATGAAATGGCAGCTCCAGACTGTTATGGAAGAAAAATAGAGTTTTTTGTGGACGATCTTTGGGCGGCATACGTTTTTGAGTTGAATGGATTTTCCTTATGGCGTGGTCATAGTAGCTTTAGTATTAAATTGCCTCCAATGATTTTTGGGGTAAGTGCAAGTGGTAAAGTGCACTTTTTTGGTGACGCAAGTGGCCCGAAAACGCCCTGCATTAAAACCCTTCAAGAATTTTGTGACCAATTGCTGTCGGAGACATTAGTGGAACAGCTTGAATTCAAGGATAGCGTTAATGTGCCAGATGTGGACATTTTCGACTTTAATGAACTCATTTATGGTGAGCAAGCTGATGTTGTGATTTGCTTCTACAACTCTAACGAGCTTGGAATGGGTGAAACAAGCATGTTTTTAACAGACTTAAGTACACTTGCCTCTAAATTGCAGCAGGAGCAAGTTAAGCTATTTAAAATGAACGTACACCAAAGTACTCCTCCCAAAAAGTTTGCCACCAAATCGGTTCCTTCAATGTTTTTTTTACCCAAAGATGACAAACAAAATCCAATACGGTGCTACGTTCCATGTGACAGAATTGAGGCCATGCTTAAACAAGTTGCTCAGCATTCTAGTATGGAACTTTATTTCTATGATCGACACGGGTTGCGTAAACTGCACGTTGATTTACTTATGCATATGAGAAGTTATTTTAAAGAACAAAACTACCGTCTTATACAGCATTACAAAAGTATTTTAAATCGAACAGTTTAAAACGATGCTCGCTTTTATCTGATCTATCTCATCAACACCCGCAATCGATACCATAGTATCGATACTTTTTTTAAGTAAACAAATCAGCATGCTGCAACTACAGTCAAAACACGACAAGGAAAGACACGCTCTTCTCCTTAATCATAGACAATTAATTAATGAAGCTTACCGAAACGCGGTACCTTATGATGAGATATTCCAACTGAAGTCACAGTTGTTTCAATTTCAACCAAAAGCGGAGCAGCAGCCCCAACAGTGCCAAAAGAAACCCAAGCGCAAACTAAACGAATGTGCAAGTTATGCCGAATTGGACAATATTAATGAGTACCTGGAGCTTCTGCCCGCTGCAGTCGAGGACAATGTGGCGGCACTGCCACGGTTCTGGGAAGATGAGTACAAACTACCTCAACTGCATGGTTGCAATAAAAGTGGAAAGTTTCAGAAGTTTCAATCGAGGGATTGTGCAAACACTACTTTTGTTATACCGCATGCTGCGTGCTTCTACAACCACAATGTGGATCATCTGACGTCATTGCTGCCGCAACTGTTGCCCAACTATGATTTGATCGTTGTCGATCCGCCCTGGCGCAATAAATATATACGGCGCCTAAAGCGAACAAAGCAGGAACTGGGCTATGCTATGCTGGACAATGAGCAGCTGGCCATGTTACCGCTAAGGGAACTCACACACAAGCACACATTGGTGGCTGTATGGTGCACAAACTCCACGCAACATCAGCAGGCACTGGAAAGACAACTGTTGCCTAGTTGGCGACTGCGATTGCTGCACAAACTGCGTTGGTACAAACTTAATACAGCACATCAGCTGATCAGTACTGTAAATCAAGCGAATACTACACAAAAGCAGCCATACGAAATGCTTTATTTGGCCTGCCATGTGGAAAGCGATGGAACATATGCCGCAGATCTAAAACAAACTGATCTGCTGCTCAGTGTACCGAGTATTGTGCATTCTCACAAGCCGCCACTGCTACAGTGGTTGAAAAACTATTTACAGCTGGCGAAAAGTCAAACTGAGCCCAACTGCTTAGAACTTTTTGCACGCTATTTACAACCCCACTTCACATCTATTGGTCTGGAAGTTTTAAAGCTAATGGATGAACGACTGTACGATAAAATAGTAAAGTAAATATAATAAATGTGAGTTTAGAAATAAAGCAACAAGCTATTCAAAGACGACTGTCTTGATTTTTTAAATCCCTTGACTCTAAAAAAAAACCTCCCAAGAAAATTTAAAAGATTATTTAGAAACAAATATGTTGTGGTTTATTTTTTTTTTATTTGTGTACTGTTAATGAGAGCAAATGCAACAAAATTTTGTTTGTGTGAGGGAAGGAGCAGGCGAAATGTTAAACATTTATAGTGTTGTGTGGATTTTTGTATGTTAAATTAGGTATTAAGATATTAAGCATTATTAATACACGTGTATTTGTTGTTCTTTGCCCTATTCATGACCCTGAGCCATGGCAGCCGGGTTGGTGGGCTCGTTGCCGCCACGTTTCTTCGAGCCGGACACAATGTCATCGATGCGCAGCAGCAGAATAGCTGTCTCTACGGCAGTTTTGTAGGTTTGCAGCTTGACAGCTAGTGGCTCCCAGATGTTTTTCACATTCATGTCGACAATTTCGCCCGATTCGCCATCAATGCCCCAGGCACAGACGCCGGCGGCCGTGTGGGAGGCGTGCTTAGCGCGTAGAGCGGTCAATGCGCGAATGGTATTGGCTCCGCAATTCTGGGCCAGTGTACGTGGTATGATCTCCAATGCGTGGGCCACGGCAGTGTAAGGACCCTTCACCTGCTTGCGGGTGAGCAACTGAGAGGCAGCCATTTCAACGGCGCCGCCGCCAGCAACAAGACGTGGCTCCAATACTAGGTTACGGGCCACATGCAAAGCATCCTGAAGATTACGCTCTGTTTCGTTGAGAATGTCCTTGCTTGCGCCACGCAGCAATATGGTACAGGCCTTGGGATCCTTGCACTGTGTGACAAATGTGAAATACTCATCACCAATTTTTTTGATTTCAAATAGTCCAGCACCGGTGCCAACATCCTTTTCGGTCAGCTCTTCAGTACGATTCACAATTGTTGCACCGCAGGCGCGGGCAATACGCAAGTTATCGGTCTTGCGCAGACGACGGATGGCAGTAATGCCTGCTTTGAGCAGATAATGCTGTGCCAGATCAGATACACCCTTCTCGGTGAACACGAGGTCTGGCTTAACCGCAACTATGTCTGCACACACTCGTTGCACAAACTCCTCTTCAATTTGGAGCATGCGAGTAAAGTCCTGCTCGCCAATGATCTCAACATTAGTCTGGCTCTCGCCCTTTTTGTACTCCAGCGAGCAATCCAGCAAAACAATGCGTGGGTTCTCAATGTAGCGACGCATTTTGGGGTGTGTCACATCCTTGTTGATCATAACGCCCTTAAGCACACAGGACTCTTCAATAGAGCCACCAGGAATCTTCTCAACCTTGGCATAGCTACAAAAATCATTGAGAAAATCGATCATTTAGACATAATGTTGGAGAGCTCGTTCATACACCCATTTTTATCTGGGATATGGTATAAAACAAAATCGCTTACCGCTTAATGTCAACCTCCAGACGTCCATTCTCATTTAGGGTAACTGTCTCAACAGCATCCAGTGCAATTTTGACCGCCATGTCGGACCACTTGCCAATAAATTTGGTGCCGACGCAGGCTTTGACCACATCAGCCATTTTAGCCTTATCCTTGACATCTAATTGTATACTCAAATCGGTCTGCAGATAATTTACGATGTCCTCGAGGGCCTCGCGATAGGCACGAATGATCACAGTAGGATGGATTTGCTGTTGCAGGAATGGCTCCGCTGCTGCAAGCATCTCGCCGGCTAGGACAATAACAGATGTTGTGCCATCACCAACCTCTTCGTCCTGTGTGCGGGCAATCTCAATCATGCTCTTAGCAGCTGGATGCTGTACGGTAATTTCACGCAGTATGGCATTGCCATCGTTGGTCATCACAATGCCGCCCATGGGATCCATGAGCATTTTTAGCATGGCCTGTGGGCCTAGACATGTGCGAATCACATCAGCAATGGCCTGAAAAGAGAGTGCATTATTACAATTTTGTCAACAGATGGTCAGAAACGCCAAGACATGTGAGTCACATACGCAATCGCACACACAGACAAAGTCACACACACACTCATACCTTTCCGGCTTGAATATTCTCCAACTGCACTTTGCGGCCCGATTCTCTTTTAGTGTTTTGACCTAAAGAAGTAAAATAACATAGTAAAAAGAACTTTTTTCGTTGAAATTTTGTACTTACTCAACACGAGTATTGGTTGCTGCCCACCAAACATATTTATAGTTGTTTTTAATAAATTTATATGTGAAAATAAAAGAACTCGTGCCTCGCGTTTCTGCTGTTGCCGCTGTTCGAAAGAGAATAAAGTGACGACTATTTTTGAGGTTAGAAAAAGCTGACACACGGTTCGAGAAGTTTCGATAACACAAATTGTAGCTGTAAATTATTGGAAACTGAATAGGTGCCATTAGTATAACAGAAAAATTTTAATTAAATTACTAAATAGCTAGCAATTTTATTTTTAATGCAGTCAATTTGGCAAAAATAAACATTCAATATGGATAACAATCGGTTTTGTTGCAAACAGTGGCAGCACCACAAAAACAGCTGTTGCTTTTTGTTTATAAACGTTTTAAGCGGCAATTTGTACAAAACGCTTAGCCATGGAAGCCAAAAAGATATCCTTTGGCTTTAGCAAGGTAGCAAAAAAGCCAAATTTATTGCCCTCTAAAGCAACAAAAGAAGAAAACAAAGTAGAGCTCATAAAATGCCTCGAAGGCAAGGAAATCAAGCTTGTAGCGTAAGTCTGAAATGAAATGAACCAAATAAAAAAAATGTATAACATTTGCTTGCTTTTAGTGAAAAACTAGAAGCGGCGCCACTAGTCATTAAATTGCAAACGAATCAAAAGACTTCCACGGCACTTGCAAGTTTGATGAAACGCCGGGCAGTGCTACTTGGTGAGGATGAACCTGAACCAGAGGAGTCAACTGTTGAAGCGCTGTCTATAGCTGAAGTAACAGCAAATGGAGATGTCGCCAGCTTAGAACAACGCGCTGCTCGTGAACTACTCGCAGCTGCATACAGCAACGACTATGATGTTGGTAAAGGTGAAAAACTTGTGTTACCAGCGTTAAAAGCTGACGAATTACCCCTGGATGGTGCAAAGGAGGCGACGCTGGATGACTATGATTCCATTCCTATTCAACAGTTCGGTCTTGCCATGCTGCGTGGAATGGGCTGGGTAGATCCACCACCTGTTTCCAAGAAAAAGGGTTCCGCGCCAGTGGATGATAGTCCATTTTTGCGACCCAAAGGAATGGGCTTAGGTGCTGACAAAGCACTTAAGCCCAAGGCATTGCTGGTGCAGCCAGAAAAGAATGAAGTCCTAGAAATTAAAAAACAAGCTTTTGTACGCATCTTGGGTGGAAAACAAAAGGATCAGTATGGACAAATCGAAGGATTCGATGATCATGCGGGTCGTGTAATAGTCAAAATGGCTATTGGAGGAGCCAAAGAGGCGTTTAACGAGTTTCTCTGCCAGCCCGTTTCGCGCAAGGAGTACGCACAGTTTGGCAAGTGCATAAGTAAGTAGCATTCGGTATTATTATTGAATTAATTAGGCAAAATATTTATAATAGCTTTAATTACCTACAGACACGGCGAAGTACGAAGAGTTTAAGAAGCAGGAAAACGAGCATGGTCAAATAATTGTCAAGCGGGAGAGGTCGACTGAGCGTAACCGCGTTAAAAAAAATTCTCGGGACAGACAAAGTGAGGAAGACCACAAAGAGTATAAAACTAATTTTGAAGATCGCAAGCCGTACAAGTGTGAAGATCGACAAACTGGCAGCAGGGAATTCAAAGAGGAACGTAGCTCAAGCGCAAGCTATAAGCATGAAGATCGACCAACTGAAAGCAAAAACTACAAGGAGGGACGTACCTCAAGCACAAGCTACAAGCATACAGATCGACGAATTGACAGCCACAAACTGGAACGTAGCTCAAGCTCAAGCTACAAGCATGAAGAGCGTGGAAGACCTGCAAGCAGCACAAGTAGTCGCTACAAAGAACATGATCAGGAGATCCGGAGCACATCAAAATCGAGCAGCCGCCGACGACAGTCAAGCAGCTCTGACGAAGCTGATGATACTGGTGAATCAACAGAAAGTGATTCCGATTCAGCTTACGAGCGCAAAAACAAAACTAAATCTAAAGGCAGCAGCAGTAAATCTAAGAAAAGAAAGTCTAAAAAATCAAAAAGCAAATCACATCGTTATCGTCACTCATCGAGCTGCAGCGAGGACAGCGTGAGCAGTGCAGATGAAAGTACGCGGCGTCGTCATCAAAGCAAGCATAAGAAGAAAACCAAAAAGAGTAAACATGCGCGCTCCCGTACACGTTCCAGATCTCGCGAGGGGCGTGGTCGATAGTACTCAGTAAAAAGAAAAACAATTATGCTTAATTCACTTCAAAACTTTATTGAAACATATAGACGCCTAAGCTTGTACACTTATGCAGGATTATCATTATACTTCAATTAACTCACAAATAATCACAAAAATGTCTTTTTTCTTTGAGAATCTTCCATTTGGGGCCCCTTACAAACTTAAAGTTAGAAATGCATTGATGCATAGGATATCCAGTTGGCTTATATTTATGTCAGGGTTTTTTTTATATAATTATGTGAATGAGAATACTTTATATATGCGCATAGTATACTTAGCTGATTCACTATTGATTAATGTAATGTATGTGCTTATGCGTGAGATGGCAAGTTAATGACTTAGTATGTATGTTTTGTTCCTTTTTGGTCGAATGTGGTGAGTTTTACGTTTTGATGAGTGAGGGTGTTCGTGTGCGTGCGAGTTTCATTAAATAATTCATAATATTATTAAATAATTATCCATCTACTGCTGTTTCTTTTTGCCATACTGAATTTTCTCATTGATTATTTTGGAAGCTTTTTGAGTAATGGATTTGAAAACATCTTTTTCATTTAAACCCGGCCACATGGCCACTAGTACAGTGGCACAATACATAAGCAAAAGATTGTTTATTATGGCGCCAATCCAGGCCATAGCCAACAGTCCCAGGCTTATTACAATCACAACCTTATTAAAGAAATTTGAGTTTAGTATTAAAATATAATTTGTGCAAATTAATATTGCACTCACCATTGTTGGCTTGCGTTCCTTGAATAGGTAGTCATACCAGTCGGCAACACCAGATTTTATGCCATACAGCTGTCCACAAACTTCCTCAAACTTTGCCTCCTGGTCGCCATCCCACTTGCCACCGCTAGATATGAAACGTGACAATGTCGGAAGCACAAAGTCCATAAAGAATGCCATCAACGCCAGTAGTGAAAATAGCGTTATAAAAGATAAGTCCATGTACCACAGCAACAGATACATCACGCTGATGGCACCGAACACGACGCCGGCATAGTACTGCTTCTCCCAAGTTAGAACACCGTAGGCGCCCACAATGGCATTACGAAACGGTTCTAGGTCATGTTTTAGCTTAATTAAAGCACGTTTCTGTAATTTAATGTATTTTATGTGATTTTCATGATGGCGGAATTGGGTGCGTGGTAAGTCGCATCGCAATTGCAACTTAGGTTCCTTACATACCTGGTCAACTTGAGATGTTGTCATCTTTGTTATTATGCTTTTGTGAACGCTCACACAATTTCAGTGTAAGTAAAACGCTTCTCAGACGTTATTGTTATTTCAGGAGAAAAATCAATTTGTTTGTGCCAAAGTTCCAGTAAGGATGTAAAAAGCATCGATTGCAACGCCTGCTAAAAGCAATTATCGATAACAAAAAAGTTTTAATATGGTAACGCGAATTTGTACCCATTCACCAGGTATATAATTTGCACAGTGACAACTTATTGATACTTGCTACTTAAAAATACTTGCAAGAAATATCTTTAATGAATTTATACTCGATACTTTTAAAAATGACTTGTTGAAATCGCACAAGCACAAAAAACAATTTAATTTTTATTGGAAACCTATTTTGAAACAAATTCACAATGAGCTGCCCTGGCTTTGGTGAAGTTAACATACCATCTTCCCGTGCTTTTTGGGATGATTGTGAAGAAGATGAGTTTGAAAGTATTGAGCCCGCAACGAAGTGAGTGTGCAGTTTCTTTTTTGTCGGTAATTTATTCAGAAAACAAATATTTTTTAATAAGATCGCAGCTTAACTTCAATGCTGGTGGAGACGAAACACCGATTACCAGCGATCTTTTTGTGCTTATCGAAGGACCGCAATTAAAAGAATTCTGCAGTGGAGCTCTGCTCAAGGATACAAAACACGTTTGTGATATACCGGCAAAATCTTCTTCGCTGCATTTTAATGCTTCAAAGGGACAGCTACTCGCCGCATTGGAAGAGGATTTGACTAGCAGCGGTGAAGTAACAGAACTACTTATACCCTATGCACAAGTAGCAAAGCGAGTCTTGACCATCACACTGAAGCCCAAAGTGGACTACAAAAGCGAAGAGATCGACAGATACCGAGAGGATGTTGCCATTGTGCACTCTGTGGGCGGGAATGGTGGCGACAAGTCTGTGCGTGAACTAGAGGCTCCTAATTTTATAGCCGGCGTTGCAGCGGGAAGTAAGTGTAAAGAGCTTTATTTTTTTAAATATATTATAATTTCTATTCATTTGCAGTTGCTTGCTGGCGGAAGGAAATGGAGTTACCAGTCACCTCTTTTGTTATATACACAGATAAACTGCCGCTTGATGTCATTGCTGCTAAACCCGTGCTCAAATTGTTGCAAAAGCTAGGAGTGCCGTGTAGCGAACGCTATGTGCCACCATCTAAGGAGAGCTCCTACTTGTATATGTAGTAAAAACTTTTGGTAACTGTTTTTTTTTATTTAAATAAAAGGTTGCGGATTGAGAAAGAACACAATTTTCTTATTTTAATACTTCAAATATGCTTAAATTAAGATCTTTGCTGCGCCTATCCATGTGCGCTTTGGCAATGGCTATAAACTGTGGTCGCGACAAAAGCGAATAGGCTGGCACCAACAGTGATGATATGACCATGTGCAGCTCCTTGTGCCCGCTGCAAAATAAATCCAGGCCCAGCTCTAATGCAGTGCCAAAATCACATTCATCCACCGCAATAATAGCGGCATTGACCACTGGCTGCAATTTTTCCATCACGGCCTGCTTGGCATTGTCGCTGTCATCTTTTAGATCTTTGCGATTAAATAGGGCCAGTATTTTTTTAAGTTCCGCATCGCTTACCATAAGCGGTCGATATCCCTGCTGTGACTTACGCTCATAGGGCACCACAATGCCGGCACGATGAATGGTTTTAGTTACCACTTTTTTGTTGCGCTCATTTTTTAAATTTTCCAGCTGAGAAAGCTCGAGTGAGTTATCACTTATGTACTGCTTAAGGGCCTTCTTTGTAGATGCGACCTGAACTGCTGTAAATGGTGTGCCCACAAAATCATGCTCCAAATAGTAAAGGAACGAATCAAATATGTTGCCAGCCACAAAATTAAATTCACAGCTGCTTCCGGCATCATTGCGTGCCAAGAGCAGCCGCTCCTTATCCTGTGGCACATCACGCCAGTAGCCATAGTGCACTCCAGTGCCCCGGCGCACAAAGACTGTTTGAAACTCAGGCGGATCGTAGTAAAAGCGCCAGTGACGTAAATAATCGCCTGGCTCTCCCATTTTTGCTTTGTGGAATTTACCGGCCAGAAACTCAAAGGGACCCACGAGTTGCAGCTGAAACAACTTCTCAACGTGCTCCAGTGTGCCGTCATTTTTTAGTGTGATTATAAATTTCCAGAATTCATAAAAATCTGGAGGCATTTCCACTAAAAATTTGTGCCTTATGAATTCATTGCTTTGACAGAGATTATCGTACTCCTGCTGCACTGACAAACGTATGCGCTTTTCCAATATTTCCATATAATTTTTGCCGGCTATATTGTTCATTGCTTCCTTCTGCAGCTGTTCTGTCTCAACCTCAAAATTACCCACATTCTTTTTTATTTCCACTTCCATTTCAGTTGGATCGTTGCATGCACTTGTGTTTGGAGTTTCTCTATCTTCATCTTTTGTAGATGATTTGCGTTTTGGCGCCATTTTCGTCGTTTCTGTTTGCTGGGCTGGGTGATTGTATTTACTGAGATGTGCCTCATTGCGTTGATAGCATTTGTCCCAGTATTTACAGTCTTCCTTTGGCATTTTTTTTTAATATGTTGATGAAATTAGTATGCTTAACAAATGAACTGATTAAAAATCCTCAAAGCTTTCTTCTTCTTCCCAAGTAACAAATAGCAACAAGTCACCAGGGCTGTAGCGGATTTATTAACGATATATCGATAAGCGAAATACTTGTGTGACTGCGAAATCTTTAAATTCGATTAAATAATAATCCTGGCAGTGCGGCAAATTTAAATGGATATAATTTTTTTTGTTTACACGTTTTCAAAACAGCAATAATCTTGTTACGTTTCGCTTTTTAATAGTTGTAGTTCATTCAATGAATACAATCATTTGCAAAATAATCTGAATTTGATGTTGGGTTAGTAAGTATTACAATAAATGTATGTATACGGCCAAACGTTTCGAAATTAAAACAACATAAATCTAATGTGCGACTATTCCTCAACGGCACACATAACCGAATAAACGCACTCTTCCTTGTTGATTAAATGACAAGTTTTGTTAACGAGTGACATGAGCTGATTCACATCTGTTGCCCAGTTGTTCAATATATCAGAAGCACTCTTCTTTGTGGTGAAATAAATAATGCCAGCCGGCCTGTCAATCTTTACACGAATAGTGTCACTGTTGGCCAACTTCGAAAGATACTCTTCACAGCGATTTGTTGGCAAATTCAGCAGCTCACTCATACGCGTCAAGTGCAGTCGTGAGTAATACATCGCAATGATACGAATATTCTAAAAAAAAAGAAAAGAAACGTTGTAATTAAATCCGATTTTTTAAAATTTGCTAAGCTTCATTAGCCTTACGTGTTCTATCAAACGATCTTTCAGCTCATTGATACATTTCTTACTATGTTTGGTGTCGTCCTTGAACATATCGTTTTCGGCCAAAACCATGCCAAAATCTGTATTGAATGTATCGAAGTTAATTAGCTCCTTTGACATAAATAGGCGCAGAATTTCCCTGTATAATAAGAATTGCATATATAAAATAAATAAATAATAGTACAATATTTCTTAGGCAAATTACTTATAGGCGGGAACATCCTCCAGCTTTTTGTTCTTTGACAAATGAGCCATCATATCGCTCTGCTCGTTGTCGTAAGGAGCCAGAACGCAGTAGACCACTGCACAAACTAACTTATTTGTTAGCTCCTTTTGCTGCTCCTCGGTCAGTACGATTTCGGGCTCTAAAGCAGCAGCTTTGTCTGATTTTTTATCATCCTCATCCTTCGTTTTCTCATCTGTCTTTTTCTTTTCATCACCAGTTGTTGACTCAACAGCTGCTGGAGCCTTTTTACGAGGTGGTTCGGCAATAGCTTGGTAATGCCGTGAGGTATTTAAAAAGGATGTATCTCGATTAAGCTGTATCATTCGATTATAGAATTTTAATTTGAGATCATGCTGTGCGGGATCATCGAAAAACTTGATACTGATCTTCTTAGCAATGATCTGAGTGGACACATAGTCCTCCTTCAGCAGGCACAGACGCATTTGCTCCAAAATAAGCTCAACTTTCTCACGCTTGTCCATCGAGCCATAGGTTTCAACCTGTAGCTCCTCCATGACGGCAGCAGCACCAGCAACATCCCCATCGGCTTCTTTAATATCAGCCAGAATTTTGGTTAAGCGAGCACGTTCAATTTCTACATATATTTTGCCTTCTGTCACGGAACGCAGTGTATCAATAAGCTTTAGCTTGGTCTCCTTGTCGGGCGTCTTATCGACATATGTGCAACATTCTTGTATCATCTTGACCACTGCCTGCTTTAGCTGCGAACGCCGACGCACCAGCAGAGAGACGTACTCATTCAATGCGTTCCAGTTGCCTGCCTGTAGACATATCTGGCAAATGGCGACCAGGACGCGTGAGCAGGATAACATGTCAGCACCCAAACGTGTTTGTTTCTCAAGTTGAAGCATCATTTCGATGGCTTCGTGAAAGGCGTCGGGATTCTTTTTGGCCAGTTCTTTGGCTAGGGGGATTTTTTCATTGCAGGCGGGTTCGTAATCCACCTCCATTTTTGTAATGCGACCGCCATCAAACAAGTAGGTATCCATTATAGAAACTGGAGTATCTAAAAGGATTTTTGATGATGTTGTTGTTGTTGTAATTTGCTGCTATGACAAGGCAATTTTTTTCAATGCCGCTACTTACATTTTGATAAATAGTACTCAAGCAATGCGTGTGTATGTTGGCGAATTAAGTAAACTAAACTCTTTGCTTCACCTTTTTCGTCTGCTTTAATTGTAATACTTGTCTTTTTTACTAGCAACTAAGCAAATAAAATGCGTTGAATTTTGATCAAAACTCTGCAGAAATTTGCTTACAAATGAAGTTAAGTTGGCTGTGCCTGTTTTTAGTGCTGGACAGTGCTTAAAATAAGTTTAAATTATATACTGATACAAGCATCAAGGCGAGGAAGGTGCAAAAAATAACAACTACATAGACAAACTTATACATTATACTGAAAAACATGATTCGTACGAGTGGATTTTGCCGAAAGCTTAATAAGAAAATAAATACTCGAATATGTAAACGTATGGTGAGTACTGTAGCCCTGGTCTTGCTGCATTTTACTACAATTACCAACACTCACGATTCACTGTCTTTGTTAAGCCGCCACAAAAAATTCGCCAAAGCGGAATTTTTCCGAATTAGTTATATAAAAAGCGTGTTCAGATAGTTTTTATGACTCAAACACAGCATTGCACTGTTTATAATTAATTCCCCGCTCAGTGTCGCAAGCGTTTACTGTTCCAACGCCGCAATTACATACACATTTTACGCGCCAATTTAAGAGGCTGCCGGAAAACTAGAACCAAAATGGCACAAATACAGGAATATCAGGATCTGGTACTAGATGCACTCGAAACAGTAGAGTTCAAGCTAAGTGAGTATACAGGAAGTCGATAGCAACTACAATTATCACTCTGCTTTTTTTTTTGTAGTACGCGACAAGACCGACATCAACAATGATGCTTTGATATTTCACCCCGAAATGGCACATCAGATTTTTGGCGAGTCAGAGACGATATTTGGCTATCAGGGTTTGCACGTAAGAGTATTATATACAGCTGGTCCGTTGCACATCTACCTGGGTATCGAGTATGAGAAGCGTGTCAATGAAATCTCCGGCGGTGAAATTAAAGCCGACGATGTAGTCGCTACCATAGCACAAAGTCTGCCCGACGGCTGCTACTTTATAAACCAAGATGAGTTTCTAAAGACGCTAGACAAGGCCGACAAGTTTCAGCCTTTTGGCGAAAAGCTTAGCGAATATACGAAAGTTAGCGACGACGGCAGCGAGCGATTATTTGAGATTTATCAGTGTGATTATAAAATGTCCTCGTTTCTCAAGTTCTTTGCGAGATTGCAAACATTTATCCTGTGGTTTGTCGATGCCGCCTCCTACATAGATACTGATGACGCTCAGTGGTGTTACTTTATTTGGTAAGCCAGTTGTATTATATTCTCAAACTTTTCCAAAAAACAATTTATTGCAGTTATGAAAAATACAAGAACAAGGATGGAAAATTCCAGTATGCGACTGCTGGCTACACCACCGTCTATGAGTATTATGCTTATCCACAAAACAAGCGACCACGCATTAGCCAAATGATCGTTTTGCCTCCATTTCAAAAATTGGGCCTAGCAACACAGCTGGTCGAAACAATTTACAAATTCTATCAGTCGCAGAAGAATGTGGTGGATATAACCGTTGAGGATCCATCCGAGGATTTCCAGCGCTTGCGAAATTTTGTGGACGGACGTTTGTGTTTGCAGTTAAAATGCTTTGCACGCGACGAAATCATCAAAGGCTTTAACAAGGAAATGGTTCGAGAGGCTCGTGAAGCTTTGAAACTCAATCCGCGCCAGGTGCGCAAGGTTTATGAACTTCTGCGTCTCTACTACACAAATGTGCATGATGAAAAGGAGTACAAAGCGTATCGCCTGGAAGTTAAGAAACGACTTAATGCCGTTTACTATAAACAGCTTAAGGATTTGCAAAAAATGGAGCGCTATAAAATGGATACAGAAATGCTTCGCGCACGCTTACCCAATAATAAACAGCGCATTGAACAGTTGCAGGAGGAGTACGAGATCATTGAGCAGGATTACAAGAATACAATAAATAAGCTTCGCGCCTAGAAATACTCATTTAAAACCAATGCCGTTTGGGTGTTGATTAATTTATTACGTTTTTCCGTTCTAAATATGTTGATTACAAAATACAATTTTTTGCTATAAGCCGCCTACAGTAGGATTCTTTCGAATAAATACATATTAAAAAGTACCTACATGTGTTTTTATGGGTGTGTTAGGATAAGAAGTTGAGGCGTGTATGTCTTTGAGCAATTAAATATTTAAAAAACAAATTACTTTTTGATTTTGATTTTGTAGCTATAAATATAATATTACATATGTATATATTTAAAAAAAGGATTGCGTATTGGAAGTACATACGTATGGGTCAGTAAAATTTGGGGGACATTAGAGATTTGGTTGTGCTGCTCTAGCACATAATTCGTACAACTAGCATGAGCCGTACTCCTCCATCCACTTCTCGAAACGTGCCACATCATCAGCCGAAACAGATTTCTTTGTACGCTGTTGCGCATCGAGAAAGTCTTGCAATGTAATGGGTTGATCAACATCCTCTCGACGTATTTGTTTTATTTGCTGCGGCGTGCGACCAGAGATTAGACGGCGCATGGCCATCATGGAGGCATCGCGGCACACATTGCTTATGTCTGACCCAGAATAGCCTTGCATCTCCTCGCCAATCATGCATGTGTTGAGGTCCGCGGACAGCGAGACATCCTTAAGGCATAACTGCAGCAGCGCTGCTCGTGTTTCATCTGAATGCATATGAAAACATGAGAAACATGAGCTTCGACTGATATGACTCGCACTCACCGTTAGGCAGCGGTATGTAGATGCGTTTCTCGAATCGCCGTCGGAACGCCTCGTCAATGTCCCACGGATGATTTGTAGCTGCTAACACCATGATCACCTTTTCGTCATGCAAGCTCGCATTCAGACCATCCATTTGAATGAGGAGTTCCGCCTTAAAGCGCCGGCTAGCCTCGTGCTCCGAGTCACTGCCACGTGAGGCACACAACGCGTCTATTTCATCAATGAATATTGTGCTCGGCGCATAGAAGCGAGCCATCTCAAAAAGCAGTCGGACCAGTTTCTCGCTCTCGCCACGATACTTGGATGTCAGTGTGGATGAAGACACATTAAAGAATGTGGTGCCACATTCAGTGGCCACGGCTTTGGCTAGCATAGTTTTGCCCGTGCCTGGTGGACCCACCATTAGGACACCGCGCCACGGTCGACGAATGCCTTTAAAGAATTCCGGCATTATAATGGGGAGCACCACAGCTTCCTGCAGTAAGCCAAAAGAATTTAGTTTTATTTCGAAGATTTCTTAAGACTTATGCTTACCTGCAATATGGTCTTGGCCTCATTAAGACCAGCAACATCTGTCCATTTGATGCACGGATGACGCTGAAGGATATCCTTCTCTAGAGTATCGACCAGGTGTCCTTCATAGCCCAAGGGTGAGAAATGCTTAACCTTTGTCTTCGGCGAACATCTGGGTGTGTTCTGCGTGGTCGACTGTGTATGTGAGTTATCCTCCAGCGATGTAGTTGCATCCTGATCATCCGAATTTGAGTTCTCATCCAGCGAATTCTTTTTCACGGCCTTATGCTTAAGGGTAAGCTGTGTGTTGGTGCTCACTTTTCGGGCGCGCAAACGTTCCACGGAGCGACTCTTGCGTACGGCCGCCGTCAGCGCAGATGCTCGCCCAGGACGACCCAATCGCAAACCAACACTAGAATTGCTGTTTGCGGCCATTCCCACATTACCGGCACTGCCATGATGACTCTGGCTTAGACTGTTGCTATTCAGATTGCTGTTAATTGAGGGCAATGTCGGCTGCAGTTCGGGATCGCGTCTTCGCAGCGAGGAGACCCAGCGACTATCCTGCTGCTGCTGTGAGGGAAACGGCATAGCTGGCTGGTTGGAACGTGGTTGCGGGGCTACCTCTGCATCGAAGACTGCGTTTAATTGTTGGGTGAGCGAGCAATTGAATATTTGTGGCACAAACCTTGTGTGGGCAAACGTTGCTTACTGCGCAACGGTAACGCTCCACCGATGCCCAAGCCATTGGGTGCATTTGCTCCCAGATTATTAACGGGTCGATGTGGATGTGCAGCATTGGAGTGTGGATGCTGATGTGGATGATGTGGCACGCTCTCAGCTGAAGGCTTCTTTACAACATTACTATTGCGGGAGGGGCGACTGGTGGCGGTGATTTTGGTGAAAGCAAACGGTGACAGCGAATCCAATATCAACGAGTCCATCATGCGAGCCATATGCGAAAGGTTTGTGGGTGGCGTCGATGAGCTGTAGAATAAAATTTCAAAACATTTTTCATCTGATTAATGTTGCTCGGCATTCAACTTGGCCCTAGCCATTGCAAAGGTCATTTGCTTGGCTTATCAGTTGGTGACAGCCCAAAGGGAACAGGTCAGATTGTCAAAATTAACCCGGGTCGATTGGTAGATACCTTATAGCATGAGTGGCAAACATTGTAACCAATCTAATTTCTCTGATATTCTAGCAATTGTTGAATAAGAGGTAGATATGATATAATTTATGACAATGTAAAACAAGCTTTATATCAGTTATGTAAACTTATTTTCAATATTGAACATAGATTTTAAATTTTGTTAAAGCCTGCATAAAAATACTTAAGCTATATACAGGGTATAAACAATTGCTTTGCGTGACCGCTTCAAGTCTGGCCAAAGTTTTGTCTAATGTTGTCTAGCGCTGTCACACAATATTTGACTCTTTTACACAGGCACATTCTAACACACATATACACACACACACATGGAGCTTATACTCAGGGAATTTCTAGGAAGCCAATTGTTTCACTCACATACAAACTTCCCTACGTATGCAAAACAGTTGAGTTGAGGGTTCAATAAACTTCTGAGGGTGAAAATGCCACCCAGGTTATTGACGCGCCGGCAACAATTGTTATTGTTGACATATTGTACATGCGTCATCGCTATTAACAGTAGTTTCAATATCTTTATATTTATATAGAGCTAGCATATCGTAGTACAATATTGCAATTGCCATTTTGTTCGATTGCTGCTGTCAAGGAAAAATTCCATCACGCTACAAAGTATGCTACACTATTTTGTATTACTTTCTTTGGCTAATTAAGTTGGCCGCAGTTTTCGTAGCCATATTTGTTTCAACTGCCTTTTGACCGGATGTGGTTGAATTGCGCGCCCATAAACAATTGGGTTAATGTTCCTGATATGGCAACTAACAAGCGCCCACGTTCCAGATCCAGAGATTTGTGGGCTGCCAGATTACGTTCTAACTAGGCCAACTTCTACGCTGGCAAAGTAATTAAAGCAACTGATTACATTCTGGCTTATCCGCCCAAGTGTCCTATATACTATATGTAAGTATTTATTGACTCTCCGTATTAATGGCTTATGAACTACAAATGGCGTATTCACAGCGCATTTATTTGATAGGCAAACGGGCACAAGACTGCAAAAAAATATATACCAAATTGACAAAAAACAACAATGATAATCTTGATAAAAATTATAGCTCAGTATTTTCTCACTACTCTCGTTTTGTTTATGAGTTCGTAGTGGCAAATGCATGTGACCGACCAAGAGAGGTGTTTATGTTAATTTATTGCAAAGAAAACCAAACGCAAAAAACAGCCGTCAATTTATGCAAATTACAACCAATGGCAATTATGACTGGCTAAAACGTCAAGTGGCCAGGAAAAGGCGCCTGATAGTAGGTTAAGGACTGGGAAACTTACGACATAAGTCGCCACAATACCTTAAAAACAATGTTGCAACACTGATTATAAACAGAATTAGGTAAGAGAAAGCATTTTTTCTAATAAGAAATCCGACTCAAAGAAAATCCATTCAAAATACTAGCTATACATTAAACATTAGTGAACATATTAGTTACCACTGATGTAGATCCCATAGCGAATGATATGGTGTGTGTCTATAGCCAGACATAAATGGTACAGCTACTTCATATTCCACTTGAACATTGGCCGGAGACTGGGGACGCAATGCACGTGTGGTGCGCTCCATGCCTGGATTGGAGTTGGTCAGCGAACGTTGACGTATATAGGCTTGCGAATCCAAGCCATTGTTATTGTTGAGCAACTGGGCAACGTTGCCGCCAGTTGGTGGTGGTGCAGCAATCGTTTGTCCCATACCAAACCAATTCTGGGCATTCGTATTAAACATTGTTAACGGATCAGCAGACAACGACTAGGTAAGACACTATTAATTTAAAAACGCACTAAATTTGCTTAACTCGAATTAAAGTTTGACGGATTTGTCGGAAACAATCCGACGATGTGACGCGCTGCGAGGCGGAAATCACCAAACAGCTCAAGGGTTGTGCGCCAACTGACCGCAAAACTGGACGACGACGGACCAAGCGTCCACAACAAAAAAAAGTGGCAAGCTCATTATTTGCTTGGCGGGTAGTTTCTGGGTATTTTAGAGAATGTGTTTGTATATATATATGTGTGTGTGTGTGTCAGTGTATTCTATGTAAGTGTGCATGTGAAATGAGGTTAAAGGAAGTATTGCTTTGAGTTTTTTGTTGCTGTTGTTGTGCTTTTATTGCCACCACCACCTGAGTCCAGTGGTCAATGCACGCTAGCCGCAAGTCGACTCAAACTCAAGCATAAGATGGCATCGATTTCTACGACTAGCGCAGGTACATGTATATTAATATATGTACGACTATAAACACATGTAATTGAATGAACAGTGGTTATTGTGATTGACGGAAATTTCAGATTTCAAACAACACCAAGAAAAAGATAATGTAAAGCTTTTTTTTTAATATTCACTCAATAATTGAACACGACCACCGCGTTTTGTGATCATTTTTACGAGTCTGTACTGTACTATAATAATTTCTTAATAATTTGTCATTATTTTTTACCGGCTTTAATGGTGCGCCTGCCCATTAAAACAGGCTAAGTCTGATAAAGAAAGGTTACTTTTTTACATAATTACTAATATTTGTGGATTATAAATAGAATATATGTATGAATGTGCTTGGAGTATCTTGTCAATAAATTGACATATGCTCTGCAGCAAATGCTGCAAACGAAGGTCACATTTATATAGTATATATATATATGAACTTAACGACAAATCAGCTGCCTGAGATAAAAATCGATACGCTTTGAGGATAAAAATGCACTTCGCCAGTCAAGGCACTGTGAAGTGTCCCGGCACGCCTTTAAGAGGCGTCTTATACAAAAATATAAATGTACATACATACATAGACCTACTCGCACTCCCACTTACTTACCCTGCGCTCAACATCGGAGAATAGGTGGATGTGGAATCCACGGTGCGTATGGTTGTATTGCCACGCAGCACAATCTTTTCGCGTGTGGTGCGCCTGTAGGTTTCCTCGCCGCGCATTCTTGTACTGCCAAACTTACTTTGCACAAATTAACCAAAAGAATTATACAGAATCTCAAATAACTAGTTTTATTGTTTTTTTAATTTTCACTTGTTTACTTTTTACCAAAAGATTATGTTGAAAAATTTTGTGTCTGCTCTAACCGCAGGCAATGTCGAAATGAGCTGAGAGCAAAAGGAAACGGATGCTGTGTGACAGCAGACATTGCTCTCTCTTTCTTTCTCTCATGCGCTCTTTTCTCTTCTCTCAGCTGGCAAATTGCGCAATATTTGAAGTGCAGCGTCACAATGCTGTTGCTGTTTCTACCCCGTTGCACAAATGGCCACTGACTGGCCACAAACTGTTGTTGCTAGTTGGTCAGCAAGAAGCATTCATTGTTTTGGCCCAAAGTCAGCTGGTGAAAACGGTTTGAACTGGGGGTTGTTTGGCATGTGCATGGCATTTTTATGCATTTGTATCTATTACAGCTGGTATATTTATAGAGCCAGCTTTGATTTATCATTGTCACATTGACTGGACGAAAAGCTGCGCAGAGATCAATATATATAAATTAAATAACAGTTATTTAACCCACTCAGAAGAACAAATATATATTTATCTTTATTGATCGATTTAAAAAAGACTACTTATAAATTCCTGGTAGAGAATGACCATTTCATTTGAAATTCGTGAATTATTTTTTATAAACTTCACATAAGTTTTGTTGTTTTTACAATTATTGATGATCAGAACATGAACTTTGCTTAAACACTCATATTGCATTTGAATAATCGTAATATTTAAATAGTATGGGGCAGTTCACAAAATAAATTCTACACAAACATACAATAATTTGGATGAATGTGCAGTGGACATTTGTAATAAGATTATGGAAAACAAAAACGCAATTAAAACCATTTCGAAAATCTTTTAAAAACTAATAGTTTCAAGAGTACTTATTCATCGTCCATATATCAATACAGATATACATATATTCATAAGTATTCATAATAAGTATATTAACCGTTTCTAACAAACACGAGGCACGTCGAAATGTAAGTAGACCACAAAAAAGAATATATTTTAGTTTATATCTTGTTGTTGTTTTGTTTCCATTTTGATTTGGGAAATTTGGTGGCTTCAGTTGCATTGTTGTCGACTCGACTTTTAAAGGTTGCATTTGTATCGTATGTAATGTATATAGAAAATTGTTTATAGATTTACTATTATATTTTGAACGTTTTAACTATAACAATAACTTTAACGTTTGTTTCTTTTTGTTTTTTTTTTTTCTCATCTGAAAATATAATTTCTCGACTGTACTAAAAATGTGCGTTAATCTAATAGCTGGTTTATTCTTTTCGCTTTTGTGCAGTTAGTGTTCTTTTTTTAGTATTTTGGTTTTTTTCTTTCGAATTATTTACAACTAGCCCTACACTGCATCCTTCTCTGACATTTCACTAATTTGGCGAGTATTTAGTACTTCTTCATTGACAACTTAACGGCTTTACTGCATTTTGCGTCCGCTGCGTGCCTTCCAGGCCTTGACTAGAGTGTACGCAAAGTACAGAGTAAAGCCGTGTATCTGGAAGCCAACAAAACAGAAGGCATACCAGAATACGCCATATGGAAATCCCTAAAATATGAGAATATTAAATATTGATTATGAGGTAGTTTTTAGTTTTAACGTACGCGCCATATCAAAATGTCCGTTTCCTCCAGCTCCACGGACTTGTCCATGGTCACAAACTCCCAAATGTCGGAAAAGTAGTAGGCAAAACAGTAAAGCAGTGGGAGCACTGCCATTACTAAAATGGCAATCATATACTTTTGCATATCGCGCACCTTATTGCCACGTGCCGCTGACAGGCCCAGAAACGAGGTAAGCAACGAAGCGGCCCAAACGTATTCCCACCACAGCGGTGGCGGCACCTCCAACTCCTCGATTTCGAGCACAAAAATATCTAAGCGATCCAATATGTCCGACATCAGCTTGGCCAGCATGACAAAAAAGAGCAGGGCATGAAAGAAAATGCAGTACTTCAGGCGTGATTTGTTCAACAAGCTGCAGAAAAAAGAGTAAGAAATTAATGTTTGCATCTGTTTTAGTTGCGTCTTCTTTTGTTTGGTAGGCCTCGGCCTTTAGCTATCCAAAATATGTACACAAACAATGTTGTTATCGTTGTGCTTGTTGTTGTTGCTACTGTAAACAGGCACACATGCTGACTGTCTAGCTGGCACTTTGCCCACCCACTCTGCTGCTGGCGCTGCTTGCCTGCCTGCATAGCTGACTGGCTGGCTGGCTGACAGTTTGTCTGGCTTATGCATCGTCTGCAGCAGGAGTTGCAAATTGACTGCAGTTAGTGACGGTGTCATGGCCTTTTGACTTTTTGGTTTTGGCTGTGCAGTTGCAGCTACTTGTAAGTAATTAGATAATTTTGCGGTGGTTTAGAAAGTGTTATTAACCTAATTTGATATGTGTTCGCCACTTTCTGCCTGAACTCAAAGTCGTTGCCATCGGTGCCCGCGACCATTGGACCGCCGCGACTTGCCATTTTGATGAGTCAATTCGATGCCGTTTTTTACAGCGTTTTTAAACTATTTTAAACAGAATTTAACTGTCTTCGAAGTACTTCTCACAACATTTACTCGGACGATAGGCTGTGGCGGTCAATCGATAACATCGGTGCCAATGACATGTCATTAGTGTTGGTAAATTGTGTAGCTAAAATTCCAATAATCATACATCGATATTTATTCTATTGTGGTGGTCGGTTGATAAATGCTTAATAGTGCTGTAAAGCTCCAACTTATTTAAAATAGGTTAAGTTACCGACAAACAAAGCATTTATTTCTCGCAAATTATCTGGGACATTATCATAATTAAGTGCACTTTGATAAGCAAATTTATGCCTAAATAGGCTTTAATTTGGTCAGTGGGCGTGTACTGCCTTTGAACTGTACTGCCTTAAACGGAACTGCGTCACTGCCACCTGTAGCTTTTTGGTATTTCAATCCATAAATCAATGCCTAAAAGCAAAACAATGAAGAGTGCAACGAGCGCATATTTATAAATACAATTCTACATCTACCACATACTTATTTTTACATTTTGTGCTGTAGCTCTTTGTATATTATTTGACTGTGTTCTCTCTTTGACTTTAGCTCATTGAACGCTTTATGCTCGCTGGGCTACAAAAGTCGAAACAGCCGTTATTTGTCCTCAGTTCAACGGCGGTATTCTTTTGCACAACGTCTTGGCGTGAGCCGAATGCGATCGGAAACGGGCTACATTAATATCAATCTTTTAATGCCAGTTATTGATAACTATCGCCCAATACTTTTTGCAGAGATAGGCAGCTGAGTTGTCTACACACATATGTATGTAGTTGGATTTTGTGTTTGTACTTCGATTTACGGTAAATTTTTGTTTGTTATATGCATAACGCAGTTAATTAATTATTTTGCATTATTCATTTATATTGTCTGTGTGTGTGAGTTTGTTGATTATTTTTGTCTTGTTGGCTGCACAAATTTTGAATAATTTGTGTAATTATTTTTCAACACTTTTGATCTGTACATTTACCTCGAAATCCGCTTGCTAATTATTTTATTTTGGCGCGTTGTTTTTCATGGTTTTGCTTCTTGGCTGCAAATATCAAAATGTGTTATACTATGAAATTGTAAACATTAGATAATAATACAAATTTGTGAGTGCCTTTGTTGATTTTATAACCATATCAATAATATACTTACGATAATATCTAAAAGTTGGCAAACTAACTATCTGTCTTCTTTTGTTTTTTGTTGTTTTCTTTTTGCAGCTGCCCCACCGCTTGCCGTCCATAAAATCAAGTAAACAATATCTAAAGCGAATCGATCGAAACCCAAGTAATATTTTTCCCAGACCTAATCATGTCCGCCCTTGCCGCCGATAAACGCGCCTCCTTTGCGCGCCGGGCCGAAAGTTTGGTGGAGCGGGTGAGAGTTTTGAATACCATATATGAGGTAAACGGTATCAAGTGACCAAAATGCGTGAGATATAACAGTTTGTTTCAAGTTGTTGCTATTTTTTTGTTGTTATTCTTGTTGTTCTTGAGGCTAGTTTGCATGATTGTTTGCCGCTCAATTGATATTTATTTGCACTTAATTACACACGAGTTGAACAATCATTGCTTGACCGAGCCAAACACCAGTCAACAGGCAGTTTCCACAAAACAAACAGAAACTTTAATGTCAATCTTAACTTAACAGTACATTTGTATATATAAAATTCGATATCAATATTTTAAGTGGGTTTAAGTCATTAAGAATTTAGTCGTACTCAGACGTGCCTATTTTGACATGGCCCACAGCCTTGACTTTGCAATGCTCAGACAATTAATCTCTTATAATGTATGTAACACATACAAGCATACACAACCATACGTGTGCGTACACTCAAAGAAAATGAATGCTGCAAAATATATAGTCTTATATAAAGATGGAATTAAATTTTATATTTCATACTAATAACTTACCCACAGATCTGCTCACGTGGGAAAGTATTTTCAGTAAAAACTATTTTTTTTTTGGTTTGATAACTTGATATAATCTTTAATATTGTAAAGTTAACTATACTCTATTCTTAAGTTATTATTTGATGAAGTAACTATCAAGCTTACTAAATTTTAATAGGATTAATGGGATATTTCTTTTGCACAAAAAACTTTTGATTTTAGTTTATTTAGGTGCATATAGTATATAGTATAGAATGTAACATGTGTACCTAGGTTAAATTTAATTACAAAAACAATAATTGAGGCAAGTACAAAGATCAAGTAAACTTTTGTTGACAGAAATTGTGGCTGCTTTTCGAGTTTTGTTGTTGTTATTGTGTGCCATTTGTAAAGCTTAAAGACGGTTTGGCATCTGTGTAATTAGCCTTTTGTTGCTTAATTACCACACAACTGCTTAATTTTGGCCCAATTTTGCGGGCACTGCCCACTTAATCCCATTTCCAAATACATATATTTATCTCTCGGAATGTCTGAAATCATAATGCTTTTTGTTTATAGCATTAAAAAGACAATGCTTGCCTTATGTGTTCAGCTAAAAATAAATCGTTGAGACTGTAAATATCTCACCAAATGGTCGAGTCAAAGAAATAATGCGTCTTTATCAGACTCAGAAGTTCTTTAAATGTATGTATATATATATACATCTGAATGTATATGTTTGCATATAGAAAGCCGCAGCATTAATTAAGCGGATGAAGCCACAGAAAAATGTACATTCACACATATACATATACTGTTGGCCGTTGACCGACTATTTAATTTGTTTTGTTGTATCTGAAAATGAAATTGAACACAAAATTGAGGGTGTAATGTATAGGAACGACGAGGGCAGTTTTAAAGTTTCTGGCTATGACTTAACTTATTTAATGGATGAAAGTCAATTCGAATCAACTTCAATTGAGTCTTAAAAATAAAATGTAAATAGATGGCCAAAGTTTTAAATATCAATCAACTTGCATTAAGATGGCTTAGAATTGCCCGCATTCGTTATGCGGAGCGATGTTGAATTTGTTTATTGCGCAAGCATATTTGCCTTATCAAAATAGCAACGCAAACGAAAGGAAAATGCTTAGAGCTAGAGTGAGAGATGAGAGATGAGAGGCGTCTGCGAACACAGCGACCAAAATAAATGAACGATAAAAAGCTAATAAAGTGCAACATAAATAAATGTGTGCGTGAATATCGCGTGAATACATCGTGCAAATGAATTTAACAGCGAACAGAACAGAGCTACGAATGGAGAAAGGCAAACAGAGAGCGGCATCCAACTTGATTGCCTGCCACAAATAATTTGGAGCAAAAGGCGCTAGAGTTTGTGGTGCTCTTTTTCCTTTCTTTCCTTTTGTTGTCATTGTGGCGCGTGTGTTTGTGTTGGTGTCCGGGCTTAAAGCGTTCTCTGCTTTTTATACAGTGTGCTTTTTGTGTGGGTGTAAGCTTGTGTGTGTGTGTGTGTGCGAATTTGTGTGTTTGCTTTTAAATAATTCTGTTTTGAAAGCTATGCACTTGAATTTGTGCCGGTGTCACATTTAAAAAGCATTAAATTTCGCTCAAGAAATAATTGTGTGTTGAAATTTTCAAGTGTCTGTCGACATTTGAGTAACTACATTTCCAGCAAGAGACTTAAAGAGGCCGTTCGAGGTATTTTGCTTTAATTCCCATTTAGCTTACGCTGCAAGCTAACTTAATAAAGTAATTAAAAACCAAGCCTAAGTCAATTCATGTGTTAAATCAGATTAGAAGCCAAAAAATGTTTTCAGTTGCATCTCTTGATATAAAAAGTTTGGTTTCAAATTCGGATTATTTGGTATTAAATCAACAAATTTTGCGACAATTTAAGTAAAGCATTTCATGCAAAGTTTATTTATTGTTCTAACATCTATTTGAGTCAACATTTAAAATGTCACATACAATATTGGCTTAGCTTTGTTTACATTTCAATTTAGCTAGACAACTATTTGGTTTTGTTTTCTATTTTCTATTTTTTGTTTGTTTTTCATGTTGTCATACAAACAATTATTATTATGTATTTTGTGTTAGCTGCATTGTTAATGCCGACACAAATTCAAAGAGAATTTAAATCGCAAAACAATGCGCGCATGAAAAGCGGATTAAAGTTCTCGTTGCGCATACGCCCAGTGTTCCCCTATATATAAATGGCGCAGCATTTTTCTCAGCAAGCTGAGAAGAGACGAAATGCCTCGAATGAAATGTTTTAATTTCAATTTAATTAAACAAAAACGCAAAAGTGGTTAAGAGCTGGGTGGCGAATGGCTTGTGAAAAGACGCAAAATGCCAGAAATAAGGGGAAGAAAGAACGCAGCTACACGCTACACTGGGCGACACCCTGTATGGTTTGCCGCAACAGGAAGCATTCTCCCGACTTCTATCATTATGAACTTCAAGGTATGCAACAATAGAAAAGATAAGGGAAAATATATGATCTTCCGGGTTGTAACAACTTTTTATACCACTCCTAAACCTTTTTTTTTTGTAATGTATATAGGGTATTAAAAAGTAAAAGCACAACCACAACAACAACATTTAAACAATACGTTAACGACAACACGACTGCAACAACAACAATGTCTGCTACAATTACCCAGGCAGGTGTGCAAAGTAAACAAAAACAACAATAAGATGAAGAAGAAGAACGACAACAACAAGTACTACATGACGATTTATATGCGCAAGCAAAAGACAGCAAAAACAAAATAGTACATGGAGAAAAGACGCGTTACTTAAGCGATGGGCGCGATGCATACCGAGGGCGTCACAATAAGTCAGAGCAGACAACGACAACGACAGCGAAAACGAAAACGAAAATGACGAGAAACAACAAACAATGGCAAAAAGTCGCCAGGGGCAGAGCATAGCATACTTTAAGGCGCAAAGACTGCAAAAACAATTGAAAAGCCCGTAAGCCACTTGCCACATGCCACAGACATCCAGCTGAGTCAACTGTGTATGGGCGTGGCACCCATTGTCTGTACTTCTTTGAAGGGCAATGGCAATGGAAATGGAAATGAGTGGCAGATAATACAAGAAGTGCTAAGCGAAACAATTTACAAAAAAAACAACTTGATAAGTCTGCTAAATGAGATTGAGATTAAGTGTTGCCGGATTGACTTGGGTTAAATAGTAAAAAGTTTTGATTGTGCCAACCGCTGAGCCATTGTCAGCGGATTGCTGCAAAAGTAGCACACGAAGTATTAAATAAGTACACTTTCACTCTGTTAGCTTCCGAAACAATTCTTTTATTATACAAACAAGTCTTTAAGCCTATGGTTAAATGTTTGTGTATTCATCATGTTAAAATGACTCTAATTTATTATTCATTCTCATATGATGGCAATCTGTTATGCTATAATCTCCATGCACCGTACAATCATTTATCTGCCACAGTTCTGTAACTTGCTTTGAACCCATTAAAGTTTTGCGTCGTAATTTGAATTTGTATATAGCTCTAAACCACCCCCCGCCCGGTTGTCGCATTGCAGACTCTGAATTTCACAGCGTCCACAACAGCATTTTTGTGCTGTGTCAGAGCAAAAAAAAAAAAAACACAAAAAGAGAACTCATCAGACTTATGTATGTATGAATGGCCATGCTCATTGACAGCCGTGATATTCGTAGCTGAACGTGCGCAGCATTTATATTTACTACATCCACCATTTGTATTCGTATCATTATTGTTATCAACATCATCATCATTATTTTGCGAGTTTTTGCGGCATTGTTTTTTTTTTAATTTTTTTGTGTATAGTATGTATGTAGACATTTAATATGCATTTGATAATAGTTATTCAGTTTAGTTTTGTAATCTATGCATTTTTAACGAAGTGCACTCTTGAATTCGACTGCCATTGTTGTCTGATGTGACAGGAGCAGATGCCGCGGGGCCTGGGGGTTGAGGAATGTTGCCATTTTCTGGCTTGACCTACGCCACGCAAATTCTAAATGCGCATATTTTATACGTTGGTTTTTTGATGGGAGTTGGTGGTGGCTTAGTTGTTAGCTGGGGGGTAAATGAATGGCAATGGCGTTAGCTTAGTTTTCCTGCGAACTGGCAAATTAGCGGATCAAAACAAAAAGTCGCTTAGAACCGACGGCCAACATATAACAATGCAACAAAGAATGAAAACTACAACAAAGGGAATTTTGTTTATAAAACCCACACAAATTCACGCATACACACACACACACTCCCACTCACACATACACGCTACGAATATACGTGGAATGGATGGCTGTCAAGAAGCGAAGCGCTCGAAAGTAGGCAACGAAATTTTGCAATGTGATTTAGCAATTCGTGTGGGCGGGCACAGCGATGCCAGATAGGTCAAATAATTAAATGCAAATTACAAATGACAAATGAAAATTGATTGCAAAGCGTCAGCTAAATTGATATGAATGAAAATGCATCAAATAAGGGTTACCGCAACTTTAATTAAGTTTAATGGTGGTTCTATCTGATATTAAGTTTTATTACATAGTGGTTAATCGGTATAAACGGCTCTCTAGCTGTGCAGCAGAGCTGTACAAAAAAAAAAAAAAAAAATACGTCTCTCGTTCTTTAAAACTGTAAGTGAACAACATAAGCAATCTGGCAACACTAAAAAAGTAAGAAACGGCTGGAGAAACTTCCCACACCTGCTCTACGGCAACATACGGACATCTTTGCACAACAAATACGTAATGCTGCCTTTTTGCGTCGTAGCAACATCTTAGTATACGGCACAGGGGAATGCTAAGCCATTAGCATTACACCCACACAACGATAACGGCTACCATACCATTACCATAACACTTTTCGGCATTTTGTTTTGCTAGCCACTTCGTCGCTGTTTACGTCGACAACACTTCGTGTTTTTGCATCGTCAACACTTCGTGTCCGCTGCCGGTGGCAACGACGCAACGCTGATAAGACTAGGCAACAGCAGCCGCAACAGTCGTCGTCGAACGCTCGAAACGTTGCAATCGTAATACGCTGCAAAAGCAACATTTTGCTGCGCATCTAAGAAAAGTCCGCACATCACTCGAATATATACGCTGTACTCAGAACTGTGCTAAGTGCTGCTGAGCGCCTGATACACGCAAAACCGAAAACGTTTGTGTGTTACAGTTTTGTCGAACGCGAAAATTTTGTTGTGTGAATTCGATTTGGATATGTCCAAGCCGGTTACACCACAACATCGTGCTGGCGGCGGCACTTCAACTGCTCCCGAGAAGATAAGCGTAAGTTTTGCTCTACTTCGATGTAATGGATGTTGCCTACTTTAGATAAGTGTCCAATTTTAGAGACTCATCTTTGCTGGTGTGTAGTGTGTGTGTGTGTGTGTAGGTGGGTGTGTAGGTGGGTGTGTAGTGTGTGTGTTTATGTTAAATTATGTGCTTAGCGATGCCATATATAATTTCTCAACTGTCTGCATTGCATTTGAATAACGCTACGTGACTAGGGCAGGCCCCACCGAGACACACATACACACACACGCACACATCTGGCACATCCTGGCCCATATATTTATGATGCTCAACTCTAAGCCTGGCCTGCTTTAGGCACAAATATCAAATGCAGCGTCACACAAAAGCAACCAAAGTCCGCTCAACCCGTGTCCTTGGGTGTCGCGCAGTGCAGTACAGTACAGTACAGTCAAACTTCCTTACTATGAACTCATCTACATAGAGGTTTTTAAGTGAGATGAAAAAATGTACAGAAAATTCCATACTCTCCTTACAATATGCTGTTCGCCGTAGGTTTACTTTGTGCTTTTTTTCAGCGTGTGTGTGTGTGTAGCTGTGTGTGATGTTGGTCGTTTTTGCAATTTGCTGTTTGGTGTCTTTTGGTTGCTGTCAGGTTAGCCTCAAAGGGCATAGCATACTTTTTGCGTACGCATCATAAAAATTGCATAATTGTCGCGCTATATGTGTTTGACTATAACTGTAACTTCGTCTGTGTGTGTAAGTGTGTGTGCGTTGTGTGACTATTACCGTTAACATAGTCATTTTACGTGCCATTTGTGTGTGTTCGCATCTGGCATGCCTAATAAATTGAGGTAGTCAAATTGCCAACGACTGCTGCGAGCCGAGCCGTTTATTAAGTTTCTTATTAACGGTCCACCATAATTGTTGCCAGTCAGCCAACAAAAATTTGAGTCTAGGTAATTAGGTATAACAAGAATTTATGAGATGCTTAATTTGTTCCATTATTTCACGTTCTTTGATGATTTGGTTGGCTTTTCTTCTGTTTCAGCAAAGCTATTTAATTTCGTTCTCCCAACTTTTTTTTTAACATTTTTACCAATTGATTATGCACCTCTTAATTCGTTCTTTTTGTCTATAGATGTGGTGCTCGGTTATATGCTCATTGTTCGCTTAAGCTATACACAAAATTCAAGTATTTCCATCTTAATCGAATTCACATTCGCCTTCAACTCTTTGCTCTTTTTTGTTGTAGTATGGTGTTGAGCAGCTTAGCTTCTTCGCTTAACTGATTCAGCAGCCATAAAGTATGCAACGTTGTATATTTTCGTTGGTTTAACCAAGCACAAATGTTGCATGCCTCGCGGCTTCAACGTCCGCATACAATTTCAATTCCAAATATGCTGACAATTCAACATGCTTTCCGTCGCCATCAGATAATGGGATTTTTTGTTTTTTTCTTATTACTTTTTTTTTTGTTTTGTCGTGCTCCAATTTGGTGATATTTCGTTCTATTTTAATGCTGACTTTGACTCTTTTGTTCTTAGCCAGCACCGCAGAATGAAAATTCAATTAGAAAAAGTTCAAATTTTTACCCAAAAGTATGTATTTTTGGCTGACAAATACTTTTGATTCAGATGTGGCTAATGCAATTATGGCAATAATTTGTTTGTGTACTTAATGCTCGATTAAATTTGAATAGAATTAAAGGGTACCTGTAAAGTCATCTAAGCATTTGGCTTTATATATATTTCTCAATTGTTTTTTATGCGATCCGTTGGGATGTGCACCATGCCGCGGGCCGCCATTTTGCTCGACGCATATATACATACACATATGTATATATATGTGTTTGCACATACACAACTGCACACAGGCACATACTAAAACACACACACATTCGCGCGCACATAATCAAATGTCTGCCATTTACATACATACTACGTTCAGCTATTGCAGCTTTAGGAGAAAAAGAGAAAAGAACGCATTCTGCCAATCTTTGGTGTAATTTGTTGACTTACACGACAACCAAAAAATAGTACCAACAGATCGGAGAGCATCCCCCGCAAGCCATTTATGCCCTCTCCCCCTTGACCTGTCCTTTTGTAGTTGTTTGGCTGCCATTTTGGATTGTTTGGGACATCAGTTGGGCAAGCTTATGGCCTTGTGCATTGAATAAACTTTCATTTCACCAAATTGCCAAAGTAGAGTAAACACAGCTTCGCCTCCCTAGTGTTTGTTGTGTGTGTGTGTGTTAGTGTTCGTGCGTAAGAGTGTGTGTTACGTGGGTCCTTTGCCGCATTCTTGCTTTACTACGCGTGCAAATAGTTTTGTTTGTCCAGCTGAGAACATAAAGCAATTTCTTTGACTTCATTTTGTATGAACGTCCTCAAACTTTAATTTGTTCCTGTTGCTTTTGTTTATCTTTCTTGTTGTTGTTATCTGTTATTGCTTATTTTTTTTGTTGTCAGTTGATTTACAATCGTTGCTGAGTCTATAATTGCTTTTTTAATGGTATTTTTTTTGTTTATTTCCATTAGCGTCAATTGAGTTGTGTCTTCTCCATAAATGTTGCACATACGTTGCGTGGTTGCGACTGCTTCAGGGCATAAGCTTTCACATGTTGTGCGTGTGCGTGCGTGCGTGCGTGTGTGTGTCATTTGCAAGAGCAACATTCAGTATTTTCTTAGTGCCGGCATAACTTTGCCATTGGCAAAGTGTCGAAAGTTTGCCATTCAGCTCCGCATAAAACATGTTCCCTGTCGGTCTTTCCCACTGCTGCGTTCGTTTCGCCTACAGGCAGCCTGGTTGACTGCTTGAAGCGACTTAAAAAACTTAAATTACCTATAATTGGTAGATTTTTATGGCAAGTGTTTCGCTCGTTTTTTGTCTATTAAAAATTGTCACTCTCATTGTGGCCTCGCAAGTTCTTTTTGTTGGTTAAGTCGATAATTACAAAGTCACTTTTACGTTTTCAGCTTTTCAGAAGTTTTGCTGGCATATTTCTAGTATTTGTTTTTGTAAGCAGTTCGCTGGGATTTTTTCAAGGATTCGCTGTACGGTAACTCATAAAATATACAACGTATTTTCTAAGTCTTAACTTTCCAAGCTACCTTTAATGCCATAATTTCTAATTGGATTTAAAAAAGAAACACTTCATTGGAAAGCAAAGCATAGATAATTCTCCATTAACAACTCATTAAGGTGTGTGTGTGCTTCCTTATAACGAGCAGCTTAACGAATCAATGCTGATAAGTTTTTTTTTATAGCAAATGGCAAGTAGTGATGTGGAATTGATTAACTTGCTTAAGTTGGGGTGCTTAAGAATATTAAGTCTATTGAACATTAGATGAAAAAACAAAATAAAAGAAGTTTAAAGCGATTCGAAGTATATGCGCATTAAAAAATATTAAGCTTTTAAGCGCTATGAAAAGTGCAATTTAATGATATCATAAACTTTATTAGTAGAAAACCAAACTAAAACGTGAAACTAATGCAAGACTTTCCAACTTTATGGTAGAAAAATCACATGCTCCTTGGAGCGTGATCAGAGAAAAATCTAGAGCATTTGCTTTAAAACTTTACGAGTCACGTATTTAGCTGCTTCTTAAATATTAATTGCCACCCTGTTGTGGTAATTTATGCCTTGACAGTTCGAACTGTAAATAAATATGCTTCTTGTTTGGTAATAAATAACATAGGGAATTCGCATCGAAAAGCTTATAGCTTTAATTTGCTGTATTTTAAATTGTAAATTCAATTCTAATGCTTAATAGTAATTTGGGTTGTCAAATTAGGATCCTAATGCATTTATAATGCGTCACGTAATGACCAGCTATTTAAATATTAATTCAAATTAATGCGTATTTGCAATTGATATCAAAAAGCAAATCGGTTGAATGCGAACAAATTGAAATGTGCAAATAGGCAGAAACTTTGTAGCACATACGAGTTGTGTGGCATATACAAAAATAACCGAAATTGGGCTTAATTTAATTTGTATTTTGTATGCCTAGGGAGGATGGTATACATATACAGGTATTTACGCATTGGTCTTAGCCATATCAAAAGTGTAACATCAATTTGATGTGTAAACAGAGACATCCGGCTGGATGTACAACAAAATGGCAGGCGACACATGACAGCACTTAACCAGATGTACAAGGTAAAGGTACAAAAGGTACAATTGAAGCTTTTTTCTTTTTGCTACATACCCTGTAAATTACAAATGAGTCTGGGATACATAAATTTTGTTGCAATGAAGAGAGAAATTTTAAAAAACGCATTAATTTAAAAATAAAGTAAGCCACACTTAAATTTTTTGTATAATGTGCGCATCTACTCGTCGATCATTAAGCTTAGGGACATTATTACTCATTTCACTTAGCTGGATGTGGCAAGCAAGCGCTTTGGGATATAAACAAACCCTGAAGTGTATCTATGTGGTTCTATGTATGTCCATGTGGTTGTGTGTATTTGTGTTTATGCTTGTGGTTATGAACCGAAAATCCATTTACACTCGAATACATTTTGGCCATGATGAAGTGGACAAAAGCGAAGCAAACTTTGGTGTTAGCCATAAACAAACAAACAACATTTGGGATGCACATTCAAACTCTTGGGCAAACCGAGATGGAGTAATTTTCATGTTTAAATTATGAATGTAACAAATGTAACTAACTAAAAGCCCAACGATTGAAACTCCTGATTAACCAAGATGTTGGCAAAAGCAAAAGCAAAAAAAAAAAAGGTTCAGAAAGAAAGAGGTCGAGACAAGCGTTTCGAAGCGAGCACAAACTTGTGGCCAGAATTTAGTAACGAGCACTTTGTTGGATAAACTTTGCGTTTAAGTGCGGCGGCGCTCGCTGTCAGCGACCTTTGCTTTTTGCGAGCACTTCAACATATCTCAGTTATGCCTTGAGTTCCACAAAGTGTGTGTACTCGGCTTAAAATAATAACTGCAAATAAAGTAAGGATGAGAAAGTTTAACCTATGCTAATTGGGCATTGTCATTTGATTCTGATTACTCAAGTTTTTGAGACGTTTCTGTTGCTGAATTAAAAACTCCCAAGGCGTTTGCATATCCATATCAAATCCGTCCGCAAATCAACATCTTTTACTTTTACTGCCACTCTTTTTATATTCGACATAAAGTTTCAGAGCTTACAAATTTGCATGTACTGCCATTGCCAGGCAAATGCGGAACGCAACACTGACTACTCCCCTGTATACATTTTGGACAAGGTAAACAACAAGCTATGCAGCATACAATAGACAAGTTAAACTACTGAAGATGGGAGGCCCCGACCTCTACATAGCCAAGCACAAATGGAATCACTACCAAAAATTTCAAATTCTAGGTCATAGTTGGCCAAAATAAACATAGAACGCTCAAAATGCCAGGCAGTTTATAGGGTAGATAGATGTTGCCTTGTGCCCTGTCTGCTCTTACATAATTTTGTACAATTTCTTGATACCCTTCTTGGGCATTTTTACTGTCCGAATACAGTGTGTTCAACGAGTCCGTAACAAAAATACATACATACATCCACATTATGGCAATTGCATTTTCATGTTTAAAAAGTTTGGGTTGGGTTGTTTGCTAGTACATTTCTTTTTTGCGGGAAAGCTGTCGGCATGCAACATCAACAAGAACAGTTGCTGCCACAATTTCAATCGTAGCAGCTGCAGCTTCCCCGTCGTATATATACATTTGTATTGCCTCAACTAAACGTTGCCTTTTGTGGCTGTAATGCTGCTTGAATGCATGGCAAACGTTCATAAAACCATATCACATGCTCGTGCAATATAGTAGCTGTGGGTCTTATGGTGGCAAAGGGCTTCAAACACACATAGTTGAGGCATTGCCCTTCATCGTCATCTATGTGTGAGAGCGGGTTTGTACGTGTCAACTCATTGACCTCGTTAACCCAGCTTTTACTGTGTGGATACTGACTGGCATATTTATTTATTTTTTTATTCCGTATAACGTTGACGTGGGCGGGTTTTTTTTATTCTTTCTCTGTTTTTTTTTTTGCCAGCGTGTTCCCATAGCCCATTTCCTGGCTAACTTCCACTTCAGCGAGGGCAACAACTCTTGTAGCCGTTTGGCCCATTTGCCGTGATTCTGCATCATTACCAGGGCTATAGCAGACATTTAAATGCCGTAATCGGATAGCATCGGTTGCCCCAATGCTTATGACATGAGTGTAGTGTGGCAAACGTGGTTGGGTTTCTGATTTAACTGACAGTTTTGATTAGTTTAGCAGCCACGACAGGTCGAGATTTGTGACATGAAAATGCATCGGAATGGGATTGGTATATAAAACCTTTTTACTTTAACTGAGGTATTGATTTTCTGTGCAAAAGCTTTGTACAATGGAGAACTCTTATTTTGAAACAGATTTATCTAGCTCAACTTGTGACTCTGCAGGTCATTAATTATTATATACCATGAAATAGGTAAGCAAGGGTATAGTGATTTTGTGCAAAAGTATCTAAATGGCAGGAGAGTGTATATTTTCTTAAATATCAACAAAAGTCGAGCCTATATAGCTATGATTTTCTGTACTCCAAATTTTGGATATATTCGATATACACATATAATAAACAACAATAAAATCTTGGGGCTTGAAAACATTAACAAAATAACAAACTCTATGAAATTCTTATTAAACTCGGTTGAGAAATGCCAGAGATATGAAAGATTGAAGTTTAATAATCAAGCATTGGTACAGTAGTGGAGGTATGACCGTATGTATTAGGTCAGAGTCAATTGTTAAGGGTATCTTCTAGTCGAGACTATTCGTCTAGAGTCTTCTAAGTTATTTTTGTTGTACATTATACATGTGTGTATAAAATATTTTCGTTAAAATGAGCTTTTCAAATCCTTCCCGACTTAATTATGTGTTGAAAGCAAAGTCCTTGAATTGCAATTGAAACGCTGATGAGACAACTTGATTACACATTCCTTACTCCTAGCTCAAAGCCATTTCACACTCATACCTTATGCGTTGCATGCCCCAATTAGCAATTGCCTGTAGCACTTAATGAGGCGTACATCAATTAAACAAGTGCACGTCAAAGCCATATGTTAAAACTCATGTATCTCAATTGTACGCGGCACACAACTGCAGTGCGAAACAATTCCAACACATTGACCCATTGTAAGAGTCAATTAAAATGCGCACCCTACAGAAATGCAAAAAGAAAAAGAAAAAAAAAACAAAAACAAAAATTAAAATAAAAATAAAAACGTTAACAAGCATTCGAAAATTGTTCTATGTACACACGAAATATAAATCAACCGATTGAGCCAAATGATTTTTTGTTGTTGTTTTAATTGATCGATATTCGCAGGGCGGAAAAGCAATAAGAATCAAGCGCTTCGACGAACAATAGCAATTGCAACAACTGTGGTCTGAGACATTGAGAGAATCGCACAAACACACAGACTAGAGACACCTCATAAAGCTCGTTTGGCCGCAAAAGTTTTTTGTGTCACGTATACGACAAGTGTGGTTTGAGGGGCATATATCCTGAATTGCTACTGTGTGCGACAGCCTGAGAAAACCACACAACATCAATCAACCCATGCGTCAACCTCAACGATAACAGCTGACGTTGCGTCATGACGTATTGACTGCACTCCGGAGCTTGGGCTCGGTGTTAGATTGTAGAGTGGTTGGTGGGGGGTGGTCGGTGGAGGGGGATAAGCATTGGCAGGTCGTAAAATGCAGTCAGACAGTTGGGCAGGTGGTCGTACATCAACATTGTGCACTTTATTGCCAATTTCATTATTTATAAACATTTTTTACGGCATTACTCGATGTATGGTTTATTTGATCATTTATTATGGCAGCCCCATAGCAATGTGTTGTGTTTGTTGCTGTTCGTAATCTGTTGATGGGACAATGTTTCTTATTAATTAGCTTTTGTTTATGGTTAATTATGCTATACACTTTCAGCTATAATTCTTTTTAGACATCAACAACTAACAGACTTTGTTCAAATGGTGTGTCTAAAGCAAACACCTCAACCAACCGTTTATTTATTTACAATGTAAATATATATATATATATATGTGAATAAAATAAAGGGAATAGAAAATACTTGAACACACCATTTTTTGTTGGGTTTCTTACTAAGTAAGCAATTTTGTTGAGAAACAAAATAGCAGCTTTTATTGTTGCCCAAATACTAATATGCCTTTGAGCAACCCAGGCAGGCTGTCTAGCTTTGATCTAAGCTCTTGTTTGTCTTTCGATTGCAATTCAAACGCTCAATTAATTGCAATTGATTTGTGACGACAATGCACGCCATTTCCACATTGTTTATTCAGCAATAATTGTGGGTTATTTCCATTTGAATCGGAATCGAAATCGTCACCTCCACCGTCATCGTCATTGCTTTTGTCAACGCCATTTGTGTTATTTGCATTGTTTTGTTTCGTTTGCACAGTTCTTGCAGTCCAATTGTGCATACCCATTACCCATTACCCATTATCCATTACCCTTTGCCTTTTTTTGCGTAAAAGTCAGCCAATGCTGAGACAAGCTCACTTTTCTGCACTTTGTACTTATTTATGTTTTATTGGCCACAAAACGAAGCTGTTATGTAAATTTACTGCAATGCCCACAAGGCAACATCAATATGTTTTATTTATGTTTTTAATTTGCAAAACGCAATGTTTGTATTGGCATTCAGCAGGATAAACTGCAGCCGATCCTCCTGCTCCCTGCTCCGTTGGCATGTTGTATGCCTTCCTTTCAGTACTTTTAAGCCAAGGCCAATGCTATTAAAAGTTGCTGCTGCATTTACATAATACTCGTTTATTTATCCATCTATCTAAGCACTTGAAGTTGCTTAGGCAAAGGGCGCCAAATAAATTGACTAGAGAGCCCCTAGAAACGAAAGGAATGTTACTCTGCTCTTTGCTCTCGTCTTTTGACACTTTTATAGTTTCGCTCAATTTCAATAAGTGCTTTGTAGACCATTCAGTATGTGCGTGTGTGTGTGTGTGTAGGTGTAGGGTCGTGTGTGAAGGATGCTCGGTATAGCGTTAAGCATAGGTACTTTGAATTTATTCGCCTTCACTTAAAGTCATTTATAAATAGAATTTCAATAGATATTAGTGTGAGGTAACCAAGTTAAATAGTTAAATCCTTAAAGCTAGAATTTAGTCTTTAGTTTTACTCTATTGCAAACATTTTAAACTATTTATAAACTAATCCAATTAAAGCGTTCTCGTTTCTATGAATAATACAATTTTTTTTACACTTTTATTCACTAACTTTCATATACAAAGTTTTTCCATCATATTCTGTACTGTGTAGATTTAGCTGTAGTCTACTTTTCAGCGTTTAATATGAAAAACGTCAGAAATGACTTTACACATTTCGCCCACTTTTGGCATTTACCACCCTTATTTCACAAACAAAGCGAAAGCGCTAAAAAGTATTTGACAGAAATTAATGTGTTTCAGATTAGGCAATTAAATACTCTACAAGATTTGCCTAAAAAGTGTACTGCTATTATTAGTTAGGGTATTTATTTGGTGTCCTTTTTGTTTTTTGGTCATTTCATGCCCGTCATTTTTCACGCTTGACTTAGTTTTAATGGCAACGTGAATATGATTTTGCCTTTTAATTATTTGTTGGTATATTTTATATTTTCGCTTTAAAGGCAAATGAAATAAATAATTTAAATAGTCTTTAATTGTTAATATTTGTTTTTTTATTTTTGCTTACAGAAATATAACATAAGCACGGAGAAATGCGGAGATCTAACGGTTATTGTGCAGGTAAAGTAATCAATTGAACAGCTAAATGCGAAAAATAACTAACCTTTTATGTGTTTGAATACAGGGTGATTTGTCGCAGCAGGAAAAACGCGCCGTATTTATTACTGTGCATGATTTGGGCTGCAATCGTATGTATAAAATCGATGTATTATACAAATTAATACTTATTCAAGCATTATGCTTGGCGCCGGCATTTGGCAGATAATTCATTTCAGGAATTTGTTAGCAGTCCATGCATGACGGAAATTAAGGAGCGCTCATGCTTTATACACGTTGACGTGCCCGGCCATGCGGACAATGCTGATGCACTATCCGATACTTTTCCATTTCCATCACTGCAGTCGCTGGGCGAGGATCTGGTTACTGTCCTGGATTATCTGCACGTTAAATATGTAATTGGTTTGGGCGAGGGTGCTGGCGCCAATGTGCTGGCTCGCTTTGGACTTGCCCATCCCAGTCGTGCACTCGGCTTAATCCTGATCAATGCCACTGGCAGTGCTGCAAGTGTTTTGCAATCCTTCAAAAGCAAGGTGTGTGTGTTTGTGTGCACGTGTGTGGTGTGCTGCTTTGGATGTGTGCAGGTGTGCAATTAAATTTTGTGTTGCTCTTTACCACTTTGCAGTTCATTAGCTGGAAAAGCGATGAGGTGGCCCAATCGGCTGAGAGCTTTTTGATGTATCACAAGTTCGGACATGTAAGTAGTTGTTGCTGGAGTTGTCACACCCTTTAATTAAGTGTGACCCTGTGAATCTGTATAAGTGCGTGCGTGCGTGTTGTTTAATCTCAGTGTTTTCTTGTATTTACTGTGATCTTATATTTTTTTTGTCTATTTTATGTTTTGAACTGTTTAAACTTGGTACAACAGGTCATGGAGGTAAACAGTTTGACAGTATAATAAACAAAACTCTGCTGCTCTTTTTAGATCTTCTTCAGCTTTTAAAATAGTCTTCTTCAAATATATCTTAAATTTTTTATGAATTTTGTCAAACATCAATAGCTTTAGGATCCTTTTAAAGCATGTGTTTTAATATGTTGGTTTTATGTTTATTATTTTTCTTTTAGACATCGGTACGTAGAACCTCAAGCAAGAAATCGGCCAATACGAAAATACCAAAATTTTTTAAATATATTTTTATAGTACTTAATTTTCTTTTGCATGCTTTCTTATATATATGCCTTGCCCTAGTTTTGAAGCATACCGCTTAAAGTTCTAGCATTGCCATTAAGTTTTATAATCACTAATGCAAATAATCTGCTTACTTACACTGCATCATAAAAACCAAACATATACATACAGCAAATTGTTGGGGAGAACCCGGATAAGGACAAGATCGTGAGCGAATACCAGAAGCGTTTGCATCGCTCGCTCAACAGCAAGAATGTGGGCCTTTACGTTAAGGCTTTTATGAAGTAAGACATTTAAAAGCCATAAATGGCCATAGTATAATATATTTCGCGTTTCATAGTCGCAAGGATCTAACGTTGAAGGGTTGCAAGGTCGATGTTATATTGATAACGGGCATGCTCAGTCCCTATGCCTCTATGGTGGAGAAACTACATCGCGATGTTGAGAAGGAGCGTGTGACCATTTTAAAAATTGAACGTGCTGGAGATGTATTGGCTGATGCAGTGAGTTTAAGCCTCTCCAAAGATAATCAACAAAATATACTATAACATGATATGTACTATGCTAATTCTTTTCAGCCCTCGAAGGTAGCTCAGTCAATACTATTGTTTTGCAAGGGTCAAGGTTTGCTTACATCGATCGTAATGCCCGGTGTGGATCGTGGACGCTCTTACTCTACTGCCAGCTCGGGTTCCTTTGAACGTCGTCTATCGCGTGGCATTTCAATGGAGGACTACGATAAGCCCAATATACGTCGGCTCAGCATTATGAACAGTGAGTCGCCCAAAAAGGAGTAATCTACAAAAAATAAATAATAAAACTACAGAACGGGGTAGCACGCAGCCGCAGCAGCAGCAGCCATGAAAAAAGTTCAGCGTTGAGTAGTGAAACTAAGTAAAATGCATAACGCGTATATAATTAAATTAATTACTTAATTTAGAAACAAGTCGTGCATAACATGACAGAAAAGTTTAATTCTGTGAAACTAGAGGCCAAACAATCAATTCATGATGCAATCGTATTAATTTTAGCCAATTGAACAACATGAATATAAAGCCAAATTTTAATCAATACTCGTTTTAAATATCTTTATACATACATACGTACATATAACGACGCGAACAATAGTTCCGTAAGATTTTCATACATATATATGTATTTAGTACTATGTAATTCCCAACAACCAACCCACCTGTGAAAACAGAAGCAAAAAAACTAGCATATCTTAACTTCCAATTGTTTAAAAAAATTGATATTATTCAACTTCATACATACATAATATATACAAGCAATCATCTATGTAATACCTCCGATTAGTGAACTGTACCTAAGCAATTAATAACGAAACTGACACAACTACAAAACTCCCATTTTTACGTTGTTTTCACAAAATTTTCGAAAAATGTATTTTTAAGCAGTCGAACAATGCTGTTTTAATAAATTAATATTATATATACAATTGTTATATAGCGTAAGTTAAAAGCACCACAGCAATTAAGCTGATTATTTAAAGTATTATGAAACCAATCAGGCACCCAAATTAAATATATAATGCGTTTAATCCAATTAATGAAGCAATGATAACCAAAGAAAATGTTAGTAGTTAAGCTTTTAGTGTTTTTTGTAGTACAGCGAATGCAATATTGGCTTTTTAGTGTTAAGCAAATGCTTTAACACCAATAAAAAAAACAAATTATCCAAGCACTCATAGTTGTAGCCACCAATAAAGTTTCAAATTAAAAACCAAAGCTCAAAACAATTTTTTCAATTGTTTTTGCCAAACGGACGTAACGGTTAACAGATTTTTAACAGTATGTATACACGGATTAAACAGACGCATTCTTGCGTTTAACATTGTTAACTTGATGTTAAGTTGGCAGTTTGCTGGGTTTTTCGTTAAATAAACTTAAATTTCCCTCTTGGATCAGAATATTGAAATATAACAAAATTTTTGTTCATGAATACTCAAATAGTGGTAAAAGTGCTATTTGAAATGCTGCGGCTGTTAAAGTTGCTTATAAAATAATTTGCTCTACTTTTAACATATAAGGTCACACTGATATATAGGGTTGCCAGATCAGTGCTTTTACAACTCAATAAAAAAGAAAACACTTGCAACATAAAATGTTATTATAATAAAAAGAACTAACTAAATAACTTTACAGTAAAAAGCAGGTTTAAGGATAATTTCAACTTCAAAGTCATCTACATGGACGCGCCGCCGCCAACAAAGCCACCAAGGGGCGTTAAATATGGAAAGGATGAGGTACAAGTCAAGAAATCATCACGAACTATGTATTATCATTAAATTTGGCATATAATAAAGTGTATAATAGTTTAAAATCGGACAATATGCGTAGTGAAACTTAATTTGTGCCAAAAGCCGCGTTATGATAATCTGATGACGACATCTGTGCTGGGCTATGGTCTTTGTAGTTGCTGTTGTTGTTGTTGCACGCCCCCTTTTATATTTGATAATAACAAGAATCGAGTCTTTCTAGTGTGCAAAATGGTTAAGACATTTAGCTTAGGTTGCAAAAGAGCGAAAGAATATTAATTAATTCGTGTAATTTAATCAACCAATTTTCTCATTTCATTGTTATTTGTCGTTCGAAGTAATAATATACCCTCTATAAGGCTATTGGGAACAATTAATAAAGGTGTTTCGCATTGTTTTTCGTAGTCGGCAGGTTGTGGGTTTCTTGTTAACGTCATCAAATCACTGGGATTCAGCGAGACAACCGAAGAGCGGCAAAAGGAGAAGCAGAAAATCGAGCAAGAGTTCAAACGATCGGATCTACGTCTGAATGATCTGGTCTCACGCCATGACCAGCAACTAACACAAGTACTGCCACTGTTTAGTCAGGTGTCCACGGAGGTGACGGCCAGTCGGGAGCGCATCCATGCGGTCAAGGAGAATCTTGGCGCTTGCAAGCGACTGTTGCAGTGCCGTCGCGATGAGCTCAAAAAGATGTGGACGGATGCAGTTCAGCATAAATATGTGCTGGAAATGCTAGAGCAAATGTAAGTTATATCGCTTATAGTCTTATATTACTAATTATTATTAATTTAATTGCAGTCAGGAGCTACGTAAAGTGCCTCAACGCGTTGTCAGCTATACGGCAAAACGTCAGTATTTGCATGCCAGCAAAGCGTTGACAGATGCCCTAGCCACGCTCAACGGCCCGTTGTCTGGCGTTGAGGGCCTGGCTGATCTTCGTACTGATTTGCAGACGCGCCGGCAACAGCTTTATCATCGTCTGCACGAAGAGCTTGTGACCCAAGTGTACAAAAACTCAGCAAATGAAGCCTTTCAGCGAAGCAACTCGAGTCGACTGAATTCTAGCTTCACGCGTGGCATTGGCGCCCGTCGATCCACGGATCGTATTGAGGCAAACGCTCGGGTGCGTAAGGCGCTAAGTGAAATGGCCCAAGGTTTTGATTTGGACAAGGCAGAGATTATCGAGGATGCAGATCTAATTGATACCGAGCTTAGCATGAGCTACTTTATTGCCATCATTGTGGAGTGCTTTGGCATGCTGCACAAAGTCCCCGATTCGCTGGAAACGCTGCGCGTTCAAATTCAAACGGAGCTGCTTAATGTGGTGCGCCAGACAACGCATCAACTGGCCAATGGAGGAACGCTACAAGCGGGTGCCGGTAACAGCAATCCATTGCTAACGCTTCTAGAGATTATATTTAAGCAGTTTAAGGCCATCGCCAAAACGCATACGCTGCTTTTGAAGAATTATCTGGCTGTTGGCCAAAAGTATTCCGTTGTTGGACCACAGCCATACGATCTGACTGATTTCTGGGCACAAGCACAGTCTGTGGTATGCTTTATTATAGTTATAACCAAGTGCTGCATATTAAATTGTTGAATTTCTTGCAGCTACAACTGTTGCTTACGGATTATTTGGATATTCAAAATGCATCGGCGGATGAGAGTGCACAGACGGGCTTTGTGGAGCCCATCAACAATATAAATTCTTATTTTCTGCGGCGTAAAGTTACAAGGTAAAAACACACAAAAGATGGTTAAAGAATTAAATAATTAAATTTTGATTATATAGCACGAAAAAGGCCATGTTCAAGTTTGACAAGTCTTCGCATATAGCCAGCACAGTGAATAGCAACAACAATAGCACGAATGAGCCCTTTAAGGAGCATCGACGCAATGCATCGGACGCCTCTGTTGATGACAATTTGGGTGGAAACCTGCTTGGTAGCGGCAAAAGCTCAATGATTGGTTTGTTGCCACATGAGAAGAAACAACGCGAAAAATTGTTAATATGCACGCCCGATCAGAATGTGATTACCAAAGTGTATCTGCCGCTGATGGGCTACATACAGGAAATTGAGAACTTCATGAAATGCAAATCAGGGTAAGTTAACAATGAGTCAACAGTTGTCACAAACTTATGGGGTATTTACTTTTGTAGACAACCGTGCAGCCTGCATGATTTCGTGGATAACTATATAAAGGATACATTCCTATCCAAGGGTCACAATCGCAACTTGCAGCTGACCATTGAGTCGTTATCAAAGAATCAGGACGCTTGGCGCGCTATTATAACGCCGGAGGAAATGAAGTCCTTAAATTTGAGTCGACCTCTATTGCAGTCGACTGTCATGGTAGAGCGACGCCTTGTAGAGACGAAAAATCTGATTGAAGATTTGCCCTGCTACTCAGAAGAGCTTCTCAAGATGGTGTGTGCGCTACTAAAAGCCTATCGCGAAATATGCCAGACGGCTTATAGAGGTATTGTACAGCCTGATTCGGAGGATAAGCGCATTTATAGCGTGGCTTGGCTAAAGGATGAGGATATCAGTCGCTTCTTAAAGTAATTTATCGCAATTTGATTAATTTGCACTTTTTCTAAAGACTATTTTAATAAATATTTAACTTATTCTCGCAGAACGCTACCCAATTGGACGGATCTAAAGACATCCAGCCAACGTGCGAGGCATACGCGTAAACTCCAACGTAGCAACTTTGAGCCATCTGAGGAGGAAAGCCCGTTGCAGGTGCAGCAGCGTAATATACGCGAAGCCGAAATGTTAACCAGTAACTTAGGCGAGGGGGGCATAACACAACAGGAGATACTGGCGGATATAAGCGTGCTTAAAGAACTGGCAATATTGCAAGAGAGCATGGAGTGGTTTTCGTGTCGCGTCTCTGAATTTGCGAACGAACTACGGCGTCCATTGGTCAACGGCCTAAATGCAGCGGCAGCAGAGTGTGCGGCAAACGTAGACATAAAAGATGGCACCATCAAAGTGATGACTAATCTAGCCTTAGAATTCGATGAGCTCGCCAATACATGCTTGTTAGTGCTGCATCTGGAGGTGCGCGTCCAATGTTTCCACTATTTGCGCTCCAAATCGAGTGTAAGAACTAATAGTTATGTTGGCTCCAAGGATGATATACTGGAGCCAGATCGCCAGGTGCTGGTACTCACAAAGCGGCTATCGGAAATGGACGAGGCTTTAAGTGCCACATTGCATCCGCGTAAAACAAGGGTACATATCCAACCAAAGATTGCATGTAGCTGTTTCCTTATGACTTTTCTATTTTCTTTCAGTACATTTTTGAGGGTTTGGCTCATCTGGCAGCGCGCATACTTATACAAGCATCAAACTACTTGGAGCACATTGATCAAATCACTGTGCAACGCATGTGTCGCAATTCGATTGCGCTGCAGCAAACGCTGAGCAATATTACGGCATCTAGAGAGGTTGCTCTAGATCAGGCCAAACATTTCTATGAGCTGCTCTGCATGGAACCGGATGTAAGTGCCAAACACATAAATATTTTTAAAACAATTCTTAATCTCCACTCTCCGCAGGAAATACTCAATTCGTTGCTGGAACGTGGCCCACAATTCTCTGAGATGCAATTGCTAAATGCTTTGCAATTGTCCTGCAAAGCGTGCGGCATTACTGATGCCAATTTATTGGCTTCCTATCAGCAAAAACTTTCGGATATATTGGGCGCTAAGCCTTCCAAGGGTGTTGTTGTATAATAGTTCCAAGCAAGTGAAATATCAATTTTTTTTTAAACATAATTCGCCTTGTATGCGCACTCACATACGCATACATACAAGTTTTTTAAAATGCAAGTGCGAAGAGTTGGTGTTAGTTAAGCCGATGATTATATTAAAATGTTTTGAACATGTTTGCATGCACTTGGAGTAGTTGCGATATAGTACTTTATACATATAGATATATCTACATATTCTAAAGATCATGAACAATATTGTAATATGGCATATACACAATAAATAAAAATGTAACAACGAATTATTAAAATTAAAAAAACCCGTTCAAATATCTCACTTTTCCAACAGAAGCTGTTAACCTAACATCCGCTCAAAATGTACTGTACTGCGTTTAACTTTTGGCTAAGCGTCGTTTATCAACACTGTTACAATTGCCGCCTGAAAAGACAACAACTGCATAAAAAAACATAAAACTATGCCCGAACAAGTTGAATCAAATCAAAAACTAAATGTAAGCAGTGAGATAAAGTCTCCCAGCTATGATTTAACCAAGTTTCGTCTTAAACGCATATTGAATAACAACAGTAGATCAAAGAGCATAACATTACTGGGCTCTTTTCCAGATTTGTCCGAAACCGACGCCGCAATTGTTGTTTTCGAGAAAAATGGTGAGTAATTTGGGTGCAAATTGTAGAAACCAGACCAACATCCTATCATGCATATTTAGCTTATCGTGAAACCGACGTGGCAACTGATGTGCCACAAAAAAAGGATTCCGAGTCAGAGCCAAAGCCCAGCTACTTTAGCAGTGACTTGAAAGTGCGAACGGATTTTACGAACAATATATACGCGAGTTTTCAATGTGTTCCCACTCAGGAACTATGCGGTATGTCGAAATACATTATTTTGCCTGCAAATTCATCAATATTTTCAAATCCTTAACAGCCGTGAAGAGCACCGTTATTTACCCAGCCACCGACAAGCACATTGAAAAATATTCCATATGCCAGAAGTATCTCATTAATGAAACGCCAGATCTCTATGACTCTATCACGCTTCCCTACATTACCTCAAGCCAATTCTCATTAGATTGGGTATACAATATTCTGGAGCACAAGCAGGAAACAGAACGCATTGTGTATGAAGACAAAGACGATGAAAATGGCTTCGTTCTTGTCCCAGATCTTAAGTGGGATGGCCGCAATGTTGAGAACCTTTATTTACTGGGCATAGTACGCAAGCGTGACATAAAATCTTTGCGAGATCTCAATGCCAGTCATTTACCGTTGCTACGCAACTTGCAGCAGTCGGCCAAGCAGGCAATCCTTAAGCGTTATGGCTTGAATCCCAATCAGCTGCGTATGTACTTCCATTATCAGCCATCTTTCTACCATTTGCATGTGCACATCAATCCGATCAGGAATGATGCGCCCGGCATATGGTGTGAAAAGTCCCACATGCTCAATACGGTAATTAACAATTTGGAGTTGGTATCGGATTACTATAAGCGTGCCACTCTGCCATTTGTTTCGTACGAGGGCAACAAGTTGTTGGATTTGTACGACAAGCATTTGGAAGTGCGCAACACTGCATCACTAGACGAAAAAGAATTGGAGGAAGCGCCTGAAGCATTTACAGACGATGAACCAGAAGAGGCGGGTCAATGCAAGCGAATTAAACTGAGTACCCCAGAAAAGGAGTCTACTGAGGCCGACCTTTAGCCACCCCGTGCCTAAGTATTATAAGCCATATTCTGTGTTATCAATTAAATTTGATAAAATATCAAGAATAAATGGGAAAATATATGAGAATTGTGTCATTTTTGTATTTATTTATTTATTTAATAATAGTGTCGCTATGTGTGTTCTGTGTATTTCTCTTGTAGTTGTGGCTGCTTTATGTATTTAGCTAGCTTATGTGGCCGTTTGTGTATTCTAATATTTGTAATACGTTGAAATACATACATACATTTCACTGCCTTTGGGGATATTCTTTTGTTCTTTTGTCTTGCTCATTAATTAATAAGAATTCAATATATATATAAGTTCATATATATACATATTTGTTAGTAGGCGCCTAAATGCTATTTTTGAAATAGGTCGAGTGTTTTGTTTTGGTTTTTTTTTTTTAATTAATGGGGCAGCCGCCTTCAAAGTGTTTACTTTTTGTTATCATTTTTCGTTTCGTTTTAGATAAGATTTTCTAGCGTTTTATTCGAGAATGCCAAATTCGATTCGGTATTTTCGAAAGTCGTGCTAAGCGAATGCTTCGATTTTATAAGCTCGTCCTATGGCTAACGATTTACAGCAACTGCTTATATATGTGTTGGTGTGTGTGAGTGTGTGTGTGTATGAGGGAGTATGGGATACACGTTGGAAAACTTTAGCCTGGAAGCCTTGTACAACATCGTTTGAATATACATACATACATAAATATTATTTCAAATACATGCATTCATATATATTTATAAATATATATAAATAAGCCATTATATATATATATATATATAGGTATATAAAAATAACAAAAAATAATAGTAGCAATAAAATCGTAGAATTTTCTTTGCTCTTGCCATTCATTAATAAAAACAATGCGCACCCCGCTGGCTTTGCCTCGAATACTATAAATTGTCCTCAATTGCTGTGACTGTTGCTGTTGTTGTTGTTATTGTTGTTGCTGCTGCTGCTGTTGTTGTGAATCGTTGTGCTCTCCGCATCGCCCTGCTCTTGGGGTACATACATGACCGCACTGCTGGGCGAAGTGTTTACCGACATGCTGCTTGTCATCGTTTTGTCCGCATCGGAGATGGACCAATTACGTTCCAACTGCTCCAAGGCGGCCATCGTTGCCGTTGTGGTCACACCAGCACCAGAACTTTCTGCGCCAGCGCCATCGCTTAGGACGCCTGCACGCAGCGTTTCCTCGAGAAGGGCCTGAATCTTGTCCTGGTCATCCAGATGCACAAAACCCAGGCGCACCAGTTCGCTGGTCAAATCCGCAGCCGTATCCTCCTCGTTTACCTGACACGTCAACTGTCTATTCATTTTATCGTCCATGCGCAACAGTATTGTCATCTGTATATCGTTGCTATCCTCCTTCAGTTTCTTAACGCTGCACATCATGTTCACAATGCGACGCGACTCGGTATCCACCGGTTCCGGTGTGGCCGACTTAACAGAATCGGCACGCTCCGGCGATGCAGCGCGTGACCGAAAATGTGGCGGTTTCTTACCGCTGTAGGTAATCAGTGGATATACACCATATTTCACATCTTCCACAAACTTCTCCAGCTTATCGGCGCCAGGTACGTCCGACAGTCGAAACTGACGCTCAGCGCCGCCAGACATTATAAGCTGCGCCATAATCACATCCGGGTGATTATAGCGCTGCATCAGCCCATCGAAGGCCGTCTCGGAGAACATGGTTCGATTGGCGGGCGAGAAGACCAGACAGTGAGCAGCGAGTAGTTTTAGTGAATGCACCTACGAATATAATCCAATCATATATTAATTTCGAATATAATGCTCATAATATTATGTTAAGGTATTTCAATACGTATATAAAAATACAACTCAAGATTTAAGATATTGTAAAGTATACTTACAACAGTCCATAAGTCTTTTGAAATGTAAAGAAGGAACAGAGATTAGACTGAATGAACTCACCTCAAAAAGCAGTGGATGAAATAGCAAATCGCTGGCACTTGGTCGATCTTGCGGTTGTGGATTGAGACACTTCAGAATCAAATCGCGTTGCAGATCATTGTCCAGGCTGTTGATTGTGCGCAGTATGGTCTCCTCGTTGATGGCAGTCGTTTCGCTATTGCTGGACTGCGGCTGTATCTCCAGAGCGGCCATTTCTAGAGCACACATACCAAAGGCATAAATGTCGACGGCAGCGGTGAGTTGCTCGGCGGCACCATATTCGGGTGCATGAAAATAGTGTGCACCACGCTCGCCCCTATCCTGCTCCAGTTCCCGTTCTCGTTCCCGTTCTGGCTGCTCTTCCAGCGAGATATCGAGATGTTGTGCACGGCGAACATTATAATGCACCGCATCCGGGACGACAGAGCCAATTTTGACCAGACCATTGTGCTGTATGAAAATGCTATCACAGGTTAGATTGCCATGAATGATCGGCGGCGTGCAGGAATGCAAATAGCTGAGCGCGGATAGTATCTGTGTGCACCAGCGCCGCCACGACTCGAGCGGCAATCGCTTGGCATTGCGCTTGGTGCGCTTGAGGAACTGTTTTAGCGAACCAGACGACATGTACTCCGTGATGAAGATGACGCGCGGCCGCTCTGCCTGCAGTGTGTCCGTCCAGTAGCGATGGAACTTGACAATATTTTGGTGATCCAGCTGTAGAAGATTGTCAAATACCTGACGCATCTTATCTTCCTGCGTTTTGAGCTCCTGCAGCTGCGCATATTGCACCTCATTCCAAACTACTTCGACACCCTCTTCTGTGTCCATGGCCAGATGCACACAATCAATTCCAGGCACATCTCGCTGATCTACCTCCTCGCGTCGCTTTAGCCAACGTCCACATGGCGACTCCTCCAAAATTTCACTCTCATCCTCTGAATCATCGCCTGACTCGCGTGGCGAAGAGTCCACAGCTAAATTGGTGACGCCTCCATCCGCACCTGCACTTGCTATTGCTGTCGTTGCTGTCGATGTAGCGGTTGTCGCTATTGTGCTACTGGAGGCAGCTGCAACTGTTGACGCCGGCTGCACCAAACTGGCGCAAGCCGGAGCTGTACTTGGACTACTCGCTGCCGTGTTAGTTGCATTTGGATTGGGATTCGTATTCGATTCATCCAGAACGCTAGCGATGCTGCTGGCATTTGCTTGGCTATTTGACATTGGGGCGCGGTCGTCGAGTTGTCGGCTCACAAAAGCAGTTAAACCGCTGCTGCTGTTCTTGTTACTGCGACTAATACGATTGTTGTTGCTTGCTCAATTGTTTATTTCAACGTTTCTTTACTATATGCTTTGTTTGTTCTGCTCCAACTAAACCGGGCACTGCTGTCGCCGCCGACGTCGTCGCTCCACAGCCGCAACTTCTGCCCACACACTTACATACACACATACACACGCAAACGCATACGCACACTCTTCGGTACCACCACCCTTCGTCTCACACTCTCTTTTACTTGTACTCACACTCAGCTCCCCTTCAGCCGTTGTTCAATAACACGGTGACCCTTTTTTATTGCAGTTCGCCTCTTCGATTATTAATGCTTTTTAGTGCAGCAGCTGTGCGTATTAAATAACTGCGCTTATTGGTCCAGTTGTGCGGCCGTTTTGGCTTGTTTAGGCGTTTTTTTCACGCTTTTAAAACACCCAAAAAAATGTGAGTAAATCGATGCATCGATGCTATCGATAATTATTCGACAGTATATCGTTTACGCGATGTATTGCATGCAATTTTGTAGACAAGTATCAAGCATGTAGAAGATTACCTACCAACAATACATTCATGACGTCACAGAAAGTAAGCAACTAGAAACTGTTAGTCTTTCATCATACGACTGTTGAAACAATTTAAAAAATTTATAACAAATTTAATTGTGTATAACAAATAATATAAGGATGTTTAAAAACTATGAAGAAATATATAAAATGATTATATTGCGCACGAATAATCGATTTAAAATTATTTCATTTTATTATCAGTTGTCTGTTGCTCATCACTAGGGCTATCGAGAAGTGGGGCCTGCTGTCTTTGCAATCGCGGCTTGTATAAATATTAGTTTGTGAACCTTTTTAAAATAATATATGCGACCATGGATAGTATTATTGGTCGCAGCCAGTTCGTTTCAGAAACAGCGAATCTTTTTACCGATGAAAAAACAGCTACGGCTCGTGCAAAGGTTTGAAATTGCATACATTGCGAGCTCAATACAGTTGTAAAACAAAACACCTTTGTTTCCCTGTAGGTTGTGGAATGGTGCAATGAATTTGCCACTGCAAATGCAACTTTGAAATGCGAACTGCTAGTTAAAGTGCAGGAAATTGTGCTCAGCTCTTGCGTTGAGTTGGCAGAGGAGTTCCTCGAGTCGGTACTGTCGCTGGCCCACGATCAGAATCAGGAGATACGCAAGCAAGTCGTCTCCTTTGTAGAGCAGCTCTGGTAATGACCAAAATTAAACTGTAGTCACTATTCAGTATTTGCCTTCACAGATTTCCTATAACTCATACTGTCCATCGAAATGAAAACTGCATCAAAGTGAAGATATCTTCTTTTTTGTGTTTTACAGTAAGGTCAAAGTGGAGCTACTGCCCTATGCAATAAATGTGATATCGATGTTGCTACGCGATTCCTCTGCACAGGTTATCAAACGTGTTATTCAGGCATGCGGCAGCATTTATAAAAATGGACTACAATATTTAAGCAGCCTGACTGATGCGTCAGATAGTGCTGAGCAAGCGTGGAACGTGCTCAGTTTGATAAAGGCACAGATTCTTGATATGATTGACAACGAAAACGATGGCATACGCACAAATGCGATTAAGTTCCTCGAAGGCGTGATTATACTGCAAACTTATGCAGATGAAGACAGCATGAAGCGTGAGGGCGATTTTTCACTCGCCGATGTGCCGGAGCATTGTAAATTAATAAGACGCCAAAAACTGCAGGACGAGGGCACAAACATATTCGATATAATGCTGCAGTTCCATGGCACCACGCACATCTCTTCGGTGAATTTGATTGCCTGCACAAGCAGCCTTTGTACGGTGGCTAAAATGCGACCGGTTCGAATGGGTGCCGTTGTGGAGGCTTTCAAGCAGCTGAACAACAATCTGCCGCCCACATTAACCGACTCTCAGGTAAGCTCGGTACGCAAAAGTCTGCGTTTGCAGTTACAAACGTTGCTCAAGCTTAGAGGATCCTTTGAGTTTGCTTCCACCATACGCAATATACTAATGGATCTGGGTGCCAGTGCTAGTGAAATACAAAAGTTGATGCCCAAAATGGACAAGCAAGAGATGGCACGGCGACAAAAGCGCATTTTGGAAAATGCGGCACAGAGTTTAGCGAAAAAGGCGCGCCTTGTTGAACAACAACAGCTTCAACAACAGCAACAGCAGCCTCGAAAAATGGAAGTGGACGAAGAGGAACTAGAACGGCAGCGTCAGAAGAGCACACGCGTCAATGAAAAGTTTTTGGCAGAGCACTTGCGGAGCACTGAAACGGTCATTGATCTGGTCGTAGAGTTTTTACCAACGTTGCCAGAGACGGCACCAGCACAATTCCTTGCGGAGTATACACCAATTAAACAGCTGTCTCTGCCACAACAAGTAAGCAGCATATCTCATCACTTTGGACAGCAGCTGACAGAGCAGCGCCTGGGCCCTGGTGCAGCTGCCTTTAGCAAGGAGCCACCCATGAGACCTAAGATTCAAACTGAGACTCCAGTCGAAGCAATGCCTGAACCAACTCCTATGGATGTGGATGAGGCTGAGTCGGAGAAACTCAGCGAACTGGAGCTCCAGCGCAAGGAGGAGGCTACCAAAAAGCTGCGCGACACAATGGAGCGGTCAAAGGGCGAACAGACTGTTATAGAACGTATGAAGGAGCGCGCCAAGACACTGAAGCTGCAAGAGATTACCAAACCTTTGTCGCGTAATGTTAAAGAAAAGTTTCTGCTTGATGCCATCATCCGTATACTTAATTCTGAGCGTCAATGCATAATGGGTGGTGTGGCGGCTAAACGACGCAAATTGGTTACGGTAATTGCAGCCACTTTTCCTGATAATGTGCGCTATGGTATTATGGAGTTTTTACTGGCAGATATCAAGCAGCGCATCGATCTTGCCTTCTCCTGGCTTTTCGAGGAGTACTCGCTGCTACAGGGCTTTACACGGCATACCTATGTCAAGACCGAGAATCGTCCGGATCACGCCTATAACGAGCTAATCAATCAACTTATTCGCGGCATTGGCGAGCGTTGCGAATATAAAGATCGTATTATTCTACTGCGTCGTGTTTATTTGGAGGCGCCCATACTGCCCGAAGAGGCTATTGCGCAGCTGGTGCAGTTGTGTCTCGTCGAAGAGTTTATGCCCCATGGCCTAGAAATGGTTAAGGATCTGACTGTGCTGCGTCCACCACGAAAGAATCGATTCGTGCGCGTTCTCCTGAACTTTGCCGTGCACGAACGTGCTGATTTGCGCGAACGTGCTATTTCCCATCTGGTTAGCATCTATCATGTTCACAAGATTGGTCCGGCACGCATTGATGAGTTCGCCATTGAATGGCTCGAATTTTTGATAGCCGAGACACCACCAAAAGCCATATTCTCTGCGGACTATGGCAGGCCTTCGCCGGAGGCAGCATGGAAGGAAGATACCGCCAAGGTTTGCCTACTGTTGGCTTTGACACTGTTGCCCTACCAGCCAGAAGGTGAGTAAACACAATATATTTTTAAATTACATTTATTTTTTATTAATTATTAATTAATAATTAATTAATTTTTTTTTTTTTTATGTGTCTACAGTTTATTTGGAAAAGATTTGTCAAGTGTTTACTGAGACCTCAGCGGAACTGAAACGCACCATTTTACGTAGCTTGGATGCACCCATTAAAAAACTGGGCGTGGAGTCGCCGGCGTTGCTCAAGCTGCTAGAAGACTGTCCCAAGGGCTTGGAGACTTTGGTTATTCGTATTATTTACATACTGACTGAGCGTGTGCCCACACCGCATCCGGATCTGGTGCACCGCGTGCGTGAACTTTACCAAAACAAAGTTAAGGATGTGCGCGTCCTTATACCTATTCTAAGCGGACTTTCGCGCTCCGAACTAGTCGCCGTGCTGCCTAAACTAATCAAACTTAATCAGGCGGTGGTTAAGGAAGTGTTTAATCGCTTGCTCGGCATCGGCGCAGAGTTTGCTCATCAGCAGATGGCGCTGTCACCGACAGATTTGCTGGTTGCTCTACATACCATCGATACGACTGTGTGCGATCTGAAAGCAATTGTAAAGGCTACCTCTATGTGCCTGGCTGAGCGTGAGGTTTTTACTCAGGATGTGCTAATGGCTGTTCTGCAACAGTTGGTTGAGATTATGCCCGTGCCGACCCTAATGATGCGTACTACCATTCAAAGCCTAACACTTTGTCCACGACTCTCAAATTTTGTACTAATCCTGCTGCAGCGTTTAATACTGAAGCAAGTCTGGCGACAAAAAGTTATATGGGAGGGTTTTCTAAAGACTGTGCAGCGTCTGAAGCCGCAGTCCTTGCCCGTGCTGTTACAACTTCCACCGCCACAACTGTCTGATGCACTGCAGCAGTGCCCAGACCTAAGACTACAACTACTTGAATACGCCGAGAGCATACAGGATGAGCCCATGAGCGGCATAACCCAGCAAATACTGGACATTATTTCAGGCAAATCGGTGGATGTTTTTGTTACGGTAAGTTTAATTCGAATCGATTTAAGTGCAAACAACTATTTAATATTAATATTTAAAACAGGATGAAAGTGGCGGCTACATCAATCCGGAAAACATTAAAAAGGAGCTGGTAGATACTTCAGACTTTGGTGTAATATCAACGGTCCCCGTTTTGACTTCGCTGCCTCCCGTGGCGGTGCCCGCTCCTCAGATAGTGCCCGCCCCCGCACTAAGTGACTTAAATCAACCGCTTCCCCCTGGCGAGGATTAATATAAGCTTAGTTTAACTTGTTTTGTTTAGTAACTTATACTACATCGGTGGTTAACTAAATCCGCCAAAAAGACTATCGATTCAATGTTTGTATATTAATTTGTAAAAACTATAATATCAGGTTCTCCATGTGAATATAAGCTGTTTAGATTTAGATTAACGAGTTTGCCACATATTCCAGTCGTCATTTATTGGAACTAAAATTTGCAATCCATGACCATCGTCATGTGTGGGCAAGTATCACCCATACAGATTTCGGATACTAAGGTCCCCCGCAGAAAGGTAACATCAAAATTTAATGTCAAATGTGGAACCACTTATTTTCGGCTCTAATTATATTGGTTATCTTACAAGTTGACGTACAGTCTGCATCATTATTTACACCATATTCAAACAAGTTGTATAACAAATTAAAAAATCTTAACCGCCGAACAACGGTAAGTGACATGTGTGATTAAATGGGCTTAAATTTATAGTAAAATATTCTATTAGACTGATCGCATTGCGGAACATGGATATCCGGTCGAGCAACACCACATCGTCACTGAAGATGGTTATATCCTTGGGGTCTTTCGAATCCCATATTCCCACAAGTTGCAGAACCAAAATGATTTGCGTCCTATTGTGCTAATACAACACGGATTGATGGGTGGCTCCGATGCTTGGATTTATGTTGGTCCAGACAATGCCCTTCCCTACGTTCTGGCAGATGCGGGGTTTGATGTCTGGCTGGGAAATGGTCGTGGCAACACCTACTCAAGAAATCATACCACACTCTCCCCATTTTTCGAGAACTTTTGGAAATTTAGCTGGCACGAGATTGGTTACTATGATATACCCGCCATGATTGATTACGCCTTGAAAACTAATGGGCAGGCACAGAAATCTATTCACTATGTAGGCCACTCACAAGGGACAACCGTATTTTTTATCTTAATGTCCTTGCGTCCTGAGTACAATGAGAAGATTAAAACTGCTCACATGTTTGCTCCAGTTGGGGTTATGGCACATATGAAAAACAAGTTAGTACGTACATTGGCGCCCTATCTGGGTCATCAGAACATTGTGTCGCGTTGGTTTTCCAATGGCGAGTTTTTACCATTTAATAACGTTATGTTAACCATTATATCCAATTTATGGGGGCCGATGGTGCGAGCAATTGAGAAGCATATAATAAGGAAGTTGTATGACTCTAGTCGTTGGAATTTGGTAAGAATTGCAATGCAAAACTTGGTTAGACTTCTAATATAATCCATTTAATAGACAGCTCTAGCTGAGGGAGTTGGTGAACAGCCAGCCGGCTGTTCACGGAATCAAATACTTCATTATATGCAGGAACAACAGTCGGGACATTTTCGACAGTACGATTACGGCAGCAAAACGAATCTGAATGTGTATAACTCAGAAGAACCACCAGATTATCCACTTGAGAATGTTACCTGTTTGGTACACTTTTGGTATTCAGACAATGATGTTATGGCCGCAGTGGACGATGTTTTTGCAGTCGCGCAACGTCTGCCAAACAAAGTGATGCATCGTATTCACGATCCTAAGTGGGGTCATGATGATTTTGCGTTGAGCGTAAAGCTTCGCAGTTATATAAATGATCCAGTTGCTGAGATTTTAAAACACTTTGAGAAAGAAAATTCTAGGAATTTAACTTTATCCGAATAAATCCGTATATGTTTTTGCATTGTTTCGATAATTAATACAGCCCCTTTCCTGCAAATTGTTTAACTTCTTGAAAAATGATTTCTCACCATTAGTATTATTACTTGCAAAATAAATTTACAAATTACTTTCAGATAGATTATATACCTTCGAGTGTGGTCAAATAAACGATTCTATATTTAGTGCAAGCTAACGTAGGAATTTGAAGATTGGATTAGATTGTAAGCAGTTTCAGTTTGATAAGCAATTGACGTACTTTTTTCTACGAATAATATTGCCATTTCTTGGAAATTTATATTTACAAAATCGGTGCTTGTAATTTATTAAAAAAAGTACTTATAAACTGTTTCAAGTGACTCCACTTCAAATAAAGTGGTTAATCATCTTTTAATTGCGTTTAAAAATTGGTTAATGCAATATCTGTTAAATCATTCACTTTCAAACTTATGCATTTGAGTTATACATTTTTTTTTGCTATATATGTACTATGTACTTAAACAACAATTTCCTGGCGATTTTTGTTTTATAATTTTGCACTTTTACCATTCCTAATCTGATGAACTGAGAACATTTGCTGATAAACTTTCAACAGGCTGCTAAAAAACCCTAATCCAAATGTTTTCCTAACCGTAGTACCAGGTTAGTAGTTTAACAATGAAGAACCAATTGGTTTTCTCCTTAGCCTTAGTGCTAACTTCGGTAGTTGCCACACAGTCTGCAGTCTTAAATAAACTTTCAGCTAACATTGACTTTTATAAGTTGTACGATAATCCAGAGGCGCATATAAGTCTGCAAGGACGTCGCACAACTGTAAGTCGAGGTATATTTGACATCCTATGTCCTATGTTTTATAGCTTAATTGTTTTACGTAGGCTGATCGCACTGCTGCACATGGATATCCATCAGAACACCATCACATTGAAACCGAAGATGGCTACATCGTAGGCGTGTTTCGTATACCTTATTCCCACAAGTTGCAGAATCAAAACGAATATCGCCCAGTTGTACTTATTCAGCATGGTCTCACAAGTTGTTCGGACGCTTGGATACTGAATGGTCCAAATGACGGACTGCCCTATCTACTGGCCGATGCAGGCTTTGACGTCTGGATGGGTAATGCTCGTGGCAACACATACTCACGAAACCATACTTCACGCTCCACACAACATCCATATTTCTGGAGCTTTAGCTGGCATGAGATTGGGGTATATGATATTGCAGCCATGATCGATTACGCTTTGAAAACTAATGGACAGGGACAAAAATCCATTCACTATGTTGGTCATTCCCAAGGTACAACCGTATTTTTCACTCTGATGTCTACGCGTCCAGATTACAATGATAAAATAAAAACGGCTCACATGTTTGCTCCCATTGCAATCATGACTAACTTGGAAAACAGCTTTGTGCGCGCAGTTGGTCGCTATCTAGGACACCAAAATATATATTCGCTTTTGTTTTCCAACCAAGAATTTCTACCATACAATGATGTGTTTTTGGCTTTAACCTCAAACTTATGTGAGCTTAATGAAGAGCTGAAACCAATTTGTCACAAAGTAACAGGAAGCGGTACTGGTGGCCGCTCGAATACAGTAAGTATGATTAGTAAATTTCTTTAAAATCCAACATGACCTTATATTTGTATATTATTCAGACTGCAGCATCTGAGCAATTGGCAACGCATCCCGCCGGCTGTTCTACCAATCAAATGCTGCATTATCTTCAGGAGCAACAGTCGGGACATTTTAGACAGTATGATCACGGTACTAAAAAGAATCTTGAAGTATATAAATCGGAACAGCCACCAGATTATCCTGTCGAGAATATAAGCTCCGAACTCCACTTGTGGTATTCGGACAATGATGAATTGGCCGCAGTGGAAGATGTCTTGGAATTGGCTGACCGTTTGCCCAATAGAATACTGCATCATATGGAGGATCCAGAGTGGACTCACGGGGACTTTGCTTTTAACTGGGAAGTTCGAAAATATGTGAACGATCCGGTCATTAAAATTATGGTGGAATATGAAAACAATAATAAAGGAATGTGATTACGTGGGTTTTACTCTTATTAAAGTTATCTCTAAATTCATATTTTTAACACAAAGATATTTTGTTTTCATTGTTAGTAATGTATTTGTGTTTTTTGAAGACATAATGCCTGGATTTATTTTATTGGCTGTTGAAGTGTTATATGTAGAAAAGGTACGCTCCCAAATAAATATAATTCTTTAGCTTTGTAGGTTATTCATTTTTAATTGAAGTATGTGTAAAAGGTTTTAAACATGGAATATATATAAATTTTTACATCAGTTATGATAGTTGTATAGTCGATTTTTTTTGCTGATCTTATTTTTATGGCATTTATACCATTTCTATCTCTAATCTAATAAACCTTGACCACTTGCTGATAAACCTTCAACAACCTGCTTTAAAACTTATATTCGAATGTTCAGTAGCCCGCAGTTAAAGTTCGGTTGTTAAACAATGCGGAACCAATTTGCTTTAGCGACCATTTTATTGCTTAACGCACTGATTGCAATACAGTGTGCAACTGTAAAGCTTCAAGACAGTTTTGACTTCTTCAAGCTATACGACAATCCCGAGGCGCATATAAGCCTGCAAGGACGTCGCACAACTGTACGTCCATAATATCTGAAAGTATTGGTTCCTAATTAACAATCGGTTTTAATTATGTAGGCTGAACGAATTGCTGCACATGGATATCCTTCGGAACACCATCACATTGAAACCGAAGATGGCTACATCGTAGGCGTGTTTCGTATACCTTATTCCCACAAGTTGCAGAATCAAAACGATTACCGCCCTATCGTACTTATTCAGCATGGTATGACAAGTTGCTCGGACGCTTGGATACTTAATGGTCCAAACGACGGACTGCCCTATCTACTTGCTGATGCAGGCTTTGACGTCTGGTTGGGTAATGGCCGTGGCAACACATACTCACGAAACCATACATCACGCTCCACACAACATCCATATTTCTGGAGCTTTAGCTGGCATGAGATTGGGGTATATGATATTGCAGCCATGATCGATTATGCCTTAGAAACCAATGGGCAGGGACAAAAATCTATTCATTATGTGGGCCATTCTCAGGGAACAACCGTATTTTTCACTCTGATGTCTACGCGCCCTGATTACAATGATAAAATAAAAACAGCCCACATGTTTGCTCCGATTGCAATCATGACCCACATGGAAAACAGCTTGGTGCGATCTGTCGGTCCATACTTGGGTCATAGAAATACCTACTCCATGTTGTTTTCCAACCAAGAATTTATACCACACAATAATATACTTTTGTCTTTGTTCTTCAATTTATGTGAGCCGGATCAAAAGCTGAGACCCGTTTGTGAGAATGTTATGGAGAACCTCTACGCTGGGGGCCGCGTGAATATGGTAAGTCTCATCACTCAACTTCTTGCGAGATCAATAATTTATAATTATTTTTTGCTTCAATAGACTGCAATGCCTGAAGGGATGGCTACGCACCCCGCCGGCATTTCTACCAATCAAATTCTACACTATCTTCAGGAACAGCAGTCGGGACACTTTAGACAGTATGATCACGGTACTAGGAAGAATCTTGAAGTCTATAAATCGGAACAGCCACCGGATTATCCTGTCGAGAATATAAGTTCCGAACTCCACTTGTGGTATTCAGACAATGATAATATGGCTGCAGTAGAGGATGTATTGGCATTGGCAGATCGTCTACCCAACAGGATACTGCATCATATGGACGATCCAGAGTGGGATCACGGGGATTATGCCTTAAATTGGGAAGTTCGCAAATATTTGAATGAGCCCGTCGTAAAGATTATGACTGATTTTGAAGAAAGCAATAAAGGAAAGTGATTGTTAAGATTAGGTTTTGTTTTTATACTTAAGAAAGTTATTTAATGTCTACGAAGTCCTATATTTAATACAAAGAAATAATCGCTATATTGATAATATTTTCCTGTTGTTTTTTGCACGCCACATACTTGAATTGTATAAGCTAATCACTTGAAATACTTTGTGGGAGGTCTGCGATTAAACAAAGCTGTTAAAATGTATATTTACTTATAGTACGCGTATAATCTGATTTTTTGAGCTTAATAGAAGATTTGCTATTCCTATCTAAAAGCTGATAATCAATTCCAAAGATTGCCAAAATACTTATAGCCGTATGTTTGTTTAACGGTAGTCGTAGTTCAGTCATTAAACAATGCAGAGTAAATTCGTATTCGCTTTAATATTATTGTTTAACTTGGTAGTTGCCATTAAGTCTGCAGCTGTAGACATACCTCCAGGCAATGTTGACTTCTTTAAGCTTTACGACAATCCAGAGGCGCATATAAGTCTGCAAGGACGTCGCACAACTGTAAGTCGAGTATATATTTTAAACACTTTTACTATGTTTCAAAGAAAAATTGTTTTCTTTAGGCTGATCGAATTGCTGCACATGGATATCCATCGGAGCATCATCATATTGAAACCGAAGACGGTTATATCGTGGGAGTCTTTCGTATACCCCATTCCCACAAATTGCAGAATAAAAACGAATACCGCCCTATCGTACTTATTCAGCATGGTATGACGAGTTGCTCAGACATTTGGACACTTTGTGGACCGAATGACGCACTACCATTTTTACTGTCTGATGCAGGCTTTGATGTCTGGCTAGGGAATGCACGAGGCACAACTTACTCGAGGAATCATACATCACGCTCCACACAACATCCATACTTCTGGAATTTTAGCTGGCATGAGATTGGGATCTTTGATATTGCAGCCATGATCGATTATGCCTTAGAAACCAATGGGCAGGGACAAAAATCTATACACTATGTGGGTCATTCCCAAGGAACAACAGTTTTTTTCACACTGATGTCCATGCGTCCAGAGTACAATGAAAAAATAAAAACAGCCCACATGTTTGCTCCGATTGCAATCATGACCCACATGGAAAACAGTTTGGTGCGATCTGTGGCTCCTTATCTGGGTCACCAGAATACCTACTCGCTTTTGTTTTCCAGCCAAGAGTTTATACCACACAATAACGGCCTTTTGACATTATTCTCCACTATATGTGAGCCGGATCAGAAGCTCAGACTGGTTTGTGACAATGCCATAAACACAATTTACTCTGATCGACGAGTGAACAAAGTAAGCACAACCTTTCGTTTAAATCCAATGCAAATATTTATACTAATTGTTTAATGAACAGACTGCCATGCCGGAATACTATGCTACACACCCTGCCGGCATTTCTACTAATCAAATGCTACACTATCTTCAGGAACAGCAGTCGGGACACTTTAGACAGTATGATCACGGTACTAGGAAGAATCTTGACGTATATAAATCGGAACAGCCACCGGATTATCCTGTCGAGAATATAAGTTCCGAACTCCACTTGTGGTATTCGGACAATGATAATATGGCTGCAGTAGAGGATGTATTGGCATTGGCTGAACGTCTGCCCAAGAGAACACTCCATCATATGGAGGATCCTATGTGGGATCACAAGGACTATCCACTTAATTTTGAGGCTCGCAAATATCTGAATGAGCCGGTAATTAAAATAATGATGGAATTTGAAGACCATAACAAGGATGTATTTGTGTAAATTCAAATTTGGTTAAAAAAATTAAAAATGATTAAAAACAATTTACATATAAAAATTATTTGCTTTAATGATACAAATGTTTTTGTGCCAGATTTAATGAATTGGTAGTAAAAATTCAGTTTAATAATTAAAAAGTAAAAGTTTTTATGCAAGTGCAATATTTTGAGGTACTCTTTAAACTTTCCAGACACACGCATCATAAACACGCACAGAAAAATTTGTAAGCTTGTTGGTTGGCAAATATTTTTTGTTGTTCATTGAGGAACTTTCACTATGAATATGATGACCCACAGTCAAATATGCAAACATGAAATAAAGTTTTTGGCTTGTACATATTTAATCACTTGGGTTCGGGTCCTTAACTCTCAAAGGCCGTAAGTAAATGGGCCAAATCAAATTTATGCTCATGCACTTAAATACATACATATGTACATGAAAATAGCAACAGCTCAATTTAGATCAAGTCCTCGCGGACATATAAAATCGTACAATATTCTGGCATTTATTTCGTCTTGGCCTTGGTCGGCAAGTTCAAGGACACTCGTTGGCCAAAAGACTGCTAAGCAGTGCTATGCTTTGTTTGATTCTGATTTGATTAATTTACTTCAGTGTAACTGCTAATAGTAGCTTATAATTAGGGAATAATGCAATCTAAGCTTCAATTCTTTGCTTGTGATATTATTAATTACATATATATCTATATAATTGAATCTTATAATTATTTGATAATAACTCCTGCTCGGAAAACATATGACTGCTCAGCCTCAATAGCATCTTCTCAATATGTTCAAAAGTTATCCACAGTTTTTGTTCCTACTTGAACTGCAAGTAAATCAAAGTGTTCTCGAACGCAGAGCACTTTTACAACAGTAACCAAAGCCGGCAACCAACGAGGCTTGAGGCTTGGCAAGCAACAATAAACAGCAAAAATATATGGAAGAGTTAAATTGATTCAAGTGTGCACAATACAGGAAAAGCCATTAGTTGAAGAAATTCTCTACTAATAAGTCAAGTGTTTCCAAGAAAATCATTCTAGATGTGAAAAGTTTAACACTAAAAGGTGTATTTGGTAAAATCCTTAAGTGAAGTCGTTTAAAAAGTTATTTTATTCTGCCATACTGGTAATCGACATTGGTTTTTTGTTAATCAGCAATATGTATTCAGAAATAATTACACATTCTTATTAGCAAGCTGAATAAAATCCTTTTTATCTATTCTTAGCTACACAGTGCAAAAATAACGACCGCAACAAACTAACGCCAAGGCCAAATGGGAAACTTAGGCAATGACAAGAACAAGAACAATACAAGCAAAGCCGGTTTCTTGAGGAAACGGAGCCACTTGGGAGGAAATCAGCAAAGGAATAAATTTGTGTAGGCGGGTCAGGAGAATTTTTGCTGCGCATTTTGTTTAAACCGTTAATTATTCTTGGCGTTGGGCATAAAGTAAAACTAGGTGCGTCTCCAGACCAAAAAAGTGAAAAAGCTGTAAGCAAGGCGTAAAAATGTATAAGGTACACACATATAATTTAATTTTGGATTATTTGGGTCTAGTATTTGCCATATGCTAAGATTTTATTTTGAATTTTTTTTTGCCTTTTTGGTTGTTGACTAAATATTTTATTGTGCTGTCGTCGTCTGGTTAGAGTCACAGTCATTGGGTCATAAGCAGTAAATAAAAAGAGAGCGCGCAGCAAATTAAGTCTTATAAATATTCAAACACGAATTTTAATTAAAATTTGGTTTGCATGTCCCACAGATAACAATAGTACAATATAGTAAGCTGGAAACCACCACAGTACAAATACTTGAATGAACATTTCCAAGAAATCTATAGAATAGTAGGATGCCTTCCACTAGGATTGCTATTCTGGTAGAGTGATGCTCAACATGACAACTGTTGCATATTTGGCTGTTAACTATTATGATAGTGTGAAAATATTTCAATTAAAATTTCTACGAAACGTGATGGCAAAAATTTCTCGAATAGTTGTTACACATTTTGAAGTATTGCTTTCTATACCTTGTCAGTTCCATGCATTATGTATACGCCACGTTAAGCACTTTGTGGATTCCCAAATTGAGTTTTGAAACGTATATACATACGTACATATGCTTTACATAGTTGTGTGTGGTTTTTGCTAACTTAGAAGTTAAGGCCAATTATGTTTATGCTATTTTGTTTTATAACCCAAAACCAAAATCCAATTAGTTATCACAAACGTTTGATATAAATGAAATTTGTTTTTGCTAAATAACGCAGAACTCTTGTTGCTAGATATTTATATATGTATATATAGGCAATAACTGAAAAAAATTGCCGCACAATCCATAATCTGCTATTGTGCGGCTATTAATGTGTATTAGTTCGTTAGTTTGAACTCAATTAAAGTCACTTTGAGTGCAATAGACGTGATAACGAGACAACAATTGTGCAACTGAATAGCTACAATACAGTATGATGGATATTTTAGTTAAAAACTATTTTAGTTCGGCTGCATTCTGTGTAGTTAAGTATCTCTATTCTTAGTTGTTAAACTATCACGCATACGCCATGCTTGCGTAAAGCGTTTTGACATTGCGTTTTGAAAGTGCATAAAGCAAATAGTATTTAATAGAAGAGAGACAGAAAAATACCAAAGCATTTCATTGCTTAAACAGAGTGTTTTTATTTTATTCAGCACAAATCGTCTTTATACAATATTTGGCAAAATATGTGTTTAATATGTTCATTTGTATATTGTTTAATGTAAGCATAAACAGAAGTCACTTGACAGCAGCCAGTTAAACTAAATATACAATGCATACACAAATATGTATGCAATAAAAGCACCTGAAACACGTTATCTGATATGTCAACGTAACACCCTGGCTGACAACTGCGTGTAACAAGTGTGATGATAGGAAAAAAACTGAGAAAACGATTTTTAGCCTAACACTTTTATCTTTATCTGGTGCTCACAAGCTTATGAGCTAATGCATCTAATGGCAGACGCAGACGCAGACCCAGACCCAGACTTTTGCACACACCAGCATCTAGCATTTCAGCAAGTGGGGGTGTGTATTTATTTACTTAGTATATAAATTTGATGATAAAGAAGCCTCCCACACAGACAGGCGCACTTAAGAGATTTACATGAATTATAAGATCGTCTTTGTTCATCTCAAGACCACAAAAGATGCTCAGTTCAAGTGAGTTTTTAGATTTAGTTTTCCTCTGCGCTTGGTGCGTGTCGCTTGTCGTTTAATTAACAGCGTTTGTCGCGATCCTTTCGCAATAAAGGATGTCTTTTGGTGACGTGCAAGGTCATTAAATGTCAAAACTCTTAAATTACTTCTGATTTAGCTTAAAATTCTGAAGTTAAAAGTCTATAGTTTGGAATAAAATTCTTCAAATCTTAAGGACTTAAAGAGCATAAAGTCACAAAAGTAATAAAGTTTCTTTAGAAAAAAATTACAAGCCACAACCAGCCAGTTCAACACGGTCAGCATACTAAACTATCAAAAGTTGTGCTTGTGGCAAAGTTCCAAGTAGTTGTCATTTAGCTGTTGGCAAAAACGTAATGAAAAATCGAACCAAGCTCCAGCGATTGTAATGCCTTTCCTTCTATCTATATATATCTGTCTTTGTGTGTGTGTGTGAGTTTTGTTGCTATGCGGTTTAACTAAAACAAAAGTAATCAAAGTATTAAAGCAAAAAGTGCGCTTAAGCAACACGGCAGGAAGTCAATAAAAATAAACACATAAAAGCAACTTGCGGTCTACAGAATTATGTCAACGACAACTGAGGAGGTGGCCACAATAATGGCGGAGGCTGGTAATGCGCCATCTACAATGGCCAAGGCGATTGTTCAGACAGTCCAATCCATAATTAGCAGCACAACAGTAGCAGCAGCAACAACAACAACAACAACAGCAGCAGCAATAACAAGTGCGGCTACTTCGGGCAGTACAACAACAGCAACAACAACAACAACAACAGCATCAACAACAGCAACCACATTAGGAACAATATCGTCTTCCAGCATGTCGGAGAAGCTCAGCGTGAACGATTTAAGTAGCACCCTGCAACATTTTGGAATTGTTGATTATTTGGTTTTCATTGCCATGTTGGCGGTCTGTGCGGTAATTGGCTTCTATTTTGGCTTTATCGAAAAGAAACAGAAAAAGGAAAAGGGCCAAGTGCCCACCGATGAAAAAGATGGCCCCGGCACAGCTGGCATCGAAGAACGTCGCGATTCTGAGGCATTGGATTACTTGGTGGGTGGACGCAAAATGAAAGTGCTTCCGGTCTCCCTGTCACTGGTGGCGAGGTGGGTTACAGCAACACTAATACCAACACCACCACCACCAAAACTAACACAAATAGCAAAAGCAAAATCAAAACAACAGCAACTAGTATATGTAAATGCGTCTGAGGTCCTTAGGGTAAATGGGATGTATGGTGCTCATATAATTGCTTTGACTGGAGCGTTTAATGGGATTGCTCTGATTACAGCTGCTGGTATGGTCAAGCTGTTTTTCAGCTTCAAGCTTTAATTGTATTTTGCACGAGTTCCTTCCATTATTTCGCGTCAGTTTATGCGGTTTGCATGCCATAGAAAGACTTTAATTAATTACAGCAGAGATGCTTGGTACGGGTCAGTAAAGGAACAATCAGAATGCATTTTGAATTTAAAATTGTCTTTTTTTTTGTAAACATAGCCTAAATATTTTTGTTTAAGTTGATTGAAATAAATTGTTGTCAAAATGTTATGTGCTTCGACCATATTTTTAAAAAATTAAAACAGTCAGCTTATTGTACAAAAGTTTCCTAACGACTTAATTAATATTAATGTAATTGAAAATCGGCTGGCAGAGATTAAACAGATTGCTTAACTAAATGCTTGCTCAATCAAGAGATTGTCCGCTTTCTCAGAAATCAATCAAAAGTATGCGCCTAATTTCACTTGATTTGCGATAAGCTGCCCGAGGCGAACCGTGCGTATGCGTAATCTAAGATAAATCGCATAAAACTGCCAGCGTAGCAGTCGGTGTCTGACTCAATGTTTGTCAGAGCCAACACAAGCAAACAAAGGAATTTGATTTAAACTTTACGCAAATTTGCGACAGGAGAGCATTAAAAGTGAATGTTATGCGAGATGCGAGAATAAATCCATAAACATAATAATACACTTAATACAATAGAGAGAGAGAAAGAGATAGGGAGGGAGAGAGAGAGAGGGAGACCGGGGTGGGGTCAAGTTTATGGTGGTGGCCAATGATGATTATGCAGATAATGCTCTTTGATATGGCTGTGGGCAAAGCTGGGGCATTATTTTTTTTGTCTGTTTGATTGTATTTTTGTCGCTAAGTAGTATCTGGCGCATGAATACAATTTAGCAGCTCGTTTCGCTGTTAGGTCAGACCCTCTAGAACGAAGCCTGATTGAAGTTATTTAAACTTACGGCAGCAGCCGCAAAACTCAAATAATTTGTCAAATTACTTTTTTGTTTTGCCAACGACCTTGAGGTTTGTGTCACGCTTTTTCTTTTTCGCTGGCTGGCATTCTAGTATTTGACACGTTTGGTCAAGCACCTTTCGCGTTGCCTTTGTCTTTGGTTGTATTGTGTGCCGCATTAATGACTGGCCTCAAAAGTAAAAGGAATGAAGGGGCTAGGATCTGAGTGCTCGAGTTGAGTTGCTTCAAGCCTGCTTTTGGTCATTTGCCTCGGCGACAATTGTTCTGTGCGCCTTTTATTGTTATCGTGCATTCTGTTTGTTGTCGTTTGCTTTCTGCAACAAATTCTGTCGACGTGTTTTGAATTACAATTATATGCCAGCTTTTTCTTTCACTTTGCCTTCGAGTTGTCCCTATTTTGTTTATTTGTTTTTGTGTATATTTAATTCATTAGGTGGAGGTGGGGGCACCAGCAGTGCCTGCATCTGCATACCTCAACTTGTTATGAACTTTTAATGGTGTTTTGGCTGCATAAAAACTTTTCTTTTTGACATGGCTTCAGCTTGGAGCAATGCATATGCTATGGGGAATAAATTGAAATGATGATTGTTCTGGACATTAGTCAGCAACATTATTGCAGCTTAAGCTTAAATAACTTTGAGTAATACAAAAATATATATATATATGTTATGTAATTTTATTACAGTTTTGTTTCTGGCATTTCATTGCTGGGCACTTCAACGGAGATCTATGTTTATGGCACTCAATATGCATTTATCCTGATAACGTTGGCCATATCGGGTCTCATATCGTGGTATATCTTCTTGCCCGTTTTTTGCAACCTACAATTGACGTCCACCTATGAGGTAAGCTAAACGTTGTCTGATTTATATTTGATGTGCTTTTTGTGTGTATCCTTGCAGAAGAATCTCAAAATTTGTCATTTTCCGATATGTTTTTCAGAAACTAGAACAAATAATTGGCAACATGAGTCTGCAAGGGTGTTCAAACTTTAGCAAGATAAATTTAAAAAATGTTTCTCTTAAATAACTTCATGGCATGCTGCATAACACTTGTTACATATCATACTTGTCTAAGATTTTCCTGTTGCCAGTGAATGTAAATCGTGATTTATTTTGCATATGCATGCTTATGTGTAAAAGGAAGTTCTGTTCAATACCATACGGCAATGACATTTTTATAGAGCAGTTATTTAAAATTTTCCGCTTGAGTTCGGTAAGTCATGTAAAGTTGGTTGGCTAGCAAGCGGGGCGATTTGGCAAAACAATGCATAGACCAGCGCCAGACAAATATGTGGGCAAGTTATTTGCCTGTCATGTAGCAGAATTGCTAGCAAAAGTCCAAGCATTGTTTGCAGCTGTAGTTGTTTTTGTTATCACGAGAAATATTTGGGTGCGTTTCGCCTGAACATTCCGAACAAGAGTACAAAGAGTACAAAGTGCTTGGACCCATGTACAATACATGTGAATCCAAATGTTTAGCTGGACTGAGATCATGGGATTGTGGTCGCAGTTATGGCTTATAAGCTAGCACTTATATCGGCTTCATGGCATATATGTAATATTCGATTATGTATGCGCAGCGTTGTCGGGCACATATTTATTGAATGTGCCCGTGTGTATGTGTGTGTGTCTGTTTTTATGTTCTCTTGTATTTTGTGTTATTTATGTGAAAATCAAATGTAAAGTGGCAACAAACAGAGAAAAACAAAGTAAAACATATTTACAGTACTTTGAGCTGCGCTTTAGTAAAACCACTCGTCTCGTGGCCTCGGGTCTCTTTACCATAACCACAGTAAGTTCCCCAGACAGTTAAGATAACCAAAATACCAAATAATCAACAATTTCTATTCCATCTAGTTGATCTGGCTGCCAATAGTCATCTATGTGCCAGCATTGGCCTTTAATCAGGGTATGTTTCTAAGCTGTATATCTTTTTTTGAAGCACTTCTTGACTTTGCTCCTCTACTCAACAGTGACTGGCATTAATGTTCACATCATAACGCCGGCGGTGTGTATTGTTTGCATATTTTACACCACTGTTGGCGGCTTGAAGGCTGTTGTCTGGACGGATGTCATACAAACCGTAATTATGATTGGCGCCGTCGTCTTTGTCGTTGTTAAAGGCACCATCGATGTGGGCGGCATTGGTGTGGTCATTGAGCGCAATCTGGCAACGGGACGTCTCGAGTTTCCCGAGTATGTTTTGAATTAATTCAAACCGTCGTCCACTTATAGTATTATTATTTACAAATATTTTCAAAATAGATTCACAATCGATCCGAAGGTGCGCATGTCTGTGTTATCCTTGTTTGTTGGCTATATGGCACATGGCACTTACAATTTGGGCTGCAATCAAATTTATACTCAACGCTATATGTCGTTACCCAGCGTGAAGCATATGAAGAAAGCCTCCGTGATATTTATTGTTGGTGTGACTTTACTGAATGGCCTGACCTTGTACAACGGCGTGTTGCTCTTTGCCACCTACTACGACTGCGATCCACTGACAACAAAGGTGTGTGCATTTCCGGAATATCATTGAATTAAACTAACCTAGAGTCTAACTAACAGCTGGCTAAGGCCAAGGATCAGCTAGTGCCACTGCTTGTCATGGATACGTTAAAATCATTGCCCGGTGTATCTGGCATGTTTGTGGCTGGTGTATTTAGTGCCGCACTCAGCTCTCTGTCCACAGCGCTCAACTCGCTTGCCGCCGTTTTTCTGGAGGATTACATCAAGCCGTTATGTAGGAAGCCTCTTAGCGAGCGTCAAACGGCCACCACAATGCGCCTTAGCACGGTCATAATTGGCTGCGTGAGCGTTGGACTAGTATTTGTCGTTGAAAGCATGGGCACACATGTGATGCAGCTATTTATGTCTCTTAGTTCGGTGACACAGGGACCACTGTTCGCACTCTTTGTGATGGGCATGTTGTTTCCACGATTGAAAGCTAAGGTTTGTATTGGTTTACGTTGGAAAATCTTATATTTGTATATTTGCATAAAGTTTCAGATAAAATCTACTAAATTACACATTTGCTTTTGTTGACATTCAAAAATTATAAAAATTTTCTGGTTAAAAAATTGATTTGATAAAAAAGGATAAAATTAATGTACTTCCTGACCAAATAGCAGAATTTACATATTTGTTTTTGTGAATTTAGATTAGTAAGCACTTATAGAATTGACTTCCGGGTTGCAAAATTATTTATTTTTTTTAATTTATGTAAATATATTTGAACTATTATTTTTCAGAGCGCTCTAACTGGTGCTTTGAGTTCGTTCTTATTCATGACCTGGCTATGCGTAAGTTCTCAGATGGCCTTGAACTCGGGTGAATTGCGGTACGAGAGCAAGCCGGTCAGCATAGAGGGCTGTAATTATGAATTTGAACGGCCATTGATGACGCCAGCGAATACCAGTTTCATTGCCACTGAAACGCCGTAGGTTGCTTGAATCAGTTTAGAGAATATGTAAAATGTAACTAATTAATTAATTATTATGCATAGTTCACTCGGCTTTTTTCAGGAAATCTATCATATTTCGTTTATGAACTACACACTCTTCTCGGCGACAGTGGGTGTGATTGTAGGCTATCTCTCTGGGTTTATATTCGGACGCCATAAGCCTGAGGATGTGGATATTGAGCTGTTGGCGCCCTGTATGAGACGCTTCTATAGAAGCAATTACGCCAGTGTGCAACTGGACGAGACTGCATTGAAGTCTAATTCTGAGAAGCAATTCAAATAAATCTTAACATGTGCTAACGACTTAAGACTTGTAATAAAAGTTTTTGATTAAGTATACGACGTGTTTGGCTTGAACTTTGTGTAATCACCGTCACCATACTAATATGCGAGTGTATATATACATACATATGTATTTTGAGCTGTCATTAACATGAATTGTAACTAAATGCTTTGTAAATAAATGTTCTGCCCATAACTAAAAAAAATATTCATAAGTATTTCATCAGAAAGAGATTCTGATTTATTCGATGTTAATTATATAAACTTTATTTAGTATTTTGAGATGCGTTATGGTGCAAGCATTCGCAACTTTGGCTCTGTGCTGTTTATCGTGGGCACGGCAAGTATTTAATATTTAGTTAAGAAATCTTATTTTCACATTGATGATTTTGATTTTGTTATATGCAGATACTTTGGCTACCTGTGGCTCTTTATGTGCCTGCCATCACCTACAATCAAGGTAAGTTTTTGACTTAATTTATGGTTTCGAATCTATATATGTATTGTGTGTGTGTGTATTAATAATTGCAGTCACCGGCACGAGCATCCATGTAATTACGCCTATTGTCTGTATAATCTGCACTTTCTACACGTGTGTGGTAAGCTTTAATTAAATCAAGGACCGACATCACTGTTCATACACATACCCACATACCAATTTACAATAATTTCAGGGCGGGCTAAAGGCGGTCATTTGGACGGATGTCACCCAGAGCTTCGTTATGTATGGTTCCATTTTGGCAGTGTGCATTAAGGGCACCCTCGACGTGGGCGGGTTGGGCGTGGTGCTGCAACGCAATGAAGCAAGCGGTCGTCTCAATGCACCAGAGTTAGTAATTTATGCCCAAAATATACAGATTATTCGGGTATAACAATAAGCTGTTATCTGCTTATAGCTGGACCTGGGATCCAACTGTGCGTGTATCAATGCTGTCTGTTATTGTGGGTGGCACTTTGCACAAAATACAATCTTCCGATGTAAATCAGGTGTCCATACAACGATTTCTATCGCTGCCCAGCTATAAACATGCCAAGCAATCAATGTTTTTGTTCACCATTCTGCTTATGTTTCTCTTAAGCTGTTGCTGTTATATGGGCCTTGTAATATATGCTGTTTACCACGACTGTGATCCTATTAGTACCAAGGTAAGGTGGATTCATGATTTTTGTATTTATTCTCATCATTATTATGTCAATCCTTTAGCTAGCCAAGGCCAGCGATCAACTGCCTGCTTTGCTGATGATGCGCACTTTGGGCTCGTTTCCCGGTTTGCCAGGACTCTTTGTGGCTGGCGTTTTTAGCGCTGCTTTAAGTTCCATGTCAACTGCACTTAACTCAATGGCATGCGTCATTTCACAGGATATGATACGTCCTTTACTCAAAAAGCCTCTAACAGAGCGTCAAACCGCTTTTCTTCTACGTGGCATTGTTGTTGTCTTTGGCTTAAGTTGCATTTTCATGGTGAATGTTGTAGAAAAGCTGGGCATGGTATTGCAGTTGGCCACCACAACTTCGGCTATATCTATGGGTCCGCTGCTTGGCATCTATGCAATGGGTGTCTGTCTGCCCTGGGTTAATGCAAAGGTTAGTTCACATAATAAATAAGATCACTTGATCCAAAGCTATTTTCATTTCAGAGCGCCTTAGCCGGCAGCTTGGTTTCATTTGTTGTCATGACTTGGATCTGCATTAAGTCACAGTTGTTACAAATGCACGGCGAGATTCGCTTTCCCAAGATGCCAGTTTCTGTGTCTGGCTGTGATTATGAGTATGATAATTCCACTGTCTTGCAAGAGTACAGGTAAGTGGTGTAAGAAAACAATAAAATTTAAATTGAACTATTTTCACTTCTGCAGTCCCTCGACGGATCGCAATTTGTATCATTTGTCTCTGTTTTGGTACACAGCCTTAGGAGGCGTCATTTGCACTGTGGGCGCTTTGCTTGCCAGTTTGGTGTTTGGTTGGCAGGATGTGTCTGATATGGATCCTGCTCTAGTTACGCCCTGCATGCGTCGCTTTTTGCCCAAGAAAAAGTATCAGGCCATCGATTTGGAGGAGCTGTTCAGACGTAAGGAGCAAACCGATTGCAAGACAGAACACAGCACAAATCAGCTTAGCAATTAAGCTATAAATAAAAAATTGTTTTGCTTTCCTAAAGTGGCCTTTTATTTCCACACTTGTTGCACACACTGCATTATTCATGCAACACATCCACATTTGCGTCAACAATTTTATTTACTTTGCAGCACTTTAAAAAGGCTTTTGCATCTGGGAATCTTGTCTGAGTGTGCTGCCATGTGTGAGTATCGAATATGTTGTTTTATTATAAAACTTTAACGAACATTAAAGTCGGCTTAAAAAAAATAAAGTTTTAAATTGACAAATAGTTTCATGTGTAAAATTCTGTTTTACAAAGTATTTTCATTGCGGTTCAATTGTTTTACTAAGCTGTTTTAATTCACTTTTCTTGCATTTTCTTCGTAGCACGCACAAAGTATCAGGTGATTCCTGGAGGCCTGGTTGATCTTGTGGGTATGTGTGCTTTCATTATGTTTAGAACTGCACTCAGCTTACTTTCCAAAGCACTTAATTTACTTTCCTGCTGCATGGGGTCCAAAGGAACTTTTCGAGCCCACTAATCGAGCGGCACAGCTTGTACCCAGTACGTTGGTATGCGCTTCGATATTGCAACACTTGTGCAATTACCGTGCCATGGGCCGCGCTACTCGATGCATTCTCTGTTGTTGCTTGCAGCTGGAATTTGGATTGAACATGCGCAATTAGCGCTAAGCATCTAGTTTCATCATTGGCAACGCTTGTTAATTGGAATTTTAGCGCCAGCCATCCAGCCTGAAAATGCTACATTGTTGTGCACGCTTAAATTGGCATGGCTACCATGGTCAGAAGTGATGATGATGATTTTCCAGTGAATTTCGTTTCTTTCAAGGATTCCAGCTGCTTCGAGAAACCAACCAAATGCATTTTTCCCAGTGTGTGGTGGTACTGTTTTCTGTTTATGATATATATTTATTCTAATAGGAAACTGTTTTTCACAGGAATACTTTATTATGGATATAAGTGACGTTGGTGCCAAAGGAACTGCTTTACTATGCCAACGAAGCCAAGCCCTAAATAAGGCAGAAACATTTCAATATTATGTTACTTAATATTTAATAAATATATATATTTATACAAATTTTAGCATTATAGTTTGATTTTTAGCTCTTAGACTTGTGCCGTTGTGTAATAAAATTAACTATTTTTTGCAGCATGATCCTCTTTTCGATGATCTTTTTCTTTATCTAAGCAAATATTTACACACACTCACTCTTTCAGTATTTTGAGAGGCGTTTCAGCCGCCGTATGCGTTTATTTGGCGCCTCACTCTTTGTGCTCAAGGCGGTAAGTTTTACACCATTTGGCACAAATTTTTAACTAACTTTTTTCAACTTTTTACTTTTAGATCATTTGGCTGCCCATTGCAGTGTATGTGCCAGCTTTGACCTTTAATCAGGTCAGTGGCATTGGAGTACATACCATAACGCCAATTGTCATCATTATATGCACTTTTTACACCACAGTGGGTGGCATTAAGGGCGTTGTTTGGACAGATGTGGTGCAAAGTTTTATTATGTATGGATCGCTAGTGGTAATCATGATAAAGGGCACAATAGACCTCGGCGGATTTGGTGTTGTCTGGCAGCGAAATTTAGATGGTGGTCGTCTCAATACACCTGAGTAAGAAAGCACTTCAAATTTAAATGGGTTACTGGAGTTATTGAAATGTTTACCATATAGGTGGACCTTGGATCCCACAGTGCGTATTAGCGTGCTCTCTGTATTTGTTGGCGGCACATTCTTTAAGCTTCAAAGCACTTCCATCAACCAGGCGACCATCCAGCGCTTTATGTCCCTGCCATCCTTGAAGCATATAAAGCAAACGCTACTTACCTTTAGCATAGGCCTAACTCTACTCTACATTGGCTGCGTCTATATAGGATTAATTTGCTTTGCCACCTATCATGACTGTGATCCGATGACAACAGGCGTAAGTAGATTTTCATGATCATTGTGTATGAGGTTCAGCTGACTTTAACAACTGTTTATTGCCATTAAACAGTTGGCTAATCGAAGGGATCAGTTGGTGCCACTGCTGGTGATGCGTGTCCTGGGTGTTGTGCCCGGTTTTCCAGGTCTATTTGTCTCTGCCGTATTTAGCGCTGCTCTCAGTTCACTCTCAACGCTGCTCAACTCGTTGGCTGCTGTAATTCTGGAGGATTTCGTCAAGCCGCGCATGAGCAAAAAACAAATGACAGAGCGCACAGTGGCCCTGACAATGCGTCTGGTTGTGATTGTGTTTGGCATCAGTTCCATTTTTATGGTGTACCTGGTGGAACATTTGGGCATGGTTTTGCAGCTATCGGCAACGTTACAGTCCAGCCTATATGGACCCATGCTGGGCATCTTTACAGTGGGCATGTTGATGCCTTGGGTTGGCGAGAAGGTAAGACTAACTTCTAAGAACGTAAATCGTTTTTGTATTAAGCCTTCCTTAATCTGCTTACAGTGCATGTTCCTAAGCAGTATTTTATCATTTGCAATCATGGCTTGGATTACCATAAATTCCCAAATAGCCAATGTTACGGGTTCATTTCGACATGCCAAATTGCCAGTTTCTGTCAAACATTGTGACTACGAATTTGACACGAATCGCTATTTAAACTCAACAACAGAGTTGTAAGTTTTGAGAAAATAACCTAACTGATTTTCATTTAATGTTTACTTTCTTGATTACAGTCAATCTCACAGCGGGTCTTCTGTTTACCACATCTCATTTCTTTTGTATGCCATTACTGGTGCCTCACTTAATATTATATTTTCAAACTTGGCTACCTTCATCTTTGGACGTCAGGATATATACTCTGTGGATGTTCAGCTTTTGGCGCCATTTTTGCAACGTTTTATTTTAAGAAATAAACATTATGAAGCTGTTCAGCTAAAAGAGAAGAAAGTTATTGTTGAAAGCACAGATTAGTGTTTATTGGGATTAACTTATAAATTCATATCTTGATTTATATGTTTTAGTTGTTTTTCAAATACAGTTTGTGAGCCGTTTACAACATATGTATACTACCTCTTTTAATAAAACATAAAATTTATATAAAATTATTACAATTTTGTGATTCTTATACCCAAAGTACCAACTAACTACAGCTGTTAATTGTATGATTAAATTCTTACAATTAACAACTGTAGCTGGCTAGCACCGAGACATCATTTAAAATTTAATAATTCATTTGTGTAGTCTCACATCTTCGAAGCTGGTCATTTTACTGTTGGAACTATATGTTTTTCGTCTGCCGAGCGAAGGGCATTGACAGCGGCATTTTCTTTCGGATCCAACTGTTTCTGACTGAATCCATTGGGAAGGCTTGTTGTTATTACTGCTGTGTGTGGAGAATAACGAGCTACGATGCAGATCGGGCATGCTTACAGTAGAGACACCCTTATGTGACCGCCTTATGACTGTTGGCCTAGACGATTTGGCAAATGACTTGTTGCTATTTAAATGTTTATGACATTGATGATTTGTACAGTGGTCCTGTTGTTGCCACAGCTGATGCTGAACATGCGGCCTGTGTTGTGAAGTCTGGCTGTCTGGCTTTTGTGATGATTCTGGCTTTTGTTTATAGTTCTTTGTTATTTGCTTGTTTGGACATTCATTTTCGGTTTCCTCCTCCTCCGTTATCTCCTCTTCCTCACTTGGTTCATGATTTAATTGTTGCTGTTGATTCAAGGCACGATAGTAAATCGTCTGATTATCAATGAGCATCTGTGCTATGAATTTAAATTGATTGATGCTCGCATCATTTTGCTCAGCTATTTCTAAAAATATTAAGTAAAGTATACAACGAAAGAAAGAAATGATAAACTTGCTTTCACTTACTTGAATAAACGTCCCTATTGAGTTGTTTCATAAGCTCCTGTTGGTTCATAAGATTGTCATTTACTAGGTCTATTCTGTCCATGATCTTCTCATAATGCTTGCTGACCGCATTCTGCACTGCATCTAAAAATTTCTTATTTATAATGTCAAAGAAATCCGATTCTTTCTTTTCGTCCGCTTTAAATGGCAAATCGCTGCGTAGGGAAGATTTATGTTGCTGTTGTTGTTGTTGATTCTGATGATATCCCCGATCGGCTAACCCATTTCCTGCTTTTTCTCTTTGTCGCTGCTGGTCCACGGGAGGCAGACGAAATTCCACAGTGCGTTTCGGATTCTTCGCCAGTTGAGGCTTAGGGCCTTGGGTGGAACCCATTTGCTCATGGCTCTTTATTAGAGTCTGTAATGCCATAAGATCATCGCAGCACAGTTTTGTTGGATTCCGCAACTGAGAGCGCAATTGGGAAAGTAGTTCCGAGCGATGCGACTGGTTACCGCTGTTGTTGTGGCCATTTTTTGGCATATACATTACGTTATAGCCAAAATCAGTTTGTTGCTTTTTAAAGCAATAATTGGGGTACATCGCTATGAGTTTAAAGCTTACACAAGAGAGACAGCGGTTTTCAAAAATGGTTCAAATAAAACTTTGAAACTGTGGTTTACGGCTTTCTAATCGATTATACTACTTGCCAATTTCGAATATTTTTGTCGGGCCTGTTAACAAGTTTATTAATAAATTTGAAAGAAATTCCAAAACAGGTGTTGAAATTTGATTAAAAAACAAAGTAAGTAGCTATGAGCAATCATTGCAAATAAGAATGCTTTACAAATTGTCTACTTATAATGAACAAAGTTTTCTTTTTTGCGTTCTTCTTGTCGTGCCAGTTGACTGTCTGTCTAATGGCATTTCAATTAGAACTTGCCAAGTTGCAATTAAAAAAGTCGTATTACAAATTATTTACAAGCTGCCGCAATTATTGACTTCTTAAATTGTCAAGGACTTCAACTTTCTTTATGGACTTTATTTTTTATTTAATAGAAAATAATCAAGATATTCTCTTGTATATTATGTCACCAGCGTTAATAGTTTGCCTATGACTTTACTTGTTTAAGTGCTCAATCATGCAGTAATAAAGAACCGGGTCAGATTTAATCGGATATCTAATAATATTTGCTATTAATAAGCCTCAAGTCAAAGTAAACTTTGTCTGTTTACCAGAAAAACGCAGACCCAGAAGACAATGCTAAAATATATTTTCATGCTGGCATTTTATTCAGCCATTTGCTCAAATTGTTGAGTTGACTTTTGGCCTTTGACGTCGAAAGCCGCAGACATTACAACATTACAACAATTATAAATGAAGTGAGAATGAACATGAGTTGGCCCATCATCAAGTTCTGTCCCGGCCTGTCTTGCCGTTCTTGTCCTCCTTGTCGTCCTTGAGCCCATTGTGCGCTGAAGCATTGAGACCTTAGAGTGAAATTTTTGGCGCAAGCCAAAATGAATTAAAATATGAAACCGCAGATTCTTTGACAACTTTCGACCTTTATTCGTTTTGTGTGCCACACTTTATACATATAAATTTGAAATAAATATTAGCTTAGATCAAATTGACTAAAACGTTATGCTCTATTAAATCTTATGTTTTTCGTTAGTTGTAAATGAATTTTGGTTGGACACGTTTTGCACACTTAAGTACTACCAAATACATGTTTGTATGTACAGTATAAGCTATTTATAGTATAAGTAGTTGACAGACAGGAAATGCGACTAAATATGGAGTATATATATATATGTTCTTTTTTTTTTTTGTGTGTTTATAAATGTTTAATTGGCTTAATATTTAGTTTGGGGACTTAAAAGAAATGCAATTGTTTAAATTTCATGTAAATAAATAACATCAGTCTGGTAAATAGAATACAAGTTAGGAGTTTATTAAACACTAAATTAACACCACTTGGCATTGGACCGAAAATGCAAAGAGGGCTACAGAATAAATTATGTTTTGGAATCAGAGATGGAGCCCAATGCATAATGTTGTTACAAGAGTACTAGAACCATGTGGTTAATTAAAAGCTAATGCATGAATACTTAGAATAATTTGCATTGGGAAATTGAATATATTATAAAATATAACTATTCGAGTACACAACTATCGCACTTATTGTCTAAGCCTCGTTTATAGCCTTTAGTTGCAAATGCTCCTTGCATGTTAGTTATAGAAATTCGGCATCACTGAAGGATGTCGGACCGCGGACAGCAAACGTTGAACGTTTGCGTGTCGAATGCGCCAGCTATCATACCTCCGACATGGCTGGCACAGTGATCACCTTGTTGGGCCGCTCGCAGATGACAACCCGAGCATTGGTCTTGTTGGTGGAACGTCGGGAGACGGTCAGTGAGGTGGTCAGTGTGCGCATGGAATCACAACTATTGTGCAGACGACGACCCACTGTGTGGCAACGGTTCTGTTGCGAGTTATTGCGATACGATTTGCAGCAGCAGGTGAACCATTTAAAGGGCGGAAAGCGACTATATAGGCAAGGTGAAGGTGGGAAGTTAAACGGTTAAGGTAACGGTTTAAATGGGCGGGTCAGTGTATCATGCTGCTTACCTGAGTGTGCGGAAGACCTGCGAGGAGAAGAGACAGTAGATAAGTGGGTTCGCAGCCGAGTTTAGAGGCGCCAGACTCTGTATGAATGTGGCAATGGCAATATTCGTCTGCGAGTGCGGTATCTGGCCAAAGACTTGCAGGAGATCAAAGATAATGTAGGGCGACCAGCAAATTATAAACACAAACACAATGGTCAGCGTCATCTTGACCGTCTTGACCTTGGCACGTGGTATAATGCCCCTGGAGCTGGCACGTCGTGTTGCCGCCGCTCCGAAACCTACACGTTCTAGCCGAAAGCAACACATGAGAGAGCGCGTGAACTGTCAAAACTTTCATTTAACACCTTACCTGTGGGCACAAATATCGAGCCCTTGGCCCATATGGTCTTTACAATAATCGCATAGCAGGCGGAGATTATTAGGGCGGGCACTGCGAACAGTGCCGCCGATACAAGACACATATAAATCTGCCAGGCCATCGGTGAGCCCAACTCAATCCAGCACTGTGGATGACCCTGTATTAGCTTCTCCTCGTATAGCACCAGTATGGGCAGCGAGAAGAGCGCCGAGAGTATCCAGGCGCCGGCAACCAAGTGACGGGCACGTTTCCCTGCAAATGGCACAAAACCAAAAACAAGTTAGAACTTAGCAGTCGAAACGAAATGATTAAGCAATACAATGAACTGGTGAAGAAATTATATATTTTCAACGTGCTTGTGGAAAGCACTTTTAAAATTAACTTTTAGGGGTATAGGGGAAAAGAATTTGTGTAAATTGCCTTTACCCTGTAGCAAGTAAATACCTAAGCATACCTTACAATTTTCGTGGAAAAAGTGTGTGTGCGAAAAAAAAGACACACACACACACGTCCATAAGCACTTTGCTTGTTATGCCAAGTGCCAAAGATTTTCCAATTAAAAAAGTTTTTGCGACTGAGAACTTACATGACTTTGAGAAGTTCATGGGATGCGTTATTGCATCGTATCTGTCAATGCTCATGGCTACCAGCACATACGTCGAGGAATATGTGACGCACACCTGGGAGAAACGTATGACCTTGCAGGCCAGATTTCCGGCACGCCACGAAATTGTTATGCGCCATATAATGTCCGTCAGCACATTAAGTAGTCCAACGAAGAGATCTACAAAGAAGTAATCACACACTATTGATTTATTTAATTTTGATTATTGCGGCTGAGCGCACTCACCTGCCAATGCCAGCTGCTTTATGAAGTAGTTCATGCGCGATTTCCGATTCTTGTTGATGAACATGACAAACAGAACCGCTGAATTGCCCAGCACAATTATGGTAAAAAGTATCCACAGCACAGCAAATTGTTCCGTCTGTCATGAAGAAGAAAGAAAGAGAGAGAGAGAGAGAGAGAGAGAGAGTCAAAGAAAGATTTGCCTATAATATTTTCACATAGATTTCACTAACCGACCATAAAATTGATTGTCAACAAAGTGTTAAGAGCGGAAATCACGCATAAAACTCAATTTAATATCATACACACACACACACACACATGCATAGATACATAAACCACATACACGCTTTTGTTTATGGCTCTTTAAATAGCCATAAAAATGATAGACACTAACTGAGGCGTGTCGCTGGAATGTGAGTCAGGGCCATTGTACGCGTCTGGGCCTTACAGGGCAGGATGTGCTAGCGGAAGTTTACTCTTGCTGAGCCAACAAGAAACGTCAACAACAACAACAGTAATACAAACACACACATTGCTGTTGGTAATGATAGCTGGCAAACAGGCAAAAGTTGTTGCTCTCAATTGGTTGGTCTGTGTCGAGCCTCACAGCTTTCAGCGGTAGGTGAGGTAATTAGGTTTGTTGTGTGCTCGGCAAGCAGGAAATTGCAGCAGAATCGAAGTGCCACAAGTAACTCAAATTAAAGCCAAGATGTTCGCCAAGCAAGACATGCTATTTTTATAACATTGAGCTACCGTTGTAGGTAGTAAGTTTGCGACCTTAAAACTTAATTTCCCATGATAAACATTAATTTTGAAAGCAATTTTGCCAGATTCAGATAGTTTATACAATTTCAATGTAATACCTGGAATACCAGAAATTTGCAATTTATCTTGCATTTTTCATTGAATTCTCAAAACTCAATGTCAATAACCTTCAACTTTGTTGTAAACACTTTTTTATTTCGTTTTTCATAAACACCCGACACACACACTTAGCCATGCAACTAAACTAAACTAAGGTGAAGCCTGATATATACAACACACGCGCTTAAAAGTAAACATGCTACCAAAAACTTGACATTACTGACAGTTCATTTTTGTTGTCCGTCGCCCGTTTCCCGTTTCTCTTTGCCCGTTAACGGTTGCCGGTTGTTGGTTGCCAGACAGAAGACGCCTAAGCATACGCTACAGTTTTTTGTGTGCCTGCTTGATTTTTATGCATATTTATGGCCAACTGTTTGGCGCACTGAGATTCCAAGACAGGCCGCGAGTCGCCCTTGCCCTTGCCCTGTTCTGGTCTCTTCTGGCCTGGTCTGGCTTTCTGGTAGTTGATTATGTTGCGCAAATTGCAGTATAAATCACCAAAGCGCCAAATAAGCAGACACGGCCAGACAGCCCGGCTATTTTTACACATTTTGTTTTTTGCGTTTGCGTTTGTTATTTATTTGCACATAAAAGAAATGTGTATATATGTATGTGTTGTCTGCATTGTTTTTCATTTGTTTGGGCCGTCAAGTTTTGGTCAACACTTGCTTAAAGTAAAAGCTTATTTTGATCTCACGAAATTGGTTGTTGGTATTTGAGTTTTTCAAGTTTTCCATCCTTTCTTATAAATTATTGTTTATTTTTGAGTTGAGCATCAATGACTCGACCATTTTTTCTTTCTTAAAGCCTTTGGCTTTTGTATCCTGAAGAGCTTGTGCCTGTGGGTTTTGTGCCTGTGAAGTTTTGTGCTCCTTTGGCTGCAATTTTCTTGCATGACTTTGACAATTTTTGGCTTAAGCCACAGCACAAAACACAAAACTCTGCCGAAAAGTTGTTTGGAACTTTGGCCATTTGACGTGCGTTCAGCTTCTACATATTTAGCTTCTTTTTTATAGCCCATTTTTTCTTCTTTTCTGGTATATTTTTTCACATTTTATTCGTATTTTTTGTTGGCAAAATATTTTCTCTGTGTTAAGTGCTTCGAATATTTGCGGCGAGTTTGTAAATACGTATACACATAAACATAAGTATGTTTTTATAAAGTTAAAAGAAAGATACACTTCCCGAAAACTCTTTCTCTTTTATATCGACAGGTGATTTACCATTTCTTGAAGTTAATGTAAAGTTGAAAAGTTGAAGAGGGAATTTCATTATTGTTCATCTGAGATTTGTGCACAAATTCTTTTCTGGAACTAATTAATACATTTATCTTAAGTAATACTTAACACAAGGTATTTTTTCCTTGTGTGCCATGCTGTTGTCGTTATAAAGACGTAATAAATGGCGAGCTGTAAGCCTTTTTTAATGATCAGCCGTTTCTGGTTGTGTATTTGTTGCCCTTTTTATTTGTTGGTTATATTTTTTTTCTGTTCGGCATCAAGTCATTATGCCTTTTTCAATTTCGCTTTGCACCTCAAGGAAATTGCTTTTTTGTTAGCAGCAATAAAAGTGCGAAATTTAATTTAAGGCCAAAAGAGTTAAAGGAAATGCTTCTGCCTAAAGGCCAACAGCTTACATGGCTGACGACGAGACCACAGCAACATTTGCAATGTCCGTTCGGGCAACCGTAAGTCCCTATTAAAGGGCTATTTTGTTGAAAAAAAACGCCCTTTTTTGTTGGCTGCAATGCCAACTTAAGCCACTACTTGCCACCTGTTGCATGGCGTTCGGTAACTTTGTCTGGGCGCCACAACTATTATGTCTGATTATTAAGTGTGCCAGCCATAACAATAGCCAGGCACTTAAGTTCGTGGCAGCAGTTGCTATGTGGCACTTGAGAGTGCTGTTCGCAAAATGAAGCCATGCACTTTTTGCGCTCTCACACTCTCTATTCATTTTGTGGCCTTCACGGGTCTTTGAGTGCGCCGCTCTATGCGGCTTCGCGCCGCTCTATGGTTTAAAAGCACCAAGACAAATTTTCAACAGCTGAGCATTGTACAGTACAATGGCAAGACAAGTGTGTGGCCACAGCAACACTGCAGCACAGCAACACTGGCAATGGCAATGGCAAATTAATTTCATTGCACTGCAATGGCAATTACAACAACAATGACAACAAGGAGGAAAACTTTGCAACTGAAGCTGATGCTGTTGGATATAAATCAGCAGTTGTAGCCATGTCCGTGAGGATTGCGAAAAGCGTGGAAAAGGAAATATTTGCAGTTGACACACAAAAGAAGAAGCTAGCAACAAAAAAGATTAAACAGAATGCAGTATGCTCTGCTTAGAGATTAGCATTGAGTTGTTTTTTATTTTGTTTTTGTTTTTTTAATAAATTACTTTACATTAGGTTAATTGTTGGCCAGGGGTTATTCATTATTTTAAAAGCTAAGCGAAAAGCAACAAGCATTTTAATCCAATTAACCCTTTCCTAGTACTCCATTTTAGATTTGATTCATTTAAAAAGTGCGAAATTTTTTATATTCACTTTTAAATTGCGGTTGGCTCATTTTTACTGGAACCTTTTTTTTTTACATTTATTGCTTTAGAGGCTAATTAGGTAGACATTGTTTGAGTTTGATGTGGACATTTTTAATACCAAGAATCATTGGAAAAATGTTAAGTCACAATTTCTCAAAAGTTCTTTAGGTCTACAATCTAACAAAAATTTATTAAGTGAGAAAAAGGTATAGAAATAAAGTATATGGAAGAGTTGCATAAGATAAATCAGTTTTGTTTTTGTTGAGCTATTTTCGTCATTCATTTATATCTATGAAGGATCTGCAACAACTTTTACAAGTTATTTCCTTTTTCATTTGTTCGACCCGCCAGTTTTTTTGCTTTGTTTATTTTTATTGCACTCTTCATTAATACCGATTACATTGTGCTCCAGTGTGCGGGTGCGGAGTGTTGTAAGCAGGAAATACTATGGTCGAATAAAGTGAAATTAAATGGAATATTACGTATACGCAGCGTTCTAAGCTGACTAGAATGGTCAGATAATAAGCAAAATGATGTCGCTGCCATAAAGGAAAAAGTGGCAGCTTCTCAGCTTACCGCCAAAGTTCAATGAACCCAACGCGTGCTCTATGTGTGTTGTGTGGAAAGCTGTTTAATATTTAAGCAGCCGCATATTGTTCGCATACAGAGCATACAGCAAAAATACGAGAAGCAACAGCCAATGGTATCTGGTGTATCTGTTAAGTAGGTATAAAAACATGCATTTGGGTCAAGCCGTGCGCATCAATCATGGTTTTAATGGTTGTTGTTTGGACAACAATGGCCAGACGTTGAGTTTTATGAACTACGCTTGATCCAAAGCCACTAAAGCCAGCCTCTGAACCATACATTTGTGCAGTGTACAGAGGCGGAGGCGGGTAGTTGTAGTAGTGAGTAGCCACATGAGTGATGTTTTACCACACAGCACACAGCACCAACCGAAAAAGTGTGCTTTAATTCGCCTAATGGCCAACATTTTGTCATCAGCTGGCTTAAATCATTTCGCTTGGCTCACTGGCTGCGCATTTTTGGCGTTGATGTTGACACAAATTGAAATTAATAAAGCTCGCCCGCACCCCGACCTTACTCCACGGCGTACATTAGCTTTGGTTGTGGGCGAGATGGAAATTAATTTTTTCTTCTGTGTGAATGTGTGTATGTTTGTGTTTGTGTTTGTTTACATGACAAACTGTTGAGCGGTACTTTTGACAGCTGAGTGCGTAACTGGCACAAGTGAGCAAATGACTAGAGAGTTTGAGTATGAGTGTGTGTGTGTGAGTAGGTGGGGGTGGGCAGAAGTAGATGACAGAAATGTGAAAAATTACCAAAATTTGGCTAACATAATTTTTTGGTTAGTTTGCTGGTCACAGCTGCTGGTGTTGCTGCTACTTCTACAGTTGCTCTGACTTAATGTATAGAACGAAAATGGCTAATGATAAGGGAAGGAATGCCGAGGGCTGATAAAATCAAGTAAGAAGGCTCTAGTGGAGTCAGCTCAACTAGAAGATACCCTTGACCCTTGACCATACAGACAGTTGATCTGACAGACATACATACATACATATACCTGTATCAATGCTTAATGGTTTAATATTTTCGGTGTTTCTCAACTGATTTTAATAGAAACAGAGTTTTATTATTAAGTAAATATTTTCAATTTTAATTTTCATATTTTCATATTTTTATTTATCTGTGTATATCGTAAACCTAAAAAGTTATCGAAAATTTGAAACAGACTTGTCTGTCCGTAGGCAGATAATATAGCTCAAATCCCAAATCCGGAGACTTTAGCTTATGTAACTGTTGAGATCGACGCGTTCATACATACAGACAAACGGACGGACATGACTAAATCGACTCGGCTATTGTTGCTGATCAAGAATATATATATTATATGGGGTCGGATAAGCATCATTCTGCCTTCTGTTACATACGTTTGCACAAAACCATTATATCCTTTTTTACCCATTTCATTTTCATATTTCATGGGTAAAATATCTAACTGGCTAGTTGGGCGCTGCTTTGTTATTCCATAAATGTCTGGGGAATTAATTGAGGTCAAGAATAAATAGATAAATAGTTTATAATTTTCTTTTTAAAATTAATTGTTCCTTAGCAAGTTGTTAATAAATTATTAGGATTATTCGCAATAAAATCTGGTCTTAACTTAAATAATCACCCATTTTGCTCAATTTATTTACCAAATAAGTTTCTGACCAGCTTGCCAGCTGACCTCAAAAACATGTCCATAAATTTAAAGCAGAAAAGTTACAATTTAACAGCAGAGCCTCGAGAACTCCCCAGCTTAGACCGCAAGGCATTAATCAAATGAGCCGTGCATAAATCTAAGTGGCAGGCAAGAACAAAACCAGAAAAAAGAAGACACAATGAGGAAATATATTTTTAAGAATCAGAAATAGATAGCTGTAATAGAAGGCGAATGACATAAGTGCTAAATGCTGTTTCAATGCAGAAACAACAAACGAACATAAATAAATTAGATGGAAGCTTCCACATAAATATAGGGGGCTCAAATGGGGCTGCGCTTAAATAACATGAAAAAATGCCAAATTAAATTTGCCCAAAAATAGATGAAGAATAAACATAGCTTGTGCAGACACAGAAAAACAAACACCGGATTGACCAGACAATGGTAAAACAAAGGCACAGTTCATGTTATGTTTTTCGTGAAATGTGTATAGAGACAGACATCGAGTAAACAATAAATAGGGACACGCGCCCCGAACTATGCAAAACAAATTACACATAGACTAAGTTGACGGCAGTTATTGTGAGCCGAGTGCGGTTTTTGGTTAACACACACATACCCCACTAACAACTAACGTCATGTGTGTGTGTGGATTCATTTGCATAAATAACAACAGCATGCCGGATGCTCGGAGCCTGATCACGATAGTCATGTTTAGGCAGCCTGGACGCAAATCAAGTCAGGCATAAATTTATATATAATTTTCTTGTCATTTGACTTTGAGTTGGGTTCTCGCAGCTCGGCTGCCCAGTGCTAATTAACACATAAGCACATTACAGCACAGCACAGCACACACCCACTCACAGAAATGCAACAAAATATATTTTTAGTATACTATTTGTATGTGTGTGTCAAATGAACTAAGCGTGACATCAGATTAAGTTGGACTTTCAAATTACGCAATGTGTATGTGTGGTCAGAAGTGGCTCAAGGTTGACGACAACTTAGAAGATATAACTGATAGACTTAAATAAAAGTGAGCGAAAAAATTGTTTAACCACATACTAAAATCTTAAACACCAACTATAAACAAGTGGAAAAACTGGGGCTTACTCGAATATTTATGTAAGGGGGTTACTGTGGTGAAGGCGGAAACTAATTTGGTAACTTTAGTTTAAAAACAAGGAAAGTTATGAGAATTTCAGGTATTTAATTTGGATGAGCCATTCAAAATTTCAATGCAATCAAGCGAAAACTCATAAGCTTACACAATATTTGAAACGTTATAAATATTTATGTTTTATCCATTTGCACATCGAGGGATATTGACTTATTCTTGATTTCCTAGCAACCCAAATGGGTTACTCAATTTTGAGAATTTCTCTGACAAACTCAATAATTAAGGTATTTGCAAAGTTTCAAGTCTTCGGGTTTAAGGGTATCGATAAAAGTTGAGTTCTTTGGATAGACGGACGAATAGACACTATGACAAACATTGCACAAAACAAATATTCTCTCTGCTTTTTAATATCGGGATATAATATAACTAATTGAGATGAATTTTTACAATTTATCTATTAAGTCAACTTGTCAATTTTTTGACTAATCTGCGACAGAAGCTATAAATATAAAATGCAACTAAATACAATTAGGATAGGTCAAAAAATATATTTATTTTTATAACATTTTCTTATTTTTGTAATAAAAGTCAATGCATAATTTCCATATATAAATTTCTTTGACGTTTGTTGGTTGAACAACATTTTTGCGTGCGAAAGGAAAAACTTTGTTGACTTGATAACCTAAACATCATTAGATGCCAACACCAGTATCTTATCCCACTGACTGGCAACTTCCTGACACACAAAAAAAAGTAAGCAACTCTTGTGAAACTTTTGCCAACTAACGAAAAGTTGAACGTAAGCTGTTTTAAGCGATTTTGCGATCTTACGACTTTGCTTAAAGCTGCCAAATGCAAAGAAATACAATCAAATGTATTGAAGTGCCTGCATTCTTTTAAGCTTGTCATTTACAATTTGTCTCTGTAGAGAACAACAAATTTAATTACTGTCTGTGCTGTGCTGCAGTAGCACCTTCTGATTAACCAAAGGACATCGAACGTAAATACCACTATAGACTTGCTTACAGAGGAGGACAGGACCTAGCAGAAGGCAGGACGGTGGAAAGATAAATGGCAAAAGCCCTCCAAAGCAAAAAAGTAAACTTTTTCTTAATTTGAAATTCCACAACTGGCAGTTGTCAAAGAACGAGCAAGAAATTGAACAAAAACAAAAACAAAAACACCAAACAAGCAAATACACACCAGAGATACATAGTAATGGAGATAGAGATTCGCAAACACACTCACACACACATATATAAAGAGAAATGCGGAAAACTATGAACATCGAAAGGAAATGCAGCAGCTTTGCAAGGAAACAGCTCGGACAAGTTGGCAAGTCACAAAAACAGCTAGACAACATAGACAGCCGGATGGATGGAGGGACAGACGGACTAAGCATAGACGAAAGACGCCTGGCTGCAGGCTTGAAGCTTCAAGCTACAGGCAATCCACTTCTCAGCCAACGAAGGCAATCAAGTGGCCCTGGTCACAGCTAAAACTAGACGACCGAGTTGTTATTTCTGATTTTGTTTGGTTTCACAGTTTACGGGTGCTCAGCTGCCGTGCACACTCCGTATAACTGCAATGGGCGCCACTTGCCGTCTAGCTTTGAGTCAATTTAAAGCAAAACCGTTTGCAAATGATGCCTCCCCCACCCCTATACGCTTCCTGTCTCCTCCTTTCGTATATTGACATGCCTTGGCTGCGTGCCTGACTGGCAGTACAAGTAATTCGGTATGTAAGTGAAAAGTGTTTGGGTTTGCCGGTTCGTGTTTTGAAAATTGTTGCGGTTTTGTAGTCGTTGAGCGATTGCCAACGTTGGCGATGGCGAAGGCGATGGGGAAGGCGTTGGCTTGCGGCCCTCATAGTTTTGCCAAAAACGAGTTGACTTTGTGGTGTGTATAAGGTACTTAAAATATGTGTGCATAAATTGTTAAGGCAGCAGCTCTTCGTCGCTTCGACGACACTTTGCGGTCATGCCTGCTAATGACTTGGCTCGAAAACTTTACATTTCGAACTATAATTAAATTTGTATAGCAGATAAAATGTGAATTCAAAAGTTTGTTACTTGTACATGCTGTAACAACGACAAGCCGTGCGTGTTATTGAAGTCTGTTGTAAGCTCATTAGGATTAAAATGTTATAATTTTTCGGAAACTCTCTGCTGGCAAACTAATTCAATTTTGCTTTTAAATCAAAATGACTAAATAAATATTTGCGCTTTTAAATAAAACTAGAATTAGAATGATTACAATTATAAATCAATGCACTTTATTGACATATGCACACAAGTTCTATATGGAGAGAGTTATATTACGTATACGTATCAAGGACAATTTGAAATTGATATTGAGAGCACACAATAAAGCAAGTCATCTAATTGCAATGCAAAAGCTTGATTGAAACATATTATTGTATAAAACGCTGTCAAATGTGAATTAAATCGAAAGAATCTCAATATGCAGTCGCACTCGTATTAGTGTGCTCATGTATGTATATGTGTGTGCATGTGTGTGCTGTTTGATTGTGTGGGCGGGCATTATAAAGTGCTTTGTGTCAAAGGCAAAAATGCATGGACTGTACGTGCAATGCAAACGAAATGTGAGCACGCACTTAATCATTTATGCACACACATATACACACACACATTGTTACATTGTGTCTGGTATGGTGTATGAGTGTGTGTACTATTTGGCATTGCTCACGTTCATAGCTATGAGGCGTACGCGACTCTTACACGCACTGGCAACATTCTGCTTTTAAGTTTTCATTTCCTTGGCACAACTACTACTAGCAGCCATTAAAGTAAATTATGTGACAAATGACAAGTGCAACGCTGAAAGCAAACGGAAAACGCTAAAAGGGAAAAATGAAATAACGCAAAACCGCAAAACTTGTTGTTGGCGTTGGCTATATGTATTTTGACGTCATTAAAGTTGAACCCTCAGAACGTTCTGTTGGCTGACAGTTATTCCCGACGCTCATCATCTGTCTCATAATAGGAAACCAGCTACGGACCATTTCCAATAGCATTGGCACAGGCATGATTATACCCCCTACTCAACTACTAAAGGGGATGTTTGTATGCCAATTTTATTAGAATTGCGTAAATGATGTCTCCTTTCCTCTGTCAACATGTCATTCTTTTTTAATGCACTTTCCGTTTCGTGTGCCACTTCCCTTCCACAAATCTTTTAATTTTTTTTCAATTTTTGACTTGTGCTTCCGTTACTTTGATGTGGTTGGTTGCATTTGCGTAGGTGTCGAGATATGACTGACGCAGTAGGTAACCCACAAAAAGATATGAATTTCATGGAATCCCGTAATGAATTTCAACCGCCAGTTGATATTGAACTTGTCATATTTTAAAGTGTTGCTGTTGTCTAAATAAAAGATTTGTTACGGAAAATGTAATAATTCAGAATTTCTTATCCTGCAAATGATCTAATGGTGCTGTCCGAAAAATTTAAGTTCGCAGTAAAGCTCTTTAACTAATTTGATATTTAAAATATATTTACAGACAAATTTTTAATTTTCCCTACTTTTCTTAGAAAATTCCCTTATTATCATAAAAAAAAAGTAAACAAAAATTTTGTAAAAACTTTAAAAGCCACCCTTCAGAGTTTTGCATTATACTTTGCAAGCATTTTGCTTGGACCCTAAATATATTTACATTTTCTTGTACACTTCATTAACTCTTAAGTGTCGTGTGATAAAAAAACCAAAAAAATTCATCATATTGAAATTTGTTATAGTCATTTAAATTAATTTTACTTAAAGCGCCCACAATTCATGACATACTTTGGTGCGTTGTCAACTGCTGACGCTGACCTAGTTACAAAACGGCACCCACCCGTATTTTCCACCCGAACTGGCTGCCGTTGATGGTTATTTTTCTTGCGGGCACTAGCTCAGCTCACAGTTAGAGTTCTTTGTTGGGTTGAAGTTATTTTCCATGGTTTGGTTTGGTTGTAGTCCATAGTATGTCGAGCATTTACTGAGCATAATTTTTCTGTTCGTTGTCGCCTTTGCATTTTCTTATTAAGCGCATTACGCGCTTGCACAAAAGCCGCTCAAGGATGGGATGAATGAATAGATGTTTGTTTTTCTACTCTTCTTTTCTTTTTATTCACTTGAAGAGAGCCTTTTCATGTTTTCCTTTCGCTCCATTTTATCACTTTGCATGCAATTTGGTACACTGTTATAAATACTCAAGTAGTTCGTAAAGACCCAACATTTCGAACTATATTTCTCTCTAAGTAAACTAAGCTATAAATAAACTTAAAATCGATTTAAGCCCATTTATTCTTAATCTTAATAATATTTAAATTTGAGCTAATTGAATTTTATTTTTTCTCTCAGTGTATTACTTAAATTTAGTGCACTTTCACATTCTGTTGCAATTATTGGGCTGGCGGTCCTTAGGCGCGGATTTCATTGCTTTTACCATTTGCATAATTTACAACTTACGCTCGCATTTCAGTCGCCCGTTTTTACGATTTTTTAAGTGCCCGTGGGTCGTGCCTGCAGTTCCCTTTTTTTATTCGTGCCTCACACTTAGTCGTATTATTGTTGTTGTTTTTGTTTTGTTCGCGTTCGCATTCGCGTTTGCTGGCGCCAACGACCTTCGGTAGATGTTGTTGTTTTTGTACGTTTCTTACAGCTGCATGCACCTAGACAACAGGACACAGCAGGCGACAACGTCAGAGTGTATATGTGGGAGTGTTTGTGTGTGAGTGCTGGAACTTCCGTTTCCGGAAAAACTTGTAGCACAGTTTTGTTGTCGTTTTACTTACGCGAATACATGTTGCTCATACGCAACGTTATCTCGCTGAATGGCTGTAAAACTGTAATTGACTCGAGCTATGGAAAATTTATTGCCTGCCAGCTCATACGTTGTTTTTTTGTTGCTTCTGGCGCTGCTTATGCATGCAAATTGTCATTGCTATGAATGAAGTGCGATTGTGTGTTTTGGGAGGGCGTTCTTGATCTTTTTGCTCTTATTTTTCCCCACTTTTTGTGTGCAGCAGTAGCGTTTTTCGTTTTGTTTGTTAGTTCCTGCCACATAAACTGAGTGGTAGTCTGTTTGCAGCTTATGAAATGAAATTAAATTTGTTTTTTGTTTAATTTTGCCTTTTCACTGCACTGTCTAGTGAATGTGTTTGTGTAAGTGTGTGTGTGACTGTGTCTGTCAGGATGTGATATCATAGTCAGCTCCATTGTTCTGCGCCAAGTGTTATCGCCACAGCTTATTGTTGTGTGTCTGCTTAAAGCACAATGTGCAAATGTTGCCCAGTATTTCTCATTAGGACAACTTCCGCAATGATTACAAATAACGAAAATGTCTCTAAAGACAAATGTGCTCATAGAATTTGAGATAACGCTTTTGGCTTGAAATATTATTGCCCTTCCTCTGTTTAGGGTATATACATTTTGTATATTTAAGTTAAAAGTTAATTTAAAAAAAACACTATTTAGTCTGCTTTTCTTTGTACATATTACTTCTCATTTTCTGTTTTCATACACTGTTTTATTAGCTGAAATAGATCGAAACGATCGATTTTGTAAGGGTATTTAGGTTTTACGCTTGATTGAGTTTGCCGGCTTCTTGGTATTTTTACAACAGTGCCCTTTGTTAAATACAAATATCAATAATCAAAATATACGACGACTATATTTGTCAACAGACAGGACATCAGATATGCCTTCAGGCGATGCTTGCGCTTCATTGAGCACTCCAAAATGATTACAATAACAATGCAGAAGCTGCCAAAACAATTGTGAATGCGATGGTTGTGGCAGCCACCACTTCACCGCTTCACCGCTTCACCCTTACCCCATTGAAACGTCTGCAGTTGCTCCCAGGCGAGCATGCAAAATACAAATCAATTAGGCGTTAAAAAGAAAACACAAACACAAATGGGCCAAAGGCCCCAAAAAGAAACCAATCCCAAGACAGACAAAAATCGAACCATATGTACACATATGTTTGTGTATGTGTGTCTGTCTGTTTTTCTGTGTGTATGCTTGTGTTTGTGTAGGTATGTGTGTGTGTGTGTGCGTGCTTTTATTTATTTGCTACTGTGTGTATCTTATTGGAAGCCCATGGCGACGCCTACTTAATGGTTATCAGTGAAACGCTATTAACGCCAAGTTGATTTATTGCAATTTAATTTTGTTTCAATTTGGCCATGTTCGAGTATTTTATTTCACAAATTATGTGCAGACACGACTGGGGCGTGGCGGGGTGCTAAGCTACGTAGGCGTTGCTGTCCAGACCCCTGATTATTTATAGCTTTAGCCCCATGATTTACTCACAACACCTCTTAAAGTTTCATACCAGATTGCTATACATTTTTATTGCTAGACAATAAAATGGCAACGATTTCGAATTATTTCTTTAATTTGTTTACTTGTTTACTTTTTATGAGATTTTTATTGGCCGACTTTAACGCTACTTGAAGCCATTAAACGCCAGCTTGCTTTCGCAAATGTCTCAAAATTGATTGAGCAAATGATTTCCATTTGCTATTCCTCTTAATCATTAAGCCGTAATCGAGCGTTCGAACAGTCGCTGTACGCCATTTTTCGCCAGCTGAAAAGTTTCTTTGAGTTACATTTCAAATTTTCCAGCTTACGTTTTCCATACATATATATGTATAGAGCGTGGAAATAATAATAACTTTCTGACAACCTTTCGTTTGGCGTGTGCAACATATAACGTTGCGCCTTTGTGTATGCTACACTTTTTGGCATGTTTTCTGCGCTTGATTGTGGCTCAAGAAATATAATACATACTCGTTATAGTATGTTCATATAGCTGGAAGTCCTGTGGTTTTATCTAGACTTTGTAGTGTGCTTGCGATGTTGATTGATTGTTCAATGAAAAAAGGCTATAATAATATGCTTTTCTCTGTGAGAGATGGCTTACAATTTTGAGAAAAAAAATCTATTTATTATATGCACTTGACTTGTTTGATATATAAATTAACTTCTTTAGTATCTAATCTATTTGGGATTGAACAATAGCTAGATAAATAAATAAATCTGTTTTTGTTCAAAAGGATCTTGTAATTACTTCCTGCTCGATTAATTTAAATCAATGTTCCCCAATGTTAAAAGTCCATGTTCAGAGCTTATTAAATTTAAAACTTGTAATAAATTATGTCTGCTTATAGTATTTTTGTGTTTGTTACCCGTGTCACAGCTTGTTACACAAAATCAATTGTTGCTTTAATCATCTTGCTCGGGGGGGTTGTTAGTAAAGTTTCGCAACCCCCTTTTAACTGGGAACATTAGCTAAACAAAAACATAGGGTTCAAAGTTCAAGCGTGACAAATAAACCAACAATTAACTTTTATGGCCATTTTCACAAATATACCCCCCATATTTCCATTGGCGAATATATTTGTGAAATTAACACTTTTACTCATTCTTCAAGTTATTGTTGCTGTGTTTGTCTGCCGTTAAGTTTTATATGTAGGGGTGAGCATTGAGTGTTGAAGCTGACAAAGTCAAGTCGCAAGTTATTGCAATTAGTTGAAGATGTCGCTTATTGATTTCGCTGGTCAACTGACACTTGAAATTTTGAACAATGATCTCACAACCCCGGTCAAAAAGTGTCAAATGTAAATGATAGAGGCTGGCGGCACCTAAGAGTAAGGCAAGTAAGACAAGGCAATGACAATGAGAACATTGAACCAAGAACCAAGCATTGAACTATAGCGTAACGGTCGAGTTAATGCAGAGTTAATGAGCTGCCAAAAGTTATCGATGCTGAAAAGTCAAAGACAAGCAACCAACCAACACTGAAGTGCCATGAACAAAGAGAAACATTATAGTCTCATAAAACATACCTGAAGGCGCGCACACAGGCGGAAGTGCATTGACATTGAGAAAGTAGTAAATAATAATAATAATAATAATAATGATATTTCATAAGACGAATAATCGAGAGCACGCGCAGCAACAGAATTGACAAGCTGAGCTGGACACAACTACACAAGAGTCGAGAGATCTTGATGGCCACAAATCCTAAGCCGTATATAAATCGCCCTGACTGACACACACACACACACAACCATGTGCACATACACACATAGTGAACGACATAGAAGCGACTTGCTAGATAAAACTCTTGTCAAAATGTATTTTATGGTCGGGTGCGAGAAAACCCTGCGGCCTTTGACGTTACCACGTTGCCACAATGTGTTGCACGTGTGTGGTGTGGCGTTCTTAATAAAATTGATGTTGCGTCCATTCCTTAACTTTGCTAACGGCAAATAATGTTGTTAACTCATTTTTCGCTTACGAGTCCACACAGTTCCCATGAGCTCTTCCACGCTCTTCTCGTCTTTCACTTAGGCTAAACCTAAGCCACTCGACCTCTCGCTTGCACTTGTTGGAATCTTGTTTTGTCAACAATGACATTGGTCACATGCAATTAAAGCAATAACTATGCACGTCTCTGGCAAGTGTTCTTCTTGTTATTTGCTTTAATTTCGCGTAACACGCGTAGCACTGCAAGTGTAATTAATGCCACGCCCTTAAGACCAACACCACATCATTCTCTAGAGCACATATGCTTATTTAGAGCCCCGAGTGCTGAGCAAATACCTCTCAAGCTCGACACAATAAACATGCTGCCTCGATGCCTCAGTCTGAGTCTCAGTCGACTGCCAGTCTGTTGTCCTTGTTCGCAAGCCGCTTAGAACTGTGTACTCGTAATTTCTGCTAGCTGCCCGTCATCGCCAAAGCTTTGCCAACTTGTGGCAAATTAAATTGTTAAAAGCAAAGAGAAAGAGGAAGACGGAGTGAGTGTGAGAGAGAGAGTAAACAACACAGAACTCTCAGCGTCAGCCTTCGGTTAATGATGCCGCTTTGTGACCGCTAAGCGTTTAACCTTCAGACGCTCCGTCGTCAACTTCGCCGAGACATGTGATAAATTTTCTACAATATATGCACTTTCCCTTGCATGAACATACATACATATATATTTTATATTTTACTTTTTTATAGGCTTAATTTTGCTTTCCCAAATAAGCTTAAGATACATTTTGATACGAGATTAATGAGTTCGTGGAAGCAGCTCTTTGCAGCTCTTTGAGTATAGACGCAACGCTTAAAAACAAGCCAGACACAGAAAAAGGTACATAATTGAATTACCAACAAATTTTGTGGCGGGTATAGTGAATAATTATTAAATGTTAAGTCACATTAAAGCAAATAAAGCTTCAAATCAGTTTTTAGGAGAAACTTTCAACTTTCTTTCACAATGTGGGATGAGTAATGTTTTACACTTAAACAGCCCAATGTGAAGCCCCACAGCAAAAAAAATACAATGGCTGACCCAATGGTATACATAAACAGGTAAGAAACATCTTGACGATTTCAAATACTTGTTGTTGATGTTGATAGTGCCCGATTCCTGACAAAGGTTCAGTTATTGTGTTGGCTTTTGATGGTCACAATATCCAAAGGCCGTCATTGTACCACTGAGTAGCCATTATGTGCCATTATGTATTAGTGTAATAAATACATACAATATAGCTCAACATGACGTCGTACATGGTCAGAGGCTAAAAATAAATGTGGAATGTGAAAAACAAGTACTTGAGGTCCTTGAGACGTAAAGGGCGACGCAGAAGGCTCAGCAGGCTCAAGGCACATGGTCTAACGACTAGACAGGGTCATTAGCGCCACAAAAACACACACTCCCACAATCTCACATGGAGATCTGGTTATCTGATCAAAACTTTTGGGTTGTGGGTGTCGTTATCTGATAATTAAACTGATTGTAGATGCTGTTGGCGAAAATAAACTTTAAAGCTCAACATTTCCCCCCTCAATGAGTAATGAGTAATGAGTGTTTGTCCATATGCCAGGAAAATAGAATGGCCATAGAATCGATACGATAGTAACTCTCGCTGCGTGTGCGGCTGCATAATATTGTTCGATTTTGCAAGCAAACACACATAAAATTGCACAATGTATCCCCTTCTTGTTGTTGGCTAAGCGAGCGTGTGTGTGTGTGTATTTCGGGGTGTTTGTGTTGTGGTGTAAGGCAAACTAGAAAGAAGCATGTGTGAAAAAAATCCAGAAGTTAGCCGGGTAAAGCTCCATGCACATCAAATGAAATTTTTGCTTATATCCAGCAACCCGAATAATGGTCACGTTTGGCAACATGTAGCCAATGTATTGGCTTGGAACTGGGATACTTTAGTGGCAGTGCAGTTTAGTTTGCTTGGAGCTGTGGCCCTTGGTCAGAAGTTGCTTGCTGTGTAATCGTGTGAGCTCTTGCTGCCATATTTGACTTTGTCTAACCTTTTGTCGGGGCCGACAAGTGTGAGTGTGAGAGTGAGTAAGTATTGCAGTTGTAATTGGCATATCTGTGTCAGAGCCATCAACAGCTCAATGTGCCAATATTAGCCCCCAGGGCGTGCGTGCTTGCGTGTGTATGTGTGTGTCCTTGTGCGTGTTTGTGCGAATGGACTTGTTGACGAGCCATAATGAATGCCATGTCCTATGACTCAATACAGGTTATTGAGCTGATATAATCAACGTTTGAGATAGTTTACTACCCTGAATCGATTCGACAACACAACTTAATTATCTGATGATTATTGGCAAACCAAATTAAAACCACAATTCTCGGCTCCTAGTTCCTTGTTGTGCCATGAATGAAGAGCTTTTGCCACATGTCGCACGCATGCTTTATGTAATATAAATAAATTACATCTGTTATATTGGCAACATAATAGTACATTTGTTTATTTTGCCTAAGCAAACGATGCTTTTGCTTTTGATATTATAATAATTTTGATTGTCAGCTGCAAATATCATAAACTATCTATGCAATAAAGTTTATCACATTTGAAGTGCTTTGAATTGATATGAAGATGAATTATATTCTTACCCTTGTAGTGCTCTTTCAAGGATACTTATGTCTAGGGGCTATCATAAAAACTATCACTCAAATCAATAAGCTTTTGGAGAATTGGTATCCGATGCCTTTTTTGATTATCTTTTTTTTATAACTTTTTTTTATTGTTTGCCAGATGGGTAGGAGGCAATTGGGAGGGAGCCTTAAGTTAAGTCTTTGTTAGCCATATGTTGTCCTTGGATTTTGTATCCTGTCCTCCTCATTTAAATAAACCCAAAATTTATGTCACACGCCACACAAACACACACGCACACTTCTTGAGCGATTGACGCGTTTTAACTTGGCTTATACTGCATGTTCTAAGTAGAGAAGAAGGCAAAGACTCTTTGATGGTTTGGGGCCATTTCCGTTTTAACAATGGCAGCTCGTTGGCGTGATTTATACGACGGAGCGTGTAAAGATTTCATTACAATTTCAATGCGTGCCACACTTGCGAGAGGTTTGCCCACTTTTATGGCCGCCCCCACACCCACAAATCAAAAAAGAGAAAAAGGAATGCAAAAAACAACGACGGAAGTTTAGTTTAATCGAAGCTCTTGTCACGATTTGCGACCGCTGATTGATTGCCCAATTGATAAGTCAAGTCAAGAGGGCCTGGCATGCAAATTAACTTAAAGAATTTTCTGCGTTCTTCATTTCTTTGAATTCCAATTTGCAGCCAAGCAAACATACAGATGATATTTTGTGCCAAACACTTGACTTATTATTGTTAGTAGTAGTCGTTGTCGTCATTTGGCCCATAGCGAAGTTCATGTCGCTTACCGTTTTAACTCGCACAAAATTCAAATCGCTGCCAAAAAACATAGCAACAGCTGCCAGCTGTGACTGTGACCCCAGGAGCCAACAATGTTGTCTGCTCTGCTTCAGTCTTCAGTTTGACTTTGCGGCGAGCGAATATTAATATACAAAAATAAAAACAGCAAAAAGTTTGCAGTTTGTAGCCAAAGTCATTCACATGCATAAACTTTGCGTGGGTCGCTTGACAAGTTTAATGTTAAGCTTTCACTATCATATCTTTCAATGTAACTAAGTGAATCTGTTAGCGACTTGACAAAGACAAATGGATTTTCAAAAGTGACATCAACTTTTATTATTGAATTTTTGAGCAAACACATTTTGGCTTTCACATTTTCTTCACATTCCAATAATAACATATTTGTTTCATTTTGTTTTAAAACTCTTCTGCCATCCATGCAATGTTACTTTTTTTTAAATCAATTTAGGTGAAACAAGGCGAATCAAACTGCGTTCGGCAGCTGCATTGCCAAGTTGAAATCATGTTTTTCAATGCATAAATTACTGAAGTGCGCTTTCTTTGCAGATGGGCGCATCCTCTGACGAAGACAATAATAATGTGTTTTTGTTATTGTTTTTGGGTACCAACCTCATAAAAGTAGAACGAATTCAAGTTGTCCAATTCACCCGCATATGGCAACGTTGAATTGTCTCCCATTGACGCCTGAAAGTCGCTGTTAGGCGGCATTGTTGTTGGTGTTGCTGATGTTGCTGCTGCTGTTGCTGATGTTGCTGCTGCTGCTGTAGATGCTGATACCATTGTCGCCGTTGTCGTCTGGGCGGCGTCGCCGGCGGTCGTTGGCGTTGTCGTTGGCGCCAACATCACATGTGATATCGCAGGTGTGAAATATGTCAGATTAACTGCAGCCTCCATTGACTCCAAGGGGGCTGCGGTTCCAGTCAACATCAACTGGCTGCCATTGGACGTCTGAGGGGGTGGCAACATGCCAGAAGACACAGAGGCCAGCGTATAGTATAGCGTGCTATCGAAGAGCCTTAGATGCAACATGCTGCCCGTGTGTAGTATTTATGGCTCAGCTTAGGTAGTCGAGTATGTCATGTCCAACATCCAACAGTTAAAAGCTGCAATTGAGTTCAATTAAATATACGTTACAATAATCGCTTTATATATTTACAAAAGGCGAAAAAGCGAAAAGCGTCATCAAGTACAATTGAGAAGTGCTCGGGGAATAAGACCTGTTAAGCTCTGGTATTTGAAGCCCACTCATAAATCCACAGCTGCATATTAAAGCGCTTTAGGCACTTTTCACAACACTTGCCCCCACTTGGCTAACATGCCACATGTCTGGGTACTGGTGTGGGGTGTGTGCGTGTGTACGTGTGTGCGAGTGTGTGTATAAAAATTGTATATTTGCCTGTTTAGCTGGATTAATTTAGGATCAGGTCGTGTACTGAGCCGTGTTATAAATATGGCGCCGCATGTGACATTTAGGTAGGTGGAAAACTTTTAAACTGGGAGATGAGCAAAAAAAAATTGACTGCCACTCATTTTGTGTTGTGTTGAACTTTCGAAGTTAAGCATGAGCATTACGATTTAAAGCAAACTTTTATTAATTGCTGAAAAGCATTGAAGCAAATTATTAAGTTTTATTTCATATAATTTTTTCGCATTACATTTAAACTGGATATAGGTGTGTACAATAAAAATGAATTACTTATAATTTTTAATTGGAAAATGATGAGGATTTAATTTGGTTTAATGCACTTGAAAATACGCGATTTAATGCTTATTAACTTTTCATCAAAATGATAAACTCAATACATAAAACCACAATCGTTCTTTGTATGCGATTGTATTGTAATGTTTAATTATTCTAGACGCATTGAAACCATAAAGAACAGCTATTTAAAACCGCATTTGTAACGTTCTCACACGTATGCACAGAGTGTCTGCTTTGCTCATTGAGTTGTAACAGCACGTATTGGGTAAGATTATGAACATGTCACTAATTGAATTAGGCATATGCATGTGTTTTAGTCCCGGCGGACATGCAACTGATTGTTGAATTGTTCATAGCTGATAAAACAATAACTTAAACAATTAGCTTTGTGTGAACAATGTACGGGCAATGTCCTGTCGGCACGCACGTCTGTGCAGCTAAACAAAGGCACTTCTTAACTTTTTTGTATGGCCTCAAAACTTATGCATGCATATGTGACTCTGAGTCTGAGTCTGTCTCACAGTCTTTCACTTTCACCCGAACCCTCTTTAGGGTGTGTCTGTGTGGGTGTCTGTGTGACCTTTGAGAGCGACTTAAAATTAAAATCGCTACAGTATGTTAACTTATTAGCCACAAAAAGGTGGCGCTGGTGACGGCGGTGGCATCTGCAAAACGTGCACAAAAGTTGTAAAATAAATTTTATTTTGAAACGCAAACACAAAGTTTTTGTGCCCAGGTATTTGGTCTGCCACTAATGCGAACACTCAACTATTTTGGCAATGATTTATAAGCACACGTTCTACAGCTTAAGTGTTTAAGTATGTGTGTGTGCGTGTGTGTGTGGGGTGTCTGCTTTGTGTTCTTTCATTTTGACACATTCAATTTAGGCGAGTAGTGGCTGACGCTTGGGGGCGTTAATGGGCGTGCCCACATGTCGCCACATTCGATGCTTATAAATTTATCACTTTTTATTGCATTTTCACATGCTCATAGTTGCATTTGCCATTTGGCATTTGGCCAACAAACGCTTTGCACAGCGGCTGTTTTATGTTTTAAACTTGTCAAGCATGTCGCTCCCGCCCTCCCCTCTGTCAGTGGCAGATAGTGCGTTGCATAAAATAATTACTGCAAATGTGCTACTAAAGTGTCATTTGAAGTGTTAACGCTTTGAAGTGCAACGCTTTAAATACATTTTAAAAAATATATGATCCATTGCGCATACGCAACGTGGCGACAAAAACAGAAAACATTATGTTGTTGACAGAAAAAACATGTAAGAAGGCTCTAGTCGAGTAAGCTCGACTAGAAGATACCCTTAACCCTTGACCAAACAGACGGATAGACGGTCAGGCTGACGGAAATACCTTACATACGTATATTACTGTAACAAGGCTTGATGACTACATATCTCCGGTGTTTCTTAACTGATTTTAGCAAATTTTCACAGATTTTCACTATTTTGTTAATAGTTTTAATTTCCATTTTCAAGTTTTAGTAGAAGGTGCCTTCTGCCTGTTACATACTTTTGCACAAAACCATTATACCCATTTCATGGGTTAAGGGTATAAAAAAGTTTTTGATGCCACAATTTTAACCTTTTCTTTAATGGTTAAGCGGCTTTATGAGGATTCAACTGTATGTAAACTGTTCGTGAAACTTCCTGCTGTAGTTGCCTTTGAGCTTAATGAATTTTCAGACTCGTATTTACATGTTTTTAAGCTGGGTGCAGAATATTCTTTTTACCGGAAACAAACTCTATAGTTTTTGTTTTTATTAAAATCTTGTCAAAGGTCTAGCATTTGTATAGCTATTTGATATAGTGGTCCGAGCTGACCGATTTGAGTAATTATTAAACTTCTACCAATAGAACCCCTTACCAAAAATTTCAGCTCGATACAAATGGACATACGGACATGTATGTCTATCGGCTTAGCTCGGGGTGCTAACCAATTACTACTACTAGACGTTTCTAAATAATAACTGACGAAAACAATGTTAAAAGGCATAATATGTTAATTAAGTTTTAAAATAAAAATCATCTACCCATGACATAATTTCTAGTTATTATTTTAATTGCATTACATTGGCCTTATACTTCCATAATCTGACTATAACAGCTTTTAAATATAGCTTAAGCCATCTTTACCAGATATATATTTCAAAGGTAAATATTTGCCATATGCATATGTAAATTGACAAAATCCCTTTGAAGACGATTATCGTCTCAGCCCATTGGGACTCTGCATAATCAGTTTGGAATTTAAGTTTAAGGCTACATCTTCAGCTCTTGCTGCTGCTGATGTTTGTGTTAATGCGAATCTAATTTGCATGCAAAATATCCAAAAAAATATCACAGAAAAGCAAGCTTCAGCTTTTTTTCATGGCCTATACGCCGTTAAGAATTTTATTTTATTTGTTTTGGAATGCGATTTGGTTGGCGTTGAATTTGATTGACATATTTTGACTAAGCTGTCAGCCAAAATGCAGACAGCTTCAGACAATAAGAAGCCAAATTCCTCTTTTGGTGCGACACTTAATTCTTGCTTCTACCGTTGGAATTTAGGTTTGCTGTTCTCGTTGTTGTTGTTGCCACAAGTGGCGCTAGTGTTGAGCAAGAGCATTCAATTTGATTGGATAAATCAGTGTGAAAATCGCTCAAGTGGATGCAGGAAAATTCTTGAGCAGCTAAAATGAGCAGCTTTAAAAATTCCTTATTCACTTGACACACAGAGGGGAAAGAAAAAAGAGGAGAAGCAAACAGTACAGATAGATATTTGAAGTGTGTAATCAATGCAGGCAACACACACAAATCCGACAATTTGGCCATCTGACAATCTGAAAGCTTTCGAGATGCCACGCTATCGCCTTTTGTTAGTTTGCAACAACTTTCGTAGTGTTACTTTGTGCAACGTTGCGTATGCGTCATAAAACTCGAATGCAGCTCGAGTTGAAGCTCGAGCTGTTGCTGGCCCTAGCAACTGCTACTGCAGTCGCTTTCGTCTTAACTTAAGTGCCACTTGGTGCATATTTATGTTTTGTTTTGTTTTTTCGTTTTCGTTTTCTCTTTTTACTCCTTTTGATTGTGAGTGCCATGAAATAAGCCATTACGTTGTCTGGAGCCTGGCCTGGCTGAAATGCGCTCAGTGACAATTGTTGAGAGCACAAATACTGGATTTGGCCTGGCAGCATGGCGTCGCTGCAACAAAATGAAAAATTGATTTGACTGGAAAAATATGAGAATAGCCAAAGCAGCGGCACAAACTTTATTGGGTCAGCAGTTTGTCGCACGTTGTATCTCTGTGTTATATATTTTATTTTCGCATTCTTCTGTTTTTTTTCTGTTACTATTTCGCTTTTGTGTGTTTGCGTTATGTTTATGGCTAGGGCAAGGCTATGCAAGGACCCATCCCCCATCCCCTTCCACTTTATTTTCCATCACTTTTGGCGTCATATGTGCAATTGCAGTTCATGGCAATCAAGACAATAACGACAGAGCTTTACTATTTCATTTCAATTTTATGGAGCGTGACGTGTGTTTGCCGCATAAAGGATAATTGGTCGTCAAGTGTGCCATGGAAGTCAAGTGAGTACTTTTATAAAAATGAACATATTAGCTGAAACAGTCTTTTCCTTTGTTTGCCCTTGTACACACAGCTCGCTGATAGTCAAACAAAAGCGAGCGAAAATGAACATATTTCTCTAGAAGATAAAACTATTAACGTTTCTTTGTTTATTTAAGTAAATTTGCAGAGCTCTTCAAAAGTTTTAAAGCTCGCCGAAGAGGAAAATAATTTAATTTCAAGTCGTTAGCTGCTTAAAGTTGGCATTATTATTTAATTTAACATGAACTTTTATTTTATTAGGAGGCCCACTTACTCACCCCAATAAAAATGTATATATACGTTTTTTAATAATAATAAAAATGTCACTTAAAACCCAAAAAATGTTTGGTCAATTATTTGTTCATTATTTGTAAATGGCATTTATTTTTGGGTTCGTTTTATATCTTATCTTTTAATGCCAGAGCGTCTGGCTACACAATACACAATACACGCAAAATTGGTCTAGCTTACAAGCTGTTAATGCGGCTGTCGCGCGTCTTATGTAGCCACTAATTTTAAATCTAAATGACAGACAGACATAGTCGCACGTAATGCCGCCGCCATACACATACACAAAGGCACAAGGAATATATTTTAGATTGCGCGCACTTAAATACTACATTTCGGCCATAGCCAAAGGCAACTCATTTAGCTGTCTCGATGGTTGAAGCAAATTAAATATACACTGTTCGAAAAGTAAGAAAAGAGTTTGCACAAACTAAAGAGCAAACAAATATATATTCTTTGGCCTCAATTTTCTAAGTTTGCTTTTGTTAAACTAGAAGTGTTAGTTTACTCAGTTTCAGGTTCAGTCTCAGTTTCGCTACCCAAATAGTTATATTCACAATGGGTTTAAATGGCAAATGGATGAAATTGAAAACGAGTGTTTGTTCTATGAAACTTCTACCTCTGAAACGCACTGTGTGTGGGTGCTTCGTCCTTTTTGGTGTCCCAAGTGGATAAAATACCGACGCGTCTCTCTCGACGTGCGGCATTGAATAGCATTTTATTCTATTATTACACACAGGTGCTTGTGCATTTATATTCAAATTTGTAGCACCTGTAAAACAGTTTGAGAAACAATGAAGCCACATCAGACACCGGCTGTAAGGAGCGCCCTCGTCTGGGATCTCGGTCCCCTACACACCCACACACAGAGAGAGAGAGCAAACAAAAATGCTTTGTATGCATGTGCGTTACTACAGCTGTGGCTATTTGCCACAAAAGTTAGACAAATATACATAAATGTGTGTTGTGTAAATCGTATCGAAATATTTGCCTCAAGAGATTAAGTTTCAGTTTTAAAGTTTTTTCCTCCTATCAATCGACCAGACAAAACGTTTATGACTTATATGCTTACACGTGTCTGAGCCGACTGCCATTTTGTTGCGACTTGTAGGTTAAAATAAAATATACGATATTGCTCTCTAAGCTGACAGCACTTAATTTAGCAACTACGCCAATGCTCCAAAAATAAAAAATAAGAGACACATAAAAAACAGACAAAAAAAAGAAAGAAAAATGCGTATATGACAAGTTGCCTAGATATATGTATCTGTGTGGGTGGCATTTGAATGGACTTGATTGTTGCTAGCATTTCATTTGCTCAGTTGCTCATATTAAAGGCAACATGGAAATAGAAAAAAATAAAAATGGCAAAATGGCAAAAATAGGAATGAAACAATTGATAAAGCCATGCGCTATTGTAGCTTATTTATTATTAATTTTTGACCTACACGCATACGTTACACTTTCGCACACACAGTGATATAGTATGTGCTTATCGGCGTCTGTCTGTCAAAATGTCAACAGCTAATGTTTTTTGTGTTAAGCAACATGTGTGTGGCTCGAAGCCAAGTGACACACACAGTCACAGGGGGGGGGTGTATGAGCGATATTTGTTGAAAATTTGAATGACAAGCTCGTTTGGGTGCGTCTGTGTGTGTAAATTGATACTATAATAATAATGCCTTGAGCCATGCACAGACATGTCTGCTTGAGTTGCGCATTAAATGGACTTAACCCGAGCACTTTCCAGAATGGCCACCACCCGCAATTTGAGGAGGGCGATAGTAACGGAAAACCCGGGAAAGTGTTCAGTTGTTGTTGTTGTTATTGCTTGCTGCTGAGTGTCGAGTGTGGCACTTAAGTGCCTTTTATTGACTGTTTACATAAAAACGATTCGCACCTGGACGAGGTAGCTAGCAAAAAACAAAAGCATAAATTAGTGAAATAATTAAATTCATTGGAATGAATGAATGAATGAGAAGAGAAGAGAAGAAAATAAATGATAGAATGAATGGTGATGAACCGGATGCTGCGTCTTTCATGATGGGGCTTTCGGGCTGAATCAAAAATGGCCAATTTCCACAAGCCTATTAAGGCAATTATAAATAAATTAAGCTGCTTTCAACAAATATTTGACTGCATTAGTTATGCCTGCGGCCCTGCCACAGAAGAAGTAACCGGCCAAAGGTAAAAGAGGCTGCCATTAATTAACCCAGCGGTGGATGAGAGGTAAATGTCTGCCGAGAAGTTATTAATATAATTTATGTGCACGTATTTACGGCATAGTGCTCTGTAGCTAATTGTTACTCTATGCGAATGAGTTGTGACCGTTAAGTGTTGTAATAAATCCTCATACCCCCAAAATGCCCCAAAATGCTGCTGGCTGTTTAATATGCATATACATATATATTACTGCGTAACTAACGAACTAATCGGCTTTATGAAATATGCAATAAGTTCATTAATCGGCTGATTAACTAGTTTACAGCAACTGGCGCTGCTAATGAAACTAATGCCTGAAGTCAAACGTTGGTTCAAAGATGCCAAGCAAAGACCTAGACAGATTGGTAAGCTGACAGATAGACAGATAGGCGGATAGGCGGATAGGCGGGGCAAACATGCAGGCAGACAGACAGACAGTTAGATACACAAATTGTTTCTTTGATAGTCAGTGTTAAATTTACTCTAACGTGTACCATACATGTCTAATTTATGCGGTGTACACAGTTTGCAAGCGAAGCGTTTTCATCTTTAACCAAATTTTGAACTTGACTTAATTAGACAGAAATAGAGAAATACAGCAAGTAGCCAAATGCCACAAACCCAAATGCCTCAACATAAATGGTTAGAGCTGCTTACAAATTGTAAAGAACTTTACATAGTTTTGGTATTCGTGTTACTCATGTTTCGTTTTTAGCTATAAAATAGCTAGACGCGCAACACTTGTCAACAAATATTAACTTTATGCGTTTGTGGCTTTGACAAGCCCAGACCCATCCCATGACTCGTACCTAAAAGGCCGTCGCGCGTTAATTAATCAAGCTGCTGCCAGCGGCGTAGTCTTGTGTGTTGGTGTGGGTGTGTGTGTGTGTGTGTGTGTGTTGCTGCTTCTGCCACCGTTTTACTTGTCAGTTTTACTGGTCAACGAACCTGGCGACGTAGTATTTATTTGTCGCTGTTGTGTGCAAACAATTAAAAGCAGTGTAGGGCAATCAAAGTGCATTGGATTGGCTTGATTCAGAATGATGTGCCAGCTGTTTAATTAAATGCTGAATAATGTAGCACGTGTTGGGCCAGGAAGTATCACAGTCATCGTCAACGTCAACGTCACCGACACCCGTTACCCGTTACCCATTACCCATTTACCCGTCACTCGTCATCCGTTACCCGTCACAGTCGTCATGTAAATTTTGTGAAAAGCAATTTTGGTTTAGGGCAAACAAAAGTTGCGATTGCAGGCCACCAAGAAGTCAAGAAGTCAAAGAAAATACACAAAAAACAAGATGGTTGGCAAATTGAAAACTCACGAAAGGAAATGGTCGCGACGTGGGCGATACCAAAGAGCTTAAAGAAAGCCAAATATATCCCAGCGGTAGACAAAGTCAACAGACAGCCCAACAGAAAAGCGGGAAAAAAGAAGAGATTTGCAAGTAACAGATAAATGGAACTCAACACCTACAGCCATTAAATCACATTTTTATTTTTTTTTTATTGAATTCAATGCCAAATATGTAAATAGACAAATGTGTGTGTATGTGTGTGTATCAACTGTGCGACGCTGCCTTTTTTGTCAGGCCTTTAATTAGCGATGGTGAGGCGACAAGCAGCAAACAAATTATAAATCAAAAGGTGCAAGCGATCAGAAAAATCGTTCGTTTCGTTTTCGTTCGTTTTCGTTTTTATGCTATATACTCTCTTGCTGTGAATGTGTACATTTGACTAATGTTGGAATCGAAATCTATAACATCTTGACTTTATAGTTGATCTATATATATATTTTATTATGTTAGTTTTTATAGCATACTTTTTGGCTTTAGTTTAAGGCCACGCTTTTACAAAACTGAAGACGAAGTGTATTTATTAGTCAATAAAAGTTTTTAAATTTTCCTTGACTTTGTTGTCAATCGCAGTCTTTCAGTCAATCAATGACTTATTTAGGCAAGCAGCGACTTTTTAACACAGCCAACACGGCCAGACATTTCACAAAGCGCTCAGGTGTAACATAATTTGTGTCGTTGCTGCTGCTGCTGAGCAATCGATTCTGAAAGCAACTTAAATGCTGACAACGACAGAAATCAACTCTTTAATGCTGCTGCACCTTGCGGCTAATGCCCCTTAATTGCACTGACTTTAGCATCCCATTGTACATCATTCTTTTGACTTCTTTGCTTTTTTCTTTCTTTCTTTTTTCAGTGCAACTTTTACCTATGCTCGACACGTACACAAAGGATTTTACCTCTTTCATATGGACTTTGCGCACTTTGAAGCATCTGTTTGCATACCTCGACATGTCGCAATCGGTGTGTGTGTGTGTGTGCAAGTGTGTAGTGTGCGTGTCTAGCCTCTGATTGCCTCACTTTATTCATATACAAAATCAAACAGATGTAAATAGAATTGAGTGTCGAACGTGCACAAATGTTTTTGAGTGAATGCTTTTAACATATATTCTTGAATATTTCTTCCATAGATAAGCACTTAGTTATCATATTTCACTGTCTCTGCTGCCATTTTGATAAGTTTCTAACAACATGTTAATAGAAATAATAATAGAAAATAATATACTGAATATGATCAAATTAAATTGATCAAGTTGTTTTGCCTAATACAAATAATCAGCATAAAAATAAATTAAATTCATAATAATTTAATGATTTAAGCGGAAACTTATTTCCTCTTTAAGGCAGAACGTTTCTGTGTTTGCTTTTTATGACTATCATGAAACGCGCAATGCATAAAAATTGTTTGTTGATTTTCTATCTGCAATAAAAGATCAAACAGCACATCACTTGTTATTCCATTTTGACACGTATACAAACTAAATTCATAATAATTATTCAACGGGGGCCAATAATACTAATAGCCAAGCTAAAATTTCAGAAAATTTCGCTTTACATTTGCCTAACTCAGCTAATTGTACTCGACTTTAAAAAATCAAAATGCTTCCAAAGCCAATAAGCAATAATTTTGGTTTACATACAACACTCCCCATTTTCCACTGCAATCTAACACTGCACAGAACAAAGATAAGTTGCAAAACTTTTAGCATTTAAATAAGTTTGCACACAAAGTTTGTTTACACTCAATTTCAGTTGGTATATGCAACTACAACTAACAACACTGTATATAATCCGCGTTAGTAATCTGAACTAATAGTTGTTAGGTCCTATGATAAATAAATAGGAAGGAGATGCGCTTCAATTTGCATCATTGCAGCTCTCGATACTGATAAACTTGCCTGTGGCTAACGATGGGTTAAATTAATTGACTAAGTGGCGCATTTAAAGCGTACTTAAATGTGACACGAAAATGTATGCCAAATGGTGCTGCAAGGAAAACTTATAAGCTTGTATAAGTTATATAAATTGTCGAGGGAAAAGTAATAAACCATAAGGAAGCCAAATTGTATTCACGCATAATTAAAGCTAATTGTACTTCCACGTGAATTTCGCTTATAAAAGCTTAATTTATGTTTGGGACTTAATACACGAAAGTGCAGTTAAAGCAGTTAAATAAGCTGTATAATGAATATGCAGATAATATGACAAGTGTTCAAACTAATTAAGCTAATTTTATGTTAAAGAACCTAATGCTCTACTATGACAACGCGTATTTCATTGAAAACATTTCTCAAGTAATAAATATTTCGCTTTAGCTGCACTTATAAATATTTTGCATTTATGTTGCATTACAACTGAAGGCAACTGACGGGCAGGCAACAGGCAGCTGTTTGAATGCATGGCTACGGCCTGGTTGAATGGTTGACTAGTTGACTGCTTGATTGCATGATTGCCTGACTGCGCCGCTCTTTAAGCGAGTGTAACATGTTAATGAGCTATCGTTCCATTAGCAAGATTCCATTTGGGGCTTTGCCTTGGCTGCCACTGTCAGTGGCAACGTCATATTTACAATGTACATATTCCCAAAATGAGCCGAACCGTGTTGCACTTGCTCGCATTGCTGTTGTTTCTGCATGCTATTTGGGACCCACATAACGGCAAATGTGATATCATCATGGCGACATCTGTTCTATTTTGGGAATTACAAATAGCTGCGTGTACACTTGGAGAAAATGTAAACCAAAGTTTGCAAGACCAATTCTCCGAATAGTGCTTGAAAGAATATTATCTTTTTTATTATATTTTCTTGAAGTTCTTTTTTAATACAGAAACCTTCTTCCATGGTTAACATTTACTGACTAAGTTCTAATAAAGTGACATAATTTTTCTCTCGGTGAATATCCTCGCAAAAACAAAGCATGCCAATTGATGGTGCTGCTCTTGTTTTGGTTTTGTGGCTTGCTTTTGCTGACATTGCTTATTATTGTCAACGGGCGCTGGCCCCACATTGGAGCTGGAACTGGAACTGGAGCACATAGAAATAGAGTTCGCACAGGCAACCTGCCAGTCTAGCATACATCTAGTTTATCGGCGGCGCGCTGTCCAAACACACATGGCACAATTAGGCAAAACAAAAGTATTTTAATCACAGGAGCGATAAAATTGTGAAATATGCTGTGGTTTTAAGCCCGGGCTATTTGTTCAACTGGCTGCCACGAAAAGATTTATGAGACATTTAAACTTGAATTTGTGGTTTTGGCCATGCGGGCAACGGCACTTGGTCAACACTTTATGTCTATAGCGCACGACTTAAATTAAACGGTAGAATGAGGGCTTGGGCTTGGAATAAATAAAAATAACTTGGAACTTATATTTCAGACGGATAAAACTTTATACTTTTCTACTGAATTCCCTAGAGCGCAACTTAAAATAAATAGAATCGCACTCAGTTAACGCGATTTGCACATTCTCACATGCATAGTTGTGCTGATATATAAATACATTTAAATGCTTAATGTGCGCATTACGAATACGTAACGTTGCGCAGAGTGTGTTAAATGTGTTAAATATGCAAGCCGAATGGTTATGAGCTGGCTCACAGGAGAGCACACAGATCCCAGTGGGTGGGCGGGCACACATGACGTATGATTAACGTGACTGCCAAGTGTGAGTGGCGGTCGTCCGTAAGCTATAAATGCAACTGATGTATTTTTAAATCATATAAATTACAATAACTGGTAGCTGGTAGCTGGGGAGTTTTGTATGCGGTTTGCGTATTAAATGACATGATATTGCCATTAACAATGGCGAAATAATAAAATGGAGAAATTATAGCATTATTGAAATGTCAAGTGTCGCTGCTATTAACGTTAAAAGGGGATAATGGGCATGAACAATAAAAATTAAATACCCATTTAATTGTCCGCCAGCGATTATTGGCCTCAAATGCAGTCGATAATTAAGCTGAATGTAATGAGAAAGATTGAATAACTCTGGCCAAAATATCTCTTAAAGACATGTTGTCGTCGTCGTCGGAGGTGGTCTGAAAGTGCAAACCACAGCAAAGTGAAAACGAAGACCAAGCCGAGCCGAACCGAACGCCCACTGGGACATCCGCCCATTAATGTGGCTTTAGCATCATTAAAAAAGTGCCGCACACAGCACAAAAGACCCAGAAAAAAGCAAAAAGGTGAAAAAAGCACAAAAAAAGGCGGCAGACATGCCAGACACTAGACAGTCAGACAATTGGACTGCCAGACAGTCGGCCGCACATCATTGGTAATCACAATATTTATGTGCGTTTAACGACACGACAGGCAAAATTGTTGAAACAAATCATTGACAGCTGCTGCAAAGCATTTTTTTTTATTTTTTTTAACAGCAACATCTGAACACACACATTTGCGGTGGTCTTGAGATCACATCTTCACATCTTATCCTACTTTTACATGCGATTTTTTTCATTTCACTTTTCTTCACTTCTATTGCTTCTTTTTGGTAATTTTGGGCTCACTTTTTTTGTTTTATGAGACTTTTTTCTTTATAAATCAGATTTTTCTTGGTAACTGAAGCAAAAAGAATAATACAATTTAAATCTCGACTCAAATTATTTCATTTATTATTTAAGCTTTAATATAAGAATTTAATATTTCTTGATTGGCTTAAATCGGAAATGTTATAGATACCACTAATTGTATTTTCTGTTTTGGGTGTTGTTTACCATTATTTCAATTCTGTGTTTTACTTTTTGCCAAACATTCTGTTACAATCCTTTTTCATATGTTTCACGTTTTTACTCCAAAACATTTATTTGACATGTTTGCAATTATTTTTTGCTGTTGTCAGAGAGCAATTAGCAGCTCGTAGGGACAGACCTTGGCCTAAACTTTGCACAGAATTTAATTGAATTTGTTTGTAAACGAACAATAAAGCTGGTCTTTTTCATTACTAGGTGACAGTAAAAATGTGTGATTTAACTAATTGTTGTGTAGAAATATTTAATTGGCACACTATGCAAGAAATTATAATAAAAATATATACTAAACTACCTCGACATGGTCGATTTAAGCCAATTTCCCAAGCAATTTAACTTGAATCAAGAAATTAGCTACACCTTATTAAAAATACACTAAAAAACAGGCAGCAAGTAGAAGTATCAGAAATAACAAACAAATTCAAGTCAAGCGCACTTCTATAGACATCGACAAGATTAAGCGGAAGTTGCAAGCAACACAAACTGACAGACAGTCTGGCGACCTGTTCAACTGTATCTGTATCTTTTTGTGAGTATGAGTGTGAGAGTCAGTCTGCGAGAGTGATGTGGGTTGTCTAATAGACTATTTCCTGTTAATGTCAGTCAGCTGTGGAGTCAACGACATGTTAAATTTGTCAAGTGATTGCAAAGAATGGTACAGTGAAAAAAATCTATATAGCATTTAAAAAATGGTTTTATTGTGCTTTACAAAGCAAGCGACTATCTTTTTATACACTTGTAAAAGTGTAATATAATTTTGTCATGAAATGTGCAATGCATAGAAGAAAGCATGTTCTTTTGTTCGGGTGTTTCTATGGAAGCAAGTTCCACAGTCTATTCACTATCAAGTTGAAACTTTGTCATATAACTGCCATACAAATATAAGAAGCTTACCATGATGAGTGTATATAGTATTCGGCATGTCGAAGATAGTCTTCCTACTTTTTTCGCTTTTGACTGTGTTATACACAATAAAAACAAATGTCTTTGATAAGCGCACATCCGAAGCGGAGTGGGGAAAGCTGAATAATAAGATAGCCAAAATGCCGCACGACTGATAAAGTAAATTGTATGAAATGAAAAATGACTTAAATCAACCGCAAATGTAGCTGCTAAAGATGTAAGCAAATACATAAGTCAAAATAGCATAATCAACATGCCAAACAAATCGCAAGAAACATGCATGCCAGTGGAAATTGAAAATCATTGGACAGAGAAATGTCAGAGCAAATGGTAAGCATACTTAGTTGCAAATGCCATTTTCAATTTAATACGCACGTATTTCTATTTCTTTATGGGCAGAGTATGAGTGTTACAGCTTTTATGAGTATGAGAATGGGTCTGATTTTGCCTTTACATACGTGATCTGGCTGGCTGGTATTTTGTTGCATACATCTAAGCAGCTGCGAGTATTGGCATGCCTGGCTTAAACTTTTCAACTTGAGTGGCTGCTCATTGAGCTTATTAAATGGTTTTTCCCATGTCCATGCATGTCTGTTCCAGGAAGTAGCAACTACTTGAAAGGCATTCCACCAGAGTTTGTGCTTATGTTTCTTATTAAAAGTTAGATTTGACATAACCCAATAATAAGCGGAGATTTGAATAGGAAATTGTGTAAGTTATTGCTTCTGGGGAATGCCAAATATATTGCAGTTGGAAAGAAAATGTTTTCGAGAATGTCCTTTATTCGCAAATATGACATATTTATGCGCATTTCACATGTGTCGTAAATCAGCGCTCGGCCTATCAACATTACCACACCCACCAGCCACGCCCACTCATTTTAGACCCTTGTGCAATGTGGTGTATAGAAAAACCACATGATTAGCTTTATGTTCATGTGTGTGAGTTAGTGTGTGTCTCTGAGTGAGTGTGTTTTTCTGTACAAATGGAGTCTGGAAAAAAAAAACTTCAAGGGACAACTTCACATATGGTGGCAGCTTCGTGTTGCAGTCGTGTATCGCTGTCCAGCTAACAACTTCATAAATATGTCGAGCATGTGTATCGTATAACAACCCCTGATGCCAAAGTCACACACAACAAAACCTTATAAAAAAGGAACAGAACTCCAACTTTGAAAATCTCTCTGGACAGCGATTTGTGAGTGTCATCGTTCAGAGCGAAGCATTTTTCCGCTTCCGTTCAACAACAAAATGGCATTAAACGCAGATCAATCACAATCTAGACACCAAAACTGACCCACATAGACACATGACACAGAGGGAGGGCGCAGTGGGGGAATGGTATGGATCTAACCCAAAGTCTTTCCATAACTCACATTTGCACTTTGACGTTTGACTTCAAAGTTTTTTTTTTTTTTGTTTTTTTTTTATGGTAGGGGGAGATATATAAAAAAGTTTTCTTTTTGACGTTTTTCTATATGCATTTGTGCAGTTTTCCCAATTTTCAACTTTAAACTTAAACTTATTTATTGATCCCTTATCACTCTGGTCAAACTTTTTGGGCTATTAAGCAGTCTATCCCTCATTCATTAATTACCAATTTGTAATTAATTTGCCAACAATTTGCAAGCTGTAGGCAGTTTTTATGCCAGTAGATGGAAATTGTGGTATGCTTGATGAAAGTTTGGCGAACAATTGCTTGAAATTGTATGGCCAGTGTTTGGCACAAACTGGTAAACTATTTGATTCTGCTTGACCAAATGGACTGCAAATTCGTAACAAAGTTAGGGAAACTTTTACACTTTCTACCGCCTGTTGCCATTTGAGGGTTTCACTTGAAAATAGTAAATATTTTCAACACCATTTTATGTAACCAAACAAATGAGAAAAAATATTGAAATATGGTTTTATTTAAATTGAAACTATTCACAAATTCAATCTACAAATATTTTCGTAGGGTCAAATTCGTAATTAGCAAATTTAACTGTGCACCAACACTAATAATGACAACAATGTAAACCTCGATTGGTATTTTATTATCAGTTTCTATTTTACCACACACACTTGGCTATAAATTCCCCAAATTCTCGTTTATGAATAGTAGCAACAACAACAACAACGTCATTTTGATATCCATGCCAAACATGCGTATTTGATCAGAAATGCAATATGCTATAACTTTTCCCGAGAGCCCCCCATACACCACTCTTAACACGCGCACAAGCTACAAATAAAAGTTTTCACAATGCGTATGGAAATTTGAATGAACAATCCAAAATGATTAAACGCATTTGAAAGTGTATTCAAGAATTGCATTCAGCACTTTACAAAGAACTTATATTGTATCAAATGTAACTTTAGTCTGCATAACAGATAAATAGCACATTGTATAATATTCATTTGGCAATAAGTTAAATTAATTGGCTGCTTTGGCTGCGTTGCATTCAAATGCAAATGCAAATGTTAAGATTAATCACTGTCAACTAAATATGTTTGTATAAATAAATAACACAGATACTTAAGCGCTAAGACCGAGTCCAAGGCATGGCGCTTATAATTGCGCAATACTCACTTAAATATTTGCTGTGCCATAAAATTTCAAACTTGCAATTGCGATTCAGATTGCGATTCAAATGCAAATTGAAATTGGTGTTTGGGTTCGGGTTCGGATTCGGATTCGTGTTTTTTGTTGTTAGAGTGTTAAACAAGCGCCGCCAATTTGTGCGGCCAACTTGTGATTTGCACTTTAATTTGTGTATATATATTTTTTTGGCACGAAAATTTCACTTGATGTCACTTGGGACTTGATTGGAGTCGCTGCAGCTGCACCAAAACACTAGTCTACCTGTCTGCTGTCTGCCGTCTGTTGACTGCCGCACGTTTTGTAGCTAAAAGATGCACACACACGAGTAGGCCAATTAATAGTTAACCTTCTTGTCTTGCAACGTGTTGCAAGCTGTTCAGCTTGACACTCAATATACACCACACAATGATCACAAATGGCACACAGCCAGGTTTTCTTCTTCAAGTTTATCGCTTGTGCATTAATCTTGATCTTGTTGCATTCAATTCAGCTTTCGGCAACTATCCTTCCGCTTGACAGTTGCACTTGGCTCTGTTTTTGCACAACTCACTGAAGGTTGCAAAGCAACTCGAATGTGCCACACACAAAACACACAAACACTTTTGATAATTTTTTGGCACTGATTACGAATAATAATTCATCTCGATATTACGTTTCGAGAGTTTTTGGACCGTTTTTGTGGCGCACGCAGCATTAAGAAATTCACCGTCTGGCTCATTCACAATTTCGCATTGAACTGAATTTGTGTGTGGCATCGTCGTGCGGATTTTCCTGTTTGCTGTAGCTGTTACTGCTGCTGCTGCTGCTGCTGCTACTACTGCTGCCGCCGTCTGCCGCACACTGGGGCAATTTAGACAATACGCATGTGCTAACAGTTGGTTGAGCTACTTAACAGTAAGTAAGTGAGTAAAAATTGTACAAAACAATTTTCAAAAGCTACCTTTTTAAAGATTCGAACCTTACAAAAAGTTATTGTTTTTAACTATAATTGATTACTCTACTTTCGTTACACATCTGGTCTTAGTTCAATGGTAATGGTACGGCAAGTGTTACTTTACAACATTATTCTTTATTGTAAATTCACAACACTGATTTAAAGGCTGTCAAAATTAAGTTCTCAAATGAATTTAATATCATTTTCAATTAGTCTACAAGTTAGTCTTATCCATCATGACTGAAAAAGTTTTGCAGCAAATCCAAATACAGGACCACTGTGCGCAGCGTCGACGTCGGCTTGGCGCTGCTTAATTTTACTTTAGAAAGCTTTGCCGGCACCACAAAACTGAAACAGAAACACAAACAGCTGTTCTTTGTTTATGTTGCTGAACTGGTTTTGCGCACATGTTGCGTGCTAATATGTTGCCGCAGCACTTGAATGTTGCACATCATGTCAGTGTCTGCCACTGCACTTGATAATGGAGATGTGCCAAGTTGCCAAGTTAAGTACCTCAAGTGTTGAGTTAATATTTGTAATAATTTTTGCATTTAATTGCGCTATCCATGTTGCTGGCAACATTTGCTGTCTAGCAACAAGGCGAAAGCTTTGAGCATAGCAACATTGTGCTAAACATTTATGTTGAGCTTTCTTATCAACAGCTAAACAAACAACAACTGTTAAATTTTAGGTAAAACAGGTGTTTACAGCTAAACTAGTCAAATATAAACTGAAAATAGAAATTTATGTTTATATAATACCTTATGTTTTTGATGACCTAATTCCTTTGAATTAAACATAATATTTATGGTACTTAAAAACTTAAAATTTTGATAAAACTTATGATCGTAAAAATGTAGAATAAACAATTCATTTTTGGCAAATTCTTCTTACCGATTTTGCAGATTTTTTCATACATATTTAAGCATTTTTTTGGTATTTTTTACTTTAATTGATTTGAGTGACGTAAATTTCGTGACCCAAATACCAATGCATTTTATTCCCCATCCAAAGGCGACAAATCTCGAAGAAAAACAAAGACAAGAAAGACAAAAGCATAAGCCAATAAAATGTATGCATGGTGTTGTGTTTAAAGTTGTTGCTGTTAATTGTGAATGCATGACAAAAAGGCATATGACAACAAATAATCGTCAACAATCAAAGCCGAACACAGCAATTTGTTATTGTTATAAACATGCGTATAAAATGGCAGCAGCTGCTTTTTATGAATATCGCATTTAAACTCAATTCAAAACTGTTCGGAAAAAAAACTTTGGCAAACATCACATAAATAAACGATTTGTTGTTGTGCCATTTTTTTATATGTATTTTTGTTTCCATTTCTGCAGGCGAATTTATCGCTGTTGTATTAATTTATTACTAGCATTTAGTCATAAAGCACAGCACATAGAGAGAAATGAGCAACGAACAACAATTTCAGCGACTACAAAGACAATGTTGAACGCCGACACTCATCATGTTCGCCTGTCAAGTGGATATGCTTTAAAAACACCAACAACAATAAAACGCGCTTAAATTTAACAAAAACACGTGAAATTGTTAACTAGCTGACAACACATGAAATTAAATGAAATATAAATAAGAAAAATTTGAATAAATTGAGATATAAAATATGTCCTGACTTTTCTAATTTATTTGCCCATATTTACACATAATTTTTAGTATTCAAAAAAAAAATATAACTTAACATATATTCAAATAGAGATCTACGAATTTTGTTTAATTTAAATCATTTTATAACATGCGCCACAAGCAAAAATAATTTTTAAATATAATGTTGAAACGTTTCGCGACGTGGGTGTTTGTACGAAGATAAATATGTTGATCTTGGCGACAGCTGACAAATTTATGCATCTGTGAGATACTTGTGTATATAGTATATAGATACATACATACATGTTCTGTCTTTAGTTGCTAATTGGTCTGCTCATAATGCGAATATATATGTATGTATACACTTGTACACGTTCTTTACTTTAAGTCTTAACACGCAACAATTTACTGCTTAGGCAATTAATACGCATTTCTTAGATTTATGAGTAATACGCTTAAGATAAACAATGTTAAATATCTCGAAGCGTCTTTGCCGCGTTAAGCCGCTTTAATGCCCATTTAGTCACATGAAATTAAGTGTAACGTATATTTATGAGTGCGTATAACTAATATCTATTTAAATGCCCCCAGCTATGCATCAACACTTAATATGGCCACAAGGCAAAGCACATCAAGAAACCATTTGAAGGACCCAAACAGATTATAATAAGTGAAAGCATTTCACTTGGCAAGGACAATATCTGCACACATACTCAAAAACAGTCAACTTAACTGCAGCTGCAACTGCAAGTGACACATACAAACGAATAAAGAACACTTAACCCACATTATGATGTTGCTGTTGATGATGATGATATGCTAAACGTTGCAATAGAAATGAACCATTGTGCTGACAAATTCATATCAAGGCAACAGACGCCCACTCAAACATATAAACAAACACACACACTCGCACACTCACACACAGACTTTGGGCCTTGTGGTCATCTGCAGCATGGAGGCAGCCATGAATTGCCGGCAGGAGTTGCCGCCCAGACGACCATAGAAAATCATAAGTTATCAAAATGTTGACTGCATATGGGGATTCACTATTTATGTGTATGTTACAGGGATGAAAAGTAAATATATCTGTTAATAAAATAAAGACTTTTAAAGAACAAAGAACAGCTTATGCAAAAACAAAATAAAGCAAAACATACATAAATATTTGTATTATTATTCCTGTCTTCCAAAGGGAAGTCACTGACAAAGTAAGTGTCCTTGCTCATCGCATGCAACAGCTTGCCAACCACATTATAGTCTAAATGTATGTTTATAAACAAATGTGCGGGATAGTGTGGAGGCCGTGCAGTTGCCCAGCAGCAGCAGCCGCCACGTCGTATGAGCAATTTGCATAATGAGCACAAAGAAATGAAGCCGCATGTAGCATGGTTTTGATTTCAAACAGCAACCAGCAACTCAAGGCTAAAGAAACGGCAGGCCCAGCCAACAGCCAACTGACCCAATTACGTTGCCTTCATCTTAAGTCGCAAGCCCAACTTCAAGTGTTGGGCGTGTCTGTAACCTAAGGCATTTTGTGTTCTTTCGAAGTTTTTCGACTGCCTTAAAGCTATCACACCGAAATTGTGGCATTTAGAGTGGCATACCGAATTCAAATGGCGTCCAAATCGGTCGCTGATACATCTCAACGCAAAAAGATGAAGGTTCAAAGGTTCTGATAAAAACAAAAATGCTGTACATATTTGTATACACCTTTTTGTATAAGCGTAATTCGCGTGCCGGCAGTCAAGCTAAAAACCAGTGCAATGCAAAGCAGCTAAGCTTATTAACATTTTGATTTGGTTAAATCAAACAAATATTTCCAGCAAGTGAAAATGGCAACAAACATTGGCTTTTTGAATGTGGCAAATCTTAAATTGTTAAGTACTGAAAAGCGATTCAAAAATGTTGGATCAATTTAAGAATAGAAAGTCTTTAAATCATCAAATATTTGTTAACTGTTTTTTTTTTTTTGTATTACAATATTTAACGTGTCTAAATAAAAATATAAATGTTTTGTTCTGACGAATTTTGTCCAGACACTGAAAATACAAAGCTTTTCTGCTAATTCGTCATGTTCATCAAAATAAATATGATTTTTTTTTCAGCATCAGTTACCGAGTAGGCGCTGAAAATAGCTTTACAAAACACAAAATCGAATCATTTTACTTTAACCGTCAGTTGAACGTATACAAATGTAAAACAATAAAAATTCATACATTTATTTTTATCGTGCGTGAACAAAGCTACATCGACACACAAAGTTCGTTTAGCATATGAAATTGTGAATTATTATAATATATATCTTTGGCGTAAGTAAGTAAGGGTTCACTTTTTGAGGAATTCCACTTTAGAAAAATTTATGAAAATGGTGCGCACAACTCGACGTAAGAACATTGAAGAGGTATATGGCACCAAACTGGAGGCCATCCAACCAGGACGTCAGTCCATGCCCCAGCCGGGCATGACTAAGACGGCAGCAATGCGTGTTGCCTCCGCTCGCAAGGTAGATGTTCGCACCCAGCGCAGTTATGTAACACCCAACGATTATTATATCACAACAAATATGCCATTGAATACCACCAACATGGGCCGTGCGCCCAGCAACATCCTGAATCGTACTTCAAAGACAAACCATATGGCGGTACAGTGTAAGCCGTCAGCGCCACAGGCTCTTAGCTATGGTTCAATATCCAATCGCCGCATTAAGCCGATGGGTTTGCAGCAACCAGCTAGCAGCCAGCAGCAGCAGCATCAGCCAAAGGTGAGCTTTGTGTCTGGCGACAATAATAAGCCACATTGTCACCCACACCAACACCCACATGGTCACGGTCATCAACATGGTCAGCCGACGCCGTTACAGATGTATCAACGCACTGTCTATATGCCAAATGAAGGATTGGATCCCAGTCAAATGGATTGCACCGATAGGGATCAAGGGCAGTGTCGTCGCGCACATATAACCCATCATCAGAATTCGCATCCACATCCGTTGCAGCATCAGTTACATCAGCAGCAGCAGATGAATCTTTCGGGAAACGCCAACAACAATGGCCAGCTTCACGCGCATCTGAATATGAAGCATCCGCATGAGCATGAACAGCAGCAACAGCAACAACAAAAACCACACCAACGTCCTGGCCATGCTCGTCAGCGTGGTGGCATGCAACCTCCATCTGTAACCGAGGAAGACGAGAAGGATGATGATCCGGAAGAGTTCTTTGAGCTAATACGTCAAACTGTTAAGCATGCTGTTGGCGTAAGTCACTTACCCCTAGAGCGAATAAACTTTTTTACTCATTTTTCCCAAACAGACTACCATAACAGAGATTGTTAATCGAAATTTTCGAGACTTAGCTGGAAAAATGGAACGCTTTTCGACTGAACTAAAGAAGACTAATGATTACTTAGCCAAATTGCACTCTGACGTTACCAGCAGTAAGTAAAACAAAACTAACAAAAACTCTTATTATGTGAGATCCAAAAAAATCTTTTCTCTTTTTTGCAGAGATAACTCATTATGGGGAGGAAAATACACGCCACTTTCGGTATCTGTGCATGAAATCCGAATACGATAAAATGTTTTATCAACAGCAGCAGCAACAGCAACAGACTTTGACAACCGGAAAACAAGCCACTTCACAAGTGGTTCCAATGGTTAATCCCAGTCTAGCGCCAGAGTCCTCTAGAGCTCCCAAACCAGCAATAGGTTACAGTAATGCTAAATCTGGCAAGCAGCTGACTGTGGCAAAGATGTCTCACGACAACCAGAAGAAACTAGCAGTGGAATGCATCAAAAAAATGAGTTTTCGTCCATGTCACAGCAGCTCCAAGTCATCACACCAACGTCCGCCGACAGAGGAACAACAATCCTCATCAGATCAAAGCGTCAATGTCAAGTCCTCCGATTTGGGTGTACGCGAAGTCTTGGGCCATATACAACGCTTTTGCACACAAATGCAACTCAGCGATATGAAGGAGGAGCTGCCAAAATACAATTCACAAATGGGTGTCTCCGAAGTCAATATATGCGAGAAGTCAAACAACAAAAATGCAAGTGCAAGAGGTGATCCTTCGACAACTAATGCCCTCGATGTGGATATGATGGAGACCTCAGTGGATAGCATGGACGAGATTGACAATTTCGAAAATAGCTCGGAAGAAATGTCCCTGTACAGTGGTGACGATGATGAAGGCAGTGAAGCGGCATACGAGGGCAACACCACAGCTCGTCCACCACAGGAAAAACCACGTGTGAAGCTTCAAAATTCGCATATTAACCAAGGTGCTGGCGATGGACAATAGAAAAGAAACAAAAATCCAACAAAATTACTTTTATTTTGAATGCTAAAAATTTTAAACAACAAAAAAATCCCTTTGGGTTATTTTAAGTACAAAAAATTAAGTCAATGCATGACTTTATTCAATTGGCTCGAAAATAAAGTCTAAAAATAAAATATATATTTATATTAAAAATAATAGATTATTCACTTGACAATTTTTAGAGACATTTCCAATGCCTACTAAGTTGCTACTTACAGCTGACCCATATAAAATGCCAGGCGGCGACCTGGCATTATAATTACGGCATTATATTATATTGACTGCAAACATATGCAAACGCTTTAAGAGCTAAACACAAAGCATATGTCACAAAGAGCTGACACCAAAAACCGGGCATAATTACAAATCTAAATGAATGAATGAATAAGTGAGTGAATAACTGAGTGAGTGAGCGTGAGTGGATGCACCACAGAGCACTCACCCTCACCTGACACTCTCAGACCCACATTTACTAACTGAGCTCGTGCATTTTTATGGGCTTACGGCTGTTTTAGAACCTGCTCGCGTTGCAGCCCAAAAACAGTTGAGAAATGGACGTGAACGTGGTCGTGTGAATGACTAAACCGTTAAAGTGAAAGACTTACCAAGTGTAGTTTTGTGTGTGTAAATTGGTTATATATACTGCCTAAGTCCCTACAGAATATTGCATAAACAAATCATTTTGCTAGCCCAAAATTTACCCAAAAGCATTCTGTGGCTGTGACATTTACGCTAGCCCGAAAATTGTAATTAAAGTTCACAAAGTCACATTTTGACAAACATAGTGACAGCAGAACGGTTGGTTAGATGGATGGACATCAGCAGCTAAATTAAACTTATGCAATGGCATTGGACTCGGGGCCAAGTGATTTGACTCGATGCAATTGCAGTTTTGTGTTGTGGCATTAATTAAAAGTGTTATGCAAAACAATCCAAGCCGGAAACGCGCCAAACTGTCAGCAATGTCATTGCCCATTAGGGATTTAAAGCCGTTCTACGTTATGCTCTACACTCTGTCATGGGCAAATATTCAAGGATTTTACATGCAGCTGTCTTTTGTCGGTTGCCATGCGAAACACTAAAACAAATCAACAAACGTCAAAACTAAATTGCAAAAAACTAAATATAATATTATGTTTTAAAGTGGGTTATATATTTTAAAGAACAGAGAACAGAAAAGGACTGCATAGTAGTCAGAATATCAAATTCAAATTTATCAATTCCAATTTCCATAAAGCTATATTGGTAATGCTCTAGCCAACAATTTTCACCCCTTGCCAACCCTTAACGTTGCTGTATGTAACTTAAAACCCGCCTCAATCAGCCGCCTAATTGTAATGACCAATGTTTGAACTTCAAACTTTAGCTATAGCTGCTGCCGCCACAAGTCAAGCAAAAGAAAGGGTTTACACTACTCAAACACGTCACGATATGTTGATATTTGTAATTATGGAAAGAAATTTCACTCAAGCGTCAAATTGAGTGAACCCAGCAGTAGTTGAGTGCATTACCATAACAACGAGACGGGTCCGTGCCGAATAGGTCGGCCTAAGCCAACTTGGCCAAAACAAAACAAGCAAAACAGGTGAAAAACATTACATCGCGACATCACAGCTCCGGGGTGGCTGAACAGACAACTCGGGAACCCAAAAGAAAAACACAAAACAGAATAAAATAGACAAAATAGACTAAAAAAAAAAACAAACAAACCGCACACACAAAAAAAAAAAAAAAAGAAAACCAATACAACATAATTGCAATGCGACTCGGTTTGTTAACAATTTGTGCCATGCCGCAGAAGTTGCAGTTGCAGGTAGAGCTGCACCCGTTGGCAGTCGCAACGCAAATTGTTTGCCTATCTGCAACTAACACAAAAAATCTGTAAAAAATAACGTCGAAAAGTATTCGAATAAAACAGATATAAAACATATATTGAATAGTTTTTGTGTTGTGCTACGACTGCGTACTTCAGTGGGCAAATATAAAAAACGACAAACATTTAATTGACCCTAAAGTTACTGAAGCGTTAAATTTTTGTTTTAGGCTTCGCTGTGTCATTTTCTGTAGTAGTAGTTGTGGTGATACGTGTGTGGTGATAGAAAAATGAAGTTATATTCAAAATAAGTTAAAATCGATTCTCGCATCGATTCAAATAAAAATTGATCCATACAAGAACTGTGCCACTTTTAACAAGCCAATTTGTGCGTGTAATAATAATTTCTGCAAAAAGTACCTATTGATTTTCCTATTTGCTTTTCACATTTTCTACTCGCCATTTAAAATGGAATGAAGAAGAGAAATATGAAAAACTTAAATATGTGCCAGCTCATTACTTTGCACTGATACGAGCAGAAAGTGAGAAAAGCAGGAAAAGAACTGTGCCACACCAAACCAAACCAAAGCTTCTGTGTCTGAGACTATGTGCATATATGTGTGTGTGTGTGTGTGTGTGTGTCTCTCTGTTAGTGTGACAATTTTTAATGCGATTAAAGTACAACAGTCTTCCAAAGAGTCCGCAGGCAGAAAAAATGCCAAATGGCAAAATGCAAATCAATTTGCAAAGCACATTTCACATTTCAAGCCTAAATATGTCTATTTATTAATTTTTTTTTCTAGCATTTATAACTGTTATTATTAATTATTGTTATAGTTCATTTGCGATTATAAATTGAATAAAATGTTGCTAATGATCCATAAATTCTGAATGCAAAAAAGCTAACAAACTGTTGACTGAAAATTTAAAAAAAATAAAATATACATAAAAATATAATAACGAAAAAAGCCATGAATGACTGGCAGCGCAAATGGAATTCGCCAACTCAATTGGGTGAGTTTTTATTAAAAATTAAATTTTTTACTTGGTTCACCTTGTTGGTAATTTAACTACAAAAATCTAATTGATATCTATTTACAGTGCTATTCTTCCTGCTCATCACAGTTGCTTGCATAGTTCAGTGTAATGGCGCAGGAGCAATGGAGGGCGTTAAGGCTACCAAAAAGTCAGCACCGCTGCGCATAACAAAGCCACAACCGACTGGCAGCAGCAGCACCACCAGCACCACCACTGTGCCACCACCGACTAGCAATGACAACTCGGGCAGCACCAATGAGCACTTGGCGCAACTAATATCCTCGACAACGGAGAGCTACGACAGCAGCAGTACAGCTGCAGCAGGCAGTTTGGTGCCAGAGATTTGCATTAATGGCCTGCAGTTGAGCGTAACGAACATGGATGGGGAGCAGGTGATGCGCAGGCAGCAGGAACTAGTTCAAATCATAGAAGGAGATGTCATGCTTAGCGTTTTGACTAGCGATCCAGTTTCGGCACTGTTTGTCATTAATCGCGTCAATCAGGCAAATCTCATATCAGCAGACTTTGAAGTTGGTAAGTAGAGGAAAAGATGCAACTTGAAGAAACTTTAACAATAATTCTCACACAATAGGCATTCGTGCCATCAGTGTGGACAACGCAAGTCTGGCGGAGAATCTACTCATTCAAGAGGTTCAATATTTGCAACAGTGCACGCAATACTCAATAGGCATATTCATCGATTATGATCTCTACAAGCGTCTCGAATCGATCATAACGGATTTGGAGTACAATGTGTGGCCCATACCCACAGTGCGTAGTTATCTCTTTCCCAAAGTGGCACATCTTCTGCATCAGATGCCTTGGGGCGAGAAGATTGCCTCTGTGGAGATTATCAGTGAAAATCTGGATATATATAATGAATTCATGGATGCTGCCAGGCAGGAGCACATGTGCCTCATGCACTTCAAGAGCGATGATAATGTTTACATCCTGTTCGGCAACAAGATGGCCAATCAGTTCAAGGAGAACGGCACCATATTCGCTGTGCCCACAGAGCGCACGGATAGTGTATTTTTGGAAGGTAAGTTTGGGCCCGACTTCATCTTTTTACTTTCGTTAATACTTTAAATTTTTGCAGAGCTACCCAACAAGGCATTTATACTAATGGAAAATGAAATAGAGCTGCGCACGACTGACTTGGACACAATGCCCACAACATTGGATGAGGTGTTGATAGGGAAGAGTGTTGTTCCATCACGCATTCTGGCCTTTGCCAGTCCTGTGGTGGATCTAATGAACTGGCTACGTGCCTCATTGGCTAAGCACTGTAAACGCGATGAGGATCTCTATGTGCTAGAGAGTTGTTTTAATTTCCTTAACTTCATTGAGGACTGGCGAACACCCGAGTTTCGTCAAGAACATAATACAATTGAGCTGCTTCAACTGTTGCGCATGCGAAAACTATCCACGTCGATGATATTTCAGATGTATCAGAAGAAGCAAAATGGTTTGGATGTCATCACTGGAGAGTCACGCATGGAGCTGCGCGAGATTGCATCACAGAACTTCGTGACAAATGTGACAACCTTCTATCATTATAATCGCGACAATCACACCAGTCTGGAGCTAAAGACCAAGTTTGGACTGGTCTTCAATTGCCAGTTTACGCCGGGAGACAATCGACGTCATCCGTTTCTGTTCGATGGAGAGAGTGTGATGTTCTGGCGCATCAAACTGGACACCTGGGTGGCAGCAGGTCTGACAGCCGCCATACTTGGTCTTATTGCCACATTGGCCATTCTGGTATTCATTGTGGTGCGCATTTCGTTGGGCGATGTCTTTGAGGGTAATCCGGCGACATCTATATTGCTGCTACTATCTCTTATCCTCGTCTTCTGTTCCTTTGTGCCCTTCTCCATGGAATATGTGGGTGAGCAGCGCAATTCGCATGTTACTTTCGAGGACGTCAACACCTTAAACACGCTATGTGCCGTGCGAGTTTTCATGATGACACTCGTCTATTGCTTTGTCTTCTCGCTGCTGCTCTGCCGTGCTGTGATGTTGGCCTCCATCGGCTCCGAGGGTGGATTTCTGTCGCATGTCAATGGATATATACAGGCCGTCATCTGTGTGTTTAGCGTCTTTGTCCAGCTGGGCATGTCCGTGCAGCTGCTTGTGGTCATGAACATGGCTTCGGAAAATGTATCCTGTGAGAACATCTACTACGGTCGCTGGCTTTGGGGTTTGCTAGCCTATGACTTTTTGCTATTGTGCTCTCTGGTCACCCTTGTGCCCTTCATCTACCGATCCCAGCGCAACTATCGTGAGGGAATTTTGATTGTGATTGGCTCCGTGCTTATTCTGATCATCTGGTGTGTATGGATTGTTCTGTCGCTGTTCGGCGATGAGTGGCGAGATGCAGCTATTCCACTGGGTTTGCAGGCAAGTGGTTGGGCAGTGCTTATTGGCATTCTTATACCACGCACTTTCCTCATTGTCCGCGGCATTGAGCGCTCGGATATTGCCCAGGCCTTGCCCTCGCTCACCTCTCTAGCATTTGCCCAGAATAATCAGTACTCCTCGGAGCAGGTAAGTACTTTCTTTTTTTCTTTAATTTTGCGGCTTAGTTCATGGGTCTTTCTTGCAGAGTGTATATGAGTGCGTGAATCCCGCCATGCGTCACTGTTCGCAGGAGGAGATGCATCATCAGTCGCCCAGTGAGATACCAACGTTGCCTTTGCGTGGTGGAGGTCCACGACGTCAGCAATTCTTTGCCAATTTACGCCAGGCCAATGCCAACATCAATCCGCAACGTCCACCGCCGCGACCGCAGCAAAGTCCTTCCCGATCATCTGTTTGTTCCTTGCCACCCTCGCCGGAACAAAGCAAAATAACTCGATTCTAAGTGGATGGGACATTGCGATATTTGGCAGCACACCTAAACTTCCGTTCCAACTCTAGTCAAATAGCCAAAAATGTGCATTCAGTAATTTCTTCTCTTATCTATTTGTTAATAACCATTAATAATAACAATTGTCGAACAAATAATAAATTGCCATCGAAGACTTTAATATAAATAAATCTTACAAACCAATAACAATTTTCTCTTTATTCCTCAATAGATTAAGAGATTTTCTTCTGAACTCCTTTAAAGCAGAATAAGCCAATACAACAACCATAGTTTGCATTTCTGGTGCGTGTATTAGCTATCATTAGGGTCTCTTCTCTTGACCCCTCAACACTTTAAATCCGCTTCAGTATTTTAAGTAACTTTTGACTTTTGTGGTTTGTGTATTCGCTTAATGTAAAGCTTGCACGTAAAAGCTTTCTAACGGTAACTCTAATTGGCCTAATAGACACGTGACTAGTGAATTGGCTATTTAAGAAATTTGTTTGAGACGCTTCGCAAGAAAAGGAAAACTCAATATTTATTTACGTCACGCGACACTAGAGCTGGCGCCCATTGTTTGGCCTTGAAACGAGGCGGAGTTGGTTAGAATTGTTTTTGCCGTGTGTTTATGTGTGTGTGTGCTGCTGACGTCAGGCCCAGTCATTGTCCCTCTCGAACATTGACCATGCCACACGAAAGAATGCGCAACAAGATATGTTTTTTTTTTATTTTTTGTTGGTTGGGCTATGCGAATTTTGGTAAAGGGACCGCCAACACAGAACAGAACAGAACCGTACGGAAAAATATATACTGGCAACACAAGGCCGTCAGAAACACGCGACCATCCAAAATGGCGTCGTTTTTAACCGTTGTCGCCACGCGCCAAATATTAGATTTGATGATGGAGACAAGAGGGGATTAGAGAAAGAAAGAGAGGGAGGGGGAGTATACAAACCACTGTTAAGTTATGCCGACAAGTTTTATCTGACAAGCAGCAAGTAGTACGTGTTTTGCTGCTGAAATTTGCGTTGCATACTTTTTGGGGCGAGAGCGAAAAACACAGCAACAACAAAAATTACAATAAGCAGTAGCTGTATGTGTGTGTGTGCGTGTGCTTTTTTGTGTAGGCGCCTTGTTTTTCGCGTATTTCCGGAATAATTTGCACTCCATTTGCCGAACACACAGAGAGCGGAGAAGAGCGAAAGAGAGAGAAAACGAGAAAGATAGAGAATTAACGGCATCACAAGGACATTCGCGAGCTGCTTCTTGAGTTATATTTCTTGTTGTTTTTGTTATTGTTGCGCACAATTTGCTTTTGCCTTAAATCAGAGATAACAAGCAAAATGTGTTCGCTCTGCGTATTTGCTTTTGCGTATGTTTATGCATAATTTTTAGCACAATTTTCTAATTAAATTTTAATTGTATTTTACATAACAGTGTGTTTCTGTGGTATAAGTACTAGTGTGTGCCTTTCAGAGATTTAAGTATTTCCCACTTAAAACAGATGTTTTATTAAGCATAACTTCATCTGTTTGTTTATTGTATTTAAAGCTCTGCTAATTGCACTAACGAACTAAAGAGCTGACTGGACTGCTATCATTTTTATTTCCCGTGGCTCAACAAATTAAGTTGTGAATGAAGTGTGCGGCACTTGGCTGTCAAAAGCCCTGGCTACGTGACATTATTAGCAGTGCAGTCCATATCCTATACGTATATACGTATATGCGTATGTATGTATCTTGACCATCATCTTCCCCCGTTTATCCCATTCCCATTCCACGTGCATACAAAGAGTACATATTGTGCCCGGGTGTGCATGATTTATGACTGGAACGCAACTAATGATGGCACATTCCTTGTATGCCGTATGCCAGGCGTGCCAGGCCAAAAGCCAATGGCGAAACTTCCAATGCCATATATACATGTACATACATTAAAATATTTTTCTACATTTATTAATAATATTACTGCAGCTGTTGCCAATAGAAAGCTCGATTATAATATTATCATTACTGGCCACAACCAGCTTGCAAACTTTTATAATTTGAACATAGTTCAACATATCGCACATAATGCAGATACCCAAGCTCAGTTCAGCTCAGCTCGGCTATAACAACAATAACAATTGAGACATCTGCTTTATTGTAGTTGGTGTTGTTGTTGTTGTTGCTTCTCTGTCATTCGAAGAGTTCTGCCTGTCATTTGTCACATGCCAACAAAAAAGAGAGCGGTCCATAAAAGCGTTACGGAAGAAGCAAAACATTTGCCGGCTGCATGATTCACCAGGCTTTTGTGACGACATCAACACAACACACGCACACACACACACACATGCGTTGAGATGCCGACGCCCCCGCTGTGAGACATTATACTACGCGTACATACATATTTTGTTTAAGGTTATCTGTCGTCGAGCTGCTTAACTCGCATTTGCTTAACTCATTGGCATGTCGCCAAAAATTCTCGACGCCATATCTCGACAGCCGCGTTGGCCATTTGATTATATTAGTCATGCTTACAAAAAAAGCCATATGACGCTTGGGCAACCAGTTGGCCCACCCAGCCACCCAACCACCCAAGCCACCCAAACCACCCAATCAAGAAGCCAGAACCCACAACAACAGCTATATAGCTTTTACTACACAAAACAGTCAAAGCAACAACGTCAGTCGAACCCCATTTCATGGAGCCATAGACAAAGACAGATGTAGGCGCAGGGGTCTGTTGGGGTGGTGGGGTGATGTGCTTGTCGTTCAGCTAGCAGCAAAGCCAAACAAAAAGCTTTTCATTCATCAAAAATAATCGGGCAAGCGTAATATCCCGTGGAGTGTGCGAGCGTGTCGCACTCAGTGTCTCAGAGTCTGCGCTGCGCAAAATGTTGTTGAGTATATATCGTGTGCTATTTTTTGACTGCTCTAGGGGTAAGTACTATATGTGACTATTTTGGATGCCTAGCACTCCTGCCTTCCTTCTGCTGCCAACTTGACGAAGCTTCTTCTTCTATTGCCATTTGCCGTTTTTTTGCTTCTGCTTCTGCTGCTATTTCTGTTTCTATTTGTGTGTGTGGTTTTTTTTTTTTGGTTTGTGTATTTAGCTGCGTCTTCAATTGCTTCGGGGGATTCATTCATGAAATTTGACAGCGAGTCTCGAGTCAAAAAAAAAAATAAAGCGATTAAGCTTTTCATTTTAATTGCCCGGAGTTTGTCTATTTTTAGCTAACAACGACACGAAAACAAACTCATAAATATATGACGACCTAACATTTATAAGATTAAGGCTTACACGCTCCTTAAATGTACTTATATAATTATTTAATTACTTCCAATTGTATCAAGCTTTAATTGTGTTTGTAAACAAATCAGTTTTAAATTTTTTTTTATAACTTTCTTTTCGGCTTTTAACCATCTTTTATTATTTCATTAACAATTTCTATTGTTATTTTCAATGAACTTTATTGAACGGATCATTTTAATCGGCGCTTGCTCTATTTGCGTTTTCTCTCACTCTGTCTCACTCCTCTCCTCAAGCTATTTTTATACGAGCACTTTCCCTCTCTGGCAACAGCTGTATGCCAAAGCTTTCGTCAAGTTATAGGCAAAAGCTTGGCCAAATACAATCCACATGGCAACAACATCCTTGAACAAAAGGATATGCGCGTGCCTTTGTGGCCAGTACGCGACGTTAACTCATGGCATACACACACCGTAGCGGCAAATACGACGCGCATACCCACACAGACACACACACGCACATTCTCACATATTTGTACACAAATACAGACTCACTCGTACAACACATACACAAAGACAAAGAGTATTTGTATTAAGAAATTGTAGCGCCAAGAGCGAGTGGCCTAGAAATAATACGTGTAATAAAAAGTTTGCAATTAATAAATACTACAAGAAGCAAAAAAAAGCAAAGTAAACGAAACGAAACGAAACGAAACGAAAAGAAAAAAGTGCAAGTGAAAAGTGCCAATACGAAGCAGAAAATCACAAGCACACACAAACACACACAAAGAAAACGTCATATGCCAGAGGCAGGCTGTCGCTTGGCAGGCACATTGACAGCAACAGCAACAAAGGCAGAGGCAGAGACAGAGGCGGCAGCGTCAGCAGCAGAAGCAGAAGCAGCAGAAGCAGAAACAGCAGCAGGAGCAAAAGCAGTGAAAAGCATTTTGTGTATCCTATTTTGTGTGTGAGCGAGCGTGTGTGTCCATGTCCATATCCATGTCTGTGTCCGTGTCCTTTGCCACAGTAGCAATAGCGACAACAAAACCAACTAACGGCAGCAGCAAACGCCAACAACAGCAACACCAACAGCAACATCAGAAACAGCAACAGCAACAGAAGCAACAACAACAATAGCAATTACATCGTATAGTTGCTATAATGATAGATTTCAAAACAAAATTGAGCAAATTATCGTATAAATCGTGCCCCGGTTGGAAAGTCTAAAAATAACAGCACGCCAATTTCAAAGTGGAAGACGGTATTACAAAAAAAAAAAAAAATAATAATAATAATAATACATAAAACTGAAAGCTGGAAATACAAGTGCCGCCGCCTGCGTTCGGCTTCTCTGACAAACAGCCAACTGACTTTAAATTATGCATGCACATTGATTTTCTGACGCGTCGACGTCGCAGTCGTTTTCACTCTCTCTCCAAACTCATCGACGTCAACAACATTATCAACAAAAACAACAACAACAACAACAACAACAACAGCAGCAGCAGCAGCAGGAACAGCTTCTGCCTATTGGAAAATATCGTAAAATCATTTTTCGTCCTACGTCCTACGTCCTGCCCGCATCGCATGTTATCAACGGAACTAACGTCGACGGCGTTGTTGAATGCGTATTATCAGCGCACCAACGGCCTAACAAAAGGTGAATACAAACATTAAGCACATTTACAAGCCACAACCTATTATGCATACGCACGGTGTGCGCACGTCTCTACTAGGCGTATGTGTATTATATTTAAAGTCACATTGCATAAATGTAACAAAAGATTCGACATAGATAGCATAGCATAGCATGATGATGATATTATAATAAATGTTCAGGACACGCCTGACAAGAGAAGGCATAAAATTCCATGAAAATGGAAGAACAAAATTGAAGCATATTCTTTTTCACGAAGCATCTATAGAACATTTGCAAACTTAAAGCTCCTTTTAGGCATATGCCTTATTTTACTTTTACCTTGATTTAATGAAAATGTACTTACTCCAGTTTTATCAGCTCTATTAAACGCATAACTAAACTTGGCCAGGTAATCGGGGTAAACTTAAAAGTTAAAAAACCTCCTGGGCCTTGGCTTGCAATTATCATAAAAGTTTCGTATTTTAATGTTATCTTAACTTAACTTATCATAACAGCATAAGTTGCGTGTTTTCCATGTGCATATAATGAGTTTTATTGATCAGCTGCCGTTTTATTTTTATAATCCTTACACAGGCTCTCTGACACTGCGTAAGGCCAGAATATTCAATTAAAATGTCGTAAAACACATTCACAGCTCACTTACTGCGCTTATTAACACCAGCGCATACACTCATTAACGCCCACAAGCACACGCAAACACACACACGCACACCCACTTACACACACTTTTTCTTATGCTGTCCTTTTTGTTCTACACTCCCGCAAGCTGCAACGCTGCGTCATTGTTGCCATTATATTTGCTTTTAATCTGATTTCAATTATAATTGCATTTTATAGCGCTAATGCGCTTTGGCGCCCACGCATTCACAGTAGTTGTGGCCACTGTTTTACACCCCCACACTGACCCCCCCCCCCACCCACCGCTTCCCTTTGAAAATGCCTAGAAGCCAGTCCCTCTTCAATTAAGCTTGCTCCCCTTCGCCCGCCTCTGACAATGTTTTCGAACCGGAGGGTGTCTTAAATCTCTATGCATGCGCAGCGTTGGGCAGCTTTGACGGTAACTGGCACCGGAAATACAGTTATAAAATGTCAACAACAATGCAAACTCATACTAGTTCTACATTTCCGGTATGCAAGTTGCCAAATGACGGCGTTGACAACAGCTCTCTCTCTCCCTTTTTCTCTCTCTCTCTTTCTCTCTATTTGTGTGTGCGTGTGTGTGTGTGTGGACTTTTGCTGACGTTGGTGTAACGATTTTACGACTTGATGTCATGCATTGAATAGCAAAAACAACAAAAACAAAAACAACAACAATAGCAGGCATAATAACAACCACACAACACCCACACTCACACACACACTCATACAAACACAAGCTGGCAATTGTAAATTTGGTTGAGCATGCAATTGGGGCGCAAGTTTTGAGTTTATGACTCCTATTAAGCGACCCAAATTGCATTAATTATACAAATTGTTGGCACGTTATAAATAACCATGCAGTTTGCATATCGTTGCCCACCATATACAGTTTGTATTTCTTGGAAGTCACAACCATCAATTGATATTAAAGAAAAGAGAGTTTGAAGGCAAAGCATCCTTTTGATATAACAGAATATATTTCAAAAAACAGATTTCATGACTGTACATGCAAGTAAATATATAATTTTATATATGTAAACATGTGTGTTTTTTAACAAATTATAATTTACTGTAAATTTGTTTAATGACGATGAAAATATGTTTATATTTGCCTACTAAGATAACCAGATCAAACTTTTTTTACCCAACTGAGTTTTGACATAAGGAGATTTACATAAATGCTATATACTTGTAAAATGAAATTATTTTTTCTAATATTCCCTTTTACATCATTTCCACAACCTTCTAACTCTCTATTGCCGTTTTAACGAATAACATTGATTACTCATCGAACTTAATATTTTGACAAGAAAAGTCCATTTTTTAAATCTAAACCTGTAATCTTGTTCATATGAGCATTGTCTAATTATATATATGTACTTATACTACTACAAATTAGAATGTTTAAAAGTTTTTATAATGAATCCTTTAACATACATTTTAAGCTTCTTAACTTAACCACTTTGCGCGAGTTAAGAGAAAGCTACTCTCATTAGCTGCAAGATATATAAAAACATTTCCTCTAGCCATTTCGCTTATTCACACTCTCTTTTCATTTTGCAGATGAGGCTTGCCTGTCAGCAACATATGAGAAGTGCATACCAGGAGCAGCAGCAGCAGCAGGAGCAGCAGCAACAACTGGAACACCATCAACAACAATAGCAGCAATGACCAAACAATTGACAACAACAACTGCGACAAATGCAGCGTCTAGCATAACACAAACAGCTAATTTGGCGCCCACGGTTATATCGCCGACGTCAGCTTGCGCCACAACAACAACGGCAGCAACATCAGAAACAACAATAGCAACAAAACAGCCACAAACACAAACAACAACAATAGCCTCAACAACCACAAGTGTATCAAGTGATACCAGCGGCCGTTCGGCGGCTTTAGAACGTGCCTACGTCCACGATGTCTACGAGAACTGCGAGGAGCCCACGGGACCGGTGCGACCAAGAGTGGCACAATTTCTGGGCAACCTGGAGCCCGGCTCGGTGGTCTGTGACGTTGGCTGCGGCAGTGGGCGTTACCTTGCACAATGTAATCCAGCCATATGCACCATTGGCGTCGATCGTTGTTACCGCCTCGGCAAGGTGGCACGCGAAAGGGGTGGCGAGGTGAGTGGGCGAAACAAAATGTCATGCATCGAATGAAATTGTAATTGAGGTGAAGTGAAATTACCCCCCCTTTACAAAGAGCTCTATATTTCTTGGCATGTCAACAAAAGTTCATTTGTTCTTTTCTCTCTTACTCTCTCTCTAGCTATCTCTCGCTCTTGTTTAAGCGGTTTTTCTGCATATGCGAGAGTGGTCGGTCGTCTTTGGCCACACAATTGACCCATTTTGCCCGAACGAGCAAACACAGAGTGGATTCATTCAAATATTAGCAATGGCCCCACCCGGTCCCATTCCCAGTCGAGTGGTGGCAGTCGCCCTTATTGCAACGCATAAATTATGCTTATCATTGAAATTATTTGCACATGTTCTCTAGCCATGTAATAGCCAGCGCTGAGCTTTAATGCTCCCATAATTGCAATCGCCAACAATGGAGCCATAAAATGAGCAACGTTTTGGTCATTAGAGAGTAACTAATAAAGTGCAGCCGTTACTGTTTCTGTTTCTGCTGCCGCTTCTGCTGTTATTGCAACGTTTTGTTCATTGTACAATTGCAACCGAAAACTAAGTTAAATCGATACCGACCGAGTCCAACTGGGACTCGGGTTGGCAAACAGTAGGGCCCCAAATTGGTTGCAGTCGGCAATAAATTTAAAACCGATTGTAAAACTTAATGCGATTAGGTTATGGAAATTTCGCTTCCTAAGTAGAAAGCTTTCTTTTAGCTGTTTGAGCAACAATTTCAATGTATTCAATGAAAATAAAATATTCAACATAGTCTAAACATTTTATTATGTATTCCTTTCAACCAGAGTTACTTTTAAATTGACATCCGTGCTGCAGTATGCATTTCCTTGTAATTTTTGTACACTCGCTTTCAAGTCGCCATTTAAGTAATGTGCATAGTGTTCATTGTATTGTTTTGCCGTAGTTGTTGGTCGTTGTTGTTGTTACGAGCGAAGCCCACAACATTTCCTCTTCTTTATAAGCACGAACAATAAATTGTAGTCCGCTCCGCCCCTAATCCCACCCTCCTGCTCCTGCTTCGGCGGTTGTTCAGTTGTTCCCAGTTCTTAGTTCTTAGTTCCCGGAGGTATGCAATAGTTTTCGCAATAATCTATTACAAACGCTTCGTTTCGTTTCGCTTCGCTTATTTATGGTGCCATTTCCAGGCAAGAAATGCCATTTTCTAAGAAATTCATAGTGTTCCCCTACCCTCTTCTGCCCGCCCGTCCTCACCACCAGCCATTTGCCCCTCTGCCTCAACACTGACTCTTTCTTTGGTCCTTCTCGGTTTAGTTGCAGGCATTTTTTGCATTTAAATTGCATTTGATGGCATTGCGTGGGATTGAACTTCGCATGTAATGACGGCGAGGACACACAACTAACGGTTACGTCGAGGACGGCGCGACAGGGGCCATTGTTCAATGGCATTGTGCATGTGTTTGGCCAGGGTTGCCACCTTAGCCGGTTGGTTACATGCTGCCACACACGCTGCAAAGTGCATACAATTTACTTAAAATGGTTTCATTTATTCAATAACCAGCATTATTATCATTATCTTGACTCAACTCAACCCAACTCGCCTCGACTCGACTGCAATGCAAATTGCCTATGATTAGTCGATTGTTTTACTAGCTGTCAAGTCCTTGACATTTCAATGGTAGCCATTAAAGGCAATTAAATTTGTTTGCGTTTTTCATTTAACTGCTATTAAAGTCAAGTTTAATTTATTATTAGTTGAAAATAGCCATTAAATTGCGAATTTTACTTTTAGATCGATAATATTCGAATGTAATGAAAAGGCTGAGTTTCATTTCGTGGTCAGCTAACTCCCTCAAAACCACAAACATATAATTGCTTAAAACTTGTAAGACTATAATGTTTTGACAGTGACCTGGTATATGGTTCAAATTGCTAGTGCTTAGTTACATGGTTATAATTCAGTCGTTTGCTGCGCAGTAAACGCTTACAAATTTGTGTGTATGATGCACAACCATTATGTTTGTGGCCTTAATATTAGCATTGTATTTGGTAAGCTCGGTTCTAATGCCATTCGATTGAAGGGAAAGTATGCCAAATTTGGTTTTATTTAATGCAGCATGCTGATGATATGCAATTTGGTTGTGTGTGTGTGTGTTAAGTAAACTAAAATGCGAAACGCACAAGCAAGTCACGTGACCTGCAAGCAATTGCAGCTGTTGCTTACTTTCTGTTCTTTTTTTTAGCATTTCCAGAAACGAAATAAAGCCAATTTAACTTTACTTTGACTCTGACTCTGACAGATATACTTACATACATACACCAAAGTGTATACTTATGCACAAACACATGTATGTACATAGTATATATCTGCTTGTGGGAAAAGTTTCAGTTGCTGTCAGGCAACTTTGATTTCACAACTCGTGCATGGCCTGATTTACTATAATTTTGTAAAGCAATAAACTGGCAAGTGGAGCAAGCTATGCACCAGGCATTAAGCAAATAGAACACTACAAACACACACACACACACAGTCATACATACAATCTACTGCAGTCAAGAGCTCATAAATTCTTTTGCTGCCCAAAATGACGCATCCACAAAAAAGAGAAAAACGCAGCAGAAAATAACATAAAAAGGCAGAACCCCAACCCTACGCCACCCAACATTATGCTCTTCGTTTTCGTTTTATTCCGCTACTCAGTCGTAATCTTTCAGTTTTGTGCCAGGTGAGTGCTGCCTACCGGGCGCAACCAGCGAAATTCACTTGAACAAAACTTCTGCAGTCCTCTTGACTGTGTTTTTTGTTTTCTTGGTTTTTTTTTTTTGTTTTTGTGGTTCGTTTACCATTTTAATAAGCTGCGGGCCAAATAATAGTATATGAGCACATCTATACATATTGCCTTCTATATACAGCTATATAGTAGTTGCAGTTGGTTTCGTTACGTTTTACCTGCTTTCTTTCTCTTTGCGTCACCATTTTGGATCCGGTCAGTACGTTTAGCTGCTCTCTGTGCTGTGTGCTGTGCGCTGTGCTGTGGCCTCATTAGTGTGCAACATGGCGTATGCGTAACATGTTTCACCTGACGCTCACAACGTCAGTGGAGCTGCATTGAAAACTTGTCAACATAAATTTCAAAAGCATAATGTGCCCGACCAGTGTGACATTACACACCCACAAAGCGTGCACCATGCAAGCGTATACACTATGTGTGTGTACACGTTAGTGTATGTGTGTATGTGTACGAATAAAAAATGGCGACTGCTATAAATACAATTTATAAAGAGCATAGAGAAATGTCAACGTATGCATTCATGGCACTCCGAACACGTGTTTCAAATACAAAAAAAAAAGAACGGAACGGAAAGCGGAACAAAAATGGACGCCGCATGGAAGACAAAGCACTAAAGTTTAAAGCAGATCTGTGGCATTTTTTTATGCAGCTGCTTTATACAAACGCCAAAGACGTAAATGCAATGTACACAATGCAATGTGACCAGCAAAGCCTTTTTCGGATTATAATTTTAGCAGGGATAAGAATAATGCACTGCGTTTTTTATCCAAAGGCTACATATTATTGACATTCAGGTTTTTTTAAAATAGTATACATAATTTTTCTAAAATTAACATAGTGAGGAAGCTGTATGCTTCTCATCTTGCTATAGATATTGCATCAACAACTAAGGGACTAGTAGGCGTAGGAACTGAAGCGAAAAGGCTCGCGATGCTGGTCAAAAAATGCATATATAGATTTAAATATGCTTTGTTCCACATTGCATGGCTATATAATAACACTTTTTTTTTTCTTTTGTTCATGTTCTTCTTTTGCTGTATTCACAACAAAAAAATGCCTTTAAGCGTTAAAACGCACAGGTTTAATCGATAAATAATAATGTTATTTTTCACACTGGGTTTTTTCTGTGGTTTACGTACAATGTACATTGCTGCCACAAAATGTAATATGTGTACAAAAAGTACAAACAGGTGGTAGCAAAATAATTTAATTTAATATTGTTACAAGGCAAGTAAACAATGAGTTAAAGTTACAAAACATTATTCAATACTACACAGAAACAGCCTGCGACCTTAGAGTTGACAACTTTAAGGACAAACACTTAGCTTAAATGATATTTGCTGCTCAAATCTGTTTCTCTTCTGCCACAAGTTGGCCTGCAATTTCAGTTGCATAGGCTCTTAGCTCTGACATGCCCAAGTACCTGGCCAACAGAACAACATGCAGGGACAAGAAAAGAGAGAGGAAGTAATACCATCTCGTTTTTTTCTTTTTCGCTTGGCGGGTCAAGGCTGTTGGGTTTTTTGCAGTTACACAAATACAGACAGAACGATATCAGCATTATTGCAACGTACAAATTATATTTGTGGTACGTGCAGCAAAAAAAAAACGCTCTGAATATACATGCATCAGGAGATAGTCCAGTTGAATGGAGAATAGTGGGCAACAAAGCTTACTTATTTATTGCATTCATCCCCTTTTACGACATTGGTTATACTTTTTTATACCCTGAACCCATGAAATAACTTTAATAAAAAAGGGTGTAATGGTTCTGTGAAAATACTGTAACAGACAAACCGATTTGCCATGTTTGTATCTGTATATTAGTATCAAACATATATACAGTTCCTCCGATTTTGAATATACTTAAACCACAAGCAGTACAAGATTGCTTTAAGTTATCGATATCTTTTTGCATTATTGATAACACCAGACTCTTGAATTTGAAAGTTGCGGAACGTATTATTGAAAATATAGCCAAAATAATGAAAATTGCATTACAATTATCAATATACAAATATAAATGCAAGCTTTATATGTAGAATATCTCCCTGTCAGGAACCATCTTACTTCTCTTTCCTTTTATAACATGATTTATTAAGAGGCGGATGCAATTGATGGTGGTGTATTTTATATTGCATTTAAAAGTGAGTTAACAAATTGATATAGAAATGATTAAGAACAGTGGGTTTTCTAAAATGCGAATAGCATTACTATTTTCCATAACACTTTCAATGTGTAAAAGTTTTTTATTTTTTGTTATTAGACTTTATAGACGCTTTTATCGCTGACCATGACATGGAATTTAAGATAAATGATTCACCCAAAAGCACCTGGCACAGAGTTAGTTGAAGAGAGCTCTCACTGCCCTGGCTAACATTTCGAAAACTCGTTCGGAACTCATTCAATTCATGCGAACCAAAAACAAACGCAATGCATTGCAACTAGGCTAACTGGACGCTTGTGAGTGTGTGTAAACGAATTATATGAATTTGTTGTTTGTTCTTCAATGGCAACTGCCAATTTTCATCAGGCTAGTGAGTTAACTTTTGTTTTTGCCCCATCAGCTAGGTGGAGTACATTTTAATTACAATTGGTTGGTGTGAGTTGAACATTCTTTACTTATAGATATGTTCTAGCAAAATATACTATATAAAAAGTTTGTTCAACTATATTGAAGCACTTTTATTCTGAAAAAGTATAAATTTATTCACCAACTAAATGTTTGCATATTGTGAAATTAATTTTAAAATTAAAATTAAATTAATTGTAATGAGAATAATTAAAATTTTGTTTTTTTAATGCAGTTACTCATTTAAAAATATCTTGTCTAATTGGCAGAAAGCAGACAGAAAGACATGCTAACTAGAAATTTTATATTCGTTTTTCACTATTAAAACTTATATTTTTCACATAAACAGATTATGCTAATTAAAAAGAAACTTTTTAAGCTACATTGGATTAAAAAACGTAATAAACAACCACATTTTTGAAATCTACTTAAAAGTTGAACTCTGCTCTGTTTAAAAATAACGATATATAAACTTGTATTTAAAGGATTTAGGTATGATTTTACCAACATTTTCAGCGAAATTTGTTGCGGTAAACATTTTAATACTGGAAACCCATGAACTCGGACAAAATAATGATCTTCTCTGAAAATTTTCATCAAAAGCGCATGGGAAACACTTTCTGTATACGCTTACAAACACACACTAATGCATCCAAACAATGACTGTTCGCGTAATGTGTAGGATTTAGGGTATCTCCTAGCGACAGTTCTTAACTAACGCCTATTTACTATTTTTTTTAGTTTCTGCAGAATTTACAGCTGTGGTACTTCCAGTACTTGCTGGCCATCACTGACTACAAGCTTATTGAGTAATCGCCTTAATGCCATAATTTACTACTATATTTCAAGCAGTAAACTATTTTGCTATAAACTTAACTTTAACGTTGCACTCCTTGAACTTTCATAAGCAAAATTAATAGAAATAAACTTTAAAAATGCATTAACATCTTTTTCTCTACACAGTTTAATAAAGAGTTTTTGATGGAATAAGGCAGTCAAGAATAGGATTGGGCTTTTGCGGAAGGGGGAGGATGCCTCATGGGAAATGCAACGTGATTTCTTCGGTTCGTTGTGTGGGCGACGAAAGTTTTGCCTTATTTAATTGGCTGGGCATTCAGCAAGTGGAGAGAGAGTGTCTAAGACTCGACTCATATTTCCCCTGACGCTAACTTACTTGTTTTCTCTCTCTATTTATATTTCGTTGGCCCACAGGTGGCGCTGTGCGACAATCTGGAGTTGCCCTTTCGTGACGACAGCTTCGATGCAGTCCTCTCGCTAGCCGTTGTTCATCACTTTGCCACCACAGAGCGACGCGTGCGCGCGCTAAGGGAACTGGCACGCATTCTGCGCATTGGCGGACGCGTTGTCATCACTGTCTGGGCGTTGGAGCAACGACATCGACGTTTCGAGTCACAGGATGTGCTTATACCGTGGCAACCGCCAAAGAATCGCAACTTTTCCTACTCCGACGAGGACGATGATGATGACTTTCTGCCACCGTATCACGCCTACACAGAGGACTCAACCAATTCCAGTAGATCTGCCGGCGATGGCGACAGCTCTAGCTTAAGCTCATCCTCGCCAGGCGAATCCTGCTACAGCTTTGTGCGCAGAGCATTACAGGTAAGGATTGCAACTTACAAATACTGTTTTCAGAGCAATCCAACTCCACGCAATCGGTCGATGTACAAGGTTTCCAGATCCAGTTGGCAGCCCTGGCTATAAAGCATTTCAGCTAATCGATTGCCGATTTAATGATTTATAATGTGAATCTGGACAGTTGCAAAACAAGCATTTTATATATACAAATATATTATTATCGCAAGAGTAACACTTTTATCGCTTTTGTGCTACTTTGCAGAAGTTGGCAGGCGGTCGACGACATGCGTGGTTCCTGGACTCGTGGTCATCGAAGGACACAAAGAACGACAGTAGTTTGGACTATGAGGATGCCAAGGATCTTCCTATAGAGCTGCGTCGCCTTGAGGACTTTGAAGACTTTCCCGATCCACCGCTTTCCGCTAGCCTTAAATCACGTAGCCTTGGTAGCATTCTCCAAACGCCACCCCGTCAAATTGTACGCTCGCGTTCCAGTGTACCTAGTCTGGGTGGACCTCTGGTGCCCGGCGAGACGAAATCGAGTGCTACAGCAGCATTGCTCGGCACTTCCGATGCACAACTGCAACTGAATGGCCAGAGTTCGCCAACGGTAACTCTTAGTGCAGGCAGCACATTAAGTCGTAGGCCCAAACTCATCAAACAGAAGCAATCATTGTGCGACGAAGACGACAGCTTGGCGCAGTCTAGTGAACAATTGCACACTGGCTTTCAAGTGGTCAGCAGCTTTAACAGCTCAAATGGCGGAGTAAGCAGTAGTCTCTACACTCGCACCGGTTGCTATGCTTCAAGTTCAAGTCATCAGGCCTCGGCGACTTCGACACCACCAACAGAAGCCACACAGAATGACACACCCGCTTCAGCCACAATGCCTAGCTTTCTGCGCAAGCAGAGCTCGTTGAATGAGGATCTGATGGCCGGAAATAGGTTGCGTGAGAAGGAGGGCGTAAGGAAACGTATACAGAAGCAAACGTCGCTTAATGAAGCGTTTCTCTGCCGCTCGGCATTGTTCTCCAAGCGCTTGCAACTCATTCGGGAGGGCTTCACCACCAAGATCAAGAACTCCACAGGCAGTCTGGAGCGTGTGACCAAAACGGGCATCAACAAGCTTATGCAGAATATCAAATCCAATCCAACGCAACCCAGCAATCCCAAGGCTCAGCAGCCCAACAACAACAACAAGCAAAGCACAACACCAACAACCCAAACGCATCCACATGCACATCACCATCATCATCATCTTGGTAGCAGTGCGGGTGGACTGTTTTCGGCTCATCTGCTGCTCTCCAGCACATCTAGTACGGGTCCAGTAAGCTACTGCAGCACGGTGGACTGCAGTGCGGCCAATCTTTGCCATTGCAGCGCCTATCAGCAGGAATGCGTTGCGTGTGCGGACAGCGAGCAGAGCAATGCACGTCGTCACTCCCGCGAGTCCGGATCGGATTCCTCGAAAGACAGCAGTCTGCAATCGGATACGAGCATCGAGTCGGAGGATAGCTTCGCTTCGGTCATCTTTATACCCAAACCGGAGCAGGCACAGCAACAACAAAACTTTCAGCAACAGCATCAGAACTCCAACTCGAGCAGCAGCAACTCCAGTTCCAGCAATGGAGCAGCGCTTGCCGCAGCCAGCGCAGCAGTAGCGACAACATTAACAACGACCACAACAATTGCCACGCCCGGCGCACGTTTGCCGCCCACACACACACACCCACACACGCACATACACTCAGTGCCAACATCACCCTTGATCATGCCCTGCCCCCCAACGCCGGCACACTCGCCGGCGGCCAATCAGGGCACGGTAACATCTCCGCCACAAACAATGTCAGCAGTGACTGCAGCAATGGCTATCCTAACGCCAGCTGCAAAAGTGGAACGCTTTAACTTTGATGCCGCGCACATCAAGCAGCAGCAGGAACAGCAACAGGAGCAGACAACTATTCGGAAGGTTACACGACAGGCGGTACGCGAAATGCCAGCGATACCCAAATTTCGAAAGCAACAATCGTTGCAGCTCCAACGCCAGAACTTTCCCATTGTGCGACGTGCATCTGGATCAGTAGCTGGGAGCAGTAGTAGCCTCAGCACTAAGCTACTCTCGCTGGAGCTATTTAATCCCGCCACCGATGATCTAGACAGCGATTCCAGTGAACCCTCCTCGCCCGACTCCGTTGACAGCGTGATAAGTGCACCTCGGTCGGCAATGTTGCTATCGGCTCCCAGCACTAGCACAGGTAAGTCCAGCGATGAGTCCGACTCGGCGCTGGCTCTACAGATCAGCCATAGCCATAGCCAGGAGCCGTATCAAAAGGGTGAGCTGCCCATCAACAATGGAACGCCCAACGAGAACGATATCATACTGAATGCAGACAGTGCACCCTTGTTGCCGGATAAACGCGATGCAGCTGGCCAGGCACAGGCCAAACAGCAGCCTCACGACTGCGCCGAATTCGCGGAACAGTTGACGGCACAGCTGCAGCGTGAATTGGATGACAAGTTCAATCGAGCGGAGTGTCGGAGTCTGGATGGCATCGGTGATATAGGAGAGTTTTTGAGTGGTGGATCCAAAAAGCGTTCCAATGGTGATCTAAGTGCGCTGCGGGATGAGCTACGCGAGCGTCGCCTTATGTTAGCCAATCTGTCAACACACCCCAGTTTGCAGCAGTCACCCAATTCGTCGTCCACTTCGTCGTTGTCCTCGCAGACGCGAAGCTTTACCATACACGAGGAGCCAGAGGGCGAAGAGGAGGAGGATGAGGAAAACGAACGTAGCTATACGCTAGGCATCTACGAGCACTGCAAAATCTCCAAATTCAAATACAAGCGCAATCGGCACTACAATCTCAATCCAGAGACGGCATATTTGCTCCAAGAAGACGGCGACAGCGATGTGCGCGAGGATGATTATCGTAAGTAGAAAGAGATCCAAAAATGTTGGACTTCCAAATGATTAACTATACTTCTTTGCTCCTTTAGACATACCCGAGGAGGATGAGGATGCGGAGGCAATTGAGGCACGTGGTGGCGATCAGTTGGGTGCGGGCATGCATGAGTATGGACAACGTCGACGCAACTTTAGTGCCATCAAATCGGTGACCTCCAGTGCATCAAGCTCGACAGACACGGCACCATCACCGTCGCAACAACCACAGCATCCACAGACATTGCAGCAGAGAACCTCCATCGAATCGCTGGAGCACTCGAATAGCTCAACCGCGTCACTGGACAGCCCATCGCAGGGCGGTGGTGCAACGACGCATCATCGCTACTATCATGTGTTCCGCGAGGGTGAATTGGATTCACTAATAAATCATCATGTGGCCAGTTTGCACATTGTCAGCTCGTACTATGAGCGCGCCAGCTGGTGTGTGGTGGCCGAAAAGGTTCAGGTGTGGACGATCTAATTTAGGAATCTAGTAAGAAAAAATACCATTAATTCGATAACCCCAATAAGTCTCTAAAAGCCCCCAAAGGAATTGTTAAATTTAGTCTTTATTACTAGTATCTGTGAGAGATAGCGAGAGAGGGAGTGTGGAGAGAGATGTATGAAAGCGTGAAAGGTTCTAGCACTTAATTAAGTACTATTTGTAATGACTTTTGCTTAGGGTTGACAGGCCTGCTCAACGGCAGGGCTGCCGCACTGCATTGGAATTCAATTTCAAGCAAACCGTTTAGTTTTTAAGCACAAATCGAAAATGAGACAACGCAAATTAGTTACATTGTATTGTATTGTACAAAAAATATTTACAACGACTATCATCTTTGATTTAACTCAAATTAGCTTATTAAAACAAATACAAAATATAACCGTATTTATTTCGGGATTCTAACACTCATAAACGTCCATTTGCAAACTTGACATACAAAACCAAAACCAAATAGAAAAATTATAGAACAATATACACACATAGACAAAATTAAATTAAGTATTGCTTAGACAAAATCAAAAAGAATAAAATGCAAATACCATATCTAAGCATCTACATACATTCATATATACCAAGGCTTTATACACAAAAACAACAAATATGAAATATTAAGCAAACAACAAAGTCTACATACACCAATCTTAACGCAAGAGCAAATCAATACGTAAGTTTTCAAATATCAATAATTGCATTTAAATAAATTAAATACATGAATAATATTAAAATGACAAATAACAAGCTGCAAAATTTAAAAACAAAAAAATATAATAGTAATAATAATAATGTTTGCAACACTGTTTTCAAGCTCACAACAATAATTGTATAACAATTTCAATAATTTTTATGACTTGTATATTACAAATATGTATTTATGCACTCCATAATTTCCCATAAAATAAATACATAAATAAAAAGAAAACAAAAATGAAGTTCCCAAAGAGCCAAGAAACCCAAACATACACAAGTAAAAGAATATTTTTTTCATCTGAGGCGATGTTATTTCAAAAATAACGCGAAGTTTTCAATAAATATAAATTGCGACTGTACATGTGTTTTTTAGATAGCTAAACTAAACTTTATATCATACAATATTATAAAATGAAAAGTTAAAAAGATCATACTATATCGCAACTTCAAAAACACTAAAAACAAAATCGTTTTACAACTACGTATATACGCTCGATATGCTGAATATGTATTAAAGAAACGTTATAGTATATACATACATAATTAGTATTATGTAACTGGAAAATACGTATTATGTATTTGCACGACCTAGACAAAGATTGACACTACAGCTGCAACAAGAAACATACACTACCAGACAAAATCAATAAATTGAGAATAAAAATTAAATACAAACATTTGTTATGCATAAAAAGAAACATTAAATAAACTACATCAACAAATACTAACAAAATAAAAATGAATTTTTCAATTCTATGTGTTGTCACGTAATTCAAAATTTATTTTTAAATTAAACGTTCTTTTCGGTTTGGCAGCGGCTTTCTGGACCTGCCCATCTGATTCAATTATAATTTCGTTTATGGGCAGCACTGGCGTGCTCTTGTGGTGTCGATAAGTGTAAGCCCTGGTAAACATCTGATTGAGATTTAATTAATAAACTATAATTGTCTGAACATTAAACAATAAAAATTAATCTAAATTACAAGAAACATACATTCAACCCATTTCATTATTAAAGAGCTCTTTAAATAGCAAATTTACCGCAGTCAATCACTTGACAGTCGATAAGTTTCGCTCACATAGAATATATTGACAAGGTCATGAAATCTATGCGTGAAAATAAAATACTGGGACGTCACAGCTAACCTGTTGATTGTAATATTGCTGAGTGAATAATTTTGAAATATGCATTAAGCCATCTGTGTTTTATTTGTCTGTGGTATTAATAATACCGCTGATTCAAATTGTTTACATTAACACACTACATGCATAGCATGGAGATATCCAATGGGTTGTGTCGTCATGCGCAGAGAGTACACAATGGCTCACTTCTTTGAACAACCTGTTTTTCTCATATGCTGCCCACACAGCTCTCTCAGCTCAAAGTTAGCCATCGTTTTGACATCTCTGCAACGCAGAGCTCCGTCGTTCTTAAAAAATTAATAAAATGCAGTGAAAAACCCATTCAGAATTTATTTTACATACGCAATATGGCTACACAAAAGCCTGGAGAATGGGCGACTGCTCTACTGGCTAGATTTGAAGATCAGGTAAATGTTTTACACCACTTTTAATATGTTGCGTCGCGATGCTTTTCTGAGTGAAAAAATGTACCTGCTGCTGGCGTTGTTTTGGTGTGAGTGTGGGTGTGAAGGGAGCGTGGGCGGTAGTGGGGCCAGCGACAGCTTCATGAATGAATTGAAAAACCTGTGTTTAAAACGGCCTAACGATGTGTGCATACTCTTTAAAGGGGCACCTGGGCTTTTATTTGTCAGCTGAAAATATAATTAAAATAATATATCTTAAGAAAATGTAATTTAATTCTGTAGTAATTTTATGCTATACTCCTTTTGTATACCAAATTTTTTTATTAAATGATTTTTTATGCAATGATGTTTGTCAATTTGAAAGAGTACAATTAAATAAGATAATCAATTAAATCCATTTTGATTGCAGCTGCCAAACAAAATTGGAGCTTATGGAACGCAGGCGCGCATGAGCCAAGACCAGTTGATGGCATGCCTCATACACATCTCGCGTTACCGCTTCTCCCTGGTCATCTCCGGATTAACGAAAATGCTGCAGCGCGTCAACGAGGCGGTAAGGAAAATCGAATAAAAGTAATATTAATAATTGATATATTCATTCATTCATTCAACAGGCGCTACAAAATAGATATGAGCCAGAACGTTGCTACTTCGAATCTCTGGTCATTATATTGACCACACTTGAACGTTGCCTGGCCAATCAGAGTAAGGATACGGCCCGGTTCGAGGAGGCTATGAATGTAAAACTGTTGCTACGCGAAATTTCACAATTTGTAGATGTGCAAAGCGACAACAATCCAAATGCCGCTCAACTGAAGGCGCTGGCATCGAAAGTGCTTTTTGCACTGTCACAAAATCACTTCTCGGCCGTGTTTAATCGCATCTCGGCACGTATACAGGAGTTGACTTCGTGCTCTGAAGAGAATCCCGACTACAATGATATTGAATTGATACAGCACATTGATATGGACATGATAAAGCTGACCAAGCTGTTGCAGGGTATTTGATTTTATTTTGTGATTAAATTTACCTAAAATTATTATTAACCGCTACTTTATTTCAGAAACAATTACCAAATTTCGATCGAAGCGTGCACCACCATTGATTTTGCTCTTTTCGCTGGAGAAAGCGATTTGGAACTGGATTGAGTATCATCCACAAGAGTTTCAGGATTTGCAGCGTGGCACTAATCGCGACATATCAACGTACGCTAAATCCAATTTATGTCTCTGTTATTACCAATGAAATTATTTTTTTATCTTAGGTGCTGGGAGCCACTTTTGGACTTTGTGGAGTACTTTAAATCGGAGAACAAGAAGAGCAAAACTCAAGTTTGGCCACTGCAAATGCTGCTTCTTATATTGAATCCTTCCAGCCTGGAGACCACTGTCAACGAGTTACAGCAGTCAGAGAAGGAGAAAGAAAAGGAGAAGGTTCCCTCAAAATCTGCACAATCTACATCACGCGACAAAGATTTCTCGGCCAGGCAGTTTATTGAAAGCATAAAACGCGGCTTAGGTCCGCACTCGCCATCAAAACAGGTGACCGAATCATCGGCCATAGCCTGTGTAAAACTATGCAAAGCATCTACATACATCAACAACAATGACTCCAACAATGTGGTCTTTAAGCTGGTGCAGTACTTCATTAACGATCTTAAAGCGCTTCTCTTCAATCCGTTAAAGCCGTTTTCGCGCGGCCAAGGCTACAATTATGCTGATATCGAACTAATGATTGACTGCTGGGTATCCTGTTTTCGTATCAGTCCTCACAACATTGAGGCACTAAAGGTGTGTCTGAATCTCTCTTCCCCACAGGCCTACCATTTCGTGATTGTCTGTTCGCTGTTACGGTGAGTTAAACTTATATAAACTTAAAAAAAAGTCTAAGATGATAACAAACATATTTTTAATTTTAGCTTGGCTCACATTTACGTTGACTTTCGGCTACAGAACAAAAATCCTTTTCGCATTGTGAACCAGCCACGATTGCCCTGGTGGCCACAAACCGATGTCGTCCACTATCGCTCCGCTGAGCTGCGTGCTCTCTTCACGGATACACTGAACAAGGCAACACAGGGATATATAGCACACACACCGTTGCGGTACATAACTTCCCTAACACTCAAGTCAAAGGATACACAGAAAGGTCTGAATCGTGCCGAGGAGGGACCGGCACACAAGATGCTCTTGCTGCTATTTGTACGGCTCATACATGCTGATCCCACGCTGCTCTTGAACGTAAAATAACTTAATTGAATTTAATTTCAACTCAATTAAATTTGACCTTTATTGTAGACGCAGGGCAAAGTGGCGCATGAGGTGCAAAGCTCAACGTTGGAGCTAATTAATGGTCTAGTCAGCCTGGTGCATCAGACTACTTTGCCGGATGTGGCACAGGAAGCTATGGAAGCACTGCTAGCGCTGCATGCACCTGAAAAAATTGAGGTTTGGAACCCGGAGGCGCCAATCAACACATTCTGGGACGTCAGTTCGCAGGTGCTGTTCTCCATCTCACAAAAACTTATTCAACATCAGATAGCCAACTATACGGATGTGCTCAAGTGGCTGCGTGAGATTCTTATCTGCCGCAACACGTTTCTGCAGCGTCACAAGGATTATGCGCATGTGGGCAGTCAAATAGCCATATGTAAGCAGGCGCACATCAAAATGGAGGTGGTCTTCTTTATGTACCTGTGGAGCGTGGATTTGGACGCTGTGCTGACATCGCTTTCCTGTTTTGGTTTGCTCTGCGAGGAGGCAGAGATTTGCTGCAGCTCCGATGAGCTAACGGTAGGCTTTATCATGCCCAATTATCACATCTACCAGGAGCTTGCAGCGCTTTCGTCATGTATGTCAAAAATGTCATTATCTATAACCCCATATATAATCTTTGTCTTTGTCTTCAGCAGCCTCTACAGACAATCGTGTTTGCTATTTCGAAAACAACCCTGGCAGTGTGCTAAGCCGGTTGACCCTACAGAAGCGCGTCATGACACTGCTGCGCAAGATTGAGCACTGTGTGCACGGTGTCCAGCCCGCCTGGGAGGAAACGTTTCGCAACTGGGAGGTGCTCAGCAAAGTACTTCAAACTTATCCTAAATTAAAGAGCGAGGATGGGCAAGCGGAAATGTTTCATCGTGGCATGGGCAAGCGTCGTGCTAGCCATCAAAGTTCCGAGCATGATCTAGAGGAGCAAATCAACGAGTGGGCCAATATGACTTGGTTCTTGCTGGCCTTGGGTGGAGTTTGTTTACAGAAACGCAATAGCAGTCGCCAGATGCTGTTGCAGCAATCGCAAAACAATGCATCGGTTGCATCACTGGCCCAGGCCTCAATTTATTCGAGCTCCACCAGCTCGGGTCATGGCTCTTTACATCCAAGCGTAGTATCTTTATCTGCCATTCCACCAGCGCCACCACAGGATGTCACCTATTGTCCAGTCACGCAGTACGTACAAATTTGAACAGACTTAAATAAACCATAAATTAATTTCATTTTCTACCAGATTTATTGGACAGCTACTTCGACTGCTGGTGTGCAACAATGAGAAGATTGGCCTAAACATACAGAAGAATGTCAAGGAGTTAGTAGGCGAGGAAATGTCCACACAGCTATATCCCATACTTTTTGATCAGATAAGAGCCATAGTCGAAAAGTTTTTCGATCAACAGGGACAGGTTAATGTGAATGTCACTGATATAAACACACAGTTCATTGAGCATACGATATACATCATGAAGTCTATATTGGATCCCAAGGCGGGTAAAGATCCTAATAGTGAGCAGCCGCCACCCTCGGAGCATCTGGGTGTGACCAGCATTGAGGGTATGATGTTGGGCATTGTTCGCTATGTACGTCACCTGGACATGAATGTTTATGCCATAAGAATTAAAACGAAATTGTGCCAACTGGTGGAAGTCATGATGAAACGACGTGATGATTTGGCTTTTCGCCAGGAGATGAAGTTCCGTAATAAGCTTGTGGAATATCTAACGGATTGGGTCATGGGCACCTCACATCAAATAGCGCCGCCCAGCTCCGCAGATGCCTCGCTGCAAACCAACACTTCACTTATCTTTCGAGATCTTGATCAGGCTTGCATGGAAGCTGTTGCTGCGCTGCTGCGAGGACTCCCATTGCAACCTGAGGAATCAGACCGTGGTGATCTCATGGACGCCAAAAGCGCATTGTTCTTGAAGTATTTTACATTATTCATGAATCTCCTGAACGACTGCCTCGACAGCTCTGAGGCGGAAAAAGACATTAATAGTACTCCGTTGTTGCCGCCCCGTCCACGCATGGCAGCCGGAAAGTTGACTGCCCTGAGGCATTCCACCATACAAGCCATGTCCAATCTGCTGGGCGCTAATATTGACTCCGGTCTGATGCACTCCATCGACCTGGGCTATAATCCAGATTTGCAAACACGTGCCGCTTTCATGGAGGTGCTTACCCAGATTCTGCAACAAGGCACAGAATTTGACACGCTGGCTGAGACGGTACTAGCTGATCGCTTTGAGCAGCTGGTCCAGCTGGTGACCATGATCAGTGACAAAGGTGAACTGCCCATTGCCATGGCACTAGCTAATGTTGTGACCACCGCTCAAATGGATGAATTGGCTCGGGTTTTAGTGACGCTCTTCGATGCCAAGCATTTGCTTTCGCCCCTGCTATGGAATATGTTTTATCGCGAGGTCGAAGTCTCCGATTGCATGCAGACGCTCTTCCGTGGCAATTCGCTGGGCAGCAAAATCATGGCCTTCTGCTTCAAGATCTATGGCGCCAGTTATTTACAAATGTTACTTGAGCCGCTTATTCGTCCTTTGTTGGATGCACAGGAAGAGACGTGCTTTGAAGTGGATCCAGCACGATTGGAGCCCACTGATGACATTGAAGAGCATCGCAATAATTTAATTGCGCTGACCCAGAAAGTATTTGATGCCATTATAAATTCATCGGACCGCTTTCCGCCACAGTTGCGCTCCATGTGCCATTGTCTATACCAAGTGCTCAGCAAACGTTTTCCAAATCTACTACAGAACAACATTGGCGCCGTGGGCACTGTCATTTTTTTACGCTTTATTAATCCAGCCATAGGTGGGTAATCAATTTTCTTAACATTATAACAGTTTTATAATTTTATTCCCTTCTCATTTTTCAGTCTCACCGCAGGAGTTAGGCATTGTGGGAAAACAGGTGCCCAGCTCGGCCAAGCGTGGTCTAATGCTTATGTCCAAAATACTTCAGAACATTGCTAACCATGTGGAATTCTCCAAGGAGCAGCACATGCTCTGTTTTAATGACTTTTTGCGAGATCATTTTGAAGCCGGAAGACGCTTCTTTATACAGATCGCTTCCGATTGCGAGACTGTTGATCAAACTTCGCATAGCATGAGTTTCATTTCGGATGCCAATGTGTTGGCACTACATCGTTTGCTATGGACACATCAGGAAAAGATTGGCGACTATTTGTCCAGCAGTCGCGATCACAAGGCCGTTGGCCGACGTCCTTTTGACAAGATGGCCACATTGTTGGCCTATTTGGGTCCACCCGAACACAAGCCCGTCGATTCGCACATGATGTTTAGTTCGTATGCACGCTGGAGCTCCATTGATATGTCTTCAACTAATTTTGAAGAGATTATGGTCAAGCATCAAATGCACGAAAAAGAGGAATTTAAGACCCTCAAATCCATGAACATCTTCTACCAAGCAGGCACCAGCAAGTCGGGTTATCCGGTCTTCTACTACATAGCCAGGCGCTACAAGTGAGTAGTGTATTTATACATTCTTTTACTTTATTTAAAAAAACTTCATTTTACAGGATAGGTGAAACGAATGGAGATTTATTGATTTACCATGTCATACTTACGCTGAAACCCTTTTGTCACTCACCATTCGAGGTGGTTATTGACTTTACACACACTTGCTCCGATAATCGCTTCCGTACTGAGTTTCTGCAGAAGTGGTTCTACGTGCTGCCCGCTGTTGCATATGATAATGTGCATGCAGTTTATATTTATAACTGCAATTCGTGGGTGCGCGAGTATACAAAGTTCCATGACCGTATCTTGGCACCGCTTAAGGGCTATCGTAAACTGCAGTTCCTCGAGTCACCCAACAAACTGTGCGATTACATTGATGCCGAGCAGCAAAAGTTGCCAGGCGCAACGCTATCACTCGACGAGGATCTTAAGGTGTTTAGCAATGCATTGAAACTGAGTCACAAGGATACAAAAGTGGCAATAAAAGTGGGACCCACCGCACTGCAGATTACGTCTGCGGAAAAGACCAAGGTTTTGGCACATTCAGTGCTGCTCAACGATGTTTATTATGCATCGGAAATTGAGGAAGTTTGCTTGGTGGACGACAACCAATTCACGCTGTCCATAACCAATGAAAGCGGTCAGTTAAGCTTCATTCACAATGACTGCGACAACATTGTGCAGGCCATTATACATATACGCAACCGTTGGGAGCTAAGTCAGCCTGATTCGGTGACGGTACATCAAAAGATACGACCTAAGGATGTACCCGGCACGCTGCTAAACATGGCGCTGCTTAATCTGGGCTCATGTGATCCCAATCTGCGCACTGCTGCCTACAATCAGCTTTGCGCCCTGACCGCCACATTTGATCTGAAAATTGAGGGTCAGCTGTTAGAAACACAGGGTCTGTGCATACCCTCAAATAATACCATCTTTATCAAATCCGTTAGCGAAAAACTGGCTACGAATGAACCACATTTGACATTGGAATTTCTTGAGGAGTCTATTCAGGGCTTTCAGCGTAGTACCATTGAGCTAAAGCATTTGTGCCTGGAGTACATGACGCCCTGGCTAAAGAATCTTACCAAGTTCTGCAAGTCCAATGACGACGCCAAGAAGCTTAAGGTTTCGCAGATCTTAGACAAGCTCATCTGTTTGACTATTGACCAAAAGGAAATGTATCCCTCCGTTCAGGCTAAGATCTGGGGTTCAATTGGCCAAATACCAGAGCTGATTGACATGGTGCTGGATAACTTTTTGCACAAATCGATTACCTATGGATTAGGTTCACCGCAGGTGGAGATTATGGCTGACACGGCTGTGGCACTGGCCTCCGCCAATGTGCAGTTGGTGTCCAAGAAGGTTATAACGCGCATGTGCCGCGTCATGGACAAGTCATGCACAAATCCCACACAATATCTGGAGCAGCATATGATGTGGGACGATATTGCAATATTGGGACGCTATCTACTTATGTTGTCCTTCAACAATTGCTTGGATGTAGCGACCTCAGTACCGTATCTGTTTCATACTATCACTTTTCTGGTCTGCTCTGGTTCACTTTCCATGCGCGCCTCCACACATGGTCTGGTCATCAATATAATACATTCGTTGTGTACCTGCACAAATCCGTCCTTTGGCGAGGAGGCCCAGCGTGTTCTACGTCTGTCACTCGATGAATTCTCATTGCCAAAATTCTATCTGCTCTTTGGCATCAGCAAGGTCAAATCTGCAGCTGTTACCGCGTTCCGCTCCAGCTGTCGCCATCCAACCGAAAAGTGGCTGGGTAATGAGCGTGTCACACAACCATTGCCGGCGGATCGCGAACGCCTCTCGCTGCCCTCTCTAGAGGTAATCACTGATGCTCTTCTGGAAATCATGGAGGCCTGCATGCGCGACATTCCCGATTGCGAATGGTTGCACACTTGGACATCGTTGGCGCGCAGCTTTGCTTTCTGCTACAATCCGGCGTTGCAGCCAAGAGCTCTTATTGTCTATGGCTGCATAAGTAAGAGCGTCACGGACCATGAAGTGAAACAATTGCTGCGTATCTTAGTCAAGGCACTGGAGTCCTTTAACGATCTAATACTGATTGAAGCATTGGTCATGTGTCTTACACGTATTCAGCCACTGCTGCGCCCAGAATCGCCCATACATCGAGCACTGTTCTGGGTGGCCCTCTCTGTGCTGCAGCTGGACGAGGTTACGCTCTATGGCGCCGGCCTAGCACTGCTCGAACAGAATCTCCACACGCTCAAGTCGCAGGGTTGCTTTGACAAAAAGGAAACCATTGCCGAGGTCATGATGAAAACCCGCGAGAAGCTCGAGTGGCACTTTAAACAACTCGACCATGCAGTCGGCTTGTCTTTTCGCAGCAATTTTCACTTTGCCCTGGTCGGACATCTCATTAAGGTAACAAACTATTCTTAAAAAAGTGAATCATATGTTAATTTAAATATTTCCTTAGGGCTATCGACATCCCACACCCACAACCGTGTCGCGAACGTCACGTGTTTTAACAATGCTGCTGGGCATTATAGCCAAACCGCTGCATCGTGACAAATTCGAGGTGACGCCGGACAGTGTGGCATACTTGACCGCTCTTGTGGCTGTATCTGAGGAAGTGCGCTCCCGCTGTCATGTGAAGCATGCGCTGCCTCGCTGGCCCGCGGATTTAAGCGGCAGCAGCATAGATAATGGAGAAGTAACCAATGGCATGCAGGCTGTAAGTAGAGAAATATATATTTTTAAACGACATACTAGAGCACATATTTTTCAGATGGGACAACCATTGTCGCGACGTCAGAAGAGCTGGGATATTCTAGATCAGTCCGCCCTGCATTTTGCGCGTCAACATAAAGTACCTACTCTACAGGTAAGCCGAATCGCTGAAGGGAATCTGATTTCAGTATGTAACCAATTTGAATTTCAAAATCGTTGTACAAAAGTTGTTATAACCATTTGCTATAGTAACTTTTGGCTATCCACTTGTAATATTGATATAACTATTATATATACATCTCGCCTATGTATCAACTATTTTATCGATTTGCGATCAGCCTTTGCATAACTAATTAAATAATCGTTCAATGACATTTTTTCTTATCTCTTTTTTATGTTTTATCTTAAATATCTAAAAAAAAAAACGTAACACACATTTATCACTACGTAAACTCTAAATATACCACTACTATATATGCCTGCCTGACTCTTACATCTAATTGGTGCTTGTAACTCTCATGATTATACTTATATATACCTACATAAACTACTACTGCTCTACTACTACGCATGAACATGTCATTTGGTTTACGTTTGATTTGGTTATTAAATAACAATCACAAAAAAAACAACTACTACTTGAAACATCAACGACAACAATGCATACTTCAAACGTAGAATGCGAGAGTTTTGTTTAAAACTCAACGCTCATTTTCGGTACCAACCACTAAGGATCCGAATAATGCTAGCGGCATCGATGAACGTCAGGTATTGCCTAAAACCAAACTCTCTCTTTCTTTAACTAGACTCTTAGACTATCCACTAACACCTTAATGTATGAACCGATAACCCCTAAAATACCTTTTTAATTACCTAAATTTGCTATCGTTAACATGTATTTCACTTTCCTGCATGGCACTGTATGTTCGCTAATAAATCCATTAATTCCATATCAAAGTATTTAGATAAACCACCACTTTAAACTCACAATCAACTTTTTCAACTATCTTAATGTCTCATATTAGATGACCCATGACTGTTTTAACATGTAACTAATATACACTTTTATGCAATCCGTCAACAGGAACGTGGTTCACGTTCATCTGTGTCAAACGAATCGAATGTTTTACTCGATCCTGAGGTGTTACCTGATTTATCGCTACAAGCACTGGTTCTAACTGTTCTGGCTACCCTCGTCAAATACTCTTCCGATGAGAATGAAACACGAGTCTTGTATCAATATTTGGCAGAGGGTTCTGTTGTTTTTCCCAAAGTGTTTCCAGTCATGTAAGTTGTGTGCTTCAATTTCATTTGCGCTCCCCTTTATAAAACATTTCGTTCATCTTTTGCAGACATTCGCTACTGGATCAAAAGATCAATAATATATTATCCGTATCACACGATCAAGTCGTATTAAATTCTGTGCAGAGCATAATTCAAAACATGTTGGCCAGCGAGGACCCATCACAACAGCAGTTACACTTTCTGCAAAGCTGCGGCTTTGGCGGACTTTGGCGTTTTGCTGGGCCCTTTACCAAGGTTTGTACTGTTTTGGCCATTTCCTTTGTCATCTGGTTAAGTTTTGTTTTCACCCTTAGTACAATATGATGGGTGAATCGTCCGAGTTGTTTGTAAACTGCTTGGAGGCCATGGTGGAAACATGTTTGCCCGGCGATGAAACAATTCCAGTGCCGCCCTCCCCACGCCCCTATAACCTAAGCTCCAGCCTAAGCAGCCTGACGCTGGGCTCACCAACAGACAAAGGTAAACTGTTATTAACTGCTTTTGCTTAAAGTAGCGGCCTCTTTGGGTTTTAAAATAGCTTTTAGCTTAGCGAGTTTTTGTATTGAATTGAATTTTGTAAAAAACATTCTCTATTCTTTTTTTAATGCAAAACAACATTATCTTATAATATATGCATTTATATATAGCATTCTCATCGGAATCATTAGACTTTTATGACAATTGTTCCGGCAGCGTCAGCTCTCTGCGACGCGCCTCACACAGCAAATCACGTGCCAAACATCGATTGAACGACAGCCCATCACATTAAACTACAACTAAACCCAAAAACGAAATCAAAACCATAAATTAACCCAAGTAAATTATACACAAACTAACCTTAAACCAATTTAAAAACTTTAAAAAGACAAACACAGCAGAATGTATTAACAAAATTAAAAAATTGTAAGCATTTCCAACAAGCGGTAAAACATATTGGTGAGAAGTAGAATTCAAAAATATCACAAATATTAACTTTTTTAATTAAATGTTTGAATATATGACAATTGTATTTGTGTCATTTATCCAGTACCTTAAAGCATTTACAAAACGTTTTTCTATAACATACAGAATGTGACTCCAAATTGTCTAGCACCTGTAGTGTACTTGTGTATTGTGTGCTTGTGTGTAATGTGTTTGTTGCATCCACTCCATATTAATCGAGCAGAAATACGGTAACAAATCAAGCTTATATCCATATTTTATTAAATACAAACTTTTAGCTAATGGAATTATTCGTATTAAAGCAAATATATATAAATAACCAAAATATAATGTACCTAAAGCTTATGCAACCTAAGCTGCATGCCAATTGGAAATGTTGCATAAGCAACAAAATTTTAATTAAGTGCACAACAACCAACAAATTATTTCAGTTGCGAAAAGATTTCAGTTTCAGTTCTAAACAAGCTTTAAATTAAACCAAACAAAAAGTAAAACGTTAACGCGACATTTTATACATTTATACATTGCATAGCATATTTTGGATTAATAAAACACAACACAAACCTAAGAAACTAATAATATACATTTTTACTAATTTGTATGTGTGAGTATCAGTATTTTTTATTAATTTTTAATTAAACATAAAACTGTATTTATATTATTATTATAATTTTGTTCATTTTATTTTTGCATTATTTATGTACCTGTTTGTGCGTCTTCTTTCTTACTTTCAGCTGCATGAATAACAACAACAAACCCACGCACTAGACGTACCACACTAATCGCAAAAGTAATGCGTTTTTTTAATCTGTTTAAAAAATGTTTTTAAAACCTTAAAGAAAGAATAGGCGACACCACTCAATGTACAAACGCGTTGCAAACGAATATATAAAATCCATTGATGACGCGTGAAACCGATTTATATTAAATGTAAGAAATGTTGTATAAGTATGTGTATGTAAAAGCAATGTAAACAGAGATGGCAGAAAGATGGCAGAGCAAGGAACCCCACGAATACAGTTAGAAAGCTAGCATACACACATATATTTATTTTGACAGAGTATAATGCAAGCTTTAATTGTATAACGATTATGTAGTTTTTAAAATATATGAAAGTAAATGTATGTAGTTCAACAATAAGCAAAGTTAACCTACTCACACCAGTTCCTGAGAAGACCATGGCCAAGGTGTAATGACACCATTTGCACCAGACTTAACATAAAATAAAAAAACATAAACTAAAACCCAAACAAGAAGAACAACAAGCTTTAAGAAACTGGCATGCGATTAAGCTGCCCTCCAATTATATTTTGTATTATATGCGAATCTCCCGCTGCAACTAACAAATTGCGTAAATTAATGGCATTTATTTTATGTTAGTTTAAATATCGTTTAAGTTCATCCCCCCACAAAACCTTTTACCTAACTTATTTCATTGACACATTTATTGTTTTTTTTTTTAAAACAAATTTTTACCTATAATCAAACTAGCACAAGAATCTTCTTTACTTATTATCAATGTATAAGGATAAAATCTAATTGTGCTAACTCTTACTCGCGTGTTGCTATATGTGTATGTTTATGAGATTCAAAACTTACGTATTGTATATCAAAAATCGATTTAACGAAAACCTTTTAATTATCTAGGCGGCTAACTGAAGATATATGTATATTCAAATGTTCATGTTTCAAATTATCAATGTACAATTTACTCTCAATAAAATGTTAATAAAAAATTAAAAAAAAAAACTTGAAAAGATCTCAATACCAGCATTCTGTCGGCATCTTTTCACATATCAACAGCTCAACCCCAGTGCAAATACCATGTGCACTTGCCAAGCAACCCATTTCAAGATTCAAAAACCTCCCCCACGGAGCGGCGAATGCAACGAAATCAGTGGCATCAACATAAATGTTGTGCCGTTGTGTTTGTTAACTTCTCGATTTCATGCACGCGATTAAAACGACCCTCACTCACCCTCTGAACGAGCGAGCAGAGGCCGAGCAGGTGAATTTTGTCAATGGGCCAATTCGTGATGCAAACGCGCCAAAAAACGGGGCAAGTGCCACAGCTGACCGAGCCAAATCTCGAAAATTCAATCCCAATACTTGTGGGAATGCTTGAAGTAAACTTTCTCACGATGCGACGCACCGGCTGGCAAGTGGCTGGCACTGGCACTGGCTGTGGCTGTGGCAACTGGTACGGGTGGTGGTTGCGGTGGTTGCTCGTCCGTAAGTGTAACGCAATGTCGCGCCAAAGAGGAAATGAGGTCTGGGTCTCGAGCGCTGCTGGCCTGCGACAAAGGAAAGAGAGCGAACACATACTCATAAACATAGGAGCACACACACAGTCAACAAGAAGAAACAAACAGAAAAACCAGCAATACCGCCATCGTTGAGTTTGAGCATAACTCGAACTTCAACTGAGGGTAGTAGCAACCAAAAGGGAACGGGCATGGCACGCATGGAGCACGGTTGCCACAAAGAAAAAGAGTGTGTGCGAGGCACAAACAGACAGACAGCCAGTGCCAGAGCCAGAGCCAGGTCGAGGTCATGTCGCTATCGCAGTCGTTCCTGCGTTAAACGTTGCACGCAGCTAGCTCGTGTGTGCGAGTGGTGCAAGTTGTTGTTGCCGCTGCCGCTGCTGTTGCTGCTGCTGCTGCTGCTGTTGGTGGTGGTTGTTCTGCATCGGCCTTTGTCTTTGGCTGGCTCTATTCCTGTTGCACAGGCGCACGGCAAATGGCACGAGAAAAAGAGAGAGCGCCGCTTCAAAGAAGACACAGGAACGCGCTATTAAGATCAGCAGCAAGTGCACTAAGAAAAATTTGTTATATATTTTTAGAATATTAATTGATTGGCTTTAAGTCTTTCTTTTTAATAATTTATGTTTGCTGATCGTTATTAAAGGTAAAAAAAAGCGTTTTGGAGGGAATTAACAATATCACAAAATAATTTTAATACTATTTTTCATTGTTTTTATAACGAAATTTATTCGGTACATTTTAATTATTCGATAATAATTAATTATTAACTTCTATATCATTGTTCACATAAATACCCATTTACTGAATTTTTCTCAGTGTATTGCATCGCTTCTTTGCTGTAATGAGTATACCCTGTACGTGAAAGTTGGTATATACTGTTTAATAGTAATTCTGATTACTTAATCTTAACTTGCCAATTAAATAACTATAATATTTTCAAAGCCATATTACACATTTCTTTTCATTATAATTCAGAAATAATAATCAAATTTCTTTACCTTAAGTAAGTTTAACGAAATTAACAAAGTACAGAGTATTATGTTGTTGGGCAGCAAATATATCATTGACTTTCATGTTGCACACGTGCAGCAGTGTCGAGTGAATCTTGCCACAAGCAGAGAGTCTCAAAGCCACACACACACACACACAACGCACAACAACATTAAACGACCAAACGACACGATTGATGCTCGTCTTGGGCCCATCATTTCCCGATCCGCTTTGCTTTGCTTAACTCTGATCATTTTTGGTGCGTTGCGTGGTGGCAGTTAGGGGAGGATTTTGCAAGTGTACGAGCCGCCGCCGCCGACGCTGTTGTTGCTGCTGCTGCTGCTGCTGGGGCAGCTACAAAAAGGATCAGTTTACCTTGAGGCAAGATCATTTCTTAAGCGACTACCGTGCGGTGAACAGCAGCAAAGTGCCGGTTACGGAGAAGCGATCAAAAAATTTGAATAAACTATTTTGACTACCTTCTTTAAATACACTCAACAAAATTAGCATAATGGCCTTGGAGAGATTTATGACCAAAACGCAGCACTATCGCAAGGTGACCAAACCACTGCTGGAGCGCAAGCGACGCGCACGCATGAATCTCTACCTGGACGAGCTGAAAGATCTCATTGTGGACACCATGGATGCCCAGGGGGAACAAGTCAGCAAGCTGGAAAAGGCCGATATCCTGGAGCTTACCGTAAACTATCTGAAGACACAACAGCAACAACGCATGTCTGGTGGCAGAGCTGTCACGCCTCCAACCCCTTCCACATCGACAGCCAATTCACCACCAGCTGAAACACCATTGAACTTTGATAAGTTTCGCGCTGGTTACACACAGGCCGCCTACGAGGTCTCCCACATATTCTCCACGGTGCCCGGCTTGGATCTTAAGTTCGGCACACATCTGATGAAGCAACTTGGCCATCAACTGAAGGATATGAAGCATCAGCTCAACAGTCCAGTTCATAATGAGGCTGAAGCAGAACCTGTTAATCTGGCCGATGACAAGCAACGTCGTTCAACATCGCCTGAACAAAATCTGGATATGGGCGAGGAAGTCTGGCGGCCCTGGTGATAAGCCATATCCGCCGTTATCTTTTGCTTTATTTCCGTTGCATATTGCATATTGAGAGCTTTATTAATCTGGTTTTAGTTTTATGTTTTTTAAGCGATTATTGTAAACATTTGCTTCCATTTAGTAGTTGGTTATTGATGTGATGTTCCTGTGATAGTTTTTAAGTATATTTTTTTTCGGTATACATATGATCTCCAGTAGAAAATAATACTCATAGAAAGATAATTTATTGTGGTGTATACATGCCAAGAGCTTCCCCATTGATCTTCCAATTAAATTTAAGTGTCGTAAGTATTACTAAACTTAAATATTCTTAAGTACCTCTTAAGTCAAGCCAATTGTGTTAGCTTTTAATTAAATGCTTTAAAAATACTACGGTAAAATAAATATAATAAAATCATAAAACCAATAAATGTATTTATATGATTTTTGACTAAAACACACATTGAAAAGTAATTGCTAAATCTACGACTGTATCTTTAAATACAATAATTCTGTATACATTTGATCTAGAGTCGGAAATAACACTGATAGAAACCTAATTTGTTACGATGTTCAGATGTCGAGCTTCCCCATTGAGCATTCAATTCGATTTAACTGTCCAATAAGGTACTAAATTGTAAGTATCACTTAAGTGAAGCCTTTTGATAAAAACGGAAACATATATTTATTTAATTTTTTTATTAAAACTCATTTTGAAAATGTAATTGGCAAATATTCGATTCCGACTTTTAATACAAATATCTTTAAAATTCAAACGAAAACGGTTTCATTTTGTGGAAATTAAAAGTATTATGGTTTCTAAATTGCTTCTTATCGCCATATACTTAGTAGCTACTTTTCATTACAATGGACGATCGCAAATAAGAAGTTCGCTTGAACTTAAAATGTTCCGAATTTCGAAATGACATTTACAGAAAGAATATTGTAAAAATTTACTGGCAATCCCATACTCCAGCTATATATGTAGTTAAAAACACTACATAGGGGCAAATCAATCATAATGAAAAATATCAGAGACCTATTTTATTTCTTTTTTAAAAGTTATCTAACAAAAATCTACCTAAAATTGGTCCTGCAAAAAACCATTTCTTAATAACAAGCGTCAATAAGAAAACTAAGTTTTCCTATTTAAAGTAGCTTAACAAAGATTCCCAAATTCAGTAATGCAGCATTATAGCCAAGTGTGTAGAAAAGCTCATAATCTAATCTCAATCCAATTACTCACTTCATATTCAATCATCTCATTGATATTCCAATGCTAACTCAAATTCAACCCCACCTTTCCTACGTACTAATGTAAGGTACTCCCAATGCCAGCTCACACCTAAAACTTCACAGCCCAATTACAAGAAACTGGAACGCGCATGACTTACAGTCAAAAGTCGGAAGTGTGTCCACCGTGCGCTTAACATGAGTAGCAGTAAGCAATAAGCGCAAGCAGCGATCATCATCGAACAGCATCGCTTGCCCCTTGCCCGACCTCGACTTACTTACAACAAAGGTGGATGGGGCAGCAGCCCCTGCAACGACTGCAGATACAACGGGAACACACATTAAGCACACTCGTCGCACACGAGCAATGTTCCCACAGGATCATCAACTGTGGCACAATGCCCGGCTCGAACAAGTGTAGGACGAGACGAGACGAAATGCCGAAATACCAGTGCGCACACATAAACAGGAAGTGCTCTTTTCTCCTTTTCTCTCTCCCTGTCTGTTTTAAGGCAGCTCCGCCTTAGTGAAACGCCCCAGCAAAACGTTGCTGCTCCTGGGTCGTTGAGTCGTTGAGACGTTGAGTCGTTCCCACGCCAACGGGCAACAAATGAGTTGGCAGAAGAAGCGTGCAGCGGTTCATTATCCTTTCCCTCGTCCATATAGGCAAATCATAACACAAATCTAGAAATGGCAGCTGTGCCACAAAACTTAAAAACAACACACAAACTGCAAAAAACATTCCCATGACCGACCAGGCTTCATTGCCCATTGAGCAGGTGAGCCCCTAAACAGACGTATATTGGTGTGAGAAACCAAGGAGGAAAGTGTTTCCCACGATCTACAACAGCACACACATACGCATACATATACACAAAGGTAACGATCCTGGCTGGCTAAAGCAGAGATCCTGCTCCCTGGCCCGCCGTTGATAAGGGTGCCAACAATAAGAAATCGAGCGAACAATAAGAAACCAGCGGAAAGCAAGCCAAGCAAACCAACCCTCACGAAATACCAGCACAGCCGAGCCGAGCAGAACTCGAGAATGACTCAAGGAACCGAGGGTTCTACATGGGGGTTGTTTTCGACCAATCGGCTATAAAAGGCAGCGGCAAGTTGGGTCAACAACACACAACGTCTTGAACACTCAGAGCAGCAACAGCTCAGCAAAGCAACACAAAAAGAACAACAAGAATTCTACAAAATGTCGTCAATGCATATGTCAGAAATGTCCAAGACCTATCAGTACCGTAAGGTGATGAAACCACTGCTGGAGCGAAAGAGACGCGCACGCATTAACAAGTGTCTGGATGAGCTTAAGGATCTAATGGTTGCCACACTAGAGTCGGAAGGTGAACATGTTACCCGTTTGGAAAAGGCCGATATACTCGAACTGACCGTGACCCACCTGCAAAAGATGAAGCAACAGCGACAACACAAGCGAGCCAATGGCTCCGATGATACCCTAACACCCGCCGAGGGATTCCGTTCTGGCTACATTCACGCCGTCAATGAGGTCTCCCGTTCGCTATCCCAGCTGCCCGGCATGAATGTCAGCCTGGGCACACAGCTGATGACACATCTTGGCCAGCGTCTGAATCAATTGCAGCCTGCCGTCAAGGAGCTGCTGCTGCCAGTGACGGCGCCACTCTCCGTACACATTGCCACCCGTGATGCCTACTCGGTGCCCATCTCCCCCGTCTCCAGCTTTGCCGGTAGTCCCAACTCAAGTGTAACCAGCGAACGCATGGGCAGCGCCTCCCTCTTGACCACATGCTCCAGCACTCAAAGCATCGATGTCATCAAAATGGAAGATGCAGTAGACAGCGAAGACGAAGAGAATGTCTGGCGACCATGGTAGAGAAAAAGAAAGAAAGAGTGAAAGAAAGAGAGATAGAGATTGCAAGATAAGAATTAGCAAAACAAAAAAAGTCTTCCAAGTCTAGGTGGTGCTGACCATGCCCACTTTTGACACCCACTTAGTTTTAAGTTGAAAAAATGAGAGAAAAAAGAAAAGCTTTAAACGAGGCGCAGTTCATGTGATAATAAATTATATAGATAAAATTTAAATACTACCAGTGTACTATTTATTTGTTGATCAAACTTTTCAGCGTTTGGATTCAATACTTCTATATATGTTATGCAATATTGGTTGGAAAACTAACTGGCAAAGTTGCTTAACAATAAGCAACATTTGTTCTATCCAATTGGTCAAAAGCAAATTGTAAAAACAAATAAGTTTGTCTAACAGTTTAACGAGCGGAAATGACCATAACCATAGCCGAAATTAATCAAAACCCAACTGCGTCAATTCGTTGTAATTTTCTGCTCTTACTTATTGTTACGAATGCTGACCAAAAAAAAAGAGGAGAAAAAAGAAAATCCTATAACAAAAGAAAGCGAAAACAATGCCAAGGCCGAAAAGACAAAATGAGAGGAACATATTGTATATAAATCGATGTCCGTTACGAGGCTACCGACGCGTCCACCGTCCTCCGTCCACCGTACAATAGTCATCACAAGGGGCACCCTTGAACACGTGTGCACACAATAAGACGAGGCAACATAAAAAATTAGAGACTTATATCTGTTTGGCGTGTCTAATCGAGTTACGACAATGTCGCTCAGCCTTAGGACCAAAAACGAAAACGAAACAAAATCTCAATGCAATACAAAGAAAGAAAGACGGACCGAAACAAAAGCAAAAGCAAAAAAGGATCGAGTCATCACGGTACAACAACCCTCCACGCAACCAACCTCCAACCAAACCAAACCAAACCAAAGTGACGTCCATCCTTTTCGTGCACTCGGCTAGAAAATCGTGCACACAATGGTCGGTCAAGGCACGACACATAATTGCTTGGGCTGTCTGTCTGTCTGTCTTGCAGTCTGGCATTCAGGTAAATATATAAATGATTGCCATGCCCTAGGGCAATCCAATGCTTGGGCCAATGAACACAGGATATCACTTTTGGTTGGACCCGCATTATTTGCTTATCTGCTGTTGCCGTTGTTGCCGTCTTGCTGTTGCCCCAACAAGACCGGTAGCATCGACGCCTGAGCTGTTAGCAATCAATGAAGTTAAAGACAGACACATAAAATAGCCCAGAGAACATAAAAATTTTGAGGGCAACATCCAGGGTATGCATAAATGTGGCCTTGATCAGTATAAACAATGTTGAGATTTTGGATACGACTTCAAAGGATAATGTAACTTAAGAGTGAAAAGTGTTTTTTTAATAGTTCGGGGTATTAACTTCCATAAATTTTTTTTTAAACATTTCCTATGTTATTTTTCTGAATTGATAGGCTTACAAAGTAAATTACATAAATATATATATCTTCACTTCATTTGCATAGGATCAATAAAAAAAGCCCCGTCAAAAAATTGCAACTCTGTATTGCTCCTCAGTCATCCCTAGGCGGTATAGTTATGGTATGACAACGAAACAACAAGATGCACAACCAGAAACGACAATGGACAATAAGCTGAATATGGCAAAAGGCAACAAACAACAACAACAACAAGCTCAAACTGAAACTCAAAGGTAAAGGCAAAGGCAAAGGCGAAGGCAAAAAGGAAATGCATGCAGTGTTACAAAAGATACTTAATCTTAAAGGTAAACCCGATGAATGATGAACGAATGTGTTTGCAACGTAACCGAAACCAAATCCCAAAAACTTCGAAACGCTCAAAGATCTCTGGCAGAGACTCTCACCGTCGTCGTCTGCGTCGTCGTCGTCGCAACTTTGAACGCAAGCCCAAATCATTAAAAATCTACAATACACAAACTGCATACGAATCACTTGAAGGGCCCAGCACACACGAACAAACACACAGAGGAATAGACGGGGTTGGGTCGGGACAGACGAGACGGGTCGAGACGAGACGAGACGAGACGCACGGTACGGTGGTAGGGTGTAGTACAAAAAAATATCAGAAGCGAAGATCGTGAGAAAATGGTTTGGAACGTGGTTCTCACACGATCGACACACCTGCCCATTTTTATAGTATGTATACGTGTGTGTGTGTGTGTGCCTGTCCCTTGTGTTGTGTGTATGTATAGTTTTTGAATTCAAGATACAAGACCACTTACGGGCAAGATCACGACCGAGGAGCAAGAGGCGAAGAATAGGAGACGAATCGCTGCTCGCTGCTCGCTGCGCGCTGCCCCTGCCTATGTCTGCAGTCGACTTGAAAGAGAAAAGCAGCGTGCGGTAAGTGTGCGGCAAAAGTTGACGTTGACGTCGACGTCGTCGCATTGGCCAACATTGTAATGACTGTGGACACACGATCGTTAAGACTCGAAAACAGTGAAGAGGTTTAGAGAAGGAGATGGAGGGGGGCAGCCTGTAGTGCGGCGCATGCGCGAAACAGCGCAGCGCAGTCGCAGTCGCAGCATTTTGTCGAACGAACTCAATTTACTTTGTTTATAGTCTGAGCGCGAGCGACAGAGTCAGATAGAGAGAGAGAGAGAGAGAGGGAGTGAAAGAGTGAAGGAGTGAGTGAGCCACACTTATATGGTGTGCTATTGCCTCTGTAATATCTTTAATATGGGATGTTGTTACACTGCATTGGCACACGCTCACGTTGCCACTGGACAAGCGTTGACCAAAAGAGAGCTTGCTTTTGTGTGTGTGTGTGTGTATGAGATGCTGGCACGAGTTGTTGCATAGCCACCCCACACCACCCCCTACCATAAAAACGCCAGCCAAAGCGCTGCTCATCTCAATCCCCTCCCCCCAACGACCAGGCCGGTTTTTATTCTGTGATTTTTTTTTTTAAATATTGTTTCTTTTTGTTGTTTATATATGTTTTTTTTTTTTGTGTATTATTAAGTGGTGGTCTTGCGCTTACTTTAATATGGCTGCATTAAATTTTGCGGCGTGTGTGTATATTATGACTGGCAGTGCCTGGCCCCGGGGCAGCAACATCAGCAGCAACATCGGCACCAGACAGCAAACAGCAAACAGCATCAACTGCATTTGCAGTTTGAGTGAATGTGAATGGGACTGGCTGGGGCTGGGGCTGGGAATGGAATGGAATTAGTGTGTGGGGCCAGGCATCCAGAGGTCACGTGATGTGTGTATGTACCGTGTACCGTACTGTACTCCTTTTTTTTAGTACATATTTTTTCAGGTTTTTCTTTTCGCTACTTTAAGACGCTTACGAATCGCGTGGTGAAGTAGCTTCAATGAACCGTTAGTTATTGGCCTAAATTTAATATTAAACGGTAAATTTTCATTGCTGGCATGTACCAAAAATATAGATCGCACGTTTTCGTTTCTGATTTGTAATTGTGAAATGAATATATATCTTGAACCGGTTAGGCAAACAAAATGATTCAAAATTCAACGATAATTAAATATACTCAAAACATATGTACACATATGTATATCCCCACATAATTGAACTGTATTAAGTTAATTTTGAATAATAAGCACGTGTATGTGTGTGGTTTAAGGGGGAATCACTTTGTTGAGGGTTTAATTTTTGCGTTTCCTTCACATAATATCCTCACTTAAAAGTCATTAAAATATCATCATGATACACACAAGCCTAATAATTTTTTGACCGCACTTTTGCAAAATGATTCGCCAAGGCAAAGTTCTTTTAATGATCCTCTTGCAATTTTTGTTGCCTACTGTGTGTATCAGTGTGTGTGTGTGTGTGTGTGTATCAGTGTGTAGAAAAGAAGATACATGAGTGTGTTTAATACAACAACAACAACAACAACTAAAAAGAGCTGAGCCAATGTTACGTGACTAATCACATTTGGCAAAGATTAGCAGCAATCAGCATCAGCAACAGCAACAGTGGAGAGTAGCAGCAGCAGCAGCAGTCATCATCATAGTTGTCCACACCAGACACAAAAGCGTTCAATTTGAAGTTCCGTAACCGAACCGCATACTCACACATGCACATGCACGCATACGTGTACCAATACCGATACATAACGAAGTTTTTAAGTGCCTCGGTTCGGTTCGGTCGTGGTCGCGGTCGCGGTCGCGGACCTTAATTTGTGATGTCTGGAGGTCTGCTGTCCCCCGTCGGCTGTCGGCCCCGGCGCATGTGCCAAACGGTCAAGCGCAGTTAAAGCTGTCAAAGCTCTACAACAACAACAACAATAACCGCAACATCAACAACAATGCGAACCAATGACAATCGAGCCAAGCGGTTCTCACACTCAAAAAAAACTTGTAATAAATGACGTTTCCTAGAATTTTTGTAGTAGAGCTGGTCTTTAAACACACACATATAAATAAAATATATATATATTTTCATTTGTTTTTGTTTTGTGCTTCTCTGTGCTTTTTTTTTTATTATTTAATTGCCAGAGCAGCGCCGGCGCACAAAAGGCACAGAGAGAGAGAGAGAGAGAGAGATACGAAATGCTGAATGAAGTCGGAATCAGAGAACTGAGAACTGAACGAACCGTCATTAAATGAGGCCAACAAAACTGCTGGAGAGGCCAAGCCAGCGAGTGTGGGAAAATATTTAGCGACTTCCGGCTGCGGTTTTGATTTTTTGCTCTTTTTCTATGGAGCTCATTATATGGCTGTCCGCCTCCGGAAGAGCTTCATTGATGATTGTGTTGGCTTATCTCTGGACACGCAGCCCAGGCGCCTGATGAAATTCAATCACTTTTTGCTGAAACTTGAGATGATGATAAAGTAAAAGGGATTTCGAGCTGTTTTTTTCTCAATATAAATTTTATTTAATGTGTTTTGTTTTTTGTGTTTTTGGGTATAGTACATTGAAGAATGTAGCGCCACTCTTAAGCCATTAACTTGGCTCTATTCGAGTGTACTGAAAGCAGCTCTCTCGATGCTTGAGCTGCCGGCGCACGGTTTCCATAGTCCAGCGCGCCAGTGCAAACAGCTGTCTTCCAGAGTGAGATGAGTAAGTTATCAACGCCTTGTGCCTCAAGGCTGCAAGTCTGCAATGCTGCAAGTCTGCCATTGCCATTCACCAGGGACGCCACATGGGTCCAGTGCTGTTGGAGCTGGTGCTGGTCTCACTGGGAGCCGGACTGCAACTGCCACTGGCACTGCCACATTCTGAGGGAGGAGGTGTCACAAGTGCTGGGCTTGGACTGCTACTGCTACTGCTACTGCTGCCGAGTTCATCTGTATTCTGAAGTGGCATGCCGACACCAATGGGCAGTGAGGGCACCACCACTTGCAAGTAGTTGAGACGATGACCCAAGTGGCTCATTAGCTGTGTACCCAGATCGACACTGACGCCGGGCACTGCTGCCAAAGTTTTCGACACCTCATTGGCGGCATGCACGTAGCCGGCACGGAAGCTCTCTGCAATGCTTAGCTTGGAGTCACCGCTGGAACTGGAGGCACTGCTGCTGCTGCTGCTGCCGAGGCGTAGTTGCTTTTGGGCGCGCAGCTTCTTCATGTGCTCGACAGTAAGCTCGAGTATATCTGCCTTCTCCAGGCGTGTGATGTGCTCCCCCTCCTGGGTTAGGCATTCCACCATAATGTCTTTCAGCTCATCCAGACACTTGTTGATGCGGGCACGACGCTTGCGCTCCAGCATGGGTTTCATGACCTTACGGTACTGATAAGTTTTCGACATTTCCATCTCTAGCACCATCTTGTTGAACAGTTAGTTAGTTAGTTGGTATAAAAGTTGACAATATAACGCGTAATCCACAGTTTTCAGTCGATCTTTTCGATGCTGCTTAATATGTCTTGCGTTGTGAACGCCGCAAAGTTGCTGCCTTGAATGATTCAGCTAGCTGTTCGCGTCGTGCTTTTTATAGGCTCGGCCCGAGTTTCGCTATGGCAGCGGGTGCGAGCGAGATGCGCATTTTGCCTCGTGCGCGACTCAACTTTTAAGTTCCTTTCTCCCTTGCGCCTGCTATCGTTGTTGGCTGGCTTCTGTTTACGTATGCGCTGTGTGTGCGACTTCAACGTGCGCGCTCTCTTTCTCTCTCTCACTACGAATGTGTGTGTGTGTTTGCTGGTGAGGGCAATAAAATGACTTGAGCTGCGGCTGCGCCTCTATCTTGCTGTTTGTGTGAGTTTGTGTGTGTGTGTGTTTGTTTGCGGTTGTGTGAGTTGTGATTGTTATACCGTGGGAAACTGTTTCGCAGCCGATTTCCACGACGACGGCTGCCTGCCTGACTGCCTGGCCTGACTTCTTCTGATTGTGCATGCTTGGGGTCTTTTGAGTTGTCCGGCCTGACGGTCTGACGGCCCGCCTTAAGAGCTCTGGCTGTGGCAGAGCGGCAGCCAAGCGAGCACATGCCTTCCATCCATAACAAGATGTTTGCATTTCAATTCATTTGTATGTGGCCGGGTATTTGGACTCGAGCCCAGAGAGCTCTCTTTGCTTTTGTTGTTTGTGTTGTTGGTGCTGTTGTTGTTGATGTTGTTGTTGCTGTTGCTTGTGCTGGTTTCGTCTTGGTCTTTGCCATGTGCCTTCAGCTTTGCCATCCATCGCCTTCGCCTTCACCCTTGCAGTAGCTTATGGCACGCTGATAATTGTGGAATCGTCATCGCGCAGCAGTTTTTGTTTTCTTCTCACTCACTCACACTCTCTTTGTTTTGCTTTTGTTATTGTATGTTGTGTTTTTTTTAACGCTTTATGGATCATTGATTGGGATCGTGGGCTTCGTGGGCCAAGCATTACGCTTTTCGTTTACATGATTATTCTTGATTGCCCATTGCGACCACTGCTACGTTCGATGCTTTTGATTTTGCTTTTGCTTTTGGGATCTGCTGTTGCTGGGTTTTCTGCATTTTTATTTTTACCTCTTCTTTTTTTGGTTTTTATTTTTGTTCGAGTATGGCTTATGCCTCGGACTACTTCTACCATTTGTAGACAATTACCGGCTTGACTGGGCAAAAGGCAAAGCGTTTATATTTTTCTTTTCTTTTTTTTTTGCGACGTGTGCGCGAAAGTCAGTTACGATTTGTTGTTGTTGTTGTCACTGGTTGTTGTTGTTAGCACACGCTATAAATGTTGTTGTTATGGGTATGGGTATGTGCAGTATGTGGCTCGTGGGGTGTTTTGAGGCTTTTGTCACGTCACGAGTGATTTGAACTTTTATTCAAGTACTTTTTTATTTCTAAACATGTGATTCATACCCGTCTATTCGCAATAAAAGCACATGCATATGTATGTATCATATCTCTGTTTAAGCTATTTATAGCAAATCTCACACCACTCGAACTTCACAATACTTAATTAGAAGTGCCGAAACGGCGACTTCATATCGAATATGACAACACTACAAGTGGCGCATCATCAACGGCACACACAAAAACAAAAAACAACAACAAACAGCAGCAACAGCAGCAACAACAACAGTAAACGGGCCACTAGACAAATTAAGTTGGCGTTTTGTACGCATTTAAAATGAGCTACAGTTAACAAATGTTAGCAGCCTCATCGTCATTTTGTTTCGTACACGTGTTGTTGTTGCTGCTGTTGTTGTTGCTGTTGTTGTTGTTGTTAGACCGTTAAGTGAGGCGCGAGCGTTGCTGTCAAAAAGCTGCCTGCTCCGGAAACGGCTAATTGGATTGAGAGTGAAAAGTGTGTGATTGTAAAGTTAGTGTTGTAAAACATGATCTCCTGTATTCCCAGCACAAAGCCATATAGGGGTCGCAATTGGATTCGATTACATGAGGGTTGCTTGCCGCGGATTGCCGGCAATGACATGGGTATTGAAATTAATAAAATTCTGTCTGAGGGTACTCTAAACATCATATATCATACGAATTTATTTTCAAACCAATAAAGACTTAATTATTATTATCAAGAAGTTATGTATAGCTGAAAATATAAAGATTTCTCATATCAACTAATGAAATAAATTTAGAAGAAATTTAATGAAATTTACAAAAAAACAAAAAACACTGAAAAGGTTATGTAGAAGATTTCAATAAAAAGTGTATTGAACTAAATTGCAAAACTGGGACTTACAAATTCTTGAAATTTTTTTAAAGTTTACATAAACTCAATCTGTGAAAAGGTTTATTAATAATAAAAACAGCCCCGTAAGTCATTATTTAAAAAATAAACGATTTAAAATGCAATATTATTAATTAGCAACAGTCCCAAGTTGGACTTTTGTTTTGTTGTTGTTTAGCGCAAGCCAAGGGTCTAAATGATTAAAGCATGACTCATTCACAGGCGCTGTGAACTAAATGCAATTTCGCAACATGCCAAATAAATGCGTATCGCATTCTTCATAGTCGTCCAAAACCAACTTCAATACACACACAAACACACACCAACTCACTCACACATTGATTCTCAACTTAAACACAACGAAGACCTCATTTCACCCGCTTTGGTCGTTTCGTCGGTTTTTTTTTCTTCGCTTCTCTCATTTTTGTAAAACAATTTTTATTTTTTTTATCGATGGCATACGCACGCGCGAATTTTAGTGCCCCCGCTGCGCCGGCGACCAACTTTGGGCCAACAACAACGGCAACAACAACAACAACAGCACGAGAGCGTGCACAGGCACAGGCCCAAGCCCAGAGACCAAGCCGGGCAGCAACAACAACAGTAACAGTAACAACAACAGCAACCACAGCAACTATAGCGTGTTGTTGAATTAATTTATATCCAACAGTGCGCTTTCAACTTTATTGCGCCGCGAAAAGCAGCCACAGCCAGCAGCGTCAGCAATGTGTTCAGCCACTCTCGTCGTTCCGAACCCCCCCCCCCCCCTGTCCGAGCAATAACCACTTGAATACCCCACCGCGCTCCCACAGCTCCATAACGCCGTCAGCAACCCACACTGAAACAGAAACAGAAAAACAGAGAAAGAAAGAGAGAGAGAGACCCATCTATACCGACAAAAGGCATATAAAGAGCGCTGCGACTGTGCGCGGGGTTAGTTGGTGGGGGCTGGAACGGAACAGAGGGGGGGACTGGTGCACACAGATAGTCGATACACACACACATGCGCAATGCCAGACCGTGGGAAACAAACTCGTGCCAGTCGTTTCATTGCTGTCAAATAATATCTTGATGGGGATCAACTTGAAAAGATTGGTTGGGGCTGGCTCGTTGCCGCTGCTGCTGCTGTTGTTGCTTCATGTTTCTGTTGTTGTTGTTGCTGTTGCTGTTGTTGCTTTTGTTGTTTGGCGAGTCGTTTGCTGGCCGCTGTTTAGGATGCGGTCGACGCTTTTGTTTTTTTTTTTGTTGTGTTGTTTTGTAGGTCTCTTTTTAGTCGTTTCAATACTTTACACATTTGTTCGTCATACCCCAATCGCTGAGTCTGTGTGCGTGTGTGTGTGTGTGTGTATAGTCATAGCCATGGTCGTAGCTTGGCTTTAATAAACCCGTTTGCCATCCGCCAAAGCGAGGCTGCGTCTACGTCTTTGACTGTCGGCTGTTAGCTGCTGGATGCCAGCACATACTCGCCGAGATCACATAAAAGACACGGCACGCCCCACACACTGCTCCCCCCCGGCCGACTCCCCCTTTAATGTCTGACCTCAACTTTTTGGTCAGCTCTTTCGTGAATGGTGGTGATGGTGATGGTGATGGTGATGGTGGTGGTGGCGGTGGCTCGCTCGCTTTTATGATGTACAACACACACACACACAAGTATTGTATAATGTATGAGTGTATGTGTATAGAGATAGTCATGCGAGCATCACTTGACACGTTGCCCATTATCTTGAGACTGCTTGGAGGCTTCAGTTCAGTCAATTCAGTCAGTTTACTCAAGTACATATATCACATTACCACAGAGAGAGACAAGAGTACACAAGCCTTACTCAATGCATCCCCAAGAGCTGAAGTGTAGGGCCCCCACTTTAAGATAAACATTTCCAAGTAGACTTGACGGGAGGGCAACTAAACATTTCACACACAGTCACTCACTCAATCCATTAGCTGCAACGATAAAACGTCCCCCCTAGCTAGAATCTAATGTCGTTAAGATCACTGTATCTTTCAGATACAAACAATGGTATAAATCCCAACGCGTATCACACACACTTTTGAATTGCTTCTCCCCTGCTCCCTGCCTGCGTGAACGAACAAAATTAATTAAAATATCTAAAAGATTTCAGTTGAGCAAACAAGGGTGCATTTCTGTTTTATATTCGAAATCGAAGACAAGTGGCAGCCACATTTGATGGCTGCAGGGTTTCAGGGAGTTGAGGTTCACGAGTTCGTGAGTTCGAGTTCCACCACAAAAACCAATCCGTGTGGGAAAGTTTGAAAAACGAAAACAGCAACAAATACCGCATAACAAGTGCGATTCGAAATGCCTATACAAATATTAATGTAGCTGGGACCGCAGGACGAATATGTGTTGTGGCAATGCGTGGGAATGCAGGTTTATGTTTTTCTCCAGATATCCCCTTGGGTACAAATGGACAGACAGACAGACAGCCTTTATGTTGATTGCCCATTAGGACAACAATTTGCACTCCTTTTAAACGTATGATCCCATACACAAATATCGTTGAGTCCTGTCTTTCCTTCGAGTCGTGAGAAATTTTCTGAAGGAACACCTGCCTGTTGTTAACTGACTGAACAGCTCAAAGCCACTTGAATATATATATTTCCTTACAAAATTTAGGTTACCGAAAAATTGTTTCCCACACTTCGTATAGCCGAACAGTTGCACTTTTTTCGTGTGTCTTTAGATCGGAGGGTACGTTTACGTTTACGTTTCCTCGCTGCAACTTCGTCGACTTCCTACACACAATTTGAAGGGGAAACAGGCTCTCGTCTCTGGGACTACCTGCTGCCCTTACCCAGCACACACAGAGAGAGAGAGAGCCTTTTGTGGCAGTGGCTTCAGATTTCAGGTTCTCGCTTGCTCACCGGCTAACAATCTTATCTTTGTCTCTCTTTTGCGGTGCCAGGGCATTCATTTTCAATAAGGGTGAGGTGCGTACCACGTACGCGTGTCTGTCGGAGGGTCTTGTTAATGTTTCCTTAACTTTGTCTCTCTCTCTTTCTGTTTAACTCTCTGCGTGTGTCTGTCTTTTCCTTCTTTTTCTTCGCACTGCTACAGGAAATGCATTTTGTGTCTGTTTGGGCTGCGCTGCTGCGCGGAGCTATAAAAGCGGGTTGCCTTTCGGTTGGAAAATCATTCTGACATCGTCAGCGTTCCAAGCAACATAGCTACACACACACAGCACACACGCTTTTCTCTATTTCAAATACTCAAAAATGTGCCAACAAGTCGCTATCGTCAACAACAACAACAACAAAATGAAGACCAGCTACAGCCTTAAGCAGGTCTTGAAAACCTTCTTCAAGAAGCAACAGAAACAACAACAGCACAAACAGCTCCAAAACAACTCATTGGAATCACTTGAATCAGTCGAAAATCTGCGCAACTCAGAGGTCGAGGAGGTCTACTATGCCGAAATCGATGAGAATGCCGCCAATGAGAAACTCGCTCAATTGGTTCAGGAGCAAGAGCTCGATGCCGATGCCGAGGAGGACATCTATGTTCCGGTACGCTTTGCTCGCACTCAGGCCGGCACCTTCTTCTGGACAACAAATCTGCAGCCAGTTGCCAGCGTCGATGCCGATTTGCTTCAGCCAGCCTACTGCTACTCCAGCCAACAGCATCCGTTTATGCAATTCCAGGATCGTTGGGCTCAGGCTTAAATCATAAAGAAAACTCAGCCTAATTCTCAACAACAACAAGCTTTAAATGCATACAACATTGTGATAGCAGTAGCGGCAGCAACGGCAGCAGCATCGTACTTAATCTTAACTCAACTCAACTCAGCGAATCCAGCGCTTCCATTAGTTTTTAAGTTATTGTGATAGAAAATGAGAGCTTTAAACAAAAAATGAAAATGATATTTTACAAAATACAAAACATACAAAAACTATAAAATTACTTTTTGTCTTCTAATTGGTTTGGGTTTTGGGTTACTGTTTAACGATCTAAACAAATCTTTTATCAGCATCCTTCATATGATGACGTCTGGCATTCCATACAATTGAGTAGCTGGTACATATTGTTTACGATATGTGAGTCTGTTTATGTTTTGTACCATAAAAAATATGATTCAGTCGTTTACGTGACTGATAAGAACAATCTGTGTCTGTGATACGGTGTCAAGTATCCCTACCGGTTCTAGTTAATGTAGAAAAATTGAGATTTTATAGAATGGAAATTTTTGAACAGAATGTTTGCAATAGAACAGAAATAAAAACAATAAAAATTTTAATCTTAAGGGTTTTTTCCAATATAAATATGGTTTGTATCTTTAAGAAGCAAAATACTTTTAGGAATGTTTTAAAAATGTTGATTAGGATAGATTAAACAATTTGGAAACAGATTAGTTTTTAATAAAAAAAATTTAAATATATTACATAATAATATTTATTTTAACAACAAATCTTTTTATAAACTTAAGTTGCAGTTCTACACATTTTTATTGGGTATGCATTCAAGTTCAATGACCTTATAAATCTTTACTAGTAAGCACTCTCTTTTATAAAACGACCTTGTCTTGAACTACCTTAACTCTATACGCATTCTGAAGCATGGCGTTCGTTGCCTAAGTTGGCAACCTGCCAATATGAAATATTCTCACTTACAATTGACATAGCTTACCTATACAGGCTCCAACTAAGCATTGGCTGTTGCAAGTTGCCTTGGAGTAAGGCCATCGGCACCTGTGTGTCCAAATACGGTGGTGTGGTGCATAGTTGCACGGATATCTTTGCAGCGGGGCTTGTCGCCGCGTGTCGTACAACTTATTTATTTATTATGTGCTTTTCTAGAAAGAAGAGAAATAAAGACGGAATAAAAGAAGGAGGTGAGGGAAAAACCCATATCAAAAATCACCATTAAAATGCAACATGTAGACGTCAACACCTTCCACACGGGCCTTTCACGGGCCAGTAACAACAGCAACAACAACAACAACTGGGCACACATGCAACAATACTCACATGCCAAGGCGTGTCGAGGCGGACGTTGAAATTGGGCATAAAAACAGTACCGCAAAATATAATCGTTCACAGTCAATCTGAAACCCTTTCCCCCAAATACCTCTCTCTATATTCTCTCTCCCCAATCAATCACTAACACATTTCTCCTACACTAAAAATGCAAATCGATGTCACACAAAAAAGAAGGTTGAGAGAAATGTGAATAAAATTCTGGTAGCGCCGTGACGTAAATTAAGTAGCAATATAAGTTTTCTGTTAAATGGGCTCCGACAGCGCATAATTAATTTCGTATGCGCAGCGGCAAAGAATTAAACGAATGAAAGAACCATCATGTGGAATTCACATTCGTGTTGTTGCTGTTTTTGTTGTTAATGTTGATGTTGATAATGCTTATGATGATTGCTGATGAACACTGCCAGCGGGCAAAAGGCAACCACGATAAGCATCTGTAAAACCCGACTCGAACCTCTATTCATTTGCATTTACATACACGTAAAGAAGAAGATTGCTTCGACGTACACTTGCATATAGTATGTACATACATGTACGTATGCGCCGCACTGTCTCTCTCTCTCTGAGACTGGTTACACTTTGTGTGGGTACTGTGGGTACACTGGGGTTTAATGTACCCAATTCTCAACATTTTAGCTAACCACAAAGTTGTCGTCGTTCTGTCGTTGACGGCGGCGGTGGCGGTGGCCGCGGTGACGGCCTTCGCGTGCGTGACCGGCATGCGCTTAACGGTCATTGATTGGCCAACTCTGTTGCCGTTGCTATTGCTGTTGCTGGCCAGTTCTTTGACCATGCCATGACTTGCCCGGCGCGGCGCGGCCCGGCTAAAGCCAGTTAGCTAAGGGCGCCGCAAGCAACAAGTGTGTGAACACATTAAACGGTGATTAGGTACGACCGAGCCGGGGTCTATTGTTGATGTTGTTGTTGTTATCCAAGCACTTTGTGTGTGGCAATGTTACCATTAAACAAACGAGGGACAATGTGGGCAAACTATTTATGTATAGTATACACAATGTTGATAATTAGATCTAAACGTCAAGGTAGTTTTTCATAATGTTCATGATCATGCAAATGATCATGTACTTGTTTTGAAATTGCATGTTCTAAATTTATTCTATTCATATTCATTAAAGATAATGTTGATAAAGGTTAAAGTAAAATTATTTATCATAATTTTTACAGAACTGTTACAATCCAAAGCTTTCGTCAATATTTGTATCAATTGAAAAGTAACAAGAATACTTTTTTACAGTTTACTAAGTACTAATGTAATTTAATATTAAAAAATAATAAATATAATAAAGTCTACTTTTGAGCGTATTACATATATTTACAACATGAAGTTCACCTTATGTATAATTGTTTTATGTGGTTTTTGTTTCTTCAGCAGAACAAAAGACTTAATTGTATGGTTATGTAAGCGATATACTAAATGTATGTACATAAACAAGTTCTGTGCAGTTAACTTAACTATCAAACGGGTTCAAACTTAACAAGATCTAAAGTTAAGTGGCTTGTGCCAAGATTTATCGACAAGCTACGTAATGAATCCTCCAATGTCCACCCCAAACTGTTGCTGCTGTTTTCTACTCCTCTTACGCTCTTTTTGATGTCCTCTACCAATTAACCATTGTCGTTTATTTAAAACTCGTTTAAGTTTACTTAATATGACTCGCAGTCTCAGTGACTCATTTAAGTTCTCAATAAATTAAATCACTCACTTCCTAATAGATTTTTAGGAAAAAACAACAAACAATAAACTCTGAATTTTATCTTTTAATTAACTAAAAGTTCCTCCAACTTCAACTCCCAGGAAATTTGTAAAAAAAACATCCGATGTCTTTCGCTAAAAATATTCACACACTATATCTTTTTCGAATTAAATGAGTTTTGTTTACGTAAATAAGACACAGACTCCAGAGAAACAAATGGTAAACAAATGGGTTGATGACATCGCGTTTTTTGGTAGCGACAACTGGCAAAAAAGTGTTTCCCCGAAGTTTTAGAGAAAAGAAAACAAAAACATATTAATACTGAAATGTTGTTTCGCTGAGATAAACAAGATACGAACTTCGAACACAACAATAATGTTGTTGTTGATTCATCTTGATTGCCGATCGATTGATGTATGATGACAGTTTTTGGCAGACAGGGCCGTCAATACACGTCAATTAGAGCACAACAAACTTACTCACCACGGTCACAGTTCGAGTCTAGAACAATGTAGATCAAAAATAACTACGTTTCACAGGTATGGTGCTGTGCTATCAGGGTGATTGCATTATCAGTGGCGCAGAGCTGATAAGAAAGCGTCAACAGCAGCTGCTGAAGTGGCTGCAATATATATAAAAATCAATGAATTTCCCAACAGTTAAAGCAATTGTAAACGATAGCTACCTTAAAGCACACGTAGTCAACTGACTGACCCACAAATAAAAAAATCAATTAAAAAAAATAACTTTTTCTAAACAAATTTTCATAAGAAAACCTACAGTTTGCACAATGAGTTCACTAACCATAACACTCTGCTGCTGTTTGGCGTTGCTGTCTGGCATAGCTGCCACTTCGGTGTCCAACAATGAAACGGCTTGTCCACAAATGTGTCCGGCCATCTATAAGCCTGTGTGTGGTTCCGATGGCTTCAATCTGAAGGAATTCGCCAGCTCATGCAATTTGTTGGCCAGCAATTGTCGCCGTGAACGCAATGCTGAGACAAGTAAGTCTCTAAAATTTTATTTATATTTTTTTCTATTTCTAAAGCTCTTTCCTTTAGCTTATGTCCAAACGGATATGGCCTGGTGTAGCTCTCAGGAGGTTACCGATCTGCGCAAGACACTGAATGTTAATCTGGAAATGGATAGTTGCCTCAAACCCTGCACCATGATCTATCAGCCCATGTGTGTGACCAATGGCAAAGTCCGTGGTCTTGTGCCCAACGCTTGCGTTTTGGATAACTTCAATTGTGTTCTGATGACCAAAAATGTGGAACCTACTGAACTGCTCCGCCTTCTAAAAGACGAAACATGTGACCTGTAAAAATAAAACGAGATTTATTGAACCTAATAATTAACTTGTTGACCATTGATACATTGTTCTTTCAATATGAAAGACGCTCGAATCGATTATGAAAATTAAATTAAGCTGCTGCAGATTTTTTACATGCTCAAATAAGTTTTAGAAACATTCTTTATCTTAGCATCGATCTACTTATAAGTTTTCCTCAGATATATTTTTGAATATTTTTTTATTATATACATATTTTATACTCTGATACTAAAGGTATATCGTATTTTGAAGCCCCGATCTTTTAATTATGGGATGCCCATATCATTGACTGGAAGATGGCTTGAATATCCCCGTAAGATCGGCATTCCCGTACTGCTCCTTTGCAAAAAGACTGTTTAACATCCATTAAATTGTTTGTTATAAGAGTAGCCCGCAGTCGGTTGCCACCGCTTAAAAGTTTTCACTAGTTTATTTCGATAATTTACTAACTTTAATACTTCTTCCAAATATCTGTTTAAGAATTCAATAAACTTTTCAAAATTTTTAAGTGGTACAAAAGTTTTTCATTTATTTGCAAATTGATATCACATTAACAAAGTAAATATTGCGCAAAGAAATAAATAATTGTGCGAACAAAAATATAACTTTAAGAGTTTAGGGCCTCTCAGGTGTGTTTTGACTTTGTTTCCTTTTTGAGTCATGCTCCCCAGACACAGTGTCACGAGGGATACCCAAAAACAAAACAAAAAAATGAGATCTGTTATAGATTGTTGCTGTTGTGGACAACAACCCTGGGAGCTTAGTTTGGGGCTAGCAAAGCGTGCCAGGCAATTGGCTAAAGCTTTGACAGAGCCAGGCGTGCAGCAGATCATCATCGACGCGCTCCTGTGTATTGGCCCAGAAGAAGGTGCCGTTGTCGGTGCTAATATACTGTAACGGTAACTGCAAATCCCATAATGTGGGCGTGGACGTGGATGTAGGTGTGGGCGTGGGCGTGAACTGTAAGCTATTGTGGCTTGTGCTGCTGCTGTCGATGTTGGTGTTGTGATGTGTGTGTTGACAATTGCGTCCATGCTGGCAGGCATTGCAGCTCTGTGTGCTAACCTTTTCCACATACACACTGCTGATTAGTGTGGGCGTATTGGGCGGTGGTGGCGTCTGTGTCAAATCCTCCAGCGCCACCTGCTGCTGCTGCTGGCTCAGCTCAGCGGCAAACTTAGTGATAGTCTCATCGGGCGTTATTGTTGCTGATGTTGTTGTTGTTGTTTTGCTGTCGCCGAGCAAATCCAGCTGTGGCAACAGCACCAGCTGTGTATTATTGAGATCCACATTGTTGGGGTGCGGCTGTGAGGTTGGCCTACCCTTGCCGCCCACTGTCAGTAAGCGTCGCAACGGTTGCCAAACTTTGCGCATGCGTCTTCCCGTTTTGGGTGCCATTAAAACTGTTGTTGTTGCTGTTGCCGTTGATGTGATGTTGTTGTTGCTGCTGCTAGCGGTCAAGTTTTTAGTATCCAAATACATGGCGAGATATCTTTATTGAAGTCTGTGTGTGCGTTATAAGTTTTTTTTTGTGGTTTAGGAGCGAGCGAGCGTTGCGTGTGCGCACCTCGCGAGAGTCGTTCGTTTTCTGATGCTGCTGCGCCATCCGGCGCTCATATTTATATATGAGGCGCTGCCGCTGCGCTGCGCTGCGGTGCGGTGCGCTGCCAATGGCCAGTCAAGAGTGAAATCGTATGCCGGCTGATCTCACGAGCACCGTTCGAAATTTGAGTGCACTCTCATGCACACACACATATATATACACATGCAGACACTTATTCTCATCGATGATGTTGATGAGGGAGAGGGAGCTGCTTTTTATGTGCGCGTATTTCCCAAATAAATTCCAACAGGAATCCACAAGCTTGTGTGTACTTTTCCCATGCACGTACAATCGACAAGGGCCGCTTGATGAGTTTTGGCTGCAGGTAGATGAAGACGACGCCGTCTGCACAGTGGTACCAGTGCTGTTGTGTAGGAGTTAAAAGAACTAATTGGATGACAATTGTGTTTTAAGAAAGGATATAAGGATAATTTAATAAGTATTATTAGCAAAAATGTATATAATCTGTAGAAGGAATAACAGCTGCATGTTATTTTTTAACGTAAACATAAAAATAAATATATACATTGGTTTGGCGTTTTAAGCTGCTTGTTTTCAATATTTATACAAAAATAAGCGACTTATCGCAATAAAAATCGACTTAACAACATTTACTGAATTTTCTTTACAAATTAAATGTATTAGCATAATAAAAAACAAAAATTTATGTTGAATAAAATAAGCTAAAATCAAGTTATGAATTTAACATTAATAATTGAATGAAACAATATATTTCTATAACTATTTTTATAGTTTGAAGAGATTCACGTCTCTAACAACGTATATATCTAAAATTTTGTATTAGGATAGTTTTGTCATATTTCCGGTATCACTATTAATTTATAAATAAAAAATTCACTTCTTTTAATCGAGAACAAATTATTTTGCAACCAGTGTGCAATGCCTGTTCCGTCATTTATGCACGACTGACTTTGTTTTCACATTCACACGGTACCCGAAGACGGAGCCAGAGCCAGAGCCAGAGCCCAGTAGTTGTTGCCGGTTGCTGGTTTTGCTGCTTGTCCAGCTGAAGCCGTTTTGGGCGCAGTGACGTAGCCGATTTCTTCACATACCACAAACTGGGGGCAGCAGCAGCACCTGTTCCATTTAAGGCCCCTGTAAACTAAGACGCTGCGCATTTCCGTCCTGGCGCAGGCGGCGCACCGTTGCGAGTGTGGGAAAGGGCTTATAAGAATTTCACTTGGGTTGTTTCGGGTTTTAGGGTTTTCGGGCACTATTGTTGTTGCTGATATTTTTGTTTCCTTTCTTGTGATTTTTTGGTGTCTGGTTGTGTTGGTGTGCTCTTGTTGTTATTGAGCAGCTGTTATTGCTACTTGTTCGCCTGTTTGTTGTCATTTATAATCAAGGCACTGCACAGCGTCGCTGATAAGTTCATTTTACTTATGTTTCGTTCGTTCGATTCGATCCTTGCCGATGGGGGTTATGACATGTTGTTCACACGCTCCGCACAAAGGCAGATCTAATGAGGCCATGACCTGATTCCAACTGAAGTAGTCCTTTGCTCTTTCCCACACAACGAATACGAAAAAACAGCATCGGGCCTGCCTAGTCTTGAAAACTAGTCACTAGCCACGTCTCTGTTGAGTCGTCTGTTTACCAGTTAGTTTGCCTGGCCGTGGGCCAAAAGCAACAAACTCGTGCCAATCGCGTGTACACCGCACGCCTGCAGCCTTGTGAGCCACCGTCTGTGCTGTGCTCCATCGCTTTGGCCGCCATTAATCTTGAACTCTCCGCTGCACGTCGTCGTTGTCGTTGTAGTCGTCGTCGTAGTCCGTCGTCCGTCGTCCGTCGTCTTCTTTGCTGTCATTGCCCCGCACATTTGCCCCCAATCAGCGCCTAGCTTTGAACTGCACGTTTGGTAAATTGAAAGCGACTTTAACTCCATCTCCATCTCTGACTATGACTATGACTGCAACTACAACTACAACACAGCAATAGCATTGGCAATAGCAATAGCGACTAAGACTCGATACTTCAACTGCGCCTCTGTCTCTAAGCCAAGCTGCGCATGCGCCTGCCTTAACGCCTTATTGGCCGACAGTACGCCGGTACAGACGGATACTAATGCCAAGTTTGCGTCTTTGCTGTTTTTTGAACACTCTCTCACTTTGCGGGTTGATCTCGTCTGAGCTGGCTTGTATGACTAACAATTATTAAATGATTGTTTATGATTATAAGCTATTAGGAAAATTACCAAGATTTGCGATAATGTTTTTTTATATTTAACATAACTTGTTTGATAAGAAAATTAGAAACATTTGTATTTACAAAAGTACAGTTAGTTCTGTTACCCATTAAGTAATTTTATCCTGAAATTGTATTGAAGAGCTTGTAAAATAATGCTGTAAATGATAGTAGAGCGAAAGTATTTTTAGTAGCGATAGATAAAAACTTTCTTGGAATAATGTGGGCCAATGATAAGAAAACAGAATTTACAAAGAAATTTGCTTTGCCCAGATACAATTAAAAACAGTTTTTGCATATTATATATATATTTTTTTTCTATATTATATATTTCAATATTTAAATGTTGTGAAATAGTAAAAGAAAAGGATTTAAAGTAAATGCGAAAACTGTGAAAGAGTATTCGCGTTTCGTCGTTGTGCTGTGCCGATTAATGTTTTTTTTTGTAGCCACAAGCATCCATTTGGCTTTTGGCTTTTGGTTCACACGGCAGGCGACCAAAGCGGCAATACGGCAATGCGGCAACGAGTTTTTGCGCAAAGTTAGCGCAAAGCTTAAAAATATATATGACAAGCAATTAGTGTGCATTGAGGTTAGTTGAAAATGGTTTTGGTTGCGGCTTGTGGCTGCTGTGATTCTTCGTACACATACATATGTGTATGCATGTTTAAGTATGCTTGTGTTTGTATGTGTGAGTGCTTTGCATGATTGGATGAAACTGCGTTGCTCATACGACACGTGTGACAACAAAGTTGAAAGTTAAGTCAGCATGTAAGTTGAAGCTGCCTGTTTTTGTTGTTGTTATTATTGTAATAGTTGTTGCTGTGTTGATGTTGTTGTTGCTGTTATTGTTGCCACTGTTCGAAGTCAGCAGAAAAAAAGGCCAAGCCAGCGTAACCGCAAAACAGCAGCTAACGGAAGTCATGGGCAAAAGACAAACAAACAGACCCAACCAGAGATTCTGCAGCATCATGGGAACTGCTTCGACCGGCAAAAAAGAGAAGAAGAAAAATGTCGCGCCAAGCATAAGTGTCATATTTCTGGAATGGCGATAAATACGGACAAAAAAGAATACAGGCAACATTTTATAAACATTGTATGTGTGTGTGTAAACGTGTGTGTGTGGTCACAGCTCGCCACAGCTGGCCACAGCTTAGCCCAGTAGCTTTGGTCGAGATCAGCGGGTAAGGGCAAACAAAATATCATCTCAGAACGACAACCGGATGTTGAAGTTTATGGCGCTGTACATTGAAGGCAACAATTTTTGGCTATGCAAAACATTTGTTTAGTTTTTTATTTCGGGAATCTGTAAAGTTGTAAGGAAAGCTTTAAACTGCTCGCCTTAATCGATACGCTTCAACGAAATGTTAGCCACTCAATGTTGTTTCAGTTTGTGTTTTTGTTATTGTTGTTGTTGTTGCTGTCGTATCATCAGCCAAGCATGCGACATAATTGCGCGAGTTAAAGCCCCCCAAACAAGCGGCAGCAACAATAGCAACAACAATAACAACAACATCAGCAATCATCAACAACAACCAGCAGCAGCAGCAACAACAAATACAACAAAAACAATAACAACAACAAGCAACAAAACATTTCAGCAATCCATCGGATCGCATCACAATCCAGCCATCCGTCCAACGTGTGGGAAACACACGACAAATCTGTTTCCCACGGTCTCGTAAAGTAGGCACAACACAACACACACTCTCAGTAGGCTCCCATTTATATGCATATGCATGTGTGTGTGTGTAAGCGAGAGCACCAAAGACCCAACGACGACGACGACGACTACGACGAATAGGAGCCGCCGTTGAAGCAGCAGCGCAACTGTCATCATTGACAATAAGTATGACATGGACGATCGCAACGGCGACGGCAACGGCAACGGCAGCGGCAATAGCAGTGGCAGTGGCTGCAGAGAGCCACGCGCAGAGACACTCTCATTCCAAATCTACACAAATCCAAAGCCCCGACTTCGACTCCCGCTCGGCAATCAATTTTGAAAGAAGACGACGACGCGCGCCAGAGCGCAACAGGGCACGCTCTCTCGCTCACGCTCATTCACCGCAATGGGGTAATACGCCAAAGAGAGCACAGTGGGACAGACTGTGTACTCGAAAGGAAATACTAGTTGCCGTTAAGTGTTTGAATATATATGAATGTAATATAAAATATATCTAAGACAATAATATTTGACTTATTTATTATATGCTTTTAGAACTTTTAAACATATTTAGGAAAAATTCAACATTTAAGCAAAACTTATTAATTGTAATATTGTTATTTATTAATAGTAAATTATTCTTTTAGGGACATTCAAAACCAACAATTTGAAATATGCATTGCATACTTTAAGGACAAATTTATCCTTTTTCAGGACTCTTGATAATTTAATTTAATAAAGGTCAACCACCTTTCTTATTCATATAAGAAAATCAAATTTTGAAACAGTAATGTAATGTAAGTACGCATAGTTTAGAATACCCATAAAAATATAGCTTTCAGAAAAAATTGTATAATAATACTACAATATTTTGAAAAGTTTCAGTTCTTCCCTGCGCTGAAAAGTATGCAATAAAACAGTTGAAAAATAATATTGATGTAGTAAATTAATAATAAATAACAAAATATATATATCTGTGCATTATTTTCCAACAAGAGAGTGAAATCTCTATTTGACCATTCACTTAGCTTACCAACTCAAATTAACTAACTATAACTAGGCTTATTAACATCAACACATTGTTGATCGAGTAAACCCACTGTGCAGTGCTAAACTGACAACCCCAACCCCAATAAACCTGTGCCTGCAACGGACTTCACAGTAGCCTCTCTTTGTGCGCGCTGCCGAGTGCCGCTGCCGAGCCGAGACCGAGCGTCCGAATGCCACCACAACGCTCAGCGCTTGTGTGGCTCTGTGTCTCTTTGTGTCTGTGTGTGTGTGAGCGATCATGCGGGAGCTCTGGGAGAGCGACGTCGTATAAAAGTAACGTTGGGAACTTGTTTGCCACTCATTTCACAAACGTACCGCCTGTTGAACGGAACGCTTAGCGCGACGCACGTGCAACCGGCCCCCCAAAGAAATTACAAACTACAAAGACCGATATCTACGTGAATATGTGCGTCTAGCTCGGACGAAATAAAGCAACAACAAAAATATATCAAACAATAACCGAAACTGTGTGTGTGTGCGTGCCTCGAATCACAACATGGTCATGGAGATGTCCAAGACATATCAGTACCGCAAGGTGATGAAGCCGCTGCTGGAGCGCAAGCGACGAGCGCGCATCAACAAGTGCCTGGACGATCTCAAGGATCTGATGGTGGAGTGCTTGCAGCAGGAGGGCGAGCATGTGACGCGCCTGGAAAAGGCGGACATCCTAGAACTAACTGTGGATCACATGCGCAAGCTCAAACAGCGTGGCGGACTCTCACTGCAACCAGTTGTGGGTGGGTCAGGTGGCGGTAATGCCGCCGTCGCCGCCTCCAATACCAGTGCCGCCCACGTCGAGTCCTTTCGCTCTGGTTATGTGCATGCAGCCGATCAGATTACACAAGTGCTCTTGCAGACGCAGCAAACCGATGAGATTGGTCGCAAGATAATGAAGTTCCTATCGACGCGACTAATTGAGTTGCAAACCCAATTGCTGCAACAACAACAGCACCAGCACCAGCAACATGAGCAACAATCTCTGCCTGCCGTCGGCTATGCATCGGGACGCTTGGCCTTTCCGCTGTTGAGCGGTTATGGCGCCGCCGCCGCAGCCAGTTACAGCGCCTTTCTGGCGGGCAAGGACGAACTGATCGATGTGACATCCGTGGATGGCACTGCACTATCCGAAACGGCGTCGGTTAGCTCGCAGGAGTCGGGCGCCTCAGAGCCTGTCTGGCGGCCGTGGTAATGGCGGCCGTGCTAAACGAGCCTGGCGACATCATCTTATTTCTAGATCTTATCTTTAGTATTCCAAATGGCTATTAACCGTTCGCTGCTGCAATCAACCGCAGCAGCCAACAACAACAGCAAAATCTGTTGTCTTCCAAAGCAAATTGTCGCATTGAAATCGTTTATATGATTTTTTGTGGAGTGTGGCATTGTTTTTAAATACTTTTTAAGTTTATTTTGATAAAGTTTGTAAATTGTATATTTCAACTGTGATAAAACTAAAGTACATTGCCGCTCAATTCAATTTCGAGCGCGCAGACTTCCTAATAATTTTTGCTAAAGTTTCCTAGAATTAGAAACGTTTGAATTATGTGTGTTGTTTATAAAGAATATTTACATGAATGCGCATGATTAAAGTTACTAAATTAAGCTTTAAATAATTTATAAATGTTAATTTAGCAACTTAAGATGAATAAACAAAAAATTCTCAAATCAAAAAAAACAAATTGTCTATTTTTTTCCAAATAATTTTTGGCGGTGAAAAAAATTTGGTATTCTCATTACGTGCCAATTGAATATGTTACAACTAATATAGTAGTTTTTCATATATTATGATATATCGTGATGGAATCTAATAATAAAACGATTGGTTTATTTTATTGAGGATAAAGTTTACAGTAAACAGATTATTAGCTAAAGTGTTCTCAAAACTTGACCATTATTAATCAAATGTTCTGAAGTTTAGGAAAAAAATCACGGTTTTAGCAATATGTATCTTTATTTCTCTCATCCGATTTATAAATTTAAATAAATTTAAATAAATTTAAATAAATTTATCTAAAATTTGACTTTTTTTGTTACAGAAATTAAAAATAGTCTATATATTCCAATCTCAAGTTCAAGTAAAGGCATCGGATCTTAAATATGTTATAGCTTGTAGATGCTTATCTATTGACAACAAATATGTGCTGAGTATGCATTCAATGAATTTTCAAGCATGTCTTCACAAGTCTTCACCTCCAGTGCTCCCATTACAAATGTGATCTACTGCCACACACACACTCTCTTACACACATGCAGACAGATAGACATGTGTTGACTTTTACTTTTTTATCAGTTATAAACATCTCCAGATTTCATGCAACAAGTACACCAGCATATCTGAAGTTGCCGTCACATACAAGCAATTAAGAGCTTGTTGCTACTGTAAATAGATGTCGCTATATACATAGTAGATACAATCATATGTGCACAGAAAACTGATTCATTTATGTAATAAATGCTGCGGGGTTTATTCGTCTTCTTTTCAACATAATTAAATAAATGCATAATCCAATTGGATATGTCTCGATCAAAGATCCGATCATTCGTTCCTGATTAGATGTTTGTAAACGGCCAGAAACTGGTTAGACCTGCACTGGACTGCAAAAACCACCCTTAAAATTAAGTTGGAAGCTGTTGCTTTCACTCTGATTTTCTTACCTGCGTGCAGGTAAAGACATAAACAATAAGCTAGGTTCAGAAAAAAAGGAACACGAAAGGGACCCAGGTAGACCCTAACCAAATAAAGTGGATTAGTCGGTGGACAATGAGTCACGCTGATTAACAATGGACTGCAGTTATGCAAAGGTTATTAAGTAGTATTTTCGATTTCTGTATAAGGGCTAAAGGTAGCTGAAAACTGCAAGTCATTAAAGAATGAGAACAAAATTGTTTGATTTTTCTTTTTTAAATTGTATATATATTTTTTTAGTTATGAGTTAAAATGTATCACAATTTTTTGTTTGTAAAGCTGAGTTGAGTGTTGCGCCTTTCAGTTAATTTTTGTTTTTTTTGTTTGTATAAATTAACAGAAGACGCTTTAAAGCTGGAAGCTGGAACCGCTGGCTCCAAATGGAAGACATTGTTGCATGGTGCTCGTAATCATGATCATGATCAGTTGATCAGATGATGATGATTTAGGCCTGAACCCAACGATCCTGGTACTGTGCGACGGCAATTTCGTTGGCTGTGCTGCAGTACAGTGGCTCGACGAGGTCGTTATCAGCGGGCAGATCGGAGGTGGCGGTCCAGAAGAAGGTGCCATGAGCGGTGCGCACAAAGTGAACTGGAACTGTGGGCATTTGTTCGTACTCGTAGTCTTCCATTTCGCAGGAGGCGGAGAGACGCTCGTTGGCTTCATTTTCGTAGGACTCAATGGAAACGGCGCAGCAGGATTTGTTGGCAATTGATTCATTGCGGCTGTTCTCAATGGATTCCAATGATTCCAATGAGTTGGCCTTGTGTGTGTTTTGCATGTTTTGCTGCTCCTCGACTTGTTGTTGCTGCTTGAAGATCTTCTGCAGCAGTTTTTTAACGCTGTATGACTTCTTGTTTGATTTAATGGTCATGTTGTTGCTGTTGTTGTTGATGATGTTCTTGTTCTGGCACATTTTGTTGTGTGGTGTGTGCTGGTAGCTGTGTTGTTGCTGTAGTGAAGTTGTTTACTGTACGAAGCGCAGTGCTCGAATGATGTCTGATCCTCTGAAACGGCTGCCTTATATACCCGCACAGGACCAACGAACGATCGACCGAACGAACGAAACCCAAGCCGACAGCAGGTCAGAGACGGGCAGAGAGGCAGGCAGAAAGATACACCAGATACACTGCGAGTGTGGGAAAGTACAAGGATACGTGCACAGACAAAACGAGTAAACGAGAAAATCCTGAGCACACACATGCACGCATACACACAAAGAACGGCAGGTGTGTTTTCGAAACGGACGGCAGGGACGGACCTGCACGCCATTAACCTGCGTGCGTTGGAGTGTATCGGCATGTCTGGCTGCACTGCTCGCACCTGTTATGTGTGTACAGCAATTTTATCCTGCGCCAGGATCGTGAGAAGCGAGACTTTCTACCAGTTCCCACAGTTTTTCGAAGGATCCTTTTTCGAGCCTATTGAAAATAACAACAACAACTAAACACAAAACAGAAAAGAGGAAAAAAAAGAATCTTTTTGCTGATCACTTTTGGTTTTTATATGCTCCTCAGAGTAATGTTATCGTTGTTGTTGTTCTTGTTGTTGCTTGCTTGCAGCTCTTTATGCACTTATCTCGTTTTGGTTGGCATAGAAATCCCTTCTTTTTTGTTTTTGTTTTTGGGTCTTGAACACGTGTGCAGCCTCGTCCCCCGAAAACGTGGGAGAATATTTTCAATTTTCAACGCTTGAACGACCCAAACAATTAATGGCCTGACAGCAGAGAAGCCCAGATCAACTAGTTGAATAGGCAAACACAGTCCCAGTCAAAGGACTGTGTGGACTTGGGACCATTTAATGCGCTGTAATTTGAAATTTATAAAAAATTTTGTATTGCTCGAGGCGTTGCCCAAAACGAGCGAGAAAAAAGAGGATCATAAAGCGAATGGGGGAGAGTTAAAAAAAAAGAATATGAAACACAAAAAAAAAGAGCCTTAAAAACGTGTCAGGCATTCTAAAGCCGAAGGAGTTGCTTTTAATTTCATTTTGGATGGCACACAATTAGCAGACGAGTCGATGGGTTTCGTTCCCCTCCCCGCTGCCTCTGCTGCGATGTTCTTGTTGTCTATACCTTATTATTGGAGGAGCCGAGAGCAGCACGCACAGCACGTTGTCCTTTTTGGTTGGACTTGGTATCGGTCGCAAGTTGGACACGTGATGGCGCGTGAGGCGTTGAGTCTCTGGCACTAGAGCAAGAACCATGGGAACGTTTTCTGGGACGAGCCTGTACTTAATGGATTGCCTTTGACCTGGCCATAATTATTTGAAGCCCATGTTGAGTTCCTTTTTTTATTTACTTCGTTTCTTTCTTTCTTGGAGCTACACTTTGTGTAATTTTTAGAGACAAATTAAGAACCGAACGTTGGTGATCCTGGTGAGAAGTTGTAGGCTGGCGTTAACAGTTCGTCTTTGCGTTATCCTATTGATGTGTTCCTAGATGTATGGCATGATTATGGGGTACGATTTGAACTTATTGTTATAGTTATTGCTTGGGTTGGACGAGCTGAGTTGTGTGTATGTGTTTTTGGTGTTCATCTCTGAGCTCAGCTTAGCTATTGAGGTTTAATTAGAAGAACAGGGCTCTCTATACACGTAATCTAGTGATTTGTTGGCACAATAAGGAAATAAATAGTTTAACACATAAGAAAGGAAAGTGACAGGTAAGAGTGTTTGAAGAAGAAAACTAATGCAGTTCAAACGCTTTGGTATATGGTGAGATCTTTATATTAAAGTGTAGATCAATGCATTTATACTACAAACTTGATAAAAATTAACAGTAAAATTAATATAATATTCAAATTATCCCTCCGTTTAGCACATGGGTCCAATCAGACGTTTTTTGAACCGTACGATATAGAGAAAAATAAAAGAATTGTCAAATATTATGTGCGGAGGATTAAAGGGAATAATTTAAATATTTTCATACTTTTTTTTTTGTATAAAACCAAATGTTGTATCTCTATTATGGCTTATTTAATAACTTCACTCAATTTACCACAAAACATTCAACAATTGATGACTTTTTCAGGCAAACCTACAAACAATACGGCATATATTTTGACGACTTGGTTTTTGCCAAAATATTTTTTGTGCCACTTTAGTTTTTTTTTGTTTCAAACAATAAATGAAAACAAAAAATGGATAACATTTCGAGGAATTTGTTCTATACGAAAGAATATATAGTAGCTCAATTCGCTCAAGTTGTGGCATTTGTATTGATTGTATAGATATGTTTCAGGGAATTAGGAATTACGGCCTTTCGGTGTTTTGGTCAACTCATGCTACCATATCATTATTATGCAGGATTATTTGTTCTAATTGTGTTCCGTCCTTGGCACAATTTTCAGTTGACTCATTCTCCGAGTTTTCATTTCATGGCCCACGTGCATGCCCATAAAATAGACAACCAACTATGGCTCACCAAAAACCCAAAAGATATAAAAATAGATTGTTCGAAAGACCCCGCTGGGGGTCCAGAGGCACAGAGATAGACTCTGATAGGAGCTACCACTGTAGCGGTTTTGAGCTACCGTGGTTCTCTTGTTGGCCCAGAAAATAACGAAAGAAAATCGTTTCCAATGAAATCTTTGACCTGCTCGCTCGATGAACACGTGCACTGATTTCTTATCGTTGCCGATCATTTAAGGTACAGAAAATTGGAGATTAGCCCAGAAAACAAAAAAAAAAGTAGGAAAATAAAAAAAACGTATATCAACAACAACCTGACCCCTACTGCTTGCCATTGTTTGCAAGTGTTTAGAAACTCCTGGCCCTAGAGTGTGCGTACACACATGCACTGCGATTGGGATTGGGTATGGGTATGGGATTTTGGATTGAAAACTGTAGAACGTGATTCGTCTTGTTTGAACACGTGACGACCTGGTTTTTGTCGCTGCGGGATGTTTGGTGTTACGACGCCGTTTCCAAATCAACAGCGTCGCCAACTGACACGTCTTCTTGATGTACTACCACTACGTACAGCAAGTGCACACGAGAGAAAACCTATACATGGATGCGATCCGTTCGAAGTGAACGTGCGTAACTTGCGGGCGACGAATTTTCACACATGTGGCGTTGCGGGGAAATGCCCAAGTAACATTCTTTGGCGGCCGTCAGGTCCGGTTACAGGACACGGGTTTTCCACTAAACACGCTGTCAATACTAACTGTGCCCAATGTTACGGTATTTCCGTTATTGCCGGCCAGTGTGAACTTCAAACGAGGCGTGCGAAAAATTCACCCGAATGTAACCGAAACGGCAACGATCGCACTTGAGTCTAGTCTAGACTAAATGACGCCGCTGATTTCGCAGCTCAACTTTACATAGAACAAAATTTTTATTATAAGTGAAACCACAGAGGATTGAAAATGGGATATGGAAAAGAAACGTTGAACTTATAAAACTAGCTTTTTAACAAAAGAAATCGGTATAACTTTAAGGGATCACCATACAAGTTCAACGACGAAAACGATAAAAAAAAAATAGTTTGTTTTATGAAGCCACACAATTTATTATCTTGAAAATCCTTGTATTAAATGAAAAACAAGGTTATTGTAGTAACTGAATTGCTTTAAAAAAAGGAAAGTTTTTTATAAATAAACGAATATATTAAATTTCAGACAAGATTTTGTTTTGTGTAGCAATAGAGATAAAGTCATGTGCGCTACAGTTAAAATAACAATCGCAGATACATTTGAATAGCGACCCACGCGGCGGTTTTGTAATGATAAAATAACACACCATAACACACACACTAGGAAAGACTGAAAACAGACCCAAAACACTCGTAAAATCGCTATAAAAATATAAATGGGAAGAGACTCACTCGAACACACATGTGGGGTCCTTTTTTGTCATCATATTACATGCAAGATAGAGAGGCAGACGGAGGCGCACTTGACACGAGACTGTGCGACATGTTAAATTATCTTTTTAGTTTACAAATTAGTATGTGCGATGTGCATTGCACATGCGGGACACAATTCTCCGAATGCAGACATTGTTAGTTTAGGACAAGGATCAATGGACAATAATAAAACGAACAGAGTCGCTTTGCTTTTTTTTTTTGCCGCCCATCACTCAACGGACGTGCAATGTACAAAAGGGGTTGTAATTACAGTTTAACTCGGTATCGACGCCCTCCCTAAAAACGAGCCTTAACAACAACAACAACTATAACACCATAACCACACCGAACACACCAAGCGAACCACAGCAAGTGGTCCGATTCTGGTTATATGCAGATTCGATGGCACAACACGTGCATGTTGGTAAGCTGAAGCGTATGGGAGGGAGGCACAGGTCTTGAACTCGTTTTTAAGGGGCGTCAATGATCGATGCAGCTAAGGTTTCATATGAAAACTAGCTTAAAGGGCAGGACAGGACCTCCTACTTGAGACCCTCGGGAGTTCGGGTTGCCTCACACTCGATCTCACAGCTGGGGTGTTTGCTTTCGCTCGACACGTTTCGTTTACAAACCGACTTTCTGGGGAGCCTCTGAAACATAAACATGCACCACAAAAACAAAAACCATTTAAATGAAAACTCATTGAAATATTCAATATATCTTCATTTTGGTGCCTTTTTACCCTTAATCTTTCATCCATTTATTTAATCGTAAGTATGTCTAGGCCCATTTTATCCTCGCCAAGACTAATTACAAAACTGTAGACGCTGGAATCCTGCTTCGAATACTGATAAGCCTGTGACTTAAGTGCTGTCTGTCCCTTGTTGGATAGGATATCTTATTTTCTTCAGATTGGGTTTCAGCGCAAACACAAAATCAAATTTACTGCCTAATGCACAGATTGTCAATGCACATCACGTAGTCTGATCTCGATAACAACAGTAGACAAAGAAATGTGTCAATATTATGAAGCAACATTAACAGGTCCAGACCGAGGGATATTCGTTGAAAATTAGGTACAGTTTCGACAAACTGGAAATTGCGTTTGTAGTCATTGAAGGAATGATCGTGCACAGATATTAAAGATTTTTTAGCGAAAATATAAGCAACTAAATAATTGGCAGCTTATAATGGGATATTAAGATATATTAATAAAATATGTTTCAGAATTTTTAAGTCATGTTTTTATGTTTCATGATCTTTTAAAAATCTTGTAAGATATAAACTAAAAATGTGGTTTTATTGACGTCCCTATAAGTTTGTTAGCTAAAACAATGTTTTTATATACCTTTAAGAACCTGTAGCCTACCACAAATTATCTTTGAAATATTAAAAATACAAGTAGTACCCAAAAATGCTCCCAAGTAATTTTAAACACTTTAAAAGAAAAAACTGTAACAAATTGTTTTTGTTGTTTGTATAAAATTTAATAAATACGCATATAAGTTTTTTGTTTTCCAAGTTTTAGTTTTATTTCTATTAAAGCTTTTGAATGTTTCCTTAATGTCTAAAGTTAGTATTTATAATCTCTTATAACTAGTAAAGCTTGAGTTTGGTTCCTTAAAAGCTAGATGTGTGTTTTTATGTCTATCTAAAGCTCTTGTTGTATCACAGTTACATCGATTCAATTGGAAGACATGATTCGTTGTTATATGTAGTTGTAGTTGTAGTTGTAGTTGTAGATGTTGTTGTTTCTGTTCTTGATTGAAGTTGTTCATTGTTGTTTTACCATGGACGCCACATTGGATTGTTGGCTGGCTGTGGGCTGATTGCTGACTCTGAGCCCTCAGCATCACTGTGATAGCCTGAGGACGCTGGACTACCAGGACGACTGACTGGCGAGGAATCCAATTGGATTTGCTGCTGTTGCTGCTGCTCAGATGATTGATCTGATTGAAGCATACGCTGGAACTCCACGCCCAGATGTGTCATCACCGTTTTGCCAACGTCAACGCTCATTGCTGGCGTGCAGGCCATCACACGTGAGATTTCGCTAACGGCATTCATGTAGCCATTCTTAAAGCTGTCCATGGGCACTGGAGAGACAGGCGCCTGCTGCTTGATGAGCTGTTTGCGCATGAAGACAAGTGCCGCCTCCAGCATTTCAGCCTTGTCCAGACGTAGAATGGCATCGTCGCCCTGGAACTCGGCAACAAGTGTCTTAAGTGTGTCCAGGCACTTGTTCATGCGTGCCCGACGCTGTCGCTCCAACAGCGGCTTCTTCACCTTCAGATAGTGTTGTGTCTTCGAGACGTAAGCGGTTTCAGTTTGTGGTGCCATGTTTTGTGAGATTGAGAGCTGTGCACGGCTTGCAGGATGCTGTGTGAATGATGCTCTTCTCGACTGCTGCATCGCCTTTTATAGCCGCAGTGCAGTTTGCAGTTGTGTGTTGTGTGTGTTTGGGTCCTGCAGCAAGGACCTGCTGCAGGTAGACAACGACGCACAGAGTCTCTAGAAATCTCTCTCACTCTCAGTTGTCAGTTGCCAGTAGTGCTATGCGTGGGAAAGGAAATCGTTGCTAGACCCTAACAACTGAGATGCTCAGTAAGAAGAAAAAGAAAACAACTATAAGACGATTGTCTAGTTGCGTGTCTGACTCATTGTAGCTGCAATTAAACCGTAAAATTCTAGCCAAGAATGGTGAAAGAGGCGAGACAATTGACTGGACCTTAGTTATTGTTGTCTTGTAGGGCAAAAGGTAAAATTGATGAAAAAGGTTCTAAAATTGATTCGCTTGATGTGGTTTTTATGGCTTCGTCCTTCAAAGTGGACGATGTATCTTATTTGGCTTATTACAAATTATACAAAGTGTGGAAGGTCTGTAGATAATACGAAATAAATATGGGCATTACCTAACCAAATTATAGATTTTTCAAAAAATATTTTAGTTTAGTTAAACCTTTTTCGAGATAACCTTTTCTAAACTGAATTAATAACAGTTTGTAAATAATTTATAACTTTTTTCTTTAACACTGATTTATTTCTTACCATCCCTTTTTCTTAAAACATTTCAGATATCTCTGCTAAATTCTTTAGGGCACTTAATCCAGTTCCGGTTCAACACAAAAAACCCTCATTCCTTACTAAGTGCCACAAATTTTAATTACTTTCTGGTTGACTTCGTACATACCCAATTTAAAGAGCTCCAGTTAGCATTCATGCTTATAAGAAGAAGGGTAGCTAGTGCTGGCTACCTACATATACCATTCCTCTATGTACACAGCTCCATGTCGGATAGTGGGCACCCGCAGTTCGACATTCGGCACTCGTTGCCCATCAGTCGTCGTCGTCGTCGTCGTCAGCAGTCGTCCGTAGTCGTCAGCCGTTCGTTTGCTCGATTTTCGTATCGTGAGAACTGCTCGAGTAACGTCGTGTGTTTCCCACGCGATGTGCACACCTGCCATTTAAGTCGCTTATATGGTTACGATTACAAGCACAGCAGCAGCAACAACAAACAGCAACAACAACAACAATATGAGGGCCTCGACTGTCGACGACGGCACACATTTATTGCGCCGGCGCGACGCGCATTATCAGCGTCGTGTGGCTGCCCTGACGACTTGACTGACTTGACTGACTTGACTGACTTACTGTCTGACTGTCTAAATGACGACCCGACTGACTCTTTGTCTCACTGACTGATTACTGACTGCTTTACTTTAGTTTTTCACTCTTGTCGTCATCATGTTGTTGTTGTTGGTTTCGTTGTTTTCGTTGTTGTTGTTATTGCTGGCGTCGTCATTGTCGATTGTTTAATTTAAATCGTCGTCGCGATGTCGGCTACTTGGCTTCAGCTTAATGATTATACCTCAAAGTCTGCCTCGAGGTTTCCGCAGAATTGTACGCAATAGTTATTTGTACTTTACGACATGCGCTAATTGAACCGCAGAGGAGAGTTTATGAGCAACAGCTTCTGCTGTTGAAGTTGCTGAAACATCAGCAACAGTTACAGCCACAGACGTTGATTGGCCAAAGCCGAAGGTGAAAAGTTGGAGCTACTGTTGACGTGATTGGAATTGTATTGAGTTTTTTTTCTTATGCACAAGTGCTGCTGTCGGCCAAACATCAATAGACATCAATTGTGGATTCAAATTGATGGGCATTGGGTCATGAGGCAACAGCAACAGAACAAACGATGGCAACAAGCCTCAGAACGAAATCAGCAGCAGGTGCAAGCTTGCAGATTTGCAATCAATCAGATCAGTTTCGAAGTGTGGCCTTGGTAGGAAAAAAAGGTAAAAAATAAAACCTCAATAAAATGTATATGAAATGTGATTAAAATAGTTTTTAAAAGGTATCTAACTATTTTATTACAAACTCAATTTAAATGCCAACCCTAACACCATTAAAATTAGTCCTTTCATGGACTCAGGGATGTTTGTTGGGGGAATGAAAGAAAAGTATACAAAAAAAGGTCTGTTCAAAATTCCTCATCATTGAGGTATTAAAAACCAAATTTAAGGACGTTAAAAGTGAATGGCAAAGGCAATAAATTAAAGCAAAAAGGCTTTACATTTATGGAACTGCAGCTCATCATTCTTAGGCAGAGCTCATGAAGTGCAGGTCCATAGCACTTCAACATAGACAAACGATTGTCTTAACATGATAAACTCATTAGTCAGCAAGGAAATGATGAAGAAAAAGAAGTATGTACAGCCCCTAAGCATTCTTTAATTGCTTTGATGTTATAGTTTCTTTCTACTTAAAATACTGATTGTTATTATGTTCATATTTATTTAAGCATTTTGAAAAAACAGTTCCCAAGTATCTTAAGGCAAAATGTTACCTTTGAACTGTAACTATAGCATAGTTAATTAGCTGTACGATAAGTGGACAATTGTGTGTCGTCGCACAGTTAAGAGACCAAAACCCTAAATACCCAAATTTGTGGGATCAATCTGCCAGAACTTTTCCCAACTACGATTCTAATTAGTTATACATACCTTTAAAATATTAAGTCTAGGCATTTAGAAAATACGATTTTATGCTTTAAGTATAAAGGCAACACTTAAAGCATGGTAAATACAATTTTAATTACTAACCACCATTAAAAACCGCACACAATTATTTATCAATTTTCTAAGCAACCACCCTATGAAAGTGGCGCGTGCCATTTACCGCCCAACCCCCTCGTTCACTTTACTGTGATTAAAACTGACTGGAAAAGCACTCAAATTATAATCCACATAACGCACATAAACTGAATCAAGTGGCGATCAAACACAACTCAATTGCATTGCACCTTACCCAAAATCAAATTCATCAATTCCGGCCACGTGATCGCCCAACGCCCCGCAGGCTGTGCACAGCACGAGATAAGTGTGTGCCTGCCACGCGGCTGCACGAGAGCTTTCCACAAGTGGGCAAACACTAACATTTATCAATCAGGTGAAAAAGCGTTGCCACGGGGCGGCAATGGAGGTGGAGTGTGCATTTGAAAATGAAACGCGTGGCAATTAGGCAGAAACGCGAAACCACACTTGTCCAGCAGCAGCAGCAGCAGAGGCAAAGGCTTTAGAGGTCGAGACTTTCGCCAGGCAGCAAGTGCAATATGTGTCAGGCAGTCAACAACAACAACAGCAACCACCACCACCATCAACAACCACTGAGAGGCAAGAGCAACAACACGAACCGGGCTGTGGCCTAAATTGCAAGCAGCTGCCACTCGAACCGTGGGATATTTTTCCCCTAACCGAATGAGGGCCATCGAACCTTATCCATGGGAACCACAACTGCTCGACGCTCTCAATATTTATTTTGTGCGTTCGTTATATTGAATAAGTAAGGAGAAAAAAAAAACAACATTAAATAAAAAAACGAAAGGAAGCATCATCGACAATGAGGGGTGCAGACGACTGACAAGATTATCCTGCACGTGTTGAGCTTGCCCTCTCTCACGATTCGGTTGTTGTTACTGTTGTTGTTGTTGTTGTTGTTGCTCTTGCTGTTGCTGATGATGATGAGCCTGCGCTGAAAGCGTGGCAGGCAAGCGTTGGGCGGCTGCTGTTGTTGCTGTGCTCCTCGAAAGTTGCAACATCAGTCAGCCGCGTGCTAGACACATGTGTTGCCCATGTGCTTGCGCTGCACTTGTCGTTGTCGCTGTCAGTGTTGGTGTTGTTGGGTGGTGTTCTGCTTTAATTTTTGGGTGGTGTTTGTGTTGGCGATGGGGGTGGTTGATGATGCTATAAAAGCGCGACACTTGCCACGCCAGCAGCACAGTTCAAATTTGCAACGCGAAGAGCTAACAACAGCCAAAAACATCCCAAAAAACAATGTCAAAAGTTAAGAATCTAATTGCCAAAATGTTGCAACGGCGTGGCAGCAACAAACACAACAATAACAACAGCATTAAGCAATGCTCACACTATGAGAGTCTGGAGGAGATTGCACAAAATCAGGCTAATGAACGTATGCTGCAGGAGACAGCAATGGCCACACATCAATTCGTATTTTGCCTGGAAACCGCAGACGGTAGTTTTTATTGGCATGCCCAGTAGCAAAAGCAGCAACACCAGCAATCAGTAACAACAACAACAACAACAACAACAAAGAAACCGGTAGTTAGAAGCGGTCAAATGTATGAATGAAATGACTTCTTCAATGAAGCCATCCATCCGTCGAGTCAGCCAGTCAGCAAGTCAGCCACAACATGCGAAACTAGTTGCATGCAGCAAATGAGAAAATGCGAAAACAAGTTGCCAATGCAATCAACAACAACAACACCAACAACAACATCAGCAAAAACATCAACAACTATAATGTCATAGCTGCTTTTGCCTTTGGCAAGGTGTTAATTTAATATTTAATATCAATATTTAAGCCAACTTGAAATGCCTTGTGATATAGTACATTTAAATATTCATAATTGATCTGAATTTAGTTCATAGTGCCAAAAGTAGTTTGAATGTTTGCTAGTTTTTAAGATAATAAATGATAGCAACTTGAAAAGTAAACTGAAAGAAGTCTTTTTATTTGTGTAGTAGACATAAATGTGTTGATTTTTCTAAGCAAATGTTGATTGCAGTTCAAAAGAACTATATTGCAACTAAAATTAAAATTGTTACATCATTCTTTATAGCTTTGAACTGCTGGATTGATCATATTTAATGCTAAGTTTGCTAAAGACATTTGGTTTAATGTAGAGTAAGCGAACAATTACAGTGAACCAGTTGACAACATGTTTGCATATTGTGATTGGAAGTAGTTTATTAGTCGAACCCTTTGAACCTCGATTTAATTCCTTAAGATGATAAATAGAAAATCTACTTTCTATTGATAAATTCGTGAATTGCCTAAAAGTAATTCACACCTTTTTGACAAAATACCTAAAGATACTTCGGCGAACTAGCTTGAACTATAACAGATATCATAATAATATTTCTCAAATCACCCAACCAGCTTATCTCATCAATATTGCCATCAACCAGCCCAACAATACAATCTAATACCAACATCCTGTTCCTGTGCTGGAATTTATTCAATTCCATTAAATACATAACTGCATTGCATGCATTTGTAGTTGCCACTGCAACTCAGCTTTGTTCAACTTGCATCCTTGCAATCTCTACACCAATTCTGAACACATGTGCCACCCTCCTGCTCCCTCCTTTTAAAGCTTCAACCTTTCAGCCTGTTATTTTACGTGTGTCTGTCGCGCGTTTATTACGTAGTTCAAGCATGCGCACATATTCAATTTCTCACAGAGCACACACACAGCACTAAGAAGAACAACAACAACGATGACAAGAGCATTGCATTGACAATAAGCTAAACAACCCCCAACCCCGTTGCGTGTGCATAAATGAGCCCCTGCGTTGGGATCGGAGATCGGTTCGCCATGTGCAGTTGAAAAAATGTTCTCACACTCGGAAGATTGTAACGGCTTGCTGTTCAGCACACTCTCAGCACGCCAGACCCACAAACATCTCTCACATCTCATCCCCCCTCGTGCAAACCCCGTACACACACAATAACCTTGTCTCCCTCTCCCTCTCGCTGCTGCTGCGTTGAGTTGCTCGCACTTCCTGCCCGTGGCCAAACTGGCCACGTATATTGTTTATATAGTTAACGAATGCGATACATTTAATCTTTAGTGTGTGTCAATTTGCCGTACAGTCATTTAGTTTGCATGCCCATCACTGTGTCCCTGTGTTCTTGTTACTCGGTTTCTGATCTCCGAGCCCCGGTCCCACGACGTGCCCAGGCATGCCACTTAGCGTGGCCCAAGTGTTCAACAGAAGCTACAATTCAGCATTCATAATTGACAACAGCAACAACAACTGAGACGGGGACTGCAATGACAGAGGAGAGAGTGAGAGAGAAAGGAACCTATGGCAAGAAAAAAAAATAAAAGGCAGGTGGTAGTTTTTTTCGGTAGTACTGTCCATACTGCTCGCCATGACTCGATCTTGGGCACGGTCAGATTTACAGTGGAGCAACTGCATAAGAAATGCGCTTGAAACTTGGCATACAAAATAAATGAACTACGATTTTCATAAGATAGATAAAAATAAATAATACAATTTTCTTGTTGAGCAAAATTTTAACCTTCTTTCTCGATTCCCACGCTTGTCTACTTAACCTGTATATAAACTAAAGGTTCTGCTCACACCTCCAAAGAAAATTCCTGTATGTAAGTATGTTGTAGTCGACCTTGCACCATATCATAACTTGCCATTTCCAAAATTCTCAAAACAACATTCCCATGCAATGGCATCCCAAATTCCCTTAAACTAAATGTGTCAAGTAAAATCCATACCAATATGTTACCTACAAGTTGTTAAACTACTCTCCCACCTACAGTTCTTTATATTACCATAATTTCAGTCACAGTCAGTCCAAAAATTCCCTAACCTTACCGTATCAAGTATAAAACATGCCACGTAAAATCCAAAACAGATTGTGGCCAATTCTCAAATCACCTTACTCTACCTTACCTTACCCAAAATTTCGAAAATTCATTCCCACGCACAGGCAGTACATTAAACAAACCATATCAAGTAAAAGACAGGCTACGTAAAATCCAAGAACAAATTTTTACCTTAACTACAGAAAATGCTTCATCAAGTAGAACACGTAGTGGAAAATCCAGTTCAATATAACCTTATACCAAATTTCCGCATGTGTTGTGCCCACTGTGCAATGTGTATAAGGGCTCAACTTGGTCGCTCTCCTTTTTCAATCTAGCTCTCTCACTCTTTTACCCTAGACAACCGAGCGCTTATAACTTATAACACCAACGAGCGAGAAAAATCTTGTGGGAAACTTGAGGGCAAAGTGTTTCCCACGATTCGAACGTCAATGTAAAAGAAAACAGAGAAGAGCTAAAAGCAGCAATACCAACAAAAACAAAAACAACAACAACAAGCACCAGAATGCTGAACATGTGCAACAACCACTAGCGACAGCAACACCACCAACACACATCGACGCACCATCAGCTTCATCCCCTGCCAAGACAGAACTTGTTTGCCGAGCCAACAAGAGAAAAACCAACCACTACCAACCATCAGAAAACGAGGATCGCTGCAAGGCGAACGAGCGAGCCGAGTAACAGACCCGAATGACTGAGTAATTTGCTCGGCAGGTGGTGTTGTTGCTGTTATTGCTTTTCTCTCTGCATTGCTCTCTGCATGCGTGCTTGCGTGCGCTGAGCACGAGACGCAGTCAGTAGACGTCGACGTCGACGCCGACGGCACGTGCAGCTATAAAAGCAACGGTAACTGGAGACGGCAGCAACATTCTCAACGCAACCGTCGTGAAGTAGACAACGAGCGCAAGCAACTCGCAAGTCACAAATACAAATAAATAAATAAACATGGCAACAAAATACGAACAATCAAAGACTTATCAGTACCGCAAGGTGATGAAGCCTCTGCTGGAACGCAAGCGTCGCGCACGCATCAACAAGTGTCTGGATGATCTCAAGGATCTGATGGCTGAGTGCGTGGCCCAAACAAGCGATGCCAAATTTGAAAAAGCCGACATCTTGGAAGTCACTGTACAATATCTACGCCAGCTGAAGAAATCCAAAACTGCCGCCCCTGCACCCGCTGTCATTGCTCCAGATCATAGTTTCCGTGCCGGCTACATTCGTGCCGCCAATGAAGTCTCACGTGCTTTGGCTTCACTGCCAAAAGTTGATGTCGCCTTTGGCACCACATTGATGACACATCTGGGCATGCGTTTGAATCAACTAGAACAGCCCATGGAGCAGTCAATGCCAATGGCAATGCATACACCACTCAGCATTAACTGTGGATCCGCTTCATCATCCACCAGCAGCAGCAGCAGTCGCGACGCCTTCAGTCCCGTCTCCAGCGGCTATGCCAGCGACAGTGATTACGCTTCATCCGGCTCATCCACACCCGTTGCAGCACAAACCCTGCTGCAGATTAGCAACACCGGCAGCGTCTGGCGTCCATGGTAATTGATTGCCGCCGAAGCAGTAATCGGGACAAGCTCGCAATGCAACTTTAATCAGCTTTACTTTTAATGCTTTACAATGATCCTCATTTTGACTCTCGTTAAGTGTTACGCAGTTTTATAAGTTAGTTCTGTGATAGGGCACGTTTTATTGACTCCTTTTACAATGTATAATAATATTAGCCAGAAATCTGTTAGCCAATATATAAAATGTTTATAATTTACCAAATAAGAAAATACCTAAAACAAAAAATACAAAATTCCAATTATGAAAAAAACAAAATTACTTTGATTTTTTATTGAAGTTTTCAGCTTTCTTGCTTTTAGATTATGGAATTCCGATCGGAAATATAGATAAATTAATTACTGACAGTATTTATTGTTTACATGTTAAGTGTTACTTATTAGCACCTCGTTGTCCAATCGGAAATACAGTTAAACAAGGCGTTCTATGAAACAATAATTTCGTATTATACAAATTACTATTTGTTCAAAAATTATTTTTTTTTAGTTTTTAGCAAAAATGTATGAAAATATTGTATTGCAAGTGTGTTACAGTAAAATTTTAAAAATTGTTGTGTAATTTAACCATATAAAATTAAGCCAATGAGAGCATTCAAGTATTGTGCAAGAGTAAGCAATAACAGGTTTTTTAGTTTTTATTAGCCACTCAATTTATGCCTGTCTCTTTTTATATCCTTAACCCATAAAATAAGTATAAATGGGTATAATCGATTTGTGCAAAAGTATGTAACATGCAGAAGTATATATAAAGAATATATATTCTTGATCAGCATCAAGAGCCGAGTCGATATAGCCATGTCCGTCTATTCGTCCTTCCGTCTGTATGTATTAAAGCGTCGATCTCAGGAACTACAAAAGCTAGATTTTGGATTTTCAAATGTTCGATAACTTTTTTGGTTTACGATATACACATGAAATCGATAACAAAAAAATCTTGAATTTCGAAAACTTGAACAAGAAACTAGAAACACCGGAGATATGAATCTATCTAACATTGGTACAGTAGTACACCTATATGTATGTCTGTCAAGCCGACCGTCTGTCCGTCTGTATGGTCAAGGGTTAAGGGTATTTTCTAGTCGAGCATACTCGACAAGAGCATTCTTACTTGTTCTTTTTGATATCGAATCGAATTACTAGTGTCAAAAAAAACAAAACAAATTACTCTCGAATACAATAATATTTCTGTCGAAATGCTAAATCTTTATAAACTAATTTTTGGTGTTAGTAAAAATATAACACTTCTATTAGTAAGTTTAACATTTGAAAGACGGTAAGCGAAACCCTATTATGTAAATGTGAATAAACTGTAAAGGGATATAAGAAGTAAAAATATGGGTGGATTTCTTATCTTAATATATATCACAACACTTGCACATGTTTCTGTAATAGTAATAGTATCTTATATAAATTTAAACAGCCTCTTTAAACAACTGAGCTTAAGCAAGTATTGATCTCACCCTGATCAATTTAACTATCTTACAGTTATAACAATGTCATGATGCCTAGCCCTTAAAGTTACCTGCAGTAAACTAAATGGAAATGTTTTCTTATCCTTCTTAAACCCAAGACAAAATTAACTATCAATTTATCAATTAGCTGCCACAGCAAACAACTAAAACAACAATACCAAGAGGCAATTGATCAGTTATTAATGATAAGTGTTACATACGTATACAACACGCATGCCACACATTTCATGGGGGGTTGCAAGTAGCAGCCCAGTTTCACCCAACGATCACCTCAGTTAGTCCACGCGCCGCCAGCTAAGACCACACTTTTAGCGCCCGTCCAAAACCAGACAGAGAACAGAGTGTAGAGGGCAGAGGGCAAAGCCAAACGAAGCCAATATGCCACATACTAATTGTGTCCAATAAACACTCATCGGGGCATCGGAATTGGGACCGCATTATGCCATCATCATCTGCATACATTGATGAAACAATAAGCGAGCGAGATGGCACGGCAGGATAACAACAATGAGAATGGGAAAGATCCACGCACACGCACACAGGATGAGGCAGTGAAGTATGCATTAAGGATAATAACACCGACCTAAACAGCAACTACAACAACAGCAACAGCAGCAGAAAACAGCAACAACAAGAGCAGCACCAACAACAACAGCAATGCCCAAAACAGCGACAGCTGCAAAATTTTGTGCTGTGATCCTTTAAAAAAGCGAAGCATGTGGCCAAAAGGAAAACAAACGAGAAAAAATTGTGTGAGAAACTTACTTTCAGGTCGGTTCCCACGCCACGAGCCACAAGGATTGCCGATTGTCCTCCATGCACAGCCGCACATTGCAGCTGTTCCCTCAGCTCTCACTGCTTGCATATGCGAGAGGGAGAGAGCGTCCAGCCCTCAGACATGCGCGTGTGAGCGAGATGGGGCGTGCGCTCATGCGTAGCCAGCGCCGAGGGTGGATTCTGAACTTAAGTCCCGACTATAAAAGCAAGGCACTGACAAGCAGAGAGCATCATTCACGATACAGCCAGCAACAAGGCAACAACGAGCATTTTTACATTACTTCAAATCGCTCTAGAATTTATACACAACTTACGTAAAAAATGGAATACAGCAGCAAGACCGAGATCTACCAGAAGGTGAAGAAACCACTGCTGGAGCGTCAGCGCCGGGCGCGCATCAACAAGTGCCTAGACACCCTTAAGACACTTGTCGCTGAGCTGCGCGGCGATGATGGCATTCTGCGCATGGACAAAGCCGAGATGCTTGAATCAGCTGTGGTATTCATGCGTCAGCAAAAGATGGGTAAACCAGTAGCAACAGCAACAGCAACAGCAACAACCACAACAACATCACCTGCAATGCCTTTGGAGAACTTCCGCAATGGATACATGAATGCAGTCAATGAGGTGTCACGTGTTATGGCATCCACACCTGGCATGAGTGTTGACCTGGGCAAATCAGTGATGTCGCATCTTGGCCGCGTCTACAAGAACCTGCAGCAGTTCCATGACGCACAAACAATGTCTGAATCAGAGTCAGAGCTGAGTATCAACTGCAACTCGGCGCCACTTAGTCCCGCCTCATCCGGTTATCACAGTGATTGCGAAAGTCCTGCACCATCGCCTATGCCAATGGAAGAGAAACTGTGGCGCCCCTGGTAAACCATTGGGCTACAAAAGAAAGTGAAAACAAAAGATAACGCAACTGTGATAACCAACTGTGATGGCAACAACAAGCCAATAGAAAAAAAAAAAACAATTTAAATAAATCCAATTAAGCAACATAAATCTATTCATTGACTTTTAATTACTAAATTGTGGGCAAATGATGACTTTTATTTTCAGCTTAGGGTACACATGGCTAAGAATTTACTTATTTCTCTCATTGATACTTTAAACCTCATAGGAAAAAAAAATGTCACCCCGACAAACGCATATATTTTAATTTTTAGTTTGAATTTGTGGTTCTTAAAATGTATGCATTAAATCCCTACTTCCTTAATTACCTTAAATGTAAAAAAACAATAAACTAGAATCAAAGAGGATTTAATTAATTTAAAATTAAATATATTTATATTTGAATATTATTTCACCATAAATAAACATATTTAGTTTTTACATACATATATTATTCAATTTGACTGCATATCTACTATTTATTTTACATTAGTACAAAATAATTAAATTACTTTGCACTGATTTTATAATTTAAATTTCGCGCGATGAAAATTGTATGTTTGAGTAACAATGTTGCATTGACGATAAGTAAGAGTTCTCGATGGCAATTTGGGTTCGATAAGTCAAAATAGTCGCTCGATAAATTGTGGAAGCCAGTCGATACATCTAAATAATAAAGTGATGAGATATATCTGTCGATATATCGTCGGCTTTTATTTTTTCCACGCTTCAAAAACACGTTTGCAATTTAAAAACAAATCGGCAGCAGGCGTTAAACTATTTTTCAAGTAATTGTGCATTGTGTGCTCTATAAAAACATTGCGGATAATTATTAATTGTAGCCGAAAACACCAGTGCAAAATAGACGGCTAAAGCAGATGCGAAAAAATAGAGACGAGAACGAGAACGCCACACAACACATACACGACGCTCAGGCTGGCTGTCAGACGTAGCGAGTCGGTCGGTCGGTTGAAGAGGCCAATTTTTACGGGCAATTTCGAGTAAAAAATTACGTTTTTTTGCATTGAAAAATCGACTTGTGCAAATATTAGTGCAGTGTATGTGTGCGCACGCAAAGTGGCAATAAAATGTGCAATTCTGCGGCAAGCTAAAAGCCCAAGTGTAAATTGGTACTGCCAACTACTCCGTTTTTTAATTGCTTTTGTTTATTTTTTGTTGGGCCAATTTTTCTTTTGCGCTGCGCTCGTGTGAGCGTTTTGTATGTGTGTGTATGAGTTTTGCCACTCGTTCGATAGGGGTGCGCTCGCGTGTATATGTCTGTCTGTATATTTATGAGGATGTGTGAGTGGATAACTCGCTGTCGCAGCAAACAGTGTTGCCAGGAAGTTTGAATCACTTTTGGGTTTCTGTTGTGTTGTATCAAAAAAGTATTTGTTCAAATGTTGATTTTTCGCAAAGTGTAAAAATAAAGAAAGCAATGCTTCAATAAATATTGAAATGTTTTGTTTGGCTGGCAAGCGTCAATATTTGTGCTCCGGTTAGAGGTGGCAACTCTGTGTAATTGCAGTCTATCTGTATATGTATTGTACAGGGTACATTTGTTTGTGCAGAGCGTGCGACCAGCGTGCATTGCTTTTGCAAAAAATAGATGCCATAATAATGTGGAAATTGTTTAACAAGACCTGTCCAAGCTGCCAATAAAGTGAACAACAGTTTTTAACAATTTGCTTCATGCTTGTTTTTTGCGTAACATTTCGCCCAGGCACATGCAACTGTGCGTTTGATTTTTTCGGCGGTAAACACTCACACTCATACCCTTGTACGTGCGTCGTCCTCTGTATATGTGTATGTGCTCACTCGTTGTTGCTGGCATGGCTGCCATTGCTGAGATGCTCAAAAGTACGTGAGCGCGCGTGTATGCGAGTGTGTTTGTGTGTGCGTGAGATTCTACGTATCGAAAAAAATGGTGCAAAAATAACGACCAATAACTAAGAAATGTAAAATTAAATTTTGCAGGATATCCTCAAAAATCTAGACAATATGGAAACGCACGAGTCGTATTACAACTAAGTATCACAACAATAGCAATTAAACGCTTGTAAAATTTTATACATGCTTCTCCGGTGCTAGTGCTGCTTATTTCGGCAGAGGGGAGCTTCATCTCAGGGTGCCAGCAGCAGCAGCGGGCAGCGGCGCGCTGCCAAAAGGAAGAGGAAGCACAATTAACTAACTCAACCTCAACTGTGGGCTACAAACAAAATCAAAATCATAATAAAGAAAAAAAAAACAACGTTTTAACTGAAAACAACTGTTATTTGTTGTTGTTCATCTCGTTGTTCCCTTTTGGGCAATCATCAAACAGCAATAACAACACAGCAACAATGTATCCAACACCGGTGCGTCACCCCGCCGCCGGGGTAAGTATTTAACAGATTGCATTGGGACCCAATCAAGTGTTTTGCTAATTGTGTTTCGCCCCCATGTCAATCTCTATCTACCAGGGACCACCACCTCAGGGCCCAATCAAATTCACCATTGCCGATACATTGGAGCGCATCAAGGAGGAGTTCAATTTTCTGCAGGCACAATATCACAAGCAAGTATCTACTACATTGACCGCCCCAATAGGAAACACAACAGAACTGCCCCAAAAAGTTTAGATTAATGGAACTCAAAGCTTTTACAAAAATTATTATTCTTTAATGAATTTTAAAAACTTTTAACATAAAGCAATTTTATAAGAAATTGTGTAATAAGTAGTATAATTTTAAATCGCTTAAAAAAAGCTATCTTCTTTAGCTTAGGTCTTACTTTCTACATATTAAAAGAAAACAAAAAAAAAGAGCAGTTCGTCTCAAACAATTCACACGAAATGTTTTAGGATAAAAACGAATTTGTTTTTATACAGATTCTGCAAAATACTACAAAAAATTCCAAGACATTTATGAACTAAAGAAAACAAAAAGAATGTTGATAGCACTAGGTTTTTCATGCTCACATGTTCTGCTGGGCTGTTTCTGTTGCCTTTTAGCCTCATGTCTTTTTGCTGTGTAAACCGGTTTGCCAGGCAGCGCACCATATGCACTGCTCATAGGATTTTTTTTAGCCGGCAGACCAGCGACGACGGAAGCGTTGCCCGAGATTTCTTTCGACTAAACTAATTTGCCCTTTTGATTATTTTTCCTGTGAATTTCAGCATCAAATTGGAGTGCGAGAAGCTGGCAAACGAAAAGACCGAAATGCAGCGCCATTATGTTATGGTAAAATAATTTACAAATGAAAACTTTTTGAGTATGTTATCTAATCGTGATCTCCCACCCACACTTATTTCAATGCAGTACTATGAAATGTCCTATGGCCTTAATGTGGAAATGCACAAGCAAACGGAAATCGCCAAGCGTCTAAACACACTGATCAACCAGCTACTGCCGTTCCTACAGGCCGATCATCAGCAACAAGTGTTACAGGCGGTAGAGCGCGCGAAGCAGGTCACAATGCAGGAACTGAATCTGATCATTGGGGTAAGTTGATATCCTTTAAATACTAAAAATTGTTCAGTGAAGTTTCGTTAATGTGAACAAATTTATTTGTATAAAAGGTTATTTTTCACTTGGATACCAAAATTATTTGAGTATTGCATTTTACCTCATATTTTCAATCAACGAAATATGACTATTTTTTTTTTAACTGCAAGATGTTCACCTTAACGATCGCACACTGTACATCACTTAACATATAATTAAGTCACTCAATATTGAATACACTATAAACAATCCCGATTCAAATATACAATTTATGATTTAATCGAAATGAAAATGATGTGTTTGTGCGTGTGTCTATAGCAGCATCAGCAGCAACATGGAATACAACAACTTTTAGTAAGTTTTGAATATTGTTTTTGTTTCTTTTGCAAATTGCGTTCGTTTGTTTGTTTGCTTGTTGCTCTAATTCTCGCCCGCTCGTTCGCCCTCCACCAGGTGTTCATATATATATATATATATTTATATTTTCTTTTAAATAATGTTCTTACTTGTAAATGTTGTTGGTGTTGTCTGCACACACGCGCGCACAGCTGCATCAAAATAGCTTTTTGTTACGTCCCAATGCCATAATAACCGAAACTTCAAGCGTCTGCACCATGTCAAAGAGTTTGAACAACTAACTAACCGCCTGTGGCTTTTGAATTACAGCAACAAATACACGCACAACAGGTGCCGGGTGGGCCACCACAGCCGATGGGTGCTTTAAATCCATTTGGCGCTTTGGGTGCCACAATGGGCTTGCCACATGGTCCGCAGGGCTTGCTTAAAGCACCGCCAGAACATCAAAGGCCGGATATCAAGCCCATGGGCTTAGAGGGACCAGCAGGCGCTGAAGAGCGTTTGGTAAGTAGCTGACGCAAACAAAATAATTTGAAACAAAACAAAACAAGTAATACAATCCCTTTTGCAGCGCAATTCGGTTTCGCCAGCGGATCGTGAGAAATATCGCACGCGCTCGCCACTGGACATTGAAAATGATTCGAAGCGCCGAAAAGATGAAAAACTGCAAGTGAGTATCGAATTATAATTATAAACGTATAAATTAATTAGAATTGTGGTATCATTGTGTCATCAGCTGATGCTGCCTCTCAACTCACCATAACAAAACTAAATAAAAAAAATACAAACCATAATATTAACATTACGTTGTAGCCTATCCCATACGTAGTTGTTGTCTATCTCTAATCATCTATCACTTTATGCGCTTTATAAATAACTAAATTGCTTAAATCAATATAGTTTTAATTATAATTGTAGTCTAGTTGTGCAATAAAACATCTAAATTGCTGTTTGTGTTGTTGTTATTATCGTTATACGCATTTTGTTTTATTGTGTTTTGTTTTTTTTCAAAATTTTTGCAGGACGATGAAGGCGAGAAAAGCGATCAAGATTTAGTCGTAGATGTTGCAAATGAAATGGTGAGTTGAGTGCCGGCCCTGATTAACATGCAACAAACCTCCCAAAAGAAAAATTAAATTATTTCCCAACTCCCAATTTTAAATACAACTTACGCCCCAATGCAATTTTGCAGGAATCCCACTCACCACGTCCCAATGGCGAGCACGTTTCCATGGAGGTGCGCGACCGCGAGAGCTTAAATGGCGAGCGTCTGGATAAACCCAGCAGCAGTGGCATCAAACAGGAGCGTCCGCCTTCCCGTTCAGGCTCCAGTTCGTCGCGTTCCACACCCAGCCTCAAGACAAAAGATGTAAAACAATTTATTAATATTACATCAGCCCTTTATTTAAAATAGATACCGTTTAATAGAAATGAAGACACTTTAAAAGATTGTGATATAAATAGAATAATGCTATCATACTCTATATCTTATCTTGGTTTGGTTTTGATTTAAACCCAAAAGAACATATGTAAATTTTTGAAAGCAGTGTCAAAAGTGTCATGCAATTTACAATTTGTCGGAGCAAAGTCTTTGATAAAGTAGAACAAACAAAAGTTATCAATTAACTAATTTGCATATTAATTTTCATCATCTTATAGATGGACAAACCGGGCACACCCGGCGCGAAAGCACGCACTCCGACACCAAACGCTGCAGCACCATCTCAGGGCGCAAATCCTAAACAAATGATGCAACAAGGTGGCCCACCGCCCGCTGGATATCCAGCGTCACCGTATCAGCGACCGGCGGATCCCTATCAGCGTCCACCATCGGATCCCGCCTATGGACGACCGCCGTTGCCGTATGATCCGCATGCGCACGTACGAACAAACGGCATTCCACATCCCTCGGCACTAACTGGTGGAAAGCCGTAAGTACATCTATTTACTATTCCCAAAAAATGGTATTAATGTAATTCTTCTTCAAAACAGTGCATACTCTTTTCATATGAATGGCGAGGGTAGCTTGCAGCCGGTGCCATTCCCGCCGGACGCGTTGGTCGGCGTTGGCATACCCAGACATGCGCGGCAAATAAATACGTTATCACACGGCGAGGTTGTCTGCGCGGTGACCATTTCAAATCCTACAAAATACGTTTATACGGGTGGGAAAGGCTGTGTCAAGGTGTGGGACATCTCACAGCCGGGTAACAAGAATCCCGTCAGCCAACTGGATTGCCTGCAGCGCGATAACTACATACGATCCGTAAAACTGTTGCCAGATGGACGCACACTTATTGTCGGTGGCGAAGCATCAAATCTATCGATATGGGATTTGGCCAGTCCAACGCCACGCATCAAGGCCGAGCTAACCTCAGCAGCGCCTGCCTGTTATGCGCTCGCCATCAGTCCCGATTCGAAGGTGTGCTTCTCGTGCTGCAGTGATGGCAACATTGCCGTCTGGGATCTGCACAATGAGATATTGGTGCGTCAGTTCCAGGGTCACACAGACGGTGCCTCGTGCATTGACATCAGTCCGGATGGCTCACGATTATGGACTGGCGGCCTGGATAACACGGTGCGCTCGTGGGATCTACGTGAGGGTCGCCAGCTTCAACAGCACGATTTCAGTTCTCAAATATTCTCACTTGGCTACTGTCCCACAGGTAACTTGAACCTTAACAACAACTGTATTTCATCCATATTAAACATATTTTTTACCATGTTTTAAGGTGACTGGCTGGCCGTGGGCATGGAGAATTCCCATGTGGAAGTATTGCATGCATCGAAACCAGACAAGTATCAGCTGCATTTGCACGAAAGCTGTGTTCTGTCGCTGCGATTTGCCACTTGCGGCAAATGGTTCGTTTCCACCGGCAAAGACAACCTGCTTAACGCATGGCGAACACCATACGGTGCCAGTATATTCCAGGTATGTGATCTGTCTTAATCAGGTTCAATTATTGACCTATAAGTATATTCTTGTCATTTTAGTTTGAGTGACAATGATTAAGCACCATTAAATTTTGTGATCTATTAGCGAATTCTCACAGCTATATATAAAATAACTTCAATCATCCACGCTATAAAGTCACATGGCATATCTATATATTATTATTTTAAATTCGTATTCGCTAATTGTTTATTTTTGTTTATATCGCTTGCAGTCGAAGGAAACATCATCCGTACTTAGCTGCGACATATCAACTGACGATAAATATATTGTGACGGGTTCGGGCGATAAAAAGGCTACTGTCTATGAAGTTATTTATTAAAAATCAACAAACAATAACACCAGCGGAAATCCACACACTTTTCATTTTGTAATAAGCGCATATAGGTTTTTATTACAACTAAAAAAAAGTATATATATATATAAATAAATGAAAAAGCATGCAAATAAAAACACCAACAACAACAAAAACAAATCATCGGCAGCAAAGCAATGCAACAGAGCGAAGCAAAAAAAATCTATAATATAAATAAAACAAAAAGAATTGAAAAACTAAAAAAATTAAACGTACTTTTAGCAACTAAGCCTAGGCTAAGTCCAATAAAAAGTTGAACACAAATTGCAAAGTAATGAAGAACACCTACAACAAAATCAATAATAATAACAATAATGATGAGTGCGGCAGAAATGATAAACAAAAACACGAAAAGTTAATTACAGTCGGCGTTACCTACTACGCTCATCAAAATAATTAAATGCTGGGTCCTTGCAATTGTGGACCCAGCATGGATTAGTCATTGTTGGAGCGTTGAGATTATAAATACCAGATGAGTACACGATGTCAGAAATGTGAGTGCTTTTAGTTTGTCTATGTGTTTATATGTCGACAGCGAAGTTTTTTGTAAACAAAACAAAACAAATCGTAAATGAATGATTGCAAATTATATAATATGTTTTATTTTGTCAATTCGTTGTCCAAGATCCCACACCACACCCTTCCTCTTCGCACACAAAACACATTTGCATGCAGAAAAAGTAAATATATAAATAAATATATATATACATAAATATAATTAGTAAGCAGTTTAGTTAAGAATTTTACATTATAAATTAACACAACACCAACCAACCAACAACAAAAACGAAGCAGGCGCCGCCAAAACCACATCTACATTCACATATACACACATACACATACACACGTCAACAAATTGGGGCGCCAAAGCAGCCAGCTTTTGCTTGCATGTATGTAATTTTGAACAACATTTAAAGAGCAAACCTTTTGTCAAAATTTCAACATTTGTAAAATCCTACATTTTGTGCAGCTAATTAAACAAGAACAACAAAAGAGATAACAAACAAAACAAAAAGTAATGAAACAAGAGAAAACTTGTTTAAATATTAGTTTACATAGAAATGAATCAAATATATGTATAAATATATATGTATACATATATATGAATATATATAAATATATTCTATATAGAATGTGGGCACTTGTCGCGCCCAGCGAAAATTTGTAATAAGCAAAAACAGAGAATAGAGTGCAGCACACGCTTCGATTTTTAATTTTACAAATATTATTATTATTGTGGTTATATATGTATATAATTATATTATAAATAATTGAAGCAAAACGAAAAGGAAAAATAAAAAATTATATATGTAATCAAAAGTAAACTACTCTTAAAACACATCTGTGGTATAAACGCTACGCTGCCGCGGCACGGGAGCACCCTGCTGTCGTGATAGCTTCGTATGCAGCTCCCGCAGCCTCTCGCACTGGCGACCCGACGTCTTGCGGAACTTCTCAATGGCAATGGGCAGCAAGTTATCCACCAAAAAGATTTTATTCTTGATGACAAAGTTGGGCTGCACATGTAAATTTATAAAGTAAATATAAATATTACCATTGATTAACGGCACAACTTACATCCACGACCATATCGTTGGGTGGCTTTAACGCATGCTGTGCTACAAACAGATCCCGCAGCAGCTGCTCCAAGCTTTGCAGCAACGCCTCACCTTTGGCCAGGCAGGCACAGTGCTCTGTCAGCTGAAGAAACTGGCGCACAAACACTAGAGTGGACTGCGTTAGATTTAACCAGGTATCACCTGTAGTCTGGGCGCGCATATCGATGCCCAGTGAGTCCAACTCCAAAAGTAAACGCTTTAAATTTGACTTGGTTTGCAAGTTGTACGGCTGCCAGCTCTCCTCCGTGCGACCCACTGCGTCTAGCAAACGCTGCTTGGACTCCTCAATAAGCGACTCAAGTGTTGTGCGCAACAAGCCCTCCAAATGATAACTAATATCCAGACCAATCTCAGTTAGTTTTGTGGCCGGTTTGCGCACGCGTTCTACACATTTCGCGACCGCCTCCAGCGAAGTGCCTTTGGTCAAATAGTGTTTGATGAGTTGGCTCGCAAAATACTGCAGCTCCGCATTGCACCAGACGACAAGTGCTGTTAATAGGATAAATATTTAATGATAATACACGTTTCAAACCTCGCAAAAATAGACTCACCGCTTACGCAAGCCGGCTGCTGCTCGAAGGCACAAAGAAAATCACAGGCCACCTGTGTGAGATCACAAAAGAAGAGCTCCGAGATATCAGCGTTGTTGCGACGTGCCTCGCGTTGTGCCACACGCAAACTAACCGTGCAGACCTTCAACAATGTGGCACTGGCCTCCCGAGAGCGTCCCATTTCCACAAGTATTTTGAGAGGTCGTCTTACTGCGCGCAAAGCAATTTGAAGGTTGCGATTGTGACTGTTGGATAGCTCCTGGAGCAGCACGTTAGTTAGGTTAAGCTCCTGCTGTTTCACCTTGGCTTCTATGCTATTCGCCTGTAGCAGCTTCTTTTTGTTTTCGGCCAGGCGCAGGAACTCCTGGGTGCGTTTGATTAGCGACTGAGCGTCTTCGAAGTGACGTTGAGCGATCAGTGTTTGCATCTCTTCGCTTGATGTGCTCAGCCACTCGGGCGTCTCATCCTCCAGAGATTTAGGCTGACTGTCTGTGGGGCTCTGTTCTGGCAGCTTTTCTGGTGTGGCGCTTTTCGATTGGGATGACGGTTGCTTGGAGCGGTTTGGTGGCTGTGGCGCTTGTCCCTTCTTTGGTTTCTTTTGCTGATCAAAGCGGAAAGCTTCCTCCAACTTCTCAATCCATTCGCTCTTACCGGCCGCTGTGATGCTCTGATAAATCTTAGAACCATCAGGCGTTATGATATTTATAGCATTCTTGACACCATCCAAATCTTTGATATTAATGACAGCTATCTTTTTCGGATCGTACTCCGTGAGAAACTCCAGACGTCTGCAATGAAGTCTGTTAAGTAAGTCTGTTTTTAAGGTGTGAAATGTGAATTCTTACTTATCATGTTTTACTTTGCACACAATGAGCACATCATTGAAGAGGAAAAAGAAGACACGCTGGATGGGCCGATAATCATTGCCATCAAGTTCGATAAGAGCGCCCTCGTTCAAGAACGTTTTGCCCTCAAGATTGCCATTAAAACCTTGAACCATTTCCTTAACTGCACGCGTGGCATGGCTGTTTTCCACATCCTCAGTGGCCGCATTATTGCTCTCCGCCTCAACGCTATCCGCTTTTAAATGTGTAGTCGCCTTGCCATCGGTCATTGTGGCCAAAATGTTTCGCTGCTCGATGAGTAAATGCGACAGCTGATACATTTCCGACTCGAGATCTAGGGACATTTTTAGAAACAACACATAATGGCAAATCACATATTTTACTTACGTTGTATCTCTTTAGACGTTTGTATAAACTGCATATAGTTTTTTTTGCATGTCTGCTTGAGCGTTCCTGAAGTTTGCTCATTATACGCCTCGATTTCTTTTTTCCGTTGCTGTAAACTGCTGCCACCCACATATTCTAGCGTCAGCTCCTTGGTATCTATATATATATATATATATATTAATTAGAGCTATTCAAACTGTATCACAGCAATACCTACATTTATCCACGCTAAAATTAACATCATCGAATTCCTTCATTTTCGTACAAAAGAAAATTAAACTGGAAATTTAGACGGCGTAGCGTCTATTGTTATGGCAAAGCTGCACATATGTTTACGTACGTAGCTCAAATGGGGCGTAAAGCGTAGTACGGTGTTTACAACGCAAGCATTTCTTAATGTAAATAAATATTAATGAATTGAATGTGTTTTCAAATATTGAAATTCTTATTGTATTAATAAACGTTTTGCTTTAAGGTTAGTATAATTTAATAATTATTATAAATCATATTAACACATTCGCTTTTAAGTGTTCGAGTTCTCTGTTAACTATGAGAATAATTTTGTTAGCAACTATGTGGCAACGCCACACAATCGTTTGTTGTTTTGATGAGTAATTTTCAAGATTTGCATTCCTAGCCAGTTATCAATTTCTCAGGACGTAAATAATATTAAGTTTGGTAAAATGGATTGGCTTTTTGGTAAGAAGATCTCTCCGGATGAGATGCTGCGCAAAAATCAGCGCGCCCTAAACAAGGCAATGCGCGATTTGGACCGTGAGCGTATGAAAATGGACCAACAAGAAAAGAAAATTATTGCTGACATAAAGAAGATGGCCAAGGAGGGACAAATGGATGCGGTCAAGATCATGGCCAAGGATCTGGTGCGAACGCGTCGCTACTCCAAGAAGTTTATGCTTATGAAGGCAAACATTCAAGCCGTCTCACTTAAAATACAAACGCTCAAATCTCAAAACACAATGGCCCAGGCAATGAAGGGTAAGTTTGAGAAGGGGTGAGGGGACTCCACTAGGTGAATCACATTAGGCTAATACGTCACTTCTGTTGCAGGTGTTACCAAGGCCATGCAGAATATGAACCGACAACTGAATCTCCCGCAAATACAAAAGATTCTCCAGGATTTCGAGAGGCAATCGGAAATGATGGACATGAAGGAAGAAATGATCAACGATGCCATCGACGATGCCATGGAGGATGAAGGCGATGAAGAAGAAACAGATGCCGTCGTCTCCCAAGTGCTTGACGAACTGGGTCTGCAACTGGGCGAACAATTGGGTGATCTACCAAGTGCCTCCGGTTCGCTCTCCATTGCAGGCGGTGCTGGTACACAGAAAACAGCTGCTGCTGTTGCTGCTGGTGGCGGTGGCATAGGACCATCAACAGGTGGAGGCGGTGGTGGCGGTGCAGGTGCTGCGGCAAGTGGCGGTAGCGGTGGCTCCACGCCTATGTCCGATGCAGACGCCGACTTGCAGGCTCGTTTGGATAAACTGCGCAAGGATTAGTTAAGCACCGCTTCCACCTGCACCTCCGTCTCTGCCCTTTTATATGCTAACCCCGCTGTTGTTTTTTAAGTAACATACAAAATGTTATCTTTGATATGCCTAACAAAAAAAAGAATTGTAATCGCAAATTGTGTAAACTTTATCGTAACAAGCGTATATACATATGTATATTTAAGTATGGGGATTGGGGGTAAGATACAATCAATTAAGATTACACACACAAAAGGAAACACACACATACAAATGTTTATTTCAAGCTGGAACGTCAACTAATTAGTTTAGTGGAAGGAATTTGATTGTTATAAATCATTTCACTCCAAACCGCTGGCCACAAACAAACGTTCTACTTCCTGGAAAACGGCGTTGGCATCTGGACTGGCATCGATACGTTTCACCTGGCCGGCTTTCTCAAAATGCTTAATAATTGGCAATGAGTCATTGTTGTAGGTTTGGATGCGCTTCTTTAGGCTTTCCATGTTGTCATCGCTGCGTCCAGAGCCGCTCTGTCCACGTCCCAAGCAACGGGTCACGCACACATCTTCGGCACAGTCGAAAAATAGAACAAACTGCATGTCCGTCTTGTCGGACATCTGGCGTTGCCACCCATCCAAATTATCCTGGTTACGTGGGAAGCCGTCGATGAGGAAACGCGTCTTGCCTGAGAGTTTCATTGCATTTTCCAGCAACGAACACGTCACCTCAACGGGCACAATTTTTCCATTACGTATATATTCTTCTATTAGCTGGCCAAATTCCGAACCCTCGCGTGCTCGCTCCTCACGCAATAAATCGCCAGCTGACAAGTGTACAAACTGAAACCGGTCAACAATTTTCGAGCATTGCGTGCCCTTGCCAGCTCCGGGGCCACCCAAGACGAAAACAACCTTTGGCTTTTCACTGGACATTGTGTGTTTGAGTTTAATGAGCGTCGCTTTGTTGCTGCTGTTGTTGTGTAAGCTGAGGTATATTGTTTGGCAAACGTTGTACTGCTGAAGGGAATGTTGGAATTGCAGAGGTAACTTTGCGCCTCCTTGACTAAGGGAGTCGAGTGTTTTTGCTATACGCGTAAAAGCGCGCCACATTGACAACTGAACCTAATCGGTGCGTTGCGTGTTTAAAGTCGAGTATACCTAATAATTTCCAGTGGAATCGGAAGTTTTGACGTCACTGCGGCAGAGGCAGCTGTTCATACAAATGCGCTACCAATAAGCGTTTACCAATACTGGCTGCAACATACCCGCCAAAAACGCGATGATTTAGTTTTAATTGTATTTATTATTTTAGATTAGTTGCGCTTGGTTTTTCTGTATTATATCGGACACTAGCTGATACGGTATAATATGCTGGGAGCCTGGTGCTAGATCCACTTCTTCATCATCTACTCCCACGATCACACCAGACACTAAAAATAGACGAATCAAGAAGTTGATAGATTCCTTAATAAATAATATTCAGGCTGCACATACCTGCTACATTCGCTTTAAGAAAGACATGGCTCATGAGATTTGGCGCCACTATGCGTTGCTCTGCTTCACCACGCTGCTGATTGGGCATATACTGAGTTGCAACCTTGTTGAAGTACTCATCCACATGGGACGCAAACTCCTGGGCATATTTTGCCTCCTCGGGTGACATACGCTTATCGGTTGCATCGCGTGTGACGTCCTGGTTAATTATGTGCTGGGTAAAAGCCTCAATCTTCTGCAGGCGGCAACGTAAATAGCTTGCCATAATGTATCGGATGCGTTCAAGTTCCATTTGATGGACTACAAAGCGAAAGTCGTTCTTGTCGAGATCCTTCATTTGCTCCTCCATATGCGCTACTTGGGAGAGCATTAGCTCCAGCATATCTGTCTGGTGCTGCAGCAATTCCGGCGCACAAATTTCGTTTGTCCAAGCAGTCTCCAATATTTCTAAAACCTGTTAAAACGCAACAAGTTGCAGCTAAAAATTTTACATACACTGGACTGCTCACTTTTTGTGCTGTTATTGGTTCTGCATCTTCGTCATCGTCATCTTCTGCAAATGCTTCCTCAGCACTGACATCCTGCTCATTTAAAACTCCAAGATTTTCATTTTCCGACATAATTTTTAGTATTCAGCTAATGTCGCGTCGGTATGTAAACAAACGACACAGCTGTTAAGGGAACTGCTTACATGTGAATGGCAATACAATTACAATTTACACAGCACTGGCTTTGCACGCGATGGCAGCGACAACGACACAACAAACAGAATTTAAAAAGAATTTTCGCTTAATTGTTGAAAAAATCTTCAACAATTGGCAAAATTTACGACTGGCTGTTGAGCATGGCATGGGTGGGCGTAATGGCCAACAGGTAAGCCAATTGGGTAATAAATATCAGTTACAACTTCTAACCTAAGAATACCTGCAGGTGGCCATACAAATAATGGACTACACCTATGAATACTGCGTGGGCAATGACAATATAACACAGGGCGAACTGCAGGAGATCATAGATGAGCTGATGGATCAGGAGTTCAATACGCTGTGTGACGATCACTCTATCCCAGAGATATGCCGCAACCTGCTCCGCTACAAGCAGATGGCGCTGGCCTCACAGTACCCACAGATTGAGACGGAGCTAAGTAAATTGCCCCAGGGCAAGGATTGGCTGCGTCCCGATGTCAAAATCACATACACACCTATTGATGGTGACTCGTCGTCCGATGAGGATATGGACGATGACGATGGCGACAATGATGACATGAATGCCGAGGAGAGCGAGGAAGAGGATGCTGCTGCGACAAGCAGCGGCCGCGTTACTCGATCTCAGACACGCAAGCAGCAGGCGGCGGAATTTGTGGAGCCAGAGGATGGTTGGACGACAGTTCGCCGAAAGTAGAGTTAGAACAATAAACACAAAAGGCCAATTTTTTAGTTTTTATATGTGGCGTTTACTTCTTGTAGGTCTAGAAATCTTAGTGGAGGTATGGGTGGACGACTTTTTGACATGTGCTCCGTGTTGCACAAATTACACTTACTTGGGGCTGATTTATCCCGCGGTGGAGATTTCTTTAATCGCTGACACTGCAGCTGAGACCAGGATGTGAACTGTGTGCCCCTAGGCGGCGCGCGTTTGACGTCCACTACAGTAGCAATAGAATCAATATTTGGTGTCATTGATAGATTTATTGCCGGATAGATGATGACGGCAAAGAAGGCACCGACTAGGACCAGCACTGGGACAAATACCGCAAAGTACTTGTCCGGCAAATAGGAATGTAGACCCAGCTCTACGGGCAGATATGCCCACGCCACATACACAAAGAACAGCACGGTGAAAAGCATGTAAAACGCAAACCCATAGATTGCTCTATGCGGTGTCGGCGCTGGACTGTGCTCCGGCATTGTTGTTGTCTTTTAAAAATTGATCTGTTCCTCCAAACAGTTTAATAGTGTCTTGACAGAGGAGCAGGCATTCAAAGAACGAGGTAATGGCAGTGCGCAGATTCTTTACTTGATCTGCACTGAAATGTACAACAAGCACATCCTGCTCTAGGCTCAGCGTTTTCTTCACAAAGTTCCGTCGTGGTTCCTGATCAACACTTAATACGCGATAGGCGATTTCGGCATGCTCCGGAGTATCAAATGGCACTCTTATGGTGCTGTAAGTATATATATTATATTATAGTGTAACAAGATATTTATTTTTTTTTTTTTTGTACGTACGACTCATTTGGTTTATTAGCATCCGCTTGCTCTGGCATTATAAATTTATTTAACGAAATAGCGGCTACAGCTACACATGTTCACTGTCTGTAAGAACTGTGAATGGCAAATACAACTCACATTTCCAATGTCGCAATCAGCTGTTCATTTAGCAAATACAAAAACCACAACCCTATTAATATAACCAACATATTTAACTTGTATTTTTTCTTTATTACAAAATGCTTCCCAAGCGTCCAATTCTTAGTTCAATGAAATCCCTAGTGCATTTATTTACTTCTTGGGCTTGATTCCACCCTTCGGTGCGGGCTTCTTGGATGCAGTTTTGACAGCGGTTTTGCCACCGGTCTTGCCAGCGGGCTTTTTGGAAACCACAGTCTTGACGGGCTTCTTCTCTACCTTCTTGACGGGCTTAACAAGGGCCTCGCGCTGGCTCTTCAGCGCCTTCACAATCTTCTGCTCCTCGATGAGGAAAGCGCGCACAATACGCTCGCGCAGGCAACCGTGGCACAAGACACCGCCATAGGTGCGGGATACGGTCTTGTGGCGCTTGGACATACGTGGACGCTCGCTGGGGCGGGATGGGGTGATGCCCTTAAGCTTCTCCTTGCACTGTCCGCAGCGTGGCACGGTCTTGTTCTTCTTTACATACTGGTAGACCAGACGTCCGCCGGGAGTACGGACACTGTAAACAAAAAGGTTATTACACTACAACACAAGCAACAACAAAATAATAAACTTACATGCGCCTCTTGTTGGATCTGGTGTTGTATGATAGACGTCTCCTTAAAGTCAAGCGCTGAACCATTTTGTGGCTGCTTTATTTTGATTTGCCGATTTCAATAGGAATTCATTCAAACATCCGCACAGTTTGGCGATTGGTTTGGGAGCGTAAAATATGTGGGAAAAAACAAAGCAGTTTACATAAGTAGGCTGTAACATTATAGCGCAAATATTTGTCAATCATTGTGCACAAAAAATTGCAAAATTTGAACAGCCTTTTTACGGATGTTTACAGATTTTTTGACAATATTCACAAAAAGCAAGCTTTACATACTTGTAGTTAAAAACCAAAAGAGGGAAAGAAGAAGCAAATCAACGTGAAGTTGGTTGCTCGTCGCACAAAAAAAGTGTTGTTAAGTGCCAGCAGAAACAATTCAGTATTTTACCGAAATTCATTGTTGAAGATGGTTACACATCGACAAATTCAATTGTTGCATGCATTGCGTGATTTAAATTACATGATTTCACTGTTTAAGAGTGTTGTATTATATTTTATATAATATGATGTTCTAAAATGGGCGAATTGTGTGCTTGTTACATATTTAATTTGGCTTTAATTATATGCGGTCAGCGTACCAATTAACCATTTCAATCGTTTTTCTTGTGGATTTAACCTGAGTCACACTGCCTGAGTTGGTCACACTTACAGGTATTAGGATTGGCCCACGCGTCTCCATTCCTCTCGCCGCATCCTAACCCATAACCGGAACCACAACGACAATAACAATGAGTTTCCTTAAACCAAAAACACACATAGAACAGGGCGATACGGTTATACTCTATCTAAGTGTCAATTCCATGCATGCCATCGAAGCAGTGCCGACGATAGTAAACAAAAAAGGCGAAACCATAGCACATATCTTCCAGACACCATACGGCTCCCTTAAGGTAGAAAGTAAGTTTTTATTTTAAAACTTATAAGTTTTGGTTTCCTATTTATCCTATTCCTTCAGCTATTATTGGTGTCGAATATGGCAGTCGGGTAGAGCTCTCCAAAGGCTGGGCGCACGTGCTGCAGCCCAATCCTGAAATGTGGACACAAACACTGCCGCATCGCACACAAATCATCTACACGCCGGACATCAGCATGATATTGCATCAGCTGGAGGTGCGTCCTGGCGCTGTAGTTGTTGAATCTGGCACTGGTTCTGGTTCCTTGTCACATTATTTTCTGCGCGCCCTGAAGCCTACGGGGCGCCTTCACACCTTTGACTTTCATGAGGCACGAGCGGATCAAGCGCGCGAGGAGTTCAAACAACATGGACTCGGTGACTTTGTAACGGTCTATCACAGAGATGTGTGCAATTTGGGCTTCAGCAGCCTTCTGGACGGTGCAGCCGATGCAGTCTTTTTGGATCTGCCCGCGCCGGATTTGGCAGTGCCACATGCATTCAAGGCGTTGAAGTTATCGGGTAAGTGAAACCGCACCAAACGCCAACTGCCCAGTCACCGTTTGACAACAAGTTGTCAGCGCCCTTTGGCGCGTCGCCGACAGCGGCTAACAGCAATCAAGAGACCTCGCTAGCTTGGTCAGTCAGTCACTCAGTCAGTCAGTTGTCTCTCTCACTCACTCTCTCTCTTTTTTGTCTTTCTTTCTCTCTTGTTGTGTCTGTCTGTCGCGGCCATTTCATTGTGTTTGACATTGAATGCGGTCGGTTTTGTCAGTTGACGTGCTTAGGCAGCCCGCTGGGCAACTTTGTCACTCATTAACGAATCCAACTGGGCTCTTTCCCATTGCAGCTGGTTAGATTGTATGCAAAATGATTAGGTTGCAGTGTTAAGATGGGCAAGTAATACTTGGGATAAAATTGGCTATTTAAAATAATAAAAGCTTAAAAATTATCTATAATCCCGAAATAAATTTAAATTTTAGTGAAAATAAACCTTGTATAATTTCAGGTGGTCGTTTCTGTTCCTTCTCCCCATGCATTGAGCAATCGCAGCGTTGCATTGCGCAGTTAACCAAACTGGGTTTCAATGAGATTTGTTCCATGGAGGTGCTGCAGCAGGAAAGTGTGATTAAAACCCGCTCATTGCCCATCATTGATTTGGAGTTCCTAAAGGCGCCCAAGAGCGCAGAGTCAAACGCAAACGAGGACAACAAAACAAAGGAACCCAAAGAGCTAAAAAAATATCTGACCTCAAGTAATCCACAAATTTTGCCCGGTCATACGGGTTTTCTCACCTTTGCAACGCTGCCACCCAACATACCCAAATGTTGAATATGTTCTATTTGTTTATAATAAATTTATAGTCTTTTATTTGTCTGCTGTATTGTTATTCAAAGTCATAGTCATATTCAAATTCCTTAAAGAAGTTACGCTCCATGTTCCTGAGACCGCCGCAGTGATAGCAACGCTGTTCCAGTTCCTGATGTTTACGACTCGACGATTTACGTGGTAGCGCCCAAGGCATTCGCTGCTCCGGTATGGCCACCTGCGTACGCTCCGGATTGCCGTTGCACGTCGGACAACGACCCATAACAGTTGGCTTTGGCAGCATGCCATAGAGCAGTGGACCAGGCGGCTGTGCCCCGTAAATTGTGACAATCTGTGGCAAGCTGGAGTAAGGACGTGTCGGAAACATCTTCTCGCGATGTAGGAAACTGCAATAGAATAATATTGTGAACTGATAAAGATAAGCTTTGTTTGTATTGTTTCAGTTATTCTGTCTCAGAATAACTGTTTGAGATTTATTAGTAAGGATTCATACTTGGGTCGCGGTTCCAGCCATAGATTGTTCATACGCTTGGTGCTCATGATGTCACCCAACTTCTGTAGAAGACGCAGATTTTCACGCTCGATTTGCTGTTGACGCTCCCGCTCGTTTTGCTGCTTCTTCCACTTGCGTTGCACATGATCGTGTTGCCTGGGCGTCCGGGTATCAATCGCCGGACGGGCGGACATTACTTTCTCGCGGTGCTGTGCATAGCGCAATTGCTCCCAGGGCTGCTGCAGCAATTTGTCGCGTCTCGAGATCATGTCTATGTGGGTTTGTTTGGTTGTAACTGGCAAAATGCTATTACTGACGACTTTGACTTTATGGGGGCTGTCTCTGTATGTATGTGGTGTGTGTGTTTACAAGCGCAAACAAACATTTTGGGGCGTCCATAACAACCTTGCCAGGACAACGCGTGTACACTTCGCCTTCTCGTTGTTGTGGTTGTTGTTGTTGTTGTTACGGTTGCTGTTGCTGGACATTCTACAAATATTGCACAATCATCCCCGCAGATTAAGTTCAACGTCGACGGCGGCGACGGCGGCGGCTTTGCTCAACTGTCCAGGCCTGTCTATCCAAACAGTGACATTCCCCTGTACTTGACTTGCAAATTTGCAATCCAAGCAGCCATTCGGTGTGTTACATAATTCTCAATGCTTAAGTTTCTAGTTGTTTTCGGTTTTTGTTTCGATTCTATTCAGCTGTGCTTGTTAGTCACCCAGCGGCCCGGTTCTCAATTCTCAATTCCCGATGCCCAGTTTGCAGTTCTCAGAGTGCCCCATTCCCGTTTCTTCAGTAGTAGCCGCTTCACTTGGTGTGGCGGCAAAATGTTCTTTCTTCTTTGTGCATCTTCAACTGTTGCAGTTTCTGCCTCTGCTGCTGCTGCTGATGCTGCTCCTGCTGCTCGCTGCTCATATGTCAACTGTGCAACTCAGTTGCTGCCGTTCTAAATTCTTGTTTAGTGTTTGATTGATGTTAAGTGCTTGTGCCTAGCTCATATTCAAAATAAGTACTTGATGATGCGTATGCGAACTTTTCAATATATTTTCCGCAAAAAATGTTATTTGGTAAGCGGATTATCTAAGAACTTAAATGTCTTTAGTTTAGTTTATTTTTGTAATAACTTAAGGTTTATTTTTCCTAAATATTTGCTTAGGCTAAAATATAAATTTTATTTCGTCAAACATTTCTCTGTTGTCTAGACCCAAATCTTATGGTTTTCCGATAAAATTTTTAGTAGTATTAGTAAGACTTAGGAAAGGCTTAAAAAGATGCATTTATTAATTAAAAAAATGAAAAATGATACAAACTTGAATATTAAGTTGTTCCCATAGTGTTTTTTTATAAGTATGATTGCTTTAATAGTTTTTGTTGGTTATTCTCTTACAAAATTGTAAAGATTTCCAAGTAAAATGATCTGCCATTTGAAGAAAACTTTTGTTATTGTTGTTGTTTTTTTAGTCTTTTAAAGTTTATGCTGTGCTATACTACGATATTCCTGTCAAAAAGTCGTCTCAGCAATTGTTCTGCTTTGAGTTTATTAGCCCCCCACTGGGGCGTCTTACAAATGCGTCTATTGTTTTTGTTTGTTGCCGTGTGTTGCAGAGGCAACCAACCAACCAACCACATTGCGTGTTATTGCTGTTGCCAACAAGTTGCTGGCTGGCAAACAGTTTGCTGTTGCTGGCTGTTGTTTGCTGTTGCTATTGGGCGTGAGTTTGCACTATTATCAAATTAAAAGCCATGCCGCTTATTGGCCAGTTAATTGGAAGATCTGTAATTTGATATGTACTGTGTGCAATGGGTAACATGTTGCTTATCACAGCTCTCGTTTGCGGTGCCTCATTGTTGTATTTGTATTTGTATTTGAACAATTATCTTGTTAGCTGATCGACAACTGTAACGGATCGCGCCATTCAGCCCAATGCCCATAATCCCATAATCCACTGGCCATAAGCCATGGTCACAAACTCTTTAACACGTCTCTCTCTCTCTTACGGACTTGCCCCTCGCGCAACACTACCCCCCAGCATTTATAAACGTTTTCCTATAGCTGTGGGGCAGCGTTTGAGTCGTCAGTACTAAACACCTGCTTATTTGTGCATAAATTTTTATATAGAAATGCTCATATTTATTGAAAATACTTGTATTTATCAAATGGCATATAATTGCAGTATGTTTGTGATGTATGTGTGTGTTGTGTTAGTATGTGTGTTAGGGGGGTGCAGCGCTACCCGCCAGCAATATGGCCAGTTTCTCACCTTTAGAAGCCGACCAGCAGTCGCAGATGGTGTTGGCTCACAAAATAACAAAAAAATAAATACTAAAATTATGATGCCAGAGGTTGGATCTGCTTTTTGTTGGGTTGGTCATTATGAAACCTTGAATGTACTGTAATATTTATTATATGCTCTTTAAATATAATGAAATGATAAATTTACTTTACAAATATAGCTCATGAAAATGAATAATAATTGAACCAAAGGGATCTATAAGGCATCAAAATATTATTAAAGACTAAACTTTCAGAATAGAACTAAAAATACTTCAATTAGGTTTTTAAAGCAATTTGTGCACAAAGCGAAACGAAACTATAATAAATCTTCAACTTATTAACACCATTTCGATACAACAAATTTAATGCTTTTTAAATTAAGTTAAATATTATAAGCATTTTGGTTATGCCCAGTGATTGTAGAGTGTGCAAGTTAAGTTTTGGGTTAGTACTCGCATATCATGTACAAAGTGCATACAATAACAGGCCTGTCCATTTATTACAATATGCGCCGGCAACGCCAAGGCAACAATAACAACAACAACAACAACAAAAGCAACAGTTGAACAAAAAAAAAAAATTGCGATTTGCTGTCAGCTAATAATAATAATTTCGATATTGAAAATACGTTTTCTTAGTTAGGTACGACACTAAACGATTTCGCCCATTCGGAGCGCTGTTCAGTTTCGACAGTCAGTGCTAAAAGTCAGGCAAGCAAGCGATCACTATTGCTGCAAGCAACATCAAGCAACACTTGCAACAGGCAACGGGCAACGGGCAATGGGCAATGGGCAACGGGCAAACGTTCAACGGGCAATATTCCAACAGGCAACAACAACAACAGCAACAACAACAACATTTTTGAGCATTGGCAATGGGCACAAAGTTGACCGTTGGTGGGGGCGGTGCTTTTTGGCTGCTGCTGCTTCTTCTTCGACTTGAAGCGTTTTTTCGCCTTCGCAGACAGGTGGTGTGGTGGTGTCGATGGTTTTTCTTTTTCTTTTTGTTGTTGTTGTTGTTGTTGTAGCGCGGGTCGCAACGCTCGCTGGTGTTCAATATGAGCCACAATTGAGGCATTTAATCGAGCATCTCTTAACACGCCTTGGAATGTTGACTTATTATTGGCCATGCAGTCAGTTGCTGCCACAGTTGCCACAGTCGGTCGCTCGCTCGCTCGCTCTCTCTCCGGTTACGGTCTGTGGCATTGTTGTTGTTGTTGTTGGTGTGGGCAACCAACAGCCAACACCGCTTGAGTCTGCATCTGCGTCGGTGTCAGAAGTCTGTAGTTACCTCACAGTAAAAGCGTTTATCATCATTAGACTCAATCTAAAGACGTTTTGGTTGGGGTTATCATGTTGATTATGTTGTGTGAAAACAAATTACATTTTGTGCTCGGCGGGCTTTAACACCATTTGTATGCGCCAATGTTGTCGTCGTCATCCTCGTCGACGTCGACGTCGTTCCTGTTGCTGTCAGTATGTTGCTGCTGTTGCTGTTCCTGCTGCTGCTGGCTAATTGTGAAGCTGTTCGAAAGAATCAATTGTGCCATTGACAAACCAATTTGTTGCTCAATTTTGTGAAAGGCTTTCTTTCTCTCCCGCTCTCTGTGGGCCGTGAGAAAATTGCAAATCAAAAATATTTCTGCCATTGACAATAATTGTTGCCACAAAAATGGTGCCTAGCAAAACAACAAACCAACAAAACAAAATTATGAGAAAGAACTTGGTAATAATTTAGCTTGATCGAGCTTGTCTAAGACACAGCTGTGTTCTATATTATTGTTGTAGTTGGTGTTGTAGTTGTAGTTGTTGTTGCAGCTGCAGGCATGCCACTTGCAACAACATTTGCAACAAACTTTGGCCCTGACCGTCTGATAACACTAAACAACAAACAAAGTATCTCTCAACATTTTCTTTAATATACTATTCACAAAAGTTTTCCACAAGTTTGGTTGCTTAGTGTATTTTATTGTCATGGCCAAAAGCGAACTTGATTTTGCCCAGGCAATAAACATTTTTATGCACTTTTAAATTGTAATGTTTGCAGTTGTTGTTACGATAACATTTTTAGATTTGTGCCACACACAAACTAGCACACACACACACACCTTATCGAGGGTCAATGTCGCGCCTTGACGCCTTCGCCAATATATTTTAGTAGACTTTTTTGTTTTTGTCACAATTTATTACATTTGGTCATATCTTGACTGTGTTTGTGTCTGTATATGTATATGTGTTGTTTTCTTGGCTGAAGCCATTGCCGTTTTATCTTGTCAACGCAATCGTCTGTTTGTTTTTCCATTTTTTCTTAATTAATTAACAATTTTCGCATGGGTGTCAATGGCGAAAATGGCGTGGCTTAGTTGCTGTTTTACCCCAAGTTTATTTATTTTATTTACATTTTTCTTATTGCTAATGGCTGGCAGACTTTACTGGCACTGCTGTTGTTGCCATGGCAAAAACATGTACATGCCTCTTTAAAAAGGGGCCAAATAGTTGGTAGCTGTAATGAAAACAAATGTTAGCAAAAAGAAAGCGTTTACCAGCAGTATAGCTGGAAAATAAAACAGTGATTACTTGAAAGACCTATTTATTCCTGTTGCTTATAATTTGATGCTTTGTATACCCTTAACCCAAGAAATGGGTAAGAAAGGGTATAGTGGTTTTGTGCAAAAGTATGTAACAGGCAGAAAGAAGCTTCTGCGACCCCATAAAGTATATATATTCTTGATCAGCAGTCGATATACACATGTAATTGATAACAAAAAAATCTTGATTTTCGAAAACATGAAATGGGGATTGAAACTATTAGCAAAACAATGAACATCTGTAAAACTTTTGTTAAAATCGGTTAAGAAACACCAGAGATATTAAACCATAAAGCATTGGTACAGTGGTGCACATATATGTGTATGTCTGTCAGCCGGACCGTTTGTCCGTCTGTAAGGGTATCTTCGAGTCGAGCTAACTCGACTAGAGCCTTCTTACTTGTTTTTTCATGGCATGCTGCAACAAATGAAAGTAAATCATATTTTGTGATTGCCAGTAAAGCAAAGTAAAAGTTTAGCTAAACGTTTTTTGAGGGTGCCAAACACAAATAGAGTAAGGTAAAAATGGGTTTAGAATAATAGTTAATACTATGTCCCATAAATTAAAGAGAAAACCAAAACCAGCAATAGTATTTATCTTTTATTTAGGTTGGCAAACATATTTAAGATTTATGCCTCTTCCAAGTGAAAGCGTCTTTAACATATTTCACATGGTTTTTTTTTTTGACGAACTATGTTCTAAGCAGCTTACTTGTCTCAGTCACAACAAAACGAAGTTTCCTTTTTTTACATTGCATTTTCAAGAGTTGCATTCCCAAAATGCTTACAACTTTCTTAAAGCAAACTGAGCGAAAGCTACGAAATGCCAATCAATAAACTTTGCCAAGACGCCGCCAAAACAGCAATGCGAACTAATTGAGCCATTTTGAGTTCTATGATAATCGTTTTTGAGTACACAATTTCCAATCGACTTGACTGAGTTGGCCAATACCCAAGCTCAGTTGGTCAACGCCTTCATAGAGCCAAAGCGGCTCGATGACTGCTAACTGCTGACTGTGTCAACTTGAATGTGCAATAAAATTAAAGTTTTGTTTATGAATGGAATTACACGGCGATCAGACACAGACACAGACACAGACAGAGACACAAGCAAAACGGCTAAGACAACGTCGACATTTAGCAAACAGGCACAAAACGCAGCTGGAACTGAGGGAAAAGAAGCGAGTGAGAGCGAGAGAGCAAGATATTATATAGCCAGCTCAGATTCTCAGACACTTCATCTAAATGTCAGGCCATATCTAGCGACACTCGCACAACGCTCCAGTCGCTGTTAGCCCTCAATTTCAACACTCGCAGTTCGCATTCGCATTCGCACTCGCCTCAAACAGCGTAGGCCACTTGGTCGTCGTCGTCGTCGGCGGCGGCGGTTGCTTTGGCGGCTGCTTTGGCCAAATCAATTGAGCCGCCTTGCAAACGAGCCAAAACAAATGACTTGAGAGTTTGTGTTGCTGCCCCAGCAGACCCGGCAGACCCAGGGTTGGCCGCTTGGAGAGCGCTCAAGATCATTAGTATAATTTAAGTAAATTAAACGCAGCGATTAGGCCAGGATGCAAACGGCACCATTGCGACGAACGTTGTCGTTCCAGTCTTGTCGGCAAAAGGCTTGTGTTTATTTAAATTTATTGTAACATTGACCGTTTGTTGGACAGACGGACGGAAGCGAAGTGCGAACGGCAAACGGCGAACGGCGATTTCAATTTGTAAAACAAGCGAGCAAACAAGCTGTTAAAATATAATGATTGGCACCAAAAACAAAAAAAACGAAAGATGCAACGCATCTCGGATGCCATGTTACATTGCCATGCCACATTGTTGTAACTAGGTTAAACTATCCTCATATGCATATCGCTCTCAGCTTTTAGCTGGCCATTCGCTTAAATTTATGTGGCGTTTGCTCATTGTCCAAAATGCTTATGCTCAATGTACTCCATACTCGATGCACTCAATGCTCAATGCTCAATGCTTATGATTGGTAATGCGCCGATGCATAAACCATGTGGCATTGAAAACACACACTCACTCGACGAGCGACAGTGGATGCGGATACATTGTTCGCCAGAAGTTTTTACAAGCCAAGCGCGCCAGTTTCCCACACAGACAATGGGGTCTACCACAAAAACAACAAAAATACAAAAAAACTGTGGCGGCGACAACCGAAAACAACAACAACAACAACAACAACAACTGGAAACTGGCAACTGCCAACGACTGCCGGCTACGATCTCTAGCTTCAGCATAAAACTCCACCATTGCCATGGAGCACACAACAGAAAAAAATCAGCCCAGACAGAATTACAAGCGCAATGGAACAATGAATGCAGTCAGTACCATTTGAACAGTGGTGAAAGTGCCAAAAACTAGCCAAATTAATATATTCGATAATGGAAAGCAAATTGACCGCAAGGCATGTTTAAACATGTTGATATTGATGCCGAATGGAAGCATAGCGATATTCTATGTAATGTATTATTATTAAGTACTTCCTAGATAAAAAGAGTAAGTAGTTGTCATTAGTTTTTGCGAAAATGTAGAATATGAAACTTGTTTTTGTAAAGACAGGATTGCTTGATAAGATATGGAGAGGCAATTGTTAATATTTCTTTGACAACTAATTAAAATTACGACATTAAAATAAAAACTAAAAAAAAACATTCATGGCCAAACATTTAGACAAAAAAGAAATCTATTTGTATTACTAAAATTAAAAAAACAATATTTGAACTGCTTTAAATATCACATTCAAAATTTCAAATAACTTTTCCAGTTCTGTTTAACCCAGATACTGTATTGCGCCACTGTACAATAGTTGGGTCTTTAGCAATTGACAAAAGCCAACGTAAACCAGCAAGAAAACAAATAAACAGTCAGCACCGAGCACAGAACAGAGCGCCCCAAATGCGCAGACAAAACAGCAATTCATATTTGCTCTGATTTATATGGCGTCTAGAAGTTTTCCATTTTTATTATCATTATTATGATTATGATACTTTTTTCCCAGGCACAAAAGAGCAGCACACAACAAGAGAGCAGAACAACAACAACAACAACAAGAACAACAGCAGCAGCAAACTGTTGTAATCAATCAGCAGGCAATGCGCCAGAGATTTCTCTTAGCTTTTTTAGACCCCACTCCACCCCTCCACCCCTTTTACGAGTTGAAGTTCTGCAAAATTAATGTGCTTTAATTTGCAAGTTTGTGTCCTAAGTCTTTCGTTTGCTGCCACACACAAAGCAAAAGCAAAAGCAAAAGCGGGGCGTTTTGTGTTTTGACTGTTGTTCTCGTTGTTGGTGTTCCACAGAAATGTCATTAAAGCCATATATACACACACACACACACACACACACACACGCACACACGTACACTGAGGGTGTGTGTGTTCTGAGATCTTGGTAATGTCAATTGCTGGCATCGCCGGAGAGATCTGCATTGCTTGATATTCTAATTGCTGAAATTGTTTGTCGCAGACAAGTGTGTGTAATTATATGCGGCATGCCCAATGAATAATCATTGAAATCCGTTCGTTGTTGCTGTTGTTGTTGTGGCTTGTGGTTTTTTGTCTTGCTGTTGTTGTTGCCAGTTGCTGTTGACAAGAGCAAACACCCGCATGGAGCCATGGAGCATGGAGACAACAGCACCAACCTGGTGGTGGTCCTCATTGTGTCGCACTGATCCAAATCGCTTCGCCAAAGCAAAGCATCAAATTTTGTGCAACGCTTGTTTTCAGTTGTTTTTGTTGCCGTTGTCGCTGCTCTTGCTTTTCCATCAGATATGAAAGCTGGAGCGTCGTCGTCGTCGCCGTCGTCGTCGTTGGCGTCGCTCGTCTGCTCCTCGCCCAACGCAGTTTTTGGCTTGATTTTCTTAATTAAATTTTTGCTACGCCGCTGCCAAGGCTATTCCACCAAGCTACAGAGCTCAAGAACTGCGGCTGCTGCTGCTCCTTTTGGCCTGCTCGCTTAACCCGATTGCCTGTTGATGATGCTGCTGCTGATGCTGATGCTGCTGCAGCTGATGATGATGATGATGTGTGCTTTATAAGTTGTTTGCAGCGTTTCGACGCAGTCGCTGATTTGACGTTGTCGATAGGGTTTCGGTGCTTGTTGCTCTTGTTGTTGTTGTTAACACACTCCCACATTTTCTTAGGTTTTTTTTTGTCTTGAATTTATTTTACTTTATTTTGCTTTAATTGTTTTTTTTTTTGCTTTTTAAGGAGTAGCTGGGATGTACTTGCAAACGTTGGGGCATACTTGAAATGTTTGCTGCCTAAAGGAGTTTGCTATTTTGAAAGGGTTTCTTTCTTTCGTTAAAAAACCTTTTAATGCCACATTTAGCTTCTTAACAATTAACAAACTGGCATTTATAATTATAAAATGGAAACTTAAGCCTTAAATAAGCTTCTCTCATTAACCCATCACCCATCTTGTCGCCCAAAACTTGACCCGCCCTCAACTCGACCCGGTAGTTTGACCCCAGTCGCTTATTTTGTGCAATGCATACAGAATAACACAAATAGCAACAACAACAACAACAATATGAAAATGTGCCTGCCAACATCATTTACATCATCATTCACAATAAAATAAAAGTGCACACGCCCACTTAAAGGGCCTCATAAATTGTGTCGAATAATCAGTTTCAACATAATTTATTGTAATTTACGAGTGTCGGCAACGTGGCAGAAGCAGCCGCGTGTTGCACACCAGAGCACCATAGAGTAGACTCAAGAGTCAAGAGTGGCGGAGGCCACCAGATCTCCACCGCGTTAAAAACAACATACAGTCAGCCGAATAGATTCCAGTGCCAGTGCCAGTGCCAGTGCCAGGCCAGTGCCAGCGCCTGAATCCGTATCCGAATTCACATTGCGCCCACAAGTTGGCCACGAGAGCAGCTTGAAGTGTTTTTTGTGTTTTCTGTATTTCATTTTTATAGAGCGTTTCGCAGCTAAATGCTACAAATGAAAATCCTAAACGGCACATTGAAGGCATCTTGATAAGAACATTCAAAAGGCAGCAATAAGACCAAGTTTGGTGCCTCGAGTTTTTCGTTTTTCGTTTTTCGTAGCTGGCGTGCGAACACCTTGGCAACACAATATTTCAATGGCTAATAATATTTTTAGCGCTGCTTTCAATATGGTTGCATGGCCAGAAGTCGAAAATATAGTCTGATACGGTGGGTTTCTCAACGGCATATTCGTATTCGCCCCAGCTAGTTGGGGCTATTGTAATTGAAACTATTGTTTCCTATTTTGAGCCCAAGAGATCTCTCAGTGTGCAATTGCTGCCAAACAGCATTTATATCAATCACTCAATACGAAATACAACGATCAATCAATTTCAACAATCAGCGCAATATCTTTGCTTGAGATAGAGCCAGAAAGAGAACAAGACATACTGAGAGTGAGAGAGAGAGAGAGACAGAGAGCGAGAGCTAAGTACTAAGGAAAGATTGATTTGAGTAGAGCTGGCTGGAGTCTATTGTTTGATACCGGAATCATCCCAATCAGAAGAATTGAAATGTCACTGTAATAAACTTCAAGCGTCAACGCGATAAAGCGTCTTTTCATTTCCACTTGACATACTGACAGACAGCCAGCTCCACAGCTCTACAGCTCCACAGCTTCACTGTCCTGGCCTATTATCGCCATTCGCAATCATTCAAAGCATAATCATCATCATCATCGCGACCGACAGTTGCCTTATTAAATACTCTTCTCTCTCTATCTCTCGCTCTCGCTGTCTCTCTCTGTCTAACGTTGACTGTAGCCACCCTTGTCAGTGGTGATCATTGGCCAGAGATATCTGTTTCGAAGCTCATTATAATATTGAGTAGCCATATAAAAAAGAAGGCGGCTCACAACAAAGTTGCCAGAGACTATATTGAAATGGTTTGAGTTTTACTTTGGGCAAAAGCAAATATTTAGTTAAAGTGATTGTGGGAAAAGCGACGTCAATGAGTTGCTATAATAAATTATTTAATTTATAGTTTTAATTGATTGTCAAATGTTCTTATGTTGATAAAAATTTCAACAGAAAATAAAGATATTTTATATCAAAGTTAAAAATAGATGATCAAAATTTGTGATAGACTTTCTCTTCCACTTTTATTTGCTAAACAACTAACACCTACACTTTGTTTGGCTCGCAAACTTTTCACTAACTGTTCACTGATTACAACACTTCAATTGGGGCGTTTTGCACATTGGTTTAAAACAAATATTTGTTTACAATAATGGAAATGGCGAGTGCGGTTTGTGGCTGCAATTACTCTGGGTTGATAGGCGTGTGCAAGCGACTTTGTGTGTGTGTGGGTGTGCGTGTGTGTGCAGCAAGTTTGTAGAGTTCAAAGTGCTTAGTCTGAGCACTGATTGCCCCGACGGATTCAGCAGACGGCCAAAGACATGAACGAGTTGCATGCCAAGTTTTTTTTTGCGCATCTTCCCAACGTAATTTAAACTAAATCGGTGCGCTTGCTAAACTGCGTAGAGCAACGGAGCAACAGTTGCACCATTGCCCCCCAACAAATATAAATACACACACACACACATACAGACACACACGAGACTTGAACTGGGCGCTTGTTTGCTATATCTCGAGTGCGCCTTAGCTCTCTGTCTTTGGTCGCTGTGTCTACTCGTAATAATCAATTATTTCTGTGTAATTTATGGTAATGTTCAGTCATGATGGATTGACTGCTCTAATGTCGCTCTAAATCTTTGTTGCTTGCTGGGCCATGCTGCATGCTGCATGCTGCAATGCTTGCTGTTTGCTGTTTGCTGCTTGTAGCGGCATCTCGCGCACATGGCCACAGTTCAAAACAGAGCAGGCTCAAACTGAAAACTCTGGCCGAAGCTGAGACTCGCTGAGGCTGAGACTGAGGCTCAGACTCAAGCCCAGGCTTCAGTTTTAAAACTGTGCCTGAGACTTAGGCAGGTGCAATTGCTCAGTGCAGCGATATAGCCGCTGTTCTCCCACTAAAAGTGAGCCCCGTCTACCAACCAGACAGTCAAAACACAACGTTCTACAGTGGGATAAAGTGATTTTATTTTTAAATATTTAATAGGAATATTTTCTATGACTATGCAAAAGTATTATACTGACAAATTTACAATGGCTGAAAAATTTGATATTTTTGTATACAATATTTAAATATTATTTATAATGTTAATGTTAATGTTAATGTTAATGTGTACTTATTAGTTTTTAGCTTTACAAAAAATTAATATTTATAAGATTTCTGTATCTTTACATAAAAATAAACGTTTAGTCAATAATATGTCAAATTTGTTCCACTGTGCATGCTCTCTTGCTTCTTTACTTCCGTCACTGTGCGAGTCAAATCGACGCGCCTTCGCTCCGCCTCCGTTGTCATCCTGGTTGTGGTTCAGTTCGGTTGGGTTCGGCGGTAATATGTAGCATATGTTTTCGTAAGTTTTTCTTGTATTTTGTTTAATGGCAGCTTAGATTACACGAATCGTACGCAAGAGCGAGGGGGGCGAGCCAAAAGTGTGAGAGAGAGAAAGAGCGTGTAGAAGGGGCGCGCGCGTCTCTTGGGCACATTTTCGCATGTTGCGGTGGCTTCCAATGCAGTTTTGCTTGCAACGCTTGCTGACTGCGCCATCCATGTAACTGATGTTTAAAATTGCTGTGTGATTTTCGTGGCGAAATTAATGTTAAATAAGCTTTTAGTTTATGTCCCGCCAGAGCGTTGATCAATTTCTCAGTCACCCGGTCTGGCCCATCTTCTTCTTGGTACGTTTGGACCGCTCTGCATTCTAATCGCAATCGCAGCACAGCGTTGGCTTGCGTTCTCAGCTGTGCCAAGTTGTTCCAACTCGCCTCCTTCCCAATTTCTGTTCGGCATCAGCATGATGATGTTGCAGGTTTTTTTTCTCTCCGTTTTTTTTTGTGGCGCATCGTCTTGTTTATGTGTAAATTATGCTTGTACACATTTTATTTACAATTGTGTATAAATTATAGACGAATTATTATGTTTTTTTTTGCCCTCGCCTCTCTATCAGTTTCCTCGCGCCTATTAACATATTATTATAACGTCAATGCTCACTCTGACTCGGCAATTTCTTAGTCTATTGTGGCCCATTTGAAATTTGAAATTCAAACGTTTGAAGAATAATTTTGGTATGTTAGAGGTACGTTTAATGTATGTATGTGAGGGTATTGTTTATATTATGATTAAAAATTAATTGGAGTATTATATACATAAATTTGGTTGGTTTTGATTTAAGTAGAGTAAAAATTTGGCTTCATGATAAAAAGTTCAAGATTTTTTTGAACGTAACAATATTCTATATTGATTTTTGGTCCATTTAGTTGTAGCATCTGGCTTTTAGCGTGGGCGGAGCGAAGCGGAATATATTGTTTATAAAGTTTTCTGTAGCCATGGTGCTATAGAGGTGCATTATATCCGTTGCAAGTCCGATGCTGATGCTTGGTTTGTGCCCCTTTTGCAAGGCTTAAGCAATTGCTGTGAACTGCATAAAAAGGATTTGGCATGCAGTGGCAAGCAGCGAGAGCACAGCACAGATTTTTACCATGGCCACAGGCCACATCAGGGGGGAAAGTTGGCTGCTTTGTAAGCGGCAGGCAGATAGGAAGCAGAATCAGCAGCAACTGTTGTTGGTTGGCTGGCATAGCCTGGGAAACATCCTGGACTGGATTTTTGGCTTGTTTTAGTTTTGTTTTGTTTGCTGTTTGCTGTTTGGTGTTTGGTGTTATGCAAATGCCATGGAACAGGAACATAAACACACCACCCTGTGTGCAGCACAATGGCTACCGTGCGCGTGCAACGACAACAACAGCAGCAACATCAACAACAACATCAACAGCAACAAGAAGAACACGTACAAAACAGCAGCTGTTTAACATTTATTTGCCTATTTATTAATTTCATGTAACATTTTTTCCTAGGAAATGGCCACAATGCAACAAAATCAAAGCCAAGGAACAAGCGCAACGCATTCTCTTGACGCCAGGCAGTCGCAGTTTTCAGTTTTCTGTTTGCAGTCACTGTAGCATCGGTCAGACCCTGGCTAAAATGTCCAGCCGCGCCAACTGTTTGCGGCTGCTGCTGCTGTTGCTGTTGCACAAACAACAATAAGGCACAGGGGCAATAGCAGCAGTCGCTGCATCAGCAGCAGCCGCAACCGCACAAGCCTTAGGCCTTGATGCCTTTTGCCATACTTCTCCCACTATTTGACTGCGCTGGCCTGCCATCTTCGGTGCTTGCCACAAAAAGTGTCGTGACCCCGAACGGGCCGCGCCAGCCATTGCATATGGTTAGCTTTAGTCTGATCTGGCTGTTTCTTTTTCTTTTTTGAGGTGAGGTTAGCTGAGGTGAGGTGAGGGGTGGGGTGCAAGTCTGGAAAGTCTGGAGCTGCTCAAAAATTACATGTTGTTCCTGTTGAAATGTTTTGTTTTTTGTGTGTGCAGCATTTCCATTGTCGTCGACGTTTATTTCTAAAAATCTTTTTTGGTTTTTGGTTTCTTTTTTTTTGTTTTGGATTGCTTGAATACCCTTTGAATGGCAGAGGAACTTTGTGATTCATTTTTCAGGCAACTTTAAAGGAATTTTTATTTTAAGGATAAAGCGTTCATAAAAATTACAGATCATTGAATTAGAATAAATTGAACAAATACTTTTTTACTTTAATGCGAATTTAAGATATCTATTCATAAATAATTTTTAGATTTCATTCATAAATCTATAAGATGTTGAAGGAAAGTAAGAACACATTTTGTTTCACCCCTCATAATTCTTAGCATAATAAATATTTTAAAAATTCAACTTATCCAGGGTATTATTTAAATCGTTAAAACACATTTGTTTTCTTGGATTTTTATTGTTTTGTTCCCTTTGTAGCTTTGGGCTAATAACAGACATATATACAGTAAGCCCTGACGCAAATATGTAACAATCCTCGTCCGTGCTCCTTACACCCAGTCAAAGGAGCTTACATAAGGCTTGTGGTCTGTGCTAGGACAAAGGAAATGCAAAAATGCCAAAAATCGCACAACTCAAAAACCGACAACAAATACGAATATACGAGTAGATATACGACGAATACGAATACGACGACTGCAACTGCGACTGCGAATGAGAATGCGAGTACGAGTACGAGTACTTGTACACAAAACGATTCTGGCACCCATGAGTCGAGCAGGAGAGGTGCATCATTCAGTCGGAATTGGAATTGGAGTTGGAGTTGGAGTCAGGAGTTGCAGTTGCATATGGCCTGTGGTTGGGCGGGAGGTGGCTCAGCGTCGCTTGATCGTGGCACATTTGCATACAATGCGCCAAAGAACTGGGACCCAAGCCAGGCCCAACCAGCCAGTCAGCCAGCCAAATACACACACTCGATGGCGCAGCATGTTATCTCTGGCTGTGACCTACACCAATATTTCTGAGAATGCTGCTGTGGCCCATCGTCGTCGTCGTCGTCGTCGCCTGTAAGTGTGTCGTCGCTTTGGTCGTCCAGTCCAAGTCCAATCCAAGTGTGTATAGCCAGTCAGTATCTCAGACGCCCGACGACGACGACGACGACGAGGAGTCATTCAATCGCGCCAGCTGCGGCGTCTGCGTTGCCAGCGTTTCGTTTTGTTTCGTTTGGGGTTTTTTGGTTTTTTTTTTTTTTTGGTTTTTTGGTTACGTTTTGTCTTGTTTTATTTTGTTTTGTTTGTTTTATTTGTGTTTTGTTTGCTTTGCTTTGGCTTGCTTTGCTTTGCCATTCTACTTACAATATTTGTGGGGATATCAACACAGATCTCTCGGCAACTGCATCCGCAGTCCCGAAAAAAAAAACAAATAAAGGAGCTTCAGCCTAACTGCTGCTGTTGCTGCTGTGTGTGAATTTAGACTCTGTCTGGCGTCTGTTCTGCGTCAGCAGCTCCAGCGTCGTCACCATGAAGTGGTACGAGTAGTTTGAAACTTAAAATGTCTATGACTGGGCCCCAGCTTGGCGCTATTTGCAGTCAGTATATGAAGATTGGGGTTTTTGGGGAGTGGCATTGGGTATATTTTTTTCGTCTTTTGTTTTTGGGCGAAAGCGTTTAGCTACTAAAGTTTCTCGGTGGCTGGTTCACAGTGCATTGCATTTAATGGAAACTTAAAATCATGACATTTACCATAAAGTCTGAGTCAAAGTCTCCGGCAGAGACTGATCATAAATATTGAGAGTCGCCTTGAGAGCACATAAACGGAAGACAATGAAAATTATTTGTACATGTGATTTGACAACGCGAAGAAGTTGCAAACATATCAGTTGCTTGTGATAATCACGATCACTCATAAATAAATAAATATTCACCTATTTTGGGCATACTTAGCTTGTGTATTAAGCACAGATAAATCAGATTATTTGGCATTTAAAATGAATAACTAAGATCTCAGATAAATGACTTAAATGAATTTGAAATCTTAGATATTATATTAATCTTGGACATCTTCCATAGCTGCTTACCAGCTTTAACTTAAATAAAAATATCCGATTTTGTAGTTTTCTTTTTTAATTCAACTCAAAATACTTTTGTTTGTTTATTATATAAGCAAATACAAAAGGCATAATGATAATAAATATTGTTCATAAATTACGGTTTTATAAATAAAATAATTAACCTATATTGTCTAGAAAAATGTAATGCTAAGAGAGAAATACATACTTATAAACAAAAAGTACAAATACGCTTAAAAAAAAAGTAATCATAAAAAAATGTCATAAAAAATGCCATTTAAAAAAATAGTTTACAGCTAATAGAGCTCTTCTGCTTATCGTAAAACTAATTTCCAAGCTTATAATATGTATGGTTTTCTTATTGTTATTTTTTATGTTAAAAGGCTTTAAACAAAATTGCACAAAAAAGAATGCAATAGAAGCATTTTGTACTCGAAATTAGTCAGTTAGTAGATAGTGAATAATGCCTATAAACGATATCTGTACTACTTATAACTATTGTTATTGTTTGTTGTCATTTGTGCAAGTGTGTGTGTGTGTGAGTGTGTATCTGGGTGTTGTTCTTTTTGTGTTTAGAGTTAGATAAAAATAATTTAAACGCTAGAATGACAAGTGGCAATTAATTTAAGTGTGATTATCACCTGCCCGTTGCACGTCGAACCGCGCTAGGTATTTCCAAGCTTTTGCCTAATGCGCAGGTCACTAATTTTTTGTATCTAAAATGAGTCATACAAGACACATAGAAAAGAAAAGATAAGAAAATTATTGTTCATTAGAGTGTTTTATGTGCATACATAAGTGTATCTAGCGGAAGTGTCAAACGGGAGAAAAAAGAACATTGAATGGGGTATGATAATAGAGTCACGAGATCTAACTGAAAAGGAAATAACTGGTTGATTTTAGGTCTGATGCCAAACAAGTTTATTATTTGACAATATTTTAAAATACTTTCTTATTGTTAATAACGTTTTGGGCTTGGTGAAGGATTTCTTGCACCCAACACCTAATTTTCGTCATACATACAAAAGAAAACGTAGGTAAAAATTTTCTTTACTTTATATTAGCGTTTATCGCTCAAAGGCTATGTCGTCTTAGACTTTCAAATAGTGTGCCAAGTTCCTTTTTACGTTTTTGGTATTTGTCTCTGTTATTTTTTTGGTTAGCTGATTTTGTTTTTAGCGCTGAATTAATTAACATCTGGTCGCAAATTGAATACTGATGAAAACGTGTCAATCAAAATATGTACTAACCTCTATCCTCGACCGGTTCGCTGGCATCCGTACGACCCGTGCCCACCAACGTTTCGGCGGCAAGTTCAACACGCGTCACGTGAACACCATGAAGTGACAGCTGTGGATGCTGTATGTGTTGCTGTTGGTGTGGATGTTGCTGCTGATGTTGTGGATGTTGCTGTTGTTGTTGATGGAGTTGTGGATGCTGCTGCTGTTGATGATGATGATGGTGTTGTTGCTGCTGTGCCGCTGCCAGATGCTGGGAGAGATGCTGATGATGGTCACCCGATACCGGCGGCCATTGCTGATAGGCAACGGGCACCAAAGGATCTGACATCCATTCAAAACTGAAGGCGGGACCAATTGTCTGTGCACTGCCGCCTCCATGATGGGGCGTGGCGCTGGTAGGAGTTGGCGGAGTGGTTGTGATGCAGGGACTGAGTTCGTGCGAGGAGCCAAAGCTATCTAGAGATGCTTTCTGTGCTGACTCTGACCAGGGCGGACTGGGATTCCACTGCTCAATAAAATCCGCCGGATCCGGCGGCAGTGTTTTGTTCAGCAAGCGTGGACGTGTTGGCACAATAGTGGCATAAATCACCGAGGTGGAAGCATCACTGCTCCCGGCCACTGATGTCGCATAAGCACCACCCGGATGCAGTGCATAGCAGTCCGGTTCCGGCGTAATGGCCGCTGCCGTCGGTGAACGTTCGGTTTGCAAATAAAGTGGTTCTAGTTTGTTTCGCGCTCGTTTCTTTGGCGGCGGCGATGTGGAAGACTGCGATTGCGATGACTTTTGACTGCCTGTGCCCGTGCCGTTGCCCGTTGGTGTACCATTCACTTGACTATAGTCAACGGGCTCCACCCCGCCACCCGGTTGAAATCCTCCCACGTACAGCTGCTGATCCTCTTTCAGTTCCAATGCACCCTCTGCATGATAGACGCCACCATAGGCAGCACCTATGTGCGGATGATGATGATGATAGCTAGCTGGCGTCGCCGTCGTATGATGATTATGATGATGATGTGCAAAGACACTGGACATTCCCACTGCACCACCGGACATACCCAAGCTGGCGCCACCTCCATGCGGTTGCTGATGCGTAGAATAGTAGCTGCTGGAACTGGAGCTGCTTCCTGGCGGCACTCTCATTGCACTGTCCAGCGGCATGCCAAACTGTATCTTCGATTGCACCGTGTAATAATGATAAAGCCATGAGTTTGCCAACATTATGGAAGCTTCCCGATCACTGACAAAGTTTCTTACTGTTAGCTAACGAATCACTTTTCAAGGAAGAAGTCATTACTTACTTCAGCACCTGATTGGTGCACACGATAACAGGTTGTTGTGTTGAATCGGGACTATCTCGAACCTGAAGTACAACATGCACCCAGGTATAATCGCCATTGGAGCGCTGCATTCGCACGAGGAGTATACAACTACGATCCTGTTCCGATTGCGTAACTGTAGGAATCATTTAAAAATTCATAAGAAAAGCGACCGGACATAATGAAATTTCCTGCATCTTTTCTATATTTGTGTGGCTTTTACAAAATAGTTTTTTAACATAACTTTATAAAACTAATCATATACATATAATTCAATCCTCCCTATTCGTCAGACGTTTTCCCTCTTTAACTTCAACTCGGCGACTCTCCGACTAATTATTCTGTCTGACCTTACTTACTCACTGTTTTGTCCAAAAAGCATTGCAAAATGATAACAAATTTATTTTCTGTATTTGACCCTTCAGCAACTTTCGGACTTTCATAAAATTGACTAAATACATTTAGGACTTTTAATAATTTCTTCAAATTACTGAATTATAAAATTTTTTTGAAAAATTCTTGAAACTATTTCACTCCACCCAAGCTCTGTTAACCTAACCCAATCCCACATTTGTATATCTTTCATTTTCTTATTTAATGAATTAGATCACATCCTAAGTCTTTAAAACGACTTTTTTAAATTCATTTATGATAGTAAAGATGATTTTTGACTTACTTAGTCTATGCTTGCTTTGAGCTTCGCGCAGATTCTCGCTGTGTATTAGATTGTACCAGGATGTACCTTGGAGTGACGCCTTCTCATAGCCCAAATGAAACTCGCCACTGCAATGATAATTAAGATTGGGCATATGGCATGTGAACAATGTAAAGGTCTTATATTGTGGCAATTGCTACTCACTTCTTGTCGATGTGTGCTATTTTCATATCCATGGAGTGTATGGTGGTAAAGACATTGGTGGCGCCCTGAACCACACATTCCCGGGTCTCAGGCATTGCGATGGGTGTGCAGGTGGCTAGGAAGACGGGCTCGTTGCGACTGCACAGCGGCAGGAATGACAAATAGTGACCCTGTACCAGAACGACCTGCAAACAAAAATACAAAAAAAAAAAAAAACAAACAAAGCACGGTGCAGTTCAGAGTATGTTCGTTATTGTTGTTGTTTGTGTGTTTTGTGTTTTGAGGCGGCGGCTCCCACGAAAAATTGGCGCGCACGTTGTCGCCGCTAGTTAAGGCCATTTTTGGGCTGGCATGCTTTCGGGGTCTATCTCTCTCTCATAGACATTTTACATTTTACATTTTACTCTGATTCCATAATTTAAAAAAGGCAATCACTGAAATGCATTTTGCCAGCCAGCCAGCTATCCAGCAAGCCAGCATACGCAAGCCGGACGCTTGCTGCTGCTGCCCCCCACACATAAAACCCAAGAACCAAAATCAAAAACAAAAAAAACACAAACACACACACACACACACCAGGCAGTCTCAATGGAAGTCTCAGTCAGAGTCGCAGCCATTGTCTCCCAATTAAAACGTGCCTGCATTTAGTTTTCCATTGCAATTGCACATTTTGTAGCTTATGGCTGCTTCTTCTTCTGCTTAAATGCAAATGCAGCCCGAATCCGAATCCGAATACGATTCCAAAACTCGATCCCAAACCATCGATGACGCAGACGCCACTGTTGTTGCTGTTATTTCTGTTGCTGTCGTTGGTTTTGGTTAAATGAGACGACCTTAGGCTGGGGAGCAGGCGCCACTGCCACAGCCACAGCGCTGTCGCCAACTCTGGGTCTACTCAGCTTGCTGGGAGTTATTTTTTTTTGGTTTTTTGTAGTCTTTTGTCTATGCGCTTTTCTGGGATACTAGCTTTGAACTATGCTGACCTCATTCATAATTATTTATTGGTCCATTTTTATTGCATATTAACGAGTGGCGGGTGAATGTGCCGCATTTCAGTTTCAGTTCTTTGGGTTATCGTTGCCAGTTCATGTGGGTCTCCATTCCAGGCTAAAAATGTTAAGCCTCCAAACATTTTGTAATAGTTCCTCTAAATTGTTTTAAGATATGTATGCAAATAGGAGAACTAAGTCCGCTTTAAATGTACATTCATTGATGATTATATGCTATGAATCAGCTAGGAAACCCGATGAGTAATAGTTGAAATGATTTTAATGTTAATTTTAACAAACTGTGTATTCTATTTTATTGACTTTTATTGCACATAATAAATTTATAAGTGTGACCGGACTATCAACTAATAGAGCAGAGTTATTATATTGACTTTTGACTATTGACTTTTAATGTGATTTTTATTACCAACAGAATGACCATCTAATAAAAGATGAATCTTAGTAAGAGTGATAAAAACTGACAGTTTTAAAAGATATGTGATAATCTAAAAATGTTTATTTTGCATTTGCATGTGCATAAAATGATCAAAGAATATTAACGCCGAATTTTTCTTAATTAAATAAAAGTTGGCAACAATGTGAAGCTTTTTTAATATCTCTCCAACTCTTAAAGCCTAACATATTAATTTACTTTTCACTGTTTATAATCTGGTCTTAAAGCTGCTTAGGCTAGTGTCATTGCAAGCATATTGCAATGATCTAAACTACTTTCCTGATATCTTTTTATTCAGCTGTAACCATCTTAAGGGTTTCCTAACAGCTCTGCAACATACGGCTTAAATATGCATGTGGGTACTTGTTGTGTCATAAGATGTAGTTGGAAAAATATATGTGTGCAACCCAAAAGGCAACACTTCCTGCACCTCATTAAAGTGCCAACTTTCAACTTAATTAAAAACGTTTGCACCAACTGTCAACGCCTCGGTTTATCTCCATAACTCGCCGCGCACATCTGCGCACTTCAAGCTCAAAACAAAAGTAAAATAAAAATGAAGAAGTCAACAAGCAAAACTAAAAACGAAAAAAAAAATACGAACGCAAAAAAAGCAAGACGAGATATGCATAAAAGACCAGCGACCGCCCACAAGATTGTGACAGAGCTACACACGGTAGCATTCACATCATTTCAACGCGTCTTCGTCTCGGTTGCGGTCTCAACACGTTGACAGATTTGGTCTTGCCAGTTTCAACCTGGCTCGACTGCCAACCAGCTGGCCTGCCAGACTGCCAGACTGCCAGCCTGCTGAGTGAAGTACTTGGCTGACTTGGTGGGCTGGTTGACTGGTTGACTGGCTGACAACTTCATATTGTGCTCGGATTCATTTATATTGTTGCGGTGTTTTTTGAGTGTCTTTTCAGCTCTTCTTTTTGTTTATTTTTTCTTACAGAGAGTCTTTTAGTTTAGTTGGGAAGTGTGTAACGGAAAGTTGTGAACTCTTCATTTTTCCCACATATTTGTTGTGAATTAACTTATGCGCAAATAAAGTTCTAAAACTAACATTTTAATGTTGAAGATCATATAAAAATACATCAAATTTTCTTCATAACATCTTAACTTATACTGTTTCTCTATAAGATGTTAGAGTATATATACCTCAGCTATTTATGCATTTCTGCTCTTGTTGCTTCTTGCTATTTTCTCACATCATCATTTTGATGATGATGATCAAAGCAGAGGCGGCCAATCAGAGCAGTCGACAGACAACAAAACGCGGCACCCACCCGTTTCACATCAACTGTCATCGTTTGTCAGCTTATAGTTAAAGCGGATGGGCTGCCTGAGAGAGGCTAGCTGCTAGGCAGCCTGTTGTTGACTGGCTTGATTTGGCTTCGTTTGGCTTGGCAAGATGTATGACCAGCCGCAGTCTGGGCAGCCAGTTGGCAGACGACGCATGCGCCCGACTCATGCATAATTCATTGCAATGCTGTTGTGGCTGTTGCGGCTGTTGTTGCTGGTGAGACTCGAGACTCGCTGGTTGCCAAGTGTTACACGCAACACGCTCTCAGGTGATTCATTCATCAATTTCTGTCAAAAACTACACGCGCTTACTCATACACATGCACGTAAGCAAGTGTATTTGAATGTGTGTGTGTGTGTGTGTTGATTGTTTGTTTGGTGTTGCACTCACCTTCTGATCACCGAAACGCATTTGCCGTCGCGCATTGCGGCTAACATTCATGCGACAGAGAAACATGCGATGCTCCCCCTCCAGGCTGGAGGCGCCGCCAGTTCCATTGCTGCTTGTCGAATCGCCAACGCCAATGCCGACGCCAATGCTACCACTGCCGCCGCTGCTGCTGCCACCTGGTTGCGGTGGCACGTTCCGATTTAGTTCGGCCTGTATGGTTGCGTGATCCTGTTTGTCAATAATATCATATACGGAGTCACCATGTATCAGTAAATCCTCCTAAAAGCAGGCAGCAAAACAAAAAAGGAAAATACGATGAGCACGTGGCTTTTCTTTATTATAATTACTGTATATAACTTGTTTGATACAAGTTTTATGCAACTTCATACAAGGTTTAAGTATCGGTTAATGAAATATAAATTAATTTCTCAGTAATTGCTGACATTTAAAACTGATTTAGCTTTTAAAAAATCAAAACAATTTTATTTGAAAACAAAAATAGTATCTCAAATGCATCAGAACCTAATACGAATCCCCAATACAAATATATTTTCATAATGCTTATGTTTTATGTAAAAGTAATGTTTAACAAGAAGAAAAAGAAGCTTATATCATATAATCATCATCCTTTTATACAAAAAAAATCTATTAGGATGACAAATATAATTTGTTAATGATATGTCAGTTAAGTGCAGTGCTACTTTCGCACGGTCATCAGCTTTTTGGCGCAAGCATGTTGCTTTTATTGTTGTTGACAATTATGGCCAACACTGAGCTAACTGAGCTAACTGAGCGAACTAAGCTGTGGCCATAAGCGATCCGGCCAATGTGCAGCAAAAGCCATGTTGCATTTGTAATTTATTTATGGCCGCTGTCGCTACATGACACATGACAATGGCAACTTGTTATGGCAATATGCAAAAATCGAATTCGAATTATGATGCCCAGGCAATAGCAACAACAACAGCAACAAAAACAACAATTTTAGTAGGCAACAACAACGGCAGCAACAAGCTCCATTGACATTTTTGGCAGTTTGTTAATTAACTTTGCTTGTTGTTGTTGCTGCTGCTGTTGCTGTTCTTGTTGCTGCTGTTGCTGTTGCAGAGCGCTGCTGTTTTTGCCGTTAACTAACTGTGAGCTTGCTGCTTGGCTTGCTGCCTGCCACAAATTAAAAGGTTGGGCAATCCACTTTTGGGCCCGCTGCACACAGTTATTGTGCCGTAATTATGCCAACACATGGCACATACGAACAATTTATGAACTCTCTTGACCATTTAGCTGCTATTGTTGTGGGTGTCCCCTGATAAGGCCTGGCCCAAAGGCCAAAGGCTGTCAAGTGTCTTGCCAGCCAATTGGCCTGCCAACCAACCAGCCAGCTAGCCTGACTCTTAAAGTGTCTGTGTGTATGTGTGTGTGTGGGCTCTTGGCTACACTCGACTCTGACAGGCCTTTAAGGTGTAGCCCCAATATTGGCCCACCATGTCTATTCAATATGAAAGTTAGTCTAGTCTCCGCTAACTGACGGTCGCTTTGGCTAAAAGCTGCCGGAAAGCTAGAGCAGCTTAAATTTGGCTTTGAGCTAATAATCAAACTTTGTAATATTATACTCTTAGCTTAGCTGTTAATGTTCGAAATTTAGTTATTACTGTGTATTTAACACAACACTTATTAAGGAAATATTAGATTTTGTATAATGTAAATCCTGAAAACTCCATTTTATCCCCTTTACAAGGAAACCGAAACGAAACTGAAAATATGATAAATTTATGTGTGTTATTCCACTGGGCATAACAAGGACAGACGTAAATATGATTTATCGACAAACTGCTGCGATTTCTCACAAGTTTTTTGACAGCTGGTGCAGTTGCACTGCCAAAAAAATAATCATACGCCCCCTGAACCAGTGGAAGCTTGGAGATTTGTTGAAACCAGTGAAGCACATCAGCATACAGCAATCTATTGGCAGAAAAAGCAAAAAAAAGCATGGCAGTGTGCATTTGTGTACAAGTCAGTTGGTAACAGTACCTTTGTCAATGTCTTGTGGCTTGTTTGTTTTAGATGAATAAGTAACTGAAGTCGCATTCGTATTCGCACTCACAATCGGATTCGAATTCGTATTCGTATTCGTTATGTAGAACGGGGATATGTCACATGTGCTGCATTTATATGTATGCAAGTCAGGCATATTTATTTAGCTTTAGTACTTCAAATGCAAAGTGAAAGGCCACGATGTATGTATAACCTTGCTATTTAAGCAGCGTAAACGTGCGATAAACAAAACTTGAAACAGCCGCAACAACAGCAAACTCAAAACCAACCGCAAGAGAAACAACTGCATCAGGCAGCAGCAGCAGCAGCAGCAGCAGCAGCAGCAGCCGCCGCTACAAAGTTGAGCTGTTTGCAACAGATTTAAGGAACTTTTGTGTAGTACAAGCAGCAGATTTATGTAAGCTCAATGAATCGAGTCTGTGGCAGTCAGTTGTTGTTGACTTGTCAACGGGAGCAGCCAAACAGCCAGCCAACCAGCCAGCCAGCCAAAAACAACAAACATAACAAAAAAAAGTGCAACAAATATTTGATGTTGTTGTTGTTGTTGCTGGGTCGACATCAATGTTGCTGTTGTTGTCGTCTGTTTGCCTGTTGTCGCTTGTCAGAGATTTGTATCAAAGGCTGTAGCAATTTTGGCCAAAAACTTTCATAGCCAGCGCTTTTCTAATTATTCGCGCAAATCGTTTTGCCAACGAAAACGAAGCGAATTACAAAAAATCAAAAAAGCAAGAGGCAAACACAGAGTACACGAAAAAACAACATTGTACTTACCATTGAGTGTCCCAGGTACTCGGCAGCATTATCCGATATATAGAGCAATTTGCCATTTTGTGTGAGCATCATAAGAAAGCCCGAAAGTGCCTGCAAGACAAATATGATTGTTTACTGCCTGGATGTAAGTGGTGTTTTCTAATTGTATAGTAAACTTAAAAATAGAGCGCAATAATAGAAAAGAATAGTGGGTTGTTATAGAGGGTGTCTTCAACGTCAAAAGATCTGTCATATAAGTTGTTATTTCAAAATAAATGTTAGTTTAGGTACGAATCTACAAGATTTATAACTAATCATTAAGAAAAATAGATTATTATTTGATAAACAATCAGCCCTAATAAGAAACTCACGTGTGTGTTGAAAGTGGATCGAGATGCCAAAATGAAGGTATTTTGTTAAAAGAAACACCCTCTATTAAGTTCCAGGCTATTGGCAATTGTGTTGAAAATGCAAATTCATTTTCGCGTCTGCGCACTAATAAATTGTTAGCCCAAAGAACTAGGCGGACGGAGTTGACAACTGAAAATTGACTGCGGTTCGCTATGATATACTATATATACACAAACATATATCCAAATATATACATACATACATACAATATATATGTTTGTATTTGTATTTAATTCAGTCACGAGTGCGCACTGGTATGTAGATCAATCTGCCTACCATCGCAGAGTCACAGCAGCCAGTGGCAGTTGCAGCCCAACTTGACTGACTACTGACTACTGTCTGCTTCTCTTTTTTTTTGTTTTTCTTAACTGTTTGTTGTTGTTGTTGTTGCAGTTGGTTAAAAGCAGCATTTATTGTTTTTTGTCTTTTTGTGTGTATTTCTGTTTTTGGCGCAGCAAGTGGCGGTGGCTAAATGATTTCTGGCTTATGATATGCCACAGTTGTTGCCATTAATAGAGTTGTTTTCCCTGGAACTTTCGGCTCACTAGTTGAGTTGTCAACGCGCCTCACTTAAATTGAGTTGTTGCATCATTGCAACATTGCAATCGCCTCAGCGGCTACCACAAAATTGTTAATTGAGTGAGGCAACGCACCAATAAGCAGATCTTCAATTAAGAATAACTAGCCTTTCTCCTATTATAACTAAGTTATGGGCTTATATGCTTATATAATTTATGTATATCTTACCTTCGAGAAGCCAATATTTGGTGTTGCTGTCTGATGATGTTGATGCAGCGCATTGTGGCGTTTGAATACTGTAAAAGAAAACGTAATAGATATGTAATTAAATAAATTTTGCTTGAAACTATCGACCTTAAATGTCATTTTCAATGGCCGCGCCCAGCTAACAGCTAGCATCCTCTGCGGTTAAGCATCCGCCTTAAGTTAGGGGTAAATCGGTTTAATCTAAGCAGTATTTTCTCAGTATTTCCCATAGGTTTTAGTGTGCAATTTGTATGCACACTACTAGATATGTTAGCGAAACTAATTAAAAAAGTATCTGTTAATAATAGACTTGGTCTCTCTGACGGCAATTGTTAAGATTGCAATTGATTGTAAATTCATTGATTATATTCTACATACAATAAGCGACGGCGACGACAACGGCGACGATCTTGCATTACAAAAACAAGTGAATCACAAAAAGAAAATGTGTCATTGTCACTGAGACGCTGGCAACAATAACAACAGCAGCAACAGCAGCAGCATCAACAGCAACAGCAACAAAACGAAAATCAACAGCGATCACTGAATGCAATTGCAATTGCAGTTAGCAGTTTTGCAGCTGCGCTGCAGCAAGCATCAAGATCAATTATTTTTAAAACACTACGAGATACTCCCGCACCTGGCAAAAACAGGCAGCAACAGAAACAGAAACAGTCACAGCATCAGCAGCAACAGCGTCAGCAACCACCACCACCACCAACAACAACAGCAAAAACAACAACAATCATTGCCGCAACAACAGCAACCGCAACAACTGGTAATTTCATTGAACTTGAACGGAAAGGCCATGAATGCAGTCAGATTTTTGCAGTGTTTTAATATTACAACAATACCAAGAAATTCGTTTGCTCAAACAATTTTGTTTTTGGAATCGATTGTTGTTAGGCCAGTCAGTCAAATAATGGGCGTGTCCAACAGTTTGAAAACTACTTGGAAACCTATTTGGCCGATTGCCATAAGAATATGAAATCAAGTGTTGTGTGTATTTCCCAATTCTAAGCAATCGCTGACAGTTGAATATGAAAATAAATTTATTTGTGTATTTATAATAATAATATTAAGCTTTATGTTACCATAAATTACTTATATATGCAATTAAATTGACTATGAAATTCGAATTTGCATACAAAACGTATTAAATCAAATATTGATGTCATGATTTTATCTCTAAAAATGCTTTTACGGCGAAAAATCTCTTTATTTATGCAAGTTGGCTTCGCCTAAAAGTTGTTCATAAACACGTTATCGTTACTTTCACAGTTTTCATCGATATTATTAATATGATAATATGCCTAACAAGTATTTTTTTTGGTTTCCTTCGTTCACAATGCAATTCAAGCCGTCGGCTAATCTTCCCAAAACGAGGTGCATTAATAATTGTTTGTGAAAACTCAATTTGGTTTATAAATATTTCATTAATCGCATATCTCAATGCAACGCCCCAGAGATAGAAGCCACACCCACATAGCGACCCACACCCACACACATACTCCAAACAAAAAATCTATACCATTATGCCCTGAACTTGAAGATAAGCCGCCAGTGTTCAGAGGCTCCACAAAGAGATTCGATAGCGTGCCAATATTAACACAATTTGTGATTATAAATGTTTTTAAACGGTGCAATGACAATGAACAATAACAACAACAACAACAGTAACAGCAAAACACATACACATATACACACCCAGAGCAAACGACAAGCTAACAAACGCCGACAATTTCTCACACTTAGTGCTCCAAAAAACAAAAAAAAAAAAAAGTGAAGAAAAAAATGTAAGCTAAAGAGAGATGCAAGAAGAAGATGAAAAAGAAACAGTACTTAAGTTTAATTTTTTGCAATTTGTAGAACACATAAATCGCACATTTTGATTTATCGCAATATTTATAGCAATGCAAGGAAGACTTTGTTGTTACCATTGCAATTGTGAAATTGCCTTGACTCGGAACTGGCTCGGAAAGGGGAGCGCTGAGTCAGCTGAGGCAACTTGGGTCTGGGGCCGAGTTCACATGCCTAACCAAAGATGCTAGCCAAGTTAAGAGCCAGCCCAACAACTAGCAGCATAGTCAGGGGTGTGTAAGTGTGTGTGTGTCTGTGTGTGTATGTGTGTGTGTGTGTATGTTATCTATGGGTCTTATGTACCGCACAACGCTAATTTGAAAAACAATTTTCGTAATTATCCACAAAACAAAAAAAAAATGCAATGCCTGACTTGATCTCGTTCAGTTGCGCCTGCGCATTGACCTGTGCGCATGCGCATTAAAGGAGGATGAACATACCAAGCGAGAGAGATACATAGAGTTAGACGGAGACAGAGAAAGAGAGAGAGATAGAGGGGGGACGAGCGGTACCGGCAATTTGCAGCCTGGGTGCGTGCCTAGACGCTTAGTCAATTACTTGGCCGAAAACAATTTTCAGAGACGGAGACATAGACATATGAATGATGTGGTTGGTATCCCCACAACAAAAACAACAACAAAAACAACTACTACTCGGTACTATTCAGTACTCGTTACTTAGAGACCTAGCGGTTGTTTCTTATTTATTTTCTAAACAGACTAAACGAATGGTTTTGGCGGCGTGGGGTCCGATGCCAAAACTAACAGCATGACTCATGCATATTCAATCAACGTGCAGCCAATTATCAACATGCATATGCATCAAGCTGCAAAAAAAAAAGAAACACAAACACAAACAGAAACACAGCCCAACCCTATACCCCCTTACTCACTTACCTTGTTGAAAGTAGTTGGCTTTGCGCACATAGACACAGACCAGGGCCATCAGCTGCAGCTGCGACAGTCGCTGGCGCGTCGATTGCGGCAACGGCAGCAGGTCCCGCAGATTGGCTATCTCTGCATTTATAAGATCGCGTCGCATCTTCGAGGCACCCTTTGTCGATTTGTTCGCATCGAATCTGCAAATACAACAAATACAATAATCAAACGATAGTTACAACAAACAAAACAAACACACAAACACACAACAACAACAAACAGGTAAGAGAACATAAAACGAAAGACAAAAAAAAGAAACAATTAGAATATATATGAGCACGTTCACAGCTACAGCTTAATAATGGACAGCGCCAACACCGGCCACAGGCGCATATGTTTTCACAGCCTCCAACTTGTAGTTAGTCGTAGTGTGTGTGTCTGGCCTTAACCCATGGCACACCACTATAAATTACAGGCAACATAAATTCTTGTTGCATTTAACTATTTGGTTTATAGTTGAAAGATATTGCGATCGATTTGAAAATAAATAACTACATAAATCTATTCGTAAAAAATAAATATTTAATGAATTCTAATATTATTTACTAAAACTCACTTTTATAATTTAAAAAAAATATAGGATAAATAATTAAAACTTGAAAATTTCAAAGTAGGGCAATAAAATACTTTGTTTAAACATAAAAAAATTGTCATGTCGAGAATCAAAGACATTAATATCTTTTCCTAACTTCCATTTTTTTTTATCCTAATAAAAATTATCTCGAGCTTGTTTGTTAGAGATTAAAGCTTCTTATAAAAAAGTGGCACCATGTATGGGTTAAGTTAAGCTAGCGCATACCAAAAGTGCTGCGAGATGCATAAATAACTCATCGCGCATTTAAAAATCATACAACTAGCAGCTAGTTGTTGAATGTAGTTGTTCTTGTTGTTATGGACGCTGTTGTTGTTGCATTGTTGCAGTTGTTGCAGTTGTTGTAGTTGTTGTTAGTGTGGCACCGCTTGGTCGATGTGGGGCACACTTGCCACATGCCTTGTGCGGAAAATTGTGCAAGTAGGTTGGTCAGTTTTGTTTGGTAGGTTGTCGGCTGTGTTGCTTAGTTGCTCTCGCTTGCTATTGCTTGGCCAACGAAGAAAAAGAAGGGAGGGGGGAAGCTGGAGTAGGAGGGAGAAGCAACGCAAACGTTTAGCGATCTGTCCGCATGTACTTTTGTGAGCATATTATTTACAAGGTTGAATTCATAAATCATAAATTTGTCTCTTTATGCAGTGGCGCATGCGGCGTATAAGCATTTTTGTTGCTGTTGTTGTTGTTGGTGTAGCTTTAATATTTATGCTGACGTTGTTGCCATTGTTGGCAAAGCGCTTGATAAATATTGGTAATATTGTTGTAATAACAGCAAGTGCCCGCGCCTTTCTGGCTTTCTCAGTCTTCGGACTGCCATTTTGCCGCCTGTTATTGCCTCTAAATGGCCATGTTAACATTTAAAACAATCACACACATGTATCTCTCTTTGATACACGGTTCTCATGTGTGCGAGCCTGTGTGTGTGTGTGTGTGTGTGCACGTTGCATGCAACATACTGTTGCCGCATGCAATGCAAAACGAGCGCCACGGCCACGGAATCGACAGATTTTATTTTTGTTTCATAGCCTTTTCCAGGCAGCGGCGGCGGCATTTTTTTTTTAGCCAACTTCTGACCATAATAGAACTGATTTGATCCGAATTGAGTAGCCCGGCTCAAGGGGGGGCCTCAAGACAAACACACACACTCGAACACACTCGCACACACAATCACAATTAAGTCAAGGTGATTTGTACAATTAAAATGAATATTGATTTAAATGCTGCGATATAGAGTCGCACTATAGTTCATACGATTGGAGTACTTTCGACTTCAAATGGCACACTGGACACTAAAACATTTACATGTAAGTGGGCGTGGTCGCTTTGCAGTTTGGTGAAGGGTTACACTTGTCATTTTGGTGACTGATTTTTGTCTACAGTTTGTACTTGAACTGTTACGTTTTTTATTTTTACATTTTGCATACTTTGTTGACAGTCTCATTATTTTTAAGATTTTTTTTTATTTTACTGTTTCAATGTCGGTTTAAATAATATTTAAATATCTGTATTGGTTAAGGTAAAATGTGGTCCTACAATTCTAAGAAAGAAGCTATTCATATTTACTGGAAATGGCAAGGGATAGGTCATATTTTCAGTATATTTATAAAGAAAACATTGTAAAATATCTAATCTATTAAAAACAAAAAGAAACTATTTGTCTTTGATGCAATTAAATTATGCAAATTGTCAATAAATAATTAAAATAAATATGTTATTATATAATAATTGATTAAGGAAATATTTGAATTTCATGTAAATGTTAAATTCAATATTTAATATAAAAGTTTGCGGGTTCCAATAAATAAATATGCATGAGCATGGTTTTTTCTGAGCTTATAATCAATATCAGCTGCTTAAAATCTCGCATCTAGTATGTAGGCAGGCGACTCATCTACACTCCCACACTCGATACTGGAAACGCATGGAAACGCCAAGGTAGACTCTGAGCAATTCCCAATTAGCTAAGTAAAATGCCAGCTAGTTGGCCATTCGCGATGCCTATTTGTGGCATAATTAATAAGTTTTTGAAATATTTATCATAAACAAGATGCCTGGGTCTTGGCGATAATATGATAATAATGCTCTCATCCTTTGTAAAGCACGGCCAAAAAGACCAAAACGTGTTAATGGCCATAACAACAACAACAACAACAACAGCAGCAACAACAACAACAACAACAACTAAAAGCAAGATCAAGAGTTAGTAAGATTTACAAGTATGGAAGGAAGAAAACTCCCGCACATCTTTGGCTTGCAATCTACATCAAAATTTATCTGAACAACTCAGCTGAGGCTGAGACCGAGCCTGAAGCTGAAGCTGGGGATTGTGGCTTGTGGTTGAGGAGTGAGCGAGACATGTCATGTCATTTCTTAATATATCTATCGGTACCTTGAAATCTGCACTAAGTAGCACCAAGTAGTGGCTTGCAGTTCGCTTCGGTTGTTGTTGCAGCTACTTACTGTACACAAGTTGTTGTTGCTAATTAAAAGCATAAACACGATTCTTAGCGAGGCGTCAGCGGGCCAACCTGTGCCCCTGTGTGTTGAAGGCGGGCGTAGGAGCTAACTTGAAGTTAAAAATCTTTTGCCTCCCCCATAGCCAGAGCCAATGGTACTGGCTGGAACTGTTTTGCTGTAACTGGTACTGGTAGTGGTACTGGTAGTGGTACTGGTAGTAGTATTGGTAGTGGCTGCCACATGTTTAATCTCAGTGTGGCAGTCAAGATCTTAATCAAGCCTCTTGGCCTGCAGTTTGTTTTACGCTTCACAGCCACAGATATCCAACAAAGTTTACGTGCTCCACAGAAATTAGGCACAAATCTTGTGTGTATACCCTTTGTGATTCACAACTGACTTTGAAAGGGTATACTGAGGATGGGGAAATATGTGTGGGAGGGCAAGAGACGAAACAAGCAGGGAAATATAGAAGGAAACTATTAGAAGTAAAGGTTAAGGATTTCCATTTGGTATATTGAGGATATGTATTGTGGAAATGTATATGGGAGTCGAAGAGAAGAAGGTGGAAAATACAGCAGACAATACTTGATGTATTAAAATCCTATGAGAAAGGGAAAAGATTTGGAAAGTAGAATAGGAAATCAATAACTCTGCTCTGATCAAATATGCCGAATATTTTCGATAGTTTTCACACATTTCTGTTAAGTAATGATAAATTCAATCTGGAAGAAAATAGATTGAAACATAAATCACTTAAATGTTAGGCACTTAACAAGGGTATTTCCAAGTCATATAAATCCAACTATAGCCCTTTTACTTTTACATTATCATCATCAGTGACCAGCTAAGCTATGAGCAGATATTAATAAGCAAACGCAATACGCCCACAAAATAGATTGGGGATTACGAGATGTGGGCTTGAGAGACAATACTTAAGTCATTTGGCCCACTAATTAGCACATAAAACTTAAATATAATGCCAAAACTATTAAGTCGAAAATGCATTCTAAATGCGCGACTGTGGGTCGATCTTTTAAATTTTAATGTTCTTGCTCAGCGCCATCGTAAAAATTCGCAGCAAATAAATCACAGGGGCCCAGGGCAGATAGCTGTAAATGCAGAAAGTATCTGAAATGTATCTGTATCTGTATATGTTTCTCTATCTGTATCTGTATCTCATCTGCAACGCACACACACTTGCACACACAAACAGACTGGTATCAATCTAAGCCAAGTCTTAATATGCATGGGGCGTCAGTCAGTCAGGCAATGGATAGGCCAAGTCAATAGCAATTGCAGGCCAACAGAAACACGAAATTTGCGCAAATTTTTTATTGCACTTTTCCTGGAGCGACTGCGGTTTACGAATTGCCTAGGCACTCGCACTTCATCTACCCTTTTCCTCTATTCCTGTGCTTATCTGTCTGTCTGTGTGTGTGTGTGTAATTTGAACGAGTTTATTTGCTATATTCCCACGATATAGTTTGGTCCAGCTCAACGCTGCGGGCAACTCTAATGATTTTCTGTGCGGAAAATAGTGCAAAACGGCGCATAATGAACGCGCGCGTCCAACATTCAAAGTTCCTGACGGACTGATCGAGCAGGAGACTGACAGACCAGTGGATGGAGGTTGGTGCGGTCCGGTTGGATGCAGTGCGGTGCGGTGCGGTGCGGTGCGGTGCGGTGCGGTGCTGGTTTAGTAACCCTATACGTTTGGAGCAGACGAACTGCGTTGAACCCACGCCCGACCACCGCCAAGTTGGCGCACAATTAATTGCCAGGCGCCACACAATGCTTTTCTCGTTCAGCCCCCGAAAATTTCTTGGAATTCCTGGGAAACACTTGTCGGCTCTTTATCATCCACTCTCTCCCGGTCTCTTTTGCTCTCTGGCTGTCTCGTCTCTTTTGTGTGGCTTATTGTGTGCACCCAAAACGCAACGCAGTTCATTTCTTGTTTCTGTCTCTGCGTAACCCGGTGGCAGTAATCGATACCTTGCTGTGCCAGAATACCGCTCCAGCTACAGGCAGATTAACATCGGCGACGTTTAGCATGCAAAAAACTAAAACAGGGGAGAAAAAAATGAAAACGAAAACGATTCTTGCCACGTTTATGTTGCCCATCTAATAACCATGGGGTACTCTGGCTGGTGCTGTTGTTGTTTTTGTTTTTTGTTGCGCTATGCTACGGCCTTTAGCCAAATTATATAGCCAGCCACAACAGCGCAGTTGCAGCCCGAGGTGTAGCGCTTAGGTTTATTAAGTATGTGTTCAGAGGTGGCAACTCTCATCTGTTTTTGTTGTTTCTTTTTTTTTTTTTTTGTTGCAGAAATGCTTTTGATGGGCTTGAGATTTATGTCTGGCCTCGAAGGTCCCTGGGACTTAAGGTCTCTTATTAAAAGCTACTAAATAAGAATAACAATTAATGTCGGTAAATTCTTATTTCCATTTATCATCAATTGTAAGGAAATCGAAGAGGGAAGTTTTTTAATCAATGTGATTCAAGAAAATGCAACCACTTAATGAGAATTATACTATATCTTTTGAGGAATTTAATGGAAATAATAGTTATGGAGATTTTGCTGATATTATGCGAAAAAATTTCGATGTATTCTTAAAATGTATTTAGTAGCTCTGTTTATTCACATTTGTACTTTAAAAGTATTTTATATATATTATACTTAGAAAACACATTATCAAAGTTTTTATTTGAGTGTTTATTTATTTTATATTTAAGTATTTATTTAACTTAGATGTATTTGGCTTAATAGCTGAAATGACTTTATTTTATTGTTTTTATTTTACTCTGATGCTTAACCATCAGCTATATTATGACACCCTGTATTTTGCTGCTGGGAACCATATAAATTTAATTTGCCCATTTATGTTTTTTCTGTTTTTTTGCTTTTTTGCCATTATGCTACTATCAATTAAGATAACCAAAGTTACGAGTTTGATTGTGACCATCCATATAATTTAGTGTGCATAAAAAAGGCAACTCAACGTTGAGTTGAGTTGAGTTTAATATGCCAGCTACCGTTTTAGTTTAGCTGCAAGCATACACAAACTACTTCTACTAATACTACTACTACTACTACTACTAATAAAAAAGCAGAAATGCAGCACAGCAACACTGGCAAGCCACTAGAATTTCATTACCTGAATATTCAAAAGAGAAAAGTTGAAGAAGTAACAGCAAAAAAAAAAAGAAAAAAAAGAAATCAATTGATGTTGATTGTTGTTGCTGTTGTTGCTGGTTTTGGTGGTGGTGCTGTTTTGCTCTCATTGTGTGTATATATGTGTGTCCGATTGGAATCTTAGCCATAATTTAATGATGGACTGCCAAAAGCACACTTCGACGTCATCATCGACAACATCGTCGTCGTCGTCGTCGCCGACTCCACCGCCACCGCCACCGCCGCATAATTTTTCATATTTTTATGATTTGTTGCTACCGGGTAAAGTAAACCCGTTTGCTGAGTGCTAACCATGGAGCTGCTACCGTTGCTGCATTTGCTTTCGATTATCTTAATTTGCGTGCGAAACTGACTTTTTTCTCCCGTAGTCGACTTGAGTTTAGCAACGACGACGACGACGACGTCGACTGCAACTGCTGCTGCTGAGGCGTAAGCCAAACCCCAAATTGTGTGTGTACGGAAATTTTCCCATGACTTGAATTCTGGCTTCAGTTTTGGCTTCGGTATCAGCATCGGCTGCTGTGCTGTGCTGCCTGTATATATACAAATTTTTGCCCGGCGGTGGCTTGGCCAGAAATTACCCAACTTAGCCAAGAGAGTTTGAAATTCAGTCCCAGACTGAGCCGTGGACTCTGCAGTTGAAAACTCTCGGGATTGATGGTTGGTTGGTTTGGTTGGTTTGTTGCCTTCTTGCTGGCTTTGTTGGACTGCTGCACTTTACCGGCAGCGGCAGCGGCAGCAGCAGGCAATTAGCACAAGGATGCCGCAGCTAAATAATTTTACGCGCCTCGGGGTGAGTTTATGGTTTGAGGCAATAACAACAACAACAATAACCTTAACTTTCCTCCCCCTCTTTGCATAGCGCACTTACATATTTGCCTTTGCAATATGATTTCGAGCAGCATTTCTTTTTGAGAAAGAAAGAAAAATCAACTCGCCATCATCAATTAGCTTGAAACGCGCGTCATCAAATATTGGCCCAAACAATTAGACAACCGCACCAGATATAGATACAAATATACATAAACAGAGTGATCTGGTGCAACTGCTGCAGTTCAAGTGTGCATTGTGCAGTGTTGTGGAAATGAAGCTAAAAATTACCGAGGTAAATAACTTGCGCCGATAGCGATTCGAAATGTGTTAATGAAATTAGCAGCACAAAATGCTTTGCTGCTTGCGCTGCTTGCTGCAACGTTACACATACAAATGTATCTGTATCTCTGAGAGCGCCCGCTAATTGACAAAATTAACACGATTCCCCGGCCGGCCAACGGACGATCGCACTGCGACCGCACAATACGCAACAACGGCTTTTTGGTTAGTTTCACCCAGCAGGAAGCCAACATCAATGCAATGGAAATGGTTGCCCTTTTTCCTATTAGCTTTGGTTTCCTTTTGGAAGTAGCTCGCTGTCTGTTTGTCTATTTGTTTGCTTGTGTGTTTGTGTGTTTGTTGAGTGTTGTGGCATGTGTTAAAAATCTCTTGACTTTAATTAGTGTTATTTTATTATTTAGAGCATATTGATATAGTTTTCGTTGTTTAACGGTTATTTGTTTCGTTTCCATGGCATATTTGTTTTTCGCTGTGTCGTTATTGTTGACTCGCCTCTAAGCGTAGAATATATTTATAGAAATCCATGAGATTTTTTCTCATACTATTTACACTCAGGTGTTTTTTTTTGTGTTCAACTTTTTTGAGATGCGCGTGCGAAAGAGTCGCGCGCCGTTTTAAACAAACACACAATGAAATCTTTCCAGTGAAAATCATTCAGTTCGAATGATTTTGATATGGGAATTTTAAATATTTTACTTGCTAAGTGGTTGCTTGGCCTGAATGAAAGCCCAAAAAATACAAGAATATATTCGATATGAATGAATGCGTTGAACTCTGCGAGTTGCGTGTTAAATGAAATGAAAAGACTACAGAGATACGAAGATGCCAATAATTTTTAATGTGCTCTTCATATATATAAGAAGATTAAAGTTGGTACCAAATGCACTTTTACATAATTATTGCGATTATATGAATTATATTTCTTAACTTTTAGCTACTACCTCCAAAGGGTAAATGAAAATGTAGTAATATTAGATATTGCATGCTGACAAAATGCTCTAATTTTGTATGATTTTGCGAATGGCTTCCGCTAACCAATTGGTAGTTTCAGACAAAAAACCCAACGACAACAATAGCACGAGAACAAATACCCACAACTAGCACCCACACACAAGGTACAAACAAAAGGCGGTTACATGAGGCAGATGCGGAGGAGGAGGAGGAAAAGTTGAAGAGAGGCGAAACCGTCAACGAGCCTCACACGTGAGTTTTACACATTTCAGAAGCAAACAGCTAAAAGTCGATGCGCCAGTAAAAAACCCTCCAAAAGGTTATTCTCATCCTGTGCTGCTGCTGGACATCGCAATGTCGTTGTCTTGGACTTGGACTTGGCGTTGGAGTTAAAGTTGGAGTTGGAGTTTGGACCGATTGGCAACGTGGTAATGTCAATCGCACTGTGCGGGTTTAACTTATGGCAAAACATTTGAAGCACTAATTAATTGGAGCTAAATAAAATGGCACAGCAGACGTGAAGGAGGCGAACGAGTGAATTTTTTCATTCGCTTCTTGTTGTTACTGTGTGTGTTTTTTTTTTGTTTCTCGTTCCGTTTCGTTTCGTTGTTGTGAATTTTTGCGAGAATCGACAGAAAACGGCGTTGGCGCTGATGCTGGTGGTGGTGGTGGTGGTGGATCTGGTGGCTGGGTACGCACGGGATTTGCCATGTGGATACCGGAGTTTGCGGTTCGACCAGATTACGAGTGCCAGATAAATGTGAACTACAAGTTGCCAATACAAGAGGCCATTAAAACCCGGCAGCCGCAGCAACAGCATCAGCAGCAGCAGCAGCAATGGCATTGGCAAAAATAACAGAAACAAAAACGAATCCCAGCTTAAAGAAATTGAAAGCAGCGGCAACGGGAGAAGCAAAAAGTGAATACTGTGCAGATTCTAGAACACATACTATACACATACTGGAATGAATTGTATTGACAAATATCGAACGAAGCGTGCGAAAACAAATTGAATTTAAAAGTTTGCATGTTGCGCATTTTTGATGCGTTGCTGCCGCTGATTTGTTGGCCCTCAAAGCTAACGAGATGTGCAGCAGATAAGCCACCAAATTGGAGCTGTATAGGTAGATTGGGGAGGGAATTAACTTGGCGCTAAGACTTACCTTGTAAACATGCCGGCTGCCTGTTGCTGCTGTTGCTGTTGTTGCTGTTGTTGCTGGCTCGCCTGCTCTCGTTGCTGTTGCTGCTGTACGGCCTGTTGTTGCTGCTGCTGTTGTTGTTGTTGTTGTTGCTGCTGTTGCTGTTGTAAGTGTTGCTGCTGTGACAATGTAACTGATGGCTCATGTTGCTGCTGTTGAAAATTATGATGCGTGTGCATATGTTGCTGCATGTGAAGTTGTTGGTGTTGCAAGTGTTGCTGCTGGTGTTGCAGCTGCAGCACATGATGATGCTGTTGCTGTTGCTGCTGCTGTTGTTGTTGCTGTTGTTGTTGCTGTTGTTGCTGTTGCTGCTGCTGTTGTTGCTGTAGGGCATGTGCATGTGTGGGCGTGGCCAAATGCGTGACTGCCACGGCAGCTGCAGCCGCTGCCGCCGCCGCCGCCGCTGCTGCTGCTGCTGCTGACAGCGCTGAGCCTGGCTTTTCTAGGCCACGTTTATCCGCATACATTTCGTGGCCGGTGCACGTTTGCAAATATTTATGCAGTTTCTAAAATTCACACAAAAATACAGACTGTCTTAAAATTTGGCAAAGTTCATGTTCGGGGGGCAATAATAATCAAAATCAAACATGAAATAAAGCCTATCAAAGAGTCTGCAGACAGAAATAACAATTGCTGATCATTGGTAGCAGACAATTACAGGCACGCACACACTCTTCCAGACGGACTGAAATTGGTTTAGTTTTGTTGGCATTGTTTGAATTGTGGCCAGATAAAAGAGCATATTTTGAGGGCGAGATATCTAAAGAATTGATTTGCATTGTTGTTGCTCGGTCAACAATTGAGCCGTTGAAATCGCTCAATGGCATTGGAGATATATGGATATGTACACACATGTATTGAGTACTCTCCCGCCTCTTGTATCATGTGCTGCGTTTTGATGAGTTGGCAGTTTCTGTGGCTCTGTGGCTGTGTGGCTGGGATTGCATAAGAAAAATGATTTATGGGCATATGGGATTCGACATGGAGCTGGTTAAGTTGACGCCGAGGTTAATGAAATGTGGCTACAAGAGCTATGCTAAATACTCAAAAGGGTTTTTGTATTTGAGGCCTGTAACAGATTACATTGGCTAAGATTAATTTATATTTAATTCGTGGCAAATGATTCACTTTAAGTGGCTCGATAGACTACTTACACATAGAAAATGTTGTTTTTTGGGCCAGTTTTTGAATTCAAACATTCGCTTAAGCATTCTATACTTGTTATGCTAAACTGAAGAGCTTACACAAAACCAGAAATGGTTCAATTTAGTGACGCATTTAGATTCAAATATTGTTTTGTTTTCTAATCTTAATGGAGGACTTGTCATTTGTACAAATTTATATGCCAAGTCCATATTTCTAATGATATAAAAACAACTATATTTCCGTTAAATAAACCAAAAGCTTTTATCTTTTAAATGACAGTCAAAAAAATTGTTGTATATATTTTTGTAATCAATTTCAAGAAAATATTTGTACTAACGTACAATTTATAAAAAAGATTTTAATACCATCTTAATAATGGAAATGAGAATAAAACTAATAACAAAAGAAATAGACAAATTTATTAAAATCGGCGTTATTTTATTGTTGCATAAAAAATCTATTTTATTAACCCGATTTAAACACGAAATTATTTTAAAATTAAAAAACTAAATAAATCAAGTTTAGTCTGGAAATCTCGACAATAAGATAGCTTGGATCCGCTATTTGTGCTTTTCGGAAACAAGAAAGGTTATCGATAGCGTCAAAATAACGTATACAACATTTTTATTTATTAACCAGAAAAGTTATTGATAATATACATATGGCTTAGAAGAAGTTATATTCAAAATCTAAAGTTTTCATATCGATCGACACGCTTATACGGAGAGAGAGACGGAAAACTTTGCTATTGTGGCTGATCAAGAATAGTATTTATACATTATAGAATTAGAGATGTTTTCTTCTTTCTGTTACATACATTTGCCTAATGCCATTATACCCATATGATGTATATATGAGTATAATATAGGATAAATGAATTCTTGAAACTTAGAATTTTAATTTAATAAGTTGTTCTATTAAAACATTACTACGAGCTTACAATTTTATTATGATTTTCATGTTTTCGTAAATTATTTGGTTAATCTTTTAAAAAAATAAACAAAACCCGTTTATTATATTTTTATATGCTATTTCTATGAAATGTTTGACTATTTTAGTGCCCTCTTTCTTAATGTAAATAAAATTCAAACTTCTTCAAGACACAAAAATAACCTTCACTACTATCACTTTCCATGTCATTATGAATGTGAAAATTTTGAATGGCACTTTAGGTGGCGCCAAAAAGAAATCTTCATTCCCCACACAAATGTGTACATACATAAAAATATTCTTAAAAATGCAACAATCGAAATTAGTTTTGTAAATGAATTTCAATTTTGTACTTCAATATTCACTACCGGCTATAACCAAGCATCTTTTGTTGTGTTTTTCGTTTTTTGTTTTTTGGGACCGGCTTGTGATAGACTGTTTCGGTGTTTGGGTTGATATGACTTTGACTGGTTGGCTGGTTGGCCTGGCTTAGTTGCAACTCATTGTCAAGTGAACTTATCAGAGTTGAAAAAAATTTGTTCGAGTTGACGTTTGGAGTGCCATCGAGTTGGTGCTTGATTTGTTTGGAGTTGTTTGAATAGGGACCACCAAAAAGTCATTGAATGAAATGAAGAACCCCGAGATACATTTGTCTGTCTGTCATTTGTCAATGTGTGTACACGTGTGTGTGTACGTTGTGTGTGTGTGTGTGTGTTGACTCTTGTTGTGGCTACATTTGCTCTGTGATTGTGCGCAACTGTTGGTTTGGCTTTTTAAGTATTTTGTTATTTGATTTCTATCAAAGTTAATAATGAAATTGGTAAATTGCGTTTTTTTTCTGCTTTTTTTGTGCGTTCGGGTGCGGGTGCGAGCTTTAACTGGGACCTTGGGGGTCTTACCGTTTCTCAAAAGATTTAATTTGCGATATCCATTGGGTACAGCAGGTACAGAAAATAAATATATTTGCTTAATGCTGTTTTGTGTTTGTGTTGTATTTGTTTTCGTTATTGCATAAATTATAATTTATAATAATCTTTTGATTTGATTTTGTTTTGCACAATGTTTGGGGCACTTAATGGCAATGCCAAGCGATATTTATTGCTATATAACAATTATATTTCAACAATTTATATTTCAATTACAATTGACATATTTTGCATAAAGATCTCAACTCAAACTCTCAAATGGTTTTTTTTTGCACAACTCAATTTTTATATATATTTTTTGTATAGCTTTTTATCATTTTGTATTATAAATTTTTGTTGCTGTTGTTTTGCAATTATTGTGAACATTGCATATTCATTGGACTTCACAATAAACACTTTGATTATATCTGTAGCTCGACAAGATTTATGAGGTTTACTTTAACAATGCCAATGAGCGTTATATAATCATTTGTGAATTTTATGAGGTACATATCATCTCTTATTCTCTCCCTCTCTCTTGAGATTTACTTTGTAAACTTTAGCACTTATGTTTTGTGGAACTTCTTTAGTACAAACGTATCGATCAAATTTACCGACGCCCCGATTACAATTACGATTACGATGAGACGATAACTTTTGAACTTCCGACGGCTTTAATTTGTCGTCTTCGCTTTGTGTGCCTTACTGGCTATTGGAAAATCCGTTCAATTCGCCTTACAAAACGCTCTGTGTAGCCAACCGTGTAGAATGCGCGCGTGCACCTTTCTGTGCGGATCACCGAAGCGACACAGAAGCAACAAACTTGATTTCGAAACAGGTAAGGTAGCTTTCGTTCAGTTTGAGCTCAAGAGCTCACACACAGGCACAAGCTGAGCTCATTGTCTGTGTATTGGTGTGAGCTCACCCAATGCGATCAACGATCGTGCACTGTGAGAAATTTTTATGCCTCAATGCCTGCGGTGGAAAAAAATAGCTGTTTAAATACTTTTAAAGCATTCAAAAATTTAATATACCAAAAGAGATATGTGTAGATCAGAAGTGTGATTATGTAGATTTCATTCACTTAAAAGATATGATATAACAAATTAAATATAGATTGAAATGTATAAAAATATATGAACTAGAGTAACATGTTGAATAATGGTACACAGAGAACGACAACAAGTTCCCGTAATACTGTAGATTTAAGACTTATAGAAGAAGTGAAGTATAGGAAATAATTTTGCATTATCAAATCTATTTCAACGAGGCGCTCTATAAAATAGTTTTGTATTACTTATTTTTAACTTTATATTAAATATCATTATAAATTTAGTTTTACACTTTTGTGGCAGTGTATATGCAAGATCTTTCCCAGGTACACAGTTGCACATATACAGGTAACTGACCAATACCAACAGCGAACCAAGCCATTTGTTGCCGCCCCTTTTTACACTAACACAGCGACAAGCGCACACTTGCATATAAGTTTGAAGTGTATGTTGTTGCCGGCTCGCGTAACTCATTAGCTTGTAATCTATTCAAATTAGCCATAAATCAATTATGTTAGCATTTGTTATGCCGCTGACTACTGTGTATGCCAAAAATATACAAGCAATGTATTTATTTCATCAAATTTTCTTATAATAGATAAAAATCAACAATTAGTTTTATATACTCAAAGCATTTTTTCTATAATATTATTCATATTGCGGTTGCTTGACTCTCAGTTGTGTTGGCAACTCTGTTCAAGCCCAGTTTCTCACTGCTTCTGTGTGTGTGTGTGTGTGTGTTACCTTAATGCGGGTCGCTGATTGGCCAGCATTCGTTAAGCTCCGTTGAAAAACTATTTACAGTTTTGTTGTTTTGCTTTTGCGTTTTGTTTTCGCTTTCCACCACAATAGATAGCCAACGTGTGTGTGTGCCTACGTGCCTACGTGCTTGTGTGTGTATGTGTGTGAGCCAATGAGGCAACGCATTCGCGTTGTGCGTGTGCATGTATTTGTGTATGAGTTATCGTATTAGCTTGGCTTTTAATTGCCCCCTAATTAGGTAATTAAAATGGCGCTGGAAGCTGTGAATTTTTATTGTTATTTGCATATGTTTGAATAGTATTGTTATAAATATCTTGATTGACCTTGATAGATGACTATTAATTAATAATAATCAATAATATGTAAAATTTTGAATCATATCCGTATATACGTTATTTATTAAAAGCGGATTTGATTTGAGGTTTTCAAACAATGTTTAGATATTCATGTACGCAGATTTTATAGATCTGACAGATTATCTGTTTAAGATGTAAAGTATTAAAAATTGCCTTTGATGGTTTTAAAACTATTACATTTGTATTTTTATGTAAAACAAAGTTAATATATCAACAGAACACAATAAATGTTGAGTTCATTATGTACTTAAGTTGACTTAAGAACCATAATTTATAAATCTGACCCATTGCTGGAGGCACGATATTCAACTGTGAATGCGAAGACACATAAAAATCAGAGTCATTGACTTAAAAACAGGACTCGTGTCTTTAGATGGGTTAGAATTTCAGCTATCAGTCAGTTTTATGTTTAATGTTGTGGACATTTCATGATATGCCCGACAGAAAATTAGCATTTAACAAAATGGTACACAAACAAATCGTGCATATCCAGCGACCGTATACAGTATGCAATGCATACTTGATTAGCCAAATCAATCGATTTTCGAACTCATTTCGTAGGTGTAAGACAGCAAGAAGCAATCGATTGAATACAAATTTAACCTTTAATTGACTGTACTTGGTAATTGGTGACCCAATGGGGTGAAATGTGATTAAATGTATAACGATTATACTACAGTGACTAGAGAGATTAGGGACTCATAGATAATATTAGTGAAAATGTTTAATATATATTGTAATTGCTTAAGGGAAAAGCAAACAATTGAGGAAAGTTACAGCTCTGAAGACATATGAAATGTTGGAAGATTGAAATAAATAATGAAGAATATTTAAAGCGTATTTAATCAAGTTATTTTATTTAGCTTAAAGAAATTATAGTAAGAATAATAAGCTTCATTGCCGAACATTTTAAACTGTTGAGATAAAGTTTTTTTTAACTTTAATGTTTTAAGCCGGGTAATAAATTAAATGTTAGATCTTAAGCATCACATTTTATGTTTCAAGTAATTTTTTGCAAATAAACACTTGTCTTCAATACAAAGGTTCTCAACCTCTTTTTCTTAAGCACAAGTTTAAAGTCAATCAAGGTTTCATTTTACTATCAAAGCCAGCAAGTTTTTTTTTTTTTCTAAATCAATAAATATACAAATGATGAGTCATTTAGGCAAACAAATCACATACAAATCGATCGGCCGCCCTTTGAACCTTAGTCGCGTGGCGCAGCTAAATAAAAATAAAGAAAACCCCAAGAAAAAACCATTGCAACGTGATGAGTCAAACACGTCTGCCAGCCAAGTCGAAGCTATCAGTTATTGACTTAACAGCTTGCATATTAACTAGGAGTAAGTGTGGCTAGCTGGTTTGTTTTTTGGCCTAGAAGGTAAGTGCAGACATTGTCGCCAGTTGTCTGCTTTTGGGTCACATTCAGGAAGCGAGCGGAAGTCAGGCAGCACGCGCCGTTTTGTTGTTGCCCGATTAAAGACTTTGATGACACCGATCCCATCTGCTCCACAATCGATCTGACCATGTCTGTATGTATGTAACGATATATGTATGTAGATTTAAGTGTTGCATCTTTAAAACTGGGCAGATATAAACGCCTCTCTTGGACACGGCCAACACAACTCACATACATACATATACTGACTGCTGGCTGCTCCAGTTGTTAGCCGTTTGGCTAAGAGTGGCCGAGAGCAATCCCACGCCTATAAATATTTGGGCGCACGAGTTAAATGTCGTATTTCATTAGCCCATGTTAACGTTGGCGCAGCGGTGGGCCCATCCCAGTCTTGCTATCCGGAAAATAATAAAAAAAAAGACAAACTAGCAACACAAACACCAATAGAATTGTAAAATGCGCATGGTTCAATGCGCCTACAAAAACCGAAAACGACCCGAATTGAATTACATGAAAATGCGCATTACGTTGCGGAAATCGTACAAACTGGTCATGAAAAATGCATCACCCTGGCAAACTGCGAATAGGTAAAAGAAACTGAGAGAGAGAGAGGGAGAGAGAGAGAGAGAGAGAGACGCAGTGACCAGACTGACTCCAGACCATAAAAGTTAACTCAGACAAAACAGACGATCTTCATGGGTTTTTCGTCCTGTCTTAGGGTCTTTGTGTCTATAACTCTGACTCTGACTCTGACTATATGGCTCTGGTTATGTTCTCGGTTCTCTAGTTCCTTGGCGAGTGATGAAAATGTACGACTTTGGCTTGCGGCGCTAAGTGTGCACACCAAAAAATTGTAAGCACTTAAAGTACTGATGCTTAAAGATTACTTAGCTTTATCGCTTAATATGTAACATTATTACTCTTAAGACAACTATACGCAAGAAAAATGTTAGAAGAACTACTTGATAACATATTTCATTTATGCAAAATCTATATTATTAAATAAATATTTTTTTGTTATATTTGTATATTGAAGTCATTTGAAGAAATATTGATGGAATTTAGTTTGACTATTCAATAATTACATTTAAAAGCTTTAGGCTCAATGTAAAAACTATAAACCAGTTTTGTTTTACTTTAAGCTCTAAATTCTTACAAAAAAAAAAAATATTATTATTATAAAATCATTTGTTGCATTTATTGCACTTATTAATATCAACTAGTCAACAAGGGTATCCAAGATTCTAAGATTACAGATAACAACTCCTAACTCTCGTATTTAGTTACAGTTACACACACATACACGCACTGTGACTAAAGAGTGAAAAAGAACAAGAGCGAGCGAGAGAGAGAGAGGCATAGTGGGATGGAGTCAGAGTTGTTTTTGAGTGGTGATTGTTGTTGTTGTTGTTGACTGGTGGACTGGTGGACTGTTTGACTGTTCGACTAGTCGACTCTGTGGTCCAGTGGCGCCCGAGGGCGATCAAACTTGACCAAGTCAATTCGATCCGAAACGGAGGACGACCAGCCGTCTAGGTGGTGCAAGCAGTCGGCTGGTGGCTAGTGGCTAGTGGCTGGTGGTGCACTCCACTGTTGGGTGTTGTTGAGTGTTGGTGCCGACTGCGACTGTGGCTGCGGCTACACTCGCTGAAATCAATCGATTCGACATTATTATTAATTTTTCATAACTTCTGCTGGCGGCTCGTCGACTGGAAACTGGCAACTGGCAACTGGCAACTGGCGGCTGGCGGGGTTCAGTGTGCAATATGGCGCCCTAAAACCCTGGCTCGATGCCATGTGAAACTAATCTATTTGTGCGGGCAGAAAAAGGGCCGCCTTTTAGTTCGTCGTCGTCATCGTCGTCGTCGACGTCGTCGTTGTTGGCCTCTTCATCGAGTTTAAGCGTGTTATCTGCTATCGCTTCGCTTTGATCTTTTACCGCTTCTGCTTTGCATAATAAATTCGCTATCGATGAAAACTAACTTGGCTGCAACCTGGTCGGTCGGTCGATCGGTTGGTCGGCCGATCCTGGGCACAACTATTGTAGCTCTTTTGGGATTTCCCCGGCAATTTGTTTGGCAGCGCTTTGCCAGCGCCTTTGGCCATCGGCTGTTTAATTCGATTGCCTGCGCGATTTTTGCTTCGGCTTAACCATTTTATTACAATAGCATAATTTTTTACTATGCTTAATGAGTTCTGCTTTGATTAGTTTTCATAGGATTTTTTTTGTTTTTGGTTTTTTCTGTGTTGCTGCAGTTTGAGGTTTGCGCTTTGGGCATTTATTTGTTGTTTGTTGGGTGTCGTTGGCAAAGGCTCAATTTACCGAGGTGGAGTCTAGAGAGTAGAGAACGCGGGGCCTCCAAGTAGTTAGCATTTGCTTATTGAAATGTTGCAAATTGATTTTTGCTGCACCGTTTTGGGCAACAACACAATTAACCTACAGAAAAATTATTAAATTGATGCATAATTTTGTATTGTAAATGTATAAAATAGGTGCTTACAATGTTACCACCATAAAGTTGTCCCAATAGATCAGAAGAACCGCAGACAGATTATATAACCATTTATAGTTAAATTGTTTGTTGTTTTAATACAAAATGTAGTCCTAGTTAGCTAAAGCGAAACTTTAACCAGCAAAGTGATAAAATCATAATTTTTTTTTAATTAACAAAAAAAACCCTATTACATTTTCAATCATTAATAATTCACATTTTATTGGTTTACTTTAATTGAAATTGAAAACATGTTAAGCCTAATGAACTGCTTTACTATAATAGCACTGCTTGAAATACTGCTTTGTCAACTGCTTATGGCAAATAGCTCTTGTGTGTCCGCTGTACATCGTATAATTTACAATAGAGCATAAACCCCAGCTGAAACCACATTTGCAAACTGTCTAAGGCTGAATGCTACAAGCCTAACAACTCTTAATGGAAATTTAAAAAATGTTTCACTTTTTCTTTTTTTGTTTTGAAATTGATAAGCAAATTGAAGATAGTGAGAATCGGGCAGACACTTCACGTATTTCTTTTCGGCTGTTGGGCTGTTGGGCTGCTGGGCGGCAATAGACGTCATAGAAGTCATGTGTTATGTGTGTTTATTAGTGTGATAATGAGTCAGATATTCCAGCGCGTGTCTCTATTTTCGATAACCGGGGCAATTGACATTGCGCGTGTAGAAGTGGCTGCATTGCCAAGCAAATTTGGCAACAAACAAACAAATAACAACAAAAAAGCTGTCAAAATAGAAACAAAACACAATAAAATTTTCGACACATGCAGGAAAAACCGGTACACAAGTACAAATGAACTAATTCGATTATTTTTATTATTATGGTTATTGATATTGTTGTTGTTACATGCGCGAGTCTCTGACATGTCTAAAAATATCTCGGCCGGACATCTATTGATAACCGTATATCGCTGGCGTCTGTCGAACCATATTGTTGACATTATTACTATTAATATTATTTTTGGCAAGCGCCAAAATAAAAGCGATTAACACACAAACATACATATTTACAACAACGAAGGCTCTAGTTGAGTAAGCTCGACTAGACGATACCCTTAACCCTTGACCATACAGACGGACAGACGGTCGGGCTAACAGACATACACATATGTACGTGTACCACTGTACCAATGTTTGATTGGTTCATATCTCTGGATTTCATAATTTTGTAAATGTTTTCAAATTCCAGATTTTTTTGTTATCGATTCCATGTGTATATCGTAAACCTGAAAAGTTGCTTGCTATGCCAAGGGATTAGAAGAGGTAATTTCCAAAATCTGGAGTCTCTAGCTTTTCTAGTTCCTGAGATCGACTGTTGATGCTGATTAAGTATATATATACTTTATGGGGTGAAGCTCCCTTCTGCCTGTTATATACTTTTGCAAAAAAAAGTTATACCCTTTTTTACCCATTTCATGGGTGTGGGGTATAGAAAGTATGTGTTTTATAGAGCTGAACGCGTGTGGGTGTTTCATTTATGTACGAGAATCTTACAGTACTAAAATTTGTTACATTTTAGTGTATACAAATTTTGTGTTAGGCAATGACCGAACTACAATAAATGATAAATTTTGAGTAGAAATTGTCTTTCGATCGATTAAGTAAAATAATCAGATTGGGCTTGGTATCGGTATTATATAACGTATTACAAATTATAAACAACTTTCTACATTTGGAAGCGGTTTTTTGCGTTTTCAATTATATAAATAAAAATGTATTAATAGCCAAACAAGTTTTAAGTCTAAATGTATTCACAAATGACTTTTATACATATTAATTTAAATATATAATTTTTGCCAACATCTTGAAGAGCATTTAAAGTTCGCTATGGCTAACGCTCATGTGAATATTCTCCTGTTTGTATTTGCTTTAGCGAAGAGAAAATAACATTGACCGTATGCTATGGCTACAGCAAGCGGGGTAAGGGGTAAGGGAAAGTACTAAAGGAGGTGTGATTTAGCTGTTTTGTAGCTTGCGCGTGTTTGATTTGGCTTAACAAAAAAAAAAGAAAAAAAAATTATAATAATTTTTGGCACCATTTTTGATTACGCACTGGCGTTATGTTTATAATGCAGATGCGAGACCGCGCCATGGGTACGCCCATTTTTATGCCTTCCTTGAGCTACACACTCCATTCCCTGCTCATCCCCCTTTCTAAGTCAAATGTCAGTGTGTCAGAGTGCAAGTTTTTAATTTTCCATTTCGCTGGCGGACGCAAAACTTTTACAGTAACTGTGACGCCATTTTTGAGGGAGTGGAATGATTTCACCCAACCACCCACTACCCTCATTCCTACTACCCCCCCTTTGCTATCTGCAAAGCAATTGCCTCGTTTGCCCATTTCTATTGTTTTGTTCGTTCGCGCTCACACGTGTTCGCAATTGAAACTGAAAAGTGTCTAAGGCAAAGAGAGAAAGAGCGAAACAAAATAAACGTATACAAAAGAAAAAAAAAACACCCACGAGCCCATTAAAATCACACACAATACAGTCAATGTGTAGGGTAGGGGAGGGATGGCGGGAGGAGGGTTAGGTGCGCGGGGTGAGGAAGAGGGGCCCAAGCGGGCGACAGCTGATGACTGTTTTGTGAGACAACTCATGTGTTATGCTAATTTTTGCTTTATTGTTTTCGCAACGCTTTTTTTGCCCGTTTTTTTCGTTTTAGTAGTTTTTCAGCTTTGTCAAAAAACCGGAAATCAGACAGAGACCCTCTTTGTCGCTGCTTTTACCGTTAGCTTAGCGAGCGTCACCTGAGTGGCCTCTTGGCCTAGGGCATTGAATTACATTTTCATTGGCACGCGCAGTGTGGGCTATAACGCGAGAAAATCTAGCCAAATATTCAGATACCAACAAATATACAGCCGACACACATACCCACACAGGCCCACACACACACACACAGACAGAACACCATAGAAAAAAGCAATCGGCCGTAACAAAATTTCCGACACGTGCGACAAAATTGACTTAAAGAGCGGGAAGACAAGAGTGTAAGTAGAGGGCAGCAAGATAAAGCAACAGACAAAGAGAGAGAGCGACAGCAAGTTAGAGGGCGTGAGCAAGAGAGAGAGAGAGGGAGAGAACATAGTAAATGAGAAGTAGGCCTAAAACAAAATGTTTTAGTCTCGTGTTGCGCACCTCAATGTTGCAGCAACATTTGTTGCTAACCACAATTTGTCTGTTATTGTTGGGTTTAGGTCATGCATCATAAAGAAAAGTAAATGAGTGGGCGCATTTTTGGCTAAAATGTGTGTCAACAATTTGCCAAGATTAAACTTGACATTTTATAAAAATAGTCGTGCACATTTGTACACACTGTATTTTTATGGTAATTAATTTAAGTCATTGCTTGATAAGCTCTAAGTATTTTTAACATCAAACGAAAAGGTAATTATGCCAAGATTAAAAATAGTCTATGCAATAAATTGATAAGGTTTGCAATTATTTATATTTTGAATAAAATTGCTTGAATTTATTTGCATTATACAAACTAAATTGTCATTAGACTAATTAGTAAGTAAAAATAATAAAATAAAAATATTTCTCACCTTTTACATTTATATAACGTACACTGTCTTTTTTTTCGCCTCATTTGCTCACCTCTCATAAGCGCTAAGCGCTTTCGACATTTGTGTCGGGTGTACGGCATTTGTTCGCTGCTAGCGACCATCGCATCGCATTTAAACGACAAGCAGCAGCCAGCGCCGTTTCATTCAGCTTTGCGCTGTCGTTCCATGCGCTTCGCCAAAGAATAAAACCATTCGCTCAATCAAACTCCAAAGGCACTCCAGCATTTACGTACTTCGTGTTGCTCTGTCTCTGCGCGTGTGTGTGTGTGTGCGTCTGCTCGTGTGATAGCTGCTGTTTGTGTGTGCGAGCGAGTGTGTGTGTGTGCGAGTGTGTGAGTGTGCTAAGTGCTCGTGTCTAAGCGCGTAACGAAAGCGAAAGTTTTTATATTTGCGCGCGTGTTGCCAACAGCAGCGTAGACCGCGTCATCTGTTCTCCAATAGTTGCACAAAACGCCGCAGTTAACGTCGCATTCGTCATTGTTCTTGTTGTTGTTGGTGTCGTTGTTGGCGCTAAAACTACATAGAATAGAATAGATGAAGAGAGTGTGTGAAAAAGCAAAATAAAAAATAATGCTCATTAGTTTCAATGACCATGCAATAAATTAAATAAAAGCGCGTTTGTGCAGTCTCTCACTGTCTCTGGGTGAGTGTGTATTTGTTGTCAGCAACAGCAACAAAGCAGCTGCAACAAAGTAACAGCAGCAAACAGCAGTTAAGCAAACAAACTACAGCAACAGTAACAGCAATTGCAAACGCTAAACGCAAGACAATCCTGCAACATTTACTGCTAAACGCTTTTGACTAAAACCAAACCAGCAACGGGTAAGTTAGCATTTACGCATAAATTGGCCCATAAATCTTCTAGCTTCGGGTGCCAAAAAAGAAGAAAATAAATACCAAACGAATGAAACGAAAAATGAACTTAAACGGCCACACGTGTCGGTCGGGCTGTTTAAATTGCATGTTACAGGCAGCATTCCATATTGCAGAGAGCTTTTAGCTCGCGCTTTTTGCCTCTCACTCGCACACTCACTCTCTGTAATGCCGTTGATGTCGTTGTTGATTATCTCTGCGTATGTGTGTGTGTGTGAGTGTGTCTGTGTGTTTTTGTGTGGGGAAGCATGCATTAAAGAACTTTTTGCCTTTGACGCGCATTCTCTCTCGTTTCCCTTCCCTTTTGATTTTTGCCTTAGTATGCTATGCAGCATATCGCTGATCACAATATTTCGTATGATTCACCTTCTCAAGGACGAATGGTGGCAAGGGCGTGTGTGTATGTGTATGTGTGGGTGGCTGTGTCTATGTGTGTGGTTTTGTTTCTTGGTTGCTGACGCATCGTCTTTGCCCTTTGCCCTTTGGCCTTCTATTTGCACTATTGTGCAGTATTGCAACTGGTGCACATGGCGTATGCGCAATATTGATTTCGTAATGCAACATTGACTAAAAATAGGTTATGCAAAAATCTGCAAGCGAGTGCTAAAAATATAAAAACTTGTGAGAAATGTCTGTATGAAAATGAAGAGAACTCATTAGTGTTACTAAGTACACAAATACAAAAGCTCTATTAATACATTTCTGGAATTAACTTTTAAGTCAATTGGTTCATTTGCGCTTCCAAATCGTTATAGCAGGCGCACTAAACATTTATCAATCAAACTTGCCAGCTCAAAAATAGAGCACTAAAAGTGCTTTATTCACATAAATACAGCCAGATTGTCCCAAATACTACATGAAAAAGAAACGGATTAAAACTCAGCAAATTTTTTATTATTGTACTTATCGTGCGTTCGGCACAAAAAAAAAAAAAAGCAAATCAAGCTATGACAACATATTCAACCCGCTGAGTGACAGCTGTTTATTTACTTATGTTCGTGAATTAATGTCTTTATTTGGCTTCGATTCGGTTATTGCACTGCCTTTGTAGGGATTTATTTGGACAATGAACTGTCAATTTATGTATAAAAACATTTAAGAGAAGAAAGAAGTAAGAATATAAATCAATTGGAGAAAACCTAACAAATAAATCTTTTTGATATAAATTCATCATTTAAATGCCTATCCATAAAATAATATAGTTTACTGCTTGTGGGTATAAAGAGTTAATATTTATGAATAATTGCAAGTGGAAATTCATTGAAAATTCACAAAACAATCCCTTCCATGAGCATGTGTTCCTGTTTTCGTTTGAAATTTATACAGTAATTGGACTGCCTGCCACTCCACAAATGACACCCTAAAGCTTCTATAATTACCGATTTATAATTAAGGCTTACGCGCAAAATCGAAATTTTATCAGAAAATATCACATTACAAAAACAAAATCTACACACACGAGCACGAGCATACTATCTATGTATACAAGCACATGCATAAAAAACAGCCTTTAGCAATATAAACAAACAGTAGCGAACACAAAAATAACAAAAACAATCGCAGCAAATAAAGTTTCTGATTCGCTGCTCTAAATTGTTTGGATCTAGGGGGGAAGGTGAGCTGCCAGTTTGGCTACCCCAGTAGCAACACGTGCGCCGTTAAATCAATAAAATGAACATGAGCCAATAGAACACATACACACAAAAATCACACATGCACACATTAGAGACGGCAGCATAAGAATTCATTAGCACAGTGTGAGAGCGGATAATGTATGTGTATTTGGTTGTGAATACCTTTGAAAACGGTGATCTAACCCAGGGGGACTTTTTCAAAAAAGAAGAAAAAAAGTAATCTACATAGAGAGAGGTGAACATGACTTTGGCCATTGTTTTGGAACGGCCTCTGTTGAGAGGTTCTTGCATACGCTTTGCACAACAATTTAATGACGTGCCGAAAATGTTTCAACTGGGTGATTTATATTACTCTTGTTGGTGTGTGTGCTTTTGATTTGCTCACATGTCGCCGCTACTCGATGGCTTGTGTTCCGCTCCTTCTACCTTCTACGCCCTGTCCACCCGTTCGCTCGCACACTACATACCGCTCACATACGCCAGTCGTTGAGTAGAATAGTACGTTCGTTTGTTTGTTTGTGCGCTGCTCGTGGCAACAAAATTATCACTATTTTGCTGTCGCTGTAGCTGTGGCTGTAGCTGAGAACGGCGAGCGCAGCGCGTCTCTAACTGCGAATGTATGACAAAGTATTTATAATTTATGCAAGCAACTACAAATTAATTCGCTTTTTCGCTTTAGCTTCTTGCCTCTCTATACTATTTTTACCGGCTTTGGCTCCCACATGTGTATGCAATCATTTCATCAGTAGATTTGCATGTTTAGCTGTATGTGTGTGTTTTCGAGTGTGTGTTTTAAGCTCATTTAAAAAAAATGTTACAAACGACGGCTCCAAGGGGTCATTAAAGTTGAATGCGTAGTCGGACAAACAGTAGCAATAACAATAAAACTTTGGCTAATTTTCAATGACACAAATTAATTTGCCGTATTTTTAATGACATACGAGGGAACTTGGTTAAATGTTCCATAATCCGCTTGAATTGTGTGTGGGATGACAAGAAAATTTCATTGTCAATGCAGTTGAATTTCGCCTACTGTGGGATTAGTTACAGATTTATAATGCAAATAATAAATATGTAAAGAGTATTTTTAGTTGTATCTAATAAAAGTTTCCTATAGTTGGAATGTGGTTTAAATATAGATGGCACATTTCAAACTTGGTTTTATTTTTTTATACACTTCTAAACTACGAGAAGTTTTCTTTACAAATAGTTTTCAAACTTTGAACGGGACTTCCATATTAAATGCATGACTTTCTTGGCAATGAGTAATTGCTTGACACGGTTAAAAATAACATATGCGGGCCTTAAGGTGTTTGTTTTTTTAAAGATGCTATTACGATACGCTATAAAAAATAAAATACAAACAATTTAATGTACTCATTACTATATATCTGTCCATTAAATTATGATGAGATTTGCTCCCCTTCATACAATGATATACGTATGTGTAGGGCATACACGAAACGTTGGCATATTTATTAACGGCAAGTAGCGCCAATAAATACAAATACAAACAACAACAGCAACAACGATAACCAGTCGAGCTAATTGCTGACCCAATAATGCGAGTCACACGCCATCCCGTATGTAACTGTAAATTGCCCCACGCGCGTGTTGTTTGCCAATGTGTGTGTGGGTATGTGTGTGTTTTGAAAGTGTATGAGAGTCATTAGGGCAAAGCAGGTTCAGTATATAAGTCGACTCTACCTACACACTACTCACAACTAGACTACTTACTTACTACTCACTTCTCGTTCATATGGGTGCACTGTGAACAAAGCTGACGCATTGTGATGGCCGACGCGGCGGTCGATAAGTGTCACACGTGCGGCAATTTTGTTGTGACAATGGACGGATGTAGTATGTATTATGAAACCCAAACGCTAAGCAGTCTTTGATCATTGTCAATACCCTGTACAACTTTATAATCGGGGGTATATTGGGTATCAGAAATGAGCTTGGCAAAAAGGATTTACAGTTTCATTTCATTTTGGATTTTTATTTAAAAAATGTGCGAGATAATAATATATAGAAAAGTTAACTAACTAAAACATATATAGAGTCAAACTAGGCCTATCAATAATAATAGAAAAACCCAATATGGATTCAACAGAGATAACTTACTAGTCGATCAGCTTATTCTTCTAGCTGTCTGGTTTCTGGTTTGTTGTTATTAAAGCTAATTTTATGGTTACATTAGCGAATTATTTTTGCTGTTATTCGGAGCAGAGTTAAGACAAACATAAATTAAACAGACTAACTTCCAGGTCTGCAGACCCATTCCAATTCCCCTCAATGACGACTATAATAATAATGAAGAAGAAACACGATGCTGATAATGATGAGCAAACAATAATAAAAACAAACACACGCGCTGCTCGTGGTTGGCTTTTGTTTTCGCTGTTGTTTTGCGGTTTGTGTGTCTATCTTTATCTATAACTGTGTGTATGTTAGTGTCTGTGTCTGCGGTATTCTCTTTGGATGTGGCAGCTACCGCTGCAGCTCTCATTTGGTAACGTAAACCGTAGTCAAACGGTTTCTACGACCTTTTGCCTGTTACTCTCTGTGTGTGTTTTTGTATTTATTGCAAATCTAAACGGCTGACTGACTTATCAAGCCACGCGCAACTTAGAAGCCACAATTTGCGCTTAAAATAATACTCATATTTTTGTGATTTTTACATATGATATTTAAAAATAGTTTCGTCACGCAGCAGTTTGGCTAAGCCCTCAACATGTTTTCGCTATATATAAATAAAATTGACACACCTCTGCTTATGGTTTTGACAGGCGGCATTTATAGCATATTCAATGAGTATTTGACAAGACTTATAAGGAAATTTCGTATTTTCTACTATTACTCGGAATTTGTACCTATTTTTGGTATTCTCCGAATTTGAACAGTTGAACAGTGTTGATACCAGGCAACTTATGTGTGCTCCAAATTACTTTTGTAGTGAACTTTGTCTATTAGCGGTTTATACTCGAATAGTCAAGAATACTTATTTTTGTTCCATGTATTGGAAATTTTATTTTTATTTATTGGCATTATTTAAAACTAGACACATGCGAATGACTTGACAAATTCTGTTTTTGCTATTTATGCAGCTGTATATATTTATATATATTAATTGACGCGAATATTGTTAAGCGGAAACGCATGACAACTATAAATAGAGCTGTGTGTCTAATCTTAACTTTTTATGGGCTAAGCTGAAGAACATGTGCCTCAGATGTAACTCAGCTTGAAGTTTTACTTTATCGTTAAACATTGTTTGATATGGCGAACCGTTGCCAGAGAACAGATGACGATTTTGCTCAAAGCTGAATGCTTATAGGTGCGCCACTGGCGGAAGTAATGCGACATCATGTATACGCCTCAATGCACAGCGGGCGTTACACGTGCCTGTAAAACATATAAAAACTCTGTATGTGTGTGTGTGTGTAGCAAATGCATAACAAATTAATTACGTTAAATGTTTCGCATTTTATGATGTGCCAATTAAACGATGTGCTCGTGTCTAAACAAAAAGTGAACACATTTGGATACAAGTTCTTTTTTTAAGCATAGCACATGAGCCGTTAAATGCATTCATTAGCCCCAATGAATTAATGTTAACAACATCAAATTAGTAATCCGAACATAAAAAATGCTAAGCATCGAAATAAAACATACATTAAAATGGATCAACAATAAAAGTCATTCATTGGAACTGAAAGTGAATGCTCAATTTTATTTCTGAATAAACCGTCTTGTGAATACCCCTGCTGCTCATTTGTGAATAATGCTGGCTTTGCCAATATGAAGAATAGATCGACATACCATCATTAGGTAACTCATTTTGAGTCATGTTTAAAATTTGTGTTTTATGGTTTTGCAGTAACTCGTTTTAATTTAACGACACGACAACAATGGCAGCTTTATTGCACTTTAAAAGTTAAAAATGTTTAGCTAATTTGATGGCTTATTGTTTGCCATGTGCCGTCTCCTAAAAAAAGCACGTTATATTTGATCCATTGTATTGTGTAGAAACAAACGATATCTTTGTTGTATTTTGTAATTTTGTTATATTCTAAAAATGACTTGAACTTTTTTAAGTTGAGGCAAAGGACTCGAAAACTTTTGGAGGTGACCTTATCACTATCTAATAATGAAAGGTCGATAATGATATTACTTCATTTTATTGACTTAAGAAAATAATCATGACATTTGAGTAAATTGACTTAAATAAGTCAATCGTAATTGGAGAACAATTAAAACTTGTGATTCACCACCAGTTGTTGTTGTTGTGTTAGGTACGAGAGAAACCCTTTGTACGCTGGCATAATCATATGTTAAAATATTGATTCATTTACTTATTTGACGTGCTCGTTTTGTGAGTTAATAAGGCTTGAGACTAATTAATATCATTGCCGCTGTTCGGGGGTATTGACTTCACTTTGGCTCTTTAACGAGCTGCTGTTTGTGGAACCTTTTGTATTAGTGTTTGCATTTAGCATTTGTTTTTATATGTCTCTGTGTGTGTGTGTGTGTGTGTGGTGGGCAGACATTTGCGCGTGGCTGGCCTTTGTTTGCCATTGGCAAAGCAATTGGGTCATCGTTTGGCACACGTGTAGCTCGTTTAATGTTTTGCCTTTTTTATTTAATTTTATTTGCTTCGCTTGTTGCCATCATAAATTTTTATCGCCTAGCTGTGCCAATTCAATTGGCAATGCTGCACACTTACCAAAACCCATAACGTTAACAACCCCCACCCCTGTATCTCTCTCTTTCTCACTCTCCATATATTGCTCTCTCATTCCGTATTTATTAGTTGCCATACATATGAATGAAAGTGCAAATGTTTTTTTATATGCTGCTCATTATCTGTCATCATGTTTATATTTCGATGTGGGAATGATGTTGAGTATCTTTGGCATCTGATTACAAAAGTCATATTTTATTGCCTGTTAATAGCCATGCACACCTGACTTTTACTTGCATTGGGCTTAATACATTGTAGTTGTGATAGCATAGCATATGAAGTACAGATAACATGATAATTAGCACGTACCTATAGTAAAACTACAACAAAGTTGTTAAGTTTTACATGATATCAACTTTAATTGACAGAAAAATATTTTTTCCAACTCTCACATAGCCATGTACTAGCATTAGTTACTACGTTGTTTCCAAGCACTTCACTGTCTGACCATAAAACCAGCAACATGCGGGCCAAAACAAAATTAAAAATCCCAAGCAAACAGAATAAACGAACATGTATGGGAAATATGCCATGGAAAGTTTTTCGTTTCTTACTGTCTTGCATACTTTTTTTTTGTTTTTGTTTTTGTTTCGTCCAAATTGTTGAACATTATTGTTAGCAGCGGTGTCTGAGAATAAAGGTTTGTTGTCATTGCTGTTGATATTGCTTTTTGCGGTTTGTGGCACTCGGCACGTGTAGAGGTGTTAACTCAAGCAGAGAAGACACTTTAAGCCAGTGCAAAGGGAACTAGACTAATAAAGTTATTGGTCTGCTAAAAGAGTTGGTATTGTTAAATAAATATTAGTATGTGTAAGGAAGTGGATTTGTGTACTTATTCGCTATTAGGAAGGTATACATTGCGTATGCGTAATGTGAGACATTTCGCTTCAGCTAATGAGAGTAAAGTTAACACACGCTTAAATAATTTAAACGGCTAATGCGTTACGGGAATTGCTTGCGACATTTGAAACAAATGAAGCCCAAGTGCAATATAAAACGATTTTCATGACTGGCATATTATTCTCCAAGCATAAACAAGTAAGGCAGACGACAATTGGCGCTGGTTGTGTGTGTATGTGCGCGTGTGTTTTTGAGTGTGTGACAGACGTCACACACTGCCATATCATAAGAATGACGCGGTGCGAAACGGCGTAAAATGTAAGCGAAGTAAGATTCAATCCGACAACGCCTTCAACGGCGCACATAAACTGAGAGAGTTTCTTGAACTTGTTGTTTTTCTTCAACTTTTTCTTTCTTATTTTTCAGCGGTGACAATACAAATTAAATGTGTGTATGTATATGGGCGAGTCTCACTGTTTTGGTTGCCATTCTCACCGAATGTAATTTGCCAGAAACGCCCCAAAATAATTTGAGCCACAGCCGCGCAGCCAACATGTCAATTTCGTTCCAGGTCTTGTCTCAAAGTCTCCGAAAAGTCAATGCGCTAAGGCCAGACGGTCTTTTGTTTTATTTTCAGTCTGTCGGTCTGACTTGACAGCCCGGGCTTGTCGTGTCCAACAATTATTTGGCTAATTTTATGCGCACGCAGTGGCAACTCTCATTATGGCCATTGATTGACATGACCTCGAGTTCCCCAATCAGTCAACTATATAGCTACAGGTGACTGCCTAAGCGTGTTTCAAATTGTTTGCAAAACACCTGACTCATGAACGAAGACCAACCACACACACACAAACATTGTAAGAAACATGTGTTTCTCTCTTTCTCTCTAAGATTTTATATGAGTAAATTTTATCTTTATTATATTTTTGATTTTTATTTGAGTTTTTTTTGCCGGCAGCGGCACGTGTTGCTCGTTTTGTTGTCCAAAATCGAAGCAAAGCTAGAATCATTGAGCCAATTTTGTGTGTGAAATACACACGAGGGTTTTATATCATATTCATTTGAACCTTTTTTTCTTTTTGTATTATTTGTATTTATATAAGCGATATGTATTTAGGAGAATCTTTTGACTATGGCATAGAAAATGTTACAATTTAAATGATAAGCAAATAGTTTTTTGTATTCATTTTTAATATCTAAAAGCATTTTTCCATTCTTACATTACATGAACAAAACTGACATTAACAAACGACAAATACTTACATAAATATCACTTGAAAATCTTTGTCAAATACTGAAATTGTGTACCAAAAGCGTTTCATTTTACTTTTGTAAGCGCATTCAAACGTCGAACAGGCTTCAGTTTAGCCTTAGTCTCTATTTCACAATAGTCTATTCATTTGCTTATGGCCTGTGAGAATAGGACTCAGTTAAGCTCAAAGTGTCTCGCTTTTAGGCTGCCCAAAAACCTATTCAGTTTGCCTGGTTGGGGCTCCCCCAATGGTTGTCCAGTGATGCGGGAGTTCAGAATATGGCGCGTGTACGTCAAATATGCCTCTGGGGCGATTCTCTGTTTGTTTGCTGAGCTTGGCAGACGTTACGCTTCACGGTTTCTGTTACATTTGATGCGGGGCTGTGGCTTAGTTCTGGGCTTAGCCGGCGGGCTATGAAAGGCTAGGCTAGAGAAATGTATATTGCCCGGATATCGAAATGCCATGGAACGCACACATAAATACTAAATTGTAATTTCAGCTATGCGAGTTGACACTTTGACAACTGTACGTACTGTTGGATGTTGGCTGTTGGCATTTTGTGAAATCCGCTTAAATGATGCCAAGCTCAGAAGAACCTCCTTAGCACCCGCAAGTATTTAAAATGGAAATTCTTCTTGGTCGCACACTTTACAAATGTAATTACACTCAAGAGATACACGTGCCGACAATAACATCTTTGTTGCTTCCTCTGCCTTGCTTTCTTCTCCTGCTTTTTCTTATTTTTCGTTGTTGTCGTTGGACTGTTTTCAATTTGAATTTGAATTTGACTGGCTGACTGGCGGAAGAGGCTGCCTGAGGCTGCTGGTCTGGTCTGGTCTCGTCTGACAAGCAGCAAAACAATGGCACAAGAAACATGAATCTAACTGAGTCGCGCACTTGAACAGCAATTTGCATGCGCGCCAAAAATGTTTTGCCTATCAATTGTATATATATATATATATATATGTATATACATACATATCTCTTGGGTATACTTACATGTAATGCCGACTGGGACTGGGACCGGGAATACGGCTAGAATGTTTACCTTTTTTTTGCGCAATTGGCCCACAAGCAAATGCGCGTGAATATAAAACAAAAAGTCTTGGCCCTGGCCTTTGCTACATTTCGAGGCATTGCTAATGAGTTTCAGCTGCGTTTGGGACAACAGTTAGAGAGTTTTCTGTTGCTGTTGCTGTTGCTTTCATAGCGACTTTAAATGACAGCTACAGCTGGGTTCCGGCTTTAGTTTTGGGAATTCCGTGCACAGTTTGTTTGTTGTTTGTATCTTTCTGAATGAGTAATGTGCCGTAAACGCATAGAGACTAAAAGATAAATAACAATATAATATTCATTTTTCGACTTTCCTAACACAGCTTAGCTACTAAGCCGGAGAGATTTAAATACTTGGAAAAGTTACTGCACACACTTTAACAAATTGATTTTCAATACACTCTGTAGTTAATAATAATATATACCCGAAACTTATAGGTTACATAAGTTTATTTAAAAATTCAGATTATATTTTCAAATAATTTTTCACATTTCGCCTCTGTTGGCACGTGCCTCACTTAATTAAAATGTACAGTGCTTCTCAAAAGTACTTGTACCCATAATTGTTAAACAGACAAAGAAAAACAAAACAAGGTTGAGTGAACTTGTGGCAGTGTTATTAAATTAATTTCGTATATACATATATATTTATGTGCGGGCTTGACACTTGGCCATCCTATCGCATCGATCAATCAATTAATCAACTTGATAGCCAATTAATTTTTGCATTTTCTGCTTTGCTTGCAGCTCCAATGGCGCCCACTGTCTGCTCTGAGAAGAAGGTGCGCGTAGCTGGCATGAAGGAGGCGCGACGACGTATTAACAACGTGGGCGTGGCACACGCAAACACTTCAACAGCTGCCGGAGTCACACAGAGCAGCGCCGTGCTGAGCTATGGTGAGTAACAATCTGGCACTCTCATTCCCACAGGGCGTATACGTAACATGAACTGAACTTTGCAATCTGGTTTTACTTGTTGTAAAATGTGTTGCTCTTGTTTATTAAAAACGTAAATATGCATCTGTATTTGTTGCTGTAGTTGTTGGTACACGTTACTTGGACAGGTCTAATTAATTTATGTAAACTTGCCATCTCCGCACTGCAAGCTCATCGCAATTGGAATATACACCTGCTGAGGGTGTCTCAGCACGTGTTGTCATGTTGTGCACTCTTCACGTGTTGCCAGTTTCATGTTGCCGCATGTTGCCTTTGCATTTGCTGATTTCCTTTGGCACGCGACAATGTTACGGCAACAGTTTGCGTCAGCAAATGCAGCCAGCCAGTTTCCTGTTAGAAACATTTATATAAATGGTCTTAGCCCAAACGGCTCCACAGTCAATAAGTAAGGGTCAATTGTCCTAGACTTAGGACGTCAACGAGCTGGAGCGATCTGAAAATAGAGAGCACCAAAAATATCTTGAATAAGTGTTTTGGTATTTAGTTTCAAAAAAATCAACAATTTATTATCTTGAATTATAAATTATTGACTAAAAAGAGTACTCATCGATCTCTGTTTGCTTTTTGCTTGTTGATCAATTTTGTTGTTTCGTAACACCTTTAATCATTATTCATCATTATGTGACACTTATTAATAAACAGCTCTTGCACTCATTTTTTCTAGGAAGTTAATAAAAAGCAACGCAAACAAAATGCCAAAAATGGCACAACAGTATCAAGCATTATTATTGTAGAAGCTTATATACGAATATATTTTCGTAAGAAACGTTTCGTGTGTTTGTTTGTTTTTTTTTGTGAGTGTCGTAACCTTTATTTGGTTGCCATTGAGTGTGGCACGTTTCTTGTTGCCCTTTCTGCAGTTGTTGTTGTTGCTTTAACTGTGCTACTTTTATTTACAATTTTCCCACCTTGGTTCGCTTTGGTTTTTGATTTTGCCAACTTGGCTTTATATAGACGATTGTTGCTTTTGTTTTTTTTTTTGTTGAACATATTTAGTGCAATTCATTCCAAGAGATTTTTTCCCCAGTATACTTCGGTCATAACAAATATTCGTATTAATATATAGTTTATTCCGAGGGATATCTACAAAAACACACACATCAAAATATCTTAATAATTTTATATTGTTTTGAAGTGTTTATTAAATTTGTTTTATATACTATTTAACTCCAAATCGCATTTACGGGGTATTTCTGTAGTTGAGCACCTAGTTTGCTTGTTTAGTATATTTATTTGTTTTTGTTTTGCGTTTCCTGCTAATTTCCAGCAACACGTTAAAATGTTGAATGCTAAATGGGTGTGACGAGGCCACGTGCAGGCGTCTATGAAGCTCATGCTGCCCCTTCTGCGATCTTCCCCTTTACGGCAATGACAACGTAACGACCTGGTTATTGAACACTGAGCTACATGTCGTTAGAAAACATATTTCAAATTTCAACTAAATTAATTAAGGTGTTAATTGGCGTTGAGTGCTTGAATTAATAAAGTCGGCTTGTAGACGGTTCGTAGTATTTGAAAAATTGTATACGATTTTGGAATTCATATTAGATAACATTAATTTCCAATCTGTTTTTTCTCACAACAATTTCATAGAATGATTAATATTTACATGAATTTTGGCAACATTTAAGATTGTTTCATATTCATACGGTATCTTAACGTTTATTAACGAATACAGATATCTATTGATAAAATAATAATAACACTCCGTAAACTGTTGAATAAACAAATTTGTTTACGTTTTGTGTCAGAGTGCATGAATTTACTCTTTGGCCTTGCTGGCATTTTTATGTAAGTGTGGACGCCTGTTGTGGCAATAAATGGAATGCATTTAGAAAAGCAATTGCCTAAACATCGTTTGCTTTAATTACGTTCAAATGGTAACTTATTTGATTTGCGTGTGTGTGTGTGTGGTCTCAACACGTGTAAACACGTTGAAGTGAGACGGAAATGATGACGAAGACACTAACAACGACGAAGGTTAGTGTACATAACACACTGGCGCCGTAGACAACACCATGAACACCACTAAGCATATGTACCTAAGAAGTAAACATCATGTGAGTGCGCAGCTGTTTGGTAAGGGGCAGTTGGCTGGGGCAGGGGTGTGAAGGGGGCGTGAAGGTGAATAGTAATAGCATCAAAGGCAATAAAAACAACTACATCAACAAAAAACGACATAGACATTTCCGCAATAAATCGTAACTCTTACGTTTGTCGCATCGCTTTGCACATGTTAAAAACACGCATTGAGAATCGCTTGCATATGTATGTATGCATGGGGCAACATTTGATGCAACAGGGTGGCGTAGCCACGGGTGGCAAACTGCGTCAGCTCAAATAGAATTTCATCTAAGGCGTGGGGGTTGCATGTTCAAATGTTATGAGACTATTTTGCGGAACAAACAACACACATTTATGACGACTGATAATGCTATTGTCAAGAGCTAAGCAAACGTATTATACAAGCAAAACTCCAATCATATAACAATAAATGGTAATTGTTGTTTTGTTTATTATTATTATTAAAACTAGATTTATCTGATAACAATAAAATTGATTTTTATATAAACACATAATTTAAAATCAAAAACTATTTTTTTATATATACTATTGAATCTTAATAGCACGTTAACAAATTTACGAGACCGGAATAGTGAAATGCAGGAACCCCGATCAAAATCATTCATAGATCAATTATAAGATTAGTCAAATCTTAAATGATTCCAATAAATAAATAATTTGTTTAATATTATAAGTATTGTACAAGGTAATATATGAAAATCGACACTATGTAAATCGATGCTAAACTGCACATTTACGGTCTTGATTGCACCATCACCATTTACCGCTTCATACAATTATGCATCCAATGCGTCACTTTTACCTACACACACACACACATACACCATTGTTTACACTCTGCCATATTTTTAAATTTCCTTACCCCTCCGCCACTCAATCGCATGCATAACGCCCTTGTGCCAATGAACGTTCTCACGTTTCAGTGCACTGGTGCAGCGTATCAGAAAGTGCTTTATTTGCACAAAGCAAACAAAAACACAGATAGACCCAATTCCGGTAGCTGCACTTGCACTTGTAGTTGCTTTTGTTTTTTTGCTTTTGCTCTGTGTGTGGTGAATTCGTGGATACGAGTGTGCCTTGTGCCATGTGCCATGTGCTCCAACCGCGCTGTTGACTGACCCTGACCATAGACACAGTCGCGGAAATACTAATTGGAATATGATTTCTGGTGGTTTTGCTGCTGCTGGTATACCCTACTGCGCAAGGCTTATGTGTCTTTGCTTCGTTCGTTGTGTTTGTATATACATTACCGTGTGTTGCCCATGATTTGAGCAGTCAGAGCGTGTACTGGTGCATAGCGTTTCGTATTTTCCAAGTGCTCACCGTGCGATTATTGCAAATTGATGCGAAACGCGAATGTCGTGTCTCGACGTCTGGCTCTGGCAGTGGTCACGTTTTTTAACATACACACAAATACACACAACAAAGACAAAGTAGCGACACATGGTCGAATGTAGGCGAAAATTAGTTAGGTAGCCTGATTACTACATGTTAAAAAATTGATATTTCACTTTTTAGACGAATAAACATTTTATTTTGCTTAATACTAAATAGTTAAAAGTTAATAAAGACAAAGTATTTGGCATGCTAATAATATTTACATAAAACAAGGCCTACTCTGTTTTTTATCATAGTAAAATCTTGTTATGGTATTTGTATGACAAATGATCTCACTGCAAAAAAAGGAGACCTTGGTTTCAGCACAATATCTTATAGAACGTATATATGTATATACTTTATGAAAATGTTATAATATATAATTTTTAATCAACCAAAATGTTTTCAATCTTAATTTCTATAGTTTACAAAAATTGTACTTTCTAAGAATAATTAATATTTGAGCTTAAAAAACTCAAAATAATATACTTTAAATAGCTACGCAATAAAATACTGCATACGTACAGGTTTAAATTGTGGTGTGTGTCTTGGATAAGCAATTTTTGTCGATATTGTATCACTGTGCTAGCCGCATGCGTTTTATATTCTGTTTGCACACCTTCGCTTGATTTTTGACCGAAGTTAACTGTTTTCTCTTTTGTTCATTCTTGCAGTTGCCAAGAGTTCGATGAACTTAGCAGGTCGTTTGCAACGTCGACGCGCTGTCAGGCTGCCACCCAAGCTGCAACAAGACGCCAAACGCGTAGTATCAGCATCGACTCGAGCTGGTAATAGCCAAAGGGGGACAGAAGCAGAACAAGTGGAGCGTATGGAGTTCAACGATAACAATGAGACGACAATGAGCACGCAGATAGCGCGCACACATTCCAGCAGTAGCAGCATCATCAGCAGCAACAGCATGAGCAGCAGCAGCAGCAGCAGCAGCAACAATATTAAAACAGTATTACAGCCAACAACTGCCAATAGCAATAGCAGCAACTGCGGTGGCAACGGAATTAATAAGACAACAATAGCCAAACACTGTGATCATATTTCAAGCATGGATGAGGACGATGACGACGACGACGAGGAGGAGGAGGATCAGGGCGATGGCGACAGCGGCTATGAGTTTGCCTTGGAGCCCATCAAGTTGCCGCAGCATCAACAACAACATCACACACACAACCAGGGCTTGCTCTCCATCGCTCTTAAGACCATCAAGCTGGTGCAGCGCAATAAGTTGCTACAAAAGCGTTTGGCCCAATTGCAGCTGGAGACATCCGAGTTCATTGCCTCGGTGCTGGCCAATCCCGAGAATAGGCATTTTCGTGAGAAAATAACCACACCCAAAGCAGATGCTACCAATAAAGTGAGCAACATGTTGCTGCGTCACTAAGCGACAAGCACTTCAAAAAACTGCTGCATACTTTTGGGCGGCAGCAAAAAATAAAATGCCGCATTTCAATGTGTCACAGAAAAGCATTCAACTTAAAAGTTTTCAAGTTTTCAAGTTTTCAAGAAATATTACGGCATTCTAAAGTTAAATAAATCAAAAATATATCAAAACAAAAAGTTGATCAACAAAAAAAAAAATAAAAACCAAAATTATCGTTTTTGCTTCATATGAGTGATTTTTGTGACACGCGGAATTGAGTTTTGAGCAATTCGTACTGATTACACAATATGTAAGTTAAATACTTGAATATATAGACAAGGCAGACATCAAAAAATAATACACAAATACATATACATCAGAAAAATATTTATAGCAACAAATAAATGAAAAGTCAAGAATGAAATAACTTTATCTAGCCATTAAGTATGTTTATGTTCAACATTTTGTACATCCAACAATTTATTTATAAATACATATTTAAAAATCTATTAGTAATACCTATTAGTGGTAACGATTTTTACATCTGGCATAATCATTTTAGAACTACGACGCTTTACGCTTTTTACAAAATAATTGCATTAAGATAACAAATATATATACAAATTACATATACATATACATATGTATTTCAATTCCAAGCAATTTGTTTATTAAATTAAATGTAGCAAGCCACACTATACGTAATTGATTGATTGTCCAAATTTTTTATCAATGAAAAATGTGAAACCAAAACAATTCGAGCGAAACTTATTGGAATTCGGATAACTAAATTTAAACCCATGTATTTCTAAAATTAAAAAATTTAATTTTAATTTTATACTTTCCTAAATGTTTTAATCATAATAGACAACATAAATTGAATATTCATAACACATAACACATACATATTTCAAATAAATTTCATTTTATTGAAGTAAAAGATGTAACAAACACGTTGACTTATTTATGGCATATTTTTATAGAACCATCAACTTGTGTCAATAACACCAATCAAAGCGTTCAAAGACCGTCTCAAAATAAAACTTAATGTTAAGCCTGTCAACTCAATCATGAATCATAAATATACTGAGTCGGGGGTGTTCCCAAAAGCATTAGCCAACAACTTCATGCAGTAGAGACTTTATGATTCAATGTTTGAGCATTATAGTTTAATTAGATAATCTTGGTTTATCAAATTGCAAAAAGTTTTTCAGAATTTCGCATATCTTATTTCTGGAATGTCCCTTTTGAAGATTGTGCTTGGCTTGCGTGTCGCAGACTTTTACACGTCTCTCATGTTATTGCCATTCAATATGAAATTGCACTTCAATTGTTTCAAGTTCATTCAATTAAACCGCTCCCCAGCGAAACATCTGCTCATGACCAAAAAGCCTTTCGAGTACCGAGCACTCAGCGGTTTGCAGTCTACTCTGTGATTATGATTATTGACTCTGCTTGGGTCTCTGATTTATTTTTGGCCTCTGACAGCATTCGTCAGTTATCCAAAAGACTTTACAAAGCATGTGGACATATATCTCTTATGTTGTTTTTTATGTCTTATTGTTATTAGTTTTAAAGACATTTGCTTTTGACTTTTATTACAATTGGGGTATCAGTGTCGGTTGTGCCTCTTTGTGTGCTCTCATATCTGTAATCCCATATCCCAACGGGTGTTGGGCACGTGATTTACGATCATTGTTCAAATTACAGTGTCCAGAGGCAAACCACAAAAAACACAAACAGAGCATTTGACACCCAGGGGCGGGTCATTTATAGCCGAGAATTGTTGAGTCGTCTTCATAATTTGTGGCTGAACTTGAATTGCGTCTGTGATTAAATAATTTAGTTTATACATGTTTATGCGTGTCATTTTTGATGGTAGAAATCTGGTAGCGTGTGAATGTTGTGGTCACTCTTGAATTGCTTACAAGAAAACATTAGCGGATGTTTTGGTTTAACCTTGACAAGGTTGTTTGGTTTGTCCGATTACAGTAAGGCAGTTAATGGTAGCTCATATATTTCTTCATGTTTTATACTGAAATCGGTTATAAATAACAATTACAAGCGTTAAATCATCAATATTCATGGGCAATGCGTTTTCAATGTTAACAGTAGCAAACGCACTTGAATTAATTTAAACCTTAAATAAACATTATGTATCTAGTTTAAGCTAACAATAAATTTACAGCTCTCGCACACTTTAGTTTAGAAATTAACATGTGCAAAAAGCGTGCAAATAATTAATGCTAGCTGTAACATATTATGAAATGAGCCCTGGCAGCTACGGATCGTCATTGTTCAGCCATTATAACTCTAGAATCACGAGTATTTGTGTTTGTCTAGCACATATTGACTTGGTTAAGTATAAATGTTAGTTTACACATACGATTTGGAATCAATCGAGAGGACAAGCCATGACTAAAATAGTATGCAACAGAGATGTATGTTATATAAGCTATGAATCTGGGTAAAGGAAAGATTTCTTGTAAAATAACTACGCCTTTTTATTTTTGTAAAATTTATTTGAGTTTCTTACAAATTTATGGGGAATTCCTACTTTTGGCAATGGCTTTGGCAATATTATTTATTTATTTTTAAGTCGCATAAATGCTTAGTCATTTAGCGCCAAAGGCAAATTAACAAGTATACTATCACTTTTTTACGCTTGAACAAAGAGCAGAAACATTCGATCTTTCTTGTCTAGCGTTTACATTTAAATTAGCCATATTTTGTTTCAGCTTTTGATCTATTAACAATTAAAACTATTTACTATCGAGAGTGTATGTAGGTGCTTGTGTCTGCACTTGATTAAAATCAAACAGCAGTCAATTTAACAATTGCCAAGTCATGCATAATGAATATGCATAAAATCTGTGCAAATATCAACATCGAATGCTTAAAAGTTTAAACACAAAATGCATTTTGAAGCAATTTGTTTGGCTTTCAGATATAAAACCTATAGAAAATATATATGTATATGCGTATCATATGATCCAAAGTTTCCATGCCGGTACTGAAGGTCATTTGCGATTCACAAATGCGCCAAAACTGATTATGAAAGTGGCAGCAACAAAAGTAGCATAAATTGGAAATCTTCCGACTGCTCAAGTCGAACCTCACAAGTATTTGTTGTTGTTGTTGTTGCTTGTTTACCCCTTTAATGAATAGGTCTTTAATGTTGTTCGTATGTAAATTTTTTTTTTATGGTTTTGATGACTAAACATAAAATTTGTAATAGTTGTAACAAGCAGTCATTTGAGCGCATAGATACAAGATACAAGATACTCAGATACTCACGCAGACAAGCGCAAGATCTGATTGACATTGAACTTGGAACATCAACAAGAGCCAAGTTTACTCTTCTCAAACGTGGCTAAATAGCGGAAGCACTTCTGATCATAGTATTATTTGTTCACAACTTATTGCTAATACGATAGCACCGAACATTTTGATTATCGCATGCTTTGGCTGGAAGAAGATTACGAGCATAAAACAGGTGCTAATCGATCCCCAGTGAAATATGCAAAACTTATTGACTATGACTAACACACAAACCACACGAATCTGGCGAAACGGGGTACTCGGCGAAGATGCCGAAAATAGTTGAAAACGAAATGTAAATAAACTCGAGTGAAAAAATTTGCAAGTTCACGCGATGAACTTGAAATAAGTCAAACCAGCGCCAACTGTATCTTCTTTCACGAACGACTATCGACTGGGCTACGGGGCTACTGGTCTACTGGGCCAACAACTGGCAACTGGCTGGTTTTCGTGTTGACCGAAACGTAGCGCGCCAAACTGACCGACTTAACCGGGTTAGCTACCTGTGTTGGCGCGTCCCGCATAGGCTTCGACGTTGCATGAGCCGGCAGCTGCGATTCATTTAAACAGCGGACATCAAGGCGCGCGCATGCGCAGACGCTGTCGAATCTGAATCGTATAATAAGTAAAAAAACACGAGACATATATTTAATCTCTAGTATCTTAGAGCTTTTGGTGCTTTTAAGAAGGAGAGCAACACGTCTATTGCGTAAGTGCATTCTGAATGCAACAAACTTAGACTCAGAAAACGTGTTTAGAATTTCTCAACTAAAAAGCGAGTAAATAACTTATATTTAGCAATCGTTGAGCCGGATCTGGCGGGTGTTGAAATCAATCCATAGCTTGTGACAAAAATCTGTAAAACATATATGCATAACTGGCGATTTGATTGCAAAAATCACGGCTTATATGTGTTGTGACCAAAAATAGTCAAATTGTGATTTGTGACGGTAATAAATTATAACTATATTGTGTGCTGTGAAATGTGTTTTAATAAGTAGAAATAGGCAATTATTAAAAAGAGTGTTAAGAAAGTTTATTCCCAAAACTTAATGATTATTTCTGATTAAGAGTTGAGATTTAAACATCAAGAGCAATTAATCTGAATTATTATCTCATTTTCATGTAACATATAAATAAAATCTTGCAAATAACCTAAATTAAGCACCAAAGACTGTTATCTGAATATTTGATAACATTTCTAATATAACCCTTTAAAAAATTCGCCTTGTTAAAATGTTAAGCTTGGCTAATTGGATGCAGTTAATAAGTGGAATGCTTGAAGCATAAAAAAAAAAACAATTAAAAGACAAAGCAGAGCAGTTATCGCTGATTGAAATACTGTGTTACAAGTAAATATTATTTTTAACACAGTTTCCAACTGACACGGTAACACAATTTATGAGTAGTAAATTGAGCGTAACCTGTTTCGTGGTTTCGAGCATAAGAGGCACTTGTTATTTCTTTTGTGATGACAGACAAGAAGAACTTTAATGAGCTCTGTGCCCTTCGATTGTACATGGCCCTTGAAATCATTGTGGTAGGGCCGTTCTGTGTAGAATGGAATGGTTCGAATGTGCATTGACCGGTTGTTATTAATGGGATCGTCTTAAGTTTCAGTGACAAAAGAAGTTCATTTGCCCAAAACAATATGTGTGTGTGTGTGACGAAAGCATATTGAAGGCTGGGCTCGTAGAATGAATTGTGTTTTGTGAGACAAAGTAAATGTATATTACATGTTTGTATGTGTAAAGTGAAACCAGTTGGTCGATCATCTGTGAGTTATTGGCCGACAACGTATTGGGGTTAATTGAAATGCCAATTTTTCTCTCTCCTATTTTGTGCAATTTTTGACTTAAATGCTGAAAAAACCCATATTAATTTGCATAAAAAGTAATTTATTTTCTTGGGAATCGCAAAGCGCCCCCACTTTATAGTTTTAAATGCTCCAAAAGGGTATAAAAACTATGTCACTAACTTTGCCACACATCTAATAACTAGTGTAAAGTAAGAGCTAGCAAGCAGATTTAATATGTTAGCGTACTACATTCGTAGAGTCGGCGTCCTGTTTACATATATTTTATTGGTTAAATACATTTTGTTGATCTTTCCTTAAATTTTTGGCTTAAATACCGCCAATAAACATCCGCGTGCGCTTTATGGGTCAACGTCAACGTGTAAATATTTTTGCTTGGACTGCGCTCGAATTATTTTGTTTGTGAATTTCGTTTTGGCTGCTTCTTCAGTTTTTCTGTTTTGATCGCGTACCGGTTAACAATATGTTGCGTGCCATATAAACATACATATATTTTGTTTGTTATTGTTTGGATTTCTTGTTTCTTTTTTTGCATATACAATATATTTATTGGCAGCTCATTTAGAGTATCGATGGAATTCGCCAACTTGTTGAACTTGAACTAAAAAAAAAAAATAATTACGGTCAGAGAATTTCGATAGCTGCAGGCTCGAAAAATGCCTCAAGTCCAGAATTTACTGTCATGAAGGTCGTTTGTAATTTACATGAGATTGATATAAAAATGTAGCTAGACAGTGTTAATTATTATGATGCGCCTAATCTATTTGACACTGAATTAATTTCAAGAAAATGCGAATGCGAATTTAAATGATTTTTATCTTAGTGGAATATTTATAATGAAAATGTATATGTTTGGATCTGTCATATCATAACTCATTATTAGTTAAGCGATTATTATGAAGAACTAATTCATTTATTTATGTTTTTTTAGTATTCGCTGCTGTTGAAAATGCGATTGGCTTGTCTGCTGGTATTTTGCTGGTGGCTAGATCTTAGCCACTGTCAGCTGCTGGTGGATCTTGTGCGGGATTTTGAGACATCTTTGTTAAACACACGCATCCCGGACACCACATCCTTTTTGCCGGAATATGACTTTATCATTGTTGGTGCCGGCTCGGCGGGTTGTGTGCTGGCCAATCGGCTGAGCGAGATTAGCACTGCTCGAGTGCTACTGCTGGAGGCTGGAGATCAGGAGACATTCATCAGTGATGTGCCGTTAACGGCGGCATTGACCCAAACGACGCGATACAACTGGGGCTACAAAGCAGATAAGACGCCAAATGCTTGTCAGGGTCTGCGCAATGGTGTCTGTAACTGGCCCAAGGGACGAGGTGTAGGAGGCACCTCACTGATTAACTTTATGCTGTACACGCGAGGACATCGAAGAGACTACGATGGCTGGGCAGCTGCCAACAATACGGGCTGGTCATATGAGGAGGTTTTGCCGTACTTTAAGAAATCTGAACGTATTGGGATTCCCGATCTCTACAAATCACCGTATCATGGCCGCAATGGAGTGCTGGACGTGCAGTATACGGACTATAAGTCGCGTCAGATGAAGGCGTTTCTCAAGTCGGCTCGGGAGGTGGGTTACGACATAACGGACACGAACGGGGATCAGCTGATGGGCTTTTCCCGGGCACAGGCAACCATACGGAATGGAAGACGCTGCAGCACTAGCAAGGCCTTCATTCAGCCGGTATTGCATCGAAGCAATCTGCACATCTCGATGAAGAGCTGGGTGACCAAGTTGCTCATCAATCCCATTACCAAGATAGCGATCGGAGTGGAGTTCACCAAACAGCGTCAGCGCTTTGTGGTGCGTGCCAGTAAGGAGGTTATTCTGTCTGCCGGTGCCATTGCCAGTCCACAGCTGTTGATGCTGTCGGGCGTGGGTCCACGTGAACATCTGGAGGATCACAATATTCAAGTGATGCAGGATTTGCCTGTTGGCTACAATTTGCAGGATCATGTTACCCTCAACGGTCTGGTGTTTTTTGTTAACGACTCGACCGTTAATGATGCACGTCTACTTAATCCTACGGACATCATTCGCTATTTATTTGCTGGCCAAGGACCCTACACAATTCCTGGAGGAGCTGAAGCCTTTGCCTTTGTGCGCACACCCAGCTCTAGTTTTGGTGAGAAGTCAACTCGTTCTTTATTATTTGTATTTATTTGTATCTTCCAAATACAAACTTTCAGCAAAGGATTATGCGGATATGGAACTTGTTCTTGGTGCTGGTTCTCTGAGTGGCGATAAACTTGGCACTCTGCGCGATTTGCTTGGCATCACGGATGAGTTCTATGAGAAAATGTTTGGCGATTTGCAGCACATGGAGACCTTTGGATTGGTTCCGGTGCTGCTGCGACCTAAAAGCACTGGACGCATCTCATTGCGCACTCGTAATCCCTTCCACTGGCCACACATGGAACCCAACTTTATGCAGCATCCGGACGATGTGCGTGCATTGATCGAGGGCATTGAAATGGTAAATACAAATTTTGAATATTTCCTACGGTTTTCGGAACTAATTTTGGAATTAATTTTGCAGATCCTGCAGGTAGCCCAAACCAAATCAATGCGAAAGATTGGCACACGTTTTCATGCACGTCCTTTTCCGGGGTGTGAGCATCTAATTTTTGCTAGCAATGACTATTGGAAATGCTGTTTGCGGCTCTACGGTTCCAGTTTGCAACACCAGTCGGGCACCTGTAAGATGGGACCCTCAACGGATGCTACAGCTGTTGTGGATCCGGAGTTGAGAGTTCATGGCATACGTCATCTACGCGTGGCAGATGCTTCGATCATGCCACATGTGCCGGCTGGACACACGAATGCCATTGTCATTATGATTGCCGAGAAAGCGGCAGATATGATTAAGAATGCCTGGCGCATGAGAATAACTCCCCCATCCGACAATTAACCAGGGAGTGTTCATTATTTTTAAGAACCCATATTTATTATTTAGTTTTTGTACGAGTCATTAGATGTAGTGGTGCAAAGTTGTTATATGTGATAGGTGGTTGTTATATATGTAAGCCAAAACAATGCCAATTGATATGGCCAAAATATGCATCTCTCTAATTGGAAATTATTTAAAAACAGCATTGCCCAAAAAGTATTTAAGATCATATATAAATTTGTTTTTCAAAAAATTATTAAACAATATTAATATTTTTTTTTATTTTTTCACATATTATTGCACGAATAAATATTGCGTTGAATGTCTTTTAAATTTTGTTTGAATTCAAATTCAGTTTAGAATTATTTATTTTCCCGCCAATCGCTTAAGCCAGCCCTGCGCAGTAATTACAGTATAGTCGTCTCGCTCCCACCTTTCATGTGTGTGCATCGTTGAACCTTTTCATATCAGCTGCGAACTAGTTGCTTGTAGCAGCTAGCTTTGCAGCGAAAGCATTTGATACCTACCGCTTGGCAGATGGCGCTTATTTAGGTTTTTAAATTTAAGCACCAGTGAAGTGTTACATTTGTTTTGATTTTAAGGCGATGTCGATGCGCAAACTCCACAAATGTCAAATGTCGCTGTCGTCGCTGACGTCGGCGTCGCTGCTTCAGTCTCAGTCGCAGCCAACGCAGATGCTGCTGCCAACACATTTACCGTTTCTCCATTTTAGTCCTTTGTCGGCTTTCATGTGCGAAAGAACACTACGGCAAAACGTTTAGGGAAACGCAACAGAATGCCAGACGGCATGCGATACGTGATTTGATTGTAACGTGTAACGTAATCATTGACGAAGCCAAAAAGTAATCGCCATAGTATTAGAGTGCGAATATTATAACTGAAAGTAGCTGTAATCAAAGTGAATCAGGGGTGAATGGAAGGTGAATTGTAATGAATAATGAATAGAATAATAACATAAGTTCAGAGTACACGTGGCCTAGCTCCTTAGTGTGTGCATATATGTGTGTGTGTGTGTGTGTTAGTTGGTTGATTGGTTGTTGTGTGCGTGTGTGTGGTAAGAAATGGAGCAACAGAAAGAAAAACTTTATTACACATTTCGCCCTGTGGGGCGCTTTAACCAAGTAAAAGTAAAAGCAATTTGGTTTTAGTCTGTACTATTATTGTTTTTGTTTTAGTGAAATTAACTATTTTTATGAGCTCACACACAAAACCACACACAAACAAACACACACACACTCATATGCAGTTGGCTTTGCGTGCTCAGTTCAGGATTTTGTTTTTTTTTATGCCCTTTGCTTGGTAGTAATTGCTGCGGCTCGGGATGTGGCCTCGTCTGGCAGTGGTCGCGGCTTATTTTTTTTTATTTTGGAGGTGTTTTTAACCCAGAATAACGAATGCATAAACCACATTTAACCTACTTTGCCGGTTCGGTCGGTTCGGTCGCGGCGTATGCGCAATATTTTAATTAAATGCTAAACGAAATTCAACTGAACCTGTAGAATTCTGTTCAACGAGAAACGAAATAATTCAAGTATTTGCTTGTGAATTTAATTCGAAATACTCGAGCAATATCTGCAGAAATCCCCTCGTATCTGTACCGTAATAAGAGTACTTCATATGCACCAGAAAGCGACGTCTTGTCAAGTGGCCAAGACCAAAGCTTGCGCCACATTAATTATATGATTTAAGCGCGACAAGTGAGTACATACAAATAAATTCTTTTGATCCTTGCGCACTTTGACATTTCTTTTTTTTATCAACAAAAGGGCTGACTTAAAGCCATATCTGTCACGACTATCTGTTGTCAGAGGGATATATATGAGTAATGTGTCTACTAAATCACAGGCAATTGTATGTGTGTGTGTGTGCTAACAAGAAAATGACTTGAAAGTTTAAGAAGAAAGGGTCATTATGCTTGGCGCGTATTCTTGATAGTCGTGGTTGGAGATTAAGCTTTGATATAGTTGAATAAGATATATGTATGTAACTTAGCATATCAAAGCCGTAAATTTTGCTACTCCTTTGAACCTAATCAGTTCTGATAACAGCTTACAACAAAAGAGTTACTTTGAATGTTTTCATTACGTTTTAAGTAATTTCATAAAATATTCTTTTCATAGCAATTCATTTGCAAGCAATTGGCATTTAAATCAAAATGCTAATTTTCATTTTGTGCCTTTTGCAACGTGACTCCTTCGGTTAGCCACAGGCACACGGGACACGTCCATTTTGGCATATTTAATTATCTGGCCATTCATCAGCGCGTGTTTTGTGTTTTGTGTGTGTGCTTTGTCTTTAATTTGCAGCTAACATTGCTTCAAATAATGGCACCCGCATTAAGGCTGGTCACACTGGGCAAAAACAAACGCACAGCTCAGTGCTGCGATAATAATAAAAGCATAAAAAACAATACGACATAAATAAGATGAGGAGCAAGAGGCAAGAGAGCCCAAGGAGACGAAAGGCAGCAAGCATAACCAAGTGAGGCAGTCACAGTCACATAAATGGAATGACAATGAAGGCGCCCAAACACACACAAACACACATGTGTGACAAGGTGAATTACACACACACGCACACGCACACACACACACGCACACACAGATACACATATGCGAAGTCGTGCTTAGGCTGTTACAAAAAGGCCAAGGCAACGGAGTCAGTCACAAATGTTGCCACAAATGTCATGTGCGTTCGCATTGCAACTAAATGTGACGCTAGCTAAGTTTTTTTTCGTCGGTTTGGTTTTGTTTTGTTTTGCATGCCGCATGCCACATTACGTATACACGCCCCACATTATGTTAACCCCTCACACATTGTGATTCTACGTTAAAGTTGCCACAAGAATATGGCCAGCAGTCACGTAGCATGGCAAATGCTGCCTCGTCGCTTTTAGTGTGTGTGCGTGACTTGCCGTGTGCCTCTATATGTGCCTCTAATGTGTGTATGTGTGTGTTAGTGTCTTTGTATACTGTGTTTGTGTGTGTGTTTGTCGCTTATCAGCCATCATAATAATTGTTTGGGCAATTCCATTAACTACACTAAACCCACGCTACAACAAATGCATGAACCCACTACGTACATACACACACACACACATACACAAATGTGTACATACATATGTATTTGTAACAGCAGGCACGCGACCATTTGGTCACTCAGTCACATTTGTAGTGGCCAGCTGGAATGTTGCCCAAGGCGCGCACTGTGCGAGGCATAATTACACACGCATTTGGGTGGTCATAAAAAGAACATTTGTGCAGAGCTGCGAACACTGACCACAAAAAAAAAACCAAAAACAAAATAAATGAAAAACCCGAACAAGAAGAAGCAAAAAGAATTGCTCTTTGCCAAGTGTGCTCGACTAGCAAGTATTCCCTCTTCGCACTGTCTGAGTTTCTTTTTGTTTTGTAACACATTTTATTCATTCCTTTGCATTTTTATTTTTACTTATTTAATGGTTGCAGAGCATACCAAAAAAAAACCATGTGGGGGTAATGAAAGTTCAACAATTGTGAGGGCAAAAAACGGAATTTGATGTGCTCGGTTTTTACACATTGTGCATACTATTTTTTACTTCATTATTTTTTACTACACTATCGTTCTACAGCATTTGCACAGTTTAATTATGAAAAAACATTGTTGTACATTTTTGAAATCAGGCGTGTAGCTTTCACCGGTGTATAATTTTTTCCCCTAATTGAGTTTGTTTTTATATATACTTGAAAACTGAATATTAATTTGGGTATGAAATGTGTAACGCATAGATAGGGATATCCGACTAAGTTCTCAACATCTCTTCGGTTTTCATGTGCTTAGCAATACGAGCTGAGTCCACAAAGCCGTCTGTTTCTATGCAAACTCATATGATTATAAAATTGCTCAACAAACTTAAAATTATATTAAAAATTTACATAAAGTATTACATATTCCTAGCCTTTAAAGAATATGCAAACATGCATATTTATATATAAATAACACAAATTCTACATACAATATATCATTCTAAGAAGCTTGCGTGTTGTGAATATTATGACAAACGATGGCAGCACGTGGCGTTAAGCCATAAGCTTAAAGCTTATATAATACTGAGCACCTCGTTTGGCAGGCTTCGCCACAGTCTGTGGAGAATTGTGTTCTTTGGGTCTCTATGACAGTCAATAATGATTTATGCCTTAAAATATGTGCGTATGTATGCATAAGTTATTTAAATTTTACACATAACTTGGCTTTAAATGAAATTATTTGCATGCCTTTCACTACTGCTAGGGCTGGGCGTATGGCCAAAGTAGAGCACTAGACCATACACAAACATACATACATTCATACATAATAAGGAAACTCGAAATTCCTTTTGGTAAATATCGTTATTGCGTTATTTGCGCTTTTTTATGCGAGAGCAACTGTAGCGTTTTAATGCCAGAGCCAGAGCCAGAGCCAAGGCAAGCCAACATCCTTTGACAGGCGCTTGTCAGCCAGTCGGTCGGTCAGTTATTCTTTCCCCCTCTCTCTCTCTCTCTCTCTCTGACTCTCTTTTGTGCATTCTCTATTTGGCTATTTAAACAGGAAACAAGCCCCCTGGCTCCGCAACAGAAACCAGTTACAGTATAGAAGCGTAACGCAACAGAGAATTGTAACTTTAAAGTGGATTCGCCCTGGGCAACTTGGACGTATTGCGGATACGAATACGGCAACGGGTTTAAAGCACAATAATAGCCCACAAAATGCTGCCATCAAATAACCAAGAAATTCCAAAAAAGTGTGTGAAACATGAATAAATGTAGCTTGCCTCTGGCCGAAGCTTTAATATTCTTACAGCAAGAAAATATTAGAGAAGCATAGCTACTTCAGACACATATGTATGGCATAGTGTGTTAAACGTTACACACAACGTCACATAAGTCTTATACCCTTTTGAAGAGTCAATTTAAAGGAGCAGTGTAAAAGCAGTATAAAATACTTTTCATCGCCATGTTGGTCATCAACAATTCCATTAAAGTGCTTGTTGGCTAAAACGCACGCATTGCTGCCAATCAAATTGAATTGCCTGCCATGCTATTTGACAAGCAAACACGATCCATGTCCCTGTCCCTATGAATTGACAGTATGGGCGGGTTGGGATTGGTAGTGAATGGACTACATCACTCATCCAGCTATGAAAACAAACGTCGCAATGGCAATAACATTTGCAAGAGGCAAAATCAAATATGTATAAAGTCAACACGCTGCAGGCACAATGAAGACCATACCTAACTTCAACGCCATGCGGATCAACCCAAGGGTCATTCAATCAATTCTATAAAAATGTTTTCATTATACCCTTGAAACAGTTGGCAACAAGATGAGTATGCTACGAACAGATATCCAAATATTAATTGATAAACGAAAGTTATGTGCTATATGAAATATTATTGATTGCAACGAGAAAGTTAACTTCCATTAATGGTCTGCGTTTCACCAACTTCAATCTTTTCGATGCAGACCATTTACTAGTCTAGCAATGAGATTGATTTAAAGATTTTATTTTATTTATTTCGGATACGTAACTTTAATGCGGGTTTGATTCTACCGGTCACGTTTTTATACAGCTCTTTCTATAAACGTAGCAGTTTTAATGCATTTTCATAGTTTGTTTTTATTGCAAATTGAATTTTTGCAGGTTAAACATGGGTAAATCATAAAATTGAAAATCATGTCGAAAGTTCGAATGTATTTCTATGCAGATTGTGTGTGGGTTTAACGAAGCCAGTTAGAGCAATCAAATGCCAAGCAGCTCAATAATCTGATTTGATCTCTTTATTTGTTAAGGAAAAGCTGAATGCATTAAAAATGAGATAAGACCAAAGTTCAAGTAAATGCCGAATGAATACTTATTAAATGACATAGAATCGTATTGCAGTGTTGTGATCTTTTTCCTATGTTATCATCTTCAGACGCAATAAGAACTGTAATTAAATTGCAAAAGTCCGTTAGCCTTCTTTATTCTCTTGACTGCCTCAATTCTATTTGCAAATTAGCCACAAAGCAGTAACGGTAACGGTTTGGCAGACAGTCACCGCTAACTCACAGGAAACGGCAGTCAACGTCGGTGTTGACGGAAACGGAAGTCAGCCACGTCCCACATAACAAAAGCGTTGCCTTCCTCTTTGATTGTATTCTCTTCTTTGACCAAACGAAGTTTACTTTCTGTGCACTGTGTTTGCTGCTTCTACCTGAATAGAGTTTGTGCTTGTTCCCGTCCTTTCTGTGTCCTTTCCTCAAATAAATACATAAAATGTTGCCACTGTCCCTCACATCCTTGCAACTGCCAACTCACTTCATATCCCCGTTGCCTTTGTGCTCCTTTAACGACTGTCAATGTGCTTGTTAGTTGCAGCTTCACTGACGCTATATTTGTGTATATGTATATGTATGTGTTTATGTGTTCCAGGACTTATTTAATTTCGTGGCTACCTTTATTACCAGGCAACGGATAAGCTGCTCAGTTAATGTTTATGACAAAACAGAATGTTTGCCAATGTGTTTGCCTTATTTTCTGACAAGTCTCAGTAGAAGCAGCTGCAGTAGAAGAAGGCAACTCAATTAGATGCCTTTTTTTTCCTAGATAATGTTCTGGTAAGAACTTGAATGAGTTTGTTGCCGTAATGATAAGAATTGGGTTTTTTTTTGTTTGCAAACATGGTTAATCTGGCTTAAGTAGGAGGCAACTGAGACTGCCCATGGCCTACATTAAAAATGAAAAATGACAAAGCGTACGCAAACGCGAAAAACCACAAGTCAGGAACGAAACCCCTCAACGGGGTGGGCCATTAATTTCTTAATCTGCTTGTTAATGTAGGGGTAGAACGAGTCGACTTTCGACACAAATTCGTATTTATTTCATGCAGATTCTCATTGAGGTTGGTCATTAAGCTTAGGTTCGAGATTAGGTAAACGAAGGTGCTCTTCGAGCAAAATAAGATATATTCGAATGTAGCTTATGTGGGTAGAGAAATAAAACATTTCCAAAGAAAGAACAGAAACTTGGCATATTGCTGCTTTTGCTATTGGTAATCTCAAGTGCACTTTATGGATTGAATTATCTTGGACACAAAGAAGAAATGTTTTGTTTAGTCTTGTTGAGTCTGGATGATTTATTATGATTTCAGCATTGACAATGATAATCTGCGCATAAGAAGATTTCTGCTTGAATTCGTTCCGTCTATTCTGTAAGCGAAGTCCCATGATTAAGCACCAAACAATACTCGATATTATCGGCATAGTCATTGCTACACCTCCCCCTCTTCCTATCTGACAAGGGTTCACAGTGTCAGAGGTGATAAAAAAGTCAACCAATAGGCGTCCAAGCAAATTCAAGCCCAAAGCTTAGACAAAGGTCTTCCCATACTCTCCTTTTAACCTCGTCTTGTGTCATTGTGCCTTAATGGCCTGGAAGTTAATGCCACAGAGTCTCCATTTTTCTGCCTAGTTTCGAATTTCAATCAATGTTGCAAAGTTTTTTTCCGACCTTCCTTTTTTAATTTATTTTGGTGTTTTTCTTGACTATATTTTAATTTCTGTGAAATTAATTTTAAATAAATTGAAGTCAAACAAGCAAAGAGAACAGTTTACATAGCCAAAGTTGAAACTTTCTTTGGTAATGGTCAATTATTAAATTTGCTTTGACAAAAACTTTGGGTCAGACACATTGAAAACTTTGTAATTGTTAGCCACTTATATAGGGACATTGGTTTAAGCCAGCAAATTACTTCAATTAAATTTCCATTAAGCATAGTGGATAATATTTGTTGCATACTTTCGTAAATCTGCAACCATCTGAAACTCACCTTTGTTTGTTTCACACACACAGGCACATAGACACCTTCACACACACAATTTAATATACAAACAGATGAGTTGAAAAGGAATTTGCATAACTGCAAATATAAGTGGACATTTTGTTGTCAGTGTAAAATGGGGTAAATCTGCGGATTGCATTTGCGATTTACGGATGCAATTTGCAGTTAGCTTTTATGTACACACGAGTATGAAAAATATCTCAGCAACAGGAGAAAACGCGACAGTCATGAGTGCAGAGATACGGAATCAGTTAATACGTTCGTCTGTTAGTTCCTTGCACACATTAATTGAAATAAATCAAGAGTTTGATTAAAAACACTTTAAGAAGAGTGTTTTATATTTAAGCATATTAACCCTTTGAGTCCCGATTTATTTGATTGTTTTTAACATATTTAATTTTACTGTAACACCATAATGAATACATTTATTTTAAAAATAAGTAAATGAATACAAGAATATTTAAGATAAACATAAAAAAGGTAAATTTCAATCATTTTGAAAACTGAAACTATTTATATCGATGACGAGTCTCACTTGTCAAATGGTTAATTCAATTATTTTCATTAATGATTTGACAACAAATATGAATATGCTTAACTTGAAATATGCTCATGTTAAGAGAAGAATTACCATTGAGTAGTAAAATAAACATATTTCATATTTTGAAATTAAAATTTACTAATACTGATTCATGAAAATATTGGATTTCAATATTATTCATATTCAATTGAAATATTTAACTTCTTTGTTTTAACATCCCAGATACCTTAAAAACAAATAAGACATTCGTAATTGCTTCTACAGGATATGTTAGAAAAATGAAATAAGTTTTTATAAGTCAATGAATGAATTTTTTTTTGTTAAAATCTACCGAATACAAAATTTGATGGCCTGCCCCGGAATTTAAACATGCAGCCATTGCTGGTGATATTTCGTAGTTGCAGTTGGTTTCGAAATGGATGCTATTTTAATCTCATTAATTTGAATATGAATTCTTATTATGAAGAGTGATAAACTTAATAAATTAAAATAACACTTTGATTTTAATATGTTTCATATTTATTTCACTATTAAACATTGTGTGTACTTGAATCAATACGTTTCAGTTAATTTAAATATATATAATATTTTATGCCTGCATTGCAAAAATCATCAAAAATTTTTAATTTATTTTCGTGAATTTTCACAGATTATTCGATTAATTTAATCAAAATTGATAGCAATGCAAAATAAAAATCTGCTTAAATGGCAAATGTGAATATTTTTCTTTTAATTAAATATTCTGCTTTTAAATCATTTAAAATTCCAATGAGTATATAAAACGCTTCACAGATATTTGAATATTCAAACAGGTACAAAATAAATAAAGTGACAAGTTGAAAAACCAAAAATTTAATTTAAGTCTTCTCATGGTTTTCTCTGTTGCTTTCAAGTTCAAAGCCAATTAACTGTATCATGCTTAATATCTATCTATCCATCCCAATAATCCTTATTCTATTACTATTTATGTGCCATGTCCTGTGTGCTTTGAACGGAAAACGTTTAATGGACGCGCACTCTAAAAATGTTGAGAGCTCACGCAACCGACTATTTCCTGAGGGAAAGCGGACACCCGAAACTTACAGGAGATTTATATAAGGTCATGACAACGACTTAACGTAGTTTGTGTTTATGGATCGGCTTATTGCCATGCTCACCATTAGTTAAGCACTTAAGCCAATTCTTTTCAATCAATGTGTCCCCTTGAAATGGGTTTCCAACTGCCAGATGCCAATTTGAATGTGCCGTGTATCCAGCGATTCGTGGCCATTCAATCAGCATAATCCCCAGTTGCGCAGTTTGCAGTTGAATAGCGTGAAATATTTGTACGGGTGTTAAAACAAATGCAGCCACCAGCAGCAACAGCAGGTAACCACCATTTCCAACCGCCAAACAACCAAGAGAACCACACACAGATAGGCCCACAACGCACTTGACTTTATCTCTTTCATTCCCCGACTATATGGCCGTAAATCAACAATGCGACATGTGGGCCATTGGCAATTCAGCGATGCCAACCTCAAAACATTCCAATTACACACAGACCACGGCGATAATCTAATTATTCAGCATGCTGCCCTAATTGCCGTGGAAAATGTTGCCATGATGGGGGTTCCCTCTAGCTCATGCAGTTTCAATGACAAAATATTGTTTGAATGTGGAGTTATTTCTGGAGCAAAGAAACCTTTTTTTTTGTCGCAATAATAATAACTGAAAAGTCTTTTAATACTGGGTAAGCTGCAACTTTAAACTTGCAATCTGCATTAAGGAAGATGGTGAATGCATTGAACCTTGTCCTTTTTAAGGCTTAGTCAGTCCATTGCCCATTTGCTCTTAAGAAGTGCTCGGAGCTCTCCCTCTCATCCCGACATAGTGCCACTCAAATGGAAGGACCAAGCGATAAGAAAGGCTAAGAATGCTTTTAATAGATGACGACAAAGCGTAAAGACAAAGGGGTTGTGGGAGGGGTGTAAGCGATAAGCAGCTTAAGACATTTGCCTGCCGCTCTAGCTACATGCAAAGCAGCTCAGCATTTGCTTATGTTGTCTTCCCTCCAGCCTTTCTCCCGCCTTCCTCCCGCGTTTCATCATGAATGTGCAGCTGCTGGTTGAGCTAATTAAGAACTTAATGATGTGGCAAACTGGTTGCAAGGGCTGCATGATGCGGCAGCTAATCTCTCGCCTTTGACACTATTAGCACTATGTGTATGTGTGTGTGTGTGGTTGTGCTTGTTTGAGTGTGTGCCTGTTGTCAGTTGTGCTTTGTTCGATGACACTCGACCGCAATTCGCCAACTGACAAGACGACCCTTCTGTGCTCGTAGTGTATTTGCCACTCAAAGAGACACAGCGGCAGCCACCTTTTCAAATCCCCCTTCTAAAAGTTCCACTTCCCATCCTTATCCGTATGTGTCTCTTTCGTTGCCTGTGGCTCTGATGTTCACACGGTTCACTGGTCATAAGAGGTTGCTCACTTTTGTTAGATGAACTACAAAGCGGTTCCGAAAGGAAAATTCATCTCGTATATGTCAATTTCAGGACTCACAAAGTTAATACAAGTGGACATCACAAAAGGACAACAACGAAAAAAGAACAAAGATAGCCGTGTATTTGAGTTTCTCCTGTTGTCTGCTCAGATCACAACTCATCTAATTGTGTGGTTCTGTTGCTTCAGGTTTCTGTTCAGCTAAATTAACAAAGTTTGAGGAAGGGAAGTTTGAAATGAGTTGACCCCACTATAAGTTTAATTTACGTGATCCCAGCTGCGGTTATCAACTAATTGACAAAATACACAAAACACTGGCTAAGGGGACAGAGCAACAGAGCAACGAGATTAAGGTAGGGCTTTCTTTTAATTAATTAAATTATGCTTGCAAATACTTCGCTTATTGTCTTTGCAGTGCTTATTTTTACGTGGAATTTTAAGAGGCTTTTTTTATTAACTGAAAGTGTTCGAGAGCGCCACAAAAGAAAGGAAACAATGTTTCATTATATAAGTAGATATAGTGGGGAAAAGAAATTGATTTTAAATTACAGCCTTAACTGTTTAAGTAGCATGATAAAGCAATATATAGGAAAGGTTACAGGTTAAGTTTCTGAACTTTCTTAAGCCATCGATTGTATAGTGATTTTAATTTGTTGTCACAAACCCAGCGACATCTACAAGTTTCGTAACAATCTTAATATATAAACAATTCCATGAATAAGAGAGCAGCTATCAACGCATACAGAATGCCACACCCAGTGTGACCCTCGAGGCAAACCTGTCTATTAAAATTTTTTCTCTTGCATTTTCTCTTCGTATGAAAAGTTGCCAAAAGAAACTCAATTTGCGGTCACATGACTGCTGACATTCAGATTGAAAAACTGCTCATGCGTATATGTGTGTGTGTATATATGTGCAAATGATATGCCACGAGGGTCACAAACAGGTGAGAAACCAGAAATATAGCCCAGGGCCAGGTACACCTCACATTTTCTTAAGGCTGCAAAAAGTTGAAACCACAATGAAAATGAAAACTTTTTAAAGGCAAAGTAGATCATTTGAATAACAAGACAGGATAAAACATGTACACACACACACACACACACACATACATTCACTCACACAAAAGCGGCGACTCACCAACAAGCCAATTAATTTGATGCAGTCTCTCCTCGGGGACAACAAGAAGTTTCACTGGGATTATAAAATGGCGGCATGAAAACTTAAGCTAATTAAAGCACACTGTTTGTGAGTGTGTGTGTGTGGGAATGCGTGAGAGAATTATAATTTAACACCGAATTTCAGGGAATGATGCTCAAGCACTTAAGTGCGTGTAAAAGGCTCAACTGAAAGTTCCTGTGGCTGCTTGCCGCATGCGGTTGTTTCTTTGAGAATGTGTCCTTGTTTGCTTTGGCTTAGTGTTTGTGTCGTTGTGTTTCCTGTCACTTGATGCCACCTGCTGAGCCTCTTCTCTCTGTCACCTGTCACCATGCAAATATTTACAAATTATGAGAATCTTTTTCGTTTTCGTTCCTTGTCCTTGTTAGCGCTTATCTGTCAAGTGTGACGATGCTTTGTCTTTGGCATGTCGAGTGTTGGATGTGCACATCTAATTATGTTAATCGCCTCACGTGTGTGTGTGCCTCGCAGCATAAATGTTGTACTTAAAAATTATGGAGAGGCATTTGAAGTGGAAGTGTGATAATAAACACTTGATGTTTATAATGAAAGATATGGTTGAGTGATTCGTGGAATATATTGATCTAATTTGGATCATTGTTTTCAGAGTGGAGTGTGGAGTAGAGTACAATGCAGAATCTGATTTTGCATTGTTTAGCCTGAATATTTCGTAGCTGTGTATCAGTAAAACAATTTCAAATGTGTATGGTGTGGAGCTATAAATTGATGTTGAATCTTATATATGATGCAGGCACATTGTTGCACAAAGCCGATGAAGTGTAAATTGCCTGCTTCAAGCAAGACCATTTGTTGTTGGGTAATAAATAGCGTAAATAAATCTTATCCTCGGAAAACTCGTTTGCATCTTAGAGAAAGGATAACCTATGCAAATATCTGCACTACTTCTATATTCACTTTATCTACTTTAACTTTAGTTTATTGCATTAAATCTTCTATAAATTGCTTTCATACGGCAGAGTAACTATTTTAATTTAATTTAACATCGCCCGTAACATCATTCGTACCTTACGTATACGTAACATGACATGTCCGCAACAATCAGTAAACGAACTCTTTCTCTTGGGCTTATAGCGACTTCTCCACGCATTCGTCTCGAGGCGCAATGCGCCAATAATTTCTCATTATTTTTTCAGGAGGCTGATTTACGGCACTCAGATAAAAAAGCTGTCAGTTGGTGTTGTCTACTTGTCTCCTCTTTGTAGCTTTTTAAAGTTCTTTTTGTTTCCGTTGCGCTTTATAGCTGCTTACGAGACCCTTATTGGCATACACTCGCTCTAGCTGCAGCTAATGCAGTTGCTCATCAACCAAAGTGCATTTTGTCGTTTGCGAATAGAGCGAAGTACCGCAGCTCATTTTTCTTTTCACTCTGTTCATTTTTCCTAGTTTTCCCACTGCACATTTCTTTTAATTTACCCAGCGAAGCGGTATACCATAATTTGATCTCATTTCATTTTATCCAGATACTTTTAAATTATTTACCAACTTTGCAAAACGCCGCAAGGTATGCAGCGGTAAACTTAAACGAAACTGTTTCCAGTCCGGCACTGAACCTTAACTATTTCATGGAGTAGTCAACTAGACGAAGGGAAAGCTCAATATTTCTTCAGAGAGAAAACTTTTTCCTTTGCTAAAGTTTAACTTTTACTTTTCTATTTGCTGCAGAAAAACCTTATGTATTTGACCAACTAGCTGTACAAAGAAATGGAACACGAAAATGGCAAAACCCGAGGAGTGTGGATAGAGTTTTTGTGCCTTTGTGTAAAAATGTTGCACGGAAATTGCATTTGCGGTGCCGCTTGCAACAATTTTACCATCCCAACAACAATAATGACGGCGTGATAATTAAAACTGCAAGAAACTTCTGTAATAGAGTCTCGAATGCAATGCGGCGTGTTAAATGTGGCAAGTACTAGGGGGGGAACTGTGCCAAATTGCAATGAATGAATAATGAATGCAAATGAGTCAAGAAACAAATGAAAGAGTAATGAGAATGTGAATCCCGTCAAGAGATTTGTGACATGATTGATGAAGGGATTTAGAGACAAAGCACGCCTTAAGATATTGATTTATCTCCTATTTAAAGATAGTTTCAGAGTTTAAAGAGAAGTGTTTTATAATGTTGTCATGAAATGTGTTGAGCGTAAATGAAAGTATATTAGATCCCCATACACAGTACATTTTAAATCAGCATCGCGAGCTGAGTCGATTTAGCTATGCCAGTTAGTTGAACAACTATATTACGTTGCCGTTACACAAATGCAATGACTTTTATGAGAATTTACTATGAAAAGAGAAAAAGAAGGTTTGTTGCTTGTGAATATAATATTTGGCATTTCAAAGATAGCTGTCTTGCTTGTATCATCTTCATCTGATTATCACTGTATTAAGAAAATGATTTAAAGTTTAAGCTAAACAACAATTCTTTGTTTGCAATTGAAGTTGTAAAACGCTTAAGGAAATTTTCGAACATCCTTTCGTTTGCATAATACTTACAAACATAAAAACAAACTCTCCAAGCAGTTAAGACATTTAAAACAGGAAAAACACAATTCAATTTGCAAATGAAGAAATAATTAAGGCGCACTTGGTACAAATAATAAACTCCATAAAGTTTTACCAGACGAATAAAATATGGGAAAAACTGGCAGGAAATGCAATGAAATTATAAAATGCTCAAACAAGAAAACAGAAAGTTGTTGCCATCACTGGCACTTAACTAAAAGTTTTCGTAAGGAAATCGGAGAAGGGATCCACGCAACGACTTGCCAAAGTTTTTCAATAAGCGGTGATGCCAAAAACAAAGCTCAACATGTGTTCAGCCCTGGCCAAAGGCAAAGCCAAAGCCAAAGCCAAAGTGAAAGCCAGTCGAGGGGAATGGAAAAACTACACAACTGTGAAAATGTGATGAGGCCGAGGCAAGAGGCAACAACTAACTGGAATAAGAATGAAATTGGCTTAGGCAGGAACAGAAAAAATATGGAACCCAAGGCCAGGGGGCATTATAATTTATGATAAGCCAATAAAAATAATTGAAATACATTAAAGGCAGGCAGTGCTGAACTGAGAGTGCCAACCACATATCAAACCAACTCCGTGAGGGTACAACGAACTCATTCCTTACCATTCTCGTTCTGTTGTTCCTTTATCGATTTCTGTGAGGAGAATCAAACTGAAGGCTCGAGAATATTAAAGTAATGGCACGCAATAAAAGGCGAGGCATAAAAAACGACACGGGAATGTCAAAGTTGAGCAGCAGTTGAATGCCTCTGCCTCAGGGCATTCTGATTGCGGCTGCTGAACGGCTGCCGTGTGAAAGGTATCAAAAATATTACAAAATAAATAAAACATTGCGGGAAGTAATGCCAATGGAGGGTTAATGTGAGACGAGTTATGACTAAGTGATTGCTGTTGCTGTTTGATGATTGTTGTTGAATGGAAGATAGGATGACAAAAGATTTTCCCATATGGTTAACCGTTGAGTGGTGTATGCTGCGTATACGTAATGCGGCCGGAAACAGCGATAAAGTGACAAATTGCACACGTATTTCGCATTACTTTGAGTTGAATGTGACATGTCCAAATTACACACATAATAGACTTTCTTGAGTTAAATTTTCTCTTTCTTTCTTACAGTAGAGATCAGGTAAAGGTAACAAGCTTAAATATTTTAAGCTTCTTTATAAACTTGTTATATCAACTGGCTGAAAGTTTACTTCAAGTGGAAATGGAGCCTGAAGCACATTTCCTGGCCACAAAAAGTTAACCGCGTTAAGTTTCACAGCACGGCTTTGACTTTTCAGGTTGTTTGTGTCAGTTTTCACAGATATTTTCCGTTTGGCTACTTGGCTTAATTAAATTTTTACATGCTTTGTTTTTAACGATATAATATGTAAAATGCATTTACGTCTTTAAATAACTTAAAATATTCATTTATCCGATTTTCTTTTGTTAAATTCCTTTCAGTCTTGTACAAAGGCAACACAATATGCAAATTAAACCCCTGTGCGATCAATTTAAGGCTGACAACAACATATTTTTGCAATATCATCAAAAATTCACCAAATTAATACCAAAAGTTTAATTTAATTTCAATTTGTGGCGCTTTTGTGGTTTTTTACAACAACAACCTAACCAGAGCTGTGTTTATTATGTGTATGCTATACATAATACAAAACAACAGTAAAAGTGACAAGGGAACAACAAGCAGCACAATATTTTCATTTCATTATCTGAAACAGGAAGTGGGAAAGAAGCGGAAAATGTACTAACAATAACGATAATCATAATTGCAACAACAATGGCGTGTAGCAAACATATAAGTGGGAGCCCACTCTTACATACTCACATATAGAGTGGTAGCACCACTTCGTGCCTCACTCGGAGTGTGAAATGCATTTCCATATGTATATGACGGTATGTATATGCAGCCAAAACCACAATTTTTTGTTGGTTCTTCCAGTTTACGAGGTCAACGCTGCAGTTCAAGCTACTGTCGCCTGTCATACAAGCTGATGCAGCTGACCTCTCCCAAACCTCTACTTCATCTCCAGACAGACCAAAAAGCACCTGGTCACCAAATGAAAAAAAGAGCTTGACATTTTAAGCTGACTCTGCGCTTCGAAGCGTGTCTCCTGGGCAAGCCACAGCAACAACAACAGCAACATGGAGAACTGCGAATGGTTTTATTTGCTAGACAAACAGAAGCTCCAAATTGAACAGGGAAACAAGAGAATCAAGAGAGAAGATGAGTAGCAAATTGCAAGCGTGTGCTCTGTGGCAAAAAGTTTTGAACCACAACCGAACCGAACCGAACTGAGTGCGGTATTTGGAGCTAGGCAAAGTTTGATTAAAAGGCTATGGCAATATTGTGCGAACTTGACTTGCCTCTGAGCTGATCTGATCTGATGTCGAAATTCGAATGATTAAGAAGATGGATTGATTGAGGAATTTAAGGACATGGAGCTTTTAGATGCCAAGTTGCTTATGAACTGGCTTCACATTAAAAGTGAAACGTTTTCACTAAGCCCTTTATATTATTAGATTAATTTTCAGTTTTCTTTTAGAGAAGTTAAATATTTCTGCTTATTTTGTTAGATCAAATACTAATGTTTTTTAAAATTAGCAGAAATTTTAGTTTGTAAACCACATTCAAGCTAATATTTGAGTTTATTAAGCCTTCACCAACTTTAGTTAATTGAATTGAACCTTATTCCCATTATCATAGTCATATTTGTTGGCCATATTTCATAGAAAACTAAATTAAGATGATTTCAGTGAGATGTTAAAATCTTTTTGTGGTTAATTTATTAAATGTGCTCACATGAATTGAGTGCAAAATAAGCATTTTATTTTAGACTCGTTTTTGTTTACTGTTTGCCGAATGCAAATACCGAAATTGGATTTTAACATAACACGTATACGCACCGAATGCTAATAACAACGGCTTTTTGGTCTGAGTTTGGTAAATAAATCAAAACTCATAAATTTTATTATGCGCCCTCTTTTGTTGTCGGAGCGGAGAAGGCTGGAAAGCTGGGCTAAAAATCCCAAGATAATATCCATATTGAGGGATGGTAACATTCTCGTACTCGAAATGCTTTTAACAGCGCATTTTATTAACTTCGCTTAATATTGTGATTAGGCTTCGTATCCGTTGGGCCCGTCAGGAGTGTTTTGAATTATTAATGTGAGCAAGAATGATAAATGCTCGAATTAAATACCGAATTAGAGGGAATAAAAAAGTGATAAGAATATTTTTGTTGAGGGATTTGGAGATCCCAAACTTCATTCATCAAACCGAGTGAATTCTCTCACCCAGCCAATTAGCTGGAACAGCAGCCAAGTGACCAATTCAATAAATTGGTAGTCAAGCCAGATGCCCCGAGCACCGAATTGCATCAAACATGCATTCACCAGGATCAGGAACCCCTACAGGGTGAAAATAAAGTTGTGGTTGCTGTTGCTTGTTGTGGGTTGTTGTGGGTTGTCGGTTTCCCTGTTGCCTGTTTCCCGTTGACAGATGTCTGCTGCTGGTGTAAATTTAATGTAATATAATGGAAATTTCCTGCTTTAAGTTATTGAATACGCATTGCTGCACACACAAAGTGAGTGCAGCTGGAATTTGTCATATTTGCCATGGCTGCAGCAGCAGAACATGCTTTCAATTTGTAACTAATATTAGGGATTGCACTCTCTTTATCCCTTTCTCTCACACAAACAGAGTGAACACAAGTTATACATGGCTTCTGTTGATGACAGGCCGAAATCTGAAGAGGAAAGAGACATAAGTCATTGTCATCTGTTTAACTTGGCTTGTTGTCGTATATATGACACTCGCACACACATTCACACAAGGACATCAACACCCACACCTACACACTTAAGTAAATACCATTATATGTAATTTACCCGCTTTGTCGTTTGTTTGTCGTCTAATGTTTACTCTAAGCAGAGGTACACTCTACGCATTTCCACTCACCCAATTATAATTATATATACCAAGTCTGTCGCCTTTCTCTTCTAATGCATTATGCCAGTTGCTAAGTAGCCAAATATTCCAGTATCCAAGCAGTATCTGCAAAACAAAAACAACAATAGTCAAAGACGATATATTTAGGTTCAAATATCCAGCTGGAAATCTTTTTTTCATTTCTGCAATAAGCTCACAAAACCGATTGTTGTATGCTGTTTGTATAATAAAAACATTTTATGGTGAAGTCATAAAAGTCAATTTGAGTGGGTCGTTGGGAATTTTTAGAGTTTTGGCTACTGTGTCTAATGTCAAAGAACATGGCGTTTACAAAATGTAAGTGTTTTCTCTTCTCGAATCAAATTAAATTCACGTTTCTAATGGAGCTGGGTATGTGGTTGCTTGTTTTGGAGCTAAATAAATATTTACCTGGCGAATTTTTAATTTAGGTTTTTCTTTGCGGTTGTATGAATGGGGATGGACCACATCACAAGCACAGGGCCACGCCCACAAATGTCCCTCACATACGAAGAAGAAGAAAAATTAAACTAAATAAACAAAAGCCAAGTTCAGGTTGTTTCAACCATCTGGGTGCTTGGTTCACTGGTGTTTACTCTTCTCTTTATATTAATTTTCACACGCAGACTCACAAAATTGTGTCCCCTGTGAATCCTTTCATCACCGCAGAATGTCGGTTGACATTTCTGGATAGCCCTGATCCCAGTTTTTCACTTGCCCCATCTTATTGTCCACCTTTCCTGAACGTATCAGAAACTACACACTGTTGCATATTATGAAAAGGTTTGTTGTTTATATCCTGTTTCACATGATTCTTTGCCTGCATTTCGGTCTTAAAATCACATTAAGTTTTTTCGGATATATTTCAGGCGGTACCTTACATTTTTATATACTTATCTGAGTTTGGTTTCATTGTTCTAAAGGTGAATTCATTGCTACGAAATTGAGTGAAAAGAAATTTTAATTCCACGGCATTCAACTAAACAAAAGTTGGACTGTTTCCATTGGCTTATGTTCCCTTTAAGCGTAAACAATTCGAAATCTGTACAGTTTAATTAAGAATTAATAGCACAGTTTCGCCATCTGCGTTTTCCATTAACTGAATAAGTTACAAATAAGGTAAATAATTAGTTGCAGAATTGACTGTGGATACTTTAAGAGCATCTTACTTTCGGTTCGTGTTGATTGTTAGAGGGAATTGCTTATAACAGCTTAAGCGTGCGAAAGCAAATAGCTGTAAAAAAATACTTGTACTGTATAAAATATTTTCGAAATGAAAAAATTTCCTTAAATACAAATAAATATTTCAGTACATGCAAAATAATTATTTACTATTCCTTTCATTCATGTTTGCTTATAAAATTTCACACCCACTCGACGTATCCACAACCAACAAATTCCATAAGAAACAAAGCAAAACAAAAAAAATATATAAAAAGACTCTAGTCGAGTAAGCTAGACTAGAAGATACCCTTATCCCTTGACCATACAGAAGGACAGACCGTCGGGCTGACAGACATACACATACGTGTGATACTCTACCAATACTTGTTTCATATATCCGATTAACCGATTTAATAAAACTTTCACAGATTTTCATTATTTTGTTAACAGTTTCAATCCCCATTTTCAAGTTTTCGAAATACAAAATGTTTTTTTGTTATCGATTATATGTACATCGTAAGCCTGAAAAGTTATCGGAAATTTGAAACTTGAACTTGAACTTGAATTTCTATGCCTAGGGATTAGGAGAGCTCATATCCAGAATCTGGAGTCTCTAGCCTTTGTAGTTCCTGAGATCGACGCAATCATTCATACAGACAGACAGAGGCAGAAGGACAGACAGACTATATCGACTCGGCTTTTGATGCTGATCAAGAATATATATACTTAATGGGGTCGGAGAAGCTTTCTTCTGCCTGTTACATACTTTTGCACAAAACCATTACACCCTTTATTACCCATTTCATTGGTTAAGGGTATAAACATACCAACGTCAAAAGAGGAAAATTAACACAATAGAAAGTCGTCAGATAAAACAAAGAAAGGCAATGAAATTGATACAAAGACAGAGTAATAAAAAACACATTTATAAATATTTCTTATGAATTCTGTGTTGTATGTCTTCTAGTTTTGCTCGTTGCTTATATAAGGTGACACGGTCAAATGAGATTGTTGTTTTCATTTGTTTTATCTGAGAAACAAGTAAAATCCGTAACATAAGTTACACAATACATTTAAAACAGACATGACGAGTAAAATATTGTTTAAAGGGAGGACAGCTGTGTTGGGGATTTATCTCTGTTCTTGTCCTGTCTTGGCATATCTCAAGATTCAGCAAAACCCATTAACGTTGCTGCAAAAATATTCAAGACAACAACGGAAGCAATTCGCACAATGCAAATTTGTAAATCAAGTTGAGCACTTCCTGCTGTTACAACGCCTTTCGCAACTCATCAACCACTTACACGTTTTGCATATAAACAAAGTCGATTTAAGATGATTTATATCCAGGAAATTTACTTCCTTGCCTGTTGTATACAATAATTTTTCATAAACGCAACACAAAAAATATCAAAGTTTAAGAAAAACAGCAAGAATTTTCTTTTATCAAAATTTTGCTGCCATGTTAAATGTTTTTGCTTGAAATGTCCTAAATTCTTCTGAGAAATTATGTGACTTTAAAATTAGACCATCTCGTCTTTAAGGTCTGATTTTGTCCAGCCAATTTGTCAATTTAAATGAGCTAGTTCCATTAAATGAGTTGCCAGTCCTTGGCCTCTTTTGATATCCTACCTGAGTGTAAGAAAGTATCTCGAAATTGTACATGGCTTTAAGCAGTGTAACTCTGATAGTCAGCTTTTAATAATGACAGCAATTTAAGTACTCATTTTTCTTTCGTCCTGCCAAGGACTTCACACTGCAACGCCTTTACTCCCACGCCCTACGGAAATGATGTTGTCACCAAGTCAAATCGCTTTATATCCGCTTCAGGGAAAATGACTTGGACTTGGACTTGGACTCTGAGACCTTTCAGTTTTTCGTTGTACCTCCTTTGCTCTGCTTTGGTTTTGTTTTTAGTATTCCCATTCTCTTCATTTCTTTCATTCCCAACATTGTATTGCGATGCTCTTGGCAAGTTTCAATTATAAACACACTGGAATTGGCTTAGTGCGCTTTCCCTTGTGGTCAGAACGTGCGTGGGATTGACAACAAACAGAAGTTGGCTGCAGTTAGCAATAGAAGGAAAGTTAAAAGTGTGGACTGCATAATAAAGTTTCCACACTTTAGTGGAAGTTGAACTGTGCAGCAATCAAAATGTATTTCCCAAGTTGATTACAAACTCGAACAATCAGTTCAGATTGAACTCAAAGTGTATATAATTACGAATCTACAAAATATGTATAATTCATTGTAAAATCACAATGTAATACAAGAAATTGTATGCACAGAAGCTGTTAATTTGAATCTCACATGCTTCTTTGGTATAAAGGCGACACAACCACATAATTAAAATAGTCACTTTATGGCTAATTAAGTTGGTCTAACTGCGACGCTAGTAAAGCCGACCGAGGGCATAAAAGTTTATTGAAAAATAACTTGGGTCGGTTTATGGGCCCATAAAAAGAGTTGGGTGATGGCTCGACAGGAAAACCCAACCAAAAACAGGTCAAGCGGGAAATGGAAAAGAAAATGGCGAGAAAACGAACGAAAACATATAGAATAGCACAAACACTAAAAGAGGCTTCAAACAGCCGCGATATCATACTCATATCCCTAGTTGACCGTAAAAAGTTTAAATGCGCTGAAGTGGCAACTGAAAAACGAATACAAAAAAATAAAAGTTTAGCATGGCGAAAGAACAAACAACGCAAAAAATGAAACACAACACATTGTAAAAAATCTGCAAAAGTTTTGTAATTGGGCAGAACGAAAAAAACCGGCAGCATGAACAGAATATCTATGCAGGGGTTGGTAAAGGACAAGTTAAAATGAAAAATTGTTGCAGTTTGTTTGTATGTTTGTATGTTTGCAGTTGGCTCTGCAACAGAAGAAACTAGCTAAACTATCAACAACCATAAACAACAACTATTCAACATAAACACACACAGCAAGCAAAAAGTCAATTCCTAAGTACTTGCCAGAATATTTAGTTTTAAATGTAGATTTTTGGCATCATCACTCACAAAACAAATGTAGGGTTCTAATGCCCTTTTCTCATGTTCAACCCCTTGCATGACCACTGCGACCATATCATTATTCATTTCTGGTTGAGCAAAATTAATGAGCTCGACTAAGAGTGGAATGGAGAAAAGGAAAAAGGCAAGAGCAGCTGGTTTTGTGGTTTGTTTGAAGTGGTTTGGCCAAATGAACTTGTTACTGAATGTCCGGTTAGTAAACTCTACAAACTCAAAGTAAAACAGCACCGCACACAAGTTGTGGAAGTAATAATGATATGGCTATGAACATGGTAGGAGATTAGTGGTCCTTGCATTAAATATGCATAACTTTCAGTTAAGCACTGAAAAAATGGAAACTAACGAAACTAACGAAACAAGTTGACGAAATCATAAAACATCATTTAACACTATCATTGACAGTGGAAGGAATGGAGTAACATACTCATTTGAATGCCCTGACCACATACACAGAACATAGAAAATATCCAAAGAATATATCGAAAAGGAAGACATCTTCTCAATTGGGTCACACTTGTTCTCAATGATTGTGAGAAACTCGATAAATGGTATTGAAATTGGGTCACAATGAAGCAACCAGAAACGGGCAACTTTAAGTCATTTCGCAACGGGGAAAAATATATCTGTTCTATACAATTTAAGAGTTCTTTTGGTATTCTCTACAAATCCTTACATATAAAACGCAATCAGAAACAACTTCGATAGTCTTTTTAAGCCCAACTCGATTTAAATTGCGAATATAGAATGCCATGAATGTGTGCAATTTTCATTCAAAAAGTGGAAAAACATAGACTTTAACCGCCTAAAACAGAGCGTCCACGTGGTTAAAGTGGCAGTGGGATCAATCGTCGACTGCGGACTGTGGAAAAAGTTTAGAAAAGTGAACGAGTCGACTGTGATTGCCATTTACTGAGTTATCCGCTGGTTCTTTGTTGTCGTAGGCACGCACAATTAAGCGACTGAAAAACTCATCAAACAAAGCGACGAGCGACGGGAAAGGAGCAAAATTGCAATAGACGAGCTCCCACACACGCACAGGAAGCATCCACGAATCACGGCTCCGTATACGCAATATCCGAGTTCCTTTTAACGTTACGACCCTTTCAACTGCAGTCATGTGCTGTGATGTGCTGTGATGTGCTGTGATGTTCCATAATTGAATAGCAGATTTTCCAAAGAAATTGGATGATAGATGAGGGATAAAGGGAAAAGTTAACTAACCAAGAACAAAGAGTAGCTGAACTAGAGAGATGGTTTAATAACAATATATAAAAGTAATTACGGAAACATGCATTACTCATCCGGACAAGACATACAAACAAATAAAATAGCAAACATTTTTAAGAAGCTGTGAAAAGTTGTATTCCATATTCATTCGCGTGTGGGATCCTAACGATAAAGTGCATCACACGTTCTGACAAGCACTCCATGAGTATTATAAACTCATCCAAGGGTCGCTTTCCCATAGAGTACCATGGAGCACCCCAAAAAATGAAAATTACATTCACTTGCAACCATGAAACACGCTATTTTGCACGCCATCTATTTTTTATGTTTGTAGAAAATGTGCTGGAATGGTGAGGATAAGAAGGGGAGTAATGCGCGAGCAAAAGTTGCTTATCGGCACACACTCACGTTGTTCTATTCTTTCTACTCCTCTTCTCCCTTTCCCCTTGCAAGTACAACTGCAACTGCCTTACATTTGTTTTGCCACGATTTTTCCCCTCTGTTTGTTTTTCAGCTCAGCTTGTTGATGTTGCAGAACATATAACAACAAAAGAAGAGCAACAGAGAAACATCTTCAGACCCTACGTTTCTGCTATTTATTTGTTTGTTTTTTCGTGCTAGTGAAAAGCTAACATTTGTTCTTGGCGAAAAATTGCAACAGCTTTGACACCATTGTGATTTGCAAGAAATATCTGTGAAAAAATCGAACAAAAACTGTGGAATTTTATGGGCAATACGGAATTTTTTACATTGTTAAAAATATTTTAATTATTTTTTGTAACATTTTAATTTTGTGTCTTCCTATTTACAATTATTATACATATTGTTCTGTACAGATAAATAGTCTGATATTTGAAGTTTATTATACATTTTATATGTTGCAATTACTTTCAATTTTTCAAATATTTTAAAAATTCAACAACAGTATTAGAAGTGTTAGTTTTTGCCATTTTATTGTATGCTTTCTGGCAACTTCACGAACCAGTTGCAAAATCCAATTTGTGGAATCTTTCCCTTTCCTATTGCAAAATAGATGTATGAAGTCAAAGGTAAAATATGTCGTGTCTAACATGGTACTACTGATGAAAGTTAACTGTTTTAATGGTATCTAGCCATAAATCAGAACATATTCTCACACTTAAAGTTGTTGAGACTACTTCTGTGTGTCATCTTATAACATGATTTAATTTCATTAGTGATCTGTGGAGTGTGTCTATTAGCTGCATATATTACACAAAAAGGCAAACTCATTATCATTCCATACCCCATATACACATATATACGGAAATTGCCAATAGCCAACGTTTGAAGAAACTTTGTGGGTCAAGCAAACAAGAATAGACAAAAGGCAAGAATGAAAGAAAGAAGAAAACAAAAACGCTGTCGATTAACCTTAGCAACACGTACTAAATTTTTATTGAATTGGACGCGGGGGACAAAAAAGGAAGAGCAAGAGGTAAAACTATTAACAAAGCAAACAAAACAAACAAAGTCAAACAAAAGCTACACACAAGCTCCAGAGCCTGCCAACAGGCACCAACACACAGAGCGACTCAGACACACACACATACACAGGGATACTAACATATACATCTACATGGAGACACTTGACTGCGTGTAGAAACAATGTATGAAGACAAAGGGAAACGTAAACAAAAAAAGGAAAATACAACGAAACAGGGATTTAGCGAGCAACAGTTGACAATATGCGACTAAGCAGACACCCTACCAACTTGTAGTTGCATAGATAAAACTATGTAGAGTAATATCTTAATACCTATTACACATTTAGGAAGCTCTTCCATTCATTAATATTCTCATAGGGACTGCAAATCTGAAACATTTTGTTGAAATGTTGTTGAATTACTGCCCATTCCAATTCATTCCATCTGTGGCAGTCCCAATGTAATGCCATATTTCTTCGGCTACCTCCACCTCCACCTCCATCTCGACCAACCCCCTCCTCCTACCTACCCCGCATGGAGCATGTCAATTGCATCATTAATAATGGCATTTGCTGGTCTACTCCAGACACAGTCCAGCTGCCTGGCCATACATTAGGATACGTGCCCAAGTCGGCCTCCCGACTGTTGAGTAATGGCTCTCACATACGCCAAGACCCTTACAGACAATGAACTTCAACTCTAAGTATGCCAAGAGGCAAGGCAGCAACTGGCAATATGAGAAGGAGCCTTGGGTGGGCCTCCCCCCACCGCTCGTTCAAGTACTCAAGAAACGAAACGTGATCTGCATTGCAAATCGGTTCAGCTTCAATTCCAACGCAAGACTCTAGCAGCTGCGCACTTTTCGATTGACCCTCTTACCACGGTGCGTATACGTAATTCTTCAATTCAATGCAATTTAATTGATTTGTAGACATCTGGCATCTGGTTCCCTCATAAACACATTTTATACACACTTAAGCACTTATAATGCCTAATTTAACAAATTAGCAACTATGCACTGCCTACTAAAAGTATACACACTCGTCGCCAAAAGCGTAAGTCAACTTACAGGTAACCACGGCAAACCAAAAAAAAATAAAAAGATTTATGCGTCCGCTCTCAAGCGTACTCTATTCTCTCGTTAATAACAGAAATTTACAGATTATGTTGCCAACATCACATGTTTCCGACCCCGACCCTTCCCGCTTTCAACACACTTCACTAACAGGCAAAAGCCATAAATATGTTGATGTTCGTTATGGTTAGAAGAACAGTATCTGGTCGTGAGTGTGTTAGTGTGAGTGCACGTTATACTGCCTAATTTCATTTTAATGCCAAAGCATTTTGCTTATTTTTTTTTTGTCATACCTTAAATGAGATAAATTTCACATTTTTTCACAAGCTCTCATAGGATTTAAACATATTTTTGATAGCCTAATAAGTGTAAATTAGTATACTGGCAAAATTTGCCTAGTTCGATGAGAAAGTCACCACATTACTTTTGTAAGACGTGATTTATATAAATTCTCTTAACTTAACGCCTTCCAATTCCAGGAGTAATAGTAGAAACAACAACGATCAAAGCAGCAGCCTATAAAATTCAAATATTTCGGCTTGGCATACAAATGATGCGTTTCAAATTGTCCTCACTCTCTTGACACACCCCGTTCCGGTACAGAACAGTCAACAATTGTCCTCTTAGCAGCCAATAAGCCGCACCCAAAATCATTGTGAAAGGAACTGATGTCAGCGAATGGAATGAGAATCTGGCCCAGACTTTTATTGCAGTCGAGATTACCGCAACAGCTGGCGAGCTGGCAAGAAGCATACAATGGGGACGTAATTGTAATTGGGAGGGACATAGTTGTAGATGTGTAGTTGGACTCAAATCAAGAAATGCGATGGCAGTTGGCGCTTTTCCAAATGGGCCTCTCAGCTGCCGCAATCCAGAATCCGGAATCCCGAATCCGCAAGTTGCTAATAGTTGTAGGTGACTTCTGCTCGTGTTGAAGTTTCCATTAATGTCGAATGTCGAACCATTTTAATATTTAAAATATCATTCGCAGAGCGAGAATAGCGCAGCCAAGAATTTTACGACCGGGTTGAATAATTCAGTAGGCGACAATAATAATAGTTAGAATATGAGCCCAGCTCTAGGCAAAGCTCAGCTCCTTGAATCCCGTGTTCAGGCAGAAATGGAAGGATGTTGGCTTAAGTGCTTTCCATGTGAAAATCCCTTGCAAACATACTCAAGACGAGTCGATGGGAGGAAACTCACATGGATGGGGCAGGATTTGAATAAGGTGGAAGTTGAAAGGAATAGGGACTTGCTGCATGGCGGCATTTGGCATTAAATATGCAAATTAAAGTGCAGCCAGGTGAGCAGTTGGAACCAGACTAAGATCCAGACCGGGACTGGGTTTTGGAGCATGTGAAATTTTCGTGAATGTTAGTTTTCTGGATCAAGTTGAAAGCAGCCCAAAGGAAGTAGGCGAACGTTCTTATCTAGTCGAAACTTTAATTCGCCTGTGCGAGTTTTGCATTCGCATTTTGCAATGTTGCGCATACGCCATACAAGGACAACATAAGCCAAATGTTTGTATGTATGTGTAGCTAAAAGCTATAAATTTTGCTGGCTGAGGCACGTCGAAATTCAAATTTACTTCCTTGGCATAAAAATCATTTGGGTGACTTTCGCCATCTGGCCACAGGCAAATTTAAAAAAAAGGGAACAGGGAAAGGATAAGCTCGCAGGAGGATCGGAAACCCTCAAATACTCCCCATCCGACAGTTGCTGGTTGTTGGGTTTGTTGTGTTTGTTGGGTTTGTTTTGATGAAATGCAAATTTATAAGCAAGAAACTTGAATTGAGTTACAGGGAAAACAGAGGAAACGCAAACATCATAATAAATATGACAAAGCAGGCAGCCAAAAGAACAAAAGAAATGCATGAGATTTCCAAACGATATCCGAAACAAGATATTCCCTTACATAGAACAACATTTTAAGATTCTGGTTACTGTAAAAACAAAGTACTAAAGATGTTAGAGCTTAAAATCTATATTTAGTAACAATTACTGACATTATCTATAACTTTTAAGTTCCCTTTTAATAAGTGATTTATTCATTGACTTTCCGTTCGGCCTTTCTGCTTTATGCCAATTTTCAGCTAACAGTTTCACACAATGTTCAACTACTTAAAAATGCCACAAAACATTGCGAAATTGTATGCCAACGCAGACGATGTCGGGTCTATGACCTCTTGGAGGGCAAGAAACGAGCTTGTTAGTGTGGCTGCTCTTAATATCCCAAGAGTGTCCAAAAGATGACAATGAGTCTCGCGGCATTGTAATAGAACCTGACTACCCTACCCACTTCTTCGTTAAAGTCCTGATTCTCATTTTTCGACAGCAAAAAATGTCAATCCCATCATCTTTTGGCTTGTGACAATGAAATGGGGACGATAATGAGTTTTTTCTTGGCTTTTCAAATTTATAATTTAACATGAATTAGAGCTAAGCCCATTAATTATGTTTAAAAACATAATCACCATATTTTCAGCTGTGGCAAAAGTCTCAACTGAATACTGAATGAAACTGAATGTAACCTGTTGGTGTATTTTATCTTCTATCTTCTTATCATCCGGCAAATCCGTTTATTGTATGCCCTTCTGCGTCCAATTGAAACCAGAAAGCCTTCTGTCACGACCCAATGCGTATGCCACAATCCAATTCACAACAGAGAGAAGGCGGCAGAATAAAAGACTTTTGCACAATAGGCATAAATGCAATACAATCTGTTATGCGAATGTGAAAAGTATAAGCGAAAGGTTTTCATATTCATCCTGACACTGAAAAATGATTTCAATTTCTCACCTCGCTCCCTTTTAGTGTGAGTCCCTTCTATCAACATGAAAATCCAATTGACGCTGAGATGTTGTTTGGAAATAACTCACATCTTACTCCCACCTGAGTTTAAGTTGAGTTGAAAATTGTGTTCACCGCTTTGCCTTCCTTTCCAGTTTCAGTCTCTCATTGCTCTGGGAGTGTGTTTGTTGAGATTGGCCCTCGAGGAGGGAAGTTTTTCTTATTCTCGTTCCATTTGTGTTCACGGTATTCCCTTTTTTCACAGCTACTGAGAATGAATTGTATTTTTCGTTTCAAATTCACATCAATTTCCAAATCTGATTTTTTGTTTCCTGCCCGTTCTAATTGGGGTGGTGGCTGTGGTGGTTCCGAGTACTGAGAGTCTGGTGGGGCGATGGAAATAGAATGTTTGTGAACTGTTTTTCATGAAGGAAGCTTAAATCGCTTGCTATCAATCCCTAAATGGCCGACTGTTAAAATGATAAACGCTCTGTTGGGCTGATGGACTTCTATTTCATTTAGTCTCAGCCACCTGAGTTGTTTGTTACAGTTTGGGAATGGGTAAAAGGAATTTATAGAGAAATAGGTAACTGCAACTGTTTTGTGGTAGTCGAATCACTCTCACATTGTATAGTCTTATTGAACTTTGTGCAAACTGAGCTGAAATTCAAACAGATGGTCGGTAACCCAACGAATTGGTTTGTTTTAATGAAGAACTTAGGTCAGTGTCGAATTCAGAACCGATGTGCTTGTATTTCATTTCTAAAAATATCAAAATTTAATGATGAAATTAGTTTCATGTAAACAATGTTATAGACTGTATCGACTATATTATCTTATGTGTGTGTTAATGCTTTTCAATATAGCAATTTATGCATGGAACTGCACGCAGGAATGTATAGACAAAGGAAAACATTAAAAAAATATATTTCATATATAATTTACGGATCTGGTTTATTGTTACTTTAGTGAAAATAGATCCCTCATTTTTCTCTAGAGTATTTCCATCTTACTTTAAATTTGTTTGCTTGGCAATTTGCGTTGCCAGCAGCAACAAAACAAAAGCCAAAATGTCAGGCGACCAAATGTTTATCGTCAACTGCTGCGGGCTGTTTATTTCAATATTTGCTTGTTTGTTGAGCTCCAATTTGAATAAGCAACAATGAACAACTGCATCTATACTAATGGGCTAATTGTTGTGTGCATTTGTATGGACTCAATGCAGGCTCGATGGGTTCAAGAGAAATGCTTTAAGATGTTATCCTTAAATGTAGAAATGTTGCCTTTGGGTTAAGTCTAGGTTCTCTGGAAGGAGTGTCCCATATAAAATGTTCCGACTGACACTCTGACACTTTGACTTTCACACAAGTTGTTCTTCAGCTTCATCCCGAGGCTGAGACTGAGCAATGTGCGCAAGTGTCGGACCCACATGACTCTGGGTATGCATGGGTATGCGAATGTGTCACTCCCTCCATGCAAACGACATCATTATTACACAGGCGCCTCAGACACTTGGTATGCAGCTGAGCTTGATGCTCCCCGATTTTGCCCCCATTTGTTTCTTTTTCATCTGGCGGAAGCGATTGAACCACAAAATGGCTCACAATATTCACCGACGACAGGCAGGCAACTAACTACTGATAGTCAAATCAGATTCGTTGCTGTTGCTTGGCACACGTTTTGTCAGGTTTTGTTGTTAATGATGATGACAGAACAGCCAAAGGTGTTTGCTTCCTCTTGTTGTTGTTACTGTCGACATCAACAACTTCGCTTTCAGCGCTTTGCTGTGACTATAAAAATGCCACGACATATGTCACTCAAGAAGTCTCTTTTCTCTATTTTCTCCCCATGCGAACCTGTAACCGCAGGAGGGGACACGCGTTTGTCAGCTATGTGAAAAGGTCGAGTGTACAGCTGGAGTGGAAAATAAGATAGATATAATATCGTAGATACATATGCATACGCCACTTATTTGAATTGAAATATGTAAGATAGCAAACTGTCACAGGTTGGGAATTTGATGTCGTTTCCAAAATGTCAAGATTTTCTCAACTTGAAATAATTTTTGCTTGTTAACATTGAGCTTACATATCGAACTCATGACATTTATTGAATTCGTGTCATGCATTTTGCACTTACACGCATCAAGGGGCAACGCCTGCAAAATAAAATAACATGATGATGCTGTTGAGCTTTTTGTATATTTCGTATTTTTTTAGCTGACTGTTGTATTTCAAATGCTTTGTCAGATTTGTATATTTTGTCATAGACACAGAATGCAGTTCAATCGGTTTCCTGCTGATAATAATTTATGCATGTTTTTTTTATTTGCAGAACACACTCGTTCAGTGAATATTTTCTGATAGAAATAGAAAACGGCATCTGTTTGGCATCAGAATGCAAATCGAATCATATGCAAATATGTATAAACGAAAGCAAGCACAAACTTACTTTTTTTTTGTGTTTAGTATTCAAAGTGGGAAAATGAATGCAAAATGCATACATTGATTTTTTTTGTTAATAAATCAACCAATTTTTGTTACCATTATTTTGGTTTAGTAAAATGTAGAAATACTTTTTGTGTGTATAAACGCAATTTGACTTAATAATTAAATTTAATATACAAATGTTTTTATTTTTTATATTTTCAGGAACGTCGATTTCGAAAGTTCAGAGCACCACATAAGTGTTAAATTTGTTTTGATCGAACTGCGCAAACTCCGCAAACGTCAATTGAAAGCAGAGCAGCTGCAGTCGCTGCCGCGGTCACTGCTTCTGTCGCTGTTTATGTTGACTTAAGCATTTTGCCGTTAGTGGCTGCCTGTGAGTTTTCAGTTACTTAGCGGCTTTTGTGCGCAACACAACGTATCGCAAACGCAGTGTCTCCATTCGGATTAACGTAACGTGAGACACGTTTAACGTAGTCATATCACAACAACAGCAACAACAACAATAAATTACTATAGTAAATACAAGCAGGGAAAATAAACAAGAACTCTTGGGCATTCTAATGAATGTTTGGCCTGTTTGAAAGACGCGTAAAAATAGCAAAAAAAATCGAAGTGAGCCAATAAACAAGAAGGCAACGAACTGTGTATTTGCGCGTATGTGTGTGTGTGCGTGTGTGTGTGTGTAGGTGCGTGTTTGTATATGTATATATCTCTGATTTACAAACATACAATTGTGCGTTTGGCCTTATAGTAAATAGCATAACAATAGAATCAATGACTTGTTGTTTAAGACATGTGTCGTAAAATGGACTAGGAGCATTGATTATTTTCTGTTGTTGGATTATTTGTTACCCTTGCCAAGTTATTGAATAAGTATTTTTATAGAATATAATATTTTAATCTATTATTATTATATTCAAAACAACACTAATTTTGTTCACTTATGTTAGACAAAAACTTCTTTTTATGAGCTCGATTTTGCAATGTATCAGAAAATTGGCGGTTATGCTATATTTTTGATAAGGGTAAAAAAAAGTTCAATTCGTTATTTGATGACATATGCAAAAGGTAAACTTTTAGTGCGATTTTGCATAGCTTTTTGCTCTAGAAAACTGACTATTTGCATTTACTCCCCCTAACACCAACGAACACACACACACTCACCTAAACGAACACCCAAATAATAATACAATTGCGTGCTTTGTTGTTCCCGTTTTGTGACCGTATTTTATTCGTATCGTTTTCGTTTTTCGTGTGCTTTCCTGCCTTTTGACATCCTTTAATTGCAGTCCTGGGGTCGAAATGTTCGCGCCGGTCTCATATTAAAGGGTTTTTAACCCACAATTATGCGCATATGAATTTAACCTACATTACGTTTGTCCTTACGTGTGTCTCTGTGTGTGGGCGCGTGCTACGTGGCGTATGAACAATTTTCTAATTACATACTAAAATAACTGGCCTGCAACTGTCAGTGGCGCCTTTAGGGCTTATAATTAAACGGCTCCGAGTGCAATAATTCTAAAATCACTTTTTGTTTTAGCAGAATGCTTCTAAAGCAAAGTTCCAGTTCGGGCATTTAAATAAAATCAGCGATATTTTCACAACCAAGGAAAACAAAATACAAACAAAACAAGTTTACATAAACAAATTTTTTGAAATTTAGTTTCAAAATCAACAGGAATTCGTATGATTCATTTTATATAAGCAACTGAAAAGTAAGTACATATGCAAGTTTTATTTACACAACAGTATCTATATACTAAGTTCATCGAGCAATTAGTATTGCGCATCCATATATGAGATGAAGTAAACAATAATAAATATAAATTTGTTCAACAAAAAAACACAAACAAAATTGATTTTAATCTGTTGTTGTTCATTGAATCGCAATGTTCTTACAAGGTTAATCCAAACAAAATCGTTTAAATGGCGTGCTAATTAAAATGTATAATCAGCAAACTAGTTTCAGACTTTGAACATCCCTAAATATAGCATACAGATTAACAAAATATCTTTGAAATGCCGCTTTAACATAAGCTAATGTAAACACGTGCGATGCGATTTAACATTCAATGAAAGGACACAAACTAAGTGGAAACGATAAAGGCTGATCAGTTGACAATATTTGTCCCTTATATCTGGAAAATCAATCAACATTTACAGCTGTCGCAAATTTGTATTGAAAGCAATTCATTTGCAAGCAAGCAATTGCCATATGAATCAATATGCAAATCTCGTTGTATACACAAGAATCTCTCCTTCTCACTCGCCTCTCTCTCTCTCTTTCTGTCTTTCCTTATCTGTCTGAGTCTTTTCCTGTGTTAGTTTCGCTGTCATTCTGTCCAGCTGTCACTCTACCTTAAAAGCGTACACCCACATGCAAAATTTCTGCGCTGCTTTCAGCCGTCATTTGGCATTTTGGAATATTTAATTATCTGCCAATTCATCAGTGTTCGCTTATTTGCGTTTATATATGTATGTATGTATCTGTCTCGGTTACGTCCCAGCAATAAAATGTACAGATAAAGTAAACCCACACACAGTTGTAATAATAATAATATTAAAAGCGTAATAAACAATACAGAAGCACGTTTAAGGGATTCAGGAATATTACCATATGATACAGTCTCTCAATTGCCATGACATGGCAAACCATGTAAGGTACACGCCCTCACCTACATACATATCCACTTGTACTCCACTTGTGTCAGTTGAGGAGCCTCAGCAGGGTATCAGGGCTCGGTTTGGTTTAAGTCACATAACATTTAAAGAGTGAACAATCACTTGGGCTGCCGTTACGTTTTCTGACCTGACATTTGTACGAGTGTGTGTGTGCGAACTCACCATCATAATAATTGTCATGGCAATTTTGTGGCAATTAATTCGCGCATTGTCCATTTGCGGTCACTGTTCATGTTGGAGTCCGAGCAAAGGGGCAAAAGTTTACTGTTAGCTCGTTTTTCTTGTCTACCTTCAGGATAATTACACACACATTTGGACTTAGAAACGAAAACATTGGCTCACATGTACATTATTAGATTTAACGAGCACATCATGAAAAGCCAGGAAATAGATATCTTAACATTTCTACACTGGCTGTTGGAAATGAAATTGTATTTTTATGTCTGTTGCCATGATTTTGTTTGTTTGTACAGTTTTTCCCATAGGCATTCTGCCGATTTCAGTTTAAAATGGATCCATTGACGCCATAAAAATATTGTTTACCTCAAAACTAGCACAAAAATTCAAAGAAAAAGTTAACATAAATATATCTATAAAAGGCAAACAATTGTACGCTTTTATAATCACAATTCAGAAAAGAAATAATACAGACTAATAGTAAAAGCTGTAACTTCCACTAATAATGACCTTTTGCATCATCGGTTAACTGTCAAATCAAGAGAGCAAAGCACGAACACAAAGAATCTGTGACAATTTGTTAACATTTCTCAAACCATATTAGAGGCTTTCACAATTCACATTCCGTATTATGTAATAAGTATTATATCTATGTATGTATATAATTTCCACTCCAGCTGTGCACTCGACCGTTTGACACGGCTGACAAACACGCGTCGCCTCCTGCGGTTTTATATGCCACCAGAGCATTGCGCAGTGATTCGCATGCGGAGAAAGAAGAGAGAAGAGACTCCTTGAGTGACATATGTCGTGGCATTTTTATAGTCACAGCAAAGCGCTGAAAGCGAAGTTGTTGATGTCGACAGTAACAACAACAAGAGGAAGCAAACACCTTTGGCTGTTCTGTCATCATCATTAACAACAAAACCTGACAAAACGTGTGCCAAGCAACAGCAACGAATCTGATTTGACTATCAGTAGTTAGTTGCCTGCCTGTCGTCGGTGAATATTGTGAGCCATTTTGTGGTTCAATCGCTTCCGCCAGATGAAAAAGAAACAAATGGGGGCAAAATCGGGGAGCATCAAGCTCAGCTGCATACCAAGTGTCTGAGGCGCCTGTGTAATAATGATGTCGTTTGCATGGAGGGAGTGACACATTCGCATACCCATGCATACCCAGAGTCATGTGGGTCCGACACTTGCGCACATTGCTCAGTCTCAGCCTCGGGATGAAGCTGAAGAACAACTTGTGTGAAAGTCAAAGTGTCAGAGTGTCAGTCGGAACATTTTATATGGGACACTCCTTCCAGAGAACCTAGACTTAACCCAAAGGCAACATTTCTACATTTAAGGATAACATCTTAAAGCATTTCTCTTGAACCCATCGAGCCTGCATTGAGTCCATACAAATGCACACAACAATTAGCCCATTAGTATAGATGCAGTTGTTCATTGTTGCTTATTCAAATTGGAGCTCAACAAACAAGCAAATATTGAAATAAACAGCCCGCAGCAGTTGACGATAAACATTTGGTCGCCTGACATTTTGGCTTTTGTTTTGTTGCTGCTGGCAACGCAAATTGCCAAGCAAACAAATTTAAAGTAAGATGGAAATACTCTAGAGAAAAATGAGGGATCTATTTTCACTAAAGTAACAATAAACCAGATCCGTAAATTATATATGAAATATATTTTTTTAATGTTTTCCTTTGTCTATACATTCCTGCGTGCAGTTCCATGCATAAATTGCTATATTGAAAAGCATTAACACACACATAAGATAATATAGTCGATACAGTCTATAACATTGTTTACATGAAACTAATTTCATCATTAAATTTTGATATTTTTAGAAATGAAATACAAGCACATCGGTTCTGAATTCGACACTGACCTAAGTTCTTCATTAAAACAAACCAATTCGTTGGGTTACCGACCATCTGTTTGAATTTCAGCTCAGTTTGCACAAAGTTCAATAAGACCATACAATGTGAGAGTGATTCGACTACCACAAAACAGTTGCAGTTACCTATTTTTCTATAAATTCCTTTTACCCATTCCCAAACTGTAACAAACAACTCAGGTGGCTGAGACTAAATGAAATAGAAGTCCATCAGCCCAACAGAGCGTTTATCATTTTAACAGTCGGCCATTTAGGGATTGATAGCAAGCGATTTAAGCTTCAAAACAATTTGCCACATCCCTTTCTCCATCCCTTTTCCATTCCATTTCCATCGCCCCACCAGGCTCTCAGTACTCGGAACCACCCAGCCACTACAGCCACCACCCCAATTAGAACGGGCAGGAAACAAAAAATCAGATTTGGAAATTGATGTGAATTTGAAACGAAAAATACAATTCATTCTCAGTAGCTGTGAAAAAAGGGAATACCGTGAACACAAATGGAACGAGAATAAGAAAAACTTCCCTCCTCGAGGGCCAATCTCAACAAACACACTCCCAGAGCAATGAGAGACTGAAACTGGAAAGGAAGGCAAAGCGGTGAACACAATTTTCAACTCAAATTAAACTCAGGTGGGAGTAAGATGTGAGTTATTTCCAAACAACATCTCAGCGTCAATTGGATTTTCATGTTGATAGAAGGGACTCACACTAAAAGGGAGCGAGGTGAGAAATTGAAATCATTTCTCAGTGTCAGGATGAATATGAAAACCTTTCGCTTATACTTTTCACATTCGCATAACAGATTGTATTGCATTTATGCCTATTGTGCAAAAGTCTTTTATTCTGCCGCCTTCTCTCTGTTGTGAATTGGATTGTGGCATACGCATTGGGTCGTGACAGAAGGCTTTCTGGTTTCAATTGGACGCAGAAGGGCATACAATAAACGGATTTGCCGGATGATAAGAAGATAGAAGATAAAATAAACCAACAGGTTACATTCAGTTTCATTCAGTATTCAGTTGAGACTTTTGCCACAGCTGAAAATATGGTGATTATGTTTTTAAACATAATTAATGGGCTTAGCTCTGATTCATGTTAAATTATAAATTTGAAAAGCCAAGAAAAAACTCATTATCGTCCCCATTTCATTGTCACAAGCCAAAAGCTGATGGGATTGACATTTTTTGCTGTCGAAAAATGAGAATCAGGACTTTAACGAAGAAGTGGGTAGGGTAGTCAGGTTCTATTACAATGCCGCGAGACTCATTGTCATCTTTTGGACACTCTTGGGATATTAAGAGCAGCCACACTAACAAGCTCGTTTCTTGCCCTCCAAGAGGTCATAGACCCGACATCGTCTGCGTTGGCATACAATTTCGCAATGTTTTGTGGCATTTTTAAGTAGTTGAACATTGTGTGAAACTGTTAGCTGAAAATTGGCATAAAGCAGAAAGGCCGAACGGAAAGTCAATGAATAAATCACTTATTAAAAGGGAACTTAAAAGTTATAGATAATGTCAGTAATTGTTACTAAATATAGATTTTAAGCCTTAACAACTTTTGTACTTTGTTTTTCCAGTAACCAGAATTTTAAAATGTTGTTCTATGTAAGGGAAATACTTTGCATATCTTGTCTCGGATATCGTTTGGAAATCTCATGCATTTCTTTTGTTCTTTTGGCTGCCTGCTTTGTCATATTTATTATGATGTTTGCGTTTCCTCTGTTTTCCCTGTAACTCAATTCAAGTTTCTTGCTTATAAATTTGCATTTCATCAAAACAAACCCAACAAACACAACAAACGCAACAACCAGCAACTGTCGGATGGGGAGTAATTGAGGGTTTCCGATCCTCCTGCGAGCTTATCCTTTCCCTGTTCCCTTGCCTTTAAATTTGCCTGTGGTCAGATGGCGAAAGTCACCCAAATGATTTTTATGCCAAGGAAGTAAATTTGAATTTCGACGTGCCTCAGCCAGCAAAATTTATAGCTTTTAGCCACATACACACACTCATACATACCAACATTTAGCTTATGTTGTCCTTGGGCACACATGGCGTATGCGCAACATTTGCAAAATGCGAGTGCAAAACTCGCACAGGCGAATTAAAGTTTCGACTAGATAAGAACGTTCGCCTACTTCCTTTGGGGTGCCTTCAACTTGATCCAGAAAATTAACATTCACGAAAATTTCACATGCTCCAAAACCCAGTCCCCGTCTGGATCTTAGTCTGGTTCCAACTGCTCACCTGGCTGCACTTTAATTTGCATATTTAATGCCAAATGCCGCCATGCAGCAAGTCCCTATTCCTTTCAACTTCCACCTTATTCAAATCCTGCCCCATCCATGTGAGTTTCCTCCCATCGACTCGTCTTGAGTATGTTTGCAAGGGATTTTCACATGGAAAGCACTTAAGCCAACATCCTTCCATTTCTGCCTGAACACGGGATTCAAGGAGCTGAGCTTTGCCTAGAGCTGGGCTCATATTCTAACTATTATTATTGTCGCCTACTGAATTATTCAACCCGGTCGTAAAATTCTTGGCTGCGCTATTCTCGCTCTGCGAATGATATTTTAAATATTAAAATGGTTCGACATTCGACATTAATGGAAACTTCAACACGAGCAGAAAAGTCACCTACAACTATTAGCAACTTGCGGATTCGGGATTCCGGATTCCGGATTGCGGCAGCTGAGAGGCCCATTTGGAAAAGCGCCAACTGCCATCGCATTTCTTGATTTGAGTCCAACTACACATCTACAACTATGTCCCTCCCAATTACAATTACGTCCCCATTGTATGCTTCTTGCCAGCTCGCCAGCTGTTGCGGTAATCTCGACTGCAATAAAAGTCTGGGCCAGATTCTCATTCCATTCGCTGACATCAGTTCCTTTCACAATGATTTTGGGTGCGGCTTATTGGCTGCTAAGAGGACAATTGTTGACTGTTCTGTACCGGAACGGGGTGTGTCAAGAGAGTGAGGACAATTTGAAACGCATCATTTGTATGCCAAGCCGAAATATTTGAATTTTATAGGCTGCTGCTTTGATCGTTGTTGTTTCTACTATTACTCCTGGAATTGGAAGGCGTTAAGTTAAGAGAATTTATATAAATCACGTCTTACAAAAGTAATGTGGTGACTTTCTCATCGAACTAGGCAAATTTTGCCAGTATACTAATTTACACTTATTAGGCTATCAAAAATATGTTTAAATCCTATGAGAGCTTGTGAAAAAATGTGAAATTTATCTCATTTAAGGTATGACAAAAAAAAAATAAGCAAAATGCTTTGGCATTAAAATGAAATTAGGCAGTATAACGTGCACTCACACTAACACACTCACGACCAGATACTGTTCTTCTAACCATAACGAACATCAACATATTTATGGCTTTTGCCTGTTAGTGAAGTGTGTTGAAAGCGGGAAGGGTCGGGGTCGGAAACATGTGATGTTGGCAACATAATCTGTAAATTTCTGTTATTAACGAGAGAATAGAGTACGCTTGAGAGCGGACGCATAAATCTTGTTATATTTTTTTTGGTTTGCCGTGGTTACCTATAAGTTGACTTACGCTTTTGGCGACGAGTGTGTATACTTTTAGTAGGCAGTGCATAGTTGCTAATTTGTTAAATTAGGCATTATAAGTGCTTAAGTGTGTATAAAATGTGTTTATGAGGGGACCAGATGCCAGATGTCTACAAATCAATTAAATTGCATTAAATTGAAGAATTACGTATACGCACAGTGGTAAGAGGGTCAATCGAAAAGTGCGCAGCTGCTAGAGTCTTGCGTTGGAATTGAAGCTGAACCGATTTGCAATGCAGATCACGTTTCGTTTCTTGAGTACTTGAACGAGCGGTGGGGGGAGGCCCACCCAAGGCTCCTTCTCATATTGCCAGTTGCTGCCTTGCCTCTTGGCATACTTAGAGTTAGAGTTCATTGTCTGTAAGGGTCTTGGCGTATGTGAGAGCCATTACTCAACAGTCGGGAGGCCGACTTGGGCACGTATCCTAATGTATGGCCAGGCAGCTGGACTGTGTCTGGAGTAGACCAGCAAATGCCATTATTAATGATGCAATTGACATGCTCCATGCGGGGTAGGTAGGAGGAGGGGGTTGGTCGAGATGGAGGTGGAGGTGGAGGTAGCCGAAGAAATATGGCATTACATTGGGACTGCCACAGATGGAATGAATTGGAATGGGCAGTAATTCAACAACATTTCAACAAAATGTTTCAGATTTGCAGTCCCTATGAGAATATTAATGAACGGAAGAGCTTCCTAAATGTGTAATAGGTATTAAGATATTACTCTACATAGTTTTATCTATGCAACTACAAGTTGGTAGGGTGTCTGCTTAGTCGCATATTGTCAACTGTTGCTCGCTAAATCCCTGTTTCGTTGTATTTTCCTTTTTTTGTTTACGTTTCCCTTTGTCTTCATACATTGTTTCTACACGCAGTCAAGTGTCTCCATGTAGATGTATATGTTAGTATCCCTGTGTATGTGTGTGTGTCTGAGTCGCTCTGTGTGTTGGTGCCTGTTGGCAGGCTCTGGAGCTTGTGTGTAGCTTTTGTTTGACTTTGTTTGTTTTGTTTGCTTTGTTAATAGTTTTACCTCTTGCTCTTCCTTTTTTGTCCCCCGCGTCCAATTCAATAAAAATTTAGTACGTGTTGCTAAGGTTAATCGACAGCGTTTTTGTTTTCTTCTTTCTTTCATTCTTGCCTTTTGTCTATTCTTGTTTGCTTGACCCACAAAGTTTCTTCAAACGTTGGCTATTGGCAATTTCCGTATATATGTGTATATGGGGTATGGAATGATAATGAGTTTGCCTTTTTGTGTAATATATGCAGCTAATAGACACACTCCACAGATCACTAATGAAATTAAATCATGTTATAAGATGACACACAGAAGTAGTCTCAACAACTTTAAGTGTGAGAATATGTTCTGATTTATGGCTAGATACCATTAAAACAGTTAATTTTCATCAGTAGTACCATGTTAGACACGACATATTTTACCTTTGACTTCATACATCTATTTTGCAATAGGAAAGGGAAAGATTCCACAAATTGGATTTTGCAACTGGTTCGTGAAGTTGCCAGAAAGCATACAATAAAATGGCAAAAACTAACACTTCTAATACTGTTGTTGAATTTTTAAAATATTTGAAAAATTGAAAGTAATTGCAACATATAAAATGTATAATAAACTTCAAATATCAGACTATTTATCTGTACAGAACAATATGTATAATAATTGTAAATAGGAAGACACAAAATTAAAATGTTACAAAAAATAATTAAAATATTTTTAACAATGTAAAAAATTCCGTATTGCCCATAAAATTCCACAGTTTTTGTTCGATTTTTTCACAGATATTTCTTGCAAATCACAATGGTGTCAAAGCTGTTGCAATTTTTCGCCAAGAACAAATGTTAGCTTTTCACTAGCACGAAAAAACAAACAAATAAATAGCAGAAACGTAGGGTCTGAAGATGTTTCTCTGTTGCTCTTCTTTTGTTGTTATATGTTCTGCAACATCAACAAGCTGAGCTGAAAAACAAACAGAGGGGAAAAATCGTGGCAAAACAAATGTAAGGCAGTTGCAGTTGTACTTGCAAGGGGAAAGGGAGAAGAGGAGTAGAAAGAATAGAACAACGTGAGTGTGTGCCGATAAGCAACTTTTGCTCGCGCATTACTCCCCTTCTTATCCTCACCATTCCAGCACATTTTCTACAAACATAAAAAATAGATGGCGTGCAAAATAGCGTGTTTCATGGTTGCAAGTGAATGTAATTTTCATTTTTTGGGGTGCTCCATGGTGCTCTATGGAAAAGCGACCCTTGGATGAGTTTTTAATACTCATGAAGTGCTTGTCTATGGCTTAAAAATGGGAACAACTTTTCACTGCTTCTCAAAAATGTTTGCTATTTTATTTGTTTGTATGTCTTGTCCGGATGAGTTGCATGTTTCCGTAATTACTTTTATATATTATTATTAAACCATCTCTCTAGCTCAGCTACTCTTTGTTTTTGGTTAGTTAACTCTTTCACTTTATACCTCATCTATCATCCAATTTCTTTGGAGAATCTGCTATTCAATTATGGAACATCACAGCACATCACAACACATCGTAACGTTAAAAGGAACTCGGATATTGCGTATACGTAGCCGTGATTCGTGGATGCTTCCTGTGCGTGTGTGGGAGCTCGTCTATTGCAATTTTGCTCCTTTCCCGTCGCTCGTCGCTTTGTTTGATGAGTTTTTCAGTCGCTTAATTGTGCGTGCCTACGACAACAAAGAACCAGCGGATAACTCAGTAAATAGCAATCACAGTCGACTCGTTCACTTTTCTACACTTTCCACAGTCCGCAGTCGACGATTGATCCCACTGGCACTTTAACCACGTGCACGCTCTATTTCAGGCGGTTAAAGTCTATGTTTTCCACCTTTTGAATGAAAATTGCCCACATTCATGGCATTCGGTATTCGCAATTTTAATCAAGTTGAGTTTAAAAGACTTTGGAAGTTGTTTCTGATTGCTTTTTATATGTAAGGATTTGTAGAGCAGAATGTTCCATAACACAAAAAAACTCTAAAATTAATTAGAACATATATTTTTCCGTTGCGAAACTAGTTAAAGTTTCCCAATTTTGTTGCTTCATTCTGACCCAATTTCAGTACCATTTACACACATTGAGAACAAGTGTAACCCAATTGAAAAATTGTCTTACTATTACATATATTCTTTGGATATATTTTTTGTTATGCTCCCTAGTATATATTAAGTGGTCAGGCTTCTTTCTCATCTGTTTTACTGTCTTTGATAGTACTTAATGATTTTTGATGATTCCCTAGACTTGTTTCGTTAAATTTAATTTTTTTACAGCGTTTAACTGAAAGATAACTAATCTCCTACCATGTGCATACCCATATCAATATTATTTGCACAACTTTATTCAAATTATTCTTAATCCAAAAGCATATGCAATATTGTGGTCCAGCTTTGTTTTAAATATTCAGAGTCGACTTTTGCCAGACACCGCAAACAAACCACAGAAGCCTGTGCTGCTGCTATACCTACTTCGTCTCCTTTCCACTTTTAGTCGAGCTCATTAGTTTTGCTCAACCAACTTAAAACTAAACATTGTTGCAATTACTTAGGGACTTTGTTGGAGCAAACTTTTTGCTTGCTTATTGTGAATGTGTTCCATTGTACTTTCTAGCTGGTGATAATTTAGCTAGTTTGGTTGACGGTGCAAGTGCAGTTGTAAAGCCAAGAAATAAAAAGCCAGACCGCTACATTTTTTTATTCTGAAGTCATTTGCCAACTAGAAAATCCGTTTTATTTACCATACACATCCTGTTCCCGAATCGCAAAGCTTTTGCAGGTTTTTTAAATGTGGCTATGGATATGGTTTTTATACCCTTATGGGGAAAAAAAAGGTATTTGTTCAAAACTATATAGACAGAAGGAAGCATCGCCGACCCAGAAAGTATATATATTCTTGATCAGCATCAACGGCAAAGTCGATATAGCCTGTATGTATGAATGCGTCGACCTCAGAATCTATAACAGCTAAAAAATACAAGTATGTTTCAAATTATTGATAACTTTTTCGGTTTACGGTATCGATAAAAATAAAATCTTGAGATTTTGGAAATTTTAGAATGTGCATTAAAAACAGTATCAAAACAAGTAAGGTGGCTCTAGTCGAGTAAGCACGAAATTTAAGATTTTTTGTTATCGATTCTATGTGTATATCGTAAACCGGAAAAGTTATCGAAAATTTGAAACAAACTTGCTATGCCTAGGGATTAGGAGAGCTCATATCAAAAATCTGTTGTCTCTAGCTTTTGTAGTTTCTGAGATCGACGCGGTCATACATACAGACAGACAGACGGGTAGACGGTCGGACAGACAGACAGACGGACATGGCAAAATCGACTCGGCTGTTGATACTGATCAAGAATATATATACTTTATGGGGTCGGAGAAGCTTCCTTCTGCCTGTTACATACTTTTGCAAAAACCATTATACCCTTTTTTCCCCACTTCATGAGTAAAGGGTATAATAATGAAATTGTTATTAAAATCGGCTAAAAATGCCGGATTGGTACAGTAGTGCAAGTATAGGTATATGTGTAAGGTCAAGGGTTAAGGGAATCTTTTATACTCAACTAGAGTCTTCTTACTTGTTTGGTGTTCTTTTTATTGTATACCGACCTCGTAATTGTGTAATAAATTGATTTTTGGTAAAAAGCTTAAGAAAATGTTGTAGCAAGAAGTAAAAACTAAGAATTTGTTAGTTGTGCAGACTGTCTTATAATTTCATCTAATACAAAACGTTTACATTATGCAACAAAAAGCATTCGCCACACATAAATATCTTGTATTTCCATCTTAATTGATTGTGATATTTTTTTTAATTTTTAATCAACTTGGCTCGTGGCTACTTTTAGACACTTGAACTTCCTCTTACTTCAACTTTCTTCTGCAGTTCACACTTCTAAATTTCTTTCTACATCTAACTGCAGCAAGCTTTCGGTTGTGCCAAGACCACGTTCTGACCACAAGTGGAAAGCGCACTAAGCCAATTTCAGAGTGTTTATAATTGAAACTTGCCAAGAGCATCGTAATACAATGTTGAGAATGAAAGAAATGGGAAGAAAAGTAATAAAACAACACAAAACAAAGCAGAGAAAATCGAAAAACAGGTGAAACGAAAACAGAATGCTAAGACCGAGTCCAAGTCCAAGTCATTTTCCCTGAAGCGGATATAAAGCGATTTGACTTGGTGACAACATCATTTCCGTAGGGCGTGGAAGTAAAGACGGTGCAGTGTGACGTCGTTGGCTGGGAAAAAAGAAAAATGAGTACTTAAATTGCTGTCATTATTAAAAGGCGACTAACAGAGTTGCACTGCTTAAAGCAGTGGCGTCGTGTGCCATTTTTATAAGCCGTTTAAAATTGTGAAGCGAAGACATAGGCGGATAATCGACTTACAGTCTGTCATACAGTCAGCTAAGCATAGAAGAAGAGGTCAAGTGTAGGCTGCTCATTTAAAGAAACGAGCTCATTAAAAATGAAAAATTAGTTGGAAAAATGTAGACCTTAAAAACGAGATGGCTTTGACTAAAAATAATATCTGTTCTGGGCAGAATGACTTTTGCAACATTATGAGAATTTTCCAAACAGAGACGCATAAAGAGATTTGGATACAACAAATTTGTTGGTTTTTTTTCCCCAAAGTTTGATATGATTTGTGTTGTGTTTCTGAGAAGTAATTTGGTACTGGGGGCAATGCTTATGCACAACAGGCAAGAAAGTAAAGTTTCTTTATATAAATCATTTTAGATAGACTTACTTATATGCAAAACGCGTAAGGGGCTCAAGAGAAATGAGCAAACCCCTTTCGAAAGCAAAGGCGTTGAAAGGAAAAAGATAAAAAACAAGAGGAAGTGCTTAACTTGATTTACAAATTTGCATTGTGTGAATTGCTTCCGTTGTTGTCTTGAATATTTTTGCAGCAACGTTAATGGGATGTGCTGAATCTTAAGATATGCCAAGACAAGACAACAACAGAGATAAATCCCCAACCCAGCTGTTCTCCCTTTAAACAACATTTTACTCGTCATGTCTGTTTTAAATGTATTGTGTAACTTATGTTACGGATTTTACTTGTTTCTCAGATAAAACAAATGAAAACAACAATCTCATTTGACCGTGTCAACTTATTTAAACAACGAGCAAAACTAGAAGACATACAACACAGAATTCATAAGAAATATTTATAAATGTGTTTTTTATTACTCTGTCTTTGTATCAATTTCATTGCCTTTCTTTGTTTTATCTGACGACTTTCTATTGTGTTAATTTTCGTCTTTCGACGTCGGTATGTTTATACCCTTAACCATTGAAATGGGTAATAAAGGGTATAATGGTTTTGTGCAAAAGTATGTAACAGGCAGAAGAAAGCTTCTCCGACCCCATTAAGTATATATATTCTTGATCAGCATCAAAAGCCGAGTCGATATAGTCCGTCTGCCCGTCTGCCTCTGTCTGTCTGTATGTATGATCGCGTCGATCTCAGGATCTACAAAGGCTATAGGCTCCAGATTCTGGATATGGGCTCTCCTAATCCCTAGGCATAGCAATTTTGTTTCAAATTTTCGATAACTTTTCAGGCTTACGATGTACATATAATCGATAACAAAAAAACATTTTGTATTTCGAAAACTTGAAAATGGGGATTGAAACTGTTAACAAAATAATGAAAATCTGTGAAAGTTTTATTAAATCGGTTAATCGGATATATGAAACAAGTATTGGTAGAGTATCACACGTATGTGTATGTCTGTCAGCCCGACTGTCTGTCCTTCTGTATGGTCAAAGGATAAGGGTATCTTCTAGTCTAGCTTACTCGACTAGAGTCTTTTCATATTTTTTTTTTTTTTGGCTTTAAGTAAATTTCTCTTTTGTTTACTTATTCATTGTTTCTTATGGAATTTGTTGGCGGTGGATATGTCGAGTGGGTGTGAAATTTTATAAGCAAACATGAATGAAAGGAATAGTAAATAATTATATTGCATGTACTGAAATATTTGTTTGTATTTAAGGAAATTCTTTCATTTCGAAAATATTTTATACAGTACAAGTATTTTTTTGCAGCTATTTGCTTTCGCACGCTTAAGCTGTTAAAAGCAATTCCCTCTACCAATCAATACGAACCGAAAGTAAGATGCTCTTAAAGTATCCACAGTCAATTTTGCAACTAATTATTTACCTTATTTGTAACTTATTCAGTTAATGGAAAACGCAGATGGCGAAACTGTGCCATTAATTCTTAATTAAACTGTACAGATTTCGAATTGTTTACGCTTAAAGGAGGAAAGGGAACATAAGCTAATGGAAGCAGTCCAACTTTTGTTTAGTTGAATGCCTCAAGCAGAGAACATAAAATTTCCGTGGAATTAAAATTTCTTTTCACTCAATTTCGTAGCAATGAATTCACCTTTAGAACAATGAATCCAAACTCAGATAAGTATATAAAAATGTAAGGTACCGCTTGAAATATATCCGAAAACACTTAATGTGCAACAGGATATAATCAACAACCCTTTTCATAATATGCAACAGTGTGGAGTTTCTGATACATTCAGAAAAGGTGGACAATGAGATGGGGCAAGTGAAAAACTGGGATCAGGGCTATCCAGAACTGTCAACATACATTCTGCGGTGATGAAAGGATTCACAGGGGACACAATTTTGTGAGTCTGCGTGTGAAAGTTAATATAAAGCGAAGAGTAAACACCAGTGAACCAAGCACCGAGATGGTTGAAACAACCTGAACTTGGCTTTTTTTATTTAGTTTACTTTTTCTTCTTCTTCGTATGTGAGGGACATTTGTGGGCGTGTCCCTGTGCTTGTGATGTGGTCCATCCCCATTCATACAACAGCAAAGAAAATCCCTAAATTAAAAATTCGCTAGGTAAATATTTATTTAGCTCCAGAACAAGCAACCATATACCCAGCGGCATAAATTGAATTTAATTTGAGAAGAGAAAACACTTACAATGTGTAAACGCCATGTTCTTTGACATGAGACACAGTAGCCAAAACTTTAAAAATTCCTAACGACCCACTCAAAGTGACTTTTATGACTTCACCATAAAATGTTTTTTATTATACAAACAGCATACAACAATCGGTTTTGTGAGCTTATTGCAGAAAGGAAAAAAGAATTCCAACTAGATATTTCTACCTAAATATATCGTATTTGACTACTGTTGTTTTTGTTTTGCAGATACTGCTTGGATACTGGAATATTTGGCTACTTAGCATAACTTAACTGGCATAATGTATTAGAAGAGAAAGGCCAAAGACTTGGTAAATATAATTATAATTGGGGGAGTGGAAATGTAGTAATGAGTGTACCTCTGCTTAGAGTAAACATTACAAGACAAACAAACGACAAAGCGGGCAAATGACATATAATGGTATTTACTTAAGTGTGTTGGTGGGGGTGTTGATTTTCTAGAGTGAGTGTGTGTGAGAGCGTCATATGTACGACAACAAGCCAAGTCAACTGACAATGACTTATGTCTCTCTGTTCTTCAGATTTCGGCCTTTCATCAACAGAAGCCATATATAACTTGTGTTCACTCTGTTTGTGTGAGAGAAAGAGATAAAGAGAGTGCATTTCCTAATATTAGTTACAAATTGAAAATATGTTCTGCTGCTGCAGCCATGGCAAATATGACAAATTCCAGCTGCACTCACTTTGTGTGTGCAGCAATGCGTATTCAATAACTTAAAGCAGGAAATTTCCATTATATTACATTAAATTTACACCAGCAGCAGACATCTGTCAACGGGAAACAGGCAACAGGGAAACCGACAACCCACAACAACCCACAACAAGCAACAGCAACCACAACTTTATTTTCACCCTGTAGGGGTTCCTGATCCTCGTGAATGCATGTTTGATGCAATTCGGTGCTCGGGGCATCTGGCTTGACTACCAATTTATTGAATTGGTCACTTGGCTGCTGTTCCAGCTAATTGGCTGGGTGAGAGAATTCACTCGGTTTGATGTATGAAGTTTGGGATCTCCAAATCCCTAAACAAAAATATTCTTATCACTTTTTTATTCCCTCTAATTCGGTATTTAATTCGAGCATTTATCATTCTTGCTTACATTAATAATTCAAAACACTCCTGACAGGCCCAACGGATACGAAGCCTAATCACAATATTAAGCGAAGTTAATAAAATGCGCTGTTAAAAGCATTTCAAGTAGGAGAATGTTTCCATCCCTCAATATGAATATTATCTTGGGATTTTTAGCCCAGCTTTCCAGCCTTCTCCGCTCCGACAACAAAAATAAAATTTATGAGTTTTGATTTATTTACCAAACTCAGACCAAAAAGTCGTTGGCATTAGCATGCGGTGCGTATACGTGTTATTTTAAAATCCAATTTCGGTATTTGCATTCGGCAAACAGTAAACAAAAACGAGTTCAAAATAAAAGGCTTATTTTGCACTCAATTCATTTGAGCACATTAAATAAATTACCCACAGAAAGATTTTAACTTCTCAATGAAATCATATAAATTTAGTTTTCTATGAAATATGGCCAACAAGTATGACGATGCAAATGGAAATAAAGTTCAATTTAATGAACTAAAGTTGGTAATATAGCCTGTATCAATTTATTTGGATTTATTATTAGTTTGAAGTGGTTTAGAAACTAAAATTTCTGCATTAGTACTTGATCTAACAAAGTAAGCAGAAATACTTAACTTCTCTAAAAGAAAACTAAAAATGAATCTAATAATATAATGGTCTTAATGTGAAGCCATTTCACAAGCTACTTCAAGCTTCATGTCCTTAAATTGCTCATGTCAATCCATCTACTTTATCATTCGAATTTCGACATCAGATCAGATCAGCTCAGAGGCAAGTCAAGTTCGCACAATATTGCCATAGCCTTTTAATCAAACTTTGCCTAGCTCCAAATACCGCACTCAGTTCGGTTCGGTTCGGTTGTGGTTCAAAACTTTTTGCCACAGAGCACACGCTTGCAATTTGCTACTCATCTTCTCTCTTGATTCTCTTGTTTCCCTGTTCAATTTGGAGCTTCTGTTTGTCTAGCAAAT